>CM077156.1:29700120-31094831 GCA_039583875.1 Platanthera guangdongensis
AAAAAATGATCCCACCCCGTTAACAGAAATTAACCCCTGACATCTCCAGCTAAGTTTATCTCTTCAAGTACGCTCCAATCAATTATACATATATCTTGAAATTTTTTTGATTGCAAGCGGTTGAAGCGGGCGGTGTGTGATGCATCGGTGAAAATTAGCGGAGCAGCGGCATCCCGCCTCTCTGTTGAGACTTGTAATTCCGGTCGGCGACGGCGACCTCCACTTCTTCTAGAAGACATAATGTAGAAGGGGAAAATACGAGTGAAGGGGGACGAGAATTGGAAAAGGAGGCGCCTTGAGGATCAGGTTATGGAAGACTGATGCTGGGAGAGGATTGGAATGAGCACAAAGAAAATCCACACGGCCATATTTATAGGGTGTGCACACGGGTTCGCACACGGGCGTGTGTGAACCCGTGTTAGGGAATCAGCAGCCTCGTGGAACACGGGGTGCGTCGGTCCGTGTAAAAAAAATGGCACACGGGTGCGCACACGGGCGTGTGTGCACCCGTGTTATGGGATCCGAGGCCTCGTGGAACACGGAGCTGCCTCGGTCCGTGTGGTCAAACTGGCTGGGGACAGCATGTCAGGTGGACACGGGCGACAACACGGTCGTGTGTTGACCCGTGTCGCAGCTAGCACGGTACACAAACACGGGTAGGTAGGTGACACGGCCATGTGTTATCCGACACGCCCGTGTCCGGTGTCTCGACATATCGGTCTCAACGATCGTCGAGCGATAGACACGGCTATGAATACGGGTGGGTGCGAACCCGTGTTGTGCTCGGGATGAAATTGACCTTTTTCCGGAATTAATCCACGCGGCTGGGCCTGAGCCTGTGTCATGTACACGGCTAGCCACACGGCCGTGTGGTTAGCCGTGTGCCACTCTAGAAATTTTTTTTCCCTCATTAAATTTTTGGTGGAAATTTCTTTTCATAAAAAAAATTTCTTTTCTATTTTTTTATTAATTTTTCAATGCAACTAATTAGATTTATACTAAAACAAGAATACTTAGAAACACCTACTATACTTATTATGAAATTAATCTAGATGGAGGCAAGTCTCTAGACGAGCAAAGTCCATAGGGATTTCACCATAATAAGGCTTAAGTCGGTGACCATTAACCTTAAAATCTCCCTTCTCAGGGTGAGTTAACTCGACAGTACCGTAGGGAAAGACTTCTTTAACTTTAAAGGGTCCAGACCACTTAGACCTTAATTTCCCTGGGAATAAACGTAATCTGGAGTTATAAAGGAGGACTTGGTCACCTTTTTGGAATACCTTGGGTTTACGAAGGTGACGGTCATGAAATAGCTTGGTTTTCTCCTTATAAATCCGGGAGTTCTCATAGGCCATAGTTCTCCACTCATATAATTCGTTAAGTTGAAGTTTACGCTTCTCTCCTATAGAACTAGTGTCAAAATTTAAGGATCGTATTGCCCAATACGATTTGTGTTCTAATTCTATAGGTAAATGACAAGATTTACCGTAGACTAATCTAAAGGGGGTGGTCCCTATAGGTGTTTTGTAGGCGGTCCTATAAGCCCATAAACAGTCGTTAAGTTTCCTAGACCACTACTTCCTATTCCCTTCTATAGATTTTTCTAAGATTCTTTTAAGCTCTCTATTGGAAACTGCAACTTGCCCACTAGTTTGAGGATGATACGGAGTGGCTATCCTATGTGTAACTCCATATTTTTCTAATACTTTGTCTAGTTGTAGATTACAAAAGTGTGAACCCCTATCGCTAATAAGTGCACGTGGTGTGCCAAATCGTGCGAATAAGGATTTCAAAAATCTAATTACAACCCTACTATCATTAGTAGGCATAGCTTGCGCTTCAACCCACCTTAATACATAATCTACAGCTACCAAAATATATTTATTCCAAAGGAAACTGGGAATGGTCCCAGAAAATCTATACCCCACACATCGAATACTTCACATTCAAGGATAAATTTTGAGGCATTTCATGTAATTTAGAAATATTACCTGCTTTTGGCAAGAATCACATGAAAGCACATACCTTTGGGCATCCCTGAATAGAAGGGGCCAATAAAAACCGGAATCAAGAACCTTTTTAGCGGAGCGATTCGCTCCATAGTGACCACCAGCAGGACCTGAATGACACTGCACCAAAATCTTCCAACCTTCCTCCGCTGATACACGCCTCTTATAACAGAATCTGCACATATCCGAAAAGAAAGGGTCTTCAAAAAGAAGTAATATTTCAAGTCAGAGAAAATTTCTTTTTCTGCTGATATGAAAAGTCTTTTGGAAGGACCTTAGCCACAAGATAGTTTGCATAATCTGCAAACCATGGATAATCTAGATGTATATTGGTAGATATGGCAAATAATGATTCCTCAGGAAATGTATCAGAAATTTCAGATTCATCTAACATTGATCGTAGTGGATTTTCTAAACATGAAAGATGATCTGCCGCTAAGTTTTCCGCTCCTCGTTTATCCCTAATTTCTAGATCCAATTCTTGTAGAAGAAGAACCCATCGGATTAAACGAGGCTTTGCTTCCGCTTTGGCTAGCAAATATCTAAGTGCAGAGTGATCCATATAAACTACCACTTTGGACAATGTTAAATATGGTCTAAATTTATCAAAGGCGAATACCACTGCTAGGAGTTCTTTTTCAGTAGTTGTATAATTCTCCTGTGCATTATTAAGTGTTTTACTAGCATAATATATTGGGTGAAAATGTTTGTTTCGGCGTTGTCCTAAAACAGCCCCTACCGCAAAACTACTAGCGTCATACATGATCCCAAATGGTTGGCTAAAATCAGGTGCGATCATAATAGGAGAATTAATTAATTTTTCTTTCTTTTAGAACTCAAAGGCATGTAGACATTCTTGTTCAAAAATAAAAGGTGTGTCTTTTTCTAAAAGCCTTGTAAGTGGTTTAGCTATTTTAGAGAAGTCTTTAATAAAACGACTGTAAAATCCCGCGTGTCCTAAGAAACTTCTCACTGCCTTTACGGAGGTTGGCGGTGGCAATTTTTCTATGGTCTCTATTTTTGCTCTATCTACTTGAATTCCTTGGCTTGAAATTTATGGCCAAAGTACTAACCCTTCTCGTACCATGAAATGGCACTTCTCCCAACTAAGCGCTAGGTTCGTCTCCTCACACCTCCTAAGAACTTTCTCTAAATTATTCAAACACAACTCAAAGGAGTCGCCAAAAACCGAAAAATCATCCATGAACACTTCCATGATATCTTCAACATACTCGTTAAGATGGATAGCATGCACCTTTGAAATGTGGCGGGCGCATTACATAACCCGAAAGGCATACGTCTATAGGCAAGGTACCAATGGGCAAGTAAATGTTGTTTTCTCTTGGTCTTCTGGTGCTATAGGAATTTGAAAGTATCCAGAAAGTCCATCTAGAAAACAATAATAAGAGTGTCCTGATAAGCGTTCTAATATTTGGTCAATGAAAGGAAGAGGGAAATGGTCTTTCCTAGTGGCATCGTTTAATTTCCTATAGTCTATTAGACACGCCAACCTGTTACTGTTCGCGTTGGAATTAATTCATTTCTATCATTTGCTACTACAGTCAGGCCAGCCTTCTTAGGAACTACTTGGACAGGACTAACCCATGAACTATCCGAAATAGGATATATAATACCAGCATCTAATAACTTCACAATCTCAGCCTTAACTACCTCTTTCATATTAGGATTTAGCCTACGTTGCGGTTGAATAGACGACTTATAGTTTTCTTCCAAAAGGATTTTATAAGTGCAAAAACTAGGATTAATACCCTTTATATCAGATATTTGCCACGCTATTGCACCTCTACATTTCTTCAATACAGTTATCAATTTTTCTTTTTCAATATTGGAAAGATTTGAAGATATGATAACTGGGTACGAAGAATTTATTCCTAAGAATGCATACTTAAGATGATCCGGTAATATTTTTAATTCTACTATCGGTGGATCCTTAGTATTATTCTTAAGAATTTTATGATCTCCTTCAGTAATTAAACTATATTTCGTTATTCTATTCATAGCATCACAATTTTCTAGAAAAAATAAATGTTCAATAATGTCATCATTTTTATCATCTTCTAGGTAATTGTTAGTTATGCAAATTTCTAAAGGATCTTTATAATTAAAATTAGAATTTATAGAAGACATAAAGTCATCAATACCATGAGAAAATAATAATAATCATCATTATCTAAGGATTATTTCATAGTATTTCCAATTTGAAAAGTGACTTCATCTTCTCCTACTCGCAATACTAATTTACCATCAAAAACATCAATAAGTGCTCTAGATGTAGCTAGAAATGGACGACCTAATATGAGTGGTACTTCGATATTTTCATCCATATCTAAAATAACAAAATCACCAGGAAATATAAATTTATCTACCTTAACTAATACATCTTCTACTATTCCTTTAGGATACTTAACCGATCGATCTGCTAATTGAATACTCATTCTTGTTGGGCTAAGTTCTCCTAGGCCTAGTTTTAGATATAATTTATATGGCATTAAATTTATACTTGCTCATAGATCTGCTAAAGCCTTATTTACTTGTAAATCACCGATTTTGCGTGGAATTGAAAATGAACCGGGATCCTTAAGTTTTTGTGGCAATTTATTTTGCAAAATAGCAGAACATTCTTCACTTAATGTTACTAATGATAATTCTTCTATTTTATTTTATTAGAAATCAGATCCTTAAGAAATTTTGCATATTTAGGCATTTGAATAATTCAGAAAAAGGTAAATTAACATGTAATTGCTTAAACATAGATAAAAATTTACCATACTGCGCATCCATGCGCTCCTTGTTATGCTTTACTGGGTATGATAATGCTGGTTGGTACTCCATCGGTTGTATGTTCATCTCACTTGGTCCTTCGCCGCTAGACTCCATTTGGGGTGCTTCTTTTGCAGGCCTTGGGTCTTGTAACTCCTTTCCGCTCCTCAATTGAACGGTTTTTGCATGCTCCCTTGGATTTATCTCTGTATTCCCTGGATGTGTTCCTTGCTGCCTTTCAGAAACACTCCTTGCAAACTGACCAATCTGATTCTCCAAATTCCGAATTGAACCCTCTTGATTTCGGAAGGCTACATCGGTAGTTTGCATGAATTTGGTAAGCACATCTTCCAATGTAGGCTTCCTTGGTTCCAACTGTGGTTATTGTCCAAACATGGGCTACTTCCCTTGATTTCCTTGTCCTACCCAAGAGAAATTGGGGTGGTTTTGCCATCCAGGATTATATGTAGAGCTATATGGGTTGTTGGCTTGATTGAAAGGTGGCCTAGTATTGTTACCCATATAGTCAACATGCTCTTGAACTTGCGGTTCACATCCAGGCATTCCAGTGCATGAAGGGTCCCATTATTGAGGTTCCATGGAAGGTGATGCTAAGGCAAGGTTGTCCATCTTTTGGTGAAGTTTCTCCACTTGAATAGCTAAGGCAGTGATGGCATCTACTTCATAAATTCCTGCGGGCTTGCTAGGCTTTTGTCTTACTGTATTCCATTGGTAATTGTTCATTGCCATGTCCTCTATCAACTGCTGAGCCGCTTCAGGTGTCTTGTTGTTCAAAGTTCCTCCACTAGCCGCATCAATCATTGTTTGGTGGTTGGATTTAGACCATTATAGAAGATCTGAATCTGAAGCCATGAAGGTAGAGCATGGTGGGGACATCTCCTTAACAACTCCTTGAATCGTTCCCATGTGTCGTACAACGATTCAGACTCCAATTGAATGTACGTAGAGATGTCATTCCTTAACTTCGCAGTCTTCGCAGGTGAAAATACTTCATCAGAAACTTCTCAACCATCATGTCCCAAGTAGTGATCGACCCTCTAGGTAAGGAATTCAACCACTGCTTCGCCTTATGCCTTAAAGAAAATGGAAACAATCTCAATCGAATGGCGTCGTTGGAAACACCATTGATCTTTAATGTGTCACATATCACTAAGAATCCGGCCAAGTGGGTGTTAGGATCCTCATCTTGCAAGCCATCATACTGGACATACTGTTGAACCATTTGTATCACACTAGGCTTCAATTCAAAGTTATTGGTAGCTATCGGTGGTGTAACAATGCTCGACCCGGTTCCTTGGAGATTAGGTCTAGCAAAGTCAGACATGGTTGGCTCATTTTGGTTGTCCATGATATCTAAGTTTTCAAGATGATTCTCTCCTTGGTTTACTGTCTCCTCTTCTGATAGTCCGTTTGAAATATCTGTGGTATTAATTCCCACGTCCTTAAGTTAGTGTTATGGAGAATTCGTTCTGGGTCAGGATGAAATGGTACAAGCCCAGAATTTCTGCCCCTGGTCATAGACTAACAGACTACAAAAAAAATATTACGCAATATAATTATTCAAATACTAATTTACAACTATATAAATGAAAATTGGTAGATCAATAAAGATTAGGATTTCAAAATATTGAAAACGATCCCCGGCAACGGCGCCAAAAACTTGATGATTTTCTTGCTAACAAGTAATAACTCAATGTGATTTCATTCTACATTCTAATACAATTATGTAGATGGACTTAAACTAGATTGAATTAGCATTCAGGCAAGCGCACCTATCAATCGTAATATATGAGAAATCTACATCTCGTGTCGTATTCCATAGGGTCGTTTCAACTATTCGTACTCACCCTCCCTTTATTATCATACCTCTAAACAAAAGTGATATTTTAAGCTACATTAACCTAACTATGACCATTGGATGATTCATTATTGGAGCAGTAAAACGATAAAAACATGAGGCTTTTAACCAATTACATGAACAATTTCATTTATTAGTTCAATTCTAAGCGATCATGATAAGAAATACTGTTAACTTTGTGCAATTTAAAGGTTATTTTTCATCAAAATTCTCTCTCGAGCAATTCCAAATCTAAACCTAAGATAGTAAATTTTCTCTCGAACAATTCACAACACTCAAGTTCGCATTAAGCAAAATACCTTTATTACTACATAAATTCATGAATTTTATCTCTAAATTAACATGAATCCTTTTATTCGTGTTCTAATTTTCCAAACAAAATATCTCTCGATCATAGAGTTTGAATTACAAAGGGAATTATCATCACAATATGAACATACCAAAATCATTGCAAAGAACCAATTTCTCAATCTAGCCAATTGCAAATATTGTAAAACAAATAAATAATTCATAGGGAGGATTAAACTCTTGTTTGATTGCATAAACACAAATAAAATACTACAAATGTAACATAAACAAGTTGATACATGATTACTAGAGTGTTCAAATAGAAGTTCATGCAAATTAAAACGAAATTTGAAGATGGATTATCAAGAGAAAGAAAGGATTCAAAGGGGTTAATGATTAAATAAAAATACATATGAAATACCCTTCGATCCTCCTTGTCTTGGATGATCCCCTTTGGCCTCCAGCAGTTCTCCAATCCAGAAATGATCCAAAAGTCCTAAACATTTTTTCTACAGGAAATTTATAGTTCCCTTGCAAACAGGTCGGACACGGGGTCGCACACGGCCGTGTGGACGGTTCCTAGGCGGTTCCTGGGCGGTTCCCCACGAGAAGGCGTGTCTGGTCGTGGGCCGTGTCAGATGACACGGGTATGGACACGGCCGTGTGTTCGGCGTGTTCCTCAGACACGGGAAGCAAAACCTGGCCAAAAATCAGGCTAAGGAAATTGTAGCTCTTAAGTTACAGTCACTCAAGAGCGCGAGCTGCAATTTCCTTAGCCTCAGACACAATCTCATTCATCTTCTGATCCAGCAGCTCTTCCCACCAACGATGCGCGAGACTTTTAGGTCCATTGGTTGGCATTACCTGCAATAGGAAAAATGATAGACTCAGTAAATAGTTTATTACAAGAAATGCCAAAGACTTCTAAATACGCTATTCTATCTATGATACGATAATTTCTTTACTATTATCATGAAATCTATAAATTCTTTACAATTTCTTTACTATTACAAGAACTGCAAAAGACTTCTAAATACGCTCTTCTATCCAGAAGCAAAAGAAACAGAAGCAACCAGAAGACACAAGGAGCTATAGTGGTTCCCCTAAACTTGGGTACATCCACTCGTCTACCACCCTAGGTAGGAATCCACTTTATGATGAGTTGATCAGATGTCCTGGGCACCAATGAGCTTTTGATAAGGTGCTCAAAAACCAAACCAGATTTTTTGATCAGGTGTCTTGCCACCAATGAGCTTTTAATAAGGTGCTCAAAAAACCAAACACAAACTTTTGAAGGGAGTTTGAAAAACCCTGTACAGCAGAGTGAGAGAGAGAGAGGGAAAGAGATGATCTTCTCTGTCAACAGTCAAAGAGAAGATTTGTGGATGTTGTCAAAGCTCCCCCTGAGATCTGTAGTTGTTCAGGAAATGAAGCTTTGTAGTAGGGTGATAGGCCTTCAGAAAATTGATCTCCAGTAATTGATGATTTCAGCAATAGCTGAAATGTGAGGTGTCTGGAGTCTTGAATGATGATGGCCTTGAACACTTGAATCAAAATAGATCTGAAGATTTCAGATTTGTTGATCTCCTTTTGGTGATGGTGTTCTGGTGTGAATTCTTTGAGACAGAGAATGTCTACAGCTCTCTTTCTTTTTCTCTTGAGTGATTGTTGTTGAGAAGATGTTGTTCCAGAGAAGAGTTATTGCAGAGAATATTTTGTTTTTCTTCTTCTTGTGCACTCTCTTCTTGTTAGGAATTCAAAATCTTATCTTTATTCCTTTGTTCTGAATAGAAATGATCCTCTGTCCAGAATAGTTGTTAGCCTGTCATTAATTACATCCTTAATTGTAATTGTCTTCTAGGGGAAAGTCCAATGAAACATTCCTTGATAATCCCTTGAAACTTGCTCCAGAATAAATGAAAACTGCTACAAGATCTTCTGAATTAATTGCTGACAATAACTCCTTAACTATCTGAATTTTGAATCTTGAAAATCATTTAACTCTTCAGAAAAACGTCGAACTGAGCTCCACTATCGTCGAACTGAGCTCAGCGATTTGGACTTAGACAGCAATAGAGATCGTCGATCTGAGCTCAACTATCGTCGAACTGAGCTCAGAGATAGAGAATCAATATTGGAGTGAAGATCGTCGAACTGAGTTCGAAGATCTTCGAATGGAGTTCGACGATTTGTTGAAGTTGAGCTCAGCGATCGTCGAATGGAGTTCGACGATCCGTCAAAGTTGAGCTAAATTATCGTCGATTGGAGTTCGATGATTCGTCGTACTGAGCTAGACGAAATGACTTAGTCTCCAAAACTAACAAACCTGGTCTTGAGGGCAGCTCCCAAACCTAACTACTAACACTTAGGCTCAAATCTAATTGACCTTTAGATCTATACAATGAGGTCAAAACAGGTTTCCTAAAGACATAGTGATCCTGACCCAAATTAGTAATAGGGTGTGTTCCAACAATCTACCCCTGCCTGGTTTCAGTGGCAACTGGAGCCAGGCCCCTTACTGAAGATGGAGGAGCAGAGAGAGCAGGGATGGCATCAGCAAGTGAGGATATGGAAGAAGCAAGAGGTATAATATCCTCTGTTATAATGCTTTTGAGGAGGGGAGTGAGAAGCGCAATGAGAGATGGAATAATGGAAGGGTCCATTGGCAGAGAGGCAAAAGGTGTTTCAGTAGAAACAGAAGGAGGGATGGAAGATGCTGGTGGATGAGGAGGTAGAGAATCAATCTTTGGAACATCTGGGATAGAAGAAGTATGGATGGGGATGTAAGAGGATTAAAGGAAGGGAGTGAGGAGATATTGGAGGGGGGAATGGCAGCCAAATGGGGTGGGAGTGGAGATGAGGGTGGCGATGGAACTGGTGTATGATGTTGGGAGGGAGGTGAGTTAGGAAAGTGCGTGGGTGATAATGTGCTGGGGATGAGGGAGTTGTTGTACCATCTCAGGTTGAGATCAATGGTGGTTTGAACTATGGAGGGGAGTTATTGTACCATCTGAGGTTGAGGTGGGATGGCTGGAGGTGATGGAGGTGGAGGAGGGATATCTTCAGCAGGGTGGGAAGTGGCTAAACTAGCCCTGGTACTCTCAGAAGGCCTGGTGGAAGAGAAGAAGCCTTGGAGGGCTTGGTGATGCTCCTATCCCACCTGCCAAAGAGGGCACAGGTGAGCCTCTTGGAAGCATTGAAGAATATGGTTGGGGAGACCAGAGATTCAGTAGTCTTTTCTTTGAGGAAGATTCCCAAAATTCTTCCAAAAAAGACTTCCTTTTTATTGTTCTTCTTCTTAATCAGCTCAAATAGAATCTGAGAACAGTTCACCTGCTTCTTGTTCACCACTGCACACATCACTAGGAATTGGTGTCTGGTGATGTAATCATGGGCAGTGTGCTTTCCCAACAATACTTTTCCTACAATATCTGCTAGAAATTTGTATTCAGTAGAGAGGTGTTTCTTTAGTTTATTAGGGGTTTCTCCAGAATAATCCATCTTACTCAGCATCTCATCAAATTCATCACTAGCAGTTTCTAGTTCCTCTTCACCATTAGTTAATCCAAAAAGTTCAATCAGAACAATGGGGGTAAGTGAAACAGTATTACCCGATATGGTGCCTGTCATGGTGTTATCATCGGTGGTGGAAGAAGTGTAGACCCACTCTCTGATCCCAGTGCTGGCAAGTTTGATCCTGGTGGTTATCAGAGTCTTTAAATGCTGATCTTCAAGCAGTTTTAGAATGTCCAGGAATATTGGGTCTGAGTGTTTGAAGGATTCAAAATCGACATCAAATCCAGTGTCGAATTTCATCGCTGCGAGACTGCCCGCCGGAATCGCCATTAGTTCACCTGCAAGAGAAGAACAAAGATCAAGTGCAAGGGAACTGAAAGCGTGGGACGGAGGTCGAAGAAAACCTAGTTATAAGATTTTCCAGAATATGAATCGACAAACTCCGTTCCATGAAAAATAAATAATTCTTCGATCTGAGATCGACGAAATAAAGTGTAGTTAAATAATTCGTCGAGCTCAGTCCGAAGATTTGAAGACATTTCGTCGAGCTCAGTTCGACAAAAGTTTTCTGTCGTAGATTCGTCGATCTCCATTCGACGAAAACAACTTCACTCACCGAGAGTTCGTCGACCTCCGTTCGATGAATATCTCAAGAACTTTCCCCAGTTCGTCGAGCTCCGTTCGACGAACTTTCAAAAATTCATCGAGTGCAGACAGAAGTTAAATCAAGGCTTCTCCATTGATCATACCCAGCTTATTTATAAAGAACAAGTGATTTCTTTCATCCAAGGGTTTGGTGCAAGTATCTGCTCTTTGTAAATCAGTATAGATATAAACAAGTTTGATTTTATTTTTGTCTACACACTCTCTAATGAAATGATGCCTAATGTCTATAAGTTTAGTCCTACCATGATGGACTGGATTTTGTGCTATGGATATAGCACTTGTGTTATCACATAGTAGAGTTGAATTATTTAAGTTGAAACCATAGTCTAGGATTTGGTTTTGAATCCACAATATCTGTGAACAGTAACTGCCAGCTGCAATGTATTCTGCTTCAACAGTTGATGTGGACACAGATGATTGTTTCTTACAGAACTAAGACACTTGTATCATACCAAGGAACTGGCAAGTTCCTGAGTTACTTTTCCTGTTAACCATGCATCTAGCAAAGTCAGCATCTGAATATCCAGTTAAATCAAATTCTGACTCAGTAGGATACCAAAGGCCTAGACTAGGACAATTCTTTATATATCTAAAAATTCTTTTTAGAAAAACTATGTGAGACTCTTTAGGGTTCACTTGGAACCTAGCACAAAGACATGTGACAAACATTATATCAGGTCTGCTACCTGTAAGATATAATAGTGACCCAACAATGCACCTATATAACTTTTGGTCAACAGGTTTCCCATGTGGATCAGAATCTATTACAGCATTAGTAGTCATAGGTGTTTTCTTTGCTGAGGCATTAGCCATCTCAAACTTTTTAAGAAGCTCTTTAGCATATTTATTGCCTGGGAGATGAAGATGTCATCAAGTAGCTGCTTCACTTGGAGACCAAGGAGGTAGGAGAGCTCACCCATACTACTCATCTCAAACTTAGAATGTATGAGATCAGAAAACCTCTTGCATAGTTTATAATCAGGAGACCAATAAGTAGACCCAAATATGATGTCATCCACATAGATTTGTACTAACAAGATTTTATCCTTATGTTGTCTAGTGAATAATGTTTTATCTACTATACCTCTAGTGAATTTATGCTCTATCAGAAAGCTGTCTATGGTCTCATACCAAGCTCTTGGAGCTTTCTTTAGACCATATAGGGCTTTATGCAATCTAAATACATTAGAATGATGGGTTGGAGAGATAAAATCTGGAGGTTGTTCAACATAAACCTCTTCTTTCAATACTCCATTCAGGAAAGCACTTTTCACATCCATCTGGTAGACTTTAAACTTCTTGTAGGCAGCATAGGCAAGAAATATTCTAATTGCTTCTAACCTTGCAACTGGTGCAAAGGTTTGATCATAGTTTATACCTTCTTCTTGCCTATAACCTTGAGAAACAAGCCTAGCTTTGTTCCTCACAATTGCACCAGGGGCATCAAGATTGTTTCTATATACCAATTTGGTTCCAATGATTGGGTAGTCTTTGGGTCTTGGAACCAAATCCCAAAATCTACATCTCTTAAAGTGGATGAGTTCCTCTTGCATTGCAATGATCCAGTGGGGATCTTGCTCGGCATCTTTTATGGATTGAGGCTCAACTTGAGAGAGAAAACAAGCATGTATCACATCTTGGTTGAGTTGATGCCATATCTGTACACCTACTGTTATGTCTCCAATCACTTGGGATCTAGGGTGATCCCTTAGTGTGACAAGATCAGTAGGTTGAGTTGGTTCAGCAACAGCATTTGGATTTAATTCCTCTTGTGGAATTATGTTTGTTGTTTAATGAGGTTCATCCTCTTCCAAAGATTCATCTTCACTGCCTTCAACAACTTGTGGAGGAGAGGTGTTATAGCTTCTTGTGGAAGGTTTAATTCACCCATTTTCTCACACAAGTGAGGTACGTGTAAAGTGTTACTGGTAGAAATCTCTTTCTCCTTATAAGACATGTTAGTTTCATCAAAAGTAACATGAATTGATTCTTCAATTTTTAAAGATGATTTATTAAATACCCTATAAGATTTGCTTACTTGGGAATATCCTAGAAAAATTCCCTCTTCAGCCTTAGCTTCAAACTTTCTAATATATTTCTTGTTATTATATGTATATAACATACACATCCAAATACTTTAAAATAAGTGATTTTAGCTTTCTTCCCATTAAGTAATTAATAGGGAGTCTTATTCTATAGTTTATATATCAAACTTCTGTTCAGTACATAATTTACTGTGCTTACAGCCTCTGACCAAAAGGATAGTGGCATGTAAGCATCTACAAGTAATGTGCATGTAGCTTCAATCAAGGTTCTATTCTTCGTTTCAGCTATCCCATTTTGTTGGGTAGTTCTCGGAGCTGAGAAGCAGTGCCTGAAACCTTCCTTCTCACAGAACTCAAGCATAAGAAGAGACTCAAACTCTGTACCATGATCACTTCTGATCAATGCAACATGAATAGAGTACTCAATCTGTATGGTACAGAGAAAATCTGTAAGAATTTTAAAGGTATCTGAGTTAGATCTCAGAAAGAACACCCAAATTAATCTTGAGAAGTCATCTAAATGATTAGAGTATAGGATTTCCTCCTAGGCTTTGTACAATAATAGGTCCAAATAGGTTCATGTGTAGCAAGTACAAAATCCTAGGTGAATCACTTTTATTAATTGATTTAAAACTAGATTTAGTTTGCTTGCCTTGTTGACAAGCCCTGCAAAGGCCTTCCTTCTTGTAGGAACCAAAAGGTAAGTCTCTTACAAGACTATCTTTAGATAGCCTATCAATATTTTTCAAGTTTACATGTCCTAGTTTTTTATGCTATAATTCATTTTGATTGCAAACAATATTAAGTAGACAAATATCTGAATTGGCAGAAAGAAAATCAACTAAGTATATGTTTCCTTGTCTATTTCCAATTAAAACTTTTTATTTTTCTTTATTAGAAATAATACATGATGTAGAGTTAAAGTGTACCTGATAACCTTCATCACATAATTAACTGATAGAGATGAGGTTATGCTTGAGTCCTTTTACATAAGTCACCTTCTTGAATGTGACTGCTCCAATCCTTACTTCTCCATAGCCTTCAGGCTGGCCACACTTTGAATCACCAGAGATTACCTTTGGTCCCAGCTTGGACTTGTAATTATGTAAGTTGTCCTTACTGCCAGTCATATGCTTGGAGCATCCACTATCCAGATACCATATTTGATTAACAACTGGACAGCTCTTCACCTGCAGAGAAAATAATTAATTTTTCTTGACCCAGGTTACCTTGGGTCTTTTGTTTTGCTGATAGGAAAAACTTGAAATCACAGAGAATTCAGGTTGTGATTTATATCCTAATGGGTGATATCTTCTAGGTGGAATTATCCAATTAGCAAGTGGGTTAAATGGTTTCCTAGATTTATTAGAGTTGCTATTATAGTTATGATTTTTACTAAGTCTGACTGGGTTCGACGAATGGTTGTGAGTTTGTCGACCAGAGTTCGACGAAACGGGATGAGATCATCGATCTCTGCTCAGAGAATATACATTGTCATTCTCTATTCCCCAAGTTCGTCGACCTCTGCTCGACGAACCATATACAATTTGTCGATCGCAGTAAGACGAATGATTATTATATAGGTTTGCGTTCAGAGTTCGTCGACTTGAGTTCGACGAACTTGTCACATTTCGTCGATCTGAGTTCGACGAAATCTGCTGAACTTTGTTTTGTCTAAGGTTTTCTGATTTTGATTTTTCTTATTTTTATGTGTGATTTCATTTTGATTGTTGTTCATTACTCTTTATTCTTAGCTGACACAAATTTGATGGGGGTTGATAATATGTTATTCTTGAGAATGGGTGGCAAACTTGATGATGCACCCAAGCCGAGTTTGGCATTTAGTCTGACATTGACTATGCTTGTGATGTCCATCAGCTTAAGGCTTCTCCCATTGAGAGATTCCTCAAGTTGTTTGGCCTCACATAACTCTATTTTTAAAGTAATGATTTGTTCATTAGCTAGTGTAAGTTCATCTTTTAGCTTATTGTTTTCAGAAATTATATTTTCTTGATTAGCTAGTATTTTGCTAAGTGTTTTGATTTACTTTTTAGAATTTTTTAAATCAATACACATGGTTTCAAATTCAAATTTGAAAGCATCAGAATTATAGTCAAAAGATAAAAGTACCTGACCAGCTTCTGTTTCTGAAGCTTCTTCATTTTCAGATTCTTCCTCTTCATTTGATTGACTTCTGGAGGCATCAATGGCCATGAGGCAGACTTCTTTGCCCTTTGCCTCTTCTTCTTCTTCACTAAAACTTGAAGATGTGGATTCATCTTCAGTTTCACTCCAGGATTCTGCTACAATGCCCTTCTCCTTCTTCTTGTATTTTGTAACACCCCAGTTTTGCAAGAGGTTCAGTCTGTAGTTCTGGAAATTTTTTGGGTTTCTGGCAGGAGGCACACGGCCTGCGACACGGGCGTGTCGCAGGGCGTGTCGAGGCCGTGTCGGCACTCGGCCCAAGTGTCGACACTTTCGCTCGACTAAGAGTCGAGAGTGAGGCACACGGCCTGCGACACGGGCGTGTCGCAGGGCGTGTCGAGGCCGTGTCGACACTCGGCCCAAGTGTCGACACTTTCGCTCGACAAAGTGTCGAGAGTGGGGCACACGGCCTGCGACACGGGCGTGTCGCAGGGCATGTCGAGGCCGTGTCGACACTCGGCCGAAGTGTCGACACTTTTGCTCGACAAAGTGTCGAGAGTGGGGCACACGGCCTGCGACACGGGCATGTCGCAGGGCGTGTCGAGGCCGTGTCGACACTCGGCCCAGGTGTCGACACTTTTGCTCGACAGCGTGTCGAGACTGGGGCACACGGCTTGGGACACGGGCGTGTCCCAGGCCGTGTCACCTCTCGGGTTGGTTTCGGGGCCGTGTCGGTGGAGGCACACGGCCGGCCACACGGCCGTGTCACTGGGGACACGAGCGTGTCGGATTGAACACGGGCATGTCGGATGCCCGTGTGCTATTCCAGGCGCGTCGATTCGGGACGGCGAATGAGGCACACGGCCCTGGACATGGGCGTGTGCCAGGCCGTGTTCGGCCCAGGTCTTTTATTTTCCACGCGAATCGTGGCCCTTCTTTCCCAGAATTTGGGATCTGACGGCTCAGGGCTGTTCTTGGGGAGTTAAGTCCGTGAATAGGGTTGAAAACCCTCATTTCTCTTCTCCAAGTTTTCTTTCTAGATCTAGAGCCAAGTGAGAGCAAGGAAGAAGGAGAAGGAGAGTTTGGGCTGTAGGGAGAGTTTCGGTGCTCCAAATCGCGAGCCGAGTCCGGATCCGTGAAGCTTAGATCGTCGCGAAGATTTCCATCCGGCTATTTTGCCATGGCAAGGAAGATAAGTCGGAAGGTAACGACATCTCTCCTCTCGGTCCTTAGGATGCATGTCCTAGCATCATGTATTTTCTTTCTTTCTAATTTTTGGGCACCAAACTCTCAAATGAGAGGGGTTTTGGTTTGCCAAGGTTCAAGAGAAACCTCCGGGTTGATTGAGTCCGTCCCCGGCATATTTTGCATTAGAGATCCGCTTCGCTAGTGGATTAGGCATGGTGGATGAAGCCGTGGTCGCGACCGTTAGTCCGACTCGGTGATGTTGCATACGAACTTAGGGATTCGTAGAGGTTTTCGTTGCGGCAAGATGCCGTTTGTGATGTGGTGGTGTTTCCCATGTGTTTGAAAAGGTACGTGTAGTCGGACCCGGATAAGGTTAGCTCCTCGTGGCGGTAGATGGTTTCCTTGAGGGACAAGGTTAGCTCCGTATGAGTTGGAGATGGTTTCCTTGGTGGACAAGGTTAGCTCCGCATGAGTTGGAGATGGTTTCCTTGGTGCGCGGGAACGCTGCAGTACAATGAGGGATTATGATGTTTTTAGTCTTGGATTGTGATGTGCCAAGGCGTGACTATGTCTCCGTGGTTGGCTGGCTATCCCGTGACATATGCGTCATGCGTGGAGAGTGTCCCGGCGAGACTAGTCCCCTTCTGTGAGACTGATGAGAATGCCAAGCTTGGGGCAAGCCCGGGCAATGAGGCCATGAGCGGGTGGGGTCCAGCAAGGCTTCTTAGAATCGGTCGGTCTGTGTTTGTTGGAATCCTGACATGAGACGTCAGAGCTTGCAGGCAAGCCCGGGGCTAAGCCCACGAGCGGGTGGGGCCTTGGCAAGAATTCCTTGTGGCGGCCTGTGCGCCGGTTGAGGGAGATGTGACTCCCTTAGTGTTTGCGGCTTTATGCCAATGGGGAATTGTGAGTACCCAAATGATGTGATGATGTGCTAGATGCATACGCAGCAGGGTACCTTGGGTGAAGCCCGGGTGTTGCATTCATGTTGCATAGTAGGCCCTTTTATTATATGCTCAACCAATAGAGAACATGTTTGATGATTGAGACATCCAAGCCTGTTTTAACGTTTTCTGTTTATAGCTATTTATATTGCATATGAAGTGCTGACTTGCAGGTGGGAGGGTTCCCCGGGGTCCGTTAGGGGTGGCCGGGAGGAGATGTGTTGTTACACAGTTTGAGGTCAGCCTTTGCTGACCCACGTTACTAATAATTCTTACAGGGCAAGGATCGCATGCAGGAGCTAGCACGCCGGCCAGAAAGGTCTAAGCCCCATGAAGTGTTTTTCCCTCTTTTGTAGCACTACATTTATGATGATGTTTGTTTGAGACTTTTTTTTGTCCGGCTTGCATGCCGAGGTAGACTAGGAGTGCTGAGCACATTCATGATTGTTGTATTATTTTCTTTTGGACTCTTGATGTTAGGCCTTAAGGCCATTTGTTTTACTTTTTAGTGGTGGATAACTTCTAGTCCTGTTTTGTTTCCACTGTGTTGTGCTAAGAGTTTTGAGTATTGGGTAGCTATATCAACTTTTAATACTAAAGCTGTGGCGTTCGTATGTTGTGGGGCCCCGGCCGGACCCATATTATACGGTCATTACAGGGGAGGTGTTACAATTTGGTATCAGAGGGAGGTTAGATTCAAGGTCAGTGCGTAGAGAAGTTATCCACATAAGAGTAACACGGGACCGTGAGTGTCCTTATGTTGTAGTCTTGAGATTGAAGACTAATCCCTTATTTCTTGTTTTCCTGAAGAGTGCAAGCAACGAGGCGGGCACTTCAAGAGCAAGGGATGATCTCTCGGCGAGTAGTGCTACTGCTCCAGGCCTTTTGGGCACGGGTGTAAACCCGGCCGACTTCTGTCATATGCTTGCAGAAGCGATGGTGGCAGCGCAATCGGTGGCTGCAGCCCAGGTAGCGACCCCTGCTACACCGGACACGGCGACGGCCGTGCCAGGCGGAGAAGCCAGGCGAGTGGAGCCTTTGGCAGAAAGGGTGGTGGTAGGACATGGAGACCGACACATGAAGTATTTCCTGAGTTTCCATCCCCCGTCTTTCAAGGGTGTTGGAACGCCAACTGATGCGGAGGATTGGTGGGTTCGTATTCAAGAACTGCTAAGGGCGGCAGAGACGCCAGCGGAAAAGAAAACTGAGTATGCGGTGTTCATGTTGGAAGGAGACGCCAAGTTGTGGTGGGTGAGCCATAGCGGCCGCCAGTTCCCGGGATGCACCCCGTCAGTGGAGGAGTTTGGGGATGCTTTTCTTAAGAGGTATATTCCAGTTTCAACACGGTTGGCCCTGCAGAGGCAGTTTCTGCATCTAATACAGCGAGACAAGACAGTGGATGAGTACGTGCAAGAGTTCACCCGTTTGGGTCGTTATGCGGGAACGACAATGGCGGATGACGTAGAGAGGGATAACCTCTTCTACCAAGGGTTGAGGGAGAATCTGAGACAACCCCTCATCTCCATAAAGAGGGCGGGATTTAATGAGCTAGTTGAAGCCGCCAGGAGTTTGGAGAATGATCTGGAGTGAACCCAGCGTCGAAAGGGTTTTACTCCCAAGCAGGGGGAAGGGAAGCCCTCCCAATCTCATGTAAAGTCTGATGGGAGTAGGTGGAGGAGGAAGCCTCACACTTCCATGTCGGGGGAGAGGAGCAACTGGACGCCTGGGGGTTCTCACTCTAGGGGACCGCCAACGTGTTACAACTGCGGGAAGGTTGGGCACATAGCCCGTGCTTGTCAGCAAGGGGGAGTGGGGCGAGATACAAAGCAGGAGCAGTCTGTGCGCTCGGGCCCCAGTGCTGCAGAGAAAGGAAAGATGGCGGAGTCGAGCGCTTCTCGGTTCCAACCGGTGCAACCAAGGGCTTACAACCTTGGACAGCAAGAAGTGATCCGTCAAACCGATGTGGTGACAGGTATGAAGAAAATTTAAGTTTGCATTTGTGCTCCATACTTTTTGGACCCCCCCTTTTTGTGAGATGTCTTGTTGTAGGCTTCGTGTTAGTTTCTGGATGCCCCGCTAGGGTATTGTTCGATACGGGAGCTTCACACTCTTTTCTTGCGGAGAGTTTCATCCGAAGGGTAGGAGTTGAGTATTTTTCGGCGGACGCAGAATTGAAAGTGCGCATGCCCAATGGGTCATCTATGACCACCAGGGCTAAAGGGCGCATCTGTTGGGAGCTAGACGGAGTTGACTTCGTTTTGGAAGCAGCAGTGTTGCCGTTAGTAGAGTTCGATGTCATTTTGGGCATGGACTGGCTGGCAGAGCAGTGCGCCAGCATTGATTGCTTATCCAAGGTAGTGACCCTAAGGAGAAAGGGGCAAGCGGAAGTCAAATTTGTGGGCCTTTGTGGAGTAGCCCATTCCCTAATTACGGCCATGCAAATGATGCGGGCGGTTAGCCAGGGAGGAGTGGCGCTGGTAGCGTTGTTGGAGATTCGTCTCTCCCAGCTATCTATTGAGGAAGTGCCTGTGGTGGCAGAGTTCAAGGATGTGTTTCCGGATGAACTTCCTGGAGCGCCTCCTCGGCGGGAGATCGACTTCTCGATCGAGTTAGTGCCGGAGGCTAGACCGGTGTCGCGTCCTCCATTTATGATGGCACCAAAGGAGTTGGCGGAAATTAAGGTACAGTTACAGGAACTGTTGGAGCAAGGGTATATTAGACCCAGTTCTTCACCGTGGAGCGCACCGGTGTTGTTTGTAAAGAAGAAGGACGGTAGCATGCGCCTATGCATAGACTACCGAGAGCTGAATAAATTGACCTTCAAGAATAAGTATCTAATTCCTTGGATAGACGATTTGTTCGACGAATTGGTGGGGTCAGTGGTATATTCGAAGTTGGACTTGA
The DNA here is from genome assembly GCA_039583875.1 of Platanthera guangdongensis. Taxonomy (NCBI): domain Eukaryota; kingdom Viridiplantae; phylum Streptophyta; class Magnoliopsida; order Asparagales; family Orchidaceae; genus Platanthera; species Platanthera guangdongensis. Next base: position 29,720,489 of record CM077156.1, read on the forward strand.
ATTCAGGCTACTACCAGCTGCGAATTCGGGACGAGGACATACCCAAGACTGCTTTTGGGACAAGGTACGGACACTTTGAGTTTACAGTGATGTCCGTTCCGGTTGACGAACGCACCATCGGTGTTCATGTATCTGATGAATCGAGTATTTCGGGATTACTTGGATTCGTTTGTGGTTGTCTTCATTGATGACATCTTGGTGTACTCCAAGTCTGAAGTGGAGCATGAGACCCACTTGAGAGTGGTCCTGCAAGTGTTGAGGGAGAAGCAGTTGTTTGCGAAGTTCTCAAAGTGCGAGTTCTGGTTAGCCAAGGTGGCATTTTTGGGTCACGTGATTAGTGGTGATGGGGTGGCAGTGGATCCAGCGAAAGTGGAAGCCATCAGAGATTGGCCGGTGTTGAGGACCATGGCAGAAGTCAGAAGTTTTCTTGGACTAGCCGGGTATTATAGGAGATTCGTGGAGAATTTCTCGAAGATAGCTCTACCCCTCACCTCTCTCACTCGCAAAGACCATAAGTTTGAATGGACCCAAGAGTGCAGTCATGCATTTGAGGCACTGAAGGAGAGGCTTATGATGACTCCAATCCTGAGTTTACCGCAAGGGACCGATGGATTTCAGATTTTCAGTGACGCATCGGGATACGGTTTGGGTTGCGTGTTGGTGCAACATGGCAAGGTGATAGCTTTTGGGTCTAGACAGCTGAAACTTCATGAGAGGAATTACCCCGTCCATGACTTGGAGTTGGCGGAGGTAATCTTCGCGTTGAAAATATGGCGACACTATGTGTATGGCGCAAGAGTGGAGATCTTCACGGACCATAAAAGCCTGAAGTATCTCTTGGATCAGAAGGACTTGAACATGCGGCAGCGCAGATGGGTTGAGTTCCTTGGAGACTACGAAGTGGCGATTCAGTATACGCCGGGTAAAGCCAATGTGGTGGCGGACGCTTTGAGTAGAAAGTACTCGGGGCAAGGAAATTGGATCGAAGCTCATGATGAGCGGTTGGTACGGGAATGGGAGTCCCTTGGTTTGGAATGTGTTGCGAGAGGCGAGTCTAGCGTGGCTCGGTTGAACTGGATTGAAGTGCAAAACGACTTGTCCGATCGTATTCGAAAGAGACTCGATTGGATGTGGAGTTTCAACCTTTTGTGTTGGAGGCTCAAAAGGGCAAGAGCAGCGCATGGGAGGTGATTGGGGGAATCTTGAGAAAGGATGGAAGGGTTTGTGTACCGCAGTTTGGCAATCTCCGTGAGGAGTTGATGTTTGAGGCTCACTTCTCAAAGTACTCCATTCACCCGGGCAGTACAAAGATGTACTTGGATATGAAGAAATCCTTTTGGTGGCCGGGGTTGAAGCGAGATGTAGCTTTGTTTGTGAATCGTTGCCAAACATGTGCCTTGGTGAAGGCCGAATGTCAGAAACCGGGCGGGTTCCTAAAGCCCTTCCAATTCCTGAGTGGAAATTTGAGGACATCTCCATGGACTTTGTGCATGGTCTGCCTAGATCGCAACATGGTAATGATGCTATTTAGGTGATCGTGGATCGCCTAACCAAGGTGGCTCACTTCATCCCAAATCGGAAAGAGGACAGCGTGGAGAAGCTGGTGGAGCTGTATGTTCGCAACATTGTGCGACTACAAGGAATCCCTAAGAGCATAGTCTGTGATGGAGATGGACGGTTTACGTCTAAGTACTGGAGATTGGTTCAGAAGAGCTTGGGCACGAAGCTAAAGTTCAGTACGGCGTTCCATCCTCAAACTGATGGGCAAACGGAGAGAACGAACCGTACTATGGAGGATATGTTGAGAATGTGCGTTCTTGATTTCGGCAAGAAGTGGTAGGATCACCTCTTCATGGTAGAATTCGCGTACAATAACAGTTTTCAAGCTAGTATAAAGATGGCACCATACGGAGCTTTGTATGGGAGGCGGTGTCGAACGCCAATGTCTTGGGCAGAGGCGGGAGACACCAAGATGTTGGGAAAGGATGTGGTGGTTGACGCTTATGAGTTGGTACGGACCATCCAAGAACGTATGAAGGTGGCGCAGGACCGTCAAGCTAAATACTTTAATGCTCGTCACCGGAAGGTGGAGTTCGCGGTAGGCGATTGGGTCTACTTGAAAATCAAGCCGTTCAAAGGCGTCTCACGTATTCGCCGACTCAAGAAGTTGAGTCCAAGGTTTTTGGGGCCTTTTGAAGTAGTTGAGCGGGTAGGAGAAGCAGCTTATCGGTTGGCGTTGTCCGCGGATCTGAGTGAATTGCATGACGTCTTCCACGTCTCCGTTTTGAGGAAAGCCTTGGTGGAGGCTAGCAGAGTGATTGAGCCGGCATCGGTGCCGATTGAGGAAGACTTGAGGATGCGAGTCCTTCCAATTGCTATAGAGGATTCGGAGACTCGGCAGTTGCGGAATAAAGAAGTCAAACTCGTAAAAGTTCGATTGGACAACTGCGGTCGTGAGGAGTGCTCTTGGGAACGAGAACAGGCCATGCGAGAAGATTATCCAGAACTCTTCTTGTCAGGTACAATTTAAGTTTTGTACCCTTTTGTTTTAAATTTCGGGACGAAATTCTGTTAAGTGGGGGAGAGTTGTAACACCCCAGTTTTGCAAGAGGTTCAGTCTGCAGTTCTGGAAATTTTTTAGGTTTCTGGCAGGAGGCACACGTCCTGCGACACGGGCGTGTCGCAGGGCATGTCGAGGCCGTGTCGACACTCGACCCAAGTGTCGACACTTTCGTTCTACTAAGAGTCGATATTGAGGCACACGGCCTGCGACACGGGCGTGTCGCAGGGCGTGTCGAGGCCGTGTCGAACTCGGCCCAAGTGTCGACACTTTCGCTCGACAAAGTGTCGAGAGTGGGGCACACGGCCAGCGACACGGTCGTGTCGCAGGGCATGTCGAGGCCGTGTCGACACTCGGCCCAAGTGTCGACACTTTTGCTCGACAAAGTGTCGAGAGTGGGGCACACGGCCTGCGACACGGGCGTGTCGCAGGGCGTGTCGAGGCCGTGTCGACACGTTTGCTCGACAGCGTGTCGAGACAGGGGCACACGGCTTGGGACACGGGCGTGTCCCAGGCCGTGTCACCTCTCGGGTTGGTTTCGGGGCCGTGTCGGTGGAGGCACACGGCCGGCCACACGGCCGTGTCACTGTGGACACGGGCGTGTCGGATTGAACACGGGCGTGTCGGATGCCCGTGTGCTGTTCCAGGAGCGTCGATTCGGGACGGCGAATGAGGCACACGGCCCTGGACACGGGCGTGTGCCAGGCCGTGTTCAGCCCAGGTCTTTTATTTTCCAGGCGAATCGTGGCCCTTCTTTCCCAGAATTTGGGATCTGACGGCTCAGGGCTGTTCTTGGGGAGTTAAGTCCGTGAATAGGGTTGAAAACCCTCATTTCTCTTCTCCAAGTTTTCTTTCTAGATCTAGAGCCAAGTGAGAGCAAGGAAGAAGGAGAAGGAGAGTTTGGGCTGTAGGGAGAGTTTCGGTGCTCCAAATCGCGAGCCGAGTCTGGATCTGTGAAGCTTAGATCGTTGCGAAGATTTCCATCCGGCTATTTTGCCATGGCAAGGAAGAGGAGTCGGAAGGTAACGACATCTCTCCTCTCGGTCCTTAGGATGCATGTCTTAGCATCATGTATTTTCTTTCTTTCTAATTTTTGGGCACCAAACTCTCAAATGAGAGGGGTTTTGGTTTGCCAAGGTTCAAGAGGAACCTCCGGGTTGATTGAGTCCGTCCCCGGCATATTTTGCATTAGAGATCCGCTTCGCTAGTGGATTAGGCATGGTGGGTGAAGCCGTGGTCGCGACCGTTAGTCCGACTCGGTGATGTTGCATACGAACTTAGGGATTCGTAGAGGTTTCCGTTGCGGCAAGATGTCGTTTGTGATGTGGTGGTGTTTCCCATGTGTTTGAAAAGGTACGTGTAGTCGGACCCGGACAAGGTTAGCTTCTCGTGGCGGTAGATGGTTTCCTTGAGGGACAAGGTTAGCTCCGTATGAGTTGGAGATGGTTTCCTTGGTGGACAAGGTTAGCTCCGCACGAGTTGGAGATGGTTTCCTTGGTGCGCGGGAACGCTGCAGTACAATGAGGGATTATGATGTATTTAGTCTTGGATTGTGATGTGCCAAGGCGTGGCTATGTCTCCGTGGTCGGCTGGCTATCCCGTGACATATGCGTCATGCGTGGAGAGTGTCCCAGCGAGACTAGTCCCCTTCTGTGAGACTGACGAGAATGCCAAGCTTGGGGCAAGCCCGGGCAATGAGGCCATGAGCGGGTGGGGTCCAGCAAGGCTTCTTAGAATCGATCGGTCTGTGTTTGTTGGAATCCTGACATGAGATGTCAGAGCTTGCAGGCAAGACCGGGGCTAAGCCCACGAGCGGGTGGGGCCTTGGCAAGAATTCCTTGTGGCGGCCTGTGCGCCGGTTGAGGGAGATGTGACTCCCTTAGTATTTGCGGCTTTATGCCAATGGGGAATTGTGAGTACCCAAATGATGTGATGATGTGCTATATACATACGCAGTAGGGTACCTTGGGTGAAGCCCGGGTGTTGCATTCATGTTGCATAGTAGGCCCTTTTATTATATGCTCAACCAATAGAGAACATGTTTGATGATTGAGACATCCAAGCCTGTTTTAACGTTTTCTGTTTATAGCTATTTATATTGCATATGAAGTGCTGACTTGCAGGTGGGAGGGTTCCCCGGGGTCCGTTAGGGGCGGCCGGGAGGAGATGTGTTGTTACACAGTTTGAGGTCAGCCTTTGCTGACCCACGTTACTAATAATTTTTACAGGGCAAGGATCGCATGCAGGAGCTAGCACGCCGGCCAGAAAGGCCTAAGCCCCATGAAGTGTTTTTCCCTCTTTTGTAGCACTACATTTATGATGATGTTTGTTTGAGACTTTTTTTTTGTCCGGCTTGCATGCCGAGGTAGACTAGGAGTGCTGAGCACATTCATGATTGTTGTATTATTTTCTTTTGGACTCTTGATGTTAGGCCTTAAGGCCATTTGTTTTACTCTTTAGTGGTGGATAACTTCTAGTCCTGTTTTGTTTCCGCTGTGTTGTGCTAAGAGTTTTGAGTATTGGGTAGCTATATCAACTTTTAGTACTAAAGCTGTGGCGTTCGTATGTTGTGGGGCCCTGGCCGGACCCATATTATACGGTCATTATAGGGGAGGTGTTACATATTTGTTGGAAGAGGGCCTGCTGCTTTCCTGTCTTCTAGAGTCCTTTTCTCTTCTCCTTTCTTTTTTTGATTTTCTAGACACTCTGAGATGAAGTGTCCAGATTTCCTGCAGCCAAAGCTAACCACTTCTTTAGTAGGGGTTTTGTCATACCTTGGCTTATCATCCTGCCTGGATGACTTTCTTCTGAAATCTTTCCTTGCCATTTTATAAATATTTTTGGCAAGCAGACTCATTAACTCTTTATTCATTGTTGAAGTTTCTGTCTCTTCAGCAGACTTGAATGCCAGGTTGTGTTCCTTCCTTGCTGGTGGAGGTGTCCTTTGCTCTGCTACTTCTCTGGATTTAATGAGCTGCTCATAGGACTTGAGCTTTCCCAAAAGAGATTCAGTGGAAATCTCATTTAAGCTTCTGTCCTCCTTGATTGGCCAGATCTTTCAATCCCATGATCTTGAGAAGCACATAAGGATTTTATCATTCACCTCAGTGAGGGTGATGTCCTTATCCAAGTTCTCAGCTCATTGATAATTGTGCTCAGCCTGTTGTACATATCTGCAACAGATTCTGCTTCATCTTTCTTGAAGTTCTCATATTGGGATATGAGATTGGATCTTCTATCTTTCCTCTCATCAGCTAATCCAGCTATCATTTGGTTGAGAGAGTCCCAAATGGCCTTAGCTGATGTGTATTCTGCCACTTTTTGGAATATGTCATCAGACATTGTTTGGGCCAGAATGTTCATGGCCTTGGCATCAGAAACCTTTGCTTTCTACTGGGCTTCAGTCCACTCAGGTGGTGGAACTACATTAGTGCTTGAAGCTCCTGTAGATGTAGAGGCAATTGCTTGAGGAGGACCTGTCAAAATGGAATTGTAGATGTCCTCATCAATTGAATTCATATATAATTTGATTCTTGCATTCCAGATGGCAAATCTATTTAGGTTGCACACTGGAGGTCTGGTGCTTGCATAGTCTTTGTTTTGTGTCATGCTGTGAATATAAACTTAATAGAAGTAAAAGTCAGATCTAATAGATGATCTTTTGCTTCAAGGGTTAACTTATACAACCAAAGGAAACTTGCTTTGATACAAATTGAAAGTAAGGGTTAGATCTGAAATACACGAGAGGGGGGGGGGGAGAATAGAGTATCTTGAAAACTTAAAAAATTTTGCTGCAATTAAAAACAGACCTAAGATAAACTAATCTAGCACTATCACATGCACAACAAAACCAAATATCACAAACACACCAACCTAGCTAGCACTGCCATAGCAAGAACAAAAGAAAAGATGCAACCAGACAACACAAAAGTTTTATAGAGGTTCCCCAACCTGGGTACATCCACTCTTCTACCACCATGGTAGTAATCCACTAGCAGGTTTTTGATCAGGTGACTGCTACCAATGAGCTTTTGATTTGGTGCTAAAAAACCAACCAAAGTATTTTAATCAGGACTTGCAAATAAGAATAACTTTTGAACGGAGTTAAAGAAACCTTTTTATAGTGGGGGTGAGAGAGTGATTATGTCTTCTCTTTCCCAAAATACAACTGAGAAGACTGTACTGGATATATGATTTTAGCAAAAGCTCCTCCTAAGATATTGATATCAGGAAGATTTGAGCCTTGTTGTAGGGTGAGTAGGTCTTCAATATTTCAGCCTTGACCAGATAGTATCAAGGAACTTGTTTGACAGATAGAATATTTGTTGTCCTCTGAAGAATCCTGAGATGAAGAAAGAAGAAGACTCTTGATTTTTGATTGATGTTCTTCTTCTTCTTCAGCTTGCTGTTCTTTCTCTGGTCTAGGGCTTCTGATTTCTCTACTATGTTATTGCCCTGTGTATTCTTGTTCTCTGTGTTCAGCCGAGAAGAAAGAAGAAGATCCTGTTAACTCTTCTTTTTTTGGTTACTCGATATTCTCTGGAAGAAAGAAGAAAAATCCTTTTTATATTTTCCATGAAATCTTCCTTTTGAATTTTCAATTTTCTTCCTTCATTCAATGCTGACGGCCTGGAGAATATTTGCATTGATTGATTTCCCCAACTGTCCCATTGAAAAACGGCAAGCAATAATCCTGATGAACTTCATAATCAATGCTGCGTCTAATAGTAATATTCAGAGAATGTTAAGTATTGATTACTCAGGAATTATCGCAATAAATTAAGGGATAGAGGGGGGAAGTCCATGTCTGGATCTGCAAAGGAATCGTCGAACAGAGAATAGAATTCATCAAGCGGGGTCTAGAGTTCGTCGAGCGAGAATTCAAATTCGTCTACCAGATAATTGTTGTTCGTCAAGCTGAGATCCAAGATCATCGACCTGAGAGTAGTTAACTGCTTTCTCTGGAACCTTGTCGATTATGTGCATCAGGAACGTCGAGGTAAGAGTCTGACTTCGTCGACTAGTGTTCAGAGAAATGTTTCTTGGACTTTTAGAATGCTGAAGTAGAGTGTTCAGATATCGTCAACCTGATAAGTAGGTTCGTCGGCCTGAGAACTAGTTTCGTCGAGCTGAGAACTGCTAACTGCTACTTAATAAAACTTATCAGGATTGTGGTCTAAGTTCGTCGAGCTGAGAAGATGAATTCGTCGACTGAAATATGATTCTGGACTTAGATTATTTAAGTGTTTTTGGTCTTAAAAATGTTGAAGTAGATGATCCAGAAATCATCGACCTAAGATCTAAGTTCGTCGAGCTGATATTCTAACTTCGTCGACTGGAGTTTAGTGAGAAGAATTCTGGACTTGGAATATTGATGTATAGTGTCCATAGATCGTCGAACTGAGAACCAAATTTATCGAGCTCAGCTCAGAGAATTATCTCTGAGTTCGTAGAGCTGAGCACGACTACCGTCGACCTGAGTTCAACGAACGTCAAACTCATTTTCTGAGTCTTTGAAATTTCTCTAAATCTTTGGTCTTTTACAGTTTGTTGATGGCTGGTCCATACAGTGTTGACTCTAAGGACATGACCTAGACTCTAGGACTCATACATGACCCTAGCTATACATGTTGGGTCAAACATCCTAGTTTAGTGAACCTAGCCCAAATCCAACTAGGGATTTGGGCTAAGGTATTCACCATTCATTCACACGAGAAGATGCTGAGCATAATTGGTAGCCAACAACCCAGTCTCACACAGCCGGACAAAGCATATAGAGCTAAGGTATTACTTCATCTAAGAGCATGTGGAGTATGGGGACATAGACATACAATATGTCCCTACATATAGGCAAATTGCAGATATTTTCATGAAGCCGCTGGACAAGACCAAGTTCTCGTTCTTCAAAACAGAACTTGGGATGCTCAACAAGGAAGAATAGAAGAGGCTGGACTTTCAAGAAGGCTCAAGGCTTAGAGGTTTGTCAAAAGCTGGATTTTTCCAAAAGTCTAAGTATTTGACTCGAGTAAGTAACAACATACTCGAGTAAGTATATGACGTACTCGGGTAGTAGAATGACATACTCGAGTAATCGAATCGACCTACTCGAGTAGCAAATTGACATACTCGAGTAGTTAACTCCACTTACTCGAGTACCTCATTGACCTACTCGAGTACTTCCATACATCTACTCGAGTACTTCTGTATTCTTACCCGAGTACCCCAGACTTATCTACTCGAGATATTCTCCTCACTCGTGTATATGCCGAGTCTTCTCTTATTCAAATTTTGTTATGCGCAAACGAAAGGCTTGTGCCACCTATTCTATTGTTTTCTTCAGCTTTAATTTTCAAATAATTAGACCTAAACCTAGGGTTATATAAATAAGAAAATCCGGAAATTTCATCTACATGAAATCATTTCTTTCTCTCGAGTACCCGGCTGCCTCTTCGCCTTCCTCCATCAGTTGCAGAGCCGCGCCCCTTCCATCTTCTCGTCGACGCTCTCTAGGGTTTTGCCATCCCCAGGACTTTTGAATCATGGCCGCCTCATCTAAGATCAGTGTTGGTTCGGAATTAGTTGTCGCAGGGATTGCAGACCTATCCATCAATTTCCATAATCTTCTGATCTTGCTCGACACTGTCGGATTAACATTCTTTCTTCAAGAACCATGTCGTATCCTCTTCGCCGAAGTTGCAGAGTTTTTCAAGAATGTCAAGGTCAAGCGGAATGGCACCATCCTCAAATCCAAAGTCAAAGGCATAAAGATCAAACTCACCAAAATGACTGTGACTCAACTTCTTAGAATGCCAACCTTGGATGAAGAACATGATCTAGGGCCTAAAGATTCTGACAGAACAAGTCTCTTCTATGGTCTGGACCCCGAGAAACATTACATCAACAGGTCTGATATGAATGCAGAAGGAAAATTCTTGGTGTATATCATTGGTAAGATTCTTCTCTACAAAACCAGCTCCATCCGGGCCATACCTCTTTTCTTCTTCGACATCAGGCAAGCTATCGTCTACCGAAAGAGCTTCCAGTTTGGGATGCTAATCTTGGACAAGATTAAGGAGAGTATAAGGTGCCCAAACTATGTAAGAATAATTTCCCTGCTTCTCCATGAGATCAATCCAGAGGTTTTTAGTTTCTCCAAAGGAATTATCATTCACCACATTAAGAAGGTCTCCATCTCCTCCATCCATAGATGGTAGTTAAGGTTGCAAAATCCCTCACAAGCTGCCAAAATTACTGAAGTTGCAGACACAAAGGACAGGACTCCATCTCCTTCTCCATCTCAGGTCCCCAGCTCCTCTGGTGCACCTATTTAGGGGGAGCCTGCTGTAACACCCCCTATCCGTCGCATAGCATATAGCAGTAGGTCCGGCCGGGGCCCGACGCCATATACCACAGACAGACCGGGTGGTTACTTATGGAAACCATCCAACCAATCTTAACGTCCTACACAGAGCATTCTAGCGGAAGCAAATTATAAAAGTTGCAAAACAAGAACCCAGCACAAGCATGAATGTCCACTAACAAGATAACAGGAATGTTATTACAAAATACTCAAAAGTCGGCCTTAAGGCCTTACAAAATGTTTCACTTGTCTTTTACATGATTTCCAAACCTCGGCACGCAGGCCGGCCATACATGAACAAAACATAAAACATTTCCATTCGGGCCTTCGAGGGCCAGCTTCGCAAAAAGGGCTTTAGCCCGCTATTGACCGCTTGGTCCAGCTGCACCTGCAAGCAAACAAACCACCGCACGGTGGCAAACAAAGCAACGGTCAGCAATGCTGACCAAATTATAACGATCCCGCCCCCAACTCGGGGCGGCGATGCTCCTTCCCTGCATTTCATTAGCACAAGCGAGCAATGCATATTATCATAGCCATTTCATCACAGACGTTGGCTCGTACGGCCACACGTCCCGTGCACTCAGGGCACATTCTCGATGAACCGGTCGATGTTACGTCAATTGAAGCCATTAACATTCCGGACTCACCACCGCCACTTAGACGGCCATTCCTATGAGCAATTCGTCTTCATGGTATTGGTCACGTCAATTTAAGCCATCGACCACCGAAGACTCACATTTATGCCAACGGCGAGTGCCATGTAACTTTAGGTCTCTCTAACCCGAACGACATAAAGCGGGTACGGCTCCATCTAACCCGTGCTCACATCGCAACGACAATTTAAGCCATATGCGCGGGTCAAACTTTCACCGAGTCCCATTCTACCGCAAATCACATAACCCCGTTATGTTCAAGTTGGCTCTCAGGCCACCATGTTGGCAAGACCTCGTGTCCGCCCAGTTTTCCGGGTGCACCTTTGGGTTAGTCCCCAAGGCTCCCTGCTGCAATCTACCGCGTAGAAAACCCGAAAAACACCAAATAGCACGGAGTCTTCTCCGGCCTTATGCAATGCAACATCACCGATCCGAACTACATGTCCGGGTAGGCTTCAACTAAAATGCCTATGTCCGTTCTCGCATACGGACGCTAAACAACGGGGACTTTACATATCTACCCGAAGGAACACCTCCAACTCTTCGCCAACTCGCGAGAGAGGGCTTCCTATGCTAAGAAAGAGAGCTATCATGCTCAAAAGTGAGGATCGTTACCCTTGCGTTCCTCTTTGGCGCCATCGAAATGTAATCGGATAGAAATCACCGCGCTTGCGTTGCCTCCGTGGATCCGGAGTCGGCTTGCGATTCGGAGCTCCGAAGCTCCTCCAATGGCGGATCTAGCTCCTCTTCCTCTAGCCTTGGCTCTTCTTTCTCCAAGGGTTTGGAGAGAGATCAAGTGATGAAAAGTGTGGATTTTTCTAAGTCAAACCCGTGTATATCCTCCCAGGAACCATCCCCAGCCGTCGGATCTCAACCTAAGAAAACGAGCGGCTTTGATTCGGGGCTGAAATGCCCAATCTGGACCGAACACGGCTTGGCACACGCCCGTGTCCAGGGCCGTGTGCCGCATTCGCCGTCAAAATCGAATCTTCTGAACACGCACACGGGTACCGAACACGCCCGTGTTCGAGCTGACACGCCCGTGTTCCAGCTGACACGGCCGTGTAGCCGGCCGTGTACCCATGATTTTTCCCCCGTTTCCAACCCGAGCACTGCACGGGTTCTAGGACACGCCCGTGTCCTTGCCCGTGTCACATTGACACGCCTGGGCCCCCAGGCCGTGTACACGGGACATTTCGTCGAGGGGAGAACGACGACTGGATGACACGGCCTTGGACACGCCCGTGTCCTAGGCCGTGTGCCTTGTCTCGACGATCGTCGAGTGAATCTCGACGATTTCACCTTGACGATCGTCGACACGGGTCGACACGCCCTGCGACACGCCCGTGTCGCAGGCCGTGTGCCCATTCTCGACGAATCGTCGAGAATAACTCGACGACTTCGCGACTAAGTGTCGACACACGCTTGACACGCCCTGGGACACGCCCGTGTCCCAGGCCGTGTGCCTTCAGCCAGAAACCAAAACTGGCCCAAAACGTCCCCCTTTGCTCCTTTGAGTTTCGGGGCGTTACAACTCTACCCCTCTTAAAAGAATTTCGCCCACGAAATTACATAAAGGGAAAAACATGTACAAAACAAAATTTGTACCTGAGCGGAACAACTCCGGATATTCGTCAAGCATCGTCTGCTCTCGCTCCCAGGAGAGCTCCTCACGACCGCAATTGTCCCACCGGACTTTGACCATCCTGATCTCTTTATTGCGTAGCCGCTTGACCTCCGAGTCTTCAATCCGCACGGGCTTGACCTTTGTCGTTAGCCCACTATCCACCGGCACTTGATCGACCGCGATCACTTGCGTAGGCTCTTGCACCGCCTTCCTAAGTACCAAAATGTGGAATACATCGTGTAAACCACTTAGCTCCACTGAAAGCTTCAACCTATAGGCCGCTTCTCCCACTCGCTCCAGAACCTCGAACGGTCCAAGGTACCTCGGGCTTAGCTTTTTCAATCGCCGCACCCGCGAGACACCCTTGAACGGCTTGATCTTCAAGTATACATAATCGCCCACAGCGAACTCCACGTTCCTGTGCTTGGCATTATAGTACTTTGCTTGCCGGTCCTGAGCCATGAGCAACCTCTCCCAAACGGTTCTTACCAAGGAAGTAGCATCCTCCACTTCCGATCGCTTATACAACTTTGACTCGCCCGTTTCTAACCAAGACAACGGCGTGCGACATCTTCTACCATAAAGGGCCTCGAAAGGCGCCATCTGAGTACTTGCTTGGTAGCTGTTGTTGTATGCGAACTCCACCAAATAAAGATGGTCCTCCCATTGCTTTCCAAAGTCCAAGACACACATGCGAAGCATGTCTTCCATGGTTCTATTGACCCTCTCGGTCTGCCCATCCGTTTGTGGATGGAAGGCTGTGCTAAACTTCAGCTTTGTTCCCAACATTTGCTGCACCAGCCTCCAATCATTGGACGTGAACCGCCCATCACGGTCACTCACGATGCTGCGGGGCACACCATGAAGCCGCACTATGTTATCCACATACAGCTTCGCCAGCTTCTCCACCGGATCATCCTTCCTATGCGGAATAAAATGCGACACCTTTGTTAATCGATCGACCACCACCCAAATGGCGTCGTTCCCCTTCTGCGACCTTGGCAAACCATGCACAAAGTCCATAGAGATGTCGTCGAATTTCCACTCCGGAATAGGCAAGGACTTAAGAAATCCTCCCGGCTTTTGGCACTCCGCCTTTACCAAGGCGCAAGTTTGGCACTTCGCTACATATAGCGCCACATCCTTTTTCAAACCCGGCCACCAAAATAGCTTCTTGATATCGCGGTACATCTTCGTGCTCCCCGGGTGAATCGAGTACTTGGTATGGTGTGCCTCGTACAACAACTCCACCCGTAAATTTCCCACACTTGGGACGCACAAACGACCGTCTTTCCAAAGCAATCCGTCCTCCACGACGAATTGGGAATTTGACCCATCCAGAGCCTCTATCATGAACTGCTTCATATGAGCATCCATATCCAAAGCCTGCCGAATCCGATCAGCCAGGTCATATTGGACTTCAGTCCAATTCAGCACTGCTTCAGCACTAGATTGTCTATCCACACAAACAATCTCCAACGCCTCCAGCTCCTGCACCAACCGCTCATCATGCACTGATAGCCAATTAGCTTGAGCTGGGGCTCGACGACTCAACGCGTCCGCAACCGCATTCCCTTTGCCAGGCACGTAGTGGATCTTAAAAGTATAGTCCCCCAGGAACTCCATCCACCTACGCTGCCGCATATTCAGATCTTTCTGATCTACCAAATACTTTAGGCTCTTGTGATCGGTGTAGATGTCAATCTTCACACCGTACAAATAGTGTCTCCACAGCTTCAAGGCAAAAATCACGGCCGCCAACTCCAAGTCGTGGACCGGATAATTCCTCTCGTGCACTTTTAGCTGTCTCGAGCCATAAGCTATCACGCTGCCGTGCTGCAATAGCACGCAACCCAAACCGCTGCCCGAAGCATCGCTATATATCTCATAGCCTTCGGTCCCAACCGGCGAACTCAACACAGGCGCCGTGGTCAACCGACACTTTAACTCCTCAAAAGCTCGCGCGCACTCCGGCGTCCAAACGAACTTATGATCCTTCCTCGTCAAAGTAGTGAGAGGTAGCGCTATCCGCGAGAAGTTCTCTACGAAGCGCCTATAATAACCGGCAAGCCCCAAAAAGCTCCGGACTTCTGCTACCGTAGCAAGCTCAGGCCACTCCCGTATCGCAACAATCTTCGCCGGATCCACCGCAATACCCTCTCCACTCACTATATGCCCAAGGAACGCCACTGAGGATAGCCAAAACTCGCACTTCGAGAACTTGGCATACAACTGGTTTCTCCTGAGTGTCTCCAACACCAAATGGAGATGCTTGAAGTGATCCTCCTCACTTTGCGAGTACACCAAAATATCGTCGATGAAGACGATCACGAAATGGTCTAGGTACTCCCTGAACGTCCTGTTCATCAAATCCATAAATACTGACGGCGCATTAGTCAGCCCAAACGGCATGACCGTAAACTCATAATGCCCGTATCTCGTACTAAACGCTGTCTTCGGGATATCACTCTCCCTTATCCGCAGCTGATAGTACCCAGACTTGAGATCTAACTTCGAGTACACCGTCGACCCGACTAACTGATCAAAGAGATCATCAATCCTAGGGATCGGGTACTTATTCTTCTCAGTCAGCTTGTTTAGCTCCCGATAATCAATACACAATCTCAAGCTTCCGTCCTTCTTCTTAACAAAGAGGACCGGTGCGCTCCAAGGCGAAGAACTCGGGCGCACATACCCTTGCTCCAACAACTCTTGCAATTGAACTTTCAGCTCCGCCATTTCCTTAGGCGCTAGCCGATACGGAGATCGTGACACAGGCTTTGCACCTGGCACTAGCTCGATAGTAAAATCTATCTCCCGTTGTGGCGGGGCTCCAGGAAGATCTGCAGGGAACACATCAGGGTATTCCGATACCACTGAAATACAATCCATAGCGGGCTTCGGCTTTGCAACCTCCACTAGAGTGAAGAACAGTTCTGCTCCGGCACGAACTGCCTTAACCACTTGAAGAGCAGACATCAATGTTTTGCTCGACCCCTTTAAGCCCTTAAACGTCGTCTCACGACTCGCTCCCAGCTTGACTTCCTTGCTACCGCAATCTATATGGGCCTGCTGCTCCGAGAGCCAGTCCATGCCAAATATGACGTCAAACTCCACTAACGGAAGTAAAGACGCCCGCAGGTCGAACTCCTGCTCTCCAATACGAGTCTTAACCTCGCAGATCCTAACCGCTCGCATCGAACACCCATTGGGCAATAACACATCCAACTTGTCCTTCGCCATCGAAGAAGGGACTCCGATGCGTGATATAAATCCTTCGGACAAGAAGGAGTGTGAAGCTCCCGTATCAAAGAGTGCTCGTGCGGGATTTTCACAAATCATTACAAATCCTAAACAAGCAGTGGTAAGGTAACATATACATAACAAGCATATAAAGGAATTGACTTGCTATAAATTAAACCGTACCTGTCACCACGTCAGCTTGTTTAATGGCCTCCTGTTGGCCAAGATTATAGACCCTTGGTTGGGCCGGAGCATAGTGGGATGCGGTCGACTCCACCGCCTTTCCCTTCTCTTCGTAGGTAGCTCCTGGCCTCCTTTCGGACTTAGGACGTCCGCTCCAACAATCACGGGCAAAGTGCCCCGTCTTGTACAAGTGAAGCACGCGCCCGGGGTCCGACTCGTAGTCGCCCCAGAAGCACCAGAAGGAGCTGGACCCGAAGTCCTATGCTTCTTGAAAGTCCTCCGATAGCCAGACTTCGAAGTAGTCGACACTTTAAACTCAGATTTCTTTTCAACCAAGCCTTTCTTCGCTTGTACACTCCTCATGTCCTTCTCCAAGGACCGGGCAGTATTGACCAAGGTTAAGAAACCCTGCGTCATCGGCCCCGACAGTAATAGTCTCAGCTCATCCCTCAGACCTTCGTAGAAGCGATTAGTCTTGCGCTCCTCATCCATGATGGTAGAGCTCGCATAACGACTCAACCGCGTAAACTCGTGGAGATATTCATCCACGCTTCGCTCACCCTGCACCAACCTCAGGAACTCATTCTCCATTGAAATCCTCTGAGTAGAAGGGAGGTATCTTGCTAAGAACAATTCCGAGAACTCTTCCATCGGAACGTCTATCAATTGTCTTCCTCTCAGATGATGCAGCTCCAAGCCTTCCCACCACATCCTTGCTTCACCGTCCAACAGGAACGTAGCAATGGTGGTCATCTGCCACTCCTCCGTCTCCGTCGCTGTCATGACTCTCTTCACCCTAGAGAGCCAGTCTTCAGCCTGAGATGGGGTTCCCAACCCCGAGAATAACGGAGGGTTAAAGCTCATTACATGCTTCAACTGCCTCTCAGTCGCCCTCCTTGGCACTATTGGTTCTACAACCACTTGCTCCATCCTCCTCGGCTCCGCCTCTTGAAGAGGTACTTGCTCCATCACAGGAGCTGGCTGCTGCGCTTGCCTCCCAGGCTGCGCATTTATCACGGCTAGCACCGCTTCAGCCACCAATCTTATATTTTCAGCCGACAAAGGTGTTGCGGGAGCAACTTCTGGTGCACTACTAGCCTCAGAACCTCGGCGTTCTGACGGCCCAACACCACTTCGGGTCACCTATAGTGGTACAAAACACCGTTAAGCGACCAAATAAATTGCAAACAGCAATTATAGGAACACGCAGGTTCCTCAAACACGAGTATTTTCATTCCTAAGTGGACATTCATGGGTTCTTTTTACTGTTATAACGATGACGCACACAATGTGCTCACCACCCCTTAAAAAGAATTCGCCCACGAATTCACTTTAAGCCCGACCAAAACCAGTAGTCTGATACCAAATTGTAACACCCCCTATCCGTCGCATAGCATATAGCAGTAGGTCCGGCCGGGGCCCGACGCCATATACCACAGACAGACCGGGTGGTTACTTATGGAAACCATCCAACCAATCTTAACGTCCTACACAGAGCATTCTAGCGGAAGCAAATTATAAAAGTTACAAAACAAGAACCCAGCACAAGCATGAATGTCCACTAACAAGATAACAGGAATGTTATTACAAAATACTCAAAAGTCGGCCTTAAGGCCTTACAAAATGTTTCACTTGTCTTTTACATGATTTCCAAACCTCGGCACGCAGGCCGGCCATACATGAACAAAACATAAAACATTTCCATTCGGGCCTTCGAGGGCCAGCTTCGCAAAAAGGGCTTTAGCCCGCTATTGACCGCTTGGTCCAGCTGCACCTGCAAGCAAACAAACCACCGCACGGTGGCAAACAAAGCAACGGTCAGCAATGCTGACCAAATTATAACGATCCCGCCCCCAACTCGGGGCGGCGATGCTCCTTCCCTGCATTTCATTAGCACAAGCGAGCAATGCATATTATCATAGCCATTTCATCACAGACGTTGGCTCGTACGGCCACACGTCCCGTGCACTCAGGGCACATTCTCGATGAACCGGTCGATGTTACGTCAATTGAAGCCATTAACATTCCGGACTCACCACCGCCACTTAGACGGCCATTCCTATGAGCAATTCGTCTTCATGGTATTGGTCACGTCAATTTAAGCCATCGACCACCGAAGACTCACATTTATGCCAACGACGAGTGCCATGTAACTTTAGGTCTCTCTAACCCGAACGACATAAAGCGGGTACGGCTCCATCTAACCCGTGCTCACATCGCAACGACAATTTAAGCCATATGCGCGGGTCAAACTTTCACCGAGTCCCATTCTACCGCAAATCACATAACCCCGTTATGTTCAAGTTGGCTCTCAGGCCACCATGTTGGCAAGACCTCGTGTCCGCCCAGTTTTCCGGGTGCACCTTTGGGTTAGTCCCCAAGGCTCCCTGCTGCAATCTACCGCGTAGAAAACCCGAAAAACACCAAATAGCACGGAGTCCTCTCCGGCCTTATGCAATGCAACATCACCGATCCGAACTACATGTCCGGGTAGGCTTCAACTAAAATGCCTATGTCCGTTCTCGCATACGGACGCTAAACAACGGGGACTTTACATATCTACCCGAAGGAACGCCTCCAACTCTTCGCCAACTCGCGAGAGAGGGCTTCCTATGCTAAGAAAGAGAGCTATCATGCTCAAAAGTGAGGATCGTTACCCTTGCGTTCCTCTTTGGCGCCATCGAAATGTAATCGGATAGAAATCACCGCGCTTGCGTTGCCTCCGTGGATCCGGAGTCGGCTTGCGATTCGGAGCTCCGAAGCTCCTCCAATGGCGGATCTAGCTCCTCTTCCTCTAGCCTTGGCTCTTCTTTCTCCAAGGGTTTGGAGAGAGATCAAGTGATGAAAAGTGTGGATTTTTCTAAGTCAAACCCGTGTATATCCTCCCAGGAACCATCCCCAGCCGTCGGATCTCAACCTAAGAAAACGAGCGGCTTTGATTCGGGGCTGAAATGCCCAATCTGGACCGAACACGGCTTGGCACACGCCCGTGTCCAGGGCCGTGTGCCGCATTCGCCGTCAAAATCGAATCTTCTGAACACGCACACGGGTACCGAACACGCCCGTGTTCGAGCTGACACGCCCGTGTTCCAGCTGACACGGCCGTGTAGCCGGCCGTGTACCCATGATTTTTCCCCCGTTTCCAACCCGAGCACTGCACGGGTTCTAGGACACGCCCGTGTCCTTGCCCGTGTCACATTGACACGCCTGGGCCCCCAGGCCGTGTACACGGGACATTTCGTCGAGGGGAGAACGACGACTGGATGACACGGCCTTGGACACGCCCGTGTCCTAGGCCGTGTGCCTTGTCTCGACGATCGTCGAGTGAATCTCGACGATTTCACCTTGACGATCGTCGACACGGGTCGACACGCCCTGCGACACGCCCGTGTCGCAGGCCGTGTGCCCATTCTCGACGAATCGTCGAGAATAACTCGACGACTTCGCGACTAAGTGTCGACACACGCTTGACACGCCCTGGGACACGCCCGTGTCCCAGGCCGTGTGCCTTCAGCCAGAAACCAAAACTGGCCCAAAACGTCCCCCTTTGCTCCTTTGAGTTTCGGGGCGTTACACCTGCTCCTACTGTTCAGGCCAGGCCACCTACTCCTCCTCCAGTCACTCTAGACGATTTCCTCAGATCAACAGGTTCAAGAAGCACTCCTTTCTACTGATGCTGCCATAAATGAAATGATAGAAGAGTTAACTGTAGATGTACCTCCTCCTCCTCCTCTATCTCCTCCAGCTCCATCCTCTGAAATTCCCAAGGACCCAACTCCTGGATAATCTCCAGACACTTCTCTAGTAAGGACACCAACAACATCTCCTGATGCCCCCAAAGAA
This sequence comes from Platanthera guangdongensis, assembly GCA_039583875.1. Lineage (NCBI taxonomy): Eukaryota > Viridiplantae > Streptophyta > Magnoliopsida > Asparagales > Orchidaceae > Platanthera > Platanthera guangdongensis. Next base: position 29,739,961 of record CM077156.1, read on the forward strand.
CAACAAGAAACAATTCTCATTTCTGATGAGCTCTCACCTAAGCCAGCTGAAGCTCCTCTCAGAAATTTGGATTTTACTATCCCTCATCTTATGAATGAAGAGAATGCCATGATACATACTACAAGAGCTCAGAGATCAGTCACTCTCTCTAAAATAGCTCCATGGGTGGCTCCTCCCATTCCTTCTGCTCCTCCTGCTGCTCCAGCTCCTGGTTCTACAGATTTGATGAATCAGATTGTACTTCTTCTTCAAAACCAGAAAACATACTTTGATACTTGTATCAAGACTGTCACAGACAAAGTTACTGCTCTAAAAACTGAGATGAGCAAAGGATTTGCTGAGATCCAGCACAACACTAATCAGCTCAAACATCTCTTCCATATTGGTGGCAAAGCTTTAGATCACACCATCACCAGTGTTGGACAGGTTATGGAGCAAGGCCTGACTCTTGCCAACAATCAAATGGAACTGGACAAAAGGGCTGAAACAAACAAGATGAAGATTTATGAGGAAGTTGGACTTTTCAAAGAAGATGCCATCTCCCAGCCATCTGTTGAAGTCAGAAAGGGGGAGAAGTTGGTAAAAGAATATCTAAAAAAATCTGATACCATCTAAAAAGAAGTATGGGAAGCCAAAGTTAAAGAGATTCATGATGATGTTCTAGCTCAGATACAGAGTGTCAAGCTCCAAACTTATGATACTGCTGTTTGGATGCACAACCAGATTCTGCCAGAATTTGCTGCTGATCCTAACATTATTCCTCATCATCTGAATCCACTAGCTGCTGTTGATGCTCCTGCTCCTCCTCTGCAACCCACATTTTCTCCAAGGCCTGGTGATTATGTTGCTCCTCCAGATTCTTATGCTCAAGATTGGGAAGATGATCCTGCTGATATCTTTCTCAAAGCCCCTCCTGAGATACTAACTTTTAAGAAGAAAAGAAAATATGGTGAAGGTCCTTCTGCTGGCAAGTCTGTTCCTGCTAAAGCTCCGAAACATGCTGAGGTCTGGTCTCCTACTTCCAAGTCTCTCATCCTGAAAACTCTCAAGTTAGTTTTGGACTTCCATGAAAGCAGAAACATTCACTACAGTTCCCATGAATGGGAGTTGTGTGAGAAGTCCATGAACAAAAGAAGAATCTATGACAGAGAATATGGAAGAAATAATCCAGCTGCTCCTCCCAGACCACCCAAATATTATCCTAAACCCTACAGCTATCAGAGAAGACAGCAAGATAAACAAGATAAGCAACATCACCTGTTGGGTATTTCATCCACATGAACCCAGATTTGATGAAGTCACCCTGGAACTAAGATGAATTAAGTTGTATTTGATGCTTGGTTTGAGTTATATGCTTGCATGAATTTCACTGGAAGTGTAGACCATTGTCAGTCCACAGTGGGTCTTCAAACACAGGAACTGTGCTATGTAATCCCTCATTGCATATTACAAAGTGTTGACTCATGTGTGGTCTCTCTATTGGGATACACTTCATATTCAAGCTATTGGACTATGGGAAAGAAATTTGAAGTTGGCTACTCTAGAAGAATCAGTTTTTCCAACATCAGAAATTTTCTAAGTGTTTTACTCGAGTAGAGCTTTCACCTACTCGAGTAGTCTGAGTATAATATACTCGAGTACGTAAGTCAACTACTCGAGTAGATATATTCATATACTCAAGTAAGTATTCTCACATACTCGAGTAGATAGAAACATGCTCGAGTAGTTCATTATACCTACTCGAGTAGATCATGTATCACTCGTGTACCTTGATATTTTCCTACTCCAGAATTTTTCTAAGTCTTTTACTCGAGTAGAACTCTCACCTACTCGAGTAGATTACTTCCTATCGAGTATTTTAGTTCAACTACTCGAGTAGTTGCCAGCAGACCTCTTCAGAATTTTTCTAAGTATTCCACTCGAGTAGTACTTCATGTACTCGAGTAGTTCATGTAATATACTCGAGTAACTTCTCCAGTACTTGAGTAGATCCTTTATATACTCGAGTAGGTCTCTACACATACTCGAGTAGTTCTGTCTGCTTACTCGAGTAGTTGATCTCTATATACTCGAGTGGTCTTTATATAGTTACCCGAGTATGTTCTCCATAATATACTCGAGTAGTTATTCAACTACTCGAGTAGTTATTGACTTACTAGTGTAGTTGGCTGAATCTTTCCAAAATTTTTCTAAGTCCTTTTTCTGACGAGATTTTTCAAATCACGCGACATGATTGGTCCACGTGTACATCATTATGACTGATTATGACCGTTAGTCTCTCCTATATAAGGTCTTATCAGTAAATTACAAACCCTAAGTATTCTCCAAGCTTTCTTATCATTCTATTTCGAGAAATATTCTTCAGCCGATTCCTCTCTGATTTTTGCAAATCGGAAGCCGTCGCCGCCTTCTTCTCCGGCCAAAGCTTCTACTTTTAGAGGACTATTCTGAAGAAAGTTACAGATCGAGATCGACTTCGCTGATCATATTCTCTCTCGATTTCTGTAAAAACGAGTAAATCCAGATCAAAGCCGAGAACCTCTTCACCGATTTCTGAAAGTGCTACAAAGTTGAAAGGAAGAAGATCCCGACTGTTTCATTCAGATCTGAGTGATTTACTGTTTGTATTCTTGTAAACACTTTATTAATTTTGTAGGAGAAAGCTTCTCCGAGTGTAGGAGTTTTTTTTTTCACTCCGAGTTTGTAGGAAGGGTTATCTTCCGAGGGGTAGATCCCTTTGTTTGGATTGAGTTTGTAGGAACTTTGTTCCGAGGATAGGATCGATTTTTGATCCGAGATAGTGGAGTAACCGAGTCTAGTTGATTGCTAGATCGGTGAGGGAAAGTGGATGTACCCAAGGTAGGGAAACCACTATAAATCTTGTGTCGTCTGTGATATTGGTAGATATTTCTGTGCTGTGCTCTAATTATTTTTTATTCCGCAAAAGTCGCACAAACCACCTATTCACCCCCCCCCCCTCTAGGTGATTTAGGTCGACAACAGTTTTCTTTCAATTGGTATCAGAGCCAGGTTGATCGTCAAAAGGTTAACACCTTGATCAGATCTGAATCTGTTGTCTGAAAGATTCTACTATAAAATGGACAAGGGCAAAGATTTCGCCAAGCTTCCACTGTGCAACAAAAATAACTTTCCCATGTGGAAAGAAAGGATAAAATTTTTCATGGAAGCTGTGGATCCAAGGATCTTCATGATCGTTGAAGAAGGTCCTTACATTCCCATGACTGTGTCCACTATCGACCCTACCAAGAAAGTTCCCAAAAAGCTAATGGATCTCGACAAAGACGAGATTGCACTTGTCTCTCTCGACAAGAAAGCTAAGAACATTATAGCAAGTGCAGTCGAGACTCGATGCTGCAGAATTTGATTCACTGTCAATCAGCTAAGGAGATGTGGCATTCCTTAGTCACTTTGATGGAAGAAACTGAAGAAGTAAGGGATGATCGGAGATCCCTTCTCAATCAAAAATATGAAGCGTTCCGACAAGGGAACAAGGAAACAATCGCCGACACCTTTGAAAACTTCTTCAAAATTATAAATGGCCTAAGGGTGTGTGGCCGTGTCTTCACCAACGAAGAACTGAACGACAAATTCTTGAGATCCCTAACCAAGGAATGGGATAACAACGTATGCGCCATCAGGGAGTTCGGGGAGCTAGCTGAGACGGACCCGCAAAATCTCTCTGGAAATCTTATGTCTTATGAACTCCAAATCAATACAAGAAAAGCTGAAGAAGAGAAGGGCAGGTCTGCACTAAAGGAGAAATCTGTCGCTCTGAAGGCAGACACCTCCAGAAAGACTAAGGCTGCCTCCCCCGCTCCAGCTCCAGAAGTGGATGATGAAGAAGAAACATCAGAGCCTAGCACCTCAGGGTGTGAACTATCTGAAGGAGAGTTCTCCATACTCTCTAGGAAATTCAAGAAGTTTCTTAATAAAAAGAAACAATGGAAAGGCAAGGATGCCTCATACAGAAGATCGCGGCGCGATGACGATCGACAAAGAAAAAGCTCAAGCAGCCACGATAGGTATAACACTAAACAGAACAAATACATTTCAACTGACATCATATGTTATTGCTGTAATAAGCCAGGCCATGTCATTGTTGACTGCCCTCACAAGAAGAAGGAGGGTGGTAGAAGAGAAGAAAAGAAATCCTCATACAACAAGAAGAGGAAAGAGAAGAGCTTCATAGCCAAAAGGAGCAAGACTCTTAGCGACTCCGACTCAGCTGAGTCAAGCGAAGAAGAAGAAGCTTACTTTGGGCTAATGGCTCAAACAGATGATGAACAAGAGCCCCAGTTCACTGGGAAGGTAAACTCTCATACCCCTCTCTCAGAGTCTGAAGTCTCTGAACATGATTGCGAGAGTAGCTCCTCTGACGATGAGTCAAAATTGATGGCCCAGTATAAGGAGTTAATCATGGCTTACGACAAATGTCGTCGAGTCGTGAAGACTCGGGCTAAAGAGATCAAATCTCTAAAAGCCGAAGAGAGCAACTTGAGAGAGAAAGTCACAAAGACTGACTCCCTCGAGGAAAACTTCAATAATACTATTGAAGAATATAACAAGGCTCATGAGCACCTTGACCTGAAGGAGAAGATCATCAAAGGTTTGGAAGCCGAACTTGCGGCTGAAAGGAAACTTGTTGAGAGTTTCTCTAAGCCCAAGACGGTTCTTCCATTCATTGCTGAATTCTCAGCAAAGGCCAAGGGAGCTGGACTAGGCCATGAAGAAGCTCCTAGTAAATCCTCTAGGAGAAACAAGAACCAACGGAAAAATAAGGCCGCCAAAAAGGCCTCAGCCGAAGAAAAGGGAAAAACCCCTCAAAATCATACCACATTCAGAAAGGTCATCTTTCTAACAAATGAGTTTGATTTTGACTCATCATACGGGAAATTTGCTAGGCCTACTTATGTAGAGCCAAACCCCCGCTATCAAGGATGGGCTAGACCCCGAAACTTTGGTGAAAGTGTCTTTAAGGAACCTTATGAAGAAGTTGTTCTTCAGAGCTATGGCCCTTTCAATCATGGGCATAACTTCAAGAACGCACCAAAGACAAAGCCTGTTGTAGAGAAGCCCATAAAGGAGAAGAAGCCATGTGATTGTCATCATCATGAGGCATCTTCCTCCAAGAATGCTACCACTGCTAGACCAAAGTTCCAAAAGGTCAAGCAGGAGATCTTGAGGCAAAGGTACAACAGATTTGACTGTTGGTTCTGTGGCAAGGTTGGTCACTTTGCCATAGATTGCTGGTTTAATTCCAGAAACGCTGCAACCCTCATGTCAGCAATATGAGAAAGACCGTTCATAATGCTAACACTCATAGGGGGAGCACTCTAACCCGAGACCAAGGACCCAAACATGTTTGGGTTCCTAAGGCAAATTCATTATGTTTTCAGGGATATCCAAAGGCCAACAAAACGCCTATCTGGTACTTGGACAGCGGATGCTCTCGGCATATGACCGGGACTAGAAGCCTCATTCAGAACTTTACTCCAGTCGTGAACGGACCAAAAGTCATCTTTGGAGGTTCAGACCGTGGAATTACTAGAGGCTATGGTATGATTACCAACGGTAATGTATCATTCTCGGATGTGGCCTATGTCGAAGGATTGGAACACAATCTCATTAGCATAAGCCAACTCTGCGACAAAGGATACATAGTTGAGTTCCATGCTGATAAGTGCTTGATAAAATCCGTTGACAATATGGAAACGATTCTATCCGGTACTCGAAGCAGGAATATTTTCTGTTTAAATTTCATATGTATAGATTCCTCCACACTAGTGTGTCTTTTAGAAAAAGATAGTGCGTCTCTTGGTGACCAATGACACAAGAGACTAGCACATATTAATTTCAAAACCATTAATAAATTATTTTCAATGAACTTAGTACGTGATGCTCCAAATGTAAAGTACGTCAAAGACAAACCTTGTCATGCATGCGTAAAAGGCAAGCAAACAAGGGCTACCTTTAAAAGCATTATTGGCAAAGACTCTAATAAATGTCTTCATCTATTGAACATGGACTTGTTTGGTCCACTGCAGATTAGAAGTTTGGGCGGTAACGACTATACATTGGAAATTGTTGATGACTACTCGCGCTTTGCGTGGGTGTTCTTTCTGAAACACAAGTCAGATACCTTCGACATCTTTACCAATTTTGTCAGGCAAGTCCAGAATGAATACAACTGCTCCATAGTCAAAATCAGAAGTGACAACGGAACAGAATTCAAATCTGGGGCCATGACAGAATTTTGTGAAAGCTTAGGTATCTTTCATGAGTTTTCCTCTCCTCGCACTCCACAGCAAAATGGAGTGGCTGAGAGAAGGAACAGAACACTCATAGAGGCCTGCAGGACCATGTTGAGTGATGCTTCACTACCGTAGTACTTCTGGGCTGAGGCCGTCAACACTGCATGCCACGTGCAAAATTGAGCACTCATAAACAAAGACCACAGTAAGACACCTTACGAAATTCTGAAAGGCAGGAAACCAACAGTCTCTTACTTTAGAATCTTTGGCTGTAAATGCTTCGTACTTAACAATGATAAGTTTGATACCATCAAGTTCAGCGAAAAGAGCTTTGAAGGTATTTTTGTAGGATATAGTAGCCATAGTAATTCATATAGGATTTTTAATAGAAAAACCCTGGTGGTGGAAGAATCGATACATGTTGCATTTGATGAGACGAGCTTGCTGCAAAGCAATCCGTCTAGTATGCTCATTGAAGATGCAGGTGAAAAGCTGAAAGAAACTAGCTTGGATGATCCGTCCAATAATAAAGGCGAGAAGTTCATTAAGATCACCACTCCAACTCCCATTGGAAAGGCTGATAATCAAAATGGAGAAGTCATCCAGGACGAAGAAATCACTCCGGTGCTTGAAGATAATCCAGATGCAAGAACTCTAGAGCTCAGACATCTGAAGGATCACCCCATGGACCAGATCATAGGAGATCCCCGGGATGGTGTCAGAACTCGGAGAGGTACAACTAATGAGAATCTTCATTTGAGTTTTCTCTCACAGGTTGAACCAAAGAAATTTGAGGAAGCAAACTCAGACGCATCATGGATAATGGCAATGGAAGAAGAGCTAAATCAGTTCAAGCGCTGCAATGTATGGATTCTGGTTCCAAGACCCAAGGGAAAGAACATCATTGGAACAAAATGGGTCTACAGGAATAAGACGGATGAAGACGGAACTATCTTAAAGTACAAGGCCAGACTCATCGCTAAAGGCTATCGTCAAGAAAAAGGAATCGACTTCGACCAGACATATGCTCCGGTGGTGAGGCTGGAGGCCATAAGTTTGTTCCTTGCATATGCTGCTTTCAAAGGCTTCATAGTCTATCAAATAGACGTGAAGTCAGCCTTCCTGAATGGTAACATAAAGGAGGAAGTGTATGTGGAACAACCTCCAGGTTTCGTTGATCCTAACTTTCCCGATCATGTCTATTTTATGCACAAGGCCCTATATGGTCTGAAACAATCTCCTAGAGCTTGGTATGAAACGCTGTCTACCTTTCTACTTGAGAACAAGTTCACAAGGGGAAAGATAGACAAGACATTATTTCTTAAAGAAATAAAAGGCAAGATTTTGCTAGTGCAAATCTATGTCGACGACATTATCTTTGGCTCTACAGATAACAACCACTGCAAAAAGTTCTCAAAACTTATGCAAGGGAAGTTTGAAATGAGCAGTATGGGCGAGCTGAAGTATTTCTTAGGTCTTCAGGTGAAAAAATCTGAAGATGTAATTTTCATCTCCCAGACCAAATTCACCAAAGAGTTAATTCAGAAATTCAGAATGGAGAACGCAACCTCTATGAGGACTCCAATGGGCTCAACTATGTCTCTGGATAAGGATGAAAAAGGGAAACCTTTTGATGAAACCAAGTACAGAAGCATAATTGGATCCCTGCTCTACCTTACTGCCAGAAGGCCTGACATAATGTTCTCAACATGTGTCTGTGCTAGATTTCATGTGAACTCTAAGGAATCTCATTACGCTGCTGCAAAGCGGATTCTGAGATACCTTAAAGGCACACCAAATCTTGGCTTATGGTACCCAAGAAGTAATGATAGCGAACTAATTGGATTTTCAGATGCAGATTTTGTAGGTAGCAAAGACGACCGGAAAAGCACCTCAGGGACTTGCCAATTCTTCAGAAGAAGGCTAATTTCCTGGAGTAGCAAGAAGCAGAACTGTGTCGCAATCTCAACGGCCGAGTCAGAGTATATCTCTGCAGGAAGTTGTTGCGCACAATTGCTATGGATAAAGAATCAGTTTGAGGACTACAACCTGCAGTTCAAAGATATTCCCTTGTACTGTGACTCCTCCAGCGCAATTGCAATAGCCAACAATCCAGTTTCCCACAGCCGGACAAAGCATATCAAGCTAAGGTATCACTTCATCCGGGAACATGTGGAGCTTGGAGACATCGAACTCCAATATGTGCCTACAGATAGGCAAGTTGCAGATATCTTCACAAAGCCGCTGGACGAGACCAAGTTCTCGTTCTTCAAGACAGAGCTTGGGTTGCTCAACAAAGAAGACTAAAGAAGGCTGGATGCTAAGAAGCAAGTAATTGCAAAGGGTTAGTCAAAATCTATTCTTTCTCAACTTTTTCAAAATTCAACTCGAGAAGCATGAGACATACTCGAGTACTCTTCTCCACCTACTCGAGTAAGTGATTATGTCTACTCGAGTAGGTGACCTACCTACTCGAGTATAAGAATCTGTCTACTCGAGTATGTATACTGACCTACTCGAGTATGAGGATGTACCTAATCGAGTATCTAAAGACCTACTCGAGTAAGTCTCTTACCTACTCGAGTAAGTCAATATCTACTCGAGTAGTTTTCTCCACCTACTCGAGTAACTCCTGTATACCCACTCGAGTACCCTCTGAAGACCTACTCGAGTAACTCTCTTACCTACTCGAGTAGTCTATCTCCCTATCGTGCCCCCCAAGGCTATATGCCGCCTCTTTCTTTAAATTAATTAGCAGTAATTTAAGAGTAATATATATATGATATTCCGAAAACTCAAACCCACACGAGATCATTTCCATCTCTCGAGTACCCTCTGCCTCTTCGCCTACCCTGCCAATTCGACTCCTCTCCTCCGCCGAAGTTGCAGAGCCCTCTCTCTCATTTCCTCCAGTCATTCGCATCCATGGCGACTTCTCACAAGATTGGCGTCGGCTCCGAACTTTTCACTGAGGGTATCGCAGAGCTCTCCGATGATTTCTGCAACCTCCTCATCCTTATCGACACCGCCGGCCTCTCCTTCACTCTCCAAGAACCCTATCGCATTCTCTTCCTCGAAGTTGCAGAATTCTTCCCAAATCTCAAGGTTCGACGACATGGAAAAGTTCTAAAATCTAGAGTCAAGGGATTGAAACTCAAGTTCACCAAGACCTCTGTTTCTCAACTTCTCCGTTTACATATAGTTGATGAAGAAGATGATCTGCATGATGAAGATTCTGACCGAACAACACTCTTCTGTGGCATTTCTCCTGAAGCTCAGTATATTAAGAGGTCAGACATGAATGCTGAAGGAAAATTTCTGGTAAACATCATTGGCAAAATTCTTCTCTGCAAGACCCACTCCATCAGAGAAATCCCATCCCATTTCTTCGACATTATGCAAGCAATTGTCTGCCGCAAGAAATTTCAGTTTGGTATGCTGATTCTGGACAAAATCAAGGACAGCTTGAATCCCCCAACTACGCCAGAATCATCTCTCTGCTTCTCCATGAAACAGATCCTGCAGTTTTCAACTTCTCCAAAGGAACCCCACTTCACCACATGAAGAAGGTCTCCATCTCTTCAATTCAGAGATGGGATCTCAAGCTCATGAACTTCGCCCAAGTTGCACAGGTTTCAAATATTCCAGCAGTTTCAGCTGAAGAGGACATGACTCCATCTCCCTCTCCTCATCATGTGGCCAGCTCCTCTGGTGCACCAAGTTAGGGGGAGCCTGCTCTTTCCAGCCAAGTCAGGCAGCCCTCTCCTCAGCCAGAAATTCCATCCCTACCTAATACTCCCCAGAGTCCAGCCACTCCTTCAGATCAAGTACCTCAAGACACTCTTCTATCAACAGCTGCTGCAATAGATGCCATGATTGCAGAGCTGTCTGAAGATGTGCTCCCTCCTCCTCCTCTCTCTCCTCCAGCTCCAACCTCTGAAGGTAACAAGGACTTGTCTCCAGCACAAACTCCTGCTCACTCTCCAGCTAGGACTCCCACACCTTCTCCAAATCCTCCAGCAGATAAGCCAGACACCATTTTTATTTCTGATGAGCCTTCTCCTGAACCAGCTGAGGCTCCTCTCAGAAACCTCGATTTCTCCATTCCCCATGATACAGAAGAATTGGATGCTGTCATTCCTACCACCAGAGCTCTCAGCTCCGTGATAAATTAAGAAATAGCTCCTTGGGTAACTCCTCCTATCCCTACTGCAGCCCCCTCAGCTACTGCTACAGTCTCCTCCTCCTCAGATTTGCTGCAACACATCACCATTCTTCTTCAAGAACAAATACATCATTTTGACACCTCTCTAAAGGTGGTCACCGACAAGGTCACTGCTCTTGTGGCTGAGATAAGCAGAGGTTTTGCTAAAATTCAGCATAACACTGACGAGCTCAAGTACCTGTTCCAACTTGGTGGCAAAGCTCTTGACCATACTATCACTAGTGTGGGCAATGTTATGCAACAAGGTATCACCTTGGCAAACAATCAGATAGAACTAGACAAGAGGATTGAAGCCAACAAGATGAAGATCTGTGAAGAAGTTGGCATTTTCAAAGATGACACCATAGAGAAAGTATCTGTTGAAATCAGAAAGGGGGATGGTTTGATAAAAGAACTCAAAGAACAGGTAGAAAAATCTACTGCTCAAAAGACTGTATGGGAAGCTCATGTGAAGACCATTCATGATGATGTGCTTGCCCAGATACAGATTGTCAAATTTCACACATATGACACTGCTGTCTGGATGCACAATCAGATCTTGCCAGATCTTGCAGTTGACCCAAACATCATTCCACATCATCTCAATCCTCTAGCCATAGATGTCACTGCCCCAGCTGTTCCTCAACAACCTACGTTCTCTCCCAGGCCTGGAGACTCAGTTGCTCCTCCAGACACTTATGTTCCAGGCTGGGAAGAAGATGATCCTGCTGATATATTCCTTCAAGCCCCTCCAGAGATCAGAATCCACAAGAAGAAAAGGAAATATGGTGAAGGTCCCTCTGCTAGCAGGACTGCCCCTTCTAAGGCCCCTGAACATGCTGAAGCTTGGTCTCCAACCTCTAAGTCTCTCATTTTGGACACACTCAGGCTAGTCATGGATCACAATGAGAACAGAAACATGCACTACAGTTCCCAGGATTGGGAGTTATATGAGAAGTCAATGCTGAAAAGGAAGATCCATGACAGAGAGTTTGGGAGAAATAACCCTGCTGCTCCTCCAAGGCCTCCTAAGTATTTCCCAAAGCCATTCAGCTATCTAAGAAGACAGCAGGAAAAGATGGATAAGCAGCACTCTCAAGCCTAAACCTAAAAGATGTTGAGAGATTGAAATGACAAGTTGTATACTTGATGTTTTTTTGGAAACTCATATATATACAATTCTTCATTACTGTCTAATTATCTTTTTCATTATCCTTTGCTTACCTGCTCATACTTTTTCTACTTAGTTTCTTTTATGTCCATAATTCACCTTGGTGTAAAGGGTTCTGACTTCAACAAATAGGGGGAGATTGTTGGGTATTTCATCCACATGAACCCAGATTTGATGAAGTCACCCTGAAACTAAGATGAATTAAGTTGTATTTGATGCTTGGTTTGAGTTATATGCTTGCAGGAATTTCACTGGAAGTGTAGACCATTGTCAGTCCACAGTGGGTCTTCAAACACAAGAACTATGCAATGTAATCCCTCATTGCATATTCCAAAGTGTTGACTCATGTGTGGTCTCTCTATTGGGATACACTTCATATTCATGCTATTGGACTATGGGAAAGAAATTTGAAGTTGGCTACTCTAGAAGAATCAGTTTTTCCAACATCAGAAATTTTCTAAGTGTTTTACTCGAGTAGAGCTTTCACCTACTCGAGTAGTCTGAGTATAATATACTCGAGTACCTAAGTCAACTACTCGAGTAGATATATTCATATACTCGAGTAAGTATTCTCACATACTCGAGTAGATTGAAACATACTCGAGTAGTTCATTATACCTACTTGAGTAGATCATGTGTCACTCGTGTACCTTGATATTTCCCTACTCCAGAATTTTTCTAAGTCTTTTACTCGAGTAGAACTATCACCTACTCGAGTAGATTACTTCCTCTCGAGTAGTTTAGTTCAACTACTCGAGTAGTTGCCAGCAGATCTCTTCAGAATTTTTCTAAGTATTCCACTTGAGTAGTACTTCATGTACTCGAGTAGTTCATGTAATATACTCGAGTAACTTCTCCAGTACTCGAGTAGATCCTTTATGTACTCGAGTAGGTCTCTACACATACTCGAGTAGTTCTGTCTGCTTACTCGAGTAGTTGATCTTTATATACTCGAGTAGTCTTTATATAATTACCCGAGTATTTTCTCCATAATATACTCGAGTAATTATTCAACTACTCGAGTAGTTATTGACTTACTCGTGTAGTTAGCTGAATCTTTCCGAAATTTTTCTAAGTCCTTTTTCTGACGAGATTTCTCAAATCACGCGACATGATTGGTCCACGTGTACATCATTATGACTGATTATGACCGTTAGTCTCTCCTATATAAGGTCTTATCAGTAAATGACAAACCCTAAGTATTCTCCAAGCTTTCTTGTCATTCTATTTCGAGAAATATTCTTCAGCCGACTCCTCTCTGATTTTCGCAAATCGGAAGCTGCCGCCGCCGCCTTCTTCTCCGGCCAAAGCTTCTACTTTCAGAGGACTATTCTGAAGAAAGTTACAGATCGAGATCGACTTCGCTGATCATATTCTCTCTCGATTTCTGTAAAAACGAGTAAATCCAGATCGAATCCGAGAACCTCTTCACCGATTTCTGAAAGTGCTACGAAGTTGAAAAGAAGAAGATCACGGCTGTTTCATTCAGATCTGAGTGATTTACTATTTGTATTCTTGTAAACACTTTATTAATTTTGTAGGAGAAATCTTCTCCGAGTGTAGGAGGTTTTTTTTCACTCCGAGTTTGTAGGAAGGGTTATCTTCCGAGGTGTAGATCCCTTTGTTTGGATCGAGTTTGTAGGAACTTTGTTCCGAGGGTAGGATCGATTTTTGATCCGATATAGTGGAGTAGCCGAGTCTAGTTGATTGTTAGATCGGTGAGGGAAAGTGGATGTACCCAAGGTTGGGGAACCACTATAAATCTTGTGTCGTCTGTGATATTGGTAGATATTTCTGTGCTGTGCTCTAATTATTTTTTATTCCGCAAAAGACGCACAAACCACCTATTCACCCCCTCTCTAGGTGATTTAGGTCGACAACAGTTTTCTTTCATCACCAGAGCTAGCCCAATAGACTCACGAGCTTTTGAAATTGATTTTAGTTGTTTTTGATATTTCTGGATACTCATATTTATATAATTCAAAGTTTTATATCTTATTATCTTTTCAATAGTTCCTTGTTTGCTTACACTACTTGATTACTTGGCATTCTTTTTATGTTTATAATTCACCTTAGTGTAAAGGGTTCTGACTTCAACAAATAGGGGGAGATTGCTGGGTATTGTATCCACACTAACCCAGATTTGATGAAGTCACCCTTGAACCAAGATGAATTAAGTTGTATTTGTTGCTTGGTTTGAGTTATGTGTTTGCAGGATTCTAATGGGAATTGTAGACCAATGTCAGTCTACAATGGGTCACCAAACACAAGACCATACAATGTAATCCATCATTATGTGTTCCAATGTGTTGACTCATGCGTATCCTCTCTATTGGGATACACTTCATATTCAAGCTCTAGGACTATGAGAAAAGACTTGATGCTGATTTCTCCTAGAAGAAGAAAATCTGTCAGAAAGATTTTTCCTAAGTAAAGTACTCGAGTACCTTCTTGTTTACTCGAGTAAGTTACTGAGTTTATACTCGAGTAGTAATTCACTTACTCGAGTAGTTAACATGTACTCGAGTAGTCCAATTATGGCTCTCGAGTAATTCATCTTGTATACTCGAGTAATTTCCTCTTATCTCTCGAGTTTCCAGATTCCCTCTTCTCAAATTTGTCTAAGTGAAATACTCGAATAGTATTATATATACTCGAGTAGTTCTATCTTCTATCTCGAGTTAATGGTATTCTGACTCTCGTGTAGTTCCTAGTTACTCGAGTAGTCTAACTCATATACTCGAGTAGTTCATCTACTAGTCGAGTATTCAAATGCTTTTACTCGTGTAATCTAGTATTCTATTCTAGAAAAATTTCACTAAGTGAATTATTTGAGTAGTTCATGTTATATACTCGAGTAGATCATTCTGTCTCGAGTAGTCCCTATTACATACTCGAGTAGTTCAGTTTTTCTTGTTCTAGAATTTTTCTAAGTGTTTGTCTCGAGTAGTTTCTGATATACTCGAGTAGTTCATCTTTATATACTCGAGTAGTACTTCTTGAACTCGAGTAATATACTCCACCTCTCGTGTAAGTACTTAAGTACTCGAGTAAGTCATTTTTGTTACTCGAGTAAATGAGTCCCTCTCATTCTTATTTACTCGAGTAGTTGACTCCATGTACTCGAGTAAAGACTTCTTTTTCTCCCGAGTAATTTTTCTCATGTACTCGAGTAGTCCCTTCTACCTACTCGAGTAGTGCTGCATATACTCGAGTAGTTCTGCTTGACTCGAGTAATTTACTCTGACCATTTTCAGAAATTCCTTAAGTCCAGACCTAACGATCTTATTCTTAAACTCTGACGTGATTGGTCCATGTGTCTTTCTATTTATGAATCATTTAAGTCTAATCTTCTTGTCTCCTATAAAAGGTCTTGTCAAACCAACAAACCCTAAGTTTTCAAAAAAAAATTATTCTATGTTTTGCAGCGTTCTCTTTCCAAAAGAATTTTGTCTCCTCTCTCTCTCTGCAAGATCCGGAAACTCGCCGTCGCCGCCATCTCTAATCTCCAACCGGCTGGGGTTTCTTCTTTTTAGAGGATTCAGATTAAGGGGACTATACAGATCGAGTTCTTCGCTCAACTCTTCATCTACTATTTTGATCGTGTAAAGTCAAGAAGTTCCAGATCTGATCTTCCTGAAATTCTTCTTCAATATTTTGATAAAGCTGCACGCCTAGAAGAAGTATTTTCTAATTTTCTGTTGCAGATCTGAACCAGAAATTTTACTTTTTGTATTTCTGTACTGCTGTATTTCATTATTGTACATGAGTTAATGACGACGATTAGATGCCCCACCAACATGGATGTGACTCTAGCAGTGTCACTCCTGGAACTGCATGCTAAGAGGTGGTGGAAGTCCATCATAGGAACTACCTTTCAAGGCTGAGTATACACAGAGATCACTGGGAGCGAGTTATCTTGAGCCTTTTTTGAGAACTTCATCCCCCCATACGCACTAGACGAACTTGAAGAAAGATTGCTGCAGCTGAAACAGGGATCCAAGACAGTTACGGAATATCACCGGAGTTTCAGCATCTCACAAGATTTGCCGACTCTTATGAGTTGGATGATCGAGGCTATGCAAAATGATTCTACAAAGGCTTGCGGGATAACCTGAGGCAAGCTCTTTTGTTTATATTAGACTCAAGCTTAACAAAGATAATTGACATGGAGAAACGATTCTAGGCGGATCACTTGGGAAGCATTTAGTGACCCGCTGAGGATGTAATGGAAGTAGGACCTAATTATAAGAGGTGGCAGGACAATAGGGGGAGATCAAACCATTGAGTCGATGGTCGCGTATATCAAATTTTAGAATGGAACATCCGGTCTAGCTGCCAGCATTACCTTTGCCGGAACAAATGTACATGCAACCTAGGGAGTAGTACGAACGAGTCCATTTCCAGTGCAATCAATCGGGTCACATCCAATGTTATTGCCCACAACTAGGTGGGACTACTCCCCTGCTCCTCCTCCAATAGATCCGCCAGGAGGGGTCATATGCGTGGTCGAGAACGAGTAGCACGAGGAAGAATCCTGGGCCTTCTTGGGAGCAGGTGTTTGCTCTTGACATGGCACAAGAGCAGAACCCCTCAGGAAGTGATTGCAGGTATGTCATGATTTGATTAATGTATTATAAGAATTCCTGATTAATTCGCATAAGATATTCTAGCAGTCGAGCTTAAGTCTTTATAATTAGTACTTAGGCACTGTGACGGTTAGTTGAAGTCATGCTTATAATTTATTCGACACTCGTGACATGCACTCGTTTGTGTCAGTAGACTTTGTGAGAGACCTAGAAGGAGTGCAATACTTTACGGGTATTACCGAGAGAGTACGCCTCCCGGATGGCCTTGAGATGATCGCATACACAAACTGTGATTTGGAGGTACTTCTTGGAGGAAAATTCATTGAAACCCCGACAATAGTATTGAGCATGCCAGAATTTGACCTCATTATAAGCATGACATGGTTGAATTGGCACCACACCAAGAATGATTGCGTGGTAAAGAGAATCATTTTTAGACATGGAGACTCAGAAGTCGTTTTTCAAGGTATTAAGTTTGTACCCCAAACCTTGCTATCTTTAATTCAGATCCTTTAGGCCCATATGAAAGGGAAGGTGGTGCATACGATATGTTTTGAACTAAAAGAGATTGCAATAGATATGGAAGATGTGCTGGTGGTGCAAAATTTCCCTTAGGTATTTCCTGAAAAGCTGCCAGGATCACCCCCATATAGAGATGTGGACTACCAAATTAAGTTTATATCGGGTGCCAAGCCCATCTCTAGGACACCCTACAGAATGGCCACGAAAAAAATTGCCTAGTTTAGAGTTTAGTTGCAAGAATTAGTAGAGTCAGGGTTCGTTCACCCCAGTTCATCACCTTGGGGAGCCCCTGTTTTATTTGTTAAGAAGAAGGACGTAACATTTCGATTGTGTATAGACTACCGAGTGATCAAACAACTAATGGTTAGAACACTTATCCGTTAACCCAGATCAATGAGTTATTTGATCAATTGGTTGGAGCGCATTGGTTTTCCAAGTTGGACCTGTGCTCGGGATACTATCAGTTGAGAATACAAGAGGATGACATCCAGAAGACGATGTTTAGCTCAAGGTATTGCTTATATGAGCTCACGGTGATGTCGTTTGGTCTCAAAAATGCCTCTTCAGCATTTATAAGTCTAATGAACAAGGTGTTTGAGCCATACCAAGATGTCTTCATGATCATCTTCATCGACGACATATTGGTCTATTCAAAGACAAAGGAAGAACATGTTGAACACTTGACCTTGGTGCTGAAGAAGTTAAAGGATCATGCCTTGTACGCTAAGTTCAGCAAGTGAGAATTTTAGCTCCAAGAAGTTGCCTTCTTGGGCCATGTGATTAATGGTGCTGTACTAGCCGTAGACCCGACCAAGGTACGTGCTGTAAAGGAATGGTCTCCCTTGAAGTCAGTAGCCGATGTACGGAGTTTCCTTGGAATCGCTGGGTACTATCACAAGCTCGTGAAAGGATTCTCGAAGATAGCTCTTCCTCTCACTACTTTGACAAAGAAAGGTGTGCCATACAAGTCAACACCCACATGCAAAGCCGCATTTCCAGAACTGAACGTCAAACTTACCTCGACACCCATCCTAGCACTTCCATCTGGGGAAGAAGGATTCCAAGTTTACACATATGATTCATACCAAGATATGGGAGCGATACTGATGCAGCACGGGCATGTGATTGCTTATGCTTCGAGGCAACTGAAGAAGCATGAAGCAATTATCCGTTACATGATTTGGAGTTGGGAGCATTGGTGTTCGCCTTGAAGGTCTGGAAGCATTATCTAAATGGCATCCACTGCGAGATCTTTACATACCATAAGAATTTAAAGTATGTTCATACTCAAAAGGAATTGAATTTGAGGTAGCGGCGGTGGTTAGAATTTCTATGTGATTACAAATTTACCTTGAACTACCACCCCCGAAAAGCAAACTCTGTGGTTGATGCATTGAGAAGAAAAATACCTGAGTCAAGTCCCGAGACTCGAACGATGAGTATGCAATTGGTGCGAGTAATGGAAGAGATGGAGACAACATTGATATACAAGGACCACCCTGAAAATTATACGGAGTATTTGTCTGGCTTGAGTATAATATGTGAAATTCTTGATGAGATTCGGGCAGAGCAAGGGAAGGATGCTGCTCTGGCCCTCGTGATTAAGTTAATTGAAGAGGGATCTACTGAGGAGTATTCCCTGAAGGATGACCTCATTTATTTCTATTTCCGACTCTATATTCCAAAAGGCAGTGGAATTCGAGGAGATATCTTGAGAGAAGCACATTACTCCAAGTATTCAGTACACTGCAGGATTTCAAAGATGTATAGTGATTTACCAAAGACCATGTGTTGGCCAGGAATGAAAAGAGACATCAAGTATTTTGTTACACATTGTGAGGCTTGCTAGAGGGTGAAGGTGGAGTGTAAGAGACCCGGAGGACTACTACAGTCATTGCCCATCCCTGAGTGGAAGTTCGAGGATATCTCCATGGACCATATTGATGGGTAGCCTCACTCGCGCCTCTAGGAACGATTTGGTTTGGGTGATCGTAAATCGGTTGACGAAGGTTGTCAAATTCATCCCAATGAAAAATGAGTCGCATGTTGACGACTTAGTGTGTCTCTTTGTGGAGCAGTTTGTACAATACCATGGGGTACCCAAGACAATAGTCTCTAACCGTGATGGTCATTTTACGTCCAAGGAATGGAAGGCAGTACAAATGTATTTGGGCTCTCGCTTTACATTCAGTATGACTTTCCATCCTCAGAAGAACGGGCAGTCTGAGAGGACCATCAAAACAATGGAAGATCTATTGAGATTATGTGTATTGGATGGATGGGAACCATGGGAAAGGCTCTTGCAACTAATGGAATTTTCATATAACAATAGCCATCAAGTTAGTATCAGGATGGCACCCCACGAGACGCTTTATGGAAGAAGGTTTTGGACACCGTTATCGTGGGTACAAGATGAAGACCCTATGTTTTTGGGAATTAAGTATATTAATGATACTGATGATGTTGTTAAATTGATATGGGACCACATGCTTGAGGCTCAAAGTGTACATGCGAAGTATTATAATGCAAAGCACCAGATGGTGGAATTTCAAGCCGGTGATAAAGTGTTCCACAATCTCAAAGGTCCTCCTCCTGCAGTAGTATCAGCAGGAAGTGTTCCACAATTTAGGAGGGGTCCTCCTCCTCCTACAGCAGGATCAGTAGGAGGTGTTTGAGAATCTCAAAGGTCTACAACTTCTTAACATTCTAGACCATCTCACAGCAGCAGCAGACAGCAGCACAGACCCCACAGTAGCAAACAATAACAACATAATAATCAAAGCAGCCAGCAGACATCTGAAGCTAATCAGTAAGATAAATCAATCATAGAAAAGACACTATTTCTAGTCTATGATCCAGAAATGGATTCAAATTTTAGAATGGTCTGATTCAAGAAAATTATAGCTCTTTCACAGATAAGGAAAGCAAGAAAGAATTAAAATACACTTCTCGATTTTCAACAATGTCTTCCTACAGGAAGAAATAATTAGAAAGGTATGAAAAGAAAAATCTTTTTAATGTTGATACTTATATGAGTCTCCATCCAGAGGCAGTAGTGCCTAGAGCTACATCAGTGAAGATTCTTGGTGCTGAAGATATGAAAATGACTGAAAGAGAAGCATAGGACCCCAAAAGAATAATGGTTTTCTCAAAATCTGCTTCAGACCCTTCTTCAGATGCTCCAAAGAAAAATTTATAATTTTCTGCTTATGTTTTTTGAACTTTATTATTGCTATATGTATATTCACAAAGCAAAATTATTTATATCTGCTGAAGTTCTATAATTCAGTCAGATATTTTTCATGCTTTGTGATTATCTTTATTTTTATTTTTTATAGTGACCTCGGCCAAATAGGGGGGAGATTGTTGGAACCCTACTTGTGATTTGGGCTAGGTTCACTATAAGGATTATTTAGATGACCCAACATGTATAGTCTAGGGTCATAGGTTATTTCCAGGGTCAGGGTCAGCAGCACATACTTAGATTAGTTGGAACCCACCGTCAGAAGACTTTATAGATAGAAGACTTTAGAGGAAAAGTAGTTTAAAGAATGCAGAAAATGTCACAACCCGCATTTTCTAACCGATAAAATCGTATCAGAGCAAGAGAAAACACGTGCCGTGATGCCACGCCGTGTAGGGGATAACTGCACGCGCTCAGGCAAAACTCCAGACCTTAGATTTAAGGAAAATCGTTGATTAATTATGAAAGAAAAGCAGTTATGTTGATTGGCCGTATCCCTCGGCACGGTGGATCAGCTAGTCCACAATTAAAAGTATAAGTATACGCAGCAGAAAATAGTTTGGTTCAATTGAGTTGACACCCTAGTGAGCATAAGTGTCCCCGAGGGGCAACTCATGGTATGCACAACTCTAATGTGAATATAATAGATATAAAAAAGGTAGTCTTTTACGCTAAGGAAATATAGTGACTTTGTTTTATAATTATGCTATGCATGATATACATATAATAATGCTTTTAGGGTTTAAAATATCTAACATGCAACCTAGCAAAAATCCTTCCCAGAAGCAAGTAAACAACCACTAAAAGGCAAAGACAGCAGTTTAAGTTCATACCCAGCATCGCAAGAAGCCACCAGTGGGCGCCAACAACCTGACACGAACCCACTGGTGAGTATGTATGTCTATACAGAAAAGTAAAGAACTATCTCACAAAATCGGGATCAGCTGTCTCAGCTACCCAAGAGGCCACAAGCCAGCCCCACCAAAAGAACTAGCCGCTGAACCGGCTACAACCTGGACCTGAGGCATTCAAGAAAAGAACACCTCAGCAAGGAAATAATCAAAAGTGTAAATAAAGCATTAGAGTTAAGAGCAAAAAGAAGGGTTTACCAACCCGACAACAAGCTGTTATAAGCAAAAGAAAAAGCATGACAGTAAGAAAAGAGAACTGTCTAAAGCACAGCAAAGCACACCAGGTGCGAGCAATAAAAGCAACATGCTCAACGAAAGAGTCTAACATTCCTAATACGTGGGTAAGTGGCAGTGGCCAAAACATGGATCTGAATTCATAACCAGAATCAGATCCAAAAAGGGCTAAGGGGTCGCCAGTGGCAGCTTTAGGGTCCCACACCAACCCAAACCAGGGCAAATAGGTCGTGGCCACAGCTCTCCACATCAATATCCACCCCTCTTAGAGGCCACTAAACATCGCACCACCTGCCACAACCCAAGAGTCGGCAAGCAAAAATTTGCCGAACACCCAATACCACCCCCTAAAGGAAGGGAAAAGTCACACTAACGATCCTAAGGTACACAAGAACTCAAGACAGAAATGTCGAGCCCACTCGACGCAGCGTTGAGTAAACTCCACTCACCTGACGCCTATAAATACTTAGCCGCAAGTCCTAAGCTAGGTGACGGCGTTGAGTGAGCCGAGCTCACTCAACGCTGTCAGCGCTTTCCACTTAGGGTAAACGTAAGTCTCGCTAAAATCGCATCCTAAACCCTCTCATTGCGAGCAAGCAGAGAGTTGGAAATCTAGTCCCAACCCTCCGTTCCGTCCTAACAACTCGGGACTATCGCAACCAAACCTGAATCACCTCTACCGCAGCCTCACCCTAACTATAGCTACCCACTGAACACCAAACCTCCGACAAAAGAGTACATGATTAAAATTCCAGAAACAAAAATAAAGGATCAGCACTTGATTAAAAGCTTGATGAAAATAATTCAACATGCTGCCCTAGGGAGGAAAAACAAGGTGAACAGAGCTTATGCGCAAGAAATAAAAAAGATCATGGGTTAGAAATAAATTTGGCAAGGGCAAGGGGCCACTTGCCTCTACCTCTTCGGAAAAACAAACAACAGCCGCACCACGGCTTGGCTCCAGCGGCAAGATCGGCCACCTAGAAGACCAAAGCTGAAACTTGAGGGAAGAAAGAAATCAGATATTTAGAAATTCCTGGAATCGAACCCTAAATCAAGAAAAACTTACATGGAAGGGAAGATCTAGCCGAGAGCAAGCCGAATCCGCTAACACACGAGAAAAACGGGCTCTAACCTTCCCGAAATCGCCGGCCAAAACAACCACCGCCTCCTCTCAAAACCCTTCCGCTGGAAGCTCTCCAGACTCGGGAACGATGAAAAAATGAGGAGGAAAAACAGTTCACGGCAACAAAAGACAATTTCAGGAAAAAAGTACGGAACACGCCCAAGACACGCCCGTGACACGGCCCGACACGCCCGTGTCACGGGGCGTGTACTCACACACTCGACGAACGTTGATCTCTACTCGACGAAAACACGGGACACGCCCCCCAGACACGCCCGTGACACGGCCCGACACGCCCGTGTCACGGGGCGTGTACTTACACACCTACCCCACTCGACGACCGTCGATCTCAGCTCGACGAAACAGGTGACACGCCCTGGGACACGCCCGTGTCACAGGCCGTGTACCAACTCGAACACCGCCCGACGATCGTGGAGCGCCGATCGTCGAACAGAGAGACACGCCCCAAAGTCACGCCCTTGTTCGACACGACACGCCCGTGACAGGGCCGTGTTCTCACTAAACACCGCCTGACGACCATCGAGCGCAGCTCGACGAACCGAAGGGGGACACGCCCGTGACACGCCCGTGTCACGGCCGTGTACCTACAAAAAAAACCCCGTCGACCAAAAATTCGTCGACCGGAGAAACGGGAGCTCTGCCCGAGCACGACACGCCCTGGGTCACGGGCGTGACCAAGGCCGTGTCACCCAAACTTACACAGAAAAAGAAACCTGCTAATACCTAGCCAACAAGAAATAAGACACCTGCCTACAAGCTCAGCCACAACGGCCACGCACAGCACAGCAAACATTACAAACATGCAGCTAACAAAACAACGCTGAAACGACGCGAAGGCAAACGATCTCGGATTTCGACCAAAACTCGCACCGTAGCTAAACAACCAAGCCACGAAAACAAGGAGAGGTCGAAAACAACATCCGACGATCGAACACTCGGGCTAACACCTCCCGAAGCCAAAACGCAAGCATTTCCCTAAGAGGCCCAACCGAGTCACCAAAACAGACTCCGGCTAGCTGGGGAAACTTGCCAACTGGCTACAACCAGGCTACACAAGGAACCTACAGAGCTAGAACCGCGCTCTACAACGGCGAAGGGCCGGAAATGCGTCATCGTAACGCCAATCCAAAATCAAACAAAACACAGAAAAACCGGGGGCGTTACAGCCACTCCCCCTAAAAGAAAGTTTCGCCTCGAAACTTTACTCACAACACTCCTATGACGAAGGAGAGAGAAAGAGGCAGGAAAGGACTATATAATCATAAATAAAACAAAACATACCAGGCACAAGCTCAGGGAAACAGATGAGGGTGAGCCTCCCTCATAGCCGACTCCAACTCCCAAGTCGCGCTTTCTACATCCTGATTCCTCCATAAAACTTTAACCATCGGAATAGACTTCTTCCGCAGTGCACGAACCTGAGAATCCAGAATGCGGACAGGCACCTCCACATAAGAAAGATTCGGCTCCAACTGAGGTATAGAATCCAAAACCTGCCGGTCATTCATCATACATTTCCGCAGCTGACTGACGTGGAAGACGTTATGCACGCCAGGGAAATTTACGGGCAACGCCAGTCTATAAGCTGATATCCCAATCCGCTCAACAATCGGAAACGGCCCCACGAACCTCGGGTCCAACTTCCTGTTCTTGCCAAAATGCTTGACTCCGATCAACGGGGAGACCTTTAAGAACACTGTGTCCCCCACCAAAAATTCCAAATCCGATCTACGCCGATTGGCATTTTTCTCATATCTCTCTTGGGCTATCCGAAGCTTTTCCCGAATAAGCTTCACAGCAGTTTCCATCTCCTCGAGTGCTTCTGGACCCAACAAAGGTCTCTCGCCAACCTCAGCCCAAAACAAGGGAGTCCTGCAGCGCCTCCCATACAAAGCTTCAAAAGGAGCCATTTTCAAGCTTTCTTGATAACTGTTATTATACGCAAATTCCATAAGCCGCAAGCGCTCATCCCACGCTCCTCCGTGCTCCAGAACATAGCATCGGATCATATCTTCCACAATCTGATTTACTCGCTCCGTCTGACCATTGGTCTGCGGATGATAAGCTGTGGAATATCTCAAATCTGTACCCAACCCTTCTTGAAGGCTCTTCCAAAAACGAGACGTAAACCTGGAGTCTCGATCTGATATGATACTCACGGGTACACCATGCAATCTAATAACCTCATCCAAATACAGCTCGGCTATCTTCCTCATCGGATAATCGATCTTAAATGGTACGAAGTGAGCACTCTTCGTCAATCTGTCTACGATCACCCAAACTTAATCATGCCCTTTAGGAGATCTCGGTAAGCCTGTAATGAAATCCATCGAGATACTCTCCCACTTCCACATCGGAATCTCTAAGGGAGTTAGCTTGCCACCAGGCCGTCCATGGTCGGCCTTCACACGCCTGCAAGTGAAGCACTCAGAAACAAATCTGGCTATGTCCTTCTTCATCCCATACCACCACGCAATCTGCTTTAAATCATGGTACATTTTGGTAGACCCTGGATGGTAGGCAACACTAGATCCGTGGGCTTCCCTGCACACCATATCCCGGATATCCCCAACTGCGGGAATGCAAAACCTGCCACGATACTTCAAGGTACCCGCATCATCTATAGAGAAATCTGGTAATTCACCTTTTTTAGCTCGAAGGTACAAATGCAAAAGATCGGGATCATCTTTCTGATGCAGTCGCGTAAGCGCAATCCACGAAGGTTCTGCCACTGCCAAGCTACTCTGCAAATCGCAGCTTCCAACAGAAATGTCCATCAAAAGAAACTCCTCCACAAGACGCTCGGCGGAGAGATTGAAAATCTTTCCTGACTTCCGACTTAGGGCATCGGCCACCACATTCGCCTTACCCGGATGATACTGGATTTCAACATCATAGTCGGCCACGTACTCCAACCACCGCCGCTGGCGCAGATTTAACTCTTTCTGAGTGAAGATATACTTCAGACTCTTATGATCCGTGAAAATCTTGCACTGCGCGCCGTACAGCAAATGCCTCCACAATTTCAACGCATAGATCACAGCTGCAAACTCCAGGTCATGCGTAGGGTAATTCCTCTCATGAGTCTTTAGCTGCCTCGACCCGTACGCAATCACCTTCCCGCCCTGCATCAAAATGCAGCCCAGTCCGACGTGCGACGCGTCCACATATATATCATACTCACTATCTTCAGTAGGGAAAGACAAAACTGGAGCTGAACATAACCTTCTTTTTAATTCCTCAAAAGCCTCCTCACACTTGCCATCCCATATGAAGGCTGCATTCTTCTGCGTCAACCTGGTCAACGGCGCAGACAAAGTAGAGAATCCCTCTACAAATCTCCTATAATATCCAGCCAAGCCCAAGAAGCTTCTGATCTCTTTGGGAGTAACAGGCCTCACCCATTCCATAACAGCAGCGATCTTTTCTGGGTCCACTGATATTCCCTCCTTATTCACCACGTGGCCGAGAAAAGAAACTTGAGGCAACCAAAATTCGCACTTGTTCAGCTTGGCGTATAGCTTATGGTCTCTCAGAGTCGTCAAGACCAGTCGCAAATGCCGATCATGCTCCTCCGCATCTTTAGAATACACCAAAACATCGTCTATAAAGACAATCACAAACTTATCCAGGAAGTCCTTGAAAACTCTGTTCATCAGATCCATAAAAGCTGAGGGCGCATTAGTCAAACCAAATGACATAACTAAAAACTCAAAATGCCCATGACGAGAGCGGAACGCCGTCCGCGGAACATCTGACTCCCGAATTCTCAACTGGTGATAGCCCGATCGAAGATCTATCTTGGAAAACACGGCACTACCACGCAGTTGGTCAAACAGATCGTCAATCCGAGGCAAAGGGTACCTGTTCTTAATAGTAACCTTGTTCAGTTCTCTATAGTCGATGCATAGCCTCATCGACCCATCCTTATTTTTAACGAACAGCACTGGAGCACCCCATGGTGAGGAACTTGGCCTAATGAACCCTTTTGCCAACATCTCATCCAGCTGAATTCGCAACTCTTCCAGCTCTCGCGGGGCCATCCGGTACGACGCCTTAGCGATAGGACGCGTGCCTGGCTCCAAATCTATAGCAAACTCGACATCTCGATCGGGTGGAAGACCGGGAAGATCATCAGGAAACACATCGGAGAAGTCACACACCACAGGGATCTCTTGCAAACACGGCACTCTAACAGTAGCCCCTACCAGAGAGACCATACAGGCAGAACAACCAGAATCAAGCAACTTCCGAGCACGCACCGCAGAAATGACTGGAGACTCCTGGAGAGAATACCCAAAAACGCTCCATGGCTGACTGTTGTCCTTGACGAAGTCCAAGCGCTTACCCTTGCACTGGATCACAGCATCGTACCTTGACAACCAGTCCATGCCCAAGATAACATCGAAGTCCTCCAGGTCAATCACCTTCAGATCTGCCTTGGCTAGAAAATCCCCCAACAAGATCGGACAATCAAGGACACCCAGGTCCGTAACCACAGAGTCACCGGAGGGGAACTTAACGCAAAAGGCACCACCAACATGATCTAGGCCCAAACTGAACCGCTCCACGAAGGCTCTAGCCACAAACGAGTGGGTAGCGCCTGAATCGAAGAGAACGCGCGCCCAGCGGTTCTTTACCTTAAATCGTCCTACAAATAGCGCACGCATCTAAGGAAACAAACGCTAAAACGAAAACTACAACCCTAAAGGGAGCATAACGAAACGACTGAGGAGAAATCAAACCTGAGATAACCTGGGTCGAAGTCTGTGCTTCGTCTGCCGAAAGCACATTCAGCTTCCCCTTTCCTCTATCCAATTGCTGAGGCGGTGGCAAAGCCTGGAGGGGTACTGGCTGCAGAATAGGCTGGGACTGTGGGCACTTTGTCTTGAGATGACCCTTCTGCCCACACTGAAAACAGACTTTATCTCTCAACCAGTAACGGGCAGCCTCATGCCCCTTCCTTCCACACAAGGCACACACCAAGTCTCCTCTGGGAGCACCCTGAATTGCGTGCACCTGTTCCTTCTTCTGCGCTCCAAATCTTTTGAAACACTTCTCAAAGGGGTGGCCTGGTCGGCCACAGAAACTACAAACCTCTTTGCTCTTCTTTCTCGAGACCGCATCGGGTTCCTGAGGGCTCTTCCCTCCACCGGACTTTCGCTTATCCTTCCACAACTGCTGACCTCTATTCTTGGCATTCTCAATGGCCTCAACCCTCAAGGCAGCTTCGACCATGCTGGCATAACTAACTGCACCGTAGGCATTCGCTAACTGCTGAATGTCGCTTCTTAGTCCACCCAGAAATCGCTTAACTCGGTCTGCTTCAACACTCACCAGACCAGGAGCAAACCGACTCAACTTACTGAACTCAATCTCATACTCACTGACCGTGAGTTTCCTCTGCTTCAAATGGAGAAAGTCATTCATCAGCCGGTCCCTCTCAACTGAAGGCAAAAACTTACTCAACAGCATCCCTTTAAATGACTCCCAAGAGCATCCTGCCACCAAGCTCTCCTTCTCCCTCAACCACCAATTCTTTGCTAAGCCCTTGAGCTGGTAGGCAGCGAGCATCACTCTCTGATCATCCGTAATCCCCGAATAAGAGAACATCTCCTCAATAGTAATCAGCCAGTCATCCAAAATCATGAAATCTGCTTGCCCATCATAAGTAGGGGGTCTCAGTCGCTGAAACTGGGATATAAATGCCATCTCCGGGGGCACCACAACCAAAGGCACAGGAGGAGCAGGAGGGTCAGGAACAGCTACCCCGTCAGCGGGGTCCGGAACTCTCGGGGCCTGTCCCGCCACTACTGCCACAAGGGACTGAATCTGAGCCTGCATAGCCACCACCTGCCTCGATAAGGTCTCATTACTCTGCCGCAGGTTTTCTACCAACGCCTCGCTCTGCGCTCCTGACGTCTCACCCTCGGATTGGGGGGTCGACCTCGTTGCAGGACGTCTCTCCATCCTATAATCGCACAAGCTTTAGACGAAACTTAGCCCAACAGCTAGAACAAAACTACCCGGTACAGACAAACGCACTTAAATATGAACTTCAACTGCAAAACTTGATCTGGGAGTCATTTTATCATGATGATGTTATGCTTAACCTAAGATGGTTCACCACCATCATACTAACTCATGTGCCTAAACCATGAATGCATGTATTTGTATTCTCTTTGACTCAAAACCATGTGTGTACATATGTCATCCTGCAAATCTTTAGCTTAACACGTTGTGCTTATGAAATGTTATGCTATGTATGATGTGCTATGCATTCTAAAAAAAAGGCCTTAATGCATGCCATGGGCGGCGTACACATGAAAATGTTATGCATCCCATACTACATAACATTCCCATGCAACGAAAAAAGAAAACGTGCTAGCCGCATTCATGTGGTGAGGTTATGCATCCCATACTACATAACCCTCACATGTTGCCTCCTATGGTGGATCCATATACAAACACATATTATGCATCCCATACTACATAATATACCTCGTATACTTCTTTATGCTCATGAGTGTAGTGTTCGTGCTTTAGCCAAGACGTGCTGATGACATATCGGTGTGTGTATGGTATGACGCTAACCACTAATGCAAACAAGGGGAAAGGTTGCCCGACCATTTGTCAAGCAACCTCCCTCTGATACCAACTGTCACAACCCGCATTTTCTCAACGATAAAATCGTATCAGAGCAAGAGAAAACACGTGCCGTGATGCCACGCCGTGCAGGGGATAACTGCACGCGCTCAGGCAAAACTCCAGACCTTAGATTTAAGGAAAATCGTTGATTAATTATGAAAGAAAAGCAGTTATGTTGATTGGCCGTATCCCTCGGCACGTTGGATCAGCTAGTCCACAATTAAAAGTATAAGTATACGCAGCAGAAAATAGTTTGGTTCAATTGAGTTGACACCCTAGTGAGCATAAGTGTCCCCGAGGGGCAACTCATGGTATGCACAACTCTAATGTGAATATAATAGATATAAAAAAAGGTAGTCTTTTACGCTAAGGAAATATAGTGACTTTGTTTTATAATTATGCTATGCATGATATACATATAATAATGCTTTTAGGGTTTAAAATATCTAACATGCAACCTAGCAAAAATCCTTCCCAGAAGCAAGTAAACAACCACTAAAAGGCAAAGACAGCAGTTTAAGTTCATACCCAGCATCGCAAGAAGCCACCAGTGGGCGCCAACAACCTGACACGAACCCACTGGTGAGTATGTATGTCTATACAGAAAAGTAAAGAACTACCTCACAAAATCGGGATCAGCTGTCTCAGCTACCCAAGAGGCCACAAGCCAGCCCCACCAAAAGAACTAGCCGCTGAACCGGCTACAACCTGGACCTGAGGCATTCAAGAAAAGAACACCTCAGCAAGGAAATAATCAAAAGTGTAAATAAAGCATTAGAGTTAAGAGCAAAAAGAAGGGTTTACCAACCCGACAACAAGCTGCTATAAGCAAAAGAAAAAGCATGACAGTAAGAAAAGAGCACTGTCTAAAGCACAGCAAAGCACACCAGGTGCGAGCAATAAAAGCAACATGCTCAACGAAAGAGTCTAACATTCCTAATACGTGGGTAAGTGGCAGTGGCCAAAACATGGATCTGAATTCATAACCAGAATCAGATCCAAAAAGGGCTAAGGGGTCGCCAGTGGCAGCTTTAGGGTCCCACACCAACCCAAACCAGGGCAAACAGGTCGTGGCCACAGCTCTCCACATCAATATCCACCCCTCTTAGAGGCCACTAAACATCGCACCACCTGCCACAACCCAAGAGTCGGCAAGCAAAAATTTGTCGAACACCCAATACCACCCCCTAAAGGAAGGGAAAAGTCACACTAACGATCCTAAGGTACACAAGAACTCAAGACAGAAATGTCGAGCCCACTCGACGCAGCGTTGAGTAAACTCCACTCACCTGATGCCTATAAATACTTAGCCGCAAGTCCTAAGCTAGGTGACGGCGTTGAGTGAGCCGAGCTCACTCAACGCTGTCAGCGCTTTCCACTTAGGGTAAACGTAAGTCTCGCTAAAATCGCAGCCTAAACCCTCTCATTGCGAGCAAGCAGAGAGTTGGAAATCTAGTCCCAACCCTCCGTTCCGTCCTAACAACTCGGGACTATCGCAACCAAACCTGAATCACCTCTACCGCAGCCTCACCCTAACTCTAGCTACCCACTGAACACCAAACCTCCGACAAAAGAGTACATGATTAAAATTCCAGAAACAAAAATAAAGGATCAGCACTTGATTAAAATCTTGATGAAAATAATTCAACATGCTGCACTAGGGAGGAAAAACAAGGTGAACAGAGCTTATGCGCAAGAAATAAAAAAGATCATGGGTTAGAAATAAATTTGGCAAGGGCAAGGGGCCACTTGCCTCTACCTCTTCGGAAAAACAAACAACAGCCGCACCACGGCTTGGCTCCAGCGGCAAGATCGGCCACCTAGAAGACCAAAGCTGAAACTTGAGGGAAGAAAGAAATCAGATATTTAGAAATTCCTGGAATCGAACCTTAAATCAAGAAAAACTTACATGGAAGGGAAGATCTAGCCGAGAGCAAGCCGAATCCGCTAACACACGAGAAAAACGGGCTCTAACCTTCCCGAAATCGCCGGCCAAAACAACCACCGCCTCCTCTCAAAACCCTTCCGCTGGAAGCTCTCCAGACTCGGGAACGATGAAAAAATGAGGAGGAAAAACAGTTCACGGCAACAAAAGACGATTTCAGGAAAAAAGTACGGAACACGCCCAAGACACGCCCGTGACACGGCCCGACACGCCCGTGTCACGGGGCGTGTACTCACACACTCGACGAACGTCGATCTCTACTCGACAAAAACACGGGACACGCCCCCCAGACACGCCCGTGACACGGCCCGACACGCCCGTGTCACGGGGCGTGTACTCACACACCTACCCCACTCGACGACCGTCGATCTCAGCTCGACGAAACAGGTGACACGCCCTGGGACACGCCCGTGTCACAGGCCGTGTACCAACTCGAACACCGCCCGACGATCGTGGAGCGCCGATCGTCGAACAGAGAGACACACCCCAAAGTCACGCCCGTGTTCGACACGACACGCCCGTGACAGGGCCGTGTTCTCACTAAACACCGCCTGACGACCATCGAGCGCAGCTCGACGAACCGAAGGGGGACACGCCCGTGACACGCCCGTGTCACGGCCGTGTACCTACAAAAAAACCCCGTCGACCAAAAATTCGTCGACCGGTGAAACGGGAGCTCTGCCCGAGCACGACACGCCCTGGGTCACGGGCGTGACCAAGGCCGTGTCACCCAAACTTACACAGAAAAAGAAACCTGCTAATACCTAGCCAACAAGAAACAAGACACCTGCCTACAAGCTCAGCCACAACGGCCACGCACAGCACAGTAAACATTACAAACATGCAGCTAACAAAACAACGCCGAAACGACGCGAAGGCAAACGATCTCGGACTTCGACCAAAACTCGCACCGTAGCTAAACAACCAAGCCACGAAAACAAGGCGAGGTCGAAAACAACATCCGACGATCGAACACTCGGTCTAACACCTCCCGAAGCAAAAACGCAAGCATTTCCCTAAGAGGCCCAACCGAGTCACCAAAACAGACTCCGGCTAGCTGGGGAAACTTGCCAACTGGCTACAATCAGGCTACACAAGGAACCTATAGAGCTAGAACCGCGCTCTACAACGGCGAAGGGCCGGAAATGCTTCATCGTAACGCCAATCCAAAATCAAACAAAACATCGAAAAACCGGGGGCGTTACAGAAAAGGTGTTCGACGATAGCTGAAATCAGCTCGTTGATCGTCGATCTCAGATCGACGAACTCAGAGTTCATTCACTAAGTTGAGCTCGACGAAAGTCTAGCTGAGATCGACGAACTGTGATCTCATATCAAAAGTTAAGATTGACTAAATTCTAGCTGAGATCGACGAACTGTGATCTTATATCAGAAGTTTAGCTCGACAAAGGACTATCTCAGTTCGACGAACTTGGAGATCATGTCGACGAAATTCTTTCAGAGTTTGACTAACTCCTTCCAGGTTCTGTTCGACCAATCTTCCCTACAGTTTCTCAATTCGACTATAGCAGTCTGATTTCAAATTATATTATATTACGATAGCAGTACTCTGATAATTAATGCTCAATATTCTCAAGAATATAGTCATTACCTTGCAACATTAATTATGGATTACACAGAGTTATTACTCTACCATATTTACTGGGACAGTCAAGGAAATGTATTCAAGACTAAATTAGCCTTTCCAACTACTAGAAATTATGCAGAGGATTCCAAGGAAAGAATTTAAAATTCAAATGCTTTTGAATTTGCAATCAATACATAAAGTAATTTTTCAGAAGACTGCCAGTAATTAGAAATAAAAGAAAGAGAAAATCAGTAATTAGAGAATAAGAGAGAGATAGAAACATCTTGTTCTTCATCTTCTGCATCAAGCTTTTCTTCCGGCAACACATCTTAAATCTGAGAAAAAAGTTCACATCACTCTGAAACTTTTACTAGAAGAAGTGTTCTACTTTGAAGGCCTATACCCTAAAGCAAAGCCTCCACTCCTGATCAGATCCATACAACTCCGGGGGGGGGGGGGGGGGGTGGCTTTGACAACATCAACAAATCCACTAGTCTTCTCATATATTTGAAATAGAGAAGAAAATATCATTTTTATTTTTCTTTCACTGTGTATAAGGTTATAATTCCCTTCAAAAGTTAAACCTTTTGGTTCACAAGACACCTCATCAAAATATTTGGATTTGGTTTTTGGGCACCTGATCAAAAGCTCAAATAGTTGTTAGTTCTCCCTTAGAAAAATAGGTCTTATGGTGACTGGGTACCTGATCAATAACCTGTGGTGGCAGAGCACCTGATCAAAAACCTATGGTGGCAGGGCACCTAAGCAAAAACTTGTTGTGGATTCCTATCAGGGTGGCAGAAGAGTGGATATACCCAGGTTCATTGGGGAGCCACTATAAATTCCTTGTGTCATTTGGTTGTGCATTTACTTGTTTATTTTCTGTGTTATGAGATTTCTCTTTATATATATATATATATATCTCCTATTTTAATCCGCGATAAAAAATAAAGTAAAATTTTAAAATACTCTATTCACTCCTCCCCCCTCTAGAGTTAGTTAGATCAATCCCTCACTTTCACACTCCTCTGTTCCATCTGCAAATAAATTCCCAAAGTACGTCGGAGGGGAGAGACCTCTGAATGTAGTCAGTCAATTTAAGCTCAGGTTTGGCTGCGGAGCTAGAACCTACTGAGCTTGGAAGGCCTCCAAAATGGCCATGAAGGTATGGTCCAGCTCCGTCTGCTAGAACAGAGTAGCAGCTGGTGGAGAGGGAACAGTGGCCTGCGGGACGGTGTTCCCTCGGGGCTATAAAAACAATTAATAAAATGTTCAATATTGTCCTAACTCATTGTTTAAAGTACTATATAATGTGATTTTTTCCACATGGACACACCAAGGCTTCTGATGCATAGTTTGTCTGCAAGCTAATGCTCGAGCAGGGTGGCCTAGTGTTGGGGACTTACTTCTTTAATGATCATTATTCAAATGATAACAGTTGTAAGACCCCTCCCAAAACCAGTTAGTTTCCTAGGTCTTATGCCCATGACCACCACCTTACGGTGACACCAACTACCAAGTTAGTTGCCACCGCACAACGCTGATTCTGCATGCTAGTATGATCATTTTACAAGTAGGCTAAATAAATGTATTTACTAAAACATACTCCACAATCACAACTCAATATATATTAGAGAAAATAGCAATTGTCCTGTTGAAGTTGGTGACCGGGCGGTCTGTCTTGGCGGGTTGGAGACCGCGCGGTCTGGCGGTTTGACTCGGCGACTTGTAAACCGGGCGGTCTAACAATCTTCACAGGCGACCTCTCTGCTTCTCTTATTGTAGCCGTGCGGTTAGTCCTTCTGTCTAACCGCGCGGCCTGTGCGGTTTACTTTGTACAGTCCGCTTAGCTTGTAAATTTTAGTCCCACATCTCTTATTTGTATTCTCTCTTCTCTCCTCCATTCTATATAAGGGAGGGCATACCTTTGTAATAGTTATCTTTTTTGGATAATAAAATTTCAGTTATTCAAAAGTTTATTCGGCTTGTTCTCTACTTTTCGCTTCTTTTCGCTACTTTCTAACATGGTATCAGAGGACACGGTCATTTCCTCCTGATTCTGTGCGCTCTTTGTTGTTCGCGGCTTGTCTTCCGCGTTCTGCGACTTGTTCGCGGCTTGCCTTCTCATCTGTCCGCACGGCTTGTTTCTATCCGCGCGGCTTGTTTCTGTCTGCTGCCTGTTCGCGCGGCTTGCTTCTTCTTGGTTCTCTTCTCCTACTGCTCTTTGTCGCAACGACCTGTTTCCTTGTCGCCGCGCTCCTTGTTCTTTCCTGCCGGTCCGACTTCCTAGTCGTTGCGGTCTGTCTCTGTCCGCGTGTGTTGTCTCTGTACTCGCGGTTTGCTGCTGTGATCTGCCTGACCGTGCGGGTTGTTCCTTTCTCCCCCGCATCTTGGTTGCGGTCACCTGCTCTTCTCCTCTCTTCTATTCGCTCGGCCTTTTTCAGTCCGCGCGACCTCTTCCCCGCTGTGCCTTTGACCGCATTCTAGCAACTGCTGTGATCTGCCTGACCGTGCGGGTTGTACCTTTCTTACCCGCATCTTGGTCGCGGTCACCTGCTCTTCTCCTCTCTTCTGTTCGCTCGGCCTTTTTCAGTCCGCGCGACTTCTTCCCCGCTGTGCCTTGATCTGCATCCTCGCCGCTCGTGTTCGCGCGGCTTCTTCCCTTTTTCCCGCCGCGGTTTCACGCGGATTCTTCCTTGTTTGAGCGGCCTCTCTGCCCTTCTTCCTTTAGCCGCTCCTGCTTGTTAGTCGCCGCGACCTCCTGGTTTAGTCGCGCGGCTTGTGCTCTGCACCTTGGTCGTGGCCCTTCGTGCCGCTGGTGTGCTGTCACCGAGACCGCTGCAGTTTCTTCTTCCTCCCTTCATGGCTTTCATATCCTCCTCCACGCCATTCGCCTCGGTTGTCACGTCTTCTGGTCGTGCACACGTTGTTACTCAGGGCAAATGGCTGATCGACACTGGTGCTACGAATCATATGACCGGCCATCTCCCGTGTTTCTCTCTCCTAGAAAAACATGCTCGCTTGCCCCCGGTTATTCTCGCTGACGGCTCTTCATCATCAGTTCATGGAACAGGGATAGTTCATGTCACTCCGTCTCTTCACTTGGCGGATACTCTATACGTGCCCCAGTTCCCGTGCAACTTATTATCTGTTACCTCTCTTTGCAAACAATTACAGTGTTCCGTCACATTTACTTCTACTTCTTGCTCTTTTCAGGATCTGGACTCCCAACAGACGATTGCTACTGGGACTGAGAGTGGTGGCTTATACTTCCTAGACAACATTTCTGCTTTTTCCACCTTCTCCTCCACCTCCACAGATCTTCTCCAATGGCATCTCCGCCTTGGTCATGCTCCTCCCCGTCTTCTTCGTCAACTTCTGCCCCACCTTCCTCCTCAAAGTCCTCGGCTCAACTGTGAGGCATGTCAGCTTGGCAAGCATCACCGCTCCTCCTTCCCTCCAAAGTACGTTCGTAGCTCTACCCGTCCGTTTGATCTTATCCACTCCGATATCTGGGGTCCTTCTCCTACTCTTACCATTGGTCGGGGTAGTTCCTATTTTGTCACGTTCATTGATGATTTCTCTTGCTGTACGTGGGTGTATCTGTTAAAAGATCGCTCCGAATTATTCTCTGTATGGACATCCTTCTATCTCATGATCAAAACTCAGTTTGGTGTTTCTATCCAAGTTTTTCGATCTGATAATGCCCAAGAATATCTCAGTCGTGACTTCTCTACATTCTGCATGCAAAATGGGATTCTTCATCAAACTAGTTGTGTCTATACTTCACAACAAAATGGTGTGGCCGAACGCAAAAACCGTCACCTGCTCGATGTCGCTCGCACCTTGATGACCCAGATGCATGTTCCTCGCTCCTATTGGGGCTATGCTGTTCTCCTTGCCTGCTACCTCATCAATCGCATTCCCTCCACGGTTCTCCACGGCCAAACCCCGTTCTCCATTTTGTATCCGGGAAAGGAGCTGTTTCCTCTCCCTCTCCAAATCTTTGGATGCACTGCCTTTGTGCATACCCCTTCTGCCACCCGTGATAAGCTCTCCCCTCGCTCCACCAAATGTGTCTTTCTGGGGTACTCCACCACTCAGAAAGGCTATTGCTTCTTTGATCCCGTCCTTCGTAAGCAGTTCGTCTCTGCTGACGTCACCTTCTTCGAGAATACCTCCTACTTCTCGGCTGACTCTTCTCCTCTTCTCCCAGCTTCTGATTCTCCTGCCGTTCCCTTCATTCCCTCGCCTCCTCCTACAGTCTCCACCACTATACCGTCTCCACCCCCTCCTCTTCCGCCACCTCTCTCTCTCCCTTCTCCACCACCCTCTCCCTCATCTCCGCTGCCGTCGCTCTCTTCTCCTGGGCCAGCTTTCTCTACCACGGATGCTCCGGATGCCGCGGGCCCGGCTGACCTGGATCTTCCTATAGCTCTTCGCAAAGGGGTGCGGACGTGTACCTTACACCCCCTTGCTGCTGTTGTTTCCTATGATCGTCTTACTCCTTCTCGCAGGGCATTTGCACTGGCTATCTCTGCCACTGCCACACCCCGCTCCTACCAAGAGGCCCTTGATATTCCTCACTGGAAGATGGCCATGGATGAGGAAATGGCGACCCTCACTGAGCGGGGTACCTGGACTCTTGTTCCTCCTCCCTTTGGTACTGATGTTGTTGGCTATCGCTGGGTCTTTGTGGTCAAATTTAGCCCAGACGGCACTATGGATCGGTATAAGGCTCACCTTGTGGCTAAGGGCTTTACTCAGACCTATGGGGTTGATTACTTTGACACCTTCTCCCCTGTGGCTCGTCTCAGCACCATCGGGGTTCTTCTCTCTGTGGCCGTCAATCGGGATTGGCCGATTTCTCAGCTGGACGTCAAGAATGCCTTCCTTTATGGTGATCTTCACGAGGCCGTTTACATGGAGCAACCTCCTGGGTATGTTGCTCAGGGGGAGACACGAGTATGCCGGCTGCAGAAGGCAATTTATGGCCTCAAGCAGAGTCCTCGAGCTTGGTTTGACAAGTTCAGCGGTATTGTGGCGGCTGTTGGTTTTGTGCGAAGCTCTGCTGATCACTCTCTCTTTATTCGCAAAACTCCTTCTGGGCTGGTTGTTCTTGCTGTGTACGTC
Source organism: Platanthera guangdongensis (assembly GCA_039583875.1). NCBI lineage: Eukaryota > Viridiplantae > Streptophyta > Magnoliopsida > Asparagales > Orchidaceae > Platanthera > Platanthera guangdongensis. The sequence goes on from CM077156.1 coordinate 29,777,569, forward strand.
GATGATATTCTTCTCACTGGCGATGACCAGGAAGGGGTAGCCCTGACAAAGCGACATCTTCGCCAACATCTGATCGCTAAAGATATGGGCTCTCCAAAGTACTTTCTGGGGATCGAACTCTCTCGGAAGCCCGACTCCTTAGTTCTCTCTCAGCGTAAGTATGCCCTTGATCTTTTAAAAGAGGCAGGATTGACTGGAGCTAAACCTGCCCGATGCCCCATGGCTATTGGGGAGGACAAAACCTGGACAGATGATTCGCCTCCTCTTTCAGATAGTTCGCGGTACAGGCGTCTGGTTGGTAAGCTCATATATCTCACAGTGACCAGACCCGACATTTCCTATGCTGTGGGCAAGGTGAGTCAATTCATGCAAGCGCCTAGGGAATGTCATCTACAGTCCGCCTTGCGGATCTTGGAATATGTCAAAGCAGCGCCTGGGAAAGGATTACTGTTTCAGAAGAATGGTCATCTGAGGATTGAAGCCTACTCAGATGCAAGTTATGCTGATGATAAAGGGGATCGCAAGTCAACCTCAGGTTTTTGCACCTTTGTTGGGGGAAATCTGGTGAGCTGGAAGAGCAAAAAGCAGTTTGTTGTCTCCAGGTCCAGTGCAGAAGCTGAGTATCGCAGTATGGCGTCAACCACTTGTGAGTTGAAATGGTTGCGGGCTCTCATGCTAGATTTAGGAGAGGTGTACAACCATCCTCTACCTATGTTCTATGATAACAAGGCCGCCATATACATCTCCAAAAATCCGGTATTCCATGAAAGAACAAAGCACATTGAGGTTGACTGCCATTTCATTCGTGAAGAGATTTTAAAAGAACAAATTTGCACTCCGTTTGTCACGTCTGATAAAGAGCTAGCTGACATCTTCACCAAGCCAGTCTCCGCCTCGTTTCTGCATGTTTGTGACAAGCTGGGCATGATTGATATATATGCTCCAGCTTGAGGGGGAGTGTTGAAGTTGGTGACCGGGCGGTCTGTCTTGGCGGGTTGGAGACCGCGCGGTCTGGCGGTTTGACTCGGCGACTTGTAAACCGGGCGGTCTAGCAATCTTCACAGGCGACCTCTCTGCTTCTCTTATTGTAGCCGTGCGGTTAGTCCTTCTGTCTAACCGCGCGGCCTGTGCGGTTTACTTTGTACAGTCCGCTTAGCTTGTAAATTTTTAGTCCCACATCTCTTATTTGTATTCTCTCTTCTCTCCTCCATTCTATATAAGGGAGGGCATACCTTTGTAATAGTTATCTTTTTTGGATAATAAAATTTCAGTTATTCAAAAGTTTATTCGGCTTGTTCTCTACTTTTCGCTTCTTTTCGCTACTTTCTAACATGTCCACAATCAGTAAATATAATAAAAGAGAGTATAAAAGGGCTTATCCTGGTACATGTCCTATACAAAATCTCTCGCTCAACTCACAACAAGCGAAAGCTATAAAAATCTAACATCAACCTATCACCGAGTAGTAAGGGTAGCTCGCGAATACTTCTCCTCATGTCCTGCCTCCTCGTGCTACTGGTGCATCTCCTCATGTTACTAGTGCGTCTCCTTGAACTACAACATTCATAACCGACTGTTAGTCATAAAAAGTAAGCCATTTTGTCCTCCTCTCACCCCCACAACTCCTAGTCACCCAGCGGGAGGATGCAAAATGGAGGTCAACAAAGGCAGTATCAAAAGTAAAAAAGGTGACATGGAACTTTTCTAGCAGGAGTATAAATGTATAAAGTGAAACACAAAATATAGAAACAGTAAAGTAAGAGCAGTGTAGTATTGTATTAAAAAGTAAAGTAAAGTACATGAGCTACACTACCATCATAGAACGTACCTTAACTTATATGAATGCCCATACAAACTTATAAGTTAAGATTTCAAAAGTAACTCATCATATAAAAGAGCTCATACTAATTTATATGATCAGGTTCTGCTGTTATAATGTAACTATACTAATTAAAAATGACATGTTATGCGATGCAATGCAATGATTTGTAAAGTAACTCACCCACCTGACTCTGTGCAAATACCTTTCAAACATTTCCCTATTTTTGGAGGTAGCTAGCCTGTCACGCACCAACTGCCATGGCTCATGATGGAAGTGGAGCATGTATCTCTACTCCTAGGCATGCAAACACACTACCAGGCCTAAACCTTGCATATGCCTTAATGCTAAGAACACAACTGCAAAGCTCCCGTGTAATCTTGCTAGTAATCCACCAATATTTATGGTCGAGAGTGAATATAGGGAATAGTCCTCCAGACCGCAGTATAACAACCTGTTGGAATACCCTATTACTAATTTGGGTCAGGATCACTATGTCTCTAGGAATTTATGCTTTGACCTTCTGTATAGATAATAGGTCAATTAGAATTGAGTCTAAGGGATCAGGAGTCTAGGTTTGGAAGCTGCCCTGAAGACCCAAGTTTTTCTGGAGACTAAGTCCAAATCGTCGAGCTCAGCATGACGTTTCGTCGAACTCCGATCGACGATCGTCTATCTCAACTATTGACAGATCGTCGAGCTCCATTCGACGATCGCTGAGCTCAACCCTCATAATATCGTCGAGCTCTGGTCGACGATCGCTGAGCTCAACTTCTCAATATCGTCGAACTCCATTCGACGATCGCTGAGCTCAGGTCGACGATTTTGACTCTGCACTGGATCCTTATCTTTGAGCTCAGTTCGACGATCTTTGAGCTCAGATCGACGATTTCTTTGCTGCTTGCATTTTCCAGTTCGCTGAGCTCAGCTCGATGATAGCAGAGCTTAGTTCGACGAATCCAGTTATCTTTCAGATTCAAATTCAAATCAGATAGAAGTTATTCTGCATTTAATTCAGAAGATCTGCCAGCCATTTTCATTTACTTCTGGAGCAAGTTTCAAGGGATTTTTCAAGGAATAATTCAGTGGACTTTCCTTCAGAACAGTTTATGCAATTAAGGCTGTAATTAATTCAGACCAACGGCTATCTTTGACATAGCAATTTTCTATTCAGACTCAGAGAATAAAAGATAGAATGTTTTTGAATCAGACAAGAAGATAGACAAGAAAAAGAGAATAGAACAGACAATAATAAGGACACCTCTCAACATACAAGACTCAGAAAAATATTCTGTCAACAAGAATTCAGAAGAACACTCATCAAAAAGAGATCAAGTTTTCAAACATTCTTCAGATCTCTTCAGCTCTCAAGTGTTCAAGGCCAACATCATCTCAAGACTCCAGACACTCAACATTTCAGCTCGCTGAAATCATCTTTTGCTGGAGATCTATCTTTGAAGGCCTATCACCCTCAGCAAAGCTCATCTTCCTGAAGATTTCAAGGACTCAGGGGGAGCTTTGACAACATCACTGAATCCACATAGTCTTCTCAGTTGCTTGAGAAAGAGAAGACTGCCATCACTCTCTCACCCCCATTCTGTAAAGGGTTTTTCAAACTCCCTTCAAAAGTTTGAATCTGGTTTTTGAGCACCTTGTCAAAAGCTCATTGGTGGCAAGACACCTGATCAAAAAATCTGATTTGGTTTTTGAGCACCTTATCAAAAGCTCATTGGTGCCCAGGACACCTGATCAACTCATCCTGCAGTGGATTCCTACCTAGGGTGGTAGAAGAGTGGATGTACCCAAGTTGGGGAACCACTATATTTCCTTGTGTCATCTGGTTCTGCATGTTTTCTTTTTTGTTTCTGGCCTAGATTTTCTTGTGCTTAATATCTGCATAGCTTAGTTTTATTTCTGCTTCCCTGCTTACACTCATTACAACAATTGTTGTAAAGCTTTGCAAAAAGTTTTCTTTGTGTTTTTAAAAAGCACCATATACTCTATTCACCCCCCCTCTAGAGTATATCAGATCTAGTTTCCCCTTTCAATTGGTATCAAAGCGAGGTTGGTTAAACATACCATATCTGTTTGGTTGTACAGGCTAACACCTGAACCCCAAAGATCCCAAACTAGATCCTTCTTTTATATTTCATTATTAGATTTAGCTTGCACAAATCATGGCCCAAAACAAAGATTATGCAAGCACCAGACCTCCAGTGTGCAATCTGTCAAAGTTTGCACTTTGGAAAGCAAGGATTAAACTCTACATGAATTCCATTGACGAGGACATTTTTAACTCTGTTTTGACAGTGTGTCCAAGACCTCCAGAGAGCACAAGCACAAATGCTGTTCCACCTCCATCAGGAACAGATGCTGACATTAAAAAGTGGAAAGTAGCTGATGCCAAGGCAATGAACATTCTAGCTCAAACAATGTCAGATGACATTTTTCAAAAAGTAGCTGAATGCAACTCAGCCAAGGAGATCTGGGACAAGCTCTCAGAAATAGTTTCAGGCTCAGCTGATGAGAGAAAGGACAGAAGATCTCATCTCATCTCCCAATATGAGAACTTCAAGAAGGGAGAAACAGAGTCAGTGGGAGAAATGTACAACAGACTGAGTCTAATTGTCAGTGAACTGAGAACATTAGACAAAGAGATCTCACTGACAGAACTTAATGACAAGATCCTAATGTGCTTCCCCAGCACTTGGGATTCAAGAATCTGGCCAATTAAAGATGCCAGAAGCCTGAATGAGATCACAGCTGAAGCCTTGTTGGGTAAGCTCAAATCTTATGAGCTACTCATCAAGAACAGAGAAGAAGAACAGAAGGCTGCTTCTCCAGCCACAAGGAAAGAGAAGACTATAGCATTTAAGGCAGCTGAGGATCTGCCTGAAGAAAAAGGTACAGGCAATGATGAACTTCTCAGCCTGTTAGCCAAAAGATTCTATAAGATGGCCAGAAAGGACTTCAGAAGAAGATCATACAAGGAGCAGGACAAGCCAAGGTATGACAAGTCCATTGGCAATAGCAAAGACATTATTTGCTTTGGTTGCAGGAAACCAGGGCATATGGTTCCTGACTGTCCAGAAAACAAGAACAAGGACAGAAGGGACAGAAAAGAAAGAAGAAAGGAGAAGGACTCCAAAAGGAATGGAAATAGCAAACCTTCCTCCAGCAGAAATAAGCACACAAGGAAAGGATTTGTTGCTGAATCCTGGAGTGAGACTGAAGAGGAGTCAGAGGCCTCTTCCAGCTCAAGTGATGATGAGGATGATGCAGAGGAAAAGGAGTTCTGCATGATGGCAATCAATGCCTCACAACACAACTCAGAGGAAGAGGAGTCAGAGTCAGACTCAGAGACACAACCTGAAGAAGATCAGGTAATCAGCTCTTTTGATTTCACTTCAGAAGATTTCAAACTTGAATTTAAAGCACTATGTTTAGACCTGCTAAAGTCTGAGAAAGAGATCATCTCTCTCAGAAATCAATTATCTGAACAAAGTGGTTTAAAATCAGAAAACCTCAAGCTCTCTCAGGAGTTGGAGAACCATAGGGAACAGATAGCTTCACTGAAGAGTGAACTCTCTGAGGCCAAGAAGCTTGAAGAATCTCTCAATGGGAGAAGCATCAAGCTGATGGACATCACAAGCACAGTGAACTCAAGATTCAACAGTACACTGGGCTTGGGTGCCTCATCCAGCCAACCTATTGTTCTAACAACCCCTATCAAGTTCATCTCTGACAAGGGAAAGGGAGTTGTAGAGGTTGCCAGGAAAAATTCTGATCTGCCTCAGAAAACTAAAGTCCAGTACAAATCGTCGAACGGAGATCGACGATCGCCGAATGAAGATCGACGATCGCCGAACGCAGCTCGACGATCTCAGGACAAATCGTCGAACGCTGATCGACGATCTAAGCCAAGATCGTCGAACGCTGGTCGACGATCCCATATACCTGACCTCAGCCATAGTCGACCGTCGAACGGAGCTCGACGATCTGACCCAAGATCGTCGAACTCAGCTCCAAGATCGTCGAACAGAGGTCAGAGCTCTGGAAATTTTTTCAATGGCAAGTCAAAATTGAATCCTGAGGGTTCTTCATCCCAAACATCTAACCCTTATACTGAATGGATCTTGCCTCCAAGGAGATATCATCCTGAAGGATATAAGAGTCAGCCAGGGATGTCTTTCATTTCTGAATTTAAAGGTTATCAACCTAGGCCCAAGGTAAACTGGGTCAAAAACAAGTGAATTGCTTTATGTGCAGGTGAAGACCTATCCAACATCTAACCAGCAATGGTATTTGGAAAGTGGGTGCTCTAAGCACATGACAGGGAACAAGGACAACCTAAATTCCTTTAGAGCCAAGCTTGGACCCAAAGTTATCTTTGGTGACTCCAACTTTGGACAGACTAAAGGATATGGAGAAGTCCAGATTGGTTCTGTAACCTTCAAGAAGGTAGCATATGTGGAAGGACTGAAGCACAACCTAATCAGTATCAGTCAGCTATGTGATGAAGGCTACCAGGTGACCTTCAGCAAAACCTTATGCAAAATCAAGACAGAGGACAACACAACTGTGTTGACAGGTAAAAGGAAAGGTAACATCTACCTTGTAGATTTTCTTTCAACTTCTATAGATATCTGTTTATTCAATTCAGTTTGTAGACCAAATGTTTTATGGCATAAGAGACTAGGACACCTAAACCTTAGAACTATTGCTAGGCTATCCAAGGACAATCTTGTTAGAGGACTACCTTCTGGCCCCTACAAGAAGGAAGGACTCTGCAAGGCTTGTCAATTAGGCAAGCAAACTAAAAACAGTTTTAAGTCACTTAATAAGAGTGATTCACCTAGGATACTGTATCTGTTACACATGGATCTATTTGGACCCATCACAGTACAAAGCCTAGAAGTGAAATCCTACACTTTAGTGATTGTAGATGACTTCTCTAGATTCACTTGGGTGTTCTTTCTAAGGAAGAAGTCTGATAACTTTAAGTGTCTGACAGATTTTCTCAAATGTATAAAGATTGAGTTCAATACTCACATTGCCCTGATCAGAAGTGATCATGGGACAGAGTTTGATTCTCTTCTTATGCAAGAGTTCTGTCAGAGTGAAGGGATCAGACATACTTTCTCAGCTCCTAGAACTCCTCAACAAAATGGGGTAGCTGAAAGGAAAAATAGAACCCTCATTGAATCTGCCACTACATTGTTGTCAGATGCTCATCTACCTCTATCCTTCTGGGCAGAGGCAGTGAACACCTCCAACTATGTGTTGAACAGAAGCCTGATACATAAACTGAAGGGAAAGACTCCCTATGAATTACTCAAAGGGAAGAAACCTAAAGTTGACTATTTCAAATTTTTTGGCTGCATTTGCTATATTCACAATAATGATAAGAAACATCTAGCAAAATTTCAAGCCAAAGCGGATGAAGGAGTGTTTCTGGGATACTCCATGATCAGCAAGGCCTATAGGGTTTATAATAAATCATCATTGAAAATTGAGGAATCTGTTCATATTTCTTTTGATGAAACTAACATGTCTTTCAAGGAGAAGATTTCTTCTGCCATAGAACCTTTGCAGGAACACTCTCTAGTTGAAGATATGAACAAGCTACAGGTTGCTCAAGAGGATGAAAGTAGTGAAGATGAAAGCAATGCTCAACATATTGAAGCTCAACCGGAAGAGCCAGTTGTTGTACCACAAGAGGAAACAACAACACAGGTTGGTGAACGATCAACACCCCCTGTTGATTTAGTAACATCAAGAGACCATCCAATTTCCCAGATAATTGGAGAAATCTCAGCTGGTGTGCAAACCAGAAATCAGGTCAACCAAAACCTGTTGCACACCTGCTTCCTTTCTCAAATTGAACCTCAGTCCATTCAAGATGCAGAGCAAGATCCACACTGGATCATTGCCATGCAAGAGGAGTTGCATCAATTTGAGAGGAACAAAGTATGGGAACTAGTGCCCAAGCCTAAGGATCATTCCATTGTTGGAACAAAATGGGTATTCAGAAACAAACTGGATGATCAAGGAGTAATAATAAGGAACAAGGCAAGGCTAGTTGCCCAAGGATACTCTCAAGAAGAAGGAATTGACTACGACCAGACCTTTGCACCTGTTGCAAGATTGGAAGCCATCAGGATTTTTCTAGCTTATGCAGCTCACAAAGGCTTCAAGGTTTATCAGATGGATGTCAAGAGTGCCTTCTTAAATGGAGACATCAAAGAGGAAGTCTATGTCAGACAACCTCCAGGTTTTATCTCTCCAACTCATCCTGATTTTGTTTTTAGATTAAATAAAGCATTATATGGTCTCAAGCAAGCTCCTAGAGCATGGTATGAGACCCTAGCATGCTTTCTTTTGGAAAATGGTTTTATAAGGGGTAGAGTAGACCAAACTCTTTTCACTAGAACCCATAAGTCCCATACCCTACTAGTACAAATCTATGTAGACGATATCATTTTTGATTCTACTGACTCAAAATTGTGCAGAAGGTTTTCTAACCTAATGCATTCTAAATTTGAGATGAGTAGCATGGATGAGCTATCCTTCTTCCTAGGATTGCAAGTCAAACAACATGCTGAAGGCATCTTTATTTCTCAAACCAAATATGCTCATGAGCTGGTTAAGAAATTTGGCATGTCTGAGGCATCTTGTATGAAAACACCCATGCCTACCAATGCTGTACTGGATGCTGATGAACATGGGAAACCTGTTGATCAGACAACATATAGAGCAATGATTGGCTCTTTACTGTATCTTACAGCTAGTAGACCAGATATAATGTTTGCTATATGTATATGTGCTAGATTCCAAGTTAGCCCTAGAGAGTCACACCTCACATTAGTAAAAAGGATTCTTAGGTATGTTAAAAGTTGTCCAAATCTAGGTCTCTGGTATCCAAAAGATTCAGCATTTGAGTTAACTGGATTCTCTGATGCTGATTATGCTGGATGCAGAATTGACAGGAAAAGCACCAGTGGAACTTGTCAGTTCCTTGGTGATAGACTTGTCTCTTGGTTTTGCAAGAAACAAACATCTGTGTCAACTTCAACTGCTGAAGCTGAATATATGGCTGCAGGCAGTTGTTGTTCACAAATACTGTGGATTCAAAATCAACTCCTAGACTATGGTTACAACTTAGAGAAGTCAAAAATCTTTTGTGACAATACAAGTGCTATCTCCATAGCTCAAAATCCAGTCCTCCATAGTAGGACAAAACATATAGAGATTAGGCATCATTTCTTAAGGGATAATGTTGAAAAGAATAAAATTGAATTGCAGTATATCCCAACTGATTTACAAAGGGGAGATATTTTCACCAAGCCCTTGGATGAAAAGAAACACACCTTCTTCCTAAATCAGTTAGGAATGTTAGATGGAGGAAGTCTCAAATAATACTCAAGATTTTGAAAACTAAAAATGGACCAAGACTAGGCAAAATTCTGATTTTCCTTAGTGTCTAGGATTTCTCTGATCTCTGAACTGCGCTCGACGATTTCCCCACAGATCGTCGAACGGAGTTCGACGATTTCCAGAATCGTCGAACTGAGTTCAGCGCCCCTCAGACAGCATGAACTGTCTCCTTCGGTCAACGATCGTCGAACGGCGCTCGACGATTTTGTTCACTGAACGATCGTCGAACGGAGCTCGACGCCTTTCCAGATCGTCGAACGGAGATCGACGATTTTGGAGTCTCTTCAGATTCCTTTAGAAGCCTCGATCGTCGAACTAAGTTCAACGATCTTTCCTTTTCTGCGTCGAGCCCTAATATAAAACTCTTTTTTCGCCATCATTCTCTCTTGCGCTTTCAATTTCTCTGCAAACTTTTCTTCCCTCCAAACAGTTCTACCTTGGTCGTTTTGTCTGTTGATTTTTGCAGGTACCATGGCCGTTTCAGTTGCTGTACTCTCTGCAATGAAATTTGATGCAGGCTTTGACATCGATCTCGACTCCTTCAACACAACCGATCAAATCTTCCAGGATATTCTCACCTTATTCAAAGATCAGCAACTGTCTGCCCTGATGACAACCAGAATCAAACTTGCATCTGATGAGATTAAAGAATGGGTATATACTGCCCACAACCTTAACAACAATACCATAGTTGGTTCTATTGGTGGCACCCAGGTACCTCTGACCCCAACAGTACTCACAGAGGTTTTTGGTTTAAGAAATGGTGAAGATTCTGCTGAACTCTCTGGAGATGAGTTCTCTGATATTCTTGCCAGGATGGGTCATCCTGAGGGGAACCCTAGCAAGCTGTTTAAGAGGAACCTGTCTGTGGAATACAGGTTTATGGCTGATGTAGTAGGCAAGGTTCTCTTGGCCAAGCATTCCGCTCATGACACAATCTCCAGATATCAGCTCTGCCTTATGGGAGCTCTGGTAGATAGAAAAAGCTTGAACTGGGGAGAAGTATTTTTTGATCTGTTGAAGAAAAAGATAAACAAGACCTTTGTGAATTATGGAAGAATACTGGGAATCTTCCTCCAGGCTAAGTGTCCTACCCTGCTAGTCTCCTCTGGAGTGCACATCAATGCCTCCAAGAGACTCACCTGTGCCCTTTTTGGGAAATGGGACAGGCAAATCTCCAAGCCCAGCAGGCCCTCTTCTTCTGGCCCTTCAGGCACTAGGACTCTAAGAGTCACTCCACCCCAGGTCTCTGCCCCTGCAGAAGACCTGCCTGCTGCTAGTGCTGCTGCTTCTCCTCCTCCAAGCTCAACCCTACCTCCAGCTCCATCCACCACTCCAGCCTCATCCACCATTACAATCTCCAGCCCTTCTCCAACCTCAATTCTATCCCCAGCAACTATTTCCTCTCCTCCAGCAGACCACTTCCACCCCCTTTTCTCCTATCCCCCACCAGATGTCACCTCATCCCCATCCCTTCCATCCTTCACTCTCTTGGATGAATCCTACATGGATGATTCCCCCTCTTCTCCTCCAGACTTCCCATCCTCCTCCACAACTTTCCAAGACCTTCTCCACCAGATTATTGATCAACCCACCTTCACTCCCTCCATATCCATCCCTCTATCCTCCATCTCTACCATCCCCTCTCCTGAACCATTCATTCCACCCTTCAGCCCTCCTCCTCCAGCATCCTCAGCCATCCCTCAACCCTCTACCTCTGCTCCTCTCATTGATCATGTAGATCTCCCAGCCCTTGCTGATCAGTTGTATGAGCTCCTTGCACCTAGGCTCTCTCTTCTCATGGAGGCCTCTTTAGCTCCTCTACAACAATCAGTGGCAGCTCTCTCTGCCAGGCTTTCCTCTTTCCTTACTCCTCTAGCAGCACCCCCAGCAGTGTGCCTTGATGCACAGGTATCTGCATCCAGGCAGGGGGAGATGCCCTATGAAGCTATTGCTGCTGTTGCTGGCCCTGCTGTTGTTTCTGCTACTACTGCTGCTGTGTCTGTTTCTACTACTGCTGCTACACCAGTACTAGCAATAGACCTAAGGTCCTTGCTATCTACTTTTGATACTACTTACTTCAGCTGCCTCCCAGAGCCATATGCTGTCCAGCCCCCAGAGGTTCTTGCTGCCCAGCCCTCTGAAGATCTGTCCAAGGCTCTAGTGCCCTTCTCTTGCTGTGACCCCAGAATCATTTCTGATTTTCTTCTGTCAGTGACTGCTGCTTCTAATGTTACTGCTGCTGCTGCTGCTGAAGACAATGCTGTGTCTACCTCTGAAGTTATATCTGCTGCTGAAGAAATTGTTTCTGATGAGCCCTTATCCCAGGATGTTTTGATGACAGAGGCTGTTGATTTTGAGCCTGTTGTAGAAGTTGTTGATTCTGAAGCTGCTGCTGCCAACATTCCTGAAATCATCACTGTTGTTTCTACTGCTGCTCCAGTATCTGCTGTTTCATCTGCTGCTTCTGTTGCTCCTCCTGCTTCTGTATCTGTTGCCCCATCAGCTGCTGTTAAACTGAAAGAAGATCTGATGAAAAAGATTGATGCCTTGTATGATGCACAAAGTTCTGAATCTGAGGATTATAACACTGCTTCTGATGACTCATCTGCCACAATTGCAAAGAAAAGAAAGGCAAGAAGTAAGGCCTTGAAGAGAGTTCCTCCTGCCAAAGTCAGAGATGACAATGATGTCCCCTTCTATATTCTGCACAATTGCCCAATCACTGAGCATTGGATGCAATTTTCTAAGAACCAGTTAAAGGCTATGAAGAAGAAGAGGAAATATGAGAAAGATTCTTCTCAGTTCAAACACCCTCATCCTCCTCCACCACCTCCACCTGATGCAGGTGCAGGTGGCAGCTCTGCAAGATCAGGCCCTGCTAGAAGCCAGGCTCCCTACCAACCTCATGCTAGAACTTATCAAAGGGAAAGCCAGTCTAGGGGCTCTTACTCTAGAAGGGGAGGATATAGGGGAAACCAAAGAGAAACTCAGGTTTACTCCAAAGGACACTCCAGGCAGCATCCTTACTCTAGGGGAGGACATGTTTCTGCTGATACATCTTCTGGTCCTTTCCCCTATAAGCTCAAAGATACTGTGACTGCCAGGACTCCTCAAGATACTTCTTCCAACAGGTATGAGCCACCTGTTCCATTTGAGGACCCTGAGAAAAATCCTATGGCTTGGACTGCAAGAATGAAAGAGCTGGCTGCTTTAGATCAGATAAAGAAAGCAAAAGAACAAGGGCTAGACACTTCCAACATATCTACCATGTCAGAGCAAAGGCAAAAAGAGTTAGAAAGATATGCCTCCAGTAAGTTCTTTGATGCAGACAGATACATGGAGTTGCATCCAGCTGCAGTGGTTCCCAGGGCTTCAAAGCAAATTTATTTGGGTGCAGCTGATGATACCAGATCCAAACAACAAGCTTTAGATCCCAACAGAGAAATTAAAATGGTAAAAGGCAAAGAAAAGGAGTAACTCTGTAAGGTGACAACTTTTGGTTTTTCTGACTGCCTTCTGGATAACATACATATATATATCTCTGTGATGGTTCTGCTCTGTGTCTTGTTATTGTTGTTTTTATGTTTTTCTGACTGTATGATGTTGTTTGTTTTTTCAAAGTCTGTAAATAGTTTTCCTAACCCAAATAGGGGGAGATTGTTGGAACACCCTATTACTAATTTGGGTCAGGATCACTATGTCTCTAGGAATTTATGCTTTGACCTTCTATATAGATAATAGGTCAATTAGAATTGAGTCTAAGGGATCAGGAGTCTAGGTTTGGAAGCTGCCCTGAAGACCCAAGTTTTTCTGGAGACTAAGTCCAAATCGTCGAGCTCAGCACGACGTTTCGTCGAACTCCGGTCGACGATCGTCTAGCTCAACTATTGACAGATCGTCGAGCTCCATTCGACGATCGCTGAGCTCAACCCTCATAATATCGTCGAGCTCTGGTCGACGATCGCTGAGCTCAACTTCTCAATATCGTCGAACTCCATTCGACGATCGCTGAGCTCAGGTCGACGATTTTGACTCTGCACTGGATCCTTATCTCTGAGCTCAGTTCGACGATCTTTGAGCTCAGATCGACGATTTCTTTGCTGCTTGCATTTTCCAGTTCGCTGAGCTCAGCTCGACGATAGCAGAGCTCAGTTCGACGAATCCAGTTATCTTTCAGATTCAAATTCAAATCAGATAGAAGTTATTCTGCATTTAATTCAGAAGATCTGCCAGCCATTTTCATTTACTTCTGGAGCAAGTTTCAAGGGATTTTTCAAGGAATAATTCAGTGGACTTTCCTTCAGAACATTTTATGCAATTAAGGCTGTAATTAATTCAGACCAACGGCTATCTTTGACAGAGCAATTTTCTATTCAGACTCAGAGAATAAAAGATAGAATGTTTTTGAATCAGACAAGAAGATAGACAAGAAAAAGAGAATAGAACAGACAAGAATAAGGACACCTCTCAACATACAAGACTCAGAAAAATATTCTGTCAACAAGAATTCAGAAGAACACTCATCAAAAAGAGATCAAGTTTTCAAACATTCTTCAGATCTCTTCAGCTCTCAAGTGTTCAAGGCCAACATCATCTCAAGACTCCAGACACTCAACATTTCAGCTCGCTGAAATCATCTTTTGCTGGAGATCTATCTTTGAAGGCCTATCACCCTCAGCAAAGCTCATCTTCCTGAAGATTTCAAGGACTCAGGGGGAGCTTTGACAACATCACTAAATCCACATATTCTTCTCAGTTGCTTGAGAAAGAGAAGACTGCCATCACTCTCTCACCCCCATTCTGTAAAGGGTTTTTCAAACTCCCTTCAAAAGTTTGAATCTGGTTTTTGAGCACCTTGTCAAAAGCTCATTGGTGGCAAGACACCTGATCAAAAAATCTGATTTGGTTTTTGAGCACCTTATCAAAAGCTCATTGGTGCCCAGGACACCTGATCAACTCATCCTGCAGTGGATTCCTACCTAGGGTGGTAGAAGAGTGGATGTACCCAAGTTGGGGAACCACTATATTTCCTTGTGTCATCTGGTTCTGCATGTTTTCTTTTTGTTTCTGGCCTAGATTTTCTTGTGCTTAATATCTGCATAGCTTAGTTTTATTTCTGCTTCCCTGCTTACACTCATTACAACAATTGTTGTAAAGCTTTGCAAAAAGATTTCTTTGTGTTTTTAAAAAGCACCATATACTCTATTCACCCCCCCCCCCCTCTAGAGTATATCAGATCTAGTTTCCCCTTTCACAACCTACTGGCTCCATAACCTGCACTCCTTACTAGAGTTAATGTTCTTCCATTGGAGTGCCGACAGGACCATTAGTGAATGACCCACCACAAAAAGCATAATCCAGGTAAAACAATACAGATCCGGGCCTTCTTCCCGCAGGACCATTAAGACCTCAAATCATATACATCATTGAGCCTTTAGCTCGCCAGACTAACATGTCCTTAATTTATTACTATCCCGATCCTCAAGCTTGCAGGACTAATGAGCCCTGAATCACTCCAACCCATGCACAAATGAGGTTGCTTTGTTGATTCTTCATCCTATTGGACTACTCTTTTCTATGTTTAATTATACCTATGGATTTATGGTTAATCTTGGACTTCCCGAGGTCTACCCAGTGAAGGGCTTGCAGTGGTACTAGGTGATACGTTTGGCTGAATCCAAAATCTCCATTTCTCAAGATATTTAATATTATTGGTGCTGCCCTTGTTCAATCCCTCTCTCAAGGTTACTCTTGGATTTATGTAAGGGTTTTAAGATCTCAAGGGGGAGGGATGATCTTTCGTCGAACTCCCGGTATAACTACCCCTCCTCGTGTTCATACGCATTACACTTCTCATACTAAATGATATTCCCTAGGACTTCAACCAGAAGTCTTTGCCCATCAAAACATGGCTCTAATTAAAATATAAACCACTCTTATCATCACATTCCCGTCTACCCCAACACTCGATCTATTGAACGATTCGACCCATAATTCCCACTTATTAAGTATGGTGCTAATTCAAGCTTATTGTGCTAAGTAACACATTATTAACTCCAATGATGGACCATGACACTATAAATGTCCTACTTTGAGTTGATAAATCAGTAATGTGATCTAAGAGACCAATCTACTACTTCAAAGTTTACAAAACGAACACCTTTTATCAAACTAACTATTTGTGATCTAAAGGGTGACTACCAAATACCTCTGTTGAATTTTTTGAAATGAAATTGGCAGCCCGGGCGGACTGTCAGCGCGGTCTTGGCGGACAATTGTGGGGGTTTGTTAGGTTTGACCGTGCGGTCTATGCGGATAAGACTGATGACTAGCCCGGTTGGCCAGTGGTTTTGTAGTTGTCTTTTTCCCTTGATGTGAGCAGGCGGATAGGATGTATATCCACAGTGTTCACTTAATCTTAGATGCGGACTGGTTTGGAACTCGGGAGATCAGCTTGGCCTTGTGCCTTATTCTTGCTCTAGTGCACTTTGTTGGTAATCACGCAGTTCGCTGGTTTGTGTGGATTGCCCCTTGTATTTGTTGGTGTTGTGTTCGCACCAGGGATGGCTGGTGGTGTGGAATCGGCCTTGATATATACCAAGTCTAGGTGTGATCAGTCCGAGAGGTCGCACGGTTAACACGAGCTATTTGTTTCCGCCGAGTTTGTAGTTGTCAGCCTTATGCTTTATTTAAGGGCTCAGAGTGTGCATACTGAAGTAGTGTGAGTGGTGGTGTTTTCTCAGGGTTCACTGGTGTGGCAGAAAAGTCAAGCTTGGCCTTTTGGTGATAAGACAGATAGGATTTCTATTTGGCCTTGGTCGTATGATTGGCGGACTAGCTTATATTTGTGGTTGTCCTGATACACTCACTACACGTTTCGAATAGGGTGGTGATCCTATTGGCTAGGGCGGTGACCACACTCCTCTCCATGCCTATAAATAGGACCACCTGTCATATCAATAATAAACTGAATTAAAAGTAAGTGAGCTTGGCTAGTTGTTGCGGACATGTTTTTTGTTCATGCGGTTTGAGCAGTTGACCGGGTTTTTGCTTTGCAAATTGTGCAGACAGTGGTGATAAGCCAGTTACTTTGTTCTGACATTGGTCAGGGTTTAGTGCAGACTCTACAGTTATAATTAGCTGTTAGCAGCAGGTTGTGGCATGCGGCCAGATGGTCTTCTCTCTTTTGCAACTCTTTCCAAGTTCAATAAGATGTCTGCTTCTGGCGACTTGTTCAGATAGGAAGCAACTATTCATGGCGATCTGGCGGCTAGACGACCTCATGGTTAGGCGACTTGTAGATCAACGAACAAAATTCAACATTGGAATAACGGGTTGTCCCCGCAGCTAGGTTTGCGTTTGGCGACTTGGCGACTTCAGCGGACTCCGTAGATCAGCTCGGAAGAGTCGGCAGTTACACATTGACTGCGCATGACAAGCTTTGTATCTTCTTTTTTTGCTTCCTTCGGGTACATCGACGAATTATGTCTCGTCATGTATGCCTCGTCTTGTAAAGATTTTTGATAGTACCAGATTCTTGCTCTTCTAGTTCCATCTGGTTTACTTGGCTTGCTTATGATTGGAGTGGTCCTAGGCCTAGTTATCCGTTTTTCACGTTTCACAAATTTTTACAGCCTCACCCAAATGATCTATAATTTTACCAACGGTTGATCATGATGAATTTAGTGGTCTATCAAAAGGTCATTATTTTCCTAATTAAATTGGACAAAATTAAAATTCTTTTATTGATTGACCTAGGTTAGTTTGTTAATGATGTACTAATTTCAGAGGTTCAATGAGTCTAATAAAAATTCCAGAGGTTCATAATGATGATATAACACCATGTACAGAGATTCATAATGTTCCATAATATAATGACCCCTAATATCCTTAATTAACAAAATTACCAAAATTTCACTATTCAATTTAAGTACAATAATTATTCACCAAAAATTCTAAGAAAATTCAATGGGCTCCAAAATACTATAAAAATATTCAAATCAAAATATCATAATTTCGTAGCCACTAAAACACATAATTTCCACAAAAGAACATAAGGGTCATATTCATAATTTTTATTATTCATGATATGTAATAATTTCCAAAAATTCTAAATAATGTACCAGAGGTGTAACATGCCATTATAAATCTAGCGAGAAAGAACTAGAATTTTCCTAATTAATTTGCAAATTTTTATTTCTTTAATTTTAAATGGCTACATAATCAAAATAAATTAAAAATCCAAGGATCTTTGTCCAAAAATCCTAACTCACTATGGATGATGTATTTCATCATCATAAGCCCAGAGCCAAAGTTTCACTTGCATAGCACAAGTCAAATGGGCTAAAATATCCATTTTGCACTTTTTGTTATTTGTACCCCTATATCTCTACACTATCGCAACATACAAGTTGGATCCACCAACATGCAAAGGTCCTAATTATTTGAAATTTTTACGAGGGCTTCATAACAATCTAAGGTTCATCTCACCCAAAATTTGGGTCATATGTGTAATTTAAACCACAAATAATTAATTTATATTAAAAATCACATTTATCCAAAAACTATAGAAAAAATGTTGTAGAAAAATTATTGTTTTTGGACTGTATGTGTAACTAGGGTATATAGTTGCATGTCGCAATGTTCAAGTTTATATCTTCCACCATTAAAATAATATACACAAAATATTGTCTGTCCCTTCCTAAGGATCAGTCCAACCAAAAATAACCTATATGGAGCTACATTGTTCCAAATAGACTGATTCAAGTTTTTAATTAAAGTAGAGAACTAGTGCAACAACTTTTGTATTTTGCACTTTCCATGAATCTGCACCTAGGTACCTTAAACTTTGGATAAAAATAAGTGTTCTTATGTGACAAAAATCACATTTACTATATATATATATATATATATATATATATATATATATATATATATATATATATATATATATATATATATATATATATATATATATATAAGATGGACGACCTAGATTGCGTCATCCCCCTCCAGCCAACATCCATAATCAACCCGACCTGGGCACTTTCCAACCCAATTTCCTAGCCACCGAGCCACCTCCCTAGCCGGCAACCACCACCACCACCTCCGTTGAGGTGGTGTCTATCAGTTGGCGGTTGTTTGGCCGCCGGAGGTGATGTTTTTCGACGAACCTGCCACCATGGAGTTTTCCAAAAACCTCCATTTTCTCACATTTGATCTGTGCGAACAGAAAAAGAGAGTTCGGAAATTTGAATAACTAAAATCTTTATTATCTAAAAAAAGGTGTGTATTATATGGTATTGCCTCCCTTTTATAGAATGGTGAAGATGAAAGAGATTACAATTGAACAATGAGGGACTAAAAAAATTTATGTACAAGCGGTTTTATCTAACAACAAGCCGACAAGCCACGTGGTTTGGTGCATGGACAAACTGCCCGGCAACCATCAGAGGATGACACCAAGCCGTCACAGAGACCGCCAGACCGCCCGGACACCAAGTCGTCAGGGCAAGATTGGCAGACCGCCAGGACTGTAATACGGTACAACCAAACCGCCAGACCGCCCGATCTCTATTCTGCAACACTCCCACTCAAGCTGTAGCATATATGTCGATCATGCCCAGCTTGTCGAAAATTTGATGAAAAGATACGGATAGCGGCTTGGTGAAAATATGAAAAAACACTTTATCGGAGGTGACGAACAGAGTACAAATTTGCGCCTTCAGAATCTCTTCCCAAATAAAATGATAGTCAACTTCGATGTGCTTAGTTCTCTCATGGAAGAACGAATTTTTAGAGATTTATATGGAGGACTTGTTGTCACAAAACATAGGTAGAGGATAGTTGTAGACCTCTCCTAAGTCAAGCATGAGAGCTCATAACCACTTCAACTCACACGTGGTCGATGTCATACTTATATATTCTGCTTCAGCACTGGACCTGGAGACGACCGATTGTTTCTTGCTTTTCCAGCTTACAAGATTCCCCACCCCCCCCCCCCCCCCCCCCCCCCCCCCCCCCCCCCCCCCCCCCCCCCCCCCCCCCCCCCCCGCCCCCCCACAAAGGTACAAAAACCTGACATTAACTTGCGGTCTCCTTTGTCATTGGCATAGCTTGAATCGGAGTAACCGTTAATCCTTAAATGTCCATTTTTCTGAAGGAGAAGTCCTTTCTCAGGAGCTGATTTGATATACTCTAATATCCTCAGGTAAGATTGTAGATGACACTCCTGTGGAGCTTGCATGAGCTGGCTAATCTTGCCTACAACATAGGCAATATCAAGACTGGTCACCGTGAGATATATAAGTTTTCCAACTAGACATCTATACCTCGTAGCATCAGAAAGAAGAGGAGAGTCATCTTTCCATGTTTTATCTTCTCTAGTCGTCATGAGACATCTGGCAGGTTTAGCCCCAGTCAACCCTGCCTCTTTTAACAAGTCAAGAGCATACTTTCATTGAGAGAGGACAAGAGAATCGGGCTTCCGAGAAATTTCTATCCCCAAAAAGTATTTTGGAGAGCTCAAATTATTTGTAACCAGGTGTTGTCGAAGATGCTTCTTTGTCAAGATTATTCCAGCTTGGTCATCTCTAGTAAGAAGAATATCATCCACATATACCGCAAGCACCACTAGACCCAGAGAAGTCTTATGAGTGAATAAGGAGTGATCAGTAGAACTTCTCGTAAAACCTATGGCCACCAAAATCCCGCTAAACTTGTCAAACCAAGTGCGAGGACTTTGTTTTAGGCCATAGATAACCTTTTTAAGCCGGCAAACCCGTGTCTCCCCCTGAGCAACATACCCTGGAGGTTGCTCCATATAAACATCTTCTTGAAGATCCCCGTAAGGAAAGACATTCTTAACATCCAGCTGCGAAATGGGCCAATTCTTGTTGATAGCCACAGAGAGAAGGAAACTAATAATGCTGAGACGAGCAACTGGAGAGAAGGTATCAAAATAGTCAACTCCATAAGTCCGTGTAAAGCCCTTGGCAACAAGCTGAGCCTTATAACGATTCACACTGCCAATGGGGAGGAACTTCACCATAAAGACTCAGTGACAGCCAACAACATCTGTGTCGAAAGGAGGAGGAACCAGGCTCCAGGTACCTCATTCAGTGAGAGTAGCAATCTCTTCAGCCATGGCAGCCTTCCAATGTGGAATGGTAAGGGCCACCTGATAATAACGGGGAGTGGAAGTGGAAGAGATAGCCAGTGCAAACTTCCTGCAAGCAGGGGTGAGACAATCATAACAAATAACCACGGCAACCGGGTGTTGGGTACATGCCCGAACCCCTTTGCGAAGGGCAATAGGGAGGTTCAGGTCAGCATGTTGCTCAGTATCTGGAGCATCTGTTGTGGAGAGAGCTGACCCGAGAGGAGAGAGAGAAGATGACGAAGGGGAGGGAGATTGCGAAGGTGAAGTGTGAGGAGAAGATGATGGAGATGGTGGAAGAGGAAATACCTCGGTAGGAGGGGATGTGATAGTGGTAGGAGGGAAATCACTGCTTGGGAGAGTGGGAAGAGGAGTGAAACTGGAATCTACAGGAAGAGTAGAGGAGGCATCAGAGAAATAAGGAGCATTCTCGAAGAAGGTAACGTCCGCAGAGATGAACTGCTTGCGAAGAATGGGTTCAAAACAACAGTAGCCTTTCTGAGTGATAGAATAGCCCAGAAAGACACATTTACTGGACCGAGGGGTGAGTTTGTCGCGGGTGGCGGAGGGAGCATGGATAAAGGCTGTGCATCCAATGATACGTAGAGGGAGAAGAAAGGGTTCCTTGCCTGGATAAAGAATAGAGAAAGGGATTTGACAACGGAGAATGGTAGAGGGAATGCGATTGATAAGATAACAAGCAATGAGAACAACATAGCCCAGTAGGAGCGAGGGATATGCATTTGTGTTAGCAGAGTGCGAGCGACATCAAGGAGGTGACGGTTTTTGCATTCCGTCACTCCATTTTGTTGGGAGGTGTAAACACAACTGGTTTGATGAACAATCCCATGTTGCGTACAAAAAGAGGAAAAAGCTTGACTAAGATACTCTTTGTCATTATCAGGGCGTAAGATTTTAATGGAAACATCAAATTGAGTTTTAATTGAATGATAAAAATATGTCCATACATCAAAAAGTTCAATACGGTCTCGTAAGAGATACACCCAAGTACAACGAGAAAAGTCATCAATGAAAGTAACAAAGAAGAACTACCCCGACCAACGGTAAGGGTAGGAGCAGGACCCCAGATATCGGAGTGAACATGATAAAATAGACGGGTAGAACCACGATCTTGCTTTGGTGGGAAGGAGGAGCGGTGATGCTTGCCAAGTTGAGATGCATCACAGTTAAGAGGAGTATGATGCGGAGGGAGTTGGGGCAAAAGCTGGCGAAGAAGCCGGGTAGGTGCATGACCAAGGCGAAGATGCCATTGGAGAAGATCTATATAGGAGGAGGAGAAGGCGAATAGAGCAGAAGCGTTGTCGAGGAAGTAGAGGCTGCCGCTCTCAGTCCCAGTAGAAATCGTCTGTTGGGAGTCCAGATTCTAAAAAGATCAAGAGGTGGGAGTGAATGTGACAGAGCACCGTAGTTTCTTGCATAAAGAAGTAACAGATAATAAATTGCAAGAAAACTTGGGCAAATAGAGGGTATCTGCCAGGAAGAGAGATGGAGTGACTTGAACCATGGCCGTCCCATTGACCGGTGAGGGATAGCCATCCGCAATAATGACCGGGGGAAACCGATCATGAGTTTCTAGAAGAGAGAAACATTGAGGATTTCCTATCATATAATTTGTAGCACCAGAGAGTCGATCAACCATCTTTCGCAAGTAACAACGTGGGCACTACCAGAAGAGGTGACCATTGAGGCAGACAGCTTGGAGGAGGTGGAAGCCATTGTAGAGAGAATGCGATAGAACAGCAAGCCGCGACAACAATAACAAGTCGCTGCAAAAACGACGAGGTCGCAGCGAGAAGGGCACGAGAAAGAAGTCACATGGCTAATCTAAGAAGAGAAGTGAGTCACCAACTCGGGCGAACAACAAGCAGGTCGTGCGACTAGGAAGGCTGCAGCGGACAGAGAATAGATTCGGCAGTGGTCACGGTGACAACACACAAGCGGCAAGGAATTCTACGACCAAGAAGCAGAGCAAAGCAGAGGGAAATAAGTTGCAAGGTTTGAGAGAAGTCCGCGCGGGCAGGAGAAAGGGAAGACCACACAAACTTGGAGAGAGAGCGGTTAGAAGGAAATAGGTTGCAACGGTTGAGGAATAGGTCGAGGCGATTAGAGAGAGCGGTTAGAAGGGCCAGATAGGTCGCTCAAACAAGGGAAGAAGAAACCGCACTAACAGGGCGCGATATGAGAAGAAGGAGATCGCGAGAACTGGTCGTGAGAAGAGGTAGAAGCCGCGAGAATAGGTCGCGTGTACAAGATTGAGTCCTCGTATATGAGGACGAAAGTATTAAGGGCTCTGATACCACA
The DNA here is from genome assembly GCA_039583875.1 of Platanthera guangdongensis. Taxonomy (NCBI): domain Eukaryota; kingdom Viridiplantae; phylum Streptophyta; class Magnoliopsida; order Asparagales; family Orchidaceae; genus Platanthera; species Platanthera guangdongensis. The sequence goes on from CM077156.1 coordinate 29,800,308, forward strand.
TGCGAACAGAAAAAGAGAGTCTGGAAATTTGAATAACTGAAATATTTATTATCCAAAAAAGGTGTGTATTACATGGTATTGCCTCCCTTTTATAGAATGGAGGATATGAGAGAGATTACAATTGAACAATGTTGGACTAAAAAATATTTTGTACAAGCGCTTTAATCTAACTACAAGCCGACAAGCCGACAAGCCGCATTGTTTGGTGCATGGACAAACCGCCCAGCAATCATCAGAGGATGACACCAAGCTGCCACAGAGACCGCCAGACCGCCTGGATACCAAGTCCTCAGAGAGAGATTGGCAGACTGCCAGGACTGCAATCTGCCAGAACCAAACTGCCAGACCGCCCGGTCTCTATTCTGCAATAGGATCGGGCTCTATTGAGCCAAAAGTTTCTCCTATTCTAACTAGGATACGAGCATTGAGGAAGGGGAGGAGTAACAGACCCGTAGGTAGCTTGACGGCATTTTGGTGGTGGTGCACCATGGTTGGCGATCTTAAATCTTCTCCTTGCTGAATCCTTGATTCTCCACCTAAAGCAGTGATCCAAGGCATGATTTTGATTCCTTGATTCTCCACCTAAAGTAGTGGACGAATGAGTTGACAGTTTGAGATGGTAGGAATGGTTTAAATATGTGAATCTGAAAGTGAGGGTTAGGTCTACAATACTCTAGAGCGGGGGTGAATAGAGTATATTTAAATTTTGTTAGGTTCCAATACAGGTGCTATTACAACTTTTGCTGTAAACTGAATAAGTGCAGTAAATAGAAAACTGGAAAACAGATAATAGTAAACCTAATCACAGCCACACAGCAAGAATAAAAAGAAAAAGATAGGGAACCAGACGACACAAGAAATTTATAGTGGTTTCCCAAATCTGGGTAGTCCACTCTTCTACCACCCTGGTAGGAATCCACTCAGATTTTTGATCAGGTGCCTGACACCAATGGATTTGATCAGGTCCCCAAAAACCAACTCAAGTCTTTTGGTTAGGAGACTTGCAACCAGGAATTACTTTTGAAGGGAGATGACAACCATTTATACAGGAGGGGGTGAGAGAGTTGATTTTATCTTCTCTGTCAATAGTCAGAGAGAAGACTTATGTGGATTGATGTTTAGCAAAAGGTCCCCCTGAAATATTGAATGGTTCAGAAAGATCTGAAAGCTTTGCTGTACGGTGATAGGTCTTCAATCAGAGTTCTTGACAGCAGTGATGCAGGAGCTTCTACACTGATTTTGATATCTGTTGTCCTTGGAAGTCCTGGAGAGAATATGGAAGAAGAAGACTCTTGATATTGTATTATTGTTCTTCTTCTCCTGAAAAGAAGATCACTACCTGTCACTGTAAGCTTCAGTAAGTTTTGTTTTGTGTGAAGCTTTTTCTGAATCAAAAATGATTCTACTGCTATCGTCTGTAAAACACAGTATGTCTCTCTCTTTTTTTTGTCTGTGTATCTATGTGTCTAACTGTGTCTGACTGTCTGTCTGACTAAGTATCTTCTCTGTCTTTTCAAAAATTTGAATCCTATGTAATTAATGCTGATGGCCTGAGAATAATCGGCATTGATGTAATTCCCCAACTGTTTTGTGGAAAATCAGCAAGTAATATTTCTGAAGAAGACCGTAATCAATGCTCCTTCTAACGGATACATTTAGAGAATGGAGAGAATTAATCACTCAGGAATTTCCGCATTAGAATGGGGACAGAAGGCCGGAAATGGCTAAGTCTGGAATCGTCGAATGAATAACAGAATTCGTTGAGCTGAGTTACTAGTTCGTCGAACTGATATTTTGTATTCGTCGACCAGACAGCTTCTGTTCATCGAGCTAAGAACTTGACTACTGTCTGTTGCCAATTTTCTGTCTGAAGTTCGTCGAGCTGATAATTGCATTCGTCGACTGGAGTTCAGCAATAATTCTGGACTTAGTCAAGTATTTTGTGTTGACTGATATTCTGTGTGTCGACATGATTCTTCTGGTGTCGACATAAGTGAGTGTCGACTGATTAGTGTTGGTGTCGACACAAATCTTCTGGTGTCGGCATAAGTGGGTGTCGACTGATTATTCTTGGTGTCAACATAAGCTTTCTGGTGTCGACATAGTTGGTGTCGACTCATGCCCTAAGTGTCGACACAAGTTTGCTGGTTCCAGAATTCTTCGACCAAAGAACCCTGTTCGTCGACCTGAGAATTCATCGTCCTGAGATCTTCTAATCAGAAGGATGATATGAACTCAAGGTCCAAGTTCATCGAGCTCGAATCTTGTTCATCGACCAAAGTCTGAAGTTGGACTTAGAATAATCTGGAGTTATCCTGACTTTAGTTTGTTGAAGTATCCCAGTTTTCATCGACTAGAGAATAAAAATCGTCGAGCTCAGCTCAGAGAATAATCTCAAGATCGTCAAGCAGAGAACACCTTTCGTCGGCCTGAGTTCGACGAACGTCGAACTCATTTTTACTTAGTCTTGAAATCTTTTAAGTCTTGAGTCTTTGATGATCTTGTTGATAGTTGGTCCATCTGAGGTTGACTCTAAGGACTCGGCCTAGACTCTAGGACCCAACTTTGACCCTGGCTATACATGTTGGGTCAAACCCTTAGTTAGTGAACCTAGCCCAAATAAACTAAGGATCCAACAATCTCCCCCTATTTGGGTGAGGTCACTAATAGACTCAAAACAAAAACATAAAAATAAACAAAGCAAGAAAAAGGTATATCTGGCAGAGATTTACTAACACATGCAGCAGATATATATTTATATATACATGAGCTTTGTTTAATCAGATAATGAAGTTTTTTAAAGTAAATGTAGAAAAGTTAAAACCTTGCAAAGGTTACACGTTCTTCTTCTGATCTATGGCCTTGTCTTCTTTAGTCTTTTCACCTGGCTTTGTAAAGATAATTGATGGGCCCGCGAACAGACTCTTACTGTGGTTGGTTCGTTGAGTCGATCGCCGCGGGCTTGCTCGGGTAGGCAAGTGCACCTATCGCAAGTAGTACTCGATATTCGGGGAATACCGAGGTCGTATTGTTCTCGGGGTCGCGTTGACTATTCTTACTCCTCTGGGAGGACTATTATTTTACTGAAAATAAGGTGGATTTTTTTACTTAACTAAAAACGGAAAAGCAAAGGAGCGAGAAAACGATTTAGAGAATATTCGATGAAGGGTTAACGCTCGGCATCGAATCGGATTAAGACTAAAATAATTTTTAATAATAAAAAGACTTAGTTTTCAAATTAATAATAAGACAACTTGGCCGTGGAGGTTCCACAAATGTGAGCTCACCTAGCTATAGGGATATCGCTCACCTAAACGTTAAGACTATTCGACCGAACGTTAGTCCGACGAAGGATTCCTCTTAACGCCCGCTTTACGCTAACAACCCCGCTATTGGGTGGGGGACCCAATCCGGTAGAATTACGCTAGTCCTCTCTCGAGGGTATGCACGCAACTCTATTTACCCAGGGGTGATCGGTCCATATGCACGACCTCTCGGCTAGCTAGCATATGGACTACGGAAATAGGGCCCACACATCGATTATGTGGTCCTACGCGTCGTAAACCCGGGGTAAACCCTAAGTGCTTAAATTAAAATGAAAATGAAGAGCTTTAATTATTATAAATCATTTTAAATGTCCCAATGCTCTTCGATGCCGAGGCTAATAGCGATTAGCCACACATCGGTATGGGGACGGCTTATAATTTAGTGAGGCGCGAGTTCGAAATTAAACACTAAATGTTTATAAGAAAGGGACAAAAGAAAAATAACAACATTTAGAAAACTAAAAAGATTAGCTAGAACAAGAACTCACGCACACTCCAAATTATAAATTAGAAAGGAACTAAGTTACACATAAAAAGAAAATTTGCATAATTTAAATTTGCGAGTCCCACTCAAACGAGTGGGGGCGGTAAATAAAGGCTGAAAATTGCAAGTCCTACTCAAACGAGTAGGACTGAAATGAAAGCGAGTCCTACTCAAATGAGTAGGAGAAAATAAATGCGATTACAGGGCTAAAAAGTCCGGCCATTTAACTCAAGTGAGTAGGCGGAAAAAATAAAGAAAGTAAAATTGCAAGTCCTACTCAAACGAGTAGGACTGAAATAAAGTCCGGCCATTTAAACTCAAGTGAGTAGGCGGAAAAATAAAGAAAGAAAAATTGCAAGTCCTACTCAAACGAGTAGGACTGAAAATGAAAACGATGCGCCATTTAACTCTTAACGAGTAGGCGGAAATAAATGCACACGAACACACACACTCCAAATGAAATTCAAGAAAGCAATAAAACTATACACCTACACTCACACACTCTACATAATTTGAATAAAGCATTAAAAGAAAGCAATTAAAAAGAAAGCATGAAAATTATACACCTACACTCACACACTCTACACAATTTAAATCAAAGCATAAAAATTATACACCTACACTCACACACACTTCATGAAAAATCAAAGTTACCTAAAAATTAAAATTTTAACTATTTCAAGCATAGGTTTTGCCAAAAACAAATAAAAAGAAGAAATTAAAATTTTAGAAGACAAAAGTTTTTCAAAACAAATTAAAAACCAAAGTTTTTGGAAAATAAAAATTTCAACATTTTCATTCCTAGGATTTCATAAAAGAGCTAAAAAAGTTGAAATAAAAGTGAAAGAAGGAAAAAAGTTTTCATTCCAAAATGAAGCTAAGTAAAAAAAACAAAGGAAACTTTAACTCTTTTACACACTCATAAGAGTGAAGATGTTGAAGAAGACAAGAAAAAAAAGGAAAACCTAATTCATCATTTCATGAGTTTCTAACAAAACCTATTTTGAAAAATCAAAGGCATATAAAGAGGAAAAACATAACATTCCTAAGCATGAAAACAAGTAAAAAAAAACATGTAAAGTAAGCAAATTACACTCATACACACACACACACTTTTCATAAATGAAGAACAAGTGAAGAACAAAGAATAAAAAGGGAAAGAGGTGAGCCATCCAAATGAACTTTTCATGCCAAATAAAGAGAGAAAATCTAACATTTTATTAAAATTTTCAAGCTATTACAAAGCTAAAAGATAAAGCAAAACAAAACATGAAATAAAAAGGGAGAAATCTCCTTACATAGCACTAGTATCCACGGATTAAGCCCACAAAAAGACACTAACTTGGCCCAAAAATCTGAACCCTTGGACCTTACAGAACTGGGCTATTTATAGGAAAAAAATTTCTAAGTACACGCCCTCGGTCACGGGCGTGACATGGGGGCGTGACAGTACTATTCATGAAGGCGGCTGGCGATTGGACAGCAAAGTTGACTTCGGGCTGAGTTCGCAGCAGTCACGCCCCAGGTCACGGGCGTGACCTAGGGCGTGTCGGGGAGGTAGAACCGGGCGCGGGTTGCGTCAAATGTCCTCGGCAGCGTCTTGTCGGGCCAGCTGGAAAGGTCACGCCCCATGTCACGGGCGTGACTATGGGCGTGACAGTCGGGGTCGACACTCGACGAATGTCGAGCGGAAAGTGTCGAGTCGAAATCGTTGAGCTGAAATTGGGTCACGCCCCAGGTCACGGGCGTGACACTGGGCGTGACAGTTGGTGTCGACACTCGACGATCGTCGAGTGGAATTCGTCGAGAGGAGCGGACACGGGCTTGGGTCACGCCCCGTGTCGGGTGACACGGGCGTGTCGCCAGGCGTGTCAAGCCTTTTCTTCAGAAATTTTCCGATTTCACGGGAAATGCACAGGCACGGCTCGGTCACGGGCGTGACCCATGTGTCACGGGCGTGTACTTCCCAATTTTTGGCAGATTTTGGAATTTTTCTGAAAATCAAAATAAAACAAGTTAGGAGAAAATTTACAAGAATAGGAACATTTTATTGAACAAAAATAAGTAAAAACGGCGAAAATAAATAAAAATGACTAAATTAATGTGCATAAAAATACGCATATTTACAGTTCATCAAATACCCCCATACTTAGGCTTTTACTATTCCAGAGCAAAAGTTTGAGGTGAATCTATTAGGAATAAAAAAAACTCTAAGTTTTGGCTATCGCTTAATTAATTATAAGAGAGATCGAAATAAATATACGGGGTGTAAGAGTTAAGTCCTAAAATTATGTAGATGATTTAAATAGCGCAAAAGTTTTGGCCAAAAGACTTCTTGATGTAATCAAATAGAAGGCAACATTTGTAATGGTTAGGTTAACGAAAATAGTTTGGAATTATAAGAATTCTAGCTTATACGAGTGCTACCGGAAATAATACAATTTACTAATTATGCTCTCAAAAAGATTTTTGAATTAATTCTAGAATCGAGTAATTGGCTAAGGGGGTAGTGTGGTTTATGAAGAGGGTTTTGATATTTGAGGTGAGGTAATTTTTTCTCGAACCTCCATTTTTTTTTTCTTTTGGATTATTAGGAAAACGAAATCTTATTTTCCTAATATGATTTTTGTTTTTCAACTTCATAATAAAAAAAATTAACCCAATGTATATTTGTAGGAGTAATGAATTTTATCCTCTTACTCCCTATATAATCTTTTTAAACTTATTGGGTGCCTATGTTTACGGAACGAAATCTTGTTCCCATTGACATAAGATCTTTTAAGGATAAAATTTTTCATGCCAAGTAGGTCATGAAAAGTGAGGGGAGAAAGGAAAACTAGATTGTAATCCTAAAAATTTTTGAGAGCAACCTTAATAATTTGTACGTTCCAATGTTTTCAGAAAGCTAAAAGTAAGTATAATTGAATTCTATAGTCGTTATTTCCTAACATAATATACGTGCTCCTATTAATGAAAAATTAGAAGTAGTGCCTAAAACGAGTCCGCTAGTTTTAACAAAGCATAAAGAATTCTTTAAAACTTAACCCCGGCTATTTAAATGTTTCAATCGATAATTAACAAACGGGTAGTAAACAGAGAATTAATAGTATTCACATATAAATAAACTCAAAACAGAATTTTTGGATAGCAGAAAAGTTAAGTATGGAATATTTAATTTATTTGTTGCAAAACATTTTTTTGTTTTTTTTATAGTTTTTTTGTAAACATTTTTTTTTGTGTTTTTCATTTATTATCTTTTTTTTTTTTTTTTTTGTATTTTTGTTTTTCTCGATTTTTTTGTTTGAAAATTTTTTGAACTATTATCTTTTTTTTTTGTATTTTTTAAGAGAATTTTCATAATATGTACAAAAATAAGGGAGAAAAAGAAAAATGTTTGTACAAGAATGAGGAAGGGGGAGAGAGAGAAAAAAAAAATATATTTACAAAGAGAAAAAATTTTTTTGGATTTTTGTTTTTTTTCATAAAAAATTTTTTTTGTTTTTTTTTTTTCATTTAAATTTTTTTTGTTTTTTTCATTTAAAAAAAATTTTTTGTTTCATTTTAAGATGTTTTTTTTTTATTTTTTTGTTTTTGTTTTGTTGTTATATGTATTTTTTTGTATTTTTTTTTTTGTTTTTGAGATGCAGAAAAAAATTGAAGTGCAGAAAGTAAAGCACGAAAATACCCCCATACTTAAGTCCAACATTGTCCCCAATGTTGTATCGTAAGTATGCGGAACAGAAAAGAAAGACAATATGTACAAAGAAAGGAAAAGGAAGGGGGTAGAAGCTTCCCTGAAACGCGGAGGGGAAGGCCGATCAGAAACCCTGCGTTTATTAGAAAAAAAAATAACAAAGATAATAAGGAAAGAGTGAAAAAGATAAGCGAGGGGTGCCTCCCAGGAGCGCTTTGTTTATAGTCGTGTAGCTTGACTATTTTGGCGGGTTTATAATGTGGAGGAAAGTTATGGTTTCGCTAAAACCGATCACTGGGTCGCCCGCGATGTAAGACTTTAACCGATGACCGTTTACTTTAAAAGAGCCTTTGTCCGGGTGGGAGACGAGTACGGTTCCATAAGGAAAAACTTCTTCAACTAAGAAGGGACCGGACCATCTAGATTTTAATTTACCTGGAAAAAGCCTAAGACGTGAATTGTAAAGAAGGACAAGATCGCCCGGAGAAAATAATTTTTGGGACTTGATTTTTCGATCGTGATATAACTTAGAGCGCTCCTTATAGAATTTATTGCTCTCGTAAGCGTTCGCACGCCATTCATCGAGCTCGTTTAGTTGCAGTTTTCTATTCTGAGCGGCTAAGTTGGAGTCGAGGTTTAAGAGTTTTAAAGCCCAAAGTGCGCGATGTTCTAATTCTACGGGTAAATGGCACGCTTTGCCGTAGACTAACCGGAACGGCGTACATCCAATAGCGGTTTTGTATGCCGTCCGATACGCCCACAACGCATCGTCGAGTTTAACGGACCAATCTTTCCTATTTAGCGAAACGGTTTTTTCTAAAATTCGCTTAATCTCTCGATTTACTACCTCGACTTGGCCACTTGTTTGCGGGTGGTAGGGGGTGGCAAGCTTGTGCGTGACTCCGTATTTAGCTAACGTCTTAGCCATAAGAGCGTTACAGAAATGCGTTCCCCTATCACTAACAATTGCGCGAGGCGTGCCGAAGCGAGAAAATAATTTTTTAAGAAATGTAACGACGACTCGCGCATCGTTGGTGGGGAGAGCTTGCGCTTCCGCCCACCTCGATACGTAGTCGACCGCCACTAAAATATACATATTTTTGAAAGACGGAGGTAGGGGGCCAACAAAATCTATGCCCCACAAATCGAAGACTTCGCATTCTAAAAACATGTTTTGGGGCATCTCGTCGCGACGAGAGATGTTACCCGACCGCTGACAGCTATCGCATGCGCGCACAAAATTATGCGCGTCTTTGAAGAGAGTGGGCCAAAAGTAGCCCGCCTCTAGCGCCTTCCGAGCGGTCCGGTTGGCTTGATAATGCCCACCGGCTGGACCCTCGTGGCAGTTGCTTAAGAATTTGCAAGCACTCCACACCCGCAACGCATCTTCGGACCGCTTGGTCCGCGCAGATACGAAAAAGAAATGGGTCCTCCCAAAAGAAATTTTTCAAGTCAGAAAAGAATTTCTTCTTTTGGTGACCGGAAAATTCTTTTGGAAGGACCCGCGCTACTAAAAAATTTGCAAAATCTGCGAACCAAGGCGAAGATGACGAAGATTTATTAATGGCAAGAAGGCGTTCCTCGGGGAATCTGTCATTTATTTCAGATTCGACGAGCGCTTCCGCACCCGGATTTTCTAAACGGGAGAGGTGGTCGGCCGCTAGATTTTCCGCTCCCCGCTTATCTCGGATCTCCAAATCAAACTCTTGTAGGAGGAGAATCCATCGAAGAAGGCGGGGCTTCGCATCATTTTTAGCTAATAAATATTTAAGCGCGGAGTGATCGGTAAAAACGATAACTTTAGATAGCGTTATATACGAGCGAAACTTATCGAAAGCGAAAACGACGGCTAAGAGTTCCTTTTCCGTTGTCGTGTAATTTACTTGTGCGGAAGTGAGCGTCTTGCTAGCGTAATAAATAGGATGAAAATGTTTTTCTACGCGTTGGCCAAGAACGGCACCTAAGGCAATATCACTAGCGTCGCACATTATTTCGAACGGAAGGGACCAATTAGGGGCCACTAATATTGGTGAAGAGATAAGTTTTTGTTTTATCAAATTAAATGCGGACTCGCATTCGCTACTAAAGATGAAGCGTGATTCCTTTTCCAAGAGGTGAGTTAGCGGCTTTGTTATTTTTGAAAAATCTTGAATAAAGCGTCGATAAAAGCCCGCATGGCCTAAGAAACTCCTAATAGATTTTACGTTTGTTGGATGCGGAAGTTTTTCTATAATTTCTATCTTGGCCTTATCCACCTCTATCCCCTTAGACGAAATCATATGGCCGAGGACCAAACCTCCTCGAACCATAAAGTTGCATTTTTCCCAATTTAAAACAAGGCTTGTGTCCTCGCACCGTTGAAGGACACGATCTAAATTGTTAAGGCAATCGGGAAAAGAGCGTCCGAAAACAGAGAAGTCATCCATAAAGACTTCCATAATGTCTTCTACTAGCTCGCCAAAGATCGCTAGCATACATCTTTGGAATGTAGCTGGCGCGTTGCAGAGTCCAAATGGCATTCTTCGATAGGCGAAGGTGCCAAACGGGCAAGTAAAAGTTGTTTTCTCTTGATCATCGGGGGAAATGGGGATTTGGAAAAACCCCGATAAACCATCAAGAAAACAATAATACGGATGACCGGATAAACGCTCTAGAATCTGGTCTAGAAATGGCAGAGGGAAATGGTCCTTGCGGGTGGCGTCGTTAAGTTTCCTATAGTCGATGCACACTCGCCAACCCGTAACAGTACGAGTTGGGACAAGCTCGTTATGCTCATTCGCCACTACGGTAAGACCGCCCTTCTTGGGCACGACATGCACGGGACTAACCCATGCACTGTCCGAAATAGGGTAGATAATCCCCGCATCTAATAACTTAATGATTTCGGCTTTAACGACGTCTTTCATGTTTGGGTTAAGACGACGCTGCGGCTGTATCGTTTTGCGGCAATTATCGTTTAGGAAAATCTTATGGGTGCAAAAGGAGGGGCTAATCCCCTTTAGGTCAGAGATTTGCCACGCAATTGCGTGGCGATGTTTAAATAAAACTTCCAATAAATCGGAAGTCTCCGAATCACTCAAGTCCGAAGAAATGATAACGGGGAGCGTATCACCTTTTCCCAAAAAAGCGTACTTGAGCGAGGCGGGTAAGGGTTTGAGGTCTAGGATGGGCGGTTCTTCTAGGGAGGTTTTAATTCCTATGTCTTTCTTACCAATTGGTTCGAAAGGCAAGTCTATAGACGTATCCTCATCGCAGTTAAAATTTTCGAGCGCATAAATATCGTCATTTAAAAATACGGACTCGAAAATGGGAGAAGAACGATCTCCGAAAAAAGTATTTAAAGAATAGCAGAAATCGTCGCTCGATGACAAATTGTCCATCGAGGGATTAATAGAGAAAGTAACTTGGTCATCGCCTACTCGGAGGAGAAGGCTACCATTACTAACATCTATTAGTGCGCGGGAGGTGGCGAGAAAAGGGCGACCGAGTATTATTGGTACCTCGGCGTCCTCCTCGATATCTAAGATGACGAAGTCTACCGGGAAGGTAAACTTGTCGACTCGGACAAGGACGTCCTCCACTACCCCGATAGGGAACTTAACCGAGCGATCCGCTAATTGGATGCGCATATTCGTAGGACTAGGAGTACCCAAACCTAAACGCGAAAAGAGCGAGAACGGCATCAGATTAATGCTAGCCCCTAAATCAGCTAAGGCGTACTTTACTAATATATCGCCAAAAAGGCACGGGATGGAAAACCGTCCCGGGTCGTTTTGTTTTGCGGGCAATTTATTAGTAAGGGCCGCCGAGCAGACAGCGTTGAGAGATACATGCGAAATATCCTCTAATTTGCGTTTATTAGAAAGTAGTTCTTTTAAAAATTTCGCATATTTGGGCATTTGCGAGATAGCCTCGCAAAAAGGAACATTAATGTGAATTTGTTTTAATAATAAAATAAATTTTTCATATTGCGCGTCCTTACGCTCGTTTTCTAACTTATGCGGATACGGGAGAGCCTTGTTTAAAATAATTTTTTCTTTTATAATAGGTAAAGGCGGCGTGAGCGAAGAAAGAGGAAGAGGGGTCGGAGGTGAAATATGTACCTGAGGGTCGGTCCGTTTTGGATCGACCACCTCCTTTCCGCTACGGAGGGTTATAGCGTTGGCGTTTTCCCGCGGATTGGGCTCCGTGTTTCCCGGCAGTGCCCCGAGCGCGCGCTCGGACATCATCCTCGCCAGCTGTCCAACCTGTTGTTCGAGTGTTTTTAGCGATCCGGTGATGTTCCGGATATTTGACTCGTTGGACGCAATATACTTCGAAAAATTTTCCTCCATCGGGGAGGGTTTCGGAAGAGGAGGAGGAGGAAGAAATCCGGGCGCATAAGAAATAGGGGGACGCTGAGCATTATTCGGGTTGCTCCACGAGAAGTTGGGGTGATTCCTCCAACCCGGATTATAGTTATTACTATAAGGGTTGTTGTTGGGGTTGAAGGGAGGACGACCCGAATTTCCCATGAAGTCCACGAACTCTTCAGCTACGCAGACGTTGGGGGGAATAAAACAAGGCGGAGTGGAGGAGGCAGCAGACATCTCCGCCACCTGCTTTGTTAACCTTTCAACTTGAAGGGTCAAGAGAGCAGTGGCATCCACTTCAAAAAGACCAGCCGCCGGCTTTGGCCGTCCCCGCGGGACGTTCCATTGATAGGCGTTCATAGCCATCTCTTCGAATAAAGCCTGGGCGGCCTCGGGGGTTTTGTTGTTAAGCGTACCCCCGGCAGCCGCGTCAATCATTTGACGCGTCTGAAAATTCAGCCCATTATAAAAAATTTGAACTTGCAACCACGTTGGCAGCGCGTGGTGCGGGCAACGGCGGAGGAATTCCTTAAATCGTTCCCAAGTCTCGTATAGAGACTCAGGATCGTTCTGCACAAACGAAGAAATGTCCGCCCGCAACTTTGCAGTTTTGGCGGGCGGAAAGTACTTCGTTAGGAACCGTTCCGTCAACTCAGCCCACGTGGTGATACATCCTCGCGGGAGGGCATTCAACCACGCCTTGGCTTTGGACTTAAGGGAAAAAGGAAATAAGCGCAAACGAATGGCGTCATCAGTGACGCCATTGATCTTGAAGGTGTCGCATATCTCCAAGAAATTGGACAAGTGGACATTCGGGTCCTCATCCGGCAGTCCATCGAACTGCACGGCGTTTTGGACCATTTGAATGACACTTGACTTTATTTCAAAATTTTTATTGGCCATCGCAGGGCGAACAATACTCGACCCTGAATCATCCAGGTTAGGCCGGGCGTAATAAGACATAGTACGCTCGGTCGCCGGGGGAAGGTTAGGGGCGGCCATAACTAAAACAGTGGGTTCTCCGATAGATTCCTCGGGATCTAAAGAAGGATTTCGGCGATGAGATCGGATACGCGCAAGAGAGTGTTCGATCTCAGGGTCGAAGTCTAAATCTTCAGACTCTGAGGGTTGTCCTCGGGTCATACACCCAAACAAAAATAAAACAAAAATAAACTTTTTTTTTGTTGCTTTTAAAATAAAGTTTTTAGTTTTTTTTTTGGTTTTTTGAAAATAAGTAAAATTAATAGACGCCGGAATTCGAAATAGCAACTCGAAAAGAGAGTTCCCCGGCAACGGCGCCAAAAACTTGATGGGCCCGCGAACAGACTCTTACTGTGGTTGGTTCGTTGAGTCGATCGCCGCGGGCTTGCTCGGGTAGGCAAGTGCACCTATCGCAAGTAGTACTCGATATTCGGGGGAATACCGAGGTCGTATTGTTCTCGGGGTCGCGTTGACTATTCTTACTCCTCCGGGAGGACTATTATTTTACTGAAAATAAGGTGGATTTTTTTACTTAACTAAAAACGGAAAAGCAAAGGAGCGAGAAAACGATTTAGAGAATATTCGATGAAGGGTTAACGCTCGGCATCGAATCGGATTAAGACTAAAATAATTTTTAATAATAAAAAGACTTAGTTTTCAAATTAATAATAAGACAACTTGGCCGTGGAGGTTCCACAAATGTGAGCTCACCTAGCTATAGGGATATCGCTCACCTAAACGTTAAGACTATTCGACCGAACGTTAGTCCGACGAAGGATTCCTCTTAACGCCCGCTTTACGCTAACAACCCCGCTATTGGGTGGGGACCCAATCCGGTAGAATTACGCTAGTCCTCTCTCGAGGGTATGCACGCAACTCTATTTACCCAGGGGTGATCGGTCCATATGCACGGCCTCTCGGCTAGCTAGCATATGGACTACGGAAATAGGGCCCACACATCGATTATGTGGTCCTACGCGTCGTAAACCCGGGGTAAACCCTAAGTGCTTAAATTAAAATGAAAATGAAGAGCTTTAATTATTATAAATCATTTTAAATGTCCCAATGCTCTTCGATGCCGAGGCTAATAGCGATTAGCCACACATCGGTATGGGGACGGCTTATAATTTAGTGAGGCGCGAGTTCGAAATTAAACACTAAACGTTTATAAGAAAGGGACAAAAGAAAAATAACAACATTTAGAAAACTAAAAAGATTAGCTAGAACAAGAACTCACGCACACTCCAAATTATAAATTAGAAAGGAACTAAGTTACACATAAAAAGAAAATTTGCATAATTTAAATTTGCGAGTCCCACTCAAACGAGTGGGGGCGGTAAATAAAGGCTGAAAATTGCAAGTCCTACTCAAACGAGTAGGACTGAAATGAAAGCGAGTCCTACTCAAATGAGTAGGAGAAAATAAATGCGATTACAGGGCTAAAAAGTCCGGCCATTTAACTCAAGTGAGTAGGCGGAAAAAATAAAGAAAGTAAAATTGCAAGTCCTACTCAAACGAGTAGGACTGAAATAAAGTCCGGCCATTTAAACTCAAGTGAGTAGGCGGAAAAATAAAGAAAGAAAAATTGCAAGTCCTACTCAAACGAGTAGGACTGAAAATGAAAACGATGCGCCATTTAACTCTTAACGAGTAGGCGGAAATAAATGCACACGAACACACACACTCCAAATGAAATTCAAGAAAGCAATAAAACTATACACCTACACTCACACACTCTACATAATTTGAATAAAGCATTAAAAGAAAGCAATTAAAAAGAAAGCATGAAAATTATACACCTACACTCACACACTCTACACAATTTAAATCAAAGCATAAAAATTATACACCTACACTCACACACACTTCATGAAAAATCAAAGTTACCTAAAAATTAAAATTTTAACTATTTCAAGCATAGGTTTTGCCAAAAACAAATAAAAAGAAGAAATTAAAATTTTAGAAGACAAAAGTTTTTCAAAACAAATTAAAAACCAAAGTTTTTGGAAAATAAAAATTTCAACATTTTCATTCCTAGGATTTCATAAAAGAGCTAAAAAAGTTGAAATAAAAGTGAAAGAAGGAAAAAAGTTTTCATTCCAAAATGAAGCTAAGTAAAAAAAACAAAGGAAACTTTAACTCTTTTACACACTCATAAGAGTGAAGATGTTGAAGAAGACAAGAAAAAAAGGAAAACCTAATTCATCATTTCATGAGTTTCTAACAAAACCTATTTTGAAAAATCAAAGGCATATAAAGAGGAAAAACATAACATTCCTAAGCATGAAAACAAGTAAAAAAAAAACATGTAAAGTAAGCAAATTACACTCATACACACACACACACTTTTCATAAATGAAGAACAAGTGAAGAACAAAGAATAAAAAGGGAAAGAGGTGATCCATCCAAATGAACTTTTCATGCCAAATAAAGAGAGAAAATCTAACATTTTTATTAAAATTTTCAAGCTATTACAAAGCTAAAAGATAAAGCAAAACAAAACATGAAATAAAAAGGGAGAAATCTCCTTACATAGCACTAGTATCCACGGATTAAGCCCACAAAAAGACACTAACTTGGCCCAAAAATCTGAACCCTTGGACCTTACAGAACTGGGCTATTTATAGGAAAAAAATTTCTAAGTACACGCCCTCGGTCACGGGCGTGACATGGGGGCGTGACAGTACTATTCATGAAGGCGGCTGGCGATTGGACAGCAAAGTTGACTTCGGGCTGAGTTCGCAGCAGTCACGCCCCAGGTCACGGGCGTGACCTAGGGCGTGTCGGGGAGGTAGAACCGGGGCGCGGGTTGCGTCAAATGTCCTCGGCAGCGTCTTGTCGGGCCAGCTGGAAAGGTCACGCCCCATGTCACGGGCGTGACTATGGGCGTGACAGTCGGGGTCGACACTCGACGAATGTCGAGCGGAAAGTGTCGAGTCGAAATCGTTGAGCTGAAATTGGGTCACGCCCCAGGTCACGGGCGTGACACTGGGCGTGACAGTTGGTGTCGACACTCGACGATCGTCGAGTGGAATTCGTCGAGAGGAGCGGACACGGGCTTGGGTCACGCCCCGTGTCGGGTGACACGGGCGTGTCGCCAGGCGTGTCAAGCCTTTTCTTCAGAAATTTTCCGATTTCACGGGAAATGCACAGGCACGGCTCGGTCACGGGCGTGACCCATGTGTCACGGGCGTGTACTTCCCAATTTTTGGCAGATTTTGGAATTTTTCTGAAAATCAAAATAAAACAAGTTAGGAGAAAATTTACAAGAATAGGAACATTTTATTGAACAAAAATAATTAAAAACGGCGAAAATAAATAAAAATGACTAAATTAATGTGCATAAAAATACGCATATTTACAGTTCATCAATAATTTCTCTTTTTGGATCCAAAGCCAGTGTCTGTGTCATTATCATGTCAGCTGCCCAAATAATCTTCAGAGATGTAGTTGTAGGGACAACTGCTTCAGGATGTAGCTTCATGTAATCATCAACATTGAACCATTTATTTGCTTTATCAAATCTTTTGAGTTCTTCCTTTCTGTATTTGGACATAGTTGAATATCCTTATATATCTTTGCCTTCAGCTTTTGCTTTATTAATCAAAGAAAGACCAATAATTTCCTAGAATCTAGCCATTCTTGTAGTGTTTGCTGTTTCAGGATCCTCAAAGGGAACAGGAGGTGAATATGGTCTTTCAGGACTCTTAGCCTTCTGGTATGCAGAGATACTTTGTTGTTGCTGCTGATGTTGTTGATGTTGTTGATGTTACTATTGTCTTTCAGAAGTGTGGTGCCTTTGCTGACTATTGCCAGAAGGTCTCCCTTGGTGTCTCTGATAGGTTGAATAGGGGCAAACCTCTGAGAGCTATAGTCAGTGGAACCAGCTGCTGGAGGAGGTGGAGGAGGTGGATCTCTTCTGTACTGATGAACTGGTGGAGGAGAATATTTTCTACTTCTTTTCCTCTCCTTTTGCTGATTTTTAGACAACCACATCCATGCTGGCATTCCTTCGTAAGGAGTAATATTTTGGAGGATATAGAATGGTGTGTCATTCTTTGAGCTTGGCTTAGCAGTAGGAGGAGGAGGGGCTTTCCTTTTCTCTAACAATAGTTTCTTCTTTTTCTTAGCAACTTCTTCATCTGAATCTTCTTCTTCATCATCATCATCAGCTAAATCCTGAGGATTATCATATAAATCCTCTATATCTCTCAAGATGTCCTCAGATACAATAGGTTTTTCAGTTGGAACCTGAACTGAGCTTTCAACTGCTTCTGTTTCTTCATCAATGTAATCCAAGATACCCTCATCTAGACCTGGCATAGGGGAATCATCCATTACAAAAGTTGGTGAAGAGATAGCTACTAGAGGGGATGGAATGACTGCCAAGGTTGGTGCATATACTGGAAGTACAAAGCTATCACAGAGTTGCTTAGCAACTGCTGGACTGACAGGAGAGATATAAGGAATAATAGCCAAATGTGGCTTAGTAAATTTTTTGGAAGAGAATGCATATGTACAGTGTCAAAAGTTTTCAGCAATTTTTCTAAGTTAACTGTGGGATTTAGGATAAAGTCACCAATAGTTGTGAATCCTTCAGAAGCTGACTCATCACAATCCATGTCAGTATCAATGAAATCAATTAAGTCTTTACTTATACCATCTGTATATTCTGCTGTGAAGACTGGAATATCTGCTGGTGCTTGAGCTGAAGACTCTGAAGCTATAGCTGCTGCTTCATCATCAGCCATCTCCCCCTACCTAGGTTCAATGGGAACTGAGGCCAGGCCCCTGACTGAGGAGGGGGAATAGTGAGAGCAGATATTTGTGCAGATAAAGATGTAATGGTGGTAGCAAGAGATGTAATGGCCTCTGCTATAAGTGATTTAAGAATGGGAGTGATGATGGGGATGATAGATGAGATGGTAGAGGGATCCAATGAGAAAGTGGTAGATGGTGTTGTAGTTGGTGTGGAAGTGGTGGCAACTATTGATGGAATAGAGGGTGGAACATCAGGTATGTGTAGGTTAGATGTTGATGGGGATGGAAGGGTGGCATCTTGCATCATGGTGTCTGATGGTAGGATGTAAGATGGTATGGAAGATAGGTGTGGGGGAAGTGGAGACTGTGGTGGTGTAGAAATATATGTGTCATGAGGGGATTCAGGAGGTGTGGGTGGGTGATGTTCTTGAAGGGAGGAAGAGGGAATGTCAGTGATGGTGATTGGTAAAGATGGAGTGACTGGGGATTGTGTTGTTGTTGGAAGGGGGGCTGGAAGAGAAGATGTGGAGGGAAGACTCTCTTTAGCAGGGTGAGGAGTGGCCCTAATAGCCCTTGTGCCTTCAGAAGCTTTGGTGGAAGAGGTGGAAGCATGGGAGGGCTTAGTGATGGTCCTCTCCCATCTGCCAAATAAGGCACATGTCAGCCTTTTACTGGCATTTATAAATATGGTCTGGAGACCAGGGATTCAGCAGCCTTTTGCTGTAGGAAGATTCCTAGAACTCTTCCAAAACATAACTCCTTCTTAGTGTTCTTCTTCGTTATCAAGTCAAACAGAAGTTGTGCCTAGTTTATTTGCTTCTTGTTGATGATTGCACACATAACAGAAACTGGTGTCGTGTGATATAATCGTGTGAAGTGTGTTTTCCAAGCAGCACTTTGCCAACCAAGTTTGCTAAGAATTTATAGGGAGCACACAAGTGTTTCTTCAACAATTTGTGGGGATCGTCTCCAACATATTCCATGAGGTTCAACATCATATCAGACTCCTATGTTTCAATTTCGAGGTCCTCTTCTACATTTCGCAGTCCAAAAATCTCAGTTAAAATTGCCGGGGTTAAAGAGATGGAGTTACCCGCGATGGTGCCCGTCAAGATATTCTCTTTTGTGGACGACAGTGTGTATACCCATTCCCTGATTTCCATGTTGTGCTGTTTGATTCTTCTCGTCATCAGAGTTTTTAGTTCTTGTTCTTCAAGAAGTTCCAGGATATACAGAAAGATTGGATCGGAATGTTGAAACGAATCGAAATCCAAGTCAAATCTTGTATCAAACTTCATTCCTGTGAGATTGCTTGCCAGAGTCGCCATTGAAATCACCTGCAACAAAGACACAGAAACGGCGATCAAGCGCAAGGGAACATAAATTGCGGGATGGAGGTCGAAGAAAACCTAGATATAAGGTTTTACAGAATATGAATCGACAAACTTCGTTCCATGAAAATAAAATTAATTTTTTGAACTGAGGTCGACGAAATAGTTTGTAGTTAAATAATTCGTCGAGCTTATCAAAAGAATTGAAGACAATTCGTCAAACTCCGGTCGATGAATATCTTCTGAAGCAAAGTTCGTCGATCGCTGGTCGACGAAAATTGTTTCACTCACAGAGAGTTCGTCGATCTCCGTTCGACGAGTATCTCTCAAACTTTCCCTGGTTTGTCGAACTTCGTTCGACGAACTCTGGAAAATTCATCGAATGCAGACAGAACTTAAACGAAGTCTTCTCCATTGATCATTCCCAACTGATTTAGAAAGAAAGCATGATTTTTCTCATCCAGAGGTTTGGTGAATATATCTACTTTTTGTAAATCAGTGTAGATATAGACAAGCTTAATCTTATTTTTGTCTACACACTCCCTAATGAAATGATTCCTTATGTCAATAAGTTTTGTCCTACTTGGTGAACTGGATTTTGTGCTATGGCTATAGCACTAATATTATCACAGAATAGGGTTGAATAATTTAAGTTGAACCCATAATCTTTAAGTTGACTTTGTATCCACAGCATCTGTGAACAACAGTTACCTGCTGCAATATATTCTACTTCAGCAGTTGATGTTGACACTGATGTTTGCTTCTTACCAAACCACGATACTAGTCCCATACCCAGGAACTGACAAGTTCCTGAAGTACTTTTTTTATCTACCCTGCATCCAGCAAAATCAGCATCAGAGTATCCAGTTAACTCAAATTCTGATTCAGCAGGATACCTTAGGCCTAGATTAGGACAACTCTTTATAAATCTTAAAATCCTTTTTAAGAAAATTAGATGAGATTCTTTAGGGTTCATTTGGAACCTAGCACAAAGGCATGTAGCAAACATAATATCTGGCCTACTTGCTGTGAGGTATAATAGGGACCCAACAATGCCCCTATAAAGTTTCTGATCTACAGGTTTTCCTGGTATATCAGAGTCCACAACAACATTTGCAGCCATGGGAGTTTTCTTAACTGAGGCATCAGCCATCCCAAACTTCTTTAGATGTTCTTTAGCATATTTTTCTTGAGAGATGAAGATGCCATCAGGGACCTGTTTCACTTGGAGACCAAGGAAATATGAAAGCTCTCCCATGCTACTCATTTCAAATTTAGAATGCATGAGGTCAGAGAACCTCTTGCAAAATTTTGAATCTGTAGAGCCAGATATAATGTCATCTACATAGATTTGCACTGATAAGATTTGGTCCTTATGATGTCTAGTGAAAAGGTAGTTCTCTTATAAATTTATACTCTAATAAGAAACTTGCTAAGGTCTCATACCAAGCTCTTGGAGCTTGCTTTAGACCATAAAGAGCATTATTTAATTTAAAAACATAAGTGGGAAAAGTTGGAGAAACAAAACCTGGAGGTTGTTCTACATAAACCTCTTCTTGTAACACTCCATTTAAAAAAGCAATTTTCACATCCATTTGAAAAACTTTGAACTTTTTGAATGTTGCATAGGCAAGAAAAATCCTTATAGCATCCAACCTTGCAACAGGTGCAAAGGTCTGATCATAGTCAATTCCTTCCTCTTGCATATATCCTTGAGCAACAAGCCTAGCCTTGTTCCTCACAATGACTCCTTGCGCATCAGGCTTATTCCTGAGAGCCCATTTGGTTCTAATAACTGGGTAGTTTTGGGGTCTTGGAACCAAATCCCAAACTCTATATTTCTCAAATTGGTTTAGTTCCTCTTGCATTGCAAGAATCCAGCGGGGATCTTGCTCAGCGTCATGAATGGTTAGAGGTTCAACCTTAGAGAGAAAATAGACATGCGTCAAGTCTTGGTTGAGTTGATGCCTTGTCTGTACACTTGCTGATATGTCTCCAATTACTTGAGATCTGGGGTGATCCCTAAGTGTGACAAAATCAGTGGGTGGAGTTCGTTGTGCAATAGCATTTTGAATAAATTCCTTTTATGGAATTATATTTACTGTTGGTTGTGGCTCATGTTCTTCAGCTTCATCTTATTCACTATCTTCAATGACTTGTGGAGAGGGATGAGTGGGAACCTCTTGAGTGAGGTTTAGTCCATCCAATGTCTCACACAAGTGGGGTACCTGCAAGTTGCTACTGGTAGAAACTTCTTTCTCCTTACAATACATGTTAGTTTCATCAAAAGACACATGAATTGACTCTTCTACTTTTAATGTTGATTTATTAAATACCCTATAAGCCTTGCTTACTTGGGAGTATCCTAGAAAAACTCCCACTTCAGCCTTAACTTCAAACTTTCTAATATATTTCTTGTTGTTATTATGTATATAATATGTACAACCAAAAACTTTAAAATAGTTTATTTTAGGTTTCTTCCCTTTGAGCAATTCATAGGGAGTCTTGTTCTTCAGTTTCTGAATCAAACTCCTATTCAGGACATAGTTTGCAGTGCTTACAACCCTGCCCAAAATATTAGTGGCTTGTATGCATCAGCAAGAAATGTACCTGCAGCTTCAATGAGTGTTCTATTTTTCCTTTCAGCTACCCCATTTTGTTGGGGAGCTCTCGGAGCTGAGAAGCAATGTCTGATACCTTCCTTCTCACAGAACTCATGCATAAGAAGAGACTCAAAATCTATGCCATGATCACTTCTGATCAATGCAACATGAGTAGAGAACTCAATCTGTATGGTGCTGAGAAAATCTGTAAGAACCTTGAATGTATCCTACTTTGTTCTCAGAAAGAATACCCAACTAAACCTGAAGAAGTCATCCACTATAACTAAGGTGTAGGATTTCCCTCCTAGGCTTTGTACTGCAATGGGTCCAAAAAGATCCAAGTGTTGCAGGTACAAGATCCTAGGTGAATCACTCTTATTAATTGATTGGAAACTAGTTTTAGTTTGCTTACCTAGTTGACAAGCCCTGCAGAGACCTTCCTTCTTGTAGGGAGCAGAAGGTAGACCTCTAACAAGGTTGTGCTTAGATAACCTAGCAATGTTTTTCAGATTTACATGTCCTAGTCTCTTGTGTCATAAATCATTCTGAGTACTAGTTAAATTTAGCTAACAAATATCAGTTTTGGCAGAAGAAAAGTTTACTAAGTAAATGTTTCCTTGTCTACTTTCAGTTAAAACAGTTTGGTTATTTTTATCAATGATAGAGCAAGTAGATGGGTTAAAGTATACCTAATAACCATCATCACATAATTGACTTATGGAGATGAGGTTATGCTTCAGTCCACTTACATATGTCACCTTTCTGAATGTGATAGCTCCTATTCTTACTTCTCCAAATCCTTCTGACTGGCCACATTTGGAGTCACCAAAGATAACCTTTGGCCCCAGTTTGGACTTGTAGTTGAGCAAGATGTCCTTACTGCCAGTCATATGCTTGGAGCAGCCATTATCCAGGTACCAAGTTTCATTTACCCCTGGACAAGTTTTCACCTGCAATACAAATAATTAATGATTTTTGACCCAGGTTACCTTGGGCCCTTTGTATGGCTGATAAGAAAAACTAGAAATAACAGAAAATTCTGGCTGGGTTTTATATCCTAGGGGCTGGTATCTCCTAGGTGGAATGGTCCAGTCAGCCAATGGATTAAAGTTTTTCCTAGAAGTGTTTAATTTTCTGTTGAAATTATAGTTTTGGTGAAATCTTCCTGGGTTCGACGAATTTTTGGAAGTTCGTCGACCAGAGTTCGACGAATTGGGTTGAGATCGTCGATCTCTACCCAGAGAATGAACATGTTCATTCTTTGTACCCCACATTCGTCGAGCTCTGCTAGACGAACCATACAAGGTTCATCGATCACAGTTAGATGAATAATGATAACTATAGTTGGCGTTCAGGGTTCGTCGATCTGGGTTCGACGAACTGGCCCCTTTTCGTCGATCTGAGTTCGACAAAAATGGTTGAACTTTGTTTTTATTGGGTGTTTTCTATTTTTCAATTTTGTCCTTAGTTTTAATTTGTTGAAGGATTTTATTTACCTTATATACTTGATCAGTATTCTTCTTTCCTTTCTCAGAAATAAAATTTATGGGTTGTGACAGGTGGTTTTTCTGAATAATAGGTGGTTCACTGGATGATGCACCTAATCCTAACTTACTTCCATTAAATATAGCATTAGATATGTTGGTGATTACTGCTAGTTGTCTGCTTCTTCCATTTAGTGACTCTTCTAGCTATTTTGCTTTACTTAATTCAGCTTTCAGAAGAGTGATTTGTTCACTAAACATGTCTATGTCATTTTTTAATTTAGTGTTTTCTGAAACTAAGCTGTCATAGTTAACTTGTTTATCTCTAAGAAGTTTGATTTTCCTCTCAGAGTTGATTAAATCTAAACACATGATTTTAAAATCTGATTTAAAAGATTCTGAACTATAATCAAACCATGATAATACCTGATCAACATCTGACTCAGAAGCTTCCTCATTTTCTGAATCTCCTTCTTCTGAGTTGCTTCTTGAGGCATCAATTGTCATGAGGCAAACCTCCTTTGCCCTTTCTTCTTCCTCATCTTCACTAGAGCTGGAGGATATTGACTCTTCTTTAGTATCACTCTAGGTCTCAGCCACAAACCCCTTTTTCCTTCCTCTTGTGTTTGCTGGAAGAGGGTTTGCTGGTGTACTGTCTCCTGGAATCCTTTTCCTTTTCTCTTCTCTTTTCTTTCTTCTGGTTCTCTGGGCACTCAGAGAGAAAGTGCCCAGGCTTCCTACATCCATAGCACACCACTTCCTTTGTTGGTGTCTTATCATACTTTGGCCTGTCATCTTTTCTTGATGACTTTCTTCTGAAGTCCTTTCTAGCCATCTTGATAAATCTCATAGACAAGAGACTTATAAGTTCTTCATTCAAGAGACTTATAAGTTCTTCATTTGACGTTGAAGATTATGATTCTTCTAAGGTTTTGAAGGCTATGCTCTGTTCTCTTCTAGCTGCTGGGGGTGTTCTTTGTTCAGCAGCCTCTCTTGTCTTTATTAACTGCTCATAAGACTTTAGTTTACCCAATAGAGATTCAGTTGAAATCTCATTTAGGCATCTGTCCTCCTTGATGGGCCAAATTCTTGTGTCCCATGAGCTTGGGAAGCACATCAAAATTTTGTCATTCACTTCAGTGAAAGTGATGACCTTGTCTAGAGTTTTTAGCTCATTAATAATTGAGCTTAATCTATTATACATCTCTGAAAATGTCTAAGCTTCCTATTTCTTGAAATTATCATATTGGGATATGAGATTTGATCTCCTATCCTTCCTTTCATCAATTGATCCATCCACCATTTGATTTAGGGAATCCCAAATAGCTTTTGCTGATGTGCATTCAGCAACCTTCTGGAAAATATCATCAGACATTGTTTGTGCCAATATGTTCATGGCTTTTGCATCAGCCATCTTGGCTTTCCTGTAAGCATCATTATAATCTGGAGGAGGTATTGCAGTTATATTTGTAGAAGTGCTTGGAGGAGCTGCAGGTGGTGGAAGTACTCCTGTTAAGATGGAAGCAAAATATCTTCATCAATAGAATTCATATATAACTTGATTCTTGCCTTCCAGATTCCAAACTTTTGCAAGTTGTAAACTGGAGGTCTAGTGCTTGTATAATCTTTATTCTATGCCATGGCTGTGTTTCTACTTTAAAATGTAAATAAAGTGATGTGTAGATCTAATACTGGATCTTTAGTTCAAGGATTAACTTGTGCAACCAAAGGAACCTGCTCTGATACCATTTGAAATTGAGGGTTAGGTCTACAATACTCTACAGGGGGGGGGGGGCGTGAATAGAGTATATTTAAAATTTGTTAGGTCCCAATGCAGGTGCTGTTACTGCTTTTGCTGTAAAATGAAAAAGTGCAGTAAATAGAAAACTTTAAAACAGATAATAGTAAACCTAATCACAGCCACACAGCAAGAACAAAAAGAAAAAGATAGACAACCACACGACACAAGAAATTTATAGTGGTTCCCCAAATCTGGGTAGTCCACTCTTCTACCACCCTGGTAGGAATCCACTCAGGTTTTTGATCAGGTGCCTGACACTAATGGGTTTTGATCAGGTCCCCAAAAACCAACTCAAGTCTTTTGGTTAGGAGACTTGTAACCAGGAATCACTTTTGAAGGGAGATGACAACCCTTTATACAGGAGGGGTTGAGAGAGTTGATTTCGTCTTCTCTATCAACAGTCAGAGAGAAGACTTATGTGGATTGATGTTTAGCAAAAGCTCCCCTTGAAATATTGAATGGTTCAGGAAGATCTGGAAGCTTTGTTGTAGGGTGATAGGTCTTCAATCTGAGTTCTTGATAGCAGTGATGCAGGAGCTTCTAGACTGATTTTGATATCTGTTGTGCTTGGAAGTCCTGGAGAGAATATGGAAGAAGAAGACTCTTGATATTGTATGATTGTTCTTCTTCTCCTGAAATGAAGATCACTGTCTCTCACTGTAAGCTTCAGTAAGTTTTGTTTTGTGTGAAGCTTTTTTCTGAATCAAAAAGGATTTTGCTGCTGTCGTCTGTAAAATACAGTATGTCTCTCTCTCTTTTTTTATCTGTGTATCTATGTGTCTAACTGTGTCTGACTGTCTGTCTGACTAAGTATCTTCTCTGTCTTTTCAAAAATTTGAATCCTCTGTAATTAATGTTAACGGCCTGAGATTAATCGACATTAATGTATTTCCCCAACTATTTTGTGGAAAATCAGCAAGTAATATTCCTGAAGAAGACCGTAATCAATGCTCCTTCTAACAGATACATTTATAGAATGTGGAGCATTAATCACTCAGGAATTTCTGCATTATAATGGGGACAGAAGTCCGGAAATGGCTATGTCTGGAAAAGTCGAACGAATAACAGAATTCGTCGAGCTGAGTTACTAGTTCGTAGAACTGAGATTTTGTATTCATCGACCAGACAACTTCTGTTCATCGAGCTGAGAACTTGACTACTGTCTGTTGCCAATTTTCTGTCTGAAGTTCATCGAGCTGATAATTGCATTCGTCGAATGGAGTTCAGCAACAATTCTGGACTTAGTCAAGTATTTTGTGTTGACTGATATTCTGTGTGTCGACATGAATCTTCTGGTGTCGACACAGGTGGGTGTCGACTGATTAGTCTTGGTGTCGACACAAATCTTCTGGTATCGACATAAGTCAGTGTCGACTGATTATTCTTGGTGTCGACACAAGCTTTCTGGTGTCGACATAGTTGTTGTCGACTCATGCCCTAAGTGTCGACACAAGTTTGCTGGTTCCAGAATTTGTCGACCAAAGAACCCAGTTCGTCGACCTGAGAATTTGTCGGCCTGAGATCTTCTAATTAGAATGATGATATGAACTCGAGGTCCAAGTTCATCGAGCTCAGAATCTTGTTCGTCGACCAAAGTCTGAAGTTGGACTTAGAATAATCTGGAGTTATCCTGACTTTAGTTTGTTGAAGTATTCCAGTTTTTGTCGACCAGAGAATGAAAATCATCGAGCTCAGCTCAGAGAATTATCTCAAGATCGTCGAGCTGAGAACGCCTTTCGTCGACCTGAGTTTGACGAACATCGAACTCATTTTTACTTAGTCTTGAAATCTTCTAAGTCTTGAGTCTCTGATGGTCTTGTTGATAGCTGGTCCATCTGAGGTTGAGTGTAAGGACTTGGCCTAGACTCTAAGACACAACTTTGACCCTGGCTATACATATTGGGTCAAACCCTAAGTTAGTGAACCTAGCCCCAATCAACTAGGGATCCAACAGAATCAATAAGGACACGTTGGACAATGGTAATGCGTTAAATAATGATGAGTTTGGCTTGAAGATGCTGAGCATAATTGGTAGCGATTGTTGTGAACAAATGGTTGTTGACATTTATTTGATTGATCCATGTGTGAACGAATGATCTGGTCCATGGGATGATCCTTCAAATGTCTGAGCTCTAGAGTTCTTGCATCTAGAATGTCTTCTATCACTGGAGTGACTTCTTCATCTTGGATGACTTCTTCATCTTGATCATCAACCTCTCCAATAGGGGTTGGAGTGGCGATCTTGATGAACTTTTCACCTTTATCTTCGGACGGTTCATCCAAGCTAATTTCTTTTAGCTTTGCACCTGCATCTTCAATAAGCACACTAGAAGAGTTACTTTGCAGCAAACTCGTCTCATCAAATAAAACATGTATCGATTCTTCTACCACCTGGGTTTTTCTATTAAAAATCATATATTCCTTACTATGGCTATTATAACCAACAAAAATACCTTGAAAACTCTTTTCGCTAAACATAGTAGTGTGATACTTGTCATTGTTTAGCACGAAGCATTTACAGCCAAAAATTCTAAAATATGAGACTGTTGGTTTCCTGACTTTCAGAAGTTCGTAAGGTGTCTTATCGTGATTTTTGTTTATGAGGGCTCGGTTTTGCACGTGGCATGCAGTGTTGACGGCTTCAGCCCAGAAATATTCCGGAAGTGAAGCATCACTCAACATGGTCCTGCAGGCCTCTATGAGCGTTCTATTCCTTATCTCGGCCACTCCGTTCTGTTGAGGAGTGCGAGGAGAGGAAAACTCATGAAAGATACCTAAGCTTTCACAAAATTTTGTCATGGCCCCACACTTGAACTCTGTTCCATTGTCACTTCTGATTTTGATTATGGAGCAGTTGTACTCATTCTGGACTTCCTGACAAAATTAGTAGAGATGTCGAAGGTATCTGACTTGTGTTTCAGAAAGAACACCCACGCAAAGCGCGAGTAATCATCAACAATTACCAACGTATAATTCTTACCTCCCAAACTTCTAATTTGCAGTGGACCAAATAAGTCCATGTGCAGTAGATGAAGAAATCTATTAGAATACTTGTCAATAACGCTTTTAAAGGTAGCCCTAGTTTGCTTGCCTTTTACGCATACATCACAAGGTCTATCTTTGACGTATTTGACATTTGTGGCATCACGTACTAAGTTCATTGAAAATAATTTGTTTATAGTTTTGGAATTAATATGTGATAATCTCTTGCGCCATTGGTCACCAAGAGACGCACTATCTTTTGCTAAAAGGCACACTGGTGTCGAAGAATCTATACAAATGAAATTCAAATAGAAAATGTTTCTGCTTCGAGTGCCGGATAGAATCATTTCCATATTGTCAACAGATTTTATCAAGCACTTGTCGGCGTGAAACTCAACTATGTAGCCTTTATCGCAAAGTTGACTTATGCTTATAAGGTTATGTTCCAAACCTTCAGCGTAAGCCACATCTGAGAAGGATACATTACCGTTAGTAATCATACCATAACCTCTAGTAATTCCACGGTCTGAACCTC
Organism: Platanthera guangdongensis; assembly: GCA_039583875.1. Lineage (NCBI taxonomy): Eukaryota > Viridiplantae > Streptophyta > Magnoliopsida > Asparagales > Orchidaceae > Platanthera > Platanthera guangdongensis. Next base: position 29,828,642 of record CM077156.1, read on the forward strand.
CAAAGATGACCTTCGGTCCGTTCACAACTATTGTAAAGTTCTGAATGAGGCTTCTGCTCCCGATCATATGCCGAGAGCATCCACTGTCCAAATACCAGATTGGCGTTTTATTGGCCTTTGGACATTCCTGCAATCACAATCAGTTAGCCCTAGGAACCCAAATACGTTTGGGTCCTTGGTCTCGAGTTAGAACACTCCCCCTACGAGTATTAGCATTAGGAGTGGTCTTCCACATATTGCCAACATGTGGGGTTACAGCATTTCTAGGACTAAACCAACAATCAATGGAAAAGTGACCAATTCTGCCACAACACCAAAAGTAAAATCTGTTGTATCTTCGCCTTAAGCTCTACTGCTTGACCTTTTGGAATTTTGGTCTAGTAGGGGCAGCATTCTTGGAGGAAGATGCCTCATGATGATGGAAATCACATGGCTTCTTCTCCTTCACAGGCTTTTCTACAACAGGCTTTGTCTTTGGTGCCTTCTTGAAGTTATGTACATGATTGAAAGGGTCATAGCTCTGAAGAAGAACTTCTTCATAAGGTGCCTTAAAGACACTTTCGCCAAAGTTTCTGGGTCGAGTCCATCCTTGATAACAGGACTTTGTCTCTACATAGGTACGCCTAGCAAAGTACCCGTAGGATGAGTCAAAATCAAAATCAAACTCATTTCAAGGAAATATAACCTTCTTGAATGTGGTCTGATCTTGAGGAGCTTTCCCCTTATCTTTGGCTAAGGCCTTTTTGGCGGCCTTATTCTTCCGTTGAGCCTTATTTCTCCTAGAGGATTTACTAGGAGCTTCTTCATGGCATAATCTAGCATCCTTGGCCTTGGCTGAGAATTCAACAACGAATGGAAGAACAGTCTTGGGCTTTGAGAAACTTTCAACTAGTTTCTTTTGGGCAGCGAGTTGGGCTTCCAATTCCTTGATGATTTTCTCTTTGAGGTCAAGGTGCTCAAGAGCCTTGTTATATTCTTCAATAGCATTATTGAAGTTTTCTTCGAGGGAGTCAGTCTTTGCGACTTTCTCTCTCAAGATGTTCTCTTCAACTTTGAGAGACATTATCTCCTTAGCCTGAGTTTTCACGACTCGGCGACATTTGTCCTAAACCATGATTAACTCCTTATATTGTGTCATGAGTTCTGACTCATCGTCAGAAGAGCTATCCTTATAATCATGTTCAGAAACTTCAAAACCAGAGAGAGGAGTGTGAGAGTTTACCTTCCCAGTGAATTGGGGCTCTTGTTCATCATCAGTTTGAGCCATGAGTCCAAAATAGGCTTCTTCTTCTTCACTCGACTCAGATGAGTCAGAGTCACAAAGAGTCTTGCCCTTTTTGGCCATCAAGCTCTTCTCTGTCCTCTTCTTGCTGCACTTCTACCACCCTCCTTCTTGTTGTGGGGGCAGTCAGTGATGACGTGTCCTGGCTTATTACAACAGTAGCAGATAATGTCAGTCGAAATATGTTTGTTCTGTTTAGTATTATAACTTTCATGACTACTTGAGCCTTTTCTTTGCCGATCACCATTGCATCATGATCTTCTATAAGAGGCATCCTTGCCTTTCCATTTCTTGAACTGCCGAGAGAGTAGTGAGAACTCTCCTTCTGATAGTTCAGAGCCTGAGGTACTTGGCTCCGAGGTTTCTTCTTCACTAACTTCTGGTGCTAGAGTAGGAGGAACAACCTTGGACCTCTTAGAGGTGTCTGCCTTTAAAGTGACAGACTTCTCTTTGAATGCAGACCAGTTTTTCTCTTCTTCAACCTTCCTGATGTTGAGTTGGAGCTCATAGGACATCAGCTTCCCGAAGAGATTCTGAGGATCTATCTCGGCCAGTTTTCCAAACTCCCTGATAGCACAGACCTTGTTATCCAATTCCTTAGTCAGGGATCTCAAGAACTTATCATTTAGCTCTCCATTAGTGAAGACTCTGCCGTATACCCTTAGCCCATTCACTATCTTGAAGAAGTTCTCAAACGTGTAAGCAATGGTTTCTTTGTTACCTTGTCGGAAAGCCTCATACTTTTGATTAAGTAGGGTTCTTCTATCGTCCCTCACTTCCTTGGTACCTTCCATCAAGGTAACTAATGACTGCCACATCTCCTTTGCAGATTGGCAGTGAATCAGATTTTACAGCATTGAATCATCGACTGCACTTGCTATGATATTTTTCGCCATTTTGTCCAATGAGACAAGTGCAATCTCATCATTGTCTAGATCCATAAGTTTCTTGGGGACTTTCTTAGTAGGATCTATAGTGGAGACGGTCATGGGAATATAAGGACCTTCTTCAACTATCATGAAGATCCTTGTATCCACAGCTTCCATGAAGAACTTGATTCTTTCTTTCCACATAGGGAAATTATTTTTGTTGCACAAAGGAAGCTTGGCAAAATCTTTAGCCTTGTCCATTTGGTAGATCTCAAATGACAGCTATTTAAGGATCTGATCAAGGTGTTAACCTTTTAACGATCAACCTCCCTCTGATACCAATTGAAAGATAATAGTTGCCAACCTAAATCACCTAGAGGGGGGTGAATAGGTGAGTTTTGCGTCTTTTTGCGGAATAAAAAAATCTCAACCAAAGCACAGATCTATCTACCAAACAAGCAAACACAAAAGAGGCAAGATTTATAGTGGTTCACCAACCTTGGGTACATCCACTTTCCCTCACCGATCTAGAAATATACTAGACTCGCCTACTCCACTATCTCGGATTGGAAAATAATCCTACCCTCGGAACAAGGTTCCTACAAACTCGATCCTCAAACGGATCTACACTCGGAAGACAAAACTTCCTACAATCTCGGATTGAACACTCCTACACTCTGAGAAATCTTCTCCTACAATAATGAAATACAAAAGTACAGAAATACAAATAGTAAAATATCTGGTTCAGATCTACAACAGAAAATCCTTCTTCTAGGCGTGCGGCTTTATCAGAATATTGAAGAAGAATTTCTGCAAGATTAGATCTGGAACTTCTTGACTTTACACGATCGAAATAGTAGATGAAGCATTGAGCGGAGATCTCGATCTATAGAGTCCTCTTAATCTGAATCCTCTGAAAAGAAGAAACCCCAGCCGGTCGGAGATTAGAGATGGCGGCGACGGCAAGTTTTCGGATCTTCCAGAGAGAGAGCAGACAGAATTCTTTTGGAAAGAGACGGCTGCAAAACTTAGAATTTTTTTTTTTTGAAAACTTAGGGTTTGTTGGTTTGACAAGACCTTTTATAGGAGACAAGAAGATTAGACTTAAATGATTCATAAAGAAAAAAACACGTGGACCAATCACGTTAGAGTTTAAGAATAAGACCGTTAGGTCTGGACTTAAGGAATTTCTGAAAATGGTCAGAGTAAATTACTCGAGTCAAGCAGAACTACTCGAGTATATGCAGCACTACTCGAGTAGGTAGAAGAGACTACTCGAGTACATGAGAAAATTACTCGAGAGAAAAAGAAGTCTTTACTCGAGTACATGGAGTCAACTACTCAAGTAAATAAGAATGAGAGGGACTTAGTTACTCGAGTAACAAAAATGACTTACTCGATTACTTAAGTACTTACACGAGAGGTGGAGTATATTACTCGAGTTCAAGAAGTACTACTCGAATATATAAATATGAACTACTTGAGTATATTAGAAACTACTCGAAACAAACACTTAGAAAAATTCTGGAATAGGAAAAACTGAACTACTTGAGTATGTAACATGGACTACTCGAGACAGAATGATCTACTCGAGTATATAACATGAAATACTCGAGTAATTCACTTAGTGAAATTTTTCTGGAATAGAATACTGGATTACACGAGTAAAAGCATTTGACTACTCGAGGAGTAAATGAACTACTCGAGTATATGAGTTAGACTACTCGAGTAACTAGGAACTACACGAGAGTCAAAATACCATTAACTCGAGATAGAAGATAGAACTACTCGAGTATATATAATACTACTCTAGTATTTCACTTAGACAAATTTGAGAAGAGAGAATCTGGAAACTCGAGAGATAAGAGGAAATTACTCGAGTATACAAGATGAATTACTCGAGATCCATAATTGGACTACTCGAGTACATGTTAACTACTCGAGTAAGTGAATTACTACTCGAGTATAAACTCAGTAACATACTCGAGTAAACAAGAAGGTACTCGAGTACTTTACTTAGGAAAAATCTTTCTGACAGATTTTCTTCTTCTAGGGGAAATCAGCATCAAGTCTTTTCTCATAGTCCTAGAGCTTGAATATGAAGTGTATCCCAATAGAGAGGATACGCATGAGTCAACACATTGGAACACACAATGATGGATTACTTTGTATGGTCTTGTGTTTGGTGACCCATTGTAGACTGACATTGGTCTACAATTCCCATTAGAATCCTGCAAACACATAACTCAAACCAAGCAACAAATACAACTTAATTCATCTTGGTTCAAGGGTGACTTCATCAAATCTGGGTTAGTGTGGATACAATACTGAACATTCTTCCTTTAGACATTTTTTCTAGACTATATACAGAATTTTCTCCTCCCTTATTCACCCCCAATAGACAATTCCTCTTCATGAAACCAAGTGCCCATCTTCACATAGAAGAGAGGAGAGGTTAAATACATTAAATCTCTAGAACATAAGTCCTAGCATGGCATCTTCCTATGGAATCTTCATCTCACAAGTCAAACTCCTTTGAGTCGACATCTCTCCAAGATAATAACTAGAGATCTAGCACCAAGGGAGGGGGTAGGAAGCTCAACTCATTTTCGGCATTTTCGGCCATGGATCTCATCACTCTCCTCAGCGACATCTTCTTCCTCATTGGTGTTGTACTTCACAGAAAACGAAGAAGGCTTCCCTCTAGAAATATGACTCTGGAACTTCTTCTCTGATGATTTCGCATAGGTGATGGCTCAACAAGATGAAGCGATAGTGACGGGTAGGGTTCAGTCTCTTTTTTATAATAACTTATTTGGGTTATGTCACTTATCCATGTGTCATCTTCTGATTGGACCGCTCATTATTACCCAAATTAAGTTCTTTTTGAAAAGACCAGTCTAAGGAATCAACCCACACTCATCCCGAAATCTGGTTCAGCCCGTATATACAAGTGCGAATTCTGTATGGTCCGCATAATGCACTAAGTTAAATGCGACGAGTATCCCCCTTCACAATCAACTAATCGCTGAATATACACGTGTATTCTTGATGAATTCTCTACATATCTCGCCGAATTGACTAAGTAATGCTCGATGAAGTTGTCAGGAATCCATGGTGATACCCAACAAATTTTCCTTAGCCTAGTTTCTTAAGTTTTATCACGCCAAATTCTTCTTATGCATATTCGACGGATTCGTCGGATATCAATGATCATATCCGATGAATTTTACTTGGTCGTTGTCCCCAGTTAGGCATTGAGTGCGTCGAGTATCACCCAAATATACTCGACGAACACACAATCAGACTCGACGAATTCGTTGGATATCCCTGGTGATATCCGATGAATTTTACTTGTATTATCCCTGTCCACTTTACTCTCGTCGAAATGCGGCGTGACCACCCAACGATACTCGATAAATCTCATATAGTCGAAATTATCCCAAGTCCAATCCCCATGGTTTGTTGAGTATTTCTCAACCCTAGCAAACTAGCCGATGTACTCGATGCTTATTTCATGTGCACCCCGAGCCTGAGCAAAGTCTCTTGACTCAGAACGCGTGCGAGGGGCCGAGTGCGAAACGGTACGTTACACTGCAAATACCTATGTATAATAACTTAACAATCTTTCTTTTCAATTTGATGTCTGGATGTTTCATAATATGGTGCTCTCTAGATTCAGCTCGCGCTATAATAGGTCTAGTCACAGGGGTCGATGAGTCGGGGCCGGCCAGCCGGATTGACCGGTCGGCTTGGCCATTAATGTTGTTTTTCTATAAATAGGCCCCCTCACCAACACCTAGACCATCACTTTTACTACAAATTCATACCTCTCATTCTTTCTCTTCTCGCCCCCTGTACTCGCATCAAGAACTTCTGAGACCATGGGAAAGAGGTGAACTGACATCGAAGAGAGGTCAAAGTGTGCTCGATAATTCACCAAGCACATATTTTTCTAAGGGAACACAACCAAGCGCGAGCTCGCAGAATTCGTAGCTGAATATGTGCCCACAGGCTTCGAAGCGCGTCGACCCGCAGAGGGAGAGTCCATCAACACTTTCTACAAGGATGAGCTCGACTTACCAATATCGCACTTCTAGGTGGGGTTGCGCATGCCCATCTGGACTGAAATCTTCCAGATCCTCAAGTATTTCATGACGGTCCCGGCACAACTGAACCCGAATGAAGTCACCATGATGGTTGCATTTGCCTGCCTCTTCCACCGAGAGTGAATAGAGTTCAACTTGATAGTCTTTAGGAAGCTCTTCACCTACAGCATGACCAATGAAGGGGTCGCATTCCTCATGGGCTCACACCTCAAAGTTTGAAATACCACCAACAAGAAACACAATTGGATCTCCAAGATCATCTTCGTCAAAGGGGATCTCGAGAATAACCCCTTCTCGCCTAAGTAGAAGAGCGATGAGGTGTACGGAGCCCCGACAGTATCGGGCAATGATGTAAAACGGTACAAGTTCTTCCTTAGGAAGTACTTCAGGGTCTCCTTCCATCGCAGGGGCCTCGACTCGCTTCACCCTGTTCTTCCCGGTGTAGGTATAAATCTTACCTCTTCTTCTTCAATGGGATAGCCTAAAAGTAATTTTCTATCTCCAAGCCATTTTCTGTAGGGTAGTGGCTGATTCCCGAGCACCAGCCTTTTGCAGACTAAAAACTCTACCTTGACCTGCTCGCACACGAGCGGTAAGCCGCTGCGTCTTGCCGAAGCGAGTCGCAGTCCGCAAGTCCCTCCTCCAACAAAAGCCGACTAGACCCCTCGGGCTTCAGATCTCCTCACCGCCCCGCCACCGCCCCCCCCCCCCCCCCCCCGCCAAAGAAGCTGAAGGCACTGGTCGTCTCCAAGGGGAACAATAACAATATCAAAAATACATGAGCTCGCTAGAGACCATGCCAGAGAAATCGCCGGAGACCACGCCAGAGAATCGCCGGAGAAAGCGCTGAAGGGCTCGCCAGAGAAAGACCAGGGGGTCGGTGAGATCCCCATTTCTCCATCCACCAAGGAGTTGATGGTCCACGAGCTGTGCTTGCCGCAGGATCACCCACTCTTCTGTTTTGGGGGAAAGCTGAAGTACCCAATCGGAGAGCCTATGGTTTGATGGGATGAGCATACCCATAGGGTCTCCATCTAATTCCTCCACCCGTCCTAGTCAGAGCACCGACCCCCCTCCATTCATGCTTTCATACTCGACTTCGAGATGTATGGGAGCAAGGATGTCGATGCCTCTAAAGGCATGACCCTCCGCCAACTCGGCCATTAGGGCTCGCAAGCCCAGATGCGGGCCCTGGAGTTGCAACACATTGCAGTCCATCGCAGCTTTAGCCTCAGCCATAACCTATAAAAAGACGAGCAGGCACGAGATCTCACTAAGGATAATGCTGCTGACCAGGCGAGGGGACTATAGATTGCCGAGGACCTTCTCGTGAAAGCTGTCGGAGGGATGGTAAGTGTCGGCTATCCCACTATCCTTGTACTTACAATTTTTTCAGAAAATCTTTCTTACCTTTCACTGATTTGTAGGGTGCCAAGGCCACGAGTGAGCTGCGGGCTCGGGCCGCCGACCTGAAGGAGGATAATAAAAAGCTGAAGGAGCGGAACAAAGGACTCCAGAGCGACCTCATCCGCTAGATGGACATCTTCTTTCCCCAGGTTGGCTGCGAGCTCGGGGTCTCGGTTAATAAGCCAAAAATCTTCGGCGAGGCAGATGTTGCCGAGAAGATGGGGATCAACTCCATCAGCACCATCGAGTACACATTGCAGATTATGTGTAACGCCCCGAAACTCAAAAGAGCGACGGGGGATGTTTTGGGCCAGATTTGGAATCTGTCAGTAGGCACACGACCTGGGACATGGGCGTGTCCCAGGGCGTGTCAAGCTGGAGTCGACGACTTGGCAGCGAAGTCGATGAATTTTGCTCGACAATGTGTCGAGACAGGGCACACGGCCTGAGACACGGGCGTGTCTCAGGGCGTGTCAAGCACATGTCGACTATCGGCCCGGGTGTCGATGAATTTCGCTCGACAAAGTATCGAGACAAGGCACACGGCCTCGGACACTGGCATGTCCAAGGCCTTGTCGTGAGGTCGACGAACTTCGCTCGACAAAGTGTCAAGACCGTGAACACGGCCTGGAGCCCAGGTATGTTCGAGTGGACACGGGTTTGGACACGGGCGTGTCCAAGAACCCGTGTGAGTCTCGGGTGGTTTTTGGGCTGTGTCGATGGAGGCATACGGCCGACCACACGGCCGTGTCAGTTGGAACACGGGGGTGTCAGATCGAACACGGGGGTGTTCGATGCCCGTGTGTTGTTCCAGGAGCGTCGATTTTGACGGCGAATGGGGGACACGACCCTGGACACGGGCGTGTTCCAGGCCGTGTTCGGCCCAGTTTTAATATTTCAGGGCCGAATCACAGCCGTTCGTTTCTTTAATTTAGGATCCAACGGCTGCGGTTGTTCCTGATGGGATATACACGGGATTGTACCCTTGAAACCCTCATTTCTTTTGAGTGGTTATCTTTCTAAAGTATAGAGAGAGAGGAGAGCAAAGGAAGAAGAAGATGAAGCTAGATCCAGTCATTGGAGGAACTTCGAAGCTCCAAATCGCGAGCCGACTTCGGATCTACGGAGGAAAAGAGAGTGTGGTGCTTTTCATCCTCTTATATTTCCATGGCGCCAAAGAAGAATGCTAGGGTAACGATTCTCTTCTCGAGCATGTGAAGCTCTCCTTCTTTGCATAGGAAGCCCACTCTCGCGAGTTTGCGGTGAGTTGGAGGCGTTCCTTCGAGTAGATATGTATAGTCCCCATTGTGTAGAGTCTGTAAGAGAAAACGGACATAGCCATGTTGTGTGAAGCCTATCCGGACATGTTGGTCTGGATCGGTGATGTTGCATTGCATAAATGCCGGGGAAGACTCCGTGCGATTGTTTGTTTTTCGGATTTTCTACGTGGTAGATTGCAACAGGGAGCCTTGGGGATTAACCCTAAGGTGCACCCGGAAAATTGGGCGGATGCGTGATCTTGCCAACTTGGTGGCCTGGGAGCCAACTTGAAACATAACTAGGTGATGTGAATTATGATGGAAACGGGACTCGGGAGAAGTTTGACCCGCGCATATGGATTAAACTGTCGTTGTGATGTGAGCACGGGTTAGATGGAACCATACCCGTTCTATGTCGTTCGGTTGGAGCCGTTGGCATAGATGAGGGTCTTCGGCGGTCTATGACTTAAATTGACGTGACCTATGCCAAGAAGACAAAAAACTCATATGTTTGGCCGTCAAATTGGCGGGGGTGAGTTCGGAATGTCTATGGCTTAAAGTGACGTGACATTGGTCAGTTCACCGAGAATGTGCCCTGAGTGCACGGGGTGTGTGGCCGTGTGAGCCTACGCCTGTGATGTTGTGATATTTTTATAATGCCTGTTTATACTAAAAAATGCAGGGAAGGAGCATCGCCGCCCCGTGTTGGGGGTGGGGTCATCATATTTAGGTCAACATTGCTAACCGTTGGTCTTTTGTTTGCCACCGTGCGGTGGTTTGTGTTTGCAGGTGCTGCTGGACCAAGTGGTCAATAGAGGGCTAAAGGCCAAAATGCGAAGCCGGCCCTTGAATGTCGAATTGAAGTGTTTACTTGATTTCACTCATGTATGACCGGCCTGTGTGCCATGGTTTGTGAATCATGTAACTTTAAGTAAACCATTTTGTAAGGCCTTAAGGCCAGTACTGGTGTATGTACTACATTCCTACTTGGTTGATTAGTGGACATTCGTGCTCTTTGTGCTGGGTTCTTTATTGCAACTTATAATATTTCTTCCGCTAGAATGCTCTGAGTAGGACGTTGGATTAGTTGAATGGTTTCCATTGAGTAACCACCCGGTCTGTCCGTGGTATATGGTGTCGGGCCCCGGCCGAACCTACTGCTATATGCTATGTGATGGATAGGGTGTGTTACAATTTGGTATCAGACCACTGGTTTTGGTCGGGCTTAAAATAAATTCGTGGACGAATTTTTTTTCAAGGGTGGTGAGCACATGTGTGTGTGTCATCATTATAACAGTAAAAAGAACCCATGAATGTCCACTTAGGAATGAAAATACACGTGTTTGGGGAACCTGCGTGTTCTTATAATTGTTGTTTGCAATTTTATTTGATCGTTTAACGGTGTTTTGTACGACTATAGGTGACTAGAAGTGGTGATGGCCGTCGGAACGTCGCATTTCTGAGGCTAGCAGTGCACCTAATGAAGCTCCTGCAACACCTCTATCGGATGAGACCATACGATTAGTTCCCGAAGCAGTGTTGGCCATGATTATTGTGCAGCCTGCAAGGCAAATGCAGCAGCCCGCTCCTACAATGGAGCAGGTACCGCTGCAAGCGACTGAGCCGAGGAGAGTGGAACAGGTGGTAGAGGAACCGGTGGTGCCAAGGAGGGCAACCGAGAAACAGCTCAAGCATGTCATGAGCTTTAATCCTCCGGTATTTTTGGGGTTGGGAACCCCATCTCAAGCTGAAGACTGGCTCTCCAGGGTGAAGGGAGTCATGACAGAAACGGAGACGGAGGAGTGGCAAATGACCACCATTGTTATGTTCCTTCTGGACGGTGAAGCGAGAATGTGGTGGGAAGTTTTGGAGCTGCAATTTTTGAGAGCTATACAACTTATTGATGTCTCGATGGAGGAGTTCTCGAGACTGTTCTTAGCTAGATACCTCCCTTCGGCGCAGAGGATAGCGTTGGATAACGAGTTCTTGAAGTTAGTCCAAGGGGACAGTACCGTGGATGAATATCTCCACGAGTTTACTCGTCTGAGTCGATATGCAAGCTCCACCATTGTGGATGAGGAGCGCAAAACGAACCGATTCTATGAAGGGCTAAGAGATGAGTTAAGGTTACTACTCTCGGGGCCGATGACGCAGGGTTTCTTGACCTTTGTCAACACGGCCCGGTCTCTAGAGAAGGACATGAAGAATGTCCAAGCGAAGAAGAGCGTTGGTGACAAGAAATCTGAGTTCATAGTGCCGACTACTTCAAAGTCCGGCTATCGAAGATTCCATAAGAAGAATAGGACTTCGTGTCCAGCTCCTTCATCTGGTGCTTCTGGGGCGACTACGGGTCGAACCCCGAGTGCATGTTTCACTTGTGGAAAGACGGGGCACTTTGCCCGCGATTGTTGGAGCGGACGTCCCAAGTCCGAAAGGAAGCCGGGTGCGTCATACGAAGAGAAGGGCAAGGCGGTGGAGTCAACCGCGTCCCACTATGCTCCGGCCCAACCAAAGGTGTATAATCTTGGCCAACAGGAGACCATCAAACAGGCTAATGTGGTGACAGGTACGGTTTAATTTATAGCATGTTAGTTTCTTTAAATACTTGTTATGCACGTGTTACCTTACCACTGCTTGTTTAGGATTTGTTTTGATTTGTGAAAATCCGGCAAGAGCACTCTTCGATACGGGAGCTTCACAATCCTTCTTGTCCGAAGGATTTATATCACGCATCAGAGTCCCTTCTTCGATGGCGAAGGATAACTTGAATGTGTTTTTGCCCAATGAGTGTTCGATGCTAGCGGATAGGATCTGCAGTGTTAAGATTCGCATTGGGAATCATGAGTTCGATCTGCAAGCATCGTTACTTCCATTGGTGGAGTTCGACGTTATATTTGGCATGGATTGGCTCTCGGAGCAGCAGGCCTATATTGATTGCGGTCGCAAGGAAGTGAAGTTGGGAGCAAGTCATGAGACGACTTTTATGGGCTTAAAGGGGTCGAGCAAGACGTTGATGTCTACTCTTCAGGTGGTGAAGGCGGTTCGTGCCGGTGCAGAACTATTCTTTACACTAGTGGAGGTGGCGATGCCGAAGCCCGCATTGGATAGTATTTCAGTGGTATCGGAGTACCCTGATGTGTTCCCTAGAGATCTTCCTGGAGCCCCGCATCAACAGGAGATAGATTTTATGATAGAGCTCATACCAGGTGCAAAGCCTGTGTCACGCTCTCCTTATCGGCTAGCGCCTAAGGAAATGGCAGAGCTGAAGGTGCAACTACAAGAGTTGTTGGAGCAAGGGTATGTGTGCCTAAGTTCTTCGCCTTGGACCGCGCTGGTCCTCTTTGTTAAGAAGAAGGATGGAAGCTTGAGGCTATGTATTGATTATCGGGAGCTCAACAAGTTGACGGAGAAGAACAAGTACCCGATCCCCCGGATCGATGATCTTTTTGATCAGTTGGTCGGGTCTACGGTGTACTCGAAGTTGGATCTCAAGTGCGGGTATTATCAGCTGCGAATAAGTGAGAGTGATATCCCGAAGACAGCGTTCAATACGAGATACGGTCATGCCGTTTGGGCTGACTAATGCGCCGTCAGTGTTCATGGATTTGATGAACAGGACCTTCAGGGAGTACTTGGACCATTTTATGATTGTCTTCATCGATGATATTTTGGTGTACTCGCAGAGTGAGGAAGATCACTTCAAGCATCTTCATTTAGTTTTGGAGATGCTAAGGAGGAATCAATTGTATGCCAAGTTCTCGAAGTGCGAGTTTTGGTTATCCTCAGTGGCGTTCCTCGGTCATATAGTGAGTGGAGAGGTTATTGCAGTGGATCCGGCGAAGATTGTTTCGATACGGGAGTGGCCTGAGCTTTCTACGGTAGCGGAAGTCCGCAGTTTTCTGGGGTTTGCCGGCTATTATAGGCGCTTCGTAGAGAACTTCTCGCGGATAGCGTTACCTCTCATTACTTTGACGAGGAAGGAGCAGAAGTTCGTTTGGACGCCGGAGTGCGTGCGAGCTTTTGAGGGGTTAAAATGTCGGTTGACCACGGCGCCTGTGCTGAGTTCGCCTAGTGGGATCGAAGGCTATGATATTTATAGCGATGCTTCGGGCAGCGGTTTGGGTTGCGTGCTACTACAATATGGAAGTGTGATAGCTTATGGCTCGACACAGCTGAAAGTGCACGAGAGGAATTATGCGGTCCATGACTTGGAGTTAGCTGCCGTGATTTTTGCCTTGAAGCTGTGGAGACACTATTTGTACGGTGTGAAGATTGATATCTACACCGATCACAAGAGCCTGAAGTATTTGATTGATTAGAAAGATCTAAATATGCGGCAGCGTAGATGGATGGAGTTCCTAGGGGACTATACATTCAAGATCCACTACGTGCCTGGTAAAGGTAATGCGGTTGCGGACGCGTTGAGTCGTCGGGCCCAAGCTCAAGCCAATTGGATGTCGATCCATGACGAGCGGTTGGTTCAGGAGTTGGAGGCATTGGAGATTGTTTGTGTGGATAAACAATCAAGTTCTGAAGCAGTACTGAACTAGACGGAAGTTCAATATGGCCTGGCTGATCGATTTTGGCAGGCTTTGGATTTGGATGTCCATATGAAGCAGTTCATGATAGAGGCTCTGGATGGGTCAAATTCCTAATTCATTGTGGAGGACAGATTGCTTTGGAAAGACGGTCGTCTGTGCGTCCCAAATGTGGGCAATTTGCGGGTGGAATTGTTGTACGAGGCACACCATACTAAGTACTCAATTCACCCGGGGAGCACAAAGATGTACCGCGATGTCAATAAAGTGTTTTGGTGGCCGGGTTTGAAGAAGGATGTGGCGCTCTACGTGGCGAAGTGCCAAACTTGCGCCTTGGTGAAGGCGGAATGCCAAAAGCCGGGAGGATTTCATAAGTCCTTGCCTATTCCGTAGTGGAAATTCGACGACATCTCTATGGACTTTGTGCACAGTTTACCAAGGTCGCAAAAGGGGAACGACGCCATTTGGGTGGTCGTAGATCGGCTAACGAAGGTGTCGCATTTCATTCCGCATAGGAAGGATGATCCGGTGGAGAAGTTGACAAAACTGTATGTGGAAAATATAGTGCGGCTTCACGGTGTGCCGCGCAGCATCATGAGTGACCGAGATGGGCGGTTCACGTCCAATGATTGGAGGCTAGTGCAGCAAATGTTGGGAACAAAGTTAAAATTCAGCACAGCCTTTCATCCACAAACAGATGGGCAGACCGAGAGGGTCAATCGGACTATGGAAGACATGCTCTGTATGTGTATCTTCGATTTTGGAAAGCAATGGGAAGACCATCTTTATTTGGTGGATTTTGCGTACAACAATAGCTAGCAGGCGAGTATTCAAATGGCGCCCTTCGAGGCCCTATATCGTAGAAAATGTCGCACGCCGTTGTCTTGGCTAGAAACAGGTGAGTCAAAGTTTTATAAACGATTAGAAGTGGAGAATGCTACTTCGTTGGTGCGTACCATTCGGGAGAGGTTGCTTATCGCTCAGGACCGGCAAGCGAAGTACTACAATGCCAAGCACAGGAATGTGGATTTCGCTGTGGGCGACTATGTGTACTTAAAGATCAAGCCGTTCAAGGGTGTCTCATGGGTGCGGCGATTGAAAAAGCTAAGCCCGAGGTACATTGGGCCGTTTGAGGTTTTGGAGCGGGTTGGTGAAGCAACCTATCGATTGAAGCTCTCAGTGGAGCTTAGTGGTTTACATGATGTATTCCATTTGTCAGTGCTACGGAAGGCGGTGAAAGAGCCTACGCAAGTGATCATGGTTGATCAAGTGCCGGTGGATAGTGGGCTGACAACAAAAGTCAAGCCCGTGCGGATTGAGGACTTGGAGGTCAAGCAGCTACGCAATAAAGAGATCAGGATGGTCAAAGTCCGATGGGACAATTGCGGACGAGATGAGCTCTCTTGGGAAGAGAGCAGACTATGCTTGACAAGTATCCGGAGTTGTTCCGCTTATGTACGATTTAATTTTGGTACTTGTCTTTCCTTTATGTAATTTCGTGGACGAAATTCTTTTAAGAGGGGGAGAGCTGTAACACCCTGAAACTAAAAAGAGCGACGGGGGACGTTTTGGGCCAGATTTGGAATCTGGCAGTAGGCACACGGCCTGGGACACGGGCGTGTCCCAGGGCGTGTCAGGCTGGAGTCGACGACTTGGCCGCGAAGTCGACGAATTTTGCTCGACAATGTGTCGAGACAGGGCACACGACCTGAGATACGGGCGTGTCGAGCCCGTGTCGACTATCGGCCTAGGTGTCGACGAATTTCGCTCGACAAAGTGTCGAGACAACGCACACGGCCTCGGACATGGGCGTGTCCAAGGTCGTGTCATGAGGTCGACGAACTTCGCTCGACAAAGTGTCGAGACCGTGAACACGGCCTGGAGCCCAGGCGTGTTCGAGTGGACACGGGTTTGGACACAGACGTGTCCAAGAACCCGAGTGAGTCTCGGGTTGTTTTTGGGCTGTGTCGATGGAGGCACACGGCCGACCACACGGCCATGTCAGTTGGAACACGGGCGTGTCAGATCGAACACGGGCGTGTTCGATGCCCGTGTGTTGTTCTAGGCGCGTAGATTTTTACGGCAAATGGGGGACACGGCCCTGGACATGGGCATGTGCCAGGTCGTGTTCAGCCCAGTTTTAATATTTCAGAACCGAATCAAAGCCGTTCGTTTCTTTAATTTGGGATCCAATGGCTGGGGGTTGTTACTGATGGGATACACACGTGATTGGACCCTTGAAACCCTCATTTCTTTTGAGTGGTTATCTTTCTAAAGTATAGAGAGAGAGGAGAGCAAAGGAAGAAGAAGAAGAAGCTAGATCCGGTCATTGGAGGAGCTTCGAAGCTCCAAATCGCGAGCCAACTTTGGATCTACGGAGGCAAAGAGAGTGCGGTGCTTTTCATCCGCTTACATTTCCATGGCGCCAAAGAAGAACGCTAGGGTAACGATTCTATTCTCGAGCATGTGAAGCTCTCCTTCTTTGCATAGGAAGCCCGCTCTCACGAGTTTGCGGTGAGTTGGAGGCGTTCCTTCGGGTAGATATGTATAGTCCCCGTTGTGTAGAGTCCGTAAGCGAGAACGGACATATGCACGATGTGTGAATCCTATCCGGACATGTTGGTCTGGATCGGTGATGTTGCAGTGCATAAATGCCGGAGAAGACTCCGTGCGATTGTTTGTTTTTCGGGTTATCTACGTGGTAGATTGCAACAGGGAGCCTTGGGGATTAACCCTAAGGTGCACCCAGAAAACTGTGCGGATGCGTGATCTTTCAAACTTGGTGGCATGAGAGCCAACTTGAAACATAACCGGGTTATGTGAATTGTCAAGGAAACGGGACTCGGTAGAAGTTTGACCCGCACATATGGCTTAAACTGTCGTTGCGATGTGAGCACGGGTTAGATGGAACCGTACCCGTTCTATGTCGTTTGGTTGGAGCCGTTGGCATAGATGAGGGTCTTCGGCGGTCTATGGCTTAAATTTACGTGACCTATGCCAAGAAGACAAAAGGCTCATATGTTTGTCCGTCAAAGTGGCGGGGGTGAGTTCGGAATGTCTACGGCTTAAAGTGACGTGACATTGGCCGGTTCACCGAGAATACGCCCTGAGTGCACGGGGTGTGTGGCCGTGTGAGCCTACGCCTGTGATGTTGTGACATTACTATAATGCCTGTTTATACTAAAAATGCATTGAAGGAGCATTGCCGCCCTGAGTTGGGGGCGGGGTCATTATATTTAGGTCAGCATTACTGACCGTTGCTCTTTTGTTTGCCACCGTGCGATGGTTTGGGCTTCCAGGTGCTGCTGGACCAAGCGGTCAATAGCGGGCTAAAGCCCAAAATGCGAAGCCGGCCCTTGAAGGCCGAATTGAAGTGTTTACTTGCTTTCACTCATGTATGACCGGCCTGCGTGCCGTGGTTTGTAAATCATGTAACTTTAATTAAACCATTTTGTAAGTCCTTAATGCCAGTACTGGTGTGTGTACTACATTCCTACTTGGTTGATTAGTGGACATTCGTGCTCTTTGTGCTGGGTTCTTTATTGCAACTTATAATATTGCTTCCGCTAGAATGCTCTGAGTAGGACGTTGGATTAGTTGGATGGTTTCCATTGAGTAACCACCCGGCCTGTCTGTGGTATATGGCGTCGGGCCCCGGCCAGACCTACTTCTATATGCTATGTGACGGATAGGGGGCGTTACATTATGAAAGATATGGAGGTGTTGATGGACCGCTGTGTGGAGATAACGTCTAGGGACATTGTGTCGAATCTGTTCCCACTAGCTTCCTCCAACCCCCCACCCCCCACCCCCCGAGAAAGAAGGAAGAGATCTTCGACTCACTTTTCAAGGGGGTCAAGGGCTATAAGGACGATCACCACTCGGGAGGGGAGAGCAGGATATAGCACGCGCTCCCCTTTTTTTCTTTTTTACTTTCTCTGTAATGATCTCTCCCCCCCCCCCTTTGTAATCTCGTGAAGACAAGCTCATCTTTTGTAACATCATTTTTCTTTTAATACAAAAGTACTTAGCCCCAAGTCTTCTATTTATTCTTCTATAAATTTTTTACTACATTGCACTCGCACACGAGTCGCTCCCTCCACCGTGCCACCTCGCTAGGATAGAAATTGTCGTCAGAATGTACTTGAGTTAGGATATGTACCCGCAAGAAGACATGGAGATCTCGCCAGCCCTAGAAAATCAGGAAGTAGACCACTCACTACACTGGGCCGACGACCACCCAGCTCGACCGTTAGATCACTTCTCTTTGGAGGTTTGTTCCCAGTCGGAAATTTTCCCAAGATTTCTCAAGTAAAATCTCCAGTGGGTGGAATGTAGTCGCCCAGAACTACCTCGGCTCGCCCTTCTTTAGTAGGTGCCGAAACCTTGACACACCAATTTTGGACCCTTCCTTTCTTAGAAAGTGACATTCCATGGAAGTTGCCGAGATCTCACCTCACCACAATCAGCTCACCCAGGGATTGTTAGGTCCAATATTGCCCAAGCCTCCTCGACAAGTAACTTCAAATGCATAGTGTTGATCAGCAAAATAAGCCCGTGACTTGGCTACAGGGCACGAATGACATCCATCGAGGATCATCACCCTGCCAGATAGATGGATGCCTGATAGTGGGAGAATCTCGAGACTTAACGCCAGATCCAAAATCATGTCCATCAAGGATCCCATCCCAACCATCTAGATGGAAGCCTAAAAGCAGGAGCATCTCGAGACCTAGCTCCAGAGCCAAAATGATCTCCCTCGAGGATCCCGACCGTGCTAGTAAGATGGAAGCCAGACAGCGGGAGCATCTCGAGACCTAGCTTTAGAGCCAAAACGATGTCCATCGAGGATCCCATCCCTACCAGCTTGTTGGAAGCCCGATAATGGGAGCATCTCGAGACCTTGCTCTAGAGCCAAAACGATGACCATCGAGGATCCCGGCCCTGCCATCTAGATGGAAGACTGACTGCGGGAGAACCTAGAGACCTAGCACAAGAGCCAAAATGATGTCCATCAAGGATCTCGACCCTTCCAGCTAAATGGTAGCCTGACAGCGGGAGCATCTTGAGACCTAGCTCCAGAGCCAAAGTGATGTCCATCGAGGATCCCGACCCTTCCAGCTAGATGGAAGCATGACACCAAGAGCATCTCGAGACCTATCTCTAGAGCCAAAATGATGTCCATTGAGGATCCCGGCCCTGCCACCTAGATGGATGCCTGACAGCGGAAGCATCTCCAAACCTAGGTCTAGAGCCAAAATGATGTCCATCGAGGATCCCGACCCTACCAGCTAGACGGAAGCCTGACAGTGGGAGCATCTCGAGACCTAGCTCTAGAGCCAAAATGTTGTCCATCGAGGATCCCGGCCCTTCTAGCTAGATGGAAGCCTGACAATGGGAGCATCTCAAGACATGAGGTAGTCTCCTCGAGTGACATCCAACCATGCCAGCTAGATGTGAGCCTGGTAGCGGGATCTGCTATGGGTCTGCTCTATAAACATATCCTGCCACATATTATTCTGCCAATGGAGTTGGAGGGTCAAAAGTTTTCACATTCATCAAGAGAAAGGACGTACATGTTTTACGAGAACAAGCATTTTTAGGCATCACCACTCCAAGTGTGACTTAAGATCTCAACCTCCACATTTCGCAGATGATACCCTCCTGATCTCAGCACTCCTTATATTATATAAGGACCTTCCCAATTGGGGTTGATCTTCCCCACTGCGATTGATCTTTCTACTGCATCCACCATCTTCAGGACTAAGTCCCCTTCTACAAACTTATTGACCCTGACGTTCTGGTCAAAGTACTTAGCCATTCTTCGTTTCACCTCTTCCTGCCAGATGGCACATATATCATGCAGCTCCTCCACCATATCCATGAAAAACCACAACTCCACCACATTCTCGATCCGCCACTCTTCCCTGCCTTCTTCTTCCTCGACTAACCGAGGCATCTGGACCCCAAATACTATGTGGAGCACTACCTCACTGCTATGGAAGAGCTTGAAATGGGTCTCACCTGTAGCTGTGTTAGGGGTGGTCCTCAAGGCCCAGAGCACTGAAGGAAGATATTCCACCAAGCTCCCCTTCAAGTTTTCATCTTTCTTTTCAGGAGGTTCATGATGATCATGTTCTCTGCCTCAACCTGATTGTTTCTCCTAGGATGATGGAGTGATGCGAACCTGAGATCAATCCCAAGCTGCCAGCAGAAGCTGATGAACTCGACACTAGCAAACTGAGGCTCATTGTCCTTGACAAAGGCCTGAGGTAATCCAAGCTGATAGATGATCACCCCTCATACAAAGTTCCTAATTACATGGCAGGTCACCTTATCGAGCTCCTTCACCTCCAACCACTTAGAAAAATAATTGATCATCACTAAAAGGAACCTCCTCTGCCCGCTAGCCAGGGGGAAGGTCCCACCAGATCCATCTCCCAGATGGTGATGCGCCAGGGCACCGTTATACTCCTGAGCCAGTGAGCTGGTTGAAGTTGGAGTGGAGCGAACAGCTGACACTTTCGGCATTTCTTTATAAATTCAGCGGCATCCTGGCACAGGGTCGGCAAGAAATACCCCTGTCAAACTATCCTCCATTCCAATGTTCTACTTCCCATGTGACTTCCCCACTCCCTAGAATGGGCTGCCTCCAAGAACCTCTATACCTCCCTCTATTCTACGCAACATGCCAACATCCACGAGAGGTCTTCCGATACAACTGCC
Source organism: Platanthera guangdongensis (assembly GCA_039583875.1). Classification (NCBI taxonomy): domain Eukaryota; kingdom Viridiplantae; phylum Streptophyta; class Magnoliopsida; order Asparagales; family Orchidaceae; genus Platanthera; species Platanthera guangdongensis. The sequence continues at coordinate 29,848,832 of CM077156.1, forward strand.
CGTCGGGCATAAGTAATATGTCGACTCGTTCTTGAAGCGCTTCTTGTCCATCCCTTTCGGGAACTCCCCTATGGAAAGAATGGTTGAAAAAAAATCCATCCACGAGGGATGACGGACCAGCTCCATTAGCTCTCCCTCTTTGATGGACGGACGAAACAGGTCAATGATGTTACTCCCCACCCAGGGCCCATGCTTGGCTAGTTGGTCAACCTACTCATTCTCCTCCCGCGGCACATGCCGGATGGAGAAAGTCTAGAACATGCTGATCATCCCTTTCACCTTTGTCATATATAGTTGGATAGTCGGCTCCCTTGCCTCAAACTCCTTATTGATCTGAGAATCCACCACCATGGAGTCAGTGAGGACCTCCACGTCATGCACTCCCAGCTCTCGGGCTAGATGCAATCCTACAAACACCTCCACGTACTCGGCCTGGTTGTTGGTGATGGGAAAATGAACAACCACCATCTGCTCGATCCTCATTCCCTAGGGCTCTCCAAGATCACCCCCACCCCCAGGGAATGTCTTCCTGAAGTGCCATCCACCATCACCTTCCAAGGAAATGGGTGAGCGAGTTCCGCCTCCGCCACCTCGACCACATAATCAACAAGAAAGTCGCTCATCGTCTGGGCCTTGATCGAGAGACATGGGAAAAAGAGAAATTGAACTCACTCAGCCCTACCGACACCTTTTCCAAACTCCCGAGTGCTCCACCCGCTCCAAGATGTTGCGGAGGGGGTGGTCTGTCACCACCCTGATGGAGTGTTCCTGGAAGTAAGGTCAAAGTCTCCATGTTGAGATGACCAGAACAAAGGCCAGCTTCTCTGTTGGGTTTTGTATCCAGAATAACCTAGATTTGTGTTAAGTCACCCTTGAACTAAGATGAATTAAGTTTGTATTTGATGTTATTCTTTAGTTGAGTGCTTGCAGGTCATTATTATCAAGTGTAGATCAATGTAAGTTTATAATGTGTAACTAAACATAGGACCATGCAATGTAATCACTCATTGTGTTGTCCATGGTGTTGTCTCATGTGTAACCTCTCTATTGGGATGCACTTCATTTTCAAGTACTAGAATAATGGAAGAAATGAAGGTTTGCTGGTTTCGACAATGAAGAAAAGAAATTTTTTTGAAAAATTTACGAAGTCCATTTCTCGAGAAATGACATGTATTTCTCGAGAAGTCTTAGTAAATTTATCGAGAAAGCAAAGATGTTCTCGAGAAACCATAAGACTTCTCGAGAAATTGTCCGAAAATATTCTAAGTACTTTTCTCGAGAAATATCCTGTAGATTTCTCGAGAAAGCCAAGTTAGTTCTCGAGAATAGCAAAGCAGTTATCGAGCAGTCAAAATCATTTCTCGAGAAGATAAGACTTTGTTGGATCCCTAGTTGATTTGGGCTAGGATCACTGACTTAGGATGTGACCCATCATGTATAGTCTGGGTCAAGTTTTTGTCTTAGAGTCTAGGACAGTCCTCTACCTCAACTTCAGATGGACCAGCCTTCTTCAAGACCTTCAGGAACTCCAGATCTATCAGTTTTTCAGACTAAGTGAAATGAGTTCGACGTTCGTCGAACTCAGCTCGACGAAGGAAGTTGTGCGCGCGACGATCGTGAGACAATTCACAGTACTGAGCTCGACGAACTTTGTTCTTTGCTCGACGAACACTAGATCCTACTTCTAGCATTCTCAGGACTACTTCAAATTTCTCTAAGTCCAGCTCCATGCTTCGGTCGACGAATTATATTCTGAGCTCGACGAACTTGGACCTCAAGTTCACAGCTTCTCAGGTCGACGAATGCTAATATGCACTCGACGAATTTTGTGCTCAAAGAATCTGTGTCGACACTTAGGGCTTGTGTCGACACCAGACGATTTGTGTCGACACCCAGGATTTCAGTCGACACCAGCTTGTGTCGACACCAGAGGATTTGTGTCGACACCTAGACCAATCTGTCGACACCAGAGGAGTTGTGTCGACACCAAGATCAATCTGTCGACACCAATTTGTGTCGACACAGCATTTCAGTAGATGCAGAGTATTTCGTCCAAGTCCAGAACTTTTCTCAGGTCGACGAAGTTTATTCTTAGCTCGACGAATTTGGTTCTCTGCTCAATGAATAATTTTTGTCTGATATTGAAGATTGTCTATTCAACGAATGAAGACTGTCAGCTCGACGAACTCAGCTCAGCTCGACGAACCCAGATCAGCTCGACAAACTCAGCTTAGATCGACGAATTCAAGACTCAGCTCGACGAATTCTGTTCTTCGGTCGACGATTCCAGACTAGGTCTTCTTCCATTCCCGTCTCATTCCATGGCGCTAATTCCTGGACAATTTATGGCAGTTCCTTACAGTATACTACCGTTAGGATGCGCAGTTAATTCTGGATTATTACATGTCGTTTTCCCATGGAAACAGTTGGGGAAATAATTAATTGCTGCTTCCTTTCCAGGTCGTCTGTCATTACTGCTCGACATTCAAAAATTCGAATGCTCTCCATGACAGATAGATATATACAGAAACCAGAAGTAATACAATAAGGACAGAACACCAGACAACAACAAGAAAAAAGATAGACAGTGATTTAGACAACACAAGAAAAAGAATTCATTCTTGGCCCAGAGAGAAATTGATCTAGAAGAAGAAGAAGAAGAACATTACATCAATATCAAGAGTCTTCTTCATCTACTTTTACTCAGGAGAACTTCAAAACAATACATTCATATCAGTTGCAAGAAGTTCCTGAAGACTTTCTCTGGACCTGGAATTCTTGGTCTTTGAAGACCTATCAACCTGAAGCAGTGCTCCAGTATTCTTCCTAAGCCTTTCTACATCTCAGGGGGAGCAAAGCTGCTAAACAACATTCCACAAGTCTTCTCATTTGACTTGAGAAAGAGAAGACCTCATCACCCTCTCACTCCACCTCTGTACAGGGTTTTAATTCCCTTCAAAATTATTCTGGTTGCAAGTCTCCAACCAAAAGACTTGAGGGTTTGGTTTTTGGGAACCTAATCAAAACCCCATTAGTGCCAGGACACCTGATCAACCCCTTCCTGCAGTGGATTCCTACCAGGGTGGTAGAAGAGTGGACTACCCAGATTTGGGGAACCACTATAAAATTTTTGTGTCGTCTGGTTGCTTTCTTTTCCTATTATTTTCTGGCTTTGCTCTGTGATGGTGCTGTGATTAGTCCATTGCTGCTTTCTTGTTTATTGTGTTTGCTGCACACACACATACACACACACACCTAAAATATAACAGCAGTTGTAAAAGCTTCAAAATCACCATATACTCTATTCACCCCCCCCCCCTCTAGAGTATATCAGATCTAGCTGCACTTTCAATTGGTATCAGAGCGAGGTTGGTTAAACATACCATACCTGATTGGTTGTACATGCTAACACCTAAACCCAAAGATCCTTTAGTTAGATCACTTTGTTTTTATTCTGTTATTAGATTTTGTTCTCACAGACATGGCCCAAAACAAGGATTATACAAGCATCAGACCTCCAGTGTGCAATCTTAACAAGTTTGCCATCTGGAAGGCAAGAATTAGATTATATATGAACTCCATTGATGAGGATATCTTCTCTGTCATCTCAACAGGTGTTCCTCCAGCTCCTACAACTTTTGCCAGCACATCAACTAATCTGAGTGCAGTACCACCTCCAGACAATACTGAAGCCTACAAGAAAGCCAAGATGGCTGATGCAAAGGCTATGAATATTCTGGCCCAAACAATGTCAGATGACATATTTCAGAAGGTGGTTGAGTGCACCTCAGCCAAGGCCATTTGGGACTCTCTCAATCAAATGGTAGCAGGCTCAGCTGATGAAAGAAAGGATAGGAGATCCAGTCTCATTTCTCTCTATGAGAATTTCAAAAAGGATGAGACAGAATCAGTGGTTGAGATGTACAATATATTAAGTTGAATCATTAGTGAACTCAAGACTCTTGACAAGGACATCACCTTAACTGAGGTGAATGACAAGATATTGATGTGTTTCCCCAGTTCATGGGACTCCAGAATCTGGCCAATCAAAGAAGCCAGAAGCCTCAATGAGATCTCAACAGAATCTCTGCTAGGCAAGCTGAAGTCATATGAGCAGCTTGTCAAATCAAGAGAGGCAGCATAACAGAAGGCAACTACCCCAGTTAGGAAGGAGCACAGCTTGGCCCTCAAAGCTTTTGAAGACAGTGAAACATCTACCTCCAATGAAGAGTTAATGAGCCTCTTTGCCAAAAGATTCTACAAAATGGCAAGAAAGGACTTTAGAAGAAAATCATCTAGGCAGGATGATAAACCAAAATATGACAAGACACCAAGTAAGGAGGTTGTGTGTTTTGGATGCAGAAAGCCTGGGCACTATATTTCAGAATGCCCAGAGAATCAGAAAAAGGACAAGGGCAGGGACAAGGATTCCAGAAGAAAACAAAGCAGCAGAACCTCCTCCAACAAGTATAAAAGGAAGGACAAAGGATTTGTTGATGAGTCCTGGAGTGACACAAAAGAGGAAACATCCTCCTCCAGCTCCAGTGAAGAAGAGGAAGAAGCCAGATCCAAGGAGGTGTGCCTAATGGCAATAGATGCCTCCAGAAGCAACTGTGGATCAGAAGAGGATTCTGAAGATAAAGGTGCCTCAGACTCAGAGGCTGATCAGGTGATTTCTAGTTTTGATTTCAATTCTGACTTGTTTAAAGTAGAGTTTAAAACTATGTGTATGGATTTAATAAACTCAGAGAAAGAGATAAAAACCTTGAGGACTAGACTGGAAAATCTTGAATCTGTCAGCACAGAAAACAGAAAACTAACTGACCAATTGACTCTAGCTAATGAACAGATAATCAAGTTAAAATCTGAATTATGTGAGGCAAAACAACTTGAGCAATCTCTCAATGGGAGAAGCCTCAAGCTGATGGATATCACAAGCACAGTAAATGCCAGATTAAATGGCAGGCTGGGCTTGGGTGCTTCATCAGGTTTACCCCCCATAATAAAGAAGAATATACTTTCCACTCCCATAAAGTTTATCACTGCTAAAGGTAAAGAGAAACTAACTGAAAAACCCAGATCAGAAAACAAGTCAAATTCCCTAGACAATAGCAACAGAAAACAGAAGAAAGCTGTTAAAAACCAAGTTTAGCAGAATTCGTCGAACTTAGATCGACGAAATCCTGTAAGATCGTCGAAACCCGATGGACGAACGTTGAACGCAAACTTCAGAAATAATTATTCGTCTTACTGCGATCGACGAACTGTGTATGGTTCGTCGAGCAGAGGTCGACGAACGTGGGACGCAGAAAATGACCATGGTCATTCTCTAAGTGGAGGTCGACGATCTCATCCCCATTCGTCGAACTCTGATCGACGAACTTACAATAATTCGTCGATCCCAGAACAACCAAATATAAATACTTTCTCCTATAGAATTTTTAAAACAGCTAACAAGACATTTAATCCAGTAGCTGATTGGATAATTCCACCTAGACGATATCACCCTCTAGGGTATAAGTCTCAACCTGCATTATCAGTCATTTCTAGCTTTACTTTTCAGCCTAACCAAGGACCCAAGGTAACCTGGGTCAAGAACAATTGTGCTTTGTTTTTTGATGCAGGTACAAGTGAAGAACTGTCTAAGGTTAAGTCAGACGTAGTACCTGGACAGTGGCTGCTCCAAGCATATGACTGACAGCAGAGCAAATCTGTCCAACTATAAGTCCAAGCTAGGACCAAATGTGATATTTGGAGACTCAAAGAGTGGTCAGTCAGAAGGATATGGAAGAGTAAGCATTGGAGCAGTGACCTTCAAAAAGGTGACATATGTAAGAGGACTTAAACATAACCTTATATCCATAAGTCAATTATGTGATGAAGGTTATCAGGTACATTTCAACTCCACCTCTTGTTCTATTATAAATGATAAAAACCAAACTATTTTAATTCGACTTACACAAGGAAACATATATTTAGTAGATTTCATTTCTGCCACAACTGATATTTGTTTACTCAATATCACTAGTAACCAAAATGAGCTATGACACAAAAGGCTAGGACATGTAAACCTTAAGAACATATCTAGGTTATCTAAAGACAAACTTGTTAGAGGTTTACCTTCTGGCCCCTACAAGAAGGAAAGCCTATGCAGGGCTTGTCAACTAGGAAAGCAAACTAAAACTAGCTTCAAATCCATTAATAAAAGTGATTCACCTAGGATATTGTATCTGCTTCATGTGGATCTTTTTGGACCCATTGCAGTACCAAGCCTAGGAGAGAAGTCTTACACCTTAGTTATTGTTGATGATTTCTCCAGATTCAGTTGGGTAGCCTTCCTGAGAGCTAAGTCAGATACATTCAAAGTTCTTACAGATTTTCTCAGGACCATACAGATTGAGTTCTCTACTCATGTTGCATTGATCAGAAGTGATCATGGCACAGAGTTTGAGTCTCTTCTTATGCATGAGTTCTGTGAGAAGGAAGGTATCAGTCAGTGCTTCTCAGCTCCTAGAACTCACCAACAAAATGGGGTAGCTGAAAGGAAAAATAGGACACTCATTGAAGCTACAGGTACATTGTTAGCAGATGCTTACATGCCTCTATCCTTTTGGGCAGAAGCTGTAAATATAGCCAACTATGTCCTGAACAGATGTCTTATACATAAACTAAAACACAAGACCCCCTATGAATTACTTAAAGAAAAGAAACCTAAAATCACTTACTTTAAAGTTTTTGGTTGCATATGTTACATCCACACTAATAACAAAAGATACATCAGAAAATTTGAGGCTAAGGCTGAAGAAGGGATTTTTCTAGGATATTCCCAAGTAAGCAAGGCCTATAGGGTTTTCAATAAATCATCCCTTAAAACTGAAGAATCTGTCCATGTGTCTTTTGATGAAGCTAACATGTATTATAAGGAGAAAGACATTTCTACCAATAGTCCTTTGCAGGTTTCACCAATGTTTGAGTCTATGGATGGACTAAACCTTACCCAAGAGGTTCCAACTCATCCCACTCCACAGGCTGCTGAAGATAGTGAAGAAGAAATCCAAGAGGAAGTAACTGAACTTCCATCAACAGTTAGTACCATTCCTCAAGAGGAATTATTTGTAGAAGCTGTTGCTCAACCAACTCCACTAACTGATCTTGTCACACTTAGAGATCACCCCAGATCTCAAGTGATTGGGGACATTTCAGTTGGTGTACAGATAAGACATCAGCTCAATCAAGACTTGATGCATGCCTGTTTTCTCTCTCAAATTGAACCTCTCACCATCCATGAAGCTGAGCAAGATCCCCACTGGATTCTTGCAATGCAAGAGGAACTAAATCAGTTTGAGAGATGTAGAGTTTGGGATTTGGTTCCAAGGCCCCATAACTACCCAGTTATTGGAACCAAATGGGTCTATAGGAACAAATTAGATGCAGAAGGGAACATAGTAAGGAACAAGGCTAGACTGGTTGCCCAAGGATATAGGCAAGAAGAAGGAATAGACTATGACCAAACCTTTGCCCCTATTGCAAGGTTGGAGGCCTTTAGAATATTCCTAGCCTATGCAGCATACAAAAAGTTCAAGGTATTCCAGATGGATGTTAAGAGTGCCTTTCTGAATGGTGTACTTCAAGAAGACGTTTATGTAGAACAACCTCCAGGTTTTATCTCTCTAACTCAACCCTCTTATGTTTACAGGTTGCATAAAGCTCTCTATGGTTTAAAGCAAGCTCCAAGAGCTTGGTATGAGACCCTAGCTAGCTTTCTTTTAGAGCATAAATTTACAAGAGGAACCATAGATAAAACCCTTTTCACTAGACATCATAAGGACCCAATATTATTGGTACAAATATATGTGGATGACATTATTTTTGGGTCTACTGATCCCAAATTGTGCCAGAGGTTTGCTGACCTCATGCATTCCAAATTTGAGATGAGTATCATGGGTGAGCTTTCCTACTTCCTTGGTCTCCAAGTGAAGCAGCTCCCTGATGGTATCTTCCTCTCCCAATCTAAGTATGCTAAAGAGCTTATTAAAAAGTTTGGGATGGGTGATGCCTCAGGGATGAAAACGCCTATGGCTACAAATGCTGTTGTGGATTCTGATGCAGCAGGGAAACCTGTAGATCGTAAACATTATAGGGCAATTGTTGGATCCCTATTATACTTAACAGCTAGCAGGCCTGACATAATGTTTGCTACATGCCTTTGTGCTAGATTCCAAGTGAATCCTAGAGAATCTCATCTTATTTTTCTAAAAAGGATTTTGAGATATATAAAGAGTTGTCCTAGTTTACGACTCTGGTATCCTGCAGAGTCAGAATTTGAGTTAACTGGATACTCAGATGCTGACTATGTTGGATGTAGAGTGGACAGGAAAAGTACCTCTGGAACTTGCCAGTTCCTGGGTATAAGACTTGTCTCTTGGTTTTGCAAAAAGCAGACATCTGTGTCTACATCAACTGCTGAGGCAGAGTATATGGCTGCTGGTAGTTGCTGTTCACAGATGCTATGGATACAAAACCAACTCCTAGATTATGGTATCAACTTAAATAATTCGACATTATTTTGTGATAATACAAGTTCTATTGCTATAGCTCAGAATCCAGTTCATCATTCTAGGACTAAACATATTGAAATAAGACATCATTTAATCAGAGATAATGTGGACAAAAAGAAAATTAACTTGATCCACATTCCTACTGATCTATAGAGAGCAGATATCTTCACCAAGCCTTTGGATGAGAAAACCCATCTGTTCTTTATAAATCAACTGGGAATGATTGATGGAGAAGAGTTAAATTAATTTCTGCCCGCATTCGATGAATTTTCCAGAGTTCGTCGAACGGAGTTCGACGAATTAGGGAAAGTTCGAGAGATTCTCGTCGAACGGAGATCGACGAATTCTCTGTGTGGAAATAATTTTCGTCGACCGAACATCGACGAACCTTATTTCAGAAACCATTTCATCGACCGGAGTTCGACGAACTGTTTTCAATTCTTCTGAATGGGTTCGACGAACAACTCTCCGATACCTTATTTCGTCGATCTCAGTTCGAAGATCTGTCTCTTTTTTGTGGAACGGAGCTTGTCGATTCATATTCTGAAAATCTTATATCTAGGTTTTCTTCGACCTCCGTCCCGCGCTTTCAGTTCCTTTGCTCTTGATCGTCATTTTCTCTGTAATTTTCTTTGCAGGTCATCAATGGTAATTCCTCCAGGAGCACTTGCAGCGATGAAGTTTGATTTAGCATTCTCAATGGACTTTGAGTCCTTCCAGCATTCCGATCCAATTTTTCTGTACATCCTTGAATTACTTGAAGAATTGCATCTCAAGGACTTCATGACACGCAACATCAAGCTACACTCAACCGAGATAAGAGAATGGGTGTATACTGCCACAGGTTCTGAAGATGGAAATCTGACAGGAACTATTGGAAACACTGCCGTTTCCCTGTCCCCAGCAGTACTCTCTGAAATATTTGGTCTGATCAATGGGGAAGACAACTTGGAAATGGACGCTGAGGAATATGCTGATATGCCGAAAGTCATGGGTTTCTCCGGCAACAACCCTAATAAGCTTCTGAAGAAACAACTGTCCACCGCTTATCAATTTTTGGCCGACATTGTTGGGAAAATTCTAATGGGCAAGCACTCGGCACACGACTACATCACTCGCCATCAATTCCTGATCATGTGCGCAGTACTCAACAAGTGTCAGGTTGATTGGGGCATGATTTTCTTTGACCTTATCAAGAAAAGAACTAGCAAGAAGGAAGTCTGCTACGGCAGAATCCTGAGGATTTTCCTCCAGGAAAAGGCCAGTGAATGTTTGGTCTCCCCGACCACATTCATCAACGCCAGCAAGCGCCTCACCTGCGCCTTGTTTGGCTGATGGGAGAGGACAATCTGCAAACCCTCCAAGGGTTCCTCCTCCTCCATCAATGCTTCTGAGAGCACCAGGACCGTCAAGGTCACTCCTCACCCTGACTCTGAAGAGGTCATTCCCCCTACCAAATCTCTTCCCACTCCTCCTGCACCTCAATTGACTCCACCTCAACATCAATCTCCACCGCCTGATCTTACACATATGCCTACACCTCCAGTTTCCCCCACTGAAACAAATATTCCCTCACCTCCTCAATCCCCTCTTCCACCACACCTTTCCACTATTCCATCCTACACAATACCCACTGAACCACAACCTGTTCTCCCTCCCTTATCCCCTCCACATATTCTTCCTTCCTCCTATACTATTCTTTCTCCACCTATGGACTCTTCCACCATTCCCTCCATCATCTCTCTTCTGACTCCTCTTATCAAATCACTCATCACAGAGGCCATTACACCTCTGGTGAATTCCATTGATTCTTTATCTGCCCAAATCTCAGCCCTCTCTGCTGCCCCCTCTTCATTCAGGGGCCTGGCTCCAGGTTCTCCTGAACCCAGGCAGGGGGAAATGCTCCATGATGAAGCTGGTGCAGCAGCTGCAGCAGTGAATACTGTTGATACAGATATAGATACTACAGATATAGTTGATTCAGTGCTTGATAATGCACTTGTAGTTACAGATACAGAAATAGATTTTATTCAATTCATGGACACTAACAGTAGCTTTGATGAGTCAGTAGATTCAATAACAACTGCTGGTGATTTCCTTATAAATCCCACAGTTAATTTATCTGAGATACTTCAGATCTTTGATCCTGTATATATGAAGCTTCCTTCAGTAGAGATTGCTAAGCCATATTTGGCTATTGTCCAGTATACCTCTCCAGCAAGTCCAGCAGTTGCCAGACAACTTTGTGCATCCTTTGCTACTCCCTCTGCTGTTCCAACTTCTGTGTCTATTCCAGAAATCTGCCCTGTCCCAGATTTTGTCATGGATGATTCTCCCATGCCTGATCTGGATGAGCTCATTCTGGCAGACATTGAAGAAGAGAACAAGGCAGTAGCTGCAAGTTCTGTCTCTACTGCTGTTGCACCCTTACCCTTTGAACCTTCTATTCCACCTAAAGAAAAACCTCTTATCATCCCTGATGCCACTATGAGGAAGCTGAATGTTTTGTATGATAACCCTCAGAGTTTAAATTCTGATGATGATGATGAATCAGATGAGGAGGCTGCTAAAAAGATAAAGAAGTTGCTCTCTAAGAAAAGGAAGACTCCTCCTCCTCTTGCTCCCAAGCCTAATCCCACTGCAGACACTCTATATTATATTTTGCATAATGTTGCTCCTTACAAAGGGATGCCTGCATGGATGTGGTTATCTAAGAACCAGCAAAAAGAGAGGAAGAGGAGTAGGAGATACTCTCCTCCCCCAGTTCATAGATACAGAAAGGATCCTCCTCCTCCTCCTCCAGCAGCAGGTGCCTCTGGCTCTAGCTCTCAGAGATCTGCTCCTATTCAAACCTATCAGAGACAAACAGGGAGATCCTCTAGTGGTAGTCAGCCAAGGCCACCATCTTCAGGCAGTCAACACCATCAACAATAACAGCAGCAGCCCCAGGAATCTAAGGAACATGAAGCTGAAAGGCCCTATTCTCCTCCTGAAGATCCAGAAACAGCCAACACAGCCAGAATGGCAAGATTCTAAGAAATCATTGGCTTATATCTAATCAACAAAGCTAAAGCTGAAGGCAAGGATACAACAGGCTTAACTACTATGTCTCAGTATAGGAGAGATGAACTAAAAAGATTTGGGAAAGCAAACAAGCTACTCAATGTTGATGAATACATGAATCTTCACCCAGAAGCAGTTGTCCCCAGAGCCACTTCACTGAACATCATAGGGGCAGCTGACATGACTATGACCAAGGCTCAAGCTTCAGATCCCAATAGGGAAATCATTTTTAAGAAGTCAGGAGATAAAGCAGCAGAAGTCAAGCCAAAACAGAAGAAATCAGAGAAGTAATTCTGTGTTTTCTTTCCATTTCTGCTTCTATTTTAGTCTATACTTTGCATTAAAACAGAGCCAGTATGTATATGTATATCTGTTGCATGTGTTGTAAATTCTCTGCCAGATATATCTCTTAATTTTGCTTTGTTTTTCTGTTTGTTCATTGCTTGGAGTTTCTGTTAGTGACCTCACCCAAATAGGGGGAGATTGTTGGATCCCTAGTTGATTTAGGCTAGGTTCACTGACTTAGGATGTGACCCATCATGTATAGTCTGGGTCAAGTTTTTATCTTAGAGTCTAGGACAATCCTCTATCTCAACTTCAGATGGACCATCCTTCTTCAAGACCTTCAGGAACTCCAGATCTATCAGTTTTTCAGACTAAGTGAAATGAGTTCGACATTCGTCGAACTCAGCTCGACGAAGGAAGTTGTGCGCTGGACGATCGTGAGACAATTCGCAGTACTGAGCTCGACGAACTTTGTTCTTTGCTCGACGAACACCAGATCCTACTTCTAGCATTCTCAGGACTACTTCAAATTTCTCTAAGTCCAGCTCCATGCTTCGGTCGACGAATTATATTCTGAGCTCGACGAACTTGGACCTCAAGTTCACAGCTTCTCAGGTCGATGAATGCTAATCTGTACTCGACGAATTTTGTGCTCAAAGAATCTGTGTCGACACTTAGGGCTTGTGTCGACACCAGATGATTTGTGTCGACACCCAGGATTTCAGTCGACATCAGCTTGTGTCGACACCAGTGGATTTGTGTCGACACCTAGACCAATCTGTCGACACCAGAGGAGTTGTGTCGACACCAAGATCAATCTGTCGACACCAATTTGTGTCGACACAGCATTTCAGTAGATGCAGAGTATTTCGTCCATGTCCAGAACTTTTCTCAGGTCGATGAAGTTTATTCTCAGCTCGACGAATTTGGTTCTCTGCTCAACGAATAATGTTTGTCTGATATTGAAGATTGTCTATTCAACGAATGAAGACTGTCAGCTCGACGAACTCAGCTCAGCTCGATGAACTCAGCTCAGCTCGACGAACCTAGCTCAGCTCGACGAACTCAGCTTAGCTCGACGAATTCAAGACTTAGCTCGACGAATTCTGTTCTTCGGTCGACGATTCCAGACTAGGTCTTCTTCCGTTCCCGTCTCATTCCATGGCGCTGATTCTTGGACAATTAATGGCAGTTCCTGTAAGACCCCCCTCCCCCTTACCAAGGAGGGCTACCGGATCTTATGCCCAGAACCGCCGTCTTACGGTGGCACTAACTCACGGGTTAGTCGATACCGCAACACGCCGATTCTGCCGGCTAGTACGATCATAAACCTGTAGGCCAATATGAGAAATAAGAAGTATAACTGAGTATAAAATGCCATCAGTCCACAAGTCATAGTACAATCATATAAAGGAAATGAATAGTACATCACTAGTCCACAGAAAAGTACAGAAGAAAGAGTAAAAAGGGCTTATGCCCAGTACATCAAATCTCTCTCTCTCACACAAAATAGTAAATGCGGAAGCTAAACTAGAACATCAAGACTCGTCCCACCTGAGGACGCACAGTAGTAGTGGTAGCCTGCTGAAGCGGTATCTGCTCCTCATGTCCTGCCTCCTCGACGTGCTGGTGCTCCATCTCCACGGGCTCCTAAAAATAGTTGGTCACCGACCATTAGTCAAAAGACTAAGTCGTTTCCTCCACACCTCGCCTCGCAGCTCCTAGGCACCGAGCGGGAGGACGAAGCGGAGGACAACAAGGGGTAGCAAAATGGAAGCAGGTGACAATATCTATCTAAAGTGGCACTAAGTAATGAAATTCTACACTAGCAATGCTAAGTACAGTACAAGTAGTAAGTAAGTAAGAGCGGAGCAGTAAAGGAAAGTAAAGAAACAGCAGTATGAACAAGTAAATAAACTAAGCTACCACTAAGCTATCATCACAAACATACCCTAACTTATATAAATGCCCATACAAATATATAAGTTAGGATTTCCAGGAAATTTAACTTATCATATAAAAGAGCCCATACTAATTTATATGATAAGGATCTATGAAGCGTATGACCTAATATGAATGAATGATATGATGCAGTTTTATGCGCAGACAAGTGCAACTCACACACAACGACTCTGTGATCACAGACCTTTAGTTCCCACTTTTTGAGAGCTAGCATCACTCTCGGGTACCACCGCTGTGGCTACGGCAGCAGCGGAGCGGGCGTCTCCGCTTCTAGACCGGTATGCACACTACCAAGCCTTAGACCCCTCTCATACGCCTCTGTACACGTCCAAGGTGCACTCTAGAGTCTCGCGTACGTACTTTGCTGACAAACCCGTCAGTCTTGTTGGGTCGGATGTGTGTTATCGGGGGTCGTCCTCCAGACCGCAGTGTAAAACAACCCACTGGCCCCTCTAACTCCCACAACCGCCTGGTGCACCGTACTGCCATCGGTGTGACGAACGGCCAGTACCGCATGCCCCGCCACGATATTTATGCACATGCAAGTAATTCATACCGAGTCTTCCGCTCGCAGGACCAAAACCCGTCCTGAATCCCTCAAACCCAAACCCGGGTGAGAACGCACATTAGTGCCTTTATGTCAATTCCCTCCAACCCTAAACGGGTGAGCATATATCATGAAACTCTCCAACCCAAACACGGGCGAGAAGGTACAACCATGTCCTAACCTATTAAGCTACTCTTGTCTACGGTTTATTATACTTAGAGATTTAAGGTTAATCCCAGGACTGCCCCCGGTATTCCCTGTGAAGGGCTCTCAAGGGGCACTAGGAACTGTGTTGGGATTACGCCCAGCGTTCCCTTTCGCAAGGATACTTATTTTAGTTGATGACTACCCATGTATCTCCCCAGCTCTCCTTATTGCTTAAGTATAACCCTAGTGACTTAAGGTGTTACCGGGAACCGACGGTCTTCCGCCGATCCCCCACTCCAGTTGATGACCAAGACTTGCACTTTTGATCCCTCACTAAGACAACTCTACCCACCAGGGTCACTCATGTTGAACTCTCTCTTATTTCTGCCGATAATCAATCCCCTGGTAATTCCCTAAGGCAAGACCTATTTGTGTTATATGCAGACCATGACCTATGTTTACCCTAGAAATGTGATCTTCCAAAACTTAAGGCATCTTGCCTCTAAATATTTATCCTAAGGTATTATGGACTAAGGGAACTACCCTAAGGATTCTCATAATTTTTCCTGGCCAAATGGTCATTTAATTAATTCTCTTAATTTAAATGCTCGGCCACTTTACACATGAAGTGATTTAATTAAGCATCCACTGACTTAGGGAATTTTTCCTGAGATGTATATTGACCAAATATTGCTGCCTTCAAAATTTCACAATTTTCCTTAAATTATTTATTGTCATTTTCTATTTAATAACAATCCCACATAAATTCCATTTTACACATGAAGTATAAGCATTACATATTCAAAAATTCCAGAAAACTTACAGAGCCTTTAAGACACTAAATTATGGCTATTGGCAGAGATTCATCAAAATTGAATGTAAGATGGCCTATGGGGTTCCATTTTAAGGTATTTACCAAAATGCCATTGTACTAGTTTAACACAAGTAATGCATCCAATAAATTCTGAGAAATTCATGATAAACTAATAACAATATTTTATGACAGTAGAATAAATCCCAAATTTTTCAGAGGTATATATATATCATTTCAAGAATTATCATGATAAGGGTAAAATGGGAAATTTAGGGTATCTACTCCAAGGTTCTTCAAAACAGAGAAATCATAATTTTCCTAGGTCAAGTGTGATGTAATCTATGCCTTGGTAATGTTGTTTGGATTTGTTCTTGAATAAATCCTATTTTCCAATTTTTAATTCCAAAATAGCTATTTATAAAGTAAATTCCAATAAATGGAATTTTGATTCCAAAAATTACATTATTAATTTGAAGAGTGCCATTTACTCTAATGAGCCACTATAAATAATTTCATAATCCTTGCATGCAACCATTGGGCTAAATTCACCAAATTACATTTTTACTATTTGCACACCAAGCCTTAACATAAGCTATCACATGCAAGTGAATTCTCCCACATGCAGTGATCCCAAGGTGTTGAAAATTTTATCATGCACCAAGGGTGACCCCACTGACCCACCACCAAAATTTGGGGCCATGGGGAGGAGTAGAACTCCATATATGCCATTAATTTAAATTTTGATATTTTACCAAAAACTATAGGAAAATGTTTTCTAAAAATTCCTAAATTTTGGCAGGAGGTAAGTAAGCCATAATAATGCATGTGCCCAAAATTTGGGATCATGGTGACTAATATTGAGACTAGGGCATCCAATATAATTTTTGACCTACTCTAGGACCAGTCCTAGGAGAAAGGTCCTACAGGGCTGTACTCTACCCCAAAATGTGTGTTTAGGGTGGCATATTAAAGGTAAGACCCTAGGCTACAATTTTCATTAAGGGCCTAAGGTCTGGAAATGCCTCTAATAGGCCTAAATTTAACTTGCAAGAGGGCTGAATATATGTGACAGAAATGTTACTATTCATTTATTAATCCTGATTTATATTAAAATCGGCGCACGAATCTTAAAGCAAGAATGGACGGAATCGGGTTATCGTCTACCTCCAGCCAACGGCTGAGATCGAGCCGACCTGGAGCGATTTTGCCGGCGGTTTCCGGCCAGCTGAGGCGTCGCCACCTCCGGCCAATGGTGCCATCACCTTCACGGTGGTGGTGGCTATCATTTCCGGCGATGGGGCGGCGGGAGACGGCGGCGACGGCGATCCCGAGCGTTTCAGAAACTTAGAATTTTCTAGATTTTCTCACATGGCATCGGGCTCAATTGAGCCCGATCTCTCGCCTATTTGATCTAAGAAGCTAGTGCGGGTAGAGGTGAAGTGAAACGCACCATAATCGGCTTGGCTGCGGGTCAGGCGGCGGTTTGCCGTGGTGGTGGTGCGCCGGCGAGCTCCTCCCCGAAAGTTGCATTCTCCACCGTTCTCCATGTGTAAGTAGTCGAATTCCACTCCTCTGGACCTTCTGAAGCTAATGGAGGGGTCTGTTTGGACTGAGGTGGGCTATAAGTGGAGTTAACTCAAGGTGAGCTCGGTTTTGAGCTTTGGAGGCTTCACCCATGGTGCCATGTGGCTCTCAACTCTGGTATTCTGCTGGAAATGAAGAGGGGAGGTCAGCCACCTGGTTTTGGGCAGCCAAAACCAGCTGATGGGGTGGCCATGTGGCCATTATTCCCTTTATTCCTCTTTCTCTCTCCTCTTTTCCTAAAATCTCAATTTTACCCCCTTGCATGCATTCTCTCTCCAATATCAGGAGGGTAGGGGCTGTCATTAACCATTAAGGCTGGTCATGGGCCAATTTGGTGGGCTTGGTCCAAGGAAAATTGCTTGGTCTTCATTTCATTCCTTAGGTCAAATTGTTGACCAATTTGACTTTTGGGGTTGACTGGTCAACTATGGTGGGTGGACTGGCCCCACATGGTGGAAATGGGTCTAGTGGCACCACCCAACTTGGTTTGGGTCAAGGGGGTGCCCCACTTAGGTTAATTAGGCCTATGGGTGTGGGTTTGACCAAATTAAGCCCAAGGTTGACCTTGGTCAACTGGGGTCAAAATGTTGACCCAGTGACATACCCTAGGGTCCACTTAGATTGTTTTTAGGGTTAGGGCAATGTGGTGGGGTCATGGTGTGGCTAGGGTCCCTAATTAGGCTAGTTTGACCTAGTTTGACTAAGGTCCTATAGTGGGCCCCACATGGCTACCACCCACTACCTAGGGTCAAACCCAGTTGATCTCCTTTAAATCTCACCCCATGCCTAACCCAATCTAAGTTGAGGGGTCCAGAAGTAACATGGGATGTTACAAATTCCAATAAACAAGAAAATAATTTCGTCCCCGAAATTTAAGTTCGGGTCTACGGGGTTTTATTTGCAAGAATCATCAAGAAATTTAAAGACATAACTTAAATGTACCTGGTGCGAATAGCTCCGGGTGTTGCTCCAGCATCAGATCCCTCGGCTCCCAAGTGTGCTCCTCCCGTCCATGGTTGGACCACAGCACCTTCACAAGAGGGACCTTCTTCTTCCGCAACACTCGGATGGCTGTATCGTCAATCCGGATCGGCTCCAATCTCACTGATCTGTCAGGCTCTACTGGTCCGGCTGTAGTAGTAATGTGCTGCTCCGGCCGAAGGAGAGCCCTCCGTAAGGAAGAGACATGAAAGACGTCATGTAATGCACCCAACTCCGGTGGCAGCTGCAGTCGGTAAGCCAAGGGGCCGATCCGCTCCAGGATCAGGTATGGCCCCATGTATCGTGGACTGAGCTTCTTGTGCCTCCGCACTCGAGAAACACCGTGTACTGGACGTATCTTCAAGAATACCCTGTCTCCAACCTGGAACTCCACCTTCCGGTGCCGAGCATCATAATACTTTGCCTGCCTGCTCTGGGCCTCCAGTAGCCGATCCCTGATCAATCGAATCTGAGCCTCAGTGTCCTCTATATAATCAGATCCCAGAGCCCTGGTATCCACATCCTGTACCCATGATAGCGTGTCCGGCATCTCCTCCCATAAAGCGCCTCGTACGGAGCCATCCTGATGCTAGTCTGGTGGCTGTTATTATACGAGAACTCGATCAATGGTAGCAGCCTCTCCCAAGGCCTCCCCGTATCCAATATGCATAATCTGAGCAGGTCCTCCATGGTCCGGATGGTCCGCTCGGTCTGTCCGTCGGTCTGCGGGTGGAAGGCGGTGCTAAGGTAAGCCGAGATCCCAAGTGAGCATGCACGGCCCTCCACTCGCTCGAAGTGAACCGACCATCACGGTCCGAAACAATAGTCCTGGGGATACCATGATATCTGATGTACTGCTCCACAAATAGTCTCACCAGAACTGCAACTGGGGCATCCTTCCGAACTGGAATAAACCGCGCGACTTTGGTCAATCTGTCCACTATAACCCATATAGAATCATGTCCGGAGTGGGAGCGAGGCAATCCGTGTACAAAGTCCATAGCAATGTCCTCGAACTTCCACTCTGGAACTGGCAGTGGCTGTAGTAAACCTCCTGGGCTCTTGCATTCCGCCTTCACACGCTGGCAGGTCTCGCAATGCGTCACAAAATCCGTGATCTCCTTCTTCATCCCGGGCCAATACATAGATCTCCGCAAATCTGCCCACATCTTGGTGATGCCGGGGTGCACTGAATATCTCGAGCAATGTGCCTCTCGGAGTATGTCATCTCGAATACTGCCCCCTGCTGGTATGTAGATGCGCCCCCGGAACCGAAGAAGATCATCCTGTAGTGTGTAGTCCTCGACCTTGCCCCTCTCTAGGGCACTGAAAATCGGCTGTAACGCAGCATCCAGCCTCTGATGTGCTCGGATGCGCTCCTGTATATCATCGCAGCTGATCACTGAGCTCAAATACTCTCTATATACCACTGGCTCGGTCTCGGACACCACGGTAATGTGCATGTCTTCCATCATCTGAAGCAGCTCTATGGACATCAATCGGGGCTCCGGTCCAGAAGTGCCGGCCCTCCTGCTCAAAGCATCCGCAACCGTGTTCGCTTTTCCCGGATGATAGTGGATCTTGTAATCATAATCACAGAGAAACTCCAGCCACCTCCTCTGTCTCAGGTTTAGGTCCTTCTGAGTATCGATATACTTGAGATTCTTGTGATCTGAAAAGATGTCACAATGAATCCCATATAAGTAATGCCTCCATATCTTCAGGGCGAAAACCACAGCCCCGAGCTCTAGATCATGTACTGGATAGTTATGCTCATGCTTCTTCAACTGTCTCGAAGCATAAGCGATAACGTGTCCATGCTGCATCAAGACTGCACCCATCCCCTGATATGAGGCGTCCGTGTAAATCTGGAATCCTTCGCTCCCGGATGGAAGCGCAAGAATAGGGGATGAGATGAGCCGGTCCTTCAGCTCCTGAAAAGCCGTCTCACACCGCTCTGACCAAACAAAATCAGCATCCTTCTTCGTCAAGGACGTGAGGGGGAGTGCTATCCTTGAGAACCCCTCCACGAACTTGCGGTAATAGCCTGCTAGTCCCAAGAAACTGCGGATGTCAGATGCGGTCTTCGGCCGTGGCCAATCCCTCACCGTCTCTATCTTGGCTGGGTCCACTGCTAACCCAGCCCCGCTGATCGTGTGCCCCAGGAATGCCACCTCCTGCAACCAGAACTGGCACTTCGAAAATTTTGCGTACATCTGTGCCTCCCTCAACCTCTGCAGGACCTGTGCCAAGTGCTCAGTATGCTCCTCCGAGTCCGAGAATAAATAAGGATGTCGTCGATGAATACTATCACGAAGCGATCCAAGAAAGGCTCGAAGACACGGTTCATCAGACTCATGAATGCGGCAGGAGCATTCGTGAGCCCAAAAGGCATCACCGTGAATTCGTATAGTCCATAGCGCGAACTGAAAGCCGTCTTCGGTATGTCTTCTTCCCTGATACGGAGCTGATAGTAGCCGGATCGCAGATCTAACTTGGAGAACCAGAATGCTCCCTGTAGTTGGTCAAATAACTCATCTATCCGAGGCAGAGGATAGGTGTTGCGGACCGTCAACCGGTTCAGCTCCCGGTAATCTATACACAATCGCAATGATCCATCCTTCTTTTTCACAAATAGAACTGGTGCTCCCCATGGCGATGAACTAGGCCGTACAAATCCTGACTCGACTAGCTCCTGCAGTTGAGTTCTGAACTCTGCTAACTCTCTAGGAGCCATCCTGTAGGGTGCTCGGGACACCGGCTTCGCTCCCGGCACTAGCTGAATCCTGAAATCCAAGTCTCTAGCAGGCGGTAGCCCGGGCAATTTCTCCGGGAATACGTCGGAGAAATCCCGAACCACCGGAATATCTGAGATAGTCGCCTCTGTCCCCACCATCTCGAAGCAGACAATATAGACTTCTTCACCCTGCTCATGGGCCTTCACAGCCTGTATAGAAGATAATAGTAGGTGGCAGACAGGCTGGATACCTTCAACGATAACATGAGAGTCGCCATGTCTCAGCGTGATCCTCCTGGACGGACAATCTATCTGGGCATGGTTCCGGTGCAACCAGGCCATGCCCAAGATCAAGTCAAAGTCCTGCAGCTTCAGAATAGTCGCCGGCGCCTCAAAAGCCTTGCCGCCAATCTCGGCCTCCATGTCGCAATGTGCAGTAGTCCGCAGCTCCGACCCATCGGGTAGGCGTACCCTCATCTCTAGTCCAGGGAACCTCTCCACGCCTTCGAGTCCGTCGATGAAGGCCTCGGATACGAACGAGTGTGACGCACCCGTGTCGAAAAGAGTATGGGCAGGCTTGCCGCTGATCATGACTATGCCTGAGGTTTGTTTATGTGAAGGTTAATTGTTATCCTATGGTTCCAGGTACTATATATATATCATTGGAAAAATTTAAGGAAACTCAAAATTAACTTTAAGTACCTGTGATGACCTCCTCAGGATTCCTCGGCTCTGTGAGATCCAAGGCGTATATCTGCTCCTGCTCGCGCCTCCTGCCATGATATCCCCGGCCTCGGCCTCGTCCTCGCCTCGTCCTCGACCCTGCTGTACTGGGGCCACTGGAGGTGGAGGAGGAGGAGGGGGATGGAATCGGTGCGGGCACTCCGACCTGATGTGCCCAGGCTGGCGGCATCCGTAACAAACCACCTGTCGGTGGCCTCGGTCATCCTGTCTCCTCGGATCATGTATCTGTAGAGGTGGGGGAGCCAAAGCTGGAGGAGGCCCCTGCTCCTGCCTGAAGTTGGGACGACGACGTCCCCCACCCCTCCTGTATCCAATGGTCCTGCCCCTCTGAGAGCCCCTACTGCTCTCACCTGATGTCGATCCATCAAATGGTCTCTTCCCTCCGGCTCGCACCATCAGCTGGTCAGCCTCCAGCTTCTTCGCCATCTCGATGATCTGCCTGGATGTGCCATGTGAAATGAATAACAGAGCCTGCCTCAGATCATCCCTGAGGCCCCGTAGAACCTCTTTGCGTACCTCCTGTCGTCGGTGTCCTGAATCCCCGCGAACCTGGCCAAGTGGGAGAACTCCCTCTGGTACTCTATCACAGATCTGGTCCCTGCTTGAGGTTCAAAAACCTCTCCTCCAAAGCATCCCTGTCCGTAGTAGAGACGAAGTGCTCCAGGAACACATCGCCAAACTCCTCCCAAGAAATCTCTGACAACTCAAAGTCCGCATAAGTAGTCTCCCGGACTGACTTCCACCATCTCTTCGCGTGGGCCTCTAGCACGGAGGTGGCTAGAGGTACTGCCTGGCCGACTGGGCAGCTGATGCCCGCTAAGATCTCGTGTATGGCCTCCAGCCATTCTTCTGTCTTCACTGCATCCTCTGTCCCACGGTACGTCGGTGGGGACAGGCTCTTGAATGCACTCAGCCAGCTCGACCCCGGATTTGGCTGTGGAGCCGGGACTTGCTGGGCTCTAAAGGCATCCAAAATCGCCGTCAGGGTCTGCCCCATCTCAGTATGTAGGAATGGAGTGGCAGCTGGAGGGGGAGGAGCCACATTTTGCGGCGCTGCGACCTGTGGAGGTTGCATAAAGGTAAGGTTAAGGCAAAATTGGCCTATCAAATTGTACTTTGTGGACCATTTCTGTGACTTTTGTACATGGGCACACCACTGCTTCCGCTGCA
This sequence comes from Platanthera guangdongensis, assembly GCA_039583875.1. NCBI lineage: Eukaryota > Viridiplantae > Streptophyta > Magnoliopsida > Asparagales > Orchidaceae > Platanthera > Platanthera guangdongensis. Next base: position 29,871,424 of record CM077156.1, read on the forward strand.
TAGTTTGTCCGCAAACTAATGCTGGGGCGGGGGTGGTGCCATGTTGTGGACTTCTTTCTCATATGATCGTACCTCGCTTTGATACCAGTTTGTAAGACCCCCCTCCCCCTTACCAAGGAGGGCTACCGGATCTTATGCCCAGAACCGCCGTCTTACGGTGGCACTAACTCACGGGTTAGTCGATACCGCAACACGCCGATTCTGCCGGCTAGTACGATCATAAACCTGTAGGCCAATATGAGAAATAAGAAGTATAACTGAGTATAAAATGCCATCAGTCCACAAGTCATAGTACAATCATATAAAGGAAATGAATAGTACATCACTAGTCCACAAAAAGTACAGAAGAAAGAGTAAAAAGGGCTTATGCCCAGTACATCAAATCTCTCTCTCTCACACAAAATAGTAAATGCGGAAGCTAAACTAGAACATCAAGACTCGTCCCACCTGAGGACGCACAGTAGTAGTGGTAGCCTGCTGAAGCGGTATCTGCTCCTCATGTCCTGCCTCCTCGACGTGCTGGTGCTCCATCTCCACGGGCTCCTAAAAATAGTTGGTCACCGACCATTAGTCAAAAGACTAAGTCGTTTCCTCCACACCTCGCCCCGCAGCTCCTAGGCACCGAGCGGGAGGACGAAGCGGAGGACAACAAGGGGTAGCAAAATGGAAGCAGGTGACAATATCTATCTAAAGTGGCACTAAGTAATGAAATTCTACACTAGCAATGCTAAGTACAGTACAAGTAGTAAGTAAGTAAGAGCGGAGCAGTAAAGGAAAGTAAAGAAACAGCAGTATGAACAAGTAAATAAACTAAGCTACCACTAAGCTATCATCACAAACATACCCTAACTTATATAAATGCCCATACAAATATATAAGTTAGGATTTCCAGGAAATTTAACTTATCATATAAAAGAGCCCATACTAATTTATATGATAAGGATCTATGAAGCGTATGACCTAATATGAATGAATGATATGATGCAGTTTTATGCGCAGACAAGTGCAACTCACACACAACGACTCTGTGATCACAGACCTTTAGTTCCCACTTTTTGAGAGCTAGCATCACTCTCGGGTACCACCGCTGTGGCTACGGCAGCAGCGGAGCGGGCGTCTCCGCTTCTAGACCGGTATGCACACTACCAAGCCTTAGACCCCTCTCATACGCCTCTGTACACGTCCAAGGTGCACTCTAGAGTCTCGCGTACGTACTTTGCTGACAAACCCGTCAGTCTTGTTGGGTCGGATGTGTGTTATCGGGGGTCGTCCTCCAGACCGCAGTGTAAAACAACCCACTGGCCCCTCTAACTCCCACAACCGCCTGGTGCACCGTACTGCCATCGGTGTGACGAACGGCCAGTACCGCATGCCCCGCCACGATATTTATGCACATGCAAGTAATTCATACCGAGTCTTCCGCTCGCAGGACCAAAACCCGTCCTGAATCCCTCAAACCCAAACCCGGGTGAGAACGCACATTAGTGCCTTTATGTCAATTCCCTCCAACCCTAAACGGGTGAGCATATATCATGAAACTCTCCAACCCAAACACGGGCGAGAAGGTACAACCATGTCCTAACCTATTAAGCTACTCTTGTCTACGGTTTATTATACTTAGAGATTTAAGGTTAATCCCAGGACTGCCCCCGGTATTCCCTGTGAAGGGCTCTCAAGGGGCACTAGGAACTGTGTTGGGATTACGCCCAGCGTTCCCTTTCGCAAGGATACTTATTTTAGTTGATGACTACCCATGTATCTCCCCAGCTCTCCTTATTGCTTAAGTATAACCCTAGTGACTTAAGGTGTTACCGGGAACCGACGGTCTTCCGCCGATCCCCCACTCCAGTTGATGACCAAGACTTGCACTTTTGATCCCTCACTAAGACAACTCTACCCACCAGGGTCACTCATGTTGAACTCTCTCTTATTTCTGCCGATAATCAATCCCCTGGTAATTCCCTAAGGCAAGACCTATTTGTGTTATATGCAGACCATGACCTATGTTTACCCTAGAAATGTGATCTTCCAAAACTTAAGGCATCTTGCCTCTAAATATTTATCCTAAGGTATTATGGACTAAGGGAACTACCCTAAGGATTCTCATAATTTTTCCTGGCCAAATGGTCATTTAATTAATTCTCTTAATTTAAATGCTCGGCCACTTTACACATGAAGTGATTTAATTAAGCATCCACTGACTTAGGGAATTTTTCCTGAGATGTATATTGACCAAATATTGCTGCCTTCAAAATTTCACAATTTTCCTTAAATTATTTATTGTCATTTTCTATTTAATAACAATCCCACATAAATTCCATTTTACACATGAAGTATAAGCATTACATATTCAAAAATTCCAGAAAACTTACAGAGCCTTTAAGACACTAAATTATGGCTATTGGCAGAGATTCATCAAAATTGAATGTAAGATGGCCTATGGGTTCCATTTTAAGGTATTTACCAAAATGCCATTGTACTAGTTTAACACAAGTAATGCATCCAATAAATTCTGAGAAATTCATGATAAACTAATAACAATATTTTATGACAGTAGAATAAATCCCAAATTTTTCAGAGGTATATATATATCATTTCAAGAATTATCATGATAAGGGTAAAATGGGAAATTTAGGGTATCTACTCCAAGGTTCTTCAAAACAGAGAAATCATAATTTTCCTAGGTCAAGTGTGATGTAATCTATGCCTTGGTAATGTTGTTTGGATTTGTTCTTGAATAAATCCTATTTTCCAATTTTTAATTCCAAAATAGCTATTTATAAAGTAAATTCCAATAAATGGAATTTTGATTCCAAAAATTACATTATTAATTTGAAGAGTGCCATTTACTCTAATGAGCCACTATAAATAATTTCATAATCCTTGCATGCAACCATTGGGCTAAATTCACCAAATTACATTTTACTATTTGCACACCAAGCCTTAACAAAAGCTATCACATGCAAGTGAATTCTCCCACATGCAGTGATCCCAAGGTGCTGAAAATTTTATCATGCACCAAGGGTGACCCCACTGACCCACCACCAAAATTTGGGGCCATGGGGAGGAGTAGAACTCCATATATGCCATTAATTTAAATTTTGATATTTTACCAAAAACTATAGGAAAATTTTTTCTAAAATTCCTAAATTTTGGCAGGAGGTAAGTAAGCCATAATAATGCATGTGCCCAAAATTTGGGATCATGGTGACTAATATTGAGACTAGGGCATCCAATATAAATTTTGACCTAGTCTAGGACCAGTCCTAGGAGAAAGGTCCTACAGGGCTGTACTCTACCCCAAAATGTGTGTTTAGGGTGGCATATTAAAGTTAAGACCCTAGGCTACAATTTTCATTAAGGGCCTAAGGTCTGGAAATGCCTCTAAGAGGCCTAAATTTAACTTGCAAGAGGGCTGAATATATGTGACAGAAATGTTACTATTCATTTATTAATCCTGATTTATATTAAAATCGGCGCACGAATCTTAAAGCAAGAATGGACGGAATCGGGTTATCGTCTACCTCCAGCCAACGGCTGAGATCGAGCCGACCTGGAGCGATTTTGCCGGCGGTTTCCGGCCAGCTGAGGCGTCGCCACCTCCGGCCAATGGTGCCATCACCTTCACGGTGGTGGTGGCTATCATTTCCCGGCGATGGGGCGGCGGGAGACGGCGGCGACGGCGATCCCGAGCGGTTTCAGAAACTTAGAATTTTCTAGATTTTCTCACATGGCATCGGGCTCAATTGAGCCCGATCTCTCGCCTATTTGATCTAAGAAGCTAGTGCGGGTAGAGGTGAAGTGAAACGCACCATAATCGGGGCTTGGCTGCGGGTCAGGCGGCGGTTTGCCGTGGTGGTGGTGCGCCGGCGAGCTCCTCCCCGAAAGTTGCATTCTCCACCGTTCTCCATGTGTAAGTAGTCGAATTCCACTCCTCTGGACCTTCTGAAGCTAATGGAGGGGTCTGTTTGGACTGAGGTGGGCTATAAGTGGAGTTAACTCCAAGGTGAGCTCGGTTTGAGCTTTGGAGGCTTCACCCATGGTGCCATGTGGCTCTCAACTCTGGTATTCTGCTGGAAATGAAGAGGGGAGGTCAGCCACCTGGTTTTGGGCAGCCAAAACCAGCTGATGGGGTGGCCATGTGGCCATTATTCCCTTTATTCCTCTTTCTCTCTCCTCTTTCCTAAAAATCTCAATTTTACCCCCTTGCATGCATTCTCTCTCCAATATCAGGAGGGTAGGGGCTGTCATTAACCATTAAGGCTGGTCATGGGCCAATTTGGTGGGCTTGGTCCAAAGGAAAATTGCTTGGTCTTCATTTCATTCCTTAGGTCAAATTGTTGACCAATTTGACTTTTGGGGTTGACTGGTCAACTATGGTGGGTGGACTGGCCCCACATGGTGGAAATGGGTCTAGTGGCACCACCCAACTTGGTTTGGGTCAAGGGGGTGCCCCACTTAGGTTAATTAGGCCTATGGTGTGGGTTTGACCAAATTAAGCCCAAGGTTGACCTTGGTCAACTGGGGTCAAAATGTTGACCCAGTGACATACCCTAGGGTCCACTTAGATTGTTTTTAGGGTTAGGGCAATGTGGTGGGGTCATGGTGTGGCTAGGGTCCCTAATTAGGCTAGTTTGACCTAGTTTGACTAAGGTCCTATAGTGGGCCCCACATGGCTACCACCCACTACCTAGGGTCAGACCTAGTTGATCTCCTTTAAATCTCACCCCATGCCTAACACAATCTAAGTTGAGGGGTCCAGAAGTAACATGGGATGTTACAGTTCCTCACAGTATACTACCGTTAGGATGCGCAGTTAATTCTGGATTATTACATGCTGTTTTCCCATGGAAACAATTGGGGAAATAATTAATTGCTGCTTCCTTTCCAGGCCGTCTGTTATTACTGCTCGACATTCAAAAATTCGAATGCTCTCCATGACAGATAGAGATATACAGAAACCAGAAGTAATACAACAAGGACAGAACACCAGACAACAACAAGAAAACAGATAGACAGTGATTCAGACAACACAAGAAAAAGAATTCATTCTTGGCCCAGATAGAAATTGATCTAGAAGAAGAAGAAGAACATTACATCAATATCAAGAGTCTTCTTCATCTGCTTTTACTCAGGAGAACTTCAAACAAATACATTCATATTAGTTGCAAGAAGTTCCTGAAGACTTTCTCTGGACCTAGAATTCTAGGTCTTTGAAGACCTATCACCCTGAAGCAGTGCTCCAGTATTCTTCTTGAACCTTTCTACATCTCAGGGGGAGCAAAGCTGCTAAACAACATTCCACAAGTCTTCTTATTTGACTTCAGAAATAGAAGACCTCATCACCCTCTCACTCCACCTCTGTACAGGGTTTTAATTCCCTTCAAAATTATTTTGGTTGCAAGTCTCCCACCAAAAGACTTGAGGGTTTGGTTTTTGGGAACCTGATCAAAACCCCATTGGTGCCAGGACACCTGATCAACCCCTTCCTGCAGTGGATTCCTACCAGGGTGGTAGAAGAGTGGACTACCCAGATTTTGGGAACCACTATAAAATTCTTGTGTCGTCTGGTTGCTTTCTTTTCCTTTTGTTTTTTGGCTTTGCTCTGTGATGGTGCTGTGATTCATTGCTGCTTTCTGGTTTATTGTGTTTGCTGCACACACACATACACACACCTAAAATACAACAGCAGTTGTAAAAGTTTCAAAATCACCATATACTCTATTCACCCCCCCCCCCCTCTAGAGTATATCAGATCTAGCTGCACTTTCAGACTTTTTCTCGAGAAATCAATTCTTTCTGGAGAAATTAAATCTTCAGTTCATAGATTTTTCGCCAAGTACTTTTCTTGAGAATGTCAGACCATTTCACCAGAAATCAATGCATTTCGCGAGAAATCATATTCTTCTGGAGAAATCTATCTTCAGTTCTAATTTGCGCTAAGTATTTTTCTCGAGAAATAGTATTCTTCTCGAGAAATCTGTATTTTTCTTCAGAGAATTTTTGCCAAGTCTTTTCTCGAGAAGCCATTTCTTTTTCTCGAGAAAGCTAGTCATTTTTCGACAAATCTATTTCTTCTTGTGAAATAGACTTGCAGATTTTTCGTTTCAAATATTTTGACTGGATTTTAAATTAATCTAAGTTAATAATGATTGATCCACGTGGATCTTTCCTAAATGACTTATGACCGTTTGTCAATGATCTATAAATAGTCTTGTCGATGATTCGAAGACCCTAATTGAGTTTATAGAATCAGAATCGCTCTCGCACTTTCCAAAATCGGGAGAAGCCGCACGCATCATCTTCATCGTCAATTCCTCTATGTGACTTTTTCTCTCGATCCAGCGATTCGAAAGGAGAAGTGATTCGACAGATCCAAGTTTCCAAGATTCTTCAACATCAATTTGATCCCGTCGAATCCAAGTTTTTCAGATCAAGTTTTCTCGGTCTTCTTCCTCAACTTTCTTCACAGAGCTTTTTAGTTTTCAAAAAGGAAGATTCTTGGAGATTTCAGCTCTGTAAGAGTAAATTTTTTATTGTTTGTTGTAATAATTGTTTTAACATTTGTATGAGCTTTGTCTACAAGATTGTAGGAAGTTTGTTCATCCAATTGTAGATCCTCTAGTGGATTGAGTTTGTAGATTTGTGTGTGAATCGAGTTTATAGATTCGATTTGTGGATCGAGGTGTAGATCCGGTTGTGGATCGAGGTGTAGGAGCGTTGCTCTAAGGTGTAAGATTGTGATAATCTGAGAAAGGTAAATAGCTGAATCTTACCCTTCGTGGTAGATAGGCGAGGCGGGACAGTGGACGTACCTAATACGGGGAACAACTATAAATCTCTGTGTTTGTGTGCTTGATTTTTTAGATAATTTTTATTTCGCAAAAATACACAAACATCACCTATTCACCCCATCTAGCTTATTTTGGTAGACATTAGATACTTTCAATTGGTATCAAATGGGTGTTTTGTTTGATAAGGCTAACACCTTGAACAAGATCCCTAATATAGCATTCAGAGATTCTGCATATTCACCATGGATCGAAGTAAAGACATGTCATCCATGAAGCTACTACTGTGCACCAAGGAGAACATACACATGTGGAAAGAACGAGTACGGCTTTACATGGCAGCTGCTGATTCGAGAATTTTCCAGATAGTGGAAGAAGTACCACACATCCCTACTCAGCCTTTAATGATAAATCCTGCAATTATGATCCCCAAAAAGATGATGGATCTCACCAAGGATGAGATTACCTTAGTCTCCCTAGACAAGAAGGCAAATAATATCATATCAAGTGCAGTGGACGATTGAATGGTCCAAAACTTATTCCACTGCAAATATACCAAAGAGATGTGGGACTGTCTTGTTGTCCTAATGGAAGGTACTGAACAAGTGAGAGACGATCACAAATTGTGGTTGAACCAGGAGTACGAAGCCTTCAAATAAGGTGTCAATACTCCATAGCTGACAGTTTTGAGAAGTTCTTCAAGATAGTCAACGACCTCAGAAACTATGGTCATGCATTCACTCATGGTGAACTGAACGACAAATTTCGTAGATCCTTGACAAAGGAGAAAGATACAAAAGTTGTTGCCATCAGAGAATTCGTGAAGCTGCCGGTGATAGACCCTCAGAGCATATTCGGAAAGCTGCTCTCCTATGAGCTTCAAATGAATACACGTAAGAAGGGGGAGCAGAACAACTTAATGTCTATCAGAGAAAAGTCTGTGGCTCTGAAGGCAGAAGGATCGAGAAAATCTAAAGCTGTGTCACCCGTTAGGACATGAGCTCCTGATTCTCCAGATGACTCAGAGCCAAGCACGTCAGGCTCCGAGCTATCAGATGGAGAATTTTACCTCATCTTCAAGCAGTTCAAGAAGTTGCTGAGTAAGATGAGGCAAATGAAAAATAAGTCATTCTTTTCAGATTCTAGGAGATAATATCGTGGCGGTGATCATACCAGGAAAAGCTACAATAAAGAGAACATGTATAAATCCAAACCGAACAAATATTATTCCTCTGACATTGTTTGTTATTGTTGTAATAAATCAGGTCACATGATCGCGGAGTGTCCTTACAAGAGGAAGGATAGCTCCAGGAAGGACGAGAAGAGATCCATCAAAGGGAAGATGAAAGAGGAAAAGAGCTTCGTCACTAAAAAGTCAAAGGATCTCATTGATAGTGACTCGAGTGAGTCGAGCTCTCACAATGAAGAAGCTTACTTCAAACTTATCGCTCAATCTGTCGAGAAAGTGGGCGGCTCTGAGGACCATGGGTAGGTAAACTCACACACTATTCTCTCAGAATTTGAAACATCCACTAATGGTCATAAAGACTACTCTTCTAATATGAACGAATCAGAGTTGATGGCTCAACACGTGAGTCTTTTAAAGGATTTTGACAAATGTCGTATGGTAGTCAAAAAGAAATTAAAAGAGATTGCCTCCCTCAAGGCAGTGGAAGCAAATCTGAAGGAAGAAATTGCGCAATAACATCCTCTCAGAGATGAAGTTCACTCTTTGAAAGAGGAAGTCAAGGGCTCCGCTGAGAGATTAAGTCTGACGGAATAATATCTTGATGAGCTGAAAGAAAAGCTCGCGGTGGAGAGAAAACTTGTTTAGAGTTTCTCCAAGCTGAAGAGCATTCTCCCTCTCATTTATGAGTTTTCAACTCAGAAAAAGGGTAGTGGTCTTGGCCATAAGGTGGAAAAAGGTAAGGGTGCTAAAACATCCTCTGCCAAAGAGAAACGGAAGGCCCCCTATTGGTCAAACCTCGTTTAAGAAGATAATCTTCCCAACGAACAAGTTTGATTTTGAGTCATCCTATGGGCACTACACTCTGCCTACTTATGTAGAGCCTAAGTCGTGCTATCAATGATGGACCCATCCCTGGAACTATGGTGATAATGTGTTCAAAGCACCTTACAAAGAAATTTAGTTGAAAAATCATGGTTCATATGTTCATGGCCATAACAATAATAAGGCACCAAAAGCCAAAACTGATGTGCCTATGACTAAGGAGATGGGAAGCCCCTGTGTATGCTGCAACCAGGAGGCCTCCGCATACAAGAATGCTACCCCTGCTAGACCTTAAGTTTAAAAGGTAAAGCAGGAATACAAAAGGAGGTACAACAGATTTGACTGTTGGTGTTGCGGCAAAGTTGGTCATTTTAGCATAGATTGCTGGTACAACCCTGCCAACTTTGTAACTCCATGAGTTATCTATGCGAGACCGACCACTCACAAGGATAATGTTCATAGGTGGTATGCTGACCAGGAACCAAGGACCCAGATACATTTGGGTTCCTAAGGTAAAATGATCTGTTCTTGCAGGAATGTCCAAAGGCCAGTAGAACTTCGATCTGATATTTAGACAATGGTTGCTCTCGTCACATAACCGGGAAAAGAAGCCTTTTGCGTGATTATACCGTAGATAAAGACCGACCAAAAGTCATCTTTGGAGATTCAGACAGGGGAACAATAAAAGGTTATGGTATGATTTCCAACGGTGTAGTCTCATTCACAGAAGTGGCTTTTATTGAAGGATTACACCATAATCTCATAAGCATAAGTCAACTATGTGACAAAGGCACATCATTGAGTTCTGTAAGGACAAGTGTTTGATAAAGTCGTCTGCAAAATTGGAGACGGTTTTAACAGACACTCGGAGCAGAAACTTTTTTTGATTAAATTTCTTTTGCATAGACAATTCTACCCCGGTATGTTTTATTGTAAAAGATTGTGCGTCACATTGTGATCAATGACACAAGAGATTAGCACATATTAATTTCAAAACCTTAAATATGCTATTTTCTCACAACTTAGTGCGTGATGCCCCCATCATTAAGTGTCTTAAAGAGAGTCCCTGTCACTCCTGTCAAATGGCTAAGCAGACAAGGGCTACCTTCAAGGGTATTGCGGACAAGGATTCTTCTCGAAGCTTATACTTGCTTCATATGGACTTATTCGGTCCTATGCCTATTCACAGCTTAGGATGTAAGGTCTATATGTTAGTCATTGTTGATGACTACTCACGTTTTAATTGGGTTTTCTTTCTGAAACACAAGTCAGACACCTTTGATTCCTTCATGATAGCCCGCGAACAGACTTTTATGTGGGTGGTTGGTTTGATGAGTCGTACGCCGCGGGCTTGCTGAGGTAGGCAAGTGCACATATCGCAAGTAGTACTCGATATTCGGGGGAATACCGAACTTGTATTGTTTTCAGGGTCGGGTTGATTATCCTTACTCCTCTAGGAGGACTATTATATACTGAAAGTACGGTTGAGATTTTCATTAACTAAAGACGGAAAGAAAAGAAAGTGCGAAAATGATTTAGAAAAATTCGATGAAGGGTTAACGCTCGGCATTGAATCGGATTAAGACTAAGATAACTTTTGATAATTATTGAACTTAGTTTTCAAATTAATATAAGGAAACTTGTCCGTGGAGGTTCCAAAAATTTGAGGGCACTTATCTCTAGGAATATTGCTCACCTGAACGATAAGACTATTCGACCGAATGTTAGTCAGACGAAGGATTCCTCTTAACGCCCGCTTTACGCTAAGAACCCCGCTATTGGGTGGGAAACCCAATCCGGTAGAATTATGCTTTTCCTATCTCGAGGGTATGCACGCAACTCTATTTACGTTGGGGTGATCTATCCATACGCACGGCCTCTCGGCTAGCTAGCATATGGATAACAGAAATAAGACTCACACGTCGATTTGTGGTCCTACGTGTCGTTAACCCGGGGCAAGCCTTAAGTCATAAAATTAAAGTGAAAATAAAGAACTTTAATTATTTCAAATTATTTTAATTGTCCCAATGCTCTTCGATGTTGAGGCTAATAACGATTAGCCACACATCGGTATGTGGATGGCTTTATAATTTGATGAGGCGCGAGTTCGTAATTAAGCGCTAAGGGGTTATAAGAAGAAGACATGAAAATAACAAACATTTAGAAATAATGAAAGTTAGCTAAAACGAGAACTCACACACACGTCAAATTATTAATAAACAAAAAAACTAAGTTACACAAAAGGAAAATTACAAGTCCTACTCAAACGAGTAGGCAAAAATAAGGGCGTGTCATTTAACTCTTAACAAGTAGGCGGAAAAGAAAAAAAAGAAAATTACAAGTCCTAATCAAACGAGTAGGCGGGAAATAAAAGCATGCCATTTAACTCTTAATGAGTGGGCAAAAATAAATGCGCGCACACACACACACACACTCTACTCGAATTAAAAGAAAGCAATAAAACTATCTCCTACACACAACGCACTCTACATAATTTTAAGAAAGCGATAAAATAAAGAATTAAAATTTATCTCCTACACACACACACTCTACACAATTTGAAGAAAGCGATAAAAGAAAGCATGAAAATTTATCTCCTACACACACACTCTACATAATTGAAGAAAGCATTAAATAAATCATGAAAAAGTATCTCATAAACTCACACATACAACATGAAATTTAAAAGAACAAAATGAAAACCTAACTCATACAGTGTTGGGTACATTGAAAAATGTGTACCAGATTTGAAGAAGCCCCACCCTACTCAATGATATGCATCAAGGTGTATTTGATGTGGTTTTGAGTTTATATGTGCAGGTTAAGTAAATGCAGGAATGCAGAAAAATTTCTAAGTCCATATGTCGACACCAGGAGAAGCTGTGTCGACACTTATGAAGGCTTGTGTCGACACTGGAGAAAAGCTGTGTCGACACTTGGAGTTAATTGTGTCGACACCAGGAAAGGCTGTGTCGACACCTGAATAAATTGTGTCGACATACAGAGGCAGTGTCGACACACAGAGAAGCATAGTCGACATCAACTGTGTCGACACCAAGAGGCAGTGTCGACACACAGAAATACGTTGTCGACATCAATTGTGTCGACACTAAGAGGCAGTGTCGACACACAGAAGACTTTGTCGACATCAACTGTGTCGAAACACAGGACTTGTGTCAACACACAGCAGAGTTTCAACTAAGTCAAAGAGAAGAAGTTATTGTGTCGACACACAGAATCAGTGTCTACACATTCTACAGAAGCTGTGTCGAGAAGCAGTATCAACAACAAAAGAGATATGTCGACACCATCAAGGCTTATGTCGACACTTATTCTACTTGTGTCGACACTTAGTCTACTTGTGTGGACACATGAAGACGTTCAGTCTCACACTTTGCTGACAGAGACAGATTTCAAGAAGTGACTGGATGACTTGACAACTGCCATTTCAACCGGTCTACTGCAACTGTCAGAGCTGTCAGAATTTTGTTAGAAACCGGATTAGCCGGTTACCATGAAGAAAGTCTATATAAAGGCATTCTCCTTCAACAGAAACTGATCACTGAAAAATACTGATAGAAGAACTAATACAGAAGATTTTCATCAAAAGATCTAAGAAGAAGTTGGAGAGAGAGAGAGAGCTCCATCTATTGAAGTGCAGTTGCTGAACCAGGCTGCTAAGAAGGATTCAGATTGAGATCTGAATTTCAAGAAAGAAGCTGATTGAAGATAAACTTCAAAGGAGTACAACCCTACTGGTTTCAGATTCAAGAAGCTTTGAAGAAAGCTAAGAGAGGTTGTTCTCTGCCATTAGATTCTTCCAAGAACTAATCAAGAAGCCATCCATCCATTCTCTCTCTACCAGGGTGGTGGTAAAACATTTTATTAAATCTATTTTCTGTAGGATTTATTCTAGATCTGAGCTGTAAGCCTGTGTTATAAAGGCTGACTGTAGGAGATTTAGATCTCTGAGTGGTAGGTCTTGTTGAAGGCTAAGGTAAGGTTGTGAGCCTGAGTTGTAGGAGATTGATATCTCTGAGTTATAGGCCTTTTGTAGGCTGAGGTAGGCCAGATTGCCAGAGCTATAGGAGCCTTGTTGGGTTCTGTATTGTAAGATCTAGGATCTGAGGTGAAGAGCAGAAGTTAGGCCTAATCTAGTACACTGCTAGATAGGCGAAGGGGGAAAGTGGATGTAACCAGACCTTGGGGAACCACTATAAAAACTATGTGCACTCTGTGATTGAATGTTTCTTTGAATGTTGTGTTGTGTTAGCTGTAGAATTTGCAATTTCTTATTACGTAACTGAACAGATTCTCTGCCTTAAAAGAAAAAATGAATTACACTTATTCACCCCCCTCTAGGTAGTTAGGCACTAATTCTTTCAAGTGGTATCAGAGCCAGGTTCCTCAAAGTTTGACTTAACAGTCTGAGTTAGATCCATAAGGCAGATTCAAGATCAAGAAAATGGGTTCAGGGGAAAATCATATGGAAATAGGTTCTATGAAATTACCCATATACATGAAGTAGATATTTGGAATATGGAAAGAAAGGGTCAGGCTGTTTATGGAGGCTTCTGATCCAAGGATCTATATTACAGTAAAGGAAGGTCCTTATATTCCTATGAAGATTTCAGTTCTAGATGCAAACCAAAGAACTCCCAAGGATTTCAGAGATGACTAAGGATGAGATCATCCTGGCAACTATGGATAAAAGAGCCCAGAATATCATAGTAAGTGTCATAGATGATTCAGCATTTCAAAATTTGATTCACTACAAGACCTCCAAGGAAATGTGGGAAACTTTGATAGTTTATATGGAGGGTTCTAAAGAAGTCCGACAAGATAGAAAGTCTATGCTGAACTAGGAATATGAGAGTTTCAGACAAGGAAAGTCTGACAGTATAACTGAGTGTTATAAAAAGTTCTATAAAATAGTAAATGAGCTGATGTCCTATGGAATAATCTTCAGTACATATGAAATGAATGATAAATTCCTAAGATCCTTGATAAAGGATTGGGACACTAAGATTTGTGCCATTAGGGAAGTGGCCAAACTTGCAAATATCTCTCCTCCAACTTTGTTTGGAAAATTGCTGTCATATGAGATGCAGCTGATGTCTAGGAAAGAGGAAGAGAAAAGTGCAAAAGGGGAGCATAGAGAAAAGTATGTGGCCTTCAAGGTTGAGTCCACTAGGAAGAATAGGACGATGTCTCCATCACCTCCTAAGATAGTTGCTGAAATTACTTCAGATAATTCAGACAACAAAAATTCAGACAGTAGTGAATCAGATGAAGATTTTGCAGCATTTACAAGACAGTTCCAAAGATTCTTAAAGAAGAAGCAGTGGAAGTCAAAACCCTCCACATCTCAGCCTAAGGATGACTATTATCAAAAGAGGAAGTCATCCAGGAAGGACATGAGTAGGTCTAAGCCAAGCAAATATACAACATCAAAGATAGTTTGCTACTGCTGTAATAGGCCTGGACATGTTGTGGCTGAGTGTCCAGACAAAAGAAAAGAGTCTGCTGATAAAAAGAATATTCAACACCAGAGCAAGAAGGAGAAATCCTTTGTTGCTAAGAAGGAGAAGAGCTTGACAGATCAATCATCTTCAGAGTCAGAATCTGAAGCTGAGGCATACATTGGTCTATATGCAGCAGATGAAGAAGATGAGTTTCTGCAAGTGCTGAACTCTATCTATGAACAAGAAGACCATCAGTGCAAGGGACTGATGGCCGTGTCAGAAGAAGACAAGTGTCAGGATCAGCCTGGTCCTAGTACGGTACAATATTTTTCTAGAAATTCAGTTTGTAGTACTGGGTCAGAGTCAGCAACTTCTGCATCAAGTGATGTGGATGTGTCTGAGTCTGAAGGTGATATTCATCAGCTGATAGATGAATATGGGGACTTGTTGCAGGCACTAAAGAAAAGAAAAAACCTGGCCAAAACTCTGGCTAAGGAAATTGTAGATCTTAAGATGGCTGCATCTGATTCAGAGAAGATGCTGGATCAAAAGATGAATGAGATTGCCAAATTGAAGAACATAACTGTTATTCAAATGGGGACAATCACATTCAAGAATGATCAGATTAAAAATCTGGAGATTAGACTTCAGAAAGAAAAGGTAATTGTGGCTAGTTTTTCTAAGCCAAAATCTGTATTACCCTTAATAGATGACTTTCTGTCACAAAAGGGTAAGGCAGGAATAGGCTTTAAGAGAACAGCATGGGCTGCTAAGTCCAACAAGAAAGGCAAAGCCCCAGCACAAAACAATAGACCTTCTGTAAACAATACAGCTAAAGTTGTACCTAGACAAAGGTATAATAAGTCTGAGTGCTAGTGTTGTGGCAAGATAGGCCACTTTGTCTTAGATTGTTGGCACAATTCCAGTGTCAAGGAGAGTAGCAGTCTGCCTGTTAGAAGAACTGCACGCAGATTTGTTAAATTTCAGGCTAACATGAACCAAGGACCCAAAACTCATTTGTGTTCTAAGGTGAAGTAATCTTTGTTGTAGGTGAGTCCAAGTTGCCATGCCACTATATGTTACTTGGACAGTGGATGTTCCAGGCATATGACTGGAACAAGCGGATTGCTGAAGGACTACTCACTTATGCTAAATGGGCCTAAAATAATTTTTGGTGGTTCTGAAAAGGGAATCATCATTGGTTTTGGTAACATTTCTAATAACTCAATTACAATCACTCAAGTGGCCTATGTAAAGGGTTTGAAACACAACCTAATTAGCATAAGTCAGCTGAGTGATTTAGGATATGACATTTCTTTTGTCAAGAATGGGTGTCATGTCAAGAGGTCAAGTGATCAAGAGATCATATTGACTGGATATAGGAAAATTAATGTATACTGCTTGAATTTTGAGTGTGAGAATAAAAATTCTCCTATCTGTCTTGTGGCTGATGAGAAAGTCTCTCATTATGTCAAGTGGCACAAGAGGCTAGCTCATCTTAACTACAAGATGATTGGCCAACTCTTTAGCAAAGAGTTAGTGAGGAATGAACCTCAAGTTAAGTGTTATAAGGATGGAATATGTTCTGCTTGTCAAAAAGGCAAGCAAACTAGATCCTCCTTTCAAAGCCTTGAAAGTAAGGATTCAGTGAGGTGCTTGTACCTCTTGCATATGGATTTATTTGGTCCTATGCCAGTTCTGAGCCTAGGTAGGAAGGTCTACACTTTTGTGGTTGTAGATGACTATTCTAGATTCTCATGGGTATTCTTTCTGAGACAGAAATCTGAAACCCCTAAGGTCTTCTACACTTTTATCAAACAAATTCAGAATGAATTTAATAGTTCAGTGGTCAAAATCAGAAGTGACCATGGAACTGAATTCCAATCTGAAAGTATGACAAAGCTGTGTGAAGAGTTTGGGATTCTTCAGAAATTCTCCTCACCTAGAATACCTCAGCAAAATAATATTGCTGAGAGAAAGAATAGGACATTGATTGAGGCTGGAAGAACATTATTGAGTGACACTTCTCTCCCAGAATATTTCTGGGCTGAGGCAGTTAACACTGCATGTCATGTGCTCAATAGGCTTCCATCACCAAAAGCCACAAAAAGACACCATATGAGATTGTGAAAGGAAGAAAACCAAACCTATCCTATTTCAGGAACTTTGGTTGCAAATGCTATGTACTTAACAATGGCAAATCTCACTTATCTACGTTTGCTGCCAAATCCCAAGATGAGATATTTGTTGGGTACAACAATAATAGTAAGGCTTATAGGGTTTACAACTTGGCTACTCATGTTGTAGAAGAGTTAGTTCATGTCATCTTTGATGAAACTAGACTTATTAACAGTGAGTTGCCAAGTAGTTCTTGTAGCTCCACAGATATATAGCAAAAGATGGACCAGCTCACTATCAGAGAAGTTCCAACTGCAAAGCTAGATTAGGAAAATGGTAGTTGCTTTCCAGGGGGAGTACAAGACACACAAGATGATGATGAAGAACATGAAGTGCAACATAATAATGATATGGAAGAAGGTCTAGCTGTTGATAGATTACCTCCAGCAGTTAGACAGTTGAAGGATTATCCTGCACACCAGATCATTGGTGATCCAAGACAAGTAGTACAAACAAGGAGCAGGAACTTGAATACAGTCCTTTGCTCTAGCTTCTTATCTCAAGTGGAACCTAAGAGATTTGGTGAAGCTGTTAAGGACCCACACTGTATTGATACCATGCAGGAGGAATTAAATCAGTTCAGAAGGTGCAAGGTTTGGGATTTGGTTCCAAAACCAAAGGGCCACAATGTCATAGGAACAAAGCTGATATACAGAAACAAGCTTGATGAGAGTGGAATCATAGTGAAGAACAAGACAAGACTAGTTGCCAAAGGATACAGACAAGAGGAGGGCATAGACTTTGATCAGACTTTTGCTCCATTGTCTAGGTTGGAAGCTATCAGACTATTCCTAGCCTATGCAGTATATCAAGGTTTCAAAGTGTTCCAGATGGATGTGAAGTCTGCATTCTTAAATGGAGACTTAAAAGAGGACGTATATGTGGAGCAGCCCTTAGGTTTTATTGATCCACTCTATCCTACTTATGTCTATAGACTTAGGAAATCTTTGTATGGGTTGAAACAAGCCCCAAGGGCTTGGTATGAAACCCTGTCTAATTTCCTCATTGAGAACAAATTCTCAAGGGGGAAAATAGACAAGACTCTATTCCTTAGGGAATCCAAAGGAAAGATAATCCTAGTCCAAATATATGTTGATGACATAATATTTGGGTCTACAGAAAGTAACCTTTGTAGAAAGTTTGCAAAACTTATGAAAGGGAAATTTGAAATGAGCAGTATGGGAGAACTTAAGTTCTTTTTGGGTCTCCAAGTAAGACAGACTGAAGATGGCTTGTTCATATCCCAGTCTAAGTTCACCCTGCAGTTAATTAAGAAGTATGGTATGTAATCTTCCACTACCATGAGAACTCCAATGGGGACAAGTATATCTCTTAGCAAAGATGATTCAAGGAAACCTGTAGATGAAACTTTGTATAGAGGAATAGTTGGCTCCCTCCTGTATCTGACTGCTAGTAGACCAGATATCATGTATGCTACATGTGTCTGTGCTAGGTACCAATCCTACCCTAAAGAATCTCATCTTACTACAGTAAAAATGATTTTGAGATATCTTAAGGGCACACCTAATCTAGGCCTTTGGTATCCTAGGAATAGGGATTTTCTACTAATGGGCTATCCAGATGCAGACTTTGCAGGTTGCAAAGTAGACAGGAAAAGCACAACAGGCTCCTGTCAATTTCTAGGAGGAAGACTGGTGTTTTGGAGTTGTTAGAAGCAGACCAGTGTGGCAATTTCCACAGTTGAGTCAGAGTATATTGCTGCTGGAAGTTGCTGTGCACAGCTGTTGTGGATTCAGCACCAGCTAGTAGACTATGGTATTCAGGTAAGTAAAACACCTTTGCTTTGTGATTCTACAAGTGCTATTTCTATTGCTAATAATCATGTTTCACATAGTAGGACTAAGCTTATAGAAATTAGATACCATTTTATTAGAGAACATGTAGAGAAAGAGGACATCTCCCTAGAATTTGTCAAAACAGATTATCAAATTGCAGATATGTTTACTAAGCCTCTAGATGAAACTAAATTCAATAAGTTTAAAATTGAATTAGGTATGTTGAACATAAACTAGTTTAACAAAATTGGCTAAGTAAAATTATGTCGACACAAGAAGTTGTGTGTGTCGATACATAGTAGTTGGTGTCGACATTCCAGGGAAGTAATGTCGACACATCTATAAAATTGGTGTCGGCAATTTAGAGAAGTAGTGTCGACACATCCAGAAGTAGTGTCGACACATCCAGCGGTGTTGTCGACACATAGGATCAATACACAGATTTCGTCGAGCACAAAGGAATAAGTGTCGACACATAGAAGTCAACACTTATGTCGAGACATTAGAAGTCTTTGTCGACACTTTTCAACAGTGTCGACACATTAAGTGAATTATGACGTGCCTTTTCACCTTTGTTTTTAGAAAGGTATAAATAGGTCAACAACATTGTCTGTCGACACGCTCTCCATAGTTTCGAGACCAAAACTTTGTGTCGACAAATTCTCTCATCTAAATTCAAGATTTCTCTCAACCCTAATGGCGCCCAGGCTTGAAGACAATGTCAATGAATGATATGAGATGGTACGCAATGCCTTTGATCATGCGGACCCTGAAATTAAAGATGTAGTAACCCTAATTGCTGAAAATGGGTTGGAGTTTCTGGTATCTGAACCAACAAAGATTTGGAAGAAGGAAATACTAGAATTTTTGGTGCTGCTACCCTAGATCAAATTGGACTCAAAATTAGATCCACAGTCCATGGAGTAAAGGTGAAAATCACCCAGAAGAGTTTAAGGAAAGTTCTTCACCTGCCAAGAACACAAGAAGAAGAATATGTACCCGCATCTAAGCTAAGGGAAGCACTTCAATGGTGTGGAATTGATTCCACCATGATGATTGGCTCAACTTTGAACAGGAAAGGCATGAATATGTAAGGGAAGTTCTTGTTTGAAGTTGTAGGAAAAGTGATTCTCTATAAGCCAGCTGGCATGATAGGATTTCTGCCTATATGTTCAGCCTTATGACCAGAATCATCTACAGACTACACACTGATTGGTCAGTAGTAATTTTTGAAAAGATTAAGGAAAGTCTTAAGAAGCCAAATCTGGGAAGAATTATGAGTCTGTACTTGGCTGGAACGTTTCCAGAAGTAATGCAACAAGCTGTTGGTTCTAAAATTCACCAAATGAGGAGAATGGACATAAGGATTATCTCAAGATGGGATAGGGTCCTTACAAAGGACATGCCTGATGAGGAGAGGCAAGAGATTCCTGAAAAATCTACAGCACAAGAAACTCCTGCACAAGATGTTCCAGATAGTGCACAGGTGCAGGGGCTGCCACTACTTGAGGAAGAGCCAACCCACTTGGACAGTGAAATGGCTACACAAACAATTCTTGAGGTAATTCAAGAGGTTAATCAATCAATTCTTAATGATAAGGATGACACTATCACTAAGTTTTGATTGATATTGACCAGCCAACTCAACTAAACACTCCAGCACAAGATGTTATCATGGAGGATACATCATCTACTGCTAATGCTCCGGAGGTTGTAACACCTCAAGTACCTACTCAATAAGAAATTACCCTAGAAGAATTGTTCCCTAATTTAGTGCAAGCAAACATTGAGGGGGAGCAACCTGGATTTGAGGGGGAGAAAACTGATTTTTAGGGGGAGCAAGCTAGCCTTGAGGGTGAGCAAGCAGGATCTCAGGTGGAGCAAGTCAATATTGAGAAGGATAGAGTTGATTTAGGCAGTTCCTCAGCTTCTGAAGATGAAGCAGCAGTACAAGACAAGAAGAGAAAACTGATGGTGTTCAAAAGAAGGAGTCAAAGCTATAAGAGGGCTTTACAAACTGCTCCACAATCTACCCCAACTAATGATTATAGTTCTTTGTTGATATCTTTACAAGTAATGTTGGATGAGCAAAGGAAGGCTATGGAAAAATATATGGATGAAAGCCATAAGGATTTACAATTCTCCTTACCTCAAGACATCAAATCTATAAGATTTGAGGTGAATCAGAATAAGAAAGAAATGACTGATTGTTTCCACAAGGGTGAAAATGTCGTGGTTTTCCTAGCCACACATCAAGAAAAAATCAAGACTCAAGTTGATGATATAGCTGTAAAGCAAGGCTATGTCCTAGAGAATCAACTTAGAATGAATGATAATCTGACTGAATCACATAATGTGATTGTTACAAAAATAAAGAATATTGCTACTGCCCAGACTGCAGCAAGGACTACAGCTAAAGCAGATTTTGACAAGCAATTACAGGAAGGACTAGCTGCTGTAAAAACAGCTATTGAGGATTCTCAAAAGACTATTTCTGCACAGCTACTGAAATTAAAGTCTTTTTATAAAGATGGTGTAAATTTTCTTGATGAACAAATCAGATTTCAAAAAGATGATCTCAGGGATCATGTTGCAAGAGAAGTCATAAAGGGGGAGAGAGTATTTGTCAAAGCTAGATCTGATCATGCTAAATGGATATCTAATAGCATCAGAGCCACACTTGGATATCCACCCCTCTGTGATGATGACAATATAGCTGAGTCTGGTATACACCCTGCCTATTTTGGAGGTGAACAACCTGAAGTTGCTCAAGTGATTTATCCTCCAGCAGATTTTGGGATGATTCACCAAGAAGTACAGTCTATGTACAGTCCTCCAGAGGGTAATAACAATATTATCCTTGAGAAAGTAGACATGCCAGTGCCAGAGGAAGTTTTGCACAAAGAGCAAGAAACTTTATTGTCTAAGAAAAGATTTAGAGAACAAGCTGAGTTGAAGCCTGATTTTGAGTAGTGGAGTCCAACATCCAGGAACATTATACTAACTGCTTGGAAAGTTGTAAAGGACAAGACCCAAGAGAGGGGTAAATGGTACTCTAAACAAGAATGGATAAAACATGAATCCACGCAAGAAGTCATTGTTCAATATAGAAGAAAGGCTAAAGCTGAGAAGCTACCTCCTAATGCTCAGGAGCCTAGCAAATATTTCCCAAAGCCCTTTCATTACTTTGAAAGACAAAGAATAAGGGCTGAAGAGCAAAATAAGAAAGATCTAAAGGGAAAGAAGCCAGCTGATGATACAAATGCTCCAGTACAAGCCAAGGTCCAATCAGGCAAAGGCATATTCATCAAGGAGCCAGATCAACTTTAGACTAGATTTACTTAAGTTTACAACTTTGTAATCTTTAGTATTAAAATCTATGTAAACATTTGTTATGAAACTTTTGGAAGTTGAAACAAAACATTGATGAATGTGCATTGTGTTAGCATTATTATTCTGTGATGATATATTATATATGTTTTGTTTAGAAATTACCCTGTCATATAACATTTTTATACATCATAATATGTATTTGTTATCAATGGTGTATATCATTGACTAAGGGTTATGACTTCTCCAAATACGGGAAGATTGTTGGGTACATTGAAAAATGTGTACCAGATTTGAAGAAGCCTAACCCTACTCAATGATATGCATCAAGGTGTATTTGATGTTGTTTTGAGTTTATATTTGTAGGTTAAGTAAATGCAGGAATGCAGAAAAATTTCTAAGTCCAAATGTCGACACTAGGAGAAGTTGTGTCGACACTTATGAAGGCTTGTGTCGACACTGGAGAAAAGCTGTGTTGACACTTGGAGTTAATTGTGTCGACACTCGGAAAGGTTGTGTTAACACCTAAAGAAATTGTGTCGACATACAGAGGCAGGGTCGACTCACAGAGAAGCATAGTCGACATCAACTGTGTCGACACCAAGAGACAGTGTTGACATACAGAAATATGTTGTCGACATCAATTGTGTCGACACCAAGAGGCAGTGTCGTCACACAGAAGACTTTATCGACATCAACTGTGTCGACACACAGGACTTGTGTCGACACACAGTAGAGTTTCAACTAAGTCAAAGAGAAGAAGTGACTGTGTCGACACAAAGAATCAGTGTCGACACATTCTACAGAAGCTGTGTCGAGAAGCAGTATCAACAACAAAAGAGATGTGTCGACACCATCAAGGCATGTGTCGACACTTAGTCCACTTGTATCGACACTTAGTCTACTTGTGTCGACACATGAAGAAGTTCAGTCTCGACACTTTGCTGACAGAGACAGATTTCAAGAAGTGACTAGATGACTTGACAGCTGTCATTTCAACCGGTCTACTGCAACTATAAAAGCTGTCAGAAGTTTGTTAGAAACCGGATCAGCCGGTTAATATGGAGAAAGTCTATATAAAGGTATTCTCCTTCAATAGAAACTGATCACTGAAAACTACTGATAGAAGAACTAATACAGAAGATTTTTGTCAGAAGATCCAGGAAGAAGTTAGAGAGAGAGAGAGAGCTCCATCTATTGAAGTGCAGTTGCTGAACCAGGCTGCTAAGAAGGATTCAGATTGAGATCTGAATTTCAAGAAAGTAGCTGATTGAAGATCAACTTCAAAGGAGTACAACCCTACTGGTTTTAGATACAAGAAGCTTTGAAGAAAGCTAAGAGAGGTTGTTCTCTCCATTAGATTCTTCCAAGAACTGATCAAGAAGCCATCCATCCATTCTATCTCTACCAGGGTGGTGGTAAAATATTTTGTTAAATGTATTTTCTATATGATCTATTCTAGATCTGAGTTGTAAGCATGTGTTATAAAGGCTGAGTGTAGGAGATTTAGATCTCTGAGTGGTAGGCCTTGTTTAAGGCTGAGGTAGGGTTGTGAGCCTGCGTTGTAGGAGATTGATATCTCTGAGTTATAGGCCTTGTGTAGGCTAAGGTAGGGCATATTTCTTGAGCTGTAGGACCGTTGTTGGGTTCTGCGTTGTAAGATCTGAGGATCTGAGTTGAAGAGCAGAGGTTAGGCCGAATCTAGTACTCTGCTAAATAGGCGAAGGGGGAAAGTGGATGTACCCAGACCTTGGGGAACCACTATAAAAACTGTGTGCACTCTGTGATTGAATTTTTCTGTGAATGCTGTGCTGTGTTAGCTGTAGAATTTGCAGTTTCGTATTATTTAACTGAACAGATTTTCTGCCTTAAAAGAAAAAAGGAATTACACCTATTCACCCCCCTCTAGGTGGTTAGACACTAATTCCTTCATACACTCACACACATAAATTAAAAACAAAATGAGAGTTACCTAAAAATTAAAACAACTACTTTTTTATACTTAGGTTTTACCAAAAACACATAAAAAGAACAAATAAAAATTAAAAGAACAAAAAGTTTTTCAAAACAAAGCACAAAACAAAGTTCTTTAAAAATTAAAATTACAACTTTTTCATTCTTATGAGTTCATAAAAGTGATAATAAAGCTGAAATAAAATTTAAAAGAACAAAAAGGTTTTACAATCCTTAAAAAAACTAAGTAAAGAAAATCAAAAACACTTAAAACCCTTTTATAAATTCTTAAGAATGAAAATCTTTAATAAACACCTAACATGGAGACAAACCAAAAAAAAGGAAAGCATAAGAACTAAACAAATTACACTCATACACACACACACACACACACACACTTTTCATAAAAGAGAAGAATAGGGAAATACAAAGGGATAAAATGCGAAAGAAAGTGGGCACACACGTTCATTCCAAAGCCATTTAAGAAGAGAAAAGCTTATATATTTTATTGATTAAAGGGAACTATTACAAAGCTAATACAAACATAAAGAGAGAGGAGGAGAAAGTTCTCCTTACATGGCAAAGGAATACACCAGGGCAGCCCACAAAACACACTAAAGTGGCTCAAAAAAGTGAACCCTTGGTTCTTCCAAAAATGCGCTATTTATAGAGAAAATTGTTGAAGAACACGTCCCCTGACACGGGCATGTAGTGGCGGCGTGTTAGCACTATTGGCGATGTGATCCGGCGATTTGACTGGAAAGTTGACTTGTGGCTAAACACGAGGATGTCATGCCCCCGGTCACGGGTGTGACTCTGGGCGTGTCGGGGAGGTTGATACGGGCGCAGGTTGCGTAAAAGGTTACTCGTGCGGGTCTTGTCGGCCAGGTGGAGGAGTACATGTGGCGTTCACACCCGTGTCTCTGTCTACAAAGGGCATGTCGGGTTGGTCTCGACGAATGTCGAGAGCGTTGTGTCGAGAGCGTTTGTCGAGTCTGGAAGTTGTCGAGCGGAAAATGTCGAGATAAAGTGTCGAGAGCAAATGTTTAGAGCAAATGTAAAGAGGAAGATGTCGAGAGCAAGTGACACGGGCGTGTCGGTTTGGCTGACATGGGCGTGTCAGGTTGATAGATGAACGTTGAGAGCATTTTGTCGAGCTGGAAGCCTTGATCGTCGACCGGGAATGACACGGGCGTGTCGGGCCAGGTGACATGAGCGTGTCAGGTCAATTTTTGTCCATTTTCTGAAAAATTTCAGAAATCAAATTTAAGCTATGTTAGAAATAATATTTATAAAAAGGAGCAATTTATTAAATAAAATTAACTTAAAAAAGGCAAAACTAAACAAAAATATCATAATAAAAACATAGAAAAATGCGTATAATTGCAACTTATCACTTCACTAATTTTATCTGACAAATTCAGAACTAATTGTACTGTTTGTGGTCAAAATCAGAAGTGACCACGGAACAGAGTTTGAGTCTGGTGCCATGACAAAATTCTGTGAAAGCCAAGGTATCATTCTTGAGTTTTCCTATCGGCGCACTCCACAGCAAAATGGTGTTGTTGAGAGAATGAATAGAACCCTAATTGAAGCATGTGCAACCATGTTGAATGACACTTCACTTTCGGAGTACTTCTTGGTTGAAGCAGTCAACTTGGCTTGTCACATGCAAAACAGAGCACTCATCAACAAAAACTATCGTAAGACCCCCTATGAGCTTTGAAGGGCAGAAAACTGACTGTGTCCTACTTTAGAATCTTTGTAAGTAAATGCTTCGTACTTAATAGTGGAATATATTACCGCACAAAGTTTATTGAAAGGTGATTCGAAGGTATTTTCGTAGGATATAGTAGCCATAGTAAGGCATTTGTGATTTTCAATAAGAAAACTCTAGTGGTAGAAGAGTCAATAAATATTTTTATTTGATGTGACTAGCATGCTTCATAGCAGCTCGTCTAGTGTCATTGGTGTAGATGCAGGTACCAGGTTCAAGGAGCGATGCTTGGAAGAAGCCTTTAAGGAAGAAGATGCAAGCTCAGTCAAACTCGTAGATCTAAGCTTGGTGGATGAAGAACCTCTAAAGGAAGAATTTCCTCAACTTATAGAGGTTGTGAAAGATACTGCAGAGCCTGCTGGAGGGAGAGCAAGGAATCTAGAGTTCAGATACCTAAGAGTTCACCCAGCTGATCAGATCATTGGAGAGCCAGGTAACGGCGTTAGAACCAGAAGAGGTACAATAAATGAAATTTTGCATCTTAGATTTCTGTCTCAGGTTGAACCGAAAAAGTTCAAGGAAGCGAACAAAGATGCCTCTTGGATTATGGCAATGCAGGAGGAGCTCAACCAGTTTGAATGATGTAAAGTCTGGGAGCTAGTGCACAGGCCAAAGGGACAGAAAGTGATAGGCACTAAGTGGATATTCAAAAAAAGCTAGACAAAAGCAATGTAATTATCAAGAACAAAGTCAGGCTTGTAGCGCAAGGTTATAGACAAGAAGAGGGGATCAACTTCGACCAGAAATTGACTCCAGTGGCTCCGCTCGAGGCGATCAGATTGTTTCTTGCGTATGCTGCCCTCAAAGGCTTCACTGTCTACTAAATGGACGTGATGTCAGCATTTCTCAATGGGAATTTTAAAGAGGAAGTATATGTAGCGCAACCCCCATGTTTTGTCAATTCTCAATTCCCTGAACATGTTTATTTCTTAAATAAAGCCCTATATATTTTAAAGCATGCTCCCCGAGCTTGGTATGAGATGTTGTCTAGCTTTCTTCTTGAGAGCAAGTTCACAAGGGAAAAGATAGACAAGACATTATTTCTTAAGGATGTTAAAGGAATGATTTCGCTAGTGCAAATCTATGGCGACGACATCATATTTGGCTCTACAGAAGACAACATTTGCAAAAAATTTCCAAAGTTATGCAAGGGAAGTTTGAAATAAGCAGTATGGGTGAGCTGAAGTATTTCTTAGGACTTCACGTGAAGTAATCTGAAGATGGAATTTTCATCTCTCAGACGAAGTTCACCAAGGTGCTTCTTAAGAAATTCGGAATGGAGAGCACAACCTCTATGAGGACTTCAATGGGTTCAACTGTGTCTCTGGAAAGGATGAGAAAGGGAAACCATTTGATGAAAACAAGTACAGAAGCATAATTGTATCATTGTCTACCTGACTGCCAGTAGACAGATATAATGTTATCAATATGTGTCTGTGCTAGATATCAGGTGAACACTAAGGAATCTCATGACGTCACTGCAAAGCGGATTTTAAGATACCTTAACGGTACAACCAATCTTGGCTTATGGTACCCAAGAAATAATGATTTCGAGCTAATTGGATTTTCATATATAGATTTTGCAGGTTGCAGGGACGATAGAAAAAGTACTTCTGGGATGTTCCAATTTCTCGAAAGACGGCTTAATTCTTGGAGCAGTAAAAGCAGACTTGTGTTGCAACATCTACTACCGAGTTACAGTATATCTCTGCGGGTAGTTGTTGCGCACAGCTTCTATGGATCATAAATCAACTTGAAGATTATAATTTGAAGTTCAGAGATATTTTAATGTATTGCGACTCATCCAGTGCGATTGCTATCGCAAACAATCCAATTTCCAACAGCCGGACCAAGCACATCGAGGTGTGCTATAATTTCATCTGGGGGCATGTGGAGAACAAGGATAGCCCTCAGCTATGTCTCGACGGACAAACAAGTTGCAGATATATTCACTAAGTCGCTGTACGAGGCCAAGTTCTCCTTCTTCAAGATAGAACTTGGAATGCTCAACTTGGAATCCTGAAAAGTTCATTTTTGAATTCAAGAGAAGATTCAGCATCGACCACTCAGAAAATTCCAAGAGAATTCAAATTCAGGAAAAATCTCACGTTCAGAAAGTGATTTCTTGAAATACTACTTCTATTTCTCGAGAAGAACTTATATTTCCTGAGAAGAACTTATGGATTTCCCAAGAAGAACATATGGATTACCCAAGAAAGACTCGTATTTCGTGAGAAGTACTTCTTTTTCTCAACAAGAACTTATATTTCTCGAGAAATGCTTACTATATTTCCCGAAAGCTTCTAAACTTCTCGAGAAATGCTTATTGGATCACTCAGAACACTATTTCTATTTCCCGAGAAATGCCTTACGGATTTCTCAAGAAGCATTATTATTCTAAAGAAATGTCGTAATCTGCCAACTTAAAATTCTGAATTATTTGAACCCCATTCCCTGGTACGCTATCCTTAATTCTTCAAAATTTTCAATTTTATATAAATATATAGGTCCATAGAATATCCAAATCCACGAATTCGAATAGCCCTCTCTTGAAGAAAGTCTTTTCAGTTTCGCCGAAGGTCTCAGCCGCTTTTCTCGCAAAATCCACCGCTTCTTCTCCGGAAGATCAGAAGTTTCTCATTCTCTCCATTCAATGGATCCCTTTGCTAAAATCGGCGTCTGCAGTGAATTCATTCGCGCAGGTATTGAGGATATTTCTGATGATTTCCGAAATGTTCTGCTACTTCTTGAATCTGCCAGCCTCACCATCATCATAGAGCATCGGTGCAAGGCTCTTATTCCAGATTTAGAAGAGTTCTTCAAAAATGCTAAACTTAAGAGAAGTGGGAAGTTGTTCAAAACTTCAGTTAGAGGCATGAAAATCAAGATGAATCCATCTTCTCTAATAGCGTTTCTGAAATTGCCAGCCATTGTTGAAGAAGACTACCTAGAAGAACCAGTTTATTCCAGGGCTTTTTCATTTTTGCGTGCTCTCCCAATCTACTGCCTCTATTCGTCGACAACAAATGAATGATGAGAGCAAACGTTCTGGCATATATACTTGGAGAAGTCTTACTCTTCAAAACAGGTTCAATTAGTTACATTTTCTCAGAATTTTTCTGCATGATGACAGTAGTGGTATGTAGAATGAAATTCCAGTGACGACATATGTTGTTTGAGAAAATTAAATAAAGCATGAAGGCTCCAAGCTTTATAAGAATTATTTCTATGTTTCTAAATCAACTGCACCCTGAAATCTTTGACTTATCCAAAGGTGTATGCATTCACCACCTAAAGGAAGTCACTATCTCCTCCATCAGCAGATGGAAAATTAGAATCCCAAGGCCAGGCCAGGCTCCCACAGTGCCAAGGATTGTAGATGATGAGGACAGGAGCCCATATCCTCCTTATACTAATGTAGTTGGCACATCTGGTGCAGCTGTTGAAGGGGAGCCTGCTCCTTCAGTTCATGAAGAGGATCAACATGCTAAAGTACCAGAAACAGAGGTTCAGATAGATGTTCATGTTGCTCAGGTTTCAGAGAAAGTTGTTGATGAAGATTTGCCAGTAGAAAAAGAAAACACAACTCAGGTTGATGTTGAGTAGAGCACCTCTGTGCATGAGGGTGGCTCAGGTATGGAGATTGACAACTCCTCTGATACAGGAAATCTTGATGATGATCAAATGGATACCATTGCAGCTGACATTGACATGATGATATAAAATCTAACTTTTGATGATCCCATGTTAATCATTCCTAAAAGTCTCCTGAAAAGCCTCCTGAAAAGACTTCTGAAAAGACTCCTGAAGAGATCCCTAAAGAGACTCCTGAGGAGACCCTAAAAGATTCTCTACCCAAGGCATAAAGTTAGGGGGATAATGTGTAGTTACTTTCTGATGAGGAAGAAGTTCTTGCAGAACCTACAGAATGTCCACTCGGAAATTTGGATTTATCTATACCTACCATTCTTGGTGAGGAAGAGGATATAATGATTTTTGCACAGAGAGGAAAAAGTTAAGTTGTTATTGAAGAAGTTCCTATTTGGACAACTCCAGTTCTTCCTCCTCCTCTGGTGAAATAATTCCTGATGATACCCAGTTGGTAAAATTGAATATATGTTGACTAAGCAAAGAAAGTACTTTGACAAGTCTCTCAAGGATGTAACTAATAAAGTCACTGCTCTTGAAAATGAAATGAGCAGAGGATTTGCTGAAATCCAAAATAATACAGATGAGTTCAAAAGACTGTTAAACATTGGTGGCAAGCCTCTAGACCACACTATCACTAGTGTTGGACAAGTCATGGATCATGCAGTTACTATAGCAAACAAGCACATCCTATTGCTGAAGAAGAGTGAAGAACAGAACTTCAAGACCTGTGAAGTTGGAAAGTTCAAAGAAGATGTCATAGAAACCCTCTCTATAGAAGTCAGAAAGGGGGAGGATAAAGTAAAAGAAAATCTAGACAAGATAGTTCAAGAGATGAAAACTTAGTGGGGTGAAAAACTGTAAGAAATCAATACTAGTGTTGAAAAGAAGATTAAGGGGGTAAACATATATACTTTTGAGACTACAGTGTGGATGCAAATCAAAGTCTTTCCAGATTTTCAAGTTGATCCAAATGAAGCTCCACCTCCTCATCTTGATCAAAATCTCTTTGATCCAAATGTCTACAGGTCTACCTGTTCTCCAAGACTTGAATTGGATGAACTTTCTCTTGAGAGTTATTCTTAAGTATGGACTTCAGAACATCCAGAGATACATCAAGATCTACCTCTTGAGATTCTAGTGCAAAAGAAAAGGAAATATGGTGATGGTGCTTCTGCCAGTAGATCTAATCCCAGTAAAGGTGCTGCTATGAGGAAAGAACAAGAATTTGTTGATATTTGGAGTCCTAATTCTAAGTCTCTTATTCTGGATACTCTGAAACTGGTTGTGGATTTCAATGAAAAGAAGGATGATCACTATAGCCACAAGGAGTGGGAGCTCTATGAAAAATCTTTGACAAAAAGAAGGATTTATGATCGTGAACATGATCGTAATAATAATAATGCTCCTCCTCGGCCTCCAAAGTATTATCCCAAACAATTCAGTTATCAGAAGAGGCAAAAAGAAAAGAAGAAATGACTGCATCAGCAAGAATACCAATTATTTGAGATTATCAATATTATAGAATTTTGTTGACCTGGATATATTCTAATGGACAAATTATATATATATATATATATATATATATATATATATATATATATATGATTTTGAATTTTGTTGATCTTATTATTTCTCATTTCTCATTGCATATATTGTGTTACTTGTTAGTTATTTCTTTAATTATCTTGATATAATTCACCTTATTGTATAGGGTTCTGACTTCTACAAATAGGGGGAGATTGTTGGGTTTTGTATCCACAATAACCTAGATTTGTGTAAAGTCACCTTTGAACTAAGATGAATTAAGTTTGTATTTGATGCTATTCTTTAGTTGAGTACTTGCAGGTCATTATTACCAAGTGTAGACTAATGTCAGTTTACAATGAGTCACTAAACACAAGACCATACAATGTAATCCCTTATTGTTTGATCCATGGTGTTGACTCATGTGTAACCTCTCCATTGGGATGCACTTCTGAAAGTGAGGGTTAGATCTAGAATACTCTAGAGGGGGTGGGGTGAATAGAGTATATTTAAAATTTATTAGGTGGCAAAACAAACAGTGCTGTTACAGCTTTTGCTGTAAACTTAAAGGTGCAGTAATAGAAAATGGAAAATAAATAATAATCAACCTAATCACAGCCACACAGCAAGAAACAAAAAGAAAAAGATAGGAAACCAGATGACACAAGAAATTTATAGTGGTTCCCCAAATCTGGGTAGTCCACTCTTCTACCACCCTTGGTAGGAATCCACTCAGGTTTTTGATTAGGTGCCTGACACCAATGGATTTTGATCAGGTCCCCAAAAACCAACTCAAGTCTTTTGGTAAGGAGACTTGCAAACAAGAATCACTTTTGAAGGGAGATGACAACCCTTTATACAGGTGGGGGTGAGAGAGTGATTTTGTCTTCTCTATCAACAATCAGAGAGAAGACTTATGTGGAATGATGTTAGCAAATAGCTCCCCCTGAGATGTAGAATGATTCAGGGAAGATCTGGAGCTTTGCTGTAGGCTGATAGGTCTTCAATCAGAGTTCTGGACAAGCAGTGATGCGGGAGATTCTTGACTGATTTGATATTTGTTGTCCTTCGAAGTCCTCGAGAGAATGTTGAAGAAGGAGACTCTTGATATAGTATGATTGTTCTTCTTCTTCTGAATAAAGATCAATGCCTGTCACTGTGAGCTTCAGTATGATTTTCTTGTGTGAATCTTTTCTGTTACTGTATTGATTCTTGCAGTCAGTCTGTATCAGTGTATCTCTTTTTCTGACTGAGTATGTTCTTCTTCTTCTAGTGTTCTCGCTTCAAAGTTCTCGATCTTGTTTTATTCTATATCTCTTCAAAAATTTGAATCCTCTGTAATTAATGCTGACGCCTTGTGAATAATCGACATTAAATCATTTCCTCAACTGTCCCATGGAAAATCAACAAGTAATATTCCTGAAGAAGACTGTAATTAATGCTTCCTTTAATGGCTACATTCAGAGAATGTTTGAGTCATTAACCTGTCAGCAATTATTGTATCTGAGTGAGGATTGAATGCTGGAAATGGCTAAGTCTAGAATCGTCCAACGAATAACAGAATTCGTCGAGCTGAGTAACTAGTTCGTCGAACTGAGATGTTGTATTCGTCGACCAGACAGCTTCTATTCGTCGAGCTGAGTTCCATGTTCGTCAAGCTGAAAACAAAACTTGCATGCTTCAGAACCTTTGCCTTTTTCTGTCTGAAGTTCGTCGAGCTGACAATTGCATACGTCGACTGGAGTTCAGCAATAATTCTAGACTTAGTCAAGTATTCTGTATTGACTGATATTCGGTGTGTCGACATGAAATTTCTGGTGTCGACACAGGTGGATGTCGACTGATTAATCTGGTGTCGACATAAGTCTTCTGGTGTCGACATAAGTTTTCTGGTGTCGACATAATTTGGTGTCGACACATGCCCTAAGTGTCGCCACAAATCTTGTGGTTCTAGAATTCGTCGAGCAAAGAACACAGTTCGTCGACCTGAGAATTCGTCGGCCTGAGATGTTGACTTCGTCAACCTGAGATCTTCTAACAGAAGGATGATGTAAACTCGAGGTCCAAGTTCGTCGAGCTCAGAACCTTGTTCGTCGACAAAAGTCTGAAGTTGGACTTAGAATAATATGGAGATGTCCTGACTTTATTTTGTTGAAGTATCCCAGTTTTCGTCGACCAGAGAATGAAGATCGTCGAGCTCAGCTTAGGGAAATATCTCAAGATCGTCGAGCTGAGAGCGTCTTTCATCGACCTGAGTTCGACGAATGTCGAACTCATTTTATTTAGTCTTGAAATCTTCTAAGTCTTGAGTCTCTGATAGTCTTGTTGATAGCTGGTCATCTGATGTTGACTCTAAGGACTTGGCCTAGACTCTAGGACACAACTTTGACCCTGGCTATACATGTTGGGTCACATCCTACTTAAGTGAACCTAGCCCAAATCAACTAGGGATCCAACAACTTCATCTTCAAGTACTAGAGCAATGGAAGAAATGAAGGGTTGTTGGTTTCAACAATTAAGAACACAAAATTTTTTTGAAAAATTTCCTAAGTCTATTTCTTGAGAAATAGCATGTGTTTCTTGAGAAGTCTAAGTAATTTTCTCGAGAAAGCATAGAAGTTCTCGAGAAACCATAAGACCTCTCAGGAAATTGTCTGGAAATATTCTAATTCCTTTTCTCGAGAAATGTCCTGTAGATTTCTCGAGATAGCAAAGTTAGTTCTCGAGAAAAGCAAAGCAATTCTCGAGAAGTCGAAATCATTTCTCGAGAAGCTAATTATTTTTCTCGAGAAATCAAATCTTAAGTTCATAGATTTTTCGCCAAGTACTTTTCTCGAGAAGGTCAGACCACTTCTTGAGAAAGCAATTCATTTCTCAAGAAATCATATTCTTCTCGAGAAATATATCTTCAGTTCTAATTTGCGATAATTATTTTTCTCGAGAAATAATATCTTTCCCGAGAAATCTGTATTTTTTCAAAGAATTTTCGCCAAGTCTTTTCTCGAGAAGCCATGTCATTTTCTTGAGAAAGCTAGTCATTTCTCGAGAAATCTATTTCTTCTCAAGAAATGGACTTGCAGATTTTTCGTTTCAAATCTTCTGACGGGATTTCAAATTAATCTATGTTAATGATGATTGATCCATATGGATCTTTCCTTAATGACTTGTGACCATTTGTCAATGATCTATAAATAGTATTGTCAGATGATTCAAAAACCCTAATTGAGTTTACAGAATAAGAATCATTCTCGCACTTTCCAAAATTAGGATAAGCCGCACGCATCGTCTTCATCGTCAATTCCTCTCTGCGACTTTTTCTCTCGATCCATCGATTTGAAAGGAGAAGAGATTAGACAGATCCAAGTATTCAAGAATCTTAAACATCCATTTGATCGTGTCAGATCCATGGTTTTCAGATTAAGTTTTCTCAGTTTTCTTCCTCAAGTTTCTTCACATGGCTTTTCATTTTTCAAGAACGAAGATCTTGGAGATTTCAGATCTAGAAGAGTAAAATTTGTATTATTTGTTGTAAGAATTGTTTTAACATTTGTAGGATCTTTGTCTCTGAGATTGTAGGAAGATTGTTCTTCTGAGTGTAGATCCGTTAGTGAATCAAGTTTGTAGATCCGTGTGTGAATCGAGTATGTAGATCCGGTTTGTAGATCGAGGTGTAGATCCGGTTGTGGATCTAGGTGTAGGAGCATTGCTCTGAGGTGTAAGATTGTGATAATCTGAGAAAGGTGAAGTAGCCGAATCTTACCCTTCGTGGTAGATAGGTGAGGCGGGACAGTGGACGTGAAAGTGCAACTAGATCTGATATACTCTAGAGGGGGGGGTGAATAGAGTATATGGTGCTTTAAAAACTTTTACAAACTTTTACAACAATTGTTGCAATATGCGTGAGCAGGGAAGCAGAAATAAATCTAATCACAGTACTAAGCTATGCCAAAACTAAGCACAGAAAAATCAAGGCCAGAAACAAAAAGAAAGCAAGCCAAAACCAGATGACACAAGGGAATATAGTGGTTCCCCAAACTTGGGTACATCCACTCTTCTACCACCCTAGGTAGGAATCCACTGCAGGATGAGTTGATCAGGTGTCCTGGGCACCAATGAGCTTTTGATAAGGTGCTCAAAAACCAAAGCAGATTTTTTGATCAGGTGTCTTGCCACCAATGAGCTTTTGACAAGGTGCTCAAAAACCAGATTCAAACTTTTGAAGGGAGTTTGAAAAACCCTTTACAGAGTGGGGGTGAGAGAGTGATGGCAGTCTTCTCTTTCTCAAACAACTGAGAAGACTATGTGGATTGATGTCAAAGCTCCCCCTGAATCCTTGAGATCTTCAGGAAGAGAAGCTTTGCTGAGGGTGATAGGCCTTCAAAGGTTGAACTCCAGCAGAAGATGATTTCAGCAATAGCTGAAATGTTGAATGTCTAGAGTCTGGAATATGTTGGCCTTGAACACTTTGAAAACTAAAAGAGATCTAAAGATTTGAAAACTTGATCTCCTTGGATGAGTGTTCTTCAGAATTCTTTTAGACATAAGATTTTGAATGTGTCTCTGTAATCAGTATTGTGTGTGCTCTGTTGTGAGAGATTCAAAAATCCTGTCTTTTATTCTCTGGTACAGAATAGAATATTATTCTCTGTCAAGGATAGCCGTTGGTCTGCATTGATTGCATCCTTAATTGCATAATCTCTTCTGGAGGAAAGTCCACAGAAACATTCCTTGAAAAATCCCTTGAAACTTGGTCCAGAATTGAATGAAAACGGCTAGCAAATCTCTGAATTAAGTGCAGAATAACTCCTAACTGATTTGAATTTGAATTCTGGAAGTTATCTAAAATCGTCGAACTGAGCTCTGCTATCGTCGAGCTGAGCTCAGCGATCTGGAAAACTTAAGCAGCAAAATAATCGTCGATCTGAGCTCAAAAATCGTCGAACTGAGCTCAGAGATAAAGATCTAATGCAGAGTCAAAATCGTCGACCTGAGCTCACCGATCGTCGAATGGAGTTCGATGATATTATGAGGTTGAGCTGAGCGATCGTCGAATGGAGTTCGACGATCTGTCAAAGTTGAGCTAGACGATCGTCGACCGGAGTTCGACGAATCGTCGTACTGAGCTCGACGATATGACTTAGTCTCCAGACAGAAAATCTTGGTCTTCAGGGCAGCTTCCAAACCTAGACTTCTAACCCTTAGACTCAATTCTAATTGACTTATAAAGCTATACAGAAGGTCAAGCAAAGGTTCCTAAAGACATAGTGATCCTGACCAAAATTAGTAATAGGGTGTTCCAACAATCTCCCCCTATTTGGGTTAGGATTACTATTTACAGACTTTGGAAAAATTTAAATAACAACATATCATCAGAAGAACATAAAAGCAACAGCTAGACATGAAGAAACATCACAGATATATATGTCATCCAGATAATCAGAAATTCAAAAACTGTCAGCTTACAATGTTATTTCTTCTCTTTGCCTTTAACCATTTTAATTTCTCTGTTTGGATTTAGGGCTTCTTTGTTGGACCTGGTATCATCTGCTGCACCCAAATAAGTTTGCTTTGTAGGCCTGGGAACCACAGCTGCAGGATGTAATTCCATATATCTGTCAGCATCAAAGAATTTACTGGAAGCATATCTGCCTAGTTCTTTCTGTCTCTGCTCAGACATTGTAGAAATGTTGGAAGTATCTAATCCTTGATCTCTGGCCTTCTTAATCTGATCTAGTGCAGCTAATTCCTTCATCCTGGCAGTCCAAGCAGATGGATTATTCTCAGGGTCCTCAAAAGGTACAGGTGGCTCATACCTGTTGGAAGGATTGTCTTGAGGAGGCCTGGCAGACACAGTCTCTTTTAGCTTGTAGGGGAAAGGACCTGAAGATGTATCAGATGAAACATGTTCTCCCCTAGAATATGGGTGCTGCCTGGAGTACCCTTTAGAATAAACTTGAAAATCTCTCTGATTACCCCTGTATCCTCCTCTCCTAGAATATGAACCCCTAGATTGGTTTTCCCTTTGGTAGGATCTGGCATGGGGTTTATAGGGAGCCTGGCTTCTGGCTGGGGCTTGACTTGCAGAGCTTCCACCTGCACCTGCATCAGGAGGAGGTGGTGGAGGTGGATGAGGGTACTAGAATTGGGAAGAGCCCTTCTCAAATTTTCTCTTCTTCTTCATGGCTTTCAGCTGGTTTTTGGAAAACTGCATCCAATGTTCAGTGATAGGGCAATTATGAAGGATGTAATAAGGAATGTCATTGTTATCTTTGACTTTTGCAGGAGGAACCCTTTTCATTGCCTTGCTCCTTGCCTTCCTTTTCCTGGCAATAGTAGCAGAAGAATCATCAGAGTCTGTTTTGAACTCATCAGATTCAGAACTCTGGTCATCATATAGAGCATCTATTCTCTTCATCAAGTCTTTCTTTAGTTGAACAGCAGCAGATGGAGCAGCAGATGGAGAGGGTGCAACAGAAGCAAATACAGCAGCAACAACAGATACTGGACTGGTGACAACAGGAGCAATTGTCTCACTAACATCAGCAGAAATTTCACTAACAGCAGTAGAACCAGCAGAAACATCAGCAAAAACTGCAGCAGAAACAGTAGATTCACTCTCTACAGCAGATTTACTAACAGCCATAGAAGCTGGAGAGGTGATAGCAGCAACAACTTCATTGATAACAGCAGTAACATCATCAGAATCAGTTGGAACTTCAGCATCAATATGAACAATCTCAGCAGTAGTATCAACAATCCTTTCTTCAGTAGAGGCAGCAGCAGCAGCATCTTCAGTAGCAACAATCACTGAATGTACAAAAGAGGAGATAATGCTAGGGTCACAGCAAGAGAAAGGCACCAGTGCCTTGGATAAGTCTTCTGTGGGCTGGACAGCATTACTCTCTGGCAGACAGCTGAAGAAGGCAGTATCAAAAGCAGATAGCAAAGACCTTAGGTCAATTGCAAGAACTGCAGAAGGAGGCTCAGCAGCAGCAGCAACAAGAGGAGGAACAGTAGAAGAAGCAGAAACAGCAGCAGCAACAGCAAGAAGGCTTTCTTCATGTGGCATCTCCCCCTGCCTAGATGCAGATACATCTGGATCAAGGCACACTGCTAGAGGTGCTGCCTGAGGAAGGAGGGAGGAAAGCCTGGCAGAGAGAGCTGCCACTGACAGGTGTAGAGGAGCCAAGGAGGTCTACAATAGGAGAGAGAGCCTGGGGGCAATCAGCTCATACAGCCTGTCAGCTAGGTCTGAGAGGTCTACTTCCTCAACAGCTGGAGCAGAGGTAGAAGGGATGGAAACAGCTGGGGATGCTGGAACGGAAGGGCTGGAGAAGTGTGGAATGGAGGGCTCAGGTGTGGGCAGGGTGGATATGGAGGACAGGGGAGTGGAGATGGATGGAGTGAATGTTGGTTGGTCTATGATGTGGTGTAGGAGATCTTGGAATGAAGTGGAGGAGGAGGGTAACTCAGGAGGAGATGAGGGGGAATCATCCATAAAGGAGTCATCCAGGATGGTGAAGGATGGTATGGATGGTGAAGAGGTGACATCTGGAGGAGGGTATGAGAACAGTGGGTGGAAGTGGTCTGCTGGTGGAGGCAGAATGGGTTCTGGAGATGAAGTTGATGTGGGAGATGGGCTTGATATGGTAATGGTGGAGGGAGCTGGAATGGTGGATGGTAGAGGTAGGGATGGAATTGGAGGAGGAGGAGAGGCAGCAATAGTAGCAGCCAGGTCATCTGCAGGAGCAGATACCTGTGGGAGAGTGACTCCTTGAGTCCTTGTGCCTGAAGGAGCACTTGAGGAGGGCCTGCCAGGCTTGCTTATTTGCCTGTCCCACTTGCCATAGAGGGCACAAGTTAGTCTCTTGGAGGCATTTATGTGAACTCCAGAGGAGACCAGCAAGGCAGGGCACCTGGTCTGCAGAAAAACTCCAAGAATCCTTCCAAAATTAACAAAACTCTTGTTGATTTTCTTCTTGATTAGGTCAAAGAAGACCTCTCCCCAGTTCAGAGTTTTCTTATCCACCAGAGCTCCCATGATACAGAGCTAATGTCTGGATATGGTATCATGGGCAGAGTGCTTTGCAAGCAGCACTTTCCCTACCACATCTGCTAGGAACATGTATTCAACAGACAGATTCCTCTTGAATAGCTTGCTATGGTTTCCCTCTGGATGACCCATCCTGGCAAGTAGTTCAGAATATTCTTCTCCTGATAGCTCAGCAATATCTTCTCCATTTCTCAGTCCAAAAACCTCTGTTAAAATGGTGGGGGTCATGGGTACCTGATTTCCAGCAATAGAACCAACTATTGTGTAGTTATCTTGATTATGAGCAGTATAGACCGACTCCTTGATCTCATCTGAAGCCAGCTTGATCCTGGTGGTCATGAGGGTAGACAGATTTTGATCCTTGAATAAACCCAGTATGTCTTCGAAAATCTGATCAGTGGTGCTGAAAGATTCCAGATCAATGTCAAACCCGGCATCGAACTTCATTGCGGCAAGAACTGCAACTGACACAGCCATTGTACCTGCAAAACTCAACAAACAAAACGACCAAGCGTAGAACTGTTTGGAGGGAAAGAAAATCCTGCAGAGAAATTGAAAGCGCAAAAGAGAACGACGGCGAAAAAGAGTTTTATATTAGGGTTCGACGCAGAATTGGAAAGATCGTTAAACTCAGTTCGACGATCGAGGCTTCTAAGGAATCTGAAGAGTTTTCAACATCGTCGATCTCCGTTCGACGATATTGGAGAGCGTCGAACTCCGTTCGACGATCGTTCAGAGAACAAAATCGTCGAGCGTCGTTCGACGATCGGTGACCGGAAGAGATAGTTCATACTATCTGAGAGGCGCTGAACTCAGTTCGACGATTTTTGGAAATCGTCGATCTCCGTTCGACGATCTTGGGGCAAATTGTCGAGCGCAGTTCAGAGATCAGAAAAATTCTAGACACTAAGGAAAATCAAAAAGTTTGCCTAGTATTGGTCAATTTTTAAGCTTTCAAAATCTTGGATATTATTTAAGGCTTCCTCCATCTAACATTCCTAACTGATTTAGGAAGAATGTGTGCTTCTTTTCATCCAAAGGCTTGGTGAAAATATCTCCCCTTTGTAAATCAGTTGGGATATATTGTAATTCAATTTTATTCTTTTCAACATTATCCCTTAAGAAATGATGCCTAATCTCTATGTGTTTTGTCCTACTATGGAGGACTGGATTTTGAGCTATGGAAATAGCACTTGTGTTATCACAAAAGATTTTAGACTTCTCTAAGTTGTAACCATAGTCTAGGAGTTGATTTTGGATCCACAAGATTTGTGAACAACAACTGCCTGCAGCCATATATTCAGCTTCAGTAGTTGAAGTTGACACAGATGTTTGTTTCTTACAAAACCAAGAGACAAGTCTGTCACCAAGAAACTGACAAGTTCCACTGGTGCTTTTCCTGTCAATTCTGCATCCAGTATAATCAGCATCTGAGAATCCAGTTAAATCAAATGCTGAATCTTTTGGATACCAGAGACCTAGATTTGGACAACTTTTAACATACCTGAGAATCCTCTTTACTAATGTTAGGTGTGACTCTCTAGGGCTTACTTGGAACCTAGCACATATACATGTAGCAAACATTATATCTGGTCTACTAGCTGTAAGATACAGTAAAGAGCCAATCATTGCTCTATATGTTGTCTGATCAACAGGTTTCCCATGTTCATCAGCATCCAATACAGCATTAGTAGGCATGGGTGTTTTCATGCAAGATGCCTCAGACATACCAAATTTCTTAACCAATTCATTTGCATATTTGGTTTGAGAGATAAAGATGCCTTCAACATGTTGTTTGACTTGCAATCCTAGGATGAAGGATAGCTCACCCATACTACTCATCTCAAATTTAGAATGCATTAGGTTAGAAAACCTTCTGCACAATTTTGAGTCAGTAGAACCAAAAATGATATCGTCTACATAAATTTGTACTAGTAGGGTATGGGACTTATGAGTTCTAATAAAAAGAGTTTGGTCTACTCTACCCCTTATAAAACCATTTTCCAAGAGAAAGCATGCTAGGGTCTCATACCATGCTCTAGGAGCTTGCTTGAGACAATATAATGCTCTATTCAGTCTAAAAACATAATCAGGAAAAGTTGGAGAGATAAAACCTGGAGGTTGTCTGACATAAACTTCCTCTTTGATGTCTCCATTCAAGAAGGCACTTTTTACATCCATCTGATAAACCTTGAAGCCTTTATGAGCTGCATAGGCTAGAAATATTCTGATGGCTTCCAATCTTGGAACAGGTGCAAAGGTCTGGTCGTAGTCAATTCCTTCTTCTTGAGAGTATCCCTGAGCAACTAGTCTTGCCTTGTTTCTTATAATTACTCCTTGATCATCCAGTTTGTTTCTGAATACCCACTTTGTTCCAACAATGGAATGATCCTTAGGCTTTGGCACTAGTTCCCATACCTTGTTCCTCTCAAATTGATACAACTCTTCTTGCATTGCAATGATCCAGTGTGGATCTTGCTCTGCATCTTGAATGGACTGAGGTTCAATTTGAGATAGGAAGCAGGTGTGCAACAGGTTTTGGTTGACTTGATTTCTGGTTTGCACACCAGCTGAGATTTCTCCAATTATTTGGGAAATTGGATGGTCTCTTGATGTTACTAAATCAACAGGGGGGTGTTGATTGTTCACCAACCTGTGTTGTTGTTTCCTCTTGTGGTACAACAACTAGCTCTTCAGGTTGTGCTTCATTATGTTGAGCATTCCCTTCATCTTCACTGCTTTCATCCTCTAGAGCAACCTGTAACTTGTTCATATCTTCAACTAGAGAATGTTCCTGCAAACGTTCTATGGTAGAAGAAATCTTCTCCTTGAAAGACATGTTAGTTTCATCAAATGAAATGTGAACAGATTCCTCAATTTTCAAAGATGATTTATTATAGACCCTATAAGCCTTGCTGATCATGGAGTATCCCAGAAGCACTCCTTCATCAGCTTTGGCTTAAAATTTTGCTAGATATTTCTTGTCATTATTATGAATATAGCAGATACAACCAAAAACTCTAAAATAGTCAACTTTAGGTTTCTTCCCTTTGAGTAATTCATAGAGAGTCTTTCCCTTCAGTTTATGTATCAGACTTCTGTTCAGCACATAGTTGGAGGTGTTCACTGCCTATGCCCAAAAGGATAGAGGTAGATGAGCATCTGACAACAATGTGGTGGCAGATTCAATAAGGGTTCTATTTTTCCTTTCAGCTACCCCATTTTGTTGAGGAGTTCTAGGAGCTGAGAAAGTATGCCTGATCCCTTCACTCTGACAGAACTCTTGCATAAGAAGAGAATCAAACTCTATCCCATGATCACTTCTGATCAGGGCAATGTGAGTATTGAACTCAATCTGTATGCATTTGAGAAACTCTGTCAGACACTTAAAGTTATCAGACTTCTTCCTTAGAAAGAACACCCAAGTGAATCTAGAGAAGTCATCTACAATTACTAAAGTGTAGGATTTCCCTCCTAGGCTTTGTACTGTGATGGGTCCAAAAAGATCCATGTGTAACAGATACAATATCCTAGGTGAATCACTCTTATTAAGTGACTTAAAGCTGTTTTTAGTTTGTTTGCCTAATTGACAAGCCCTGCAGAGTCCTTCCTTCTTGTAGGGGCCAGAAGGTAGTCCTCTAACAAGGTTGTCCTTGGATAGCCTAGCAATAGTTCTAAGGTTTAGGTGTCCTAGTCTCTTATGCCATAA
Organism: Platanthera guangdongensis; assembly: GCA_039583875.1. Taxonomy (NCBI): domain Eukaryota; kingdom Viridiplantae; phylum Streptophyta; class Magnoliopsida; order Asparagales; family Orchidaceae; genus Platanthera; species Platanthera guangdongensis. The sequence goes on from CM077156.1 coordinate 29,913,662, forward strand.
AACATTTGGTTTACAGACTGAATTAAACAAACAGATATCTACATTAGTTGAAAGAAAATCTACTAAGTAGATGTTACCTTTCCTTGTACCTGTCAACACTGTTGTGTTGTCCTCTGACTTGATTTTGCATAAGGCTTTGCTGAAGGTTACCTGGTATCCTTCATCACACAGCTGACTGATGCTAATAAGGTTGTGCTTCAGTCCTTCCACATAAGCTACCTTCTTGAAGGTTACTGAACCAATCTGGACTGCACCATATCCTTTAGTTTGTCCAAAGTTGGAATCACCAAAGATAACTTTGGGTCCAAGCTTGGCTCTAAAGGAAGTGAGGTTGTCCTTGTTCCCTGTCATGTGCTTAGAGCATCCACTATCCAAATACCATTGCTGGTTAGATGTTGGATAGGTCTTCACCTGCACATAAAACAATTCATTTGTTTTTGACCCAGTTTACCTTGGGCCTAGGTTGATAACCTCTAAATTCTGAAATGAAAGACATCCCAGGCTGACTCTTATATCCTTCAGGATGATATCTCCTTGGAGGTATAATCCATTCAGTATAAGGGTTAAAGGTTTGGGATGAAGAACCCTTAGGATTCAATTTTGATTTGCCTTTGAAAAAGTTTCCAGAGCTCTGACCTCTGTTCGACGATCTTGGAGCTGCGTTCGACGATCTTGGGTCAGATCGTCGAGCTCCGTTCGACGGTCGACTATGGTTGAGGTCAGGTATATGAGATCGTAGTCCTGCGTTCGACGACTTTGGCTGAGATCGTCGATCAGCATTCGACAATTTTTCCTGAGATCGTCGAGCAGCGTTCGACGATTTTTCCTGAGATCTTCGAGCTGCGTTCGGCGATCGTCGATCTTCATTCGGCGATCGTCGATCTACGTTCGACGATTTCTGCTGGGACTTGGTTTTCTGAGGCAGATCAGAATTTTTCCTAGCAACCTCTACAACTCCCTTTCCCTTGTCAGAAATAAACTTGATGGGAGTTGTTAGGACTATAGGTTGGCTGGATGAAGCACCCAAACCCAGTGTACTATTAAATCTAGAGTTCACTGTGCTTATGATGTCCATCAGCTTGATGCTTCTCCCATTAAGGGATTCTTCAAGCTTCTTGGCCTTAGAGAGCTCACTATTCAGTGAAGCTATCTGTTCCCTACAGCTCTTCAACTCCTGAGAGAGTTTGAGGTTTTCTGACTTTAGAGCATTGTGTTCAGTTAATTGGTTTCTGAGAGAGATAATCTCTTTCTCAGACTTTAGCAGGTCTAAACATAGTGCTTTAAATTCAGATTTAAAATCTTCTGAACTAAAATCAAAAGAACTAATTACCTGATCTTCTTCAGGTTGAGTCTCTGAGTCTGACTCTGACTCCTCTTCTTCTGAATTGTGTTGTGAGGCATTGATTGCCATCATGCAGAACTCCTTTTCTTCTGCATCATCCTCATCATCACTAGAGCTGGAAGAGGCTTCTGACTCCTCTTCAGTCTCACTCCAGGATTCAGCAACAAACCCTTTCCTTGTATGCTTATTTTTGCTTGAGGAAGGTTTGCTATTGCCATTTCTTTTGGAGTCTTTCTCCTTCCTTCTTTCTTTTCTGTCCCTTCTGTCCTTGTTCTTGTTCTCTGGACAGTCAGGAACTATGTGCCCTGGTTTCCTGCAACCAAAACAAATAATGTTTTTGTTATTACCAATGGACTTGTCATACCTTGGCTTATCCTGCTCCTTGTATGATCTTCTTCTGAAGTCCTTTCTGGCCATCTTGTAGAATCTTTTGGCCAACAAGCTGAGTAGTTCATCATTGCCTGTAGCTTTATCTTCAGGCAGATTCTCAGTTGCCTTGAATGCTATGGTCTTCTCTTTTCTTGTGGCTGGTGAAGCAGCCTTCTATTCTTCCTCTCTATTCTTGATGAGCAGCTCATAAGATTTGAGCTTACCCAACAAAGCTTCAGTGGTGATCTCATTCAGACTTCTGGCATCTTTAATTGGCCAGATTTTTGAATCCCAAGTGCTGGTGAAGCACATTAGGATCTTGTCATTAAGTTCTGTTAGAGAGATCTCTTTGTCCAATGTCCTCAGTTCACTAACAATTAGACTTAGTCTGTTATACATGTCTCCCACTGACTCAGTCTCTCCCTTCTTGAAGTTCTCATATTGAGAGATGAGATGGGATCTTCTGTCCTTTCTTTCATCAGCTGAGCCTGAGACTATTTATGAGAGCTTGTCCCAAATTTCCTTGGCTGAATTATATTCAGCTACCTTTTGAAATATGTCATCTGACATTGTCTGTGCTAGAATGTTCATAGCCTTGGCATCAGCTACTTTCCATTTTTTGATGTCAACATCTGTTCCTGATGGAGGTGGAATAGCATTTGTACTTGTATTCTCTGGGGGTCTTGGACAAACTGTCAAAACAGAATTAAATATATCTTCGTCAATAGAATTCATGTAAAGTCTAATCCTTGCTTTCCAAAGTGCAAACTTTGACAGATTGCACACTGGAGGTCTGGTGCTAACATAATCTTTGTTTTGGGCCATGATTTGTGCAAACAAAATCTAATAATAAAATGCAAAAGAAACACAGATCTAGTTTGGGATCTTTGGGTTCAGGTGTTAGCCTGTACAACCAATCAGGTATGGTATGTTTAACCAACCTCGCTTTGATACCAATTGAAAGTGCAACTAGATCTGATATACTCTAGAGGGGGGGTGAATAGAGTATATGGTGCTTTAAAAACTTTTACAAACTTTTACAACAATTGTTGCAATATGCGTGAGCAGTGAAGCAGAAATAAATCTAATCACAGTACTAAGCTATGTCAAAACTAAGCACAGAAAAATCAAGGCCAGAAACAAAAAGAAAGCAAGCCAAAACCAGATGACACAAGGGAATATAGTGGTTCCCCAAACTTGGGTACATCCACTCTTCTACCACCCTAGGTAGGAATCCACTGCAGGATGAGTTGATCAGGTGTCCTGGGCACCAATGAGCTTTTGATAAGGTGCTCAAAAACCAAAGCAGATTTTTTGATCAGGTGTCTTGCCACCAATGAGCTTTTGACAAGGTGCTCAAAAACCAGATTCAAACTTTTGAAGGGAGTTTGAAAAACCCTTTACAGAGTGGGGGTGAGAGAGTGATGGCAGTCTTCTCTTTCTCAAACAACTGAGAAGACTATGTGGATTGATGTCAAAGCTCCCCCTGAATCCTTGAGATCTTCAGGAAGAGAAGCTTTGCTGAGGGTGATAGGCCTTCAAAGGTTGAACTCCAGCAGAAGATGATTTCAGCAATAGCTGAAATGTTGAATGTCTGGAGTCTGGAATATGTTGGCCTTGAACACTTTGAAAACTAAAAGAGATCTGAAGATTTGAAAACTTGATCTCCTTGGATGAGTGTTCTTCAGAATTCTTTTAGACAGAAGATTTTGAATGTGTCTCTGTAATCAGTATTGTGTGTGCTCTGTTGTGAGAGATTCAAAAATCATGTCTTTTATTCTCTAGTACAGAATAGAATATTATTCTCTGTCAAGGATAGCCGTTGGTCTGCATTGATTGCATCCTTAATTGCATAATCTCTTCTGGAGGAAAGTCTACAGAAACATTCCTTGAAAAATCCCTTGAAACTTGGTCCAGAATTGAATTAAAACGGCTAGTAAATCTCTGAATTAATTGCAGAATAACTCCTAACTGATTTGAATTTGAATTCTGGAAGTTATCTGAAATCGTCGAACTGAGCTCTGCTATCGTCGAGCTGAGCTCAGCGATCTGGAAAACTTAAGCAGCAAAATAATCGTCAATCTGAGCTCAAAAATCGTCGAACTGAGCTCAAAGATAAAGATCTAATGCAGAGTCAAAATCGTCGACCTGAGCTCACCGATCGTTGAATGGAGTTCGACGATATTATGAAGTTGAGCTCAGCGATCGTCGAATGGAGTTCGACGATCTGTCGAAGTTGAGCTAGACGATCGTCGACCGGAGTTCGACAAATCCTTGTGCTGAGCTCGACGATATGACTTAGTCTCCAGACAGAAAATCTTGGTCTTCAGGGCAGCTTCCAAACCTAGACTTCTAACCCTTAGACTCAATTCTAATTGACCTATAAAGCTATACAGAAGGTCAAGCAAAGGTTCCTAAAGACATAGTGATCCTGACCCAAATTAGTAATAGGGTGTTCCAACAGGACGTACCCAATACGGGGTGAAAGTGAGGGATAGATCTGATTTACACTAGAAAGGGGTGAATAGTGTATATTAAAAACTTTAATTTATTTTTTATATTGGATTTAAAGTATATGATATATATATATAAGAAGAAGAATCACAACACACAAAAACAAAAAATAAAACAATCACAGACGACACAAGAAAATATAGTGGGTTCCCAATAAATCTGGATACATACACTCTTCTACCACCATGGTAGAAATCCACTATAGGATTTTGATCATGTGGCCTGCGACCAGAAGATCTATTTTCCAAGAGAGATCTAGCAACCCTTTGAGCTTTTGATCAGGTGCCCAAAAACCAATATAAGTCTTTTCATTAGGTGACTTAAAAAGCAAGGGATTATCTTTTGAAGGGAGTTATAACCCTGTAAATAGTTTATGAAATAAACTAAAAATTTGATGATGTCTTCTCTTTCAAGAGCCTCTTAGAAGACTAGTGGATTGATGTCGAAGCAAAAAATCTCCCCCTGTGTTGAGTAGAATTTTTGATTAAGAGGGAAGTTTTTCTTCAGGGTGTAGGCAACAAGAATTTTGTCTCTCTCAAGTAGCAATTTCAGACTGATATAAAATTTGTTATCTCTTGGAGAGTTAGAAGCAAGTCATCAAAAATCTCTGTATCTGTCTGCGTATATATGTGTATGTCTGTGTGTATCACTATCTGAATAGGCAATAATTCTTTGAATATGTATTTTCTGAGTAGAATTCAAACATTTGAAAAAACATTCCTTGAGTAGTCTGAAGAATCTCTGAGAATTTGTAACGGCTGTATTGAAATATTTAGAATAAAATAATTCCTTAACTGCCTTGATAATTAATTAGAATAATAACTCTGTGAAAATCTCATATTTAATGCTTCCAGAAATGGTTGTATTCATTAAGAATATTTAGCATTAAATACTAGAGTATAACTGACTGAAATTAATCTATTTAAAAATTATTCTGCTTCTGAATCTAAACTGCCTGGACCACTACAAAGATTTAGTTGAATTCAGCTAATCTTTCGTCGTCTTGAGCTTGGAGATTGTTGAACTAAATATGTCATTCATTGAGTTGAGCTTGGTTATCGTCGATCTGAGATGTAGAGTTGAGTTCAGAGTTCGTTGACCGGAACTCAGCTTTGGTTGAGCTGATCTCAGCGGTAGAACTCTGATTCGTCGAGCTGAGCACGACATTCGTCGAATACAGCTCTAATTTCATCGAATTGATTTTCTGCATCTGTCGAACTGTATTTCTGTTGGAATTCTTCTGAGGCAATAACCCTGGAAATAATCTATGACCCAAGACTATACAAAGTGGGTCAAACAAACCATCCTAAATAAATGATAGTGAACTTATCCCAAATCAGTAATAGGGTTCCAACAATCTCCCCCTATTTGGGTGAGGATACTATCTACAAATAGAAAAACTCAAAGCAAAAATAATCTGGCAGAAAAACTTTCATCAGATATAAAATAAGGTGCTTTGAGAGTTTGAAAACATAAACACAATGTAAAAGATATAAAATTAGAAATCAAGTGACTTTCTTAGGAGTATTAGAGGGAGAATATGCAGATGGTTTTATGAAGATTAACTTCCTGTTAGGATCAGCAGCTTCCCTTTGACTCATTAGTAAATCCTGAGCTCCAATGATCTTTAGAGAGGTAGTCCTAGGTACAACTGCCTTTGGATGTAAGCTCATGTACTTGTCCACATTTAACAAGTTCTTCACTTGATATCTTTCAAGATTCTTTTGTCTGTAAAAGGACATGGTGGAGAACTGAGAGGTGTCCTTTCCTTCTGCTCTGCATTTCTTAATTTGTGATAAAGCAACAAGCTCATTAAATCTAGTCATTCTAAAATTTGGATCCAATTCTGGATCATACTGATGTCCGACCCCTCCACCACAACTTGAAGATTATCCGAACGTTGAAATGCAACAACATAAAGATTTCAGGCGACATAATGGCTCTTTGGCCGCTAACGGAAGACAACGTTACAACCTCCGTCCGCGGCACGCAAATCCTACTTAATGGCTTATTGGAAGACTATTTTAATTACTTCAATGCTTTATTTTATTTAAGAACTTGTAATTTTTTAATTTTATGCATTTTTATTTGGTGTGCTATTAGCCATCCGGATTGATGAGGTTTCATCTCAATCTTGGATGGTTGGATCTATTTTGTAACTCTTATATATAGGAGGCTTATTAAGTGAATTAGAGGATGAAGAAAGAAAACCTAAAATCCATTCTCTAAGAGGAATTTCGGCCAAGCTTGTGAGTAGCCCACACCCCCCCACCCACGATCCCCCCCCCCCACGAACCCCCCCCCCCCACCCCGAGTCTCCCTCTTTCCCCATTTCAGCCTCCCCTCTCATGGAGCCCCCGGCGTGGTTTCTTGGTGTGACTCCAAGGAAGAAGGACGGCAACTCCACTCAGTGCGACGCCGGTGGATCATTTCGGTGCGACGCCGGTGGAAATTGTGGAGAGAGTGATTCTCCCACAAAGTTATCAAGCGTGTTTCCCACCAACAGGTTGGGTAATCTCTTCCCCCTTCTCTAGTGCTTCTTCTCTTTAGATTTGTGGAGGTTAAACCATCGTATTCTCCGTGATTTTAAATATCAATCGGTTTTCAATTCTCTGAAATAAAATCATTATTGTTCATGTTTCCTTTTCTCCGGACCGGGTAGGTCCATTTTGCTTGAACGGATCTTGGCCAATAGCCTTGGTCTTGCTCTCTAAAGGGATTGGCAACCTTTGTGTTATCTTTGGGAACGAGTCAACTCATTTTTCATCGCTATTTTAGAGTCGATCATTCTCCGATTGTGTTTATGCTTTGTGTGTGAAACGATTACGTATTGAGGGCGGTAGATGCTTGTGTAGGTGCGGCAGATCAAGTGTGTGTTGGTGGCGAACTAGAGTCATCTCTCGTGTAGATCTTCGTTAGCGACATGCGCTACATCAATTTGGTATGAAAGCCGGTCGTTTCAACCTCTATGTTGCAAACAACCTCGCTCTCTTCCGTTGGCATGAATTAATAAAAAAAAAATTTTTCTAGTCTGCAAATAGAGGTCTAAAACTTTATTTTTCAGCGAAAATATAAAAAAAAAAATAAATTTTTAACGTTCCTCGTTCCTGTCACTTCAGGAAAATTTCAAAATATCTTGTTTTAACTTTTGGTCCAGCCCTAGGAAAATTTGTCTTTCAAATTTTTTTATAACCAAGTATGCGCACTAGACTAGGAACGGAGTACACTACACCATCTAGAATGGCTGTGAATGTGCACGGGGATGCGAATACCAAGGCTATTAAGGGACTGCGAACTTAGAATACGGAGCTTAGGACCATGATAGCCCAAATCCTACAGAACCAAGAACGATCGCCTCCACCCGTTAATGTGAGACAGCCCAACCGGCACCAACCGATAAACGATTCTAACTCTGATGGGAACTCTCCCCAAATGACTCGTCTAGATCGTCACCACGAGCGTGACTTCGATACTACTAGGGCCATTAAGATCGATGCCCCCACCTACAATAGCATGGGAGATCCCCAGATCTTCCTCACCGGGGTGGTAGGCATGGAATGTTACTTTGAATGGCACATTCTATGAAAGTGTAGCTAGATCTGATATACTCTAGAGGGGGGTGAATAGAGTATATGGTGCTTGAAAACTTTTTACAACAATTGTTGTAATCTGAGTGAGCAGGGAAGCAATTATAAATTTAATCACAGAACTAAACTAATCACAGAACAATCACAGCCAGAAACAAAGGATAAAGACAAGCAATCCAGATGACACAAGGAGCTATAGTGGTTCCCCTAAACTTGGGTACATCCACTCTTATACCACCCTAGGTAGGAATCCACTGCAGGATGAGTTGATCAGGTGTCCTGGGCACCAATGAGCTTTTGATAAGGTGCTCAAAAACCAAATCAGATTTTTTGATCAGGTGTCTTGCCACCAATGAGCTTTTGACAAGGTGCTCAAAAACCAAACTCAAACTTTTGAAGGGAGTTTAAGAAACCCTTTACAGAGATGGGGATGAGAGATTTATGGAAGTCTTCTCTTTCTCAGAGCAGCTGAGAAGACTATGTGGATTTGATGGTGTCAAAGCTCCCCCTGAGTCCTTGAGATGTTCAGGAAAAGAAGCTTTGTGGTAGGGTGATAGGCCTTCAGAAGTTGATCTCCAGCAAAAGATGATTTCAGCAACAGCTGAAATGTTAGGTGTCTGGAGTCTTGAAGATGTTGGCCTTGAACACTTGAGATAAGAGAGATCAGAAGATTTCAGAAAGTTTGATCTCCTTGGATGTGTGTTCTTCAGAGAATTCTTTGAGATAGAGAATATTTTGTTCGTGTTCTTCTTGTCTGTGTTCTGAGGATTGATGATGTCAGAGAGAGATTCAAAAATCTTGTCTTTTATTCTCTGGTACTGAATAGAAAAACATCCTCTGTCAAGAATAGCCGTTTGCCTGCATTAATTCCATCCTTAATTGCAAAATGTCTTCTGGAGGAAAGTCCAAAGAAACATTCCTTGATAATCCCTTGAAACTTGGTCCAGAAATAAATGAAAACGGCTAGAAAATCTTCTGAATTAATTGCTGAATAACTTCTTAACTGATCTGAATTTGAATCTTGAAAATCCTTGAAGTCATCAGAAAATGTCGAACTGAGGTCAACGATATGGACTTATACAGCAACAAAATATCGTCGATCTGAGCTCAAAGATCGTCGAACTGAGCTCAGAGATAGAGATCCAATGCTGAGTCAAGATCGTCAAACTGAGCTCGCAGATCGTCGAATGGAGTTCGACGATTTTGTGGAAGTTGAGCTCAGCGATCGTCGAATGGAGTTCGACGATCTATCGAAGTTGAGCTAGACGATCGTCGATTGCAGTTCGACGAATCGTCGTGCTGAGCTCGACGATATGACTTAGTCTCAAACTGAAAAATTGTTGGTCTTGAGGGCAGCTTTCAAACCTAGACTTCTAACCCTTAGACTCAATTCTAATTGACCTTTAGATCTATACAGGAGGTCAAAAACTGGTTTCCTAGAGACATAGTGATCCTGACCCAAATTAGTAATAGGGTGTTCCAACAATCTCCCCCTATTTGGGTAGGATTACTATTTACAGAATTTGGAAAAATTAAATAGCAACATACAGGCAACAATACAGAAAAGCAAAAAGCTGGACATTATAGAACCACAGATATATATCATCCCAGATAATAATCAGAAATCAGAGTGATTGTAACCTTACATAATCATTTCTTCTCCTTGCTCTTAATGAGTTTGATTTCTCTATTGGGGTTGAGAGCTTCCTTCATTGATCTTGTATCATCTGCTGCACCTAAAGAGGTTTGATGTCTGGGCCTTGGAACTACAGCTTCAGGATGCAGCTCCATGTATCTATCAGAATCAAAGAATTTGCTTGAACCATATCTTTCCAACTCTTTCTTTCTCTGTTCAGATAATGTAGTGATGTTGGAAGAGTCTTTGCCTTTCTCTCTAGCTTTCTTAATCTGATCCAGTGCAGCAAGCTCTTTCATCCTTGCAGTCCAAGCAGTTGGATTATTTTCAGGATCTTCAAATGGCACTGGTGGCTCATATATATTTGATGGATTGTCCTGAGGAGGCCTGGATGAAACTACATCCTTCAGTTTATAGGGAAAAGGAGCAGAGGTTGTGTCAGATGAGATTTGTCCTTCCCTGGAGTAGGGATGTTGCCTTGAATATCCTTTAGAATAAACCTGGAATTCTCTTTGATTTCCTCTATAGTTTCCTCTTCTGGATTGAGAGCCCCTGGACTGGCTTCCACTATGGTAGGATCTGGCATGTGGCTGATAGGGGGTTTGGCTTCTAGCAGAGGGTTGAGCAGCTAAACTTCCACCTGCACCTGCATCAGGAGGAGGTGGTGGAGGAGGATGAGGATGTTGAAATTGGGAAGATCCTTTTTCATATTTCCTTTTCTTCTTCATTGCTTTGAGTTGATTCTTTGAGTACTGTATCCAGTGCTCAGTTATGGGGCAGTCATGAAGAATATAATATGGTATGTCATTGTTGTCCTTGACCTTGGCTGGAGGTACTCTCTTCATGGCTTTGCTCCTTGCCTTTCTCTTCCTGGCAATGGTAGCAGAAGAATCATCAGAATCTGTCTTGAACTCATCACTTTCAGAACTTTGATCATCATAAAGAGCATCAATCTTTTTCATCAAATCTTTCTTGAGCTGGGTTGAAGCAGAAGTAGATACAGAACTGGTAACAGAAGTTGAAGCAGAAGCAACAGCAGCAGATACTGAAGGTGTGACAGTTGAAGTTGAAGCAGAAGTAGAGGTTGAAGCAGCAGCAAAAGCAGCAGATACAAAATGTTCTGGAGCAGTAATAACAGCAGTTGGGGTAGCAACAGTTTCACTTTCAGAAACAACAATATCAGCAACAACAGAAAGAATGTCATCCGTAAACACAGAAGGCTCAACATCATGTGCCTCTGTCATAAGGATATCAGTAGAAACTGGAACAGCAGTAGTAGCAGCACTGACAGCACTAATAGCAACATATACATCAACACTATCTTCAGTAGGAGGGACAGCAGCGTTAGAAACAGCAACCATGCTTTCAGTAGGAGTAGCAGCAGCATAAACTGATTTAACAAAGGAAGTTATGATGCTGGTATCACAGCAAGAGAAGGGCACAAGGGCCTTGGAGAGATCCTCTGGGGGCTGGATAGCAACTATCTTTGGAAGACAATTAAGGTAGGCTGAATAAAATGCTGATAGCAGAGACCTGAGGTCTATAGAAAAGACTACAACTGGAGATTAAGGAGGAGCAACAGCAGCAGCAGCAACAACTGAAGCTGAAGAAACAACAGAAACAGAAGGCAAGCTCACTTCATAAGGCATCTCCCCCTGCCTAGATTCAGACAAGGCTAGATCAAGGCACACTGCTGAAGGGGCTGCCTGAGGGAATAAGGAAGAGAGCCCGGTAGAGAGAGCTGCCACTTACTGAAGTAATGGAGTCAAGGAGGTCTCCAAGAGAAGAGATAGCCTGGGGGCTAGCAATTCATAAATCCTATCAGCAAGGGCTGGAAGATCTACTTGCTCAGCAGTGGCTGGAGTAGAGGTAGAGGATGGAGGTCGAGCTATAGGTGATGGTAGAGGAGAGCTGGTGTATTGGGGAAGAGATGGTTGAGGTGTTGGTAAAGTGGTGATGGAGGACAGTGGGATGGAGATAGATGTTGTGAAGGTGGGTTGATCAATGATCTCTTGTAGAAGGTCTTGGTAAGAGGTTGATGATGAGGGAAGCTCAGGAGGAGAGGAGGGTGAGTCATCCATGAAGGAATCATCAATAAGGTTGAATGAGGGAATGGAGGGTGATGAAGTGGAAATATCTGGTTGAGGGTAGGAGTATAATGGATGGAATTGTTCTTCTGTTGTTGGTAGAGTAGGGATTGGAGATGGTATAGATGTTGGAGAGGGGCTGTAGATGATGACGGTGGATGGAGTTTGAATGGTGGATGGAATTGGAAGAGATGGAATTGGAGGAGGAGGAGGAGAGGCAACAGCAGGCAGGTCATCTGCAGGGGCAGAGACCTGAGGGGAAGTGACTCTGACAGTCCTGGTGCCTGAAGGTGTGCTGGAAGAGGGCCTGTTATGGTTGATGATCTGCCTGTCCCATTTGCCAAACAGGGCACAGGATAGTCTCTTGGAAGCATTTATGTGTATCCCAGAAGATACTAGCAATGCAGGGAATCTGTTCTGCAGAAAAAGTCCTAAAATTCTTCCAAAATTTACAAAACTCTTATTAATTTTCCTCTTAAATAGGTCAAAGAAGACCTCTCCCCAGTTCAGATTCTTCATGTCCACTATGGCTCCCATTAAGCAGAGCTGATACCTGGAAATTGTATCATGGGTAGAGTGCTTAGCCAATAGGACCTTTCCAACTACATCAGCCAGGAATCTATATTCCACAGACAGATTCTTCTTCAACAGCTTGCTAGGGTTAGCCTCAGAATGACCCATTCTTGCAAGCAAGTCAGCATATTCTTCTCCAGATAGATCAGCAGAATCTCCACCAGTACTTAACTCAAAAACTTCTGTTAGAATTGCTGGGGTCAAGGGTACCTGGGTGCCAGAGATTGATCCAACAATTGTGTTTTGATCCTGATTGTGGGCAGTGTAGACCCATTCTTTAATTTCATCAGCAACAAGTTTAATCCTGGTTGTCATGATTGTAGAAAGTTTCTGCTCTTTGAACAGCTCCAAGATGTCCTGAAAAACCTGATCTGTCATGCTGAAGGACTCCATTTCAATGTCAAAGCCAACATCAAATTTCATGGCGGCGAGAATAGCAACAGAAACGGCCATAGTTACCTGCAAAGAATCAACAAACAAAACGACCAAGTGCAGAAATGTTTGGAGGGAAAGAAAGTTTTTGCAGAGAAATCGAAAACGCAAAGGAGAACGACGGCGAAAAATGAATTTTATATTAGGGTTCAACGCAGAAAAGGAAAGATCGTTGAACTCCGTTCGACGATCGGGGCTTCTAAAGGAATCTGAAGAGTCTTCAATATCGTCGATCTCCGTTCGACGATATTGGAGAGCGTCGAGCTCTGTTCGACGATCGTTCATAGAACAACATCGTCGAGCGCTGTTCGACGATCGCTGACCGGAAGAGATAGTTCATACTATCTGAGAAACGTTGAACTCAGGTCGACGATTTCGAAAATCGTCGATCTACGTTCGACGATCTGTGGGAAAATCGTCGAGCGCAGTTTAGAGACCAGAAAAACTCTAGACACTAAGAAAAATCAAGATGTTTGCCTAGTCTTGGTCAATTTTTAAACTTTTAAAATCTTGGATATTATTTAAGACCTCCTCCATCTAACATTCCTAACTGATTTAGGAAGAAGGTGTGTTTCTTTTCATCCAAGGGCTTGGTGAAAATATCTCCCCTTTGTAAGTCAGTTGGGATATATTGCAGTTCAATTTTATTCTTTTCAACATTATCCCTTAAGAAGTGATGCCTAATCTCTATGTGTTTTGTCCTACTATGGAGGACTAGATTTTGAGCTATAGAAATAGCACTGGTGTTATCACAAAAGATTTTTGACTTCTCTAAGGTGTAGCCATAGTCTAGGAGTTGGTTTTGAATCCACAAGATTTGTGAAAAACAACTGCCTACAGCCATATATTCAGCTTCAGCAGTTGAAGTTGACATAGAAGTTTGTTTCTTACAAAACCAAGAGATAAGTCTGTCACCAAGGAACTGACAAGTTCCACTGGTGCTTTTCCTGTCAATTCTGCATCCAGCATAATCAGCATCAGAAAATCCAGTTAAATCGAATGCTGAATCTTTTGGATACCAGAGACCTAGATTTGGACAACTCTTAACATACCTGAGAATCTTCTTTACTAATGTTAGGTGTAACTCTCTAGGGCTTACTTGTAACCTAGCACATATACATGTAGCAAACATTATATCTGGTCTACTGGCTGTAAGGTACAGTAAAGAGCCAATCATTGCTCTATATGTTGTCTGATCAACAGGTTTCCCATGTTCATCAGCATCCAATACAGCATTAGTAGGCATAGGTGTTTTCATATAAGATGCTTCAGACATGCCAAATTTCTTAACCAATTCATTTGCATACTTGTTTTGAGAAATAAAGATGCCTTCAGCATGCTGTTTGACTTGCAATCCTAGGAAGAAGGATAGCTCACCCATGCTACTCATTTCAAATTTAGAATGCATTAAGTTGGAAAACCTTCTGCATAATTTTGAGTCAGTAGAACCAAAAATAATATCGTCTACATAAATCTGTACTAGTAGGGTATGGGACTTATGGGTTCTAATGAAAAGAGTTTTGTCTACTCTACCCCTTATAAATCCATTTTCCAAAATAAAGCATGTTAGGGTCTCATACCATGCTCTAGGAGCTTGCTTGAGACCATATAATGCTTTGTTCAACCTAAACACATAATCAGGATAAGTTGGAGATATAAAACCTGGAGGTTGTCTGACATAAACTTCTTCTTTGATGTCTCCATTTAGAAATGCACTTTTGACATCCATCTAATATACCTTGAATCCTTTATGTTCTGCATAAGCCAAAAATATTCTGATGGCTTCCAATCTTGCAACTGGTGCAAAAGTCTGGTCATAGTCTATTCCTTCTTCTTGAGAATATCCTTGAGCAACTAGCCTTGCCTTGTTCCTTACAATTACTCCTTGATCATCCAGTTTGTTTCTGAACACCCACTTTGTTCCAACAATGGAGTGATCCTTAGGCTTTGGCACTAGTTCCCACACTTTGTTCCTTTCAAATTGATGCAACTCTTCTTGCATTGCAATGATCCAGTGTGGATCTTGCTCTGCATCTTGAATGGACTGAGGTTCAATTTGAGATAGGAAGCAGCTGTGCAACAGGTTTTGGTTGACCTGATTTCTGGTTTGCACACCAGCTGAGATGTCTCCAATTATTTGGGAAATTGGATGATCTCTTGATGTTACTAAATCAACAGGGGGTGTTGATTGTTCACCAACCTGTGTTGTTGTTTCCTCTTGTGGTACAACAACTGGCTCTTCAAGTTGTTCTTTAATATGTTGAATACTTTCTTCATCTTCACTGCTTTCATCCTTTTGAGTAACCTGTAACTTGTTCAAGTCTTCAACAAGAGAGTGTTCATGCAAAGGTTCTATGGTAGAAGAGATCTTCTCCTTGAAAGACATGTTAGATTCATCAAATGATATATAAACAGATTCCTCAATTTTTAGAGATGATTTATTATAAACCCTATAAGCCTTGTTAATCATGGAGTATCCCAGAAACACTCCATCAGCTTTAGCTTGGAATTTTGCTAAATATTTCTTGTCATTATTATGTATGTAGCAAATACAACCAAAAACTCTAAAATAATCAACTTTAGGTTTCTTCCCTTTGAGTAATTCATAGGGAGTCTTTCCCTTTAGTTTATGTATCAAACTTCTATTCAGCACATAGTTGGAGGTGTTCACTGCCTCTACCCAAAAGGATAGAGGAAGGTGAGCATCTGACAACAATGTAGTGGCAGATTCAATAAGGGTTCTATTTTTCCTTTCAGCTACCCCATTTTGTTGAGGAGTTCTAGGAGCTGAGAAAGTATGTCTCATCCCTTCACTCTGACAGAACTCTTGCATAAGAAGAGAATCAAACTCTGTCCCATGATCACTTCTGATCAGGGCAATGTGAGTATTGAACTCAATCTGTATACATTTGAGAAACTCTGTCAAACACTTACAGTTATCAGACTTCTTCCTCAGAAAGAACACCCAAGTGAATCTAGAGAAGTCATCTACAACTACTAAAATGTAAGATTTCCCTCCTAGGCTTTGTACTGTGATGGGTCCAAAAAGATCCATGTGTAACAGATACAATATCCTAGGTGAATCACTCTTATTAAATGACTTAAAATTATTTTTAGTTTGCTTGCCTAATTGACAAGCCCTGCAGAGTCCTTCCTTCTTGTAGGGGCCAGAAGGTAGTCCTCTAAAAAGGTTGTCCTTGGATAGCCTAGCAATAGTTCTAAGGTTTAGGTGTCCTAGTCTCTTATGCCATAAAAAATTTGGTCTACAAACAGAATTGAATAGGCAAATATCTACATCTGTTGAAAGAAAAACTATTAGATAGATGTTACCTTTCCTTTTACCTGTCAACACAGTTGTGTTGTCCTCTGACTTGATTTTGCATAATGCTTTGATGAAGGTCACCTGGTAGCCTTCATCACACAACTGACTGATGCTTATTAAGTTGTGCTTCAGTCCTTCCACATAAGCTACCTTCTTGAATGTTACTGATCCAATCTGGACTGCACCATATCCTTTAGTTTGTCCAAAGTTTGAATCACCAAAGATAACTTTGGGTCCAAGCTTGGCTCTAAAGGATGTGAGGTTGTCCTTGTTTCCTGTCATGTTCTTAGAGCACCCACTATCCAAGTACCATTGCTGGTTAGATGTTGGATAGGTCTTCAACTGCACATAAAACAATTCATTTGTTTTTGACCCAGTTTACCTTGGGCCTAGGTTGATAAACTTTAAACTCTGAAATAAAAGACATCCCAGGTTGACTCTTATAACCTTCACGATGATATCTTCTTGGAGGTATAATCCATTCAGTATAAGGGTTAAAGATTTGGGATGAAGGACCCTTAGGATTGGATTTTGATTTGCCCTTGAAAGACTTTCCAGAGCTCTGACCTCTGTTCGACGATCGTGGAGCTGCGTTCGACGATCTTGGGTCAGATCGTCGAGCTCCGTTCGACGGTCGACTATGGCAGAGTTCAGGAACTTGAGATCATCGACCTGAGTTCGACGATTTTGCCTGAGATCGTTGATCTGCATTCGGCGATCGGCGATCTCCGTTCGACGGTTTCTGCTGGGACTTAGTTTTCTTTGGCAGATCAGAATTTTTCCTAGCTACCTCTACAACTCTCTTTCCTTTATCAGAAATGAATTTGATTGGAGTTGTTAGAACTATGGGTTGGCTGGATGAAGCACCCAAGCCCAGTGTACTATTAAATCTGGAGTTCACTGTGCTTGTGATGTCCATCAGCTTGATGCTTCTCCCATTAAGGGATTCTTCATGCTTCTTGGCCTCAGATAGCTCACTTTTCAGTGAAGCTATCTGCTCCCTACAGCACTCCAACTCCTGAGAGAGTTTGAGGTTTTCTGACTTTAAGGTATTATGTTCAGATAAATGATTGCTGAGAGAGATAATTTCTTTCTCAGATTTTAGCAGGTCTAAACATAATGCTTTAAACTCAGATTTAAAGTCCTCTGAATTAAAATCAAATGAACTAATTACCTGATCTTCTTCAGGTTGAGTCTCTGAATCTGACTCTGACTCTTCTTCATCTGAATTATGTTGAGAGGCATTGATTGCCATCATGCAGAACTCTTTCTCTTCTGCATCATCTTCATGATCACTGGAGCTGGATGAGGCTTCTGACTCCTCTTCAGTCTCACTCCAGGATTTAGCAATAAACCCCTTTCTTGTGTATTTGTTTTTGCTTGAGGAGGGTTTGCCATTGTCATTCCTCTTGGAGTCTTTCTCCTTTCTTCTTTCTTTCTTGTCCCTTCTGTCCTTGTTTTTGTTTTCTGGACAGTCAGGAACAATGTGCCCTGGTTTCCTGCAACCAAAGCAGACAATTTCCTTATTATTAATTGACTTATCATACCTTGGCTTATCATGCTCCTTGTATGATATCCTTCTGAAGTCCTTTCTGGCCATCTTGTAAAATATTTTGGCCAAGAGACTGAGCAGTTCATCATTGCCTGTGACTTTGTCTTCAGGCTGATCTTTAGTTGCCTTGAAGGCTATTGTCTTCTCTTTTCTTGTGGCTGGTGAGGCAGCCTTCTGTTCTTCTTCTCTATTCTTAATGAGTAGCTCATAAGATTTGAGCTTACCCAATAGATCTTCAGTGGTGATCTCATTCAAACTTCTGGCAACCTTGATTGGCCAG
Organism: Platanthera guangdongensis; assembly: GCA_039583875.1. NCBI lineage: Eukaryota > Viridiplantae > Streptophyta > Magnoliopsida > Asparagales > Orchidaceae > Platanthera > Platanthera guangdongensis. Next base: position 29,931,356 of record CM077156.1, read on the forward strand.
ATTCTTGAATCCCAAGTGCTAGGGAAGCACATTAGAATTTTTTCATTAAGTTCAGTTAGTGAGATCTCTTTATCCAAGGTCCTGAGTTCACTGAATATTAGACTGAGCCTGTTGTACATATCTCCAACTGACTCAGTTTCTTCCTTCTTGAAATTCTCATATTGAGATATGAGGTGGGATCTCCTGTCCTTTCTCTCATCAGCTGAGCCTGAGACTATTTCAGAGAGTTTATCCCAGATTTCCTTTGCTGAATTGCATTCAGCTACCTTTTGAAAGATTTCATCAGACATGGTCTGGGCTAAGATGTTCATAGCCTTGGCATCAGCTACCTTCCATTTATTGATATCAGCATCTGTTCCTGATGGAGGTGGAACAACATTTGTACTTGAGTTCTCTGGAGGTCTTGGACAAACTGTCAAAACAGAGTTAAAAATATCCTCGTCAATAGAATTCATGTATAATCTGATCCTTGCTTTCCAAAGTGCAAACTTGGATAGATTGCACACTGGAGGTCTAGTGCTAGCATAATCTTTGTTTTGGGCCATGATTTGTGAAAACAAAATCTAATACTAAACTCAAAAGAAAACAGATCTAACTAGGAATCTTTGGGTTCAGGTGTTAGCCTGTGCAACCACCAAGGTGTGGTATGTTTAACCAACCTGGCTCTGATACCCATTGAAAGTGCAGCTAGATCTGATATACTCTAGAGGGGGATGAATAGAGTATATGGTGCTTGAAAACTTTTTACAACAATTGTTGTAATCTGAGTGAGCAGGGAAGCAATTATAAATCTAATCACAGAACTAAACTAATCACAAAATAATCACAGAACAATCACAGCCAAAAACAAAGGATAAAGACAAACAATCCAGATGACACAAGGAGCTATAGTGGTTCCCTTAAACTTGGGTACATTCACTCTTCTAGCACCCTAGGTAGGAATCCACTGTAGGATGAGTTGATCAGGTGTCCTAGGCACCAATGAGCTTTTGATAAGGTGCTCAAAAACCAAATCAGATTTTTTGATCAGGTGTCTTGCCACCAATGAGCTTTTGACAAGGTGCTCAAAAACCAAACTCAAACTTTTGAAGGGAGTTTAAGAAACCCTTTACAGAGATGGGGATGAGAGATTTATGAAAGTCTTCTCTTTCTCAGAGCACCTGAGAAGACTATGTGGATTTGATGGTGTCAAAGCTCCCCCTGAGTCCTTGAGATGTTCAGGAAAAGAAGCTTTGTTGTAGGGTGATAGGCCTTCAGAAGTTGATCTCCAGCAAAAGATTATTTCAGCAACAGCTGAAATGTTAGGTGTCTGGAGTCTTGAAAGATGTTGGCCTTGAACACTTGAGATAAGAGAGATCAGAAGATTTCAGAAAGTTTGATCTCCTTGGATGTGTGTTCTTCAGAGAATTCTTTGATACAGAGAATATTTTGTTCTTGTTCTTCTTGTCTGTGTTCTAAGGATTGATGATGTCAGAGAGAGATTCAAAAATCTTGTCTTTTATTCTCTGGTACTGAATAGAAAAACATCCTCTGTCAAGAATAGTCGTTGGCCTGCATTAATTGCATCCTTAATTGCAAAATGTCTTCTGGAGGAAAGTCCAAAGAAACATTCCTTGATAATCCCTTGAAACTTGGTCCAGAAATAAATGAAAACGGCTAGAAAATCTTCTGAATTAATTGCTGAATAACTCCTTAACTGATCTGAATTTGAATCTTAAAAATCCTTGAAGTCATCAGAAAATGTCGAACTGAGCTCTGCTATCGTCGAACTGAGCTCAGCGATATGGACTTATACAGCAACAAAATATCGTCGATCTGAGCTCAAAGATCGTCGAACTGAGCTCAGAGATAGAGATCCAATGCTGAGTCAAGATCATCGAACTGAGCTCGCAAATCGTCGAATGGAGTTCGACGATTTTGTGGAAGTTGAGCTCAGCGATCGTCGAATGGAGTTCGACGATCTGTCGAAGTTGAGCTAGATGATCGTCGATTGGAGTTTGACGAATCGTCGTGCTGAGCTCGACGATATGACTTAGTCTCAAACTGAAAAATTCTTGGTCTTGAGGGCAGCTTTCAAACCTAGACTTCTAACCCTTAGACTCAATTCTAATTGACCTTTAGATCTATACAGGAGGTCAAAAACTGGTTTCCTAGAGACATAGTGATCCTGACCCAAATTAGTAATAGGGTGTTCCAACATTCTAACAGACCTTCAGAAGGTCCAAGTCACTCGGATGAAGTTAACTGGGTTGCTAAGACATATTGGCTAAATGAGGAGCGTAGGCTAAGGAATGGGAACGAAGTCCCACTAGTTGGATGGCCCGTAATGAAGAACCTGTTGTCTGATCAGTACATCCTTGCGTACCACAGTACACAGATGTTCGATGAGATAGCCACCCTACAGCAAGGCTCAAAATCGATAGCCGAGTACAATGGAGAGTTAAAGGACAGCTTAGTGCATTGTGACCTTAGAGAAGCTCCCGAGGTTACTTTATCTAGGTTTCGAAAGAGTCTATCTACCAACATCCAAAGGAAACTCCTACACTATGGACATACAGATTTGAACACGACTTTCAATGCCGCCCTCGACATTGAAAAACATCTTACCTCTAAGGCGCACTCCCGTTATTCCCAAGCGAATGGTAAGTCAACACTGGGAGCGTCCACATCCACATACCAGGATAAAGGAATGTTTCTGTCCAACGAGTCTAAGTCGGTAGTTATCACAGCTAGGAATGCTAGAAAACCCAACAGTAAGCGTATCCCCATAGGGAAGGTTAGTAAGTCCAATGCCACGTGTTATGCTTGTAGTGTTCAGGGCCACTATGCCTTTGAATGCCCAACAAAGACTAAGGCCATAGCCTTATTAGATTCGACTACCGACCCCTCCGATCAAGTTTATGAGGCTGCTGAAGAGAGTGACCCAGAAGGTGTCCCGAGTGACTTAGAGGATGAACACCCCCTTATGGTGATGCATTGTATCTTGACCACTCCTCATCCGTTAAATTATTGGAAGAGGATGAGTATATTTTCTCTTCTTTTAAGAGTGGATAGAAGCTCTGCATATTGATCATTGATAGCGGTAGTTGTTTTAATGTCACATTAGAGAAGACCGTTACATGTATGACCTTGACCACGGAACCCCACCCGACTCCCTATCTGGTAGCTTGGATCAATAAGGTCACCGTCCCGGTCACCAAGCGATACCTAGTCCCCATCTCATTCAAATGCTATACTGATGAGGTATGGTGTGATGTCCTTCCCAAGGACGCTTGTCACGTATTGTTAGGCCGACCTTGGCTTTATGACCATGACATGATGCATTTTGGCAGAGCCAACACGTATGAATTCAAGTTCAATGGCAAGACCGTTATGTTGTGGCCAACTATCCCGAAGGAACTTGTAGGACCGGTTAAGGACACCACGGTCATAATTAAGAGGAAGGCCTTGAACCTAGTCGGGAGAAAGGAGTTTATTAAGGACCCGTTTCTTGATGGAGTGATGTATGCGCTAGTCCTTCTGAGAGCGAAGAAGGATTCTGTAGTATTGGATGATCTGCCAAGTGAGTTACGGGAATTGTTGGAAGAGTATGGGGATACGTACCCGGATGAGTTGCCATCGACGTTACCTCCACTTAGAGATGTTCAGCATGCGATATATCTCATCCCGGGGTCTTCCTTGCCCAACCAGCCCAATAATCGACTCCATCTCGCTACCCATAAGGAGTTGTAGCTTCAGATAGAGGACTTGTTAAAGAAGGGGTTTATTAGGACGAGTATGAGTCCATATTCGGTACAAGCTCTGCTTGCCCCTAAGAAGGATGGTTCATGGCGAATGTGTGTTAATAGTCGGGGTATAAACAAGATAACCATCAAGTATAGGTTCCATATCCCATGTTTAGATAACCACTTGGATGTTTTAGCTTGGGTCACAATATTCTTTAAGTTAGATCTTAGAAGCGGTTATCACAAAAATAGGATCCGTGAGGGAGATGAATGGAAGACTGCGTTTAAATCCAAGGATGAGTTATATGAGTGGCTTGTGATGCTCTTTGGGTTATCCAATGCCCCCAGCACCTTCTCCCGGATGATGACAAACGTCTTTCGACCGTACTTGGGAAAGTTTGTGGTAGTCTATTTCGATGACATCTTAGTCTACATCACCTCCACTATCGAGCACATCTCCCACTTGAGAGTGACTCTATCCACCTTGAGGAAGGAAACTTTATCCCTAAACCTTAAGAAGTGCATATTCTATGTTCCAGACGTAGAGTTTTTAGGTTATATAGTCAGGTTTGAGGGAATTAGAGTTGATCCTGGAAAGGTTCAGGTGATTAAGGAATAGCCCGAACCGACTTACCTATGAGAGGTGCGTAGTTTCCATGGTTTGGCTACTTTCTATCGTCGCTTCATACGATACTTTAATAGCATTATGACACCTATTAATGACTGCATGAAGAACGGTGAGTTCACTTGGACGAAGTCTGCCACCTTAGCCTTCTAATGTATTAAGAATCTCATGACCGAGGCACTGGTGTTACGTCTACCAGACTTCACCAAGGCCTTTGAGCTTACCTGTGACGCGTCCGGGGTAGTAATTTGAGGTGTTTTGAGTCAAGAAGGTCACCCGATCAGCTATTTCAGTGAGAAACTAGCGGGCGGTAAGTTAAATTATTCGAACTATGACAGAGAGTTTTATGCTGTTGTTAGTTGTTTGCATCATTAACGGCATTATCTCCTCTCCAAGGAGTTTGTGATCCTCTCCAATCATGATGCTTTACGTTTCATAAATGGTAAGCATAAAATCAGTCTGCGTCACGTTAAGTGGGTAGCTTTCTTACAAGGGTACACGTTTAGTCTTAAGCACCTTAAGTGGTCTGAAAATCGAGTTGCCGAAGCACTTAGCTGCCTTACCCTTCTGTTGTCTACCATGCAAGACAATGTCGTAGGATTCAAACGAGTTAAGTACGATTACGCCACTTGACCAGATTTCCATGAGATTTATTTCTCCGCTCAGGATAGCTATCCAACGACCATATCTTCATTTGTTCTTAAGGACGGTTATCTATTTAGGCACGGGAAGTTGTGTATTCCTCGATCCTGCTTACGACACCACATTATTTGGGAATTACATAGCAGAGGTTTGAGTGGACACTTTGGAAGGGATAAGACCATTACACTCGATGAGGAGAAGTTTTACTAGCCTAAACGTAAGGCGATGGTTGGTGGAATAGTGAGTAGTTGTCGTACATGTCAAGTATCTAAGGGCACTAAGACCAATGTTGGGTTATACACCCCTCTACCTATTCCTTCCGTACCATGGGAAGATGCGAGCATGGATTTCATATTAGACCTTCCCACTACTCTTCATCGACACGACTTCATTTTTGTAGTTGTGGATAGGTTTTCTAAAATGGCATACTTTTTTCCATGTAGCAGGATGAATGACACGTCTCACGTAGCTAAGTTATATTTTCGGGAAGTCGTTAGTCATCGTGGAGTGTCAAAGACAATTGTCTCGGATAGGGATGTGAAATTCAGTAGCTATTTTTGGAAAAATTTATGGATTTTAATGGGGACCAAATTATTATTTTCCGCTGCCTATCATCCGCAAACTGATGGTCAGACAAAAGTAGTCAATCGGAGTTTGGGGAATCTTCTTAGATGTCTCGTAAGTGATCACAAGGGCACTTGGGATCTACTTATTCTATATGCACAATTGGCATATAATAACTCTAAGAATGGGTCCACGGTTATGTCCCGTAATAATATTGTTCACTGGTATAAGGCTCTTGTGCCACTTGACTTGGTTCCAGTACCACCGACATATAAACAAGTCAATTTGCATAATCCTTCGCCCAACACATTCATGACTTTCACGCACATATCCGGGCAACCTTGGCCTTCTAATATGAATCCTATCAAATACAAGCTAATCAACATAGGAGAGTGTCACACTTTAAAGTCGGTGATCACGTCTTAGTCCGCTTAGTTCCCGAGCGACTGCCAACTGGCACCGTTAGAAAGTTAGCTCCAAAGCGCACTGGCCCCTTCCGGATTATAAAGAAACTCAGTGATAATTCTTTTGACTTAGATTTGCAGGCTGATTGGGGTATTTCACCCATTTTAATATCTCGAATTTGACTATGTTTGTCTCGCCACCACAAGAGTTGACTTCTTTGTCATCTTCTCCTTCCTCTCAAAATTCTTTGGGTTTGGGGAGTGGTAGTACGGATGATCTCTCTCCCTTGGTCTCCACAGGTTTAGCATCAGATGGTAAGTTGCCTTCTTTTATTCCAACTGCTGACATATTTTCAAGGATTCCAAAAACCTTTCTTATACTAGACAGGATACTTGCTGCTGAGCTGCTCCCTACTGTCGATAGTGCTAACCGTCGCTTTCTCATCTATTGGCGTGAACACCCTCCTTCCGACGACTCACGGGAACTCGAGACAGCTTCAATAATTGGATGCCTCACTTCTCCGCCGCTATCTCTTGGACCATGCACCGGAGTTACGTGACTTTGAGCGGGGGAGGCTTGATGTTGCGGCCCCTCCACCACCACTTGAAGATGATCCGGATGCCGAAATGCTAGAACATAAATATTTCAGGCGACATGATGGCTCCTTGGCCGCTAACGGAAGACAACGTTACAACCTTCATCCAAGGCGCGCAAGGCCTACTTAAAGGCTTATTGGAAGACTATTTCGATTACTTAAATGCTTTATTTTATTTAAGAACTTGTAATGTTTTAATTTCATGCATTTTCATTTGGTGTGCTATTAGCCATCCGGATTGATGAGGTTTCATCTCAATCTTGGATGGTTGGATCTATTTTGTAACTCCTATATATATGAGGCTTATTAAGTGAATTAGAGGATGAAGAAAGAAAACCTAAAATCCATTCTCTAAGAGGAATTTCGGCCATGCTTGTGAGTAGCCGCCCCCATCCCCCCACCTAGTCTCCCTCTTTCCCCATTTTGGCCTCCCCTCTCGTGGAGCCTCCAGCGTGGTTTCTTGGTGCGACTAAGGAAGAAGGATGGTAACCCCACTCGGTGCGACGTCGGTGGATCCATTCGGTGTGATGCCGGTAAAGACCGTGGAGAGAGTGATTCTCCCACAAAGTTATCAATTGTGTTTCCCAACAACGGGTTGGGTAATCTCTTCCCCCTTCTCTAGTGCTTCATCTCTTGAGATTTGTGGAGGTTGAACCATCGTGTTCTCCGTGTTTTTAAATCTCAATCGGTTTTCAAATCTCTGAAATAAAATCATTATTGTTCGTGTTTTCTTTTTCTCCGGACCGAGTAGGTCCATTTTGCTTGAGCGGATCTTGGCCTATAGCTTTGGTATTGCTCTCTAAATGGATTGGAAACCTTTGCGTTATCTTTGGGAATGAGTCGACTCATTTTTCATCGCTGTTTTAGAGTCGATCATTCTCCAGTTGTGTTTATGCTTCGTGCACAAAACGATTATGTATTGAGGGCGGTAGATGCTTTTGTAGGTGCGACGGATCAAGTGTGTGTTGGTGGCTAACTAGAGCTTTCTCTCATGTAGATCTTCGTTAGCGACATGTGCTACATCACATACATTGTAGATTGTGGCCTCTCTTCATCTGACTGTTTTGAACTTGATTGATGGCTGCTTTGAGATGTTTGCTTCTGCTGACTGCTTTGGAGCCCGACCTTGAAGGTCTATCGTTTCTGTCTTGAGAGGATCTTTAATAATGAGAAGTAGTAGGCTTTTGAGAAGAAATATTACCTATTGCTGGAGGAGGAGGAGGAGGAGGTCCTCTCCTAGATCTTGGAGGTGAAGAGTATCTCCTCATCTTCTTCCCATTCTTTTAATCATTCTTAGAGAACCTCATTCAGTAGGGGAGGTCAGGAGTGAGGGGTATTCCAGGAAAAATAAAATAAGGAATATTTGTAGTTGCTGAAGGTTTAGGAGCAACAGTTGTAAGAGCTTTCTTCTTTAATTTCCTTTTCTTAGATTTAGAATCTTCTGAGTCATCGAACTCTTCATCATCATCAGATTCTTCTACAGGCTGATCATATAATTCATCTAACTGCATAATCAAATTGGACTTATCCACAAACTGAGCCTCTGGCTCTACATTTATAATGTCTTCTTCCTGCTCCATATCTTCATTAAGAAGATCATCAAGGTTGGGCATTGGGGTTTCATCCTAAGAAAAAGTAGGAGGGGAAGAAATTTGCTCTATAGTATCCATTATATTATCAACTGCTATAGTATCAAGGACTGGATTATTACTGGTAGAAAAATCTCTAAGGGTGTTCCTTAGTTATTCTAAAACTGAAGAATCAAATGGGGCAGTATAACATACTATAGCTTTAGAAAGATCATTGTAAACTAGAGAATAACTATGCAAAGTGTCAAAAATTGATAACAAGGAATATAGGTTGATAGTGGGATGAATAGAGGCATCACCAATAGTAACAATGTTTGGTACTACTGCTGCTTCTTCTTCTTCAACTGAATAAATCATATTTGTATCTTGTGGACTGTCTGGAGAGATTGCTGCTGCTGCAACTTCAACTGCTGGAACTTCTTCATCAAACATCTCCCCCAGCCTAGATCCAGGAAAACCTTAATTTTGGCCCCCAGAAGAATGGACAAAGGAAGGATAGCTGAGAAGATACAGCAGAGATAGAAGCAGTAAGAGGAGCTATAGCTTCATCTATCAGCTTTTTGAGAGTTTTAGTAATGAGTTCAAGAAGAATGAAAGAAATGGATCAAAAATCCACATACATAAACTCAGGAGGAGCCTGAGTAGATGCAGAAGTAGATGAAATGGAAGTATAAGAAGAGGGGATGAAAGTGTTTTCATAGTTGGAGCAGAGATAGAAAGCTTGAGGAATGGATGATGGAGGGATGACAGGAGGAATGTCATCAAGAGTGGCATCAGGAATTATCTCCTGGATGGGTGAGTGTGATGGAGATATTGGAGGTAGGGCTGAATGTGGTGGAGAGGAATGTAGAAGAGAGAAGTGTGTACGAGAGGAAAGTAGTGGAGATTGAGGTGGTGACAGATGAATGGGGGAATGTAGATGGAATATCCTCAATAATGTGTAGTGGTGACTGAGGAAGTGGTGAATCCACATGTGGAGTGGAAGAAGGAACTTATTTAGGCAATTGTAGAGAAGGTGGAGTGGAGGGTCTAGGGGATTGGTGTAGCGATGGCAGAGGAGAAGATTGAGGAGCAAAAACTTCTACTGGGTTTGGGAGAGTGGCTATAACAGCCCTTGTGCCTTCAAAAGTGATTCTGGAGGAGGTAGCGCTGGATGTCTTAGGGATCACCCTCTCTCATCTTCCAAACAAAGAAGATGCAAGCCTCTTGGATGCATTGATATGCACAGTCTGAGAGACCAGAACTTCTGAACATTTGGTTTGGAGGAAGATACCCAAAATTCTGTCATTGTCGACATATTTCTTATTAATCTTCTTCTTAATTGAATCAAATAAGATCGTTCCCTAATTCACAGATTTCTTTTTAACCAAAGTAAATATCAACATAAATTGGTGCCTCTTGACATAATCATGTGCAGAATGTTTTCCCAACAAAACTTTACCAACAACAACTCCTAAGAATTTATATTCAACAAAAAAATTTTATTTCATTAGGTGATTAGGGTTTCCCTGATTGTGTCCCATTCTATCTAGCATCTCATCAAATTCAGTACTAGCTATTTCTATGTCATCTTCACCATTTATGAAACCAAAAATTTCAGATAAAATATCAGGTGTTAGAGATACCTGGTGTCCTGTGACAAATCCAGTAATAGTTTTAGGGTCTTGAATCTTTGCAGTATAGACTCGTTCCTTAATTTCCATAGCGTGGAGCTTGATTCTGGTGGACATAAAGTTTCGAAGATTTTGCACCTCAAATAATTGCAATATGTCCTGGAAGATTTGATCAGAATGACTAAATGATTCAATGTCTATGCCGAAGCCTTCATTGAATTTTATCGCTGAGAGAGTTGCCTGAGGGATCGTCATGTTGCTGTGAAAATATAAAGATCAAGTACAAAGGAAATGGAATTGGAGAAAGCGCATGATTGAGTTCGATGAAAACCTGAATATAAGGTTTTTAGAAGTCGAAATGGAGAACTCCGTCTGATGCAAAACAAAACATCGAACCCATTTCGATGAAAAATTCTCAAAAGAAATACATTTCGTCAATCTCAAGTCGACGAAAGTTTTGCGAAAGAAATATATTTCGTCGAGCTCCATTCGACGAAAAATACTTGAAACTAATTCGCCGATCTCAGTTTGACGAAAGTTTCTCAAATAAAGTACGTCGATCTCTGTTCCACGAAAATTTCACGAAGAGTTCACAGTTTGTCGATCTCCATTCGACGAAAGCTGGACAATTCGTCAATCTTAGAATAAAAGTTAATTTAGTGATTCTTCATTTATCATTCCTAACTGATTTAAGAATTAAATGTGTTTCTTTGCATCTAAAGTTTTAATGAATATATCTGCTTTTTGAAAATCAATAGAAATAAATTCTATTTTGATTTTATTCTTTTCTACATTATCTCTTAAAAAATGATGTCTTATTTCAATATGTTTTGTTCGACTATGATGGACTGGATTTTATGCAATAGAAATTGCACTGGTGTTATCACAAAATATTGTTGAATTATTTAATTTGAGACGAAAAATCTAGTAGCTAATTTTAAATCCACAAAATCTCTGAACAACAGCTGACAGCTACAATGTATTCAACTTCAGCAGTTAAAGTAGACAAAGAAGTTTGCTTCTTGCAAAACCATGACACAAGCCTATCACCAAGGAACTAATAGGTTCGTAATGTGCTTTTTCTGTCAACTCTGCATCCACCATAGTCAGCATCTGAAAAACAAGTTAATTGAAATTCTGACTCTGTTGGATACCAGAGTACTTGATTTGGGTAACCTTTTATATATCTTAAAATCCTTTTTACTAGGATTAGATGAGATTTTTCAGGATTTACTTGGAACCTAGCACAAATACAGGTAGCAAACATAATGTCTGGTCTACTAGCTGTTAGGTATAATAAGGACCCATTGATAGTCCTATATAGTTTTTAATCAACAGGCTTATCATGTTCATCAGTGTCAACAACAGCATTTGTAGGTATAGGTGTTTTCTTCGCTGAGGCATCTGACATCCCAAATCCTTTAATAAGCTCTTTAACATACTTGGATTGGGATATGACAATGCCATCAGGAGTTTGCTTCACTTGTAAACCAAGGAAGTAGGATAGCTCACCCATGCTACTCATTTCAAACTTGTAATGCAATCAGTCAAAAAACCTTTTGCATAGTTTGGAATCAGTAAAGCCAAATATTATGTCATCTACATATATTTGAACTAGCAAAATTTTAGATTTATGATTTCTAACAAATAATGTTTTATCTACTTTGCCCCTAGTAAATTTATTTTCTAGAAGAAAACTAGTAAGAGTCTCATACCAAGCTCTTGGAGTTTGTTTAAGATCATAAAGGGCTTTGTTAAGTCTAAAAACATGAGAAGAGTGAGTTAGAGTGATAAAACCTGGTGGTTGTTCTGCAAAAAATTCCACTTTGAGCTCTCCATTTAGAAAATCACTCTTCACATCCATCTGATATACCTTGAATCTCTTGAATGCTACAAATGCAAGAAAAATCCTGATAGCCTCTAATCTTGTAACAGGAGCAAATGTCTGATCATAGTATATGCCTTCCTCCTATGAGTATCCTTAGCTACGAATCTTGCTTTATTTCTTACAATGATTCCTTGTGCATCCAACTTATTCCTAAAGACCCACCTGGTGTAACATCCCATTTCGTGTTAGTCCCCTCGCACGCATTTTGTTTCAATAAAATTGACTCAGTTTCGGGGGTGTCGAGTGAGTCGACTGGACTTAACGACTGGGTCAGAGATTTACTTAGAAAGCATTCTGAATGTTAGGCGTTGAGTGGACTCAACACCACTCAACGCCATTTAGCTTAGAATAATTCTAGTAGGATTAGGCGTTGAGAGATTTGAGTGGACTCAATGCTATCGATGCCATTTAACATAGAATTATTCTAACGAGTTAGTCATTCAGAGCGTTGGTGGAATCAACTCTCTAAATTCCATTTAACTTAGAAAAATTTTGGCAGGTTGGGCATTGAGAGCGTTGAGTGGACTCAATGCTCTCGACTCCATTTAACTTAGAAAAAATTCTTGCTGGTTAGGCATTGAGAGCGTTGAGTGTACTCAATGCTCTCGATGCGTTGAGTGTACTCAACGCTCTCGATGCTATTTAACTTGGATTATTTCTGGCCTCTGTAGTCATCGAGAGCGTTGAGTGGACTCAACACTCTCGACGCCACTTGACTTAGAATATTTCTGGCCTCTGTAGGAATTGAGAGCATTGAGTGGACTCGACTCAATGCTCTCGACGCCATTTAACTAAGAATATTTCTGGCTCGGGGCGCTGAGTGCGTTGAGTAGACTCAACATCACTCAATGCCATAGACTGAGATAAATTTATCGAATGCCAAATTTATCGACCACTGATTCGTCGAACTAAGGTAAATTCGTCGGACGTTAAATTCGTCGAGCGCTGATTTGTTGAACTCATGTAAATTTGTCGAACGCTGATTCATCGAACTCTGGTAAATTCGTCGAACACTAAAGTCATCGAGTGCTGATTCATTGAACTCACGTAAATTCGTCGAACGTTAAATTCGTCAAGCGTCATTCGTCGAATTGGGCTAAAATTTGTCGAACGCTATTTAACATAGAAAAATTTTTCCTTAGGCGAATTTTCGGCCCTATTTACTGCTGAACCGGATTTTTGGGAATTACGGCAAAATGACTTAAATGGGTCGCATCCTTTCAACATGACTCATTTAAAGTAATGTAAGGCAGTCCAATGTCATGTCGGCACGTGGCAAATCAGTTAACCCTAATTTCTCATTACAAAAGGGGCATACAGAGAACCCTAGCCGTCTCTTTACCAGTTTGCCAAGCAGTTGTCTTTGTAGAGCCCGACAAAAAATAAAAGCCGTCGTAGTCGATTTCAGGAAAACGATCTTCTCAATTCTCTTTTTCATGAGGAACGAACACCAACGAAAGAGAAGTTGCCTCAAAGAAGAGTGACAAGATCCATGGCTAGAAACCTCTGAACATACGTAAATGAGGTGAGCTTCCTACCCTCTCCCTTGGTGCCATATCTCTAGCTATTCCTAGGATAGATATCAAATCAAAAGAGTCTTGATTCGTGAGAAGAGGTTTTTCTTAGGATAAGGCCATGCTAGGGCTTGTGCCCTAGAGTTAAGATGTCTTCGACCAATCCTTCCTTCCATGAGAAGGTAGGGACATGGTTTCGTGAAGAAAGTTGGACTTTTGAGGTTGAGCAAGGGAGGATGAATTCTGGATGTGACTTGGGGATTTTGGTTGGAGGAAGAAGATGAACCGATGTCATTTGTCTCGCTTTAAGATGCGCGTAGAAATCTATTTTCTACGCACAATGATTTTCAAGGCCGTTTTCGGACATGATGCGGCAAGATCTGGGCCTTTGACTAAACAAAAATATCATAGCCCTTGGAAATACCTTTCCAACGAGTGGTTAAATGGCTTCACCGGGTTCCTGTAGCCTCAGGAATCCCTGATCGACATTGCTGTACAGTAATCTTTTCTGCACATATAATTCTCCGGGTAGTGTTGAATCGGCTTTGAATTTTGTAGGGAGAGACAGTAGTACAACATCGTTAACGTTTTGGTAAATCTAGTCTATAAGTAATTATGTTAAAATATTTTTAAAGGCAATTGTTGGATAGATCCTTAATGAATAAATGTTGTAGTGAATGAATGGGTTGACGAGTTGGGATGGTAGGAATGATTTAAATATGTGAACCAATAAGGACGTACTTGACAATGGTAATACATCGAATTATGATGATGTTGGCTTGAAGTTTTTGTACACAGTGTAACACCTCCATACATTACATGACATATAATAGAAGGTCCGGTCGGGGCCCCACACCATATGCAAAAATGGACGGCGAGGTTACAGGTTAATATTAAAGACCAAACCATGCATCCTAACTCAGAGCTTTCTAGCGGAAGCATTATGATTTAAGTTTGAACTCAACTATCATGAATGTCCACTATTTTTAAATAACCATATTTATATATCTACAAGAAATGTTTACAAAAAACACAATGTTTGACCTTAAGGCCTTACAAGCTTTCTTCATATGTGTGGATTACATACATCGACACGCAGGCCGCCCACACATGAAAATCATAAAACTTTTCATTCATTCGCCTTCGAGGGTCAGCATAGCAGCAGCAACAACAATAACAACAATAAGGGCTTCAGCCCACTATTTTTTGATCGGCTCTCCTGCACCTGCACGAGAACAATCCATTGCAACGGTCGCAAACAAAGCAACGATCAGCATTCAGCTGACCAATTTATAATGACCCTACCCCTTACCCGGGGTAGTGGTATTTCTTCCCTGAAGGCATAGCATTTCACAAGCAGATATATCACAAGAATGTGCACTCACGCACATTTCAACATATCACAAACGAATGCCTCAGCGGCCAAACGTTCCATGCACTCAGGGCACATATTTGGTCTACCAAAGAATCAGGCCCCACCACCCTTCCCAATGGCAAACCTGAGCATTGCACTCCATGGCCTACAGCCAAAGACTTTGTTCTTCATGGCGCGTAGGCCTAAGACTCTCATTATGTTCTACAACGAATGCATAATAACCCGAGCAACTCAAGTTGAAAACCATAATGCGGAGACAGGTCAGCACTACCCGTTGCTCAAATCGCCACAAGTGACGCGGGTCGAATTCTCTCTTATCCATTCAGCACGAAGCCTTTTTAAGAGCTCATAGATCACAATAGCCACACTGTCTAATAAGGACTGTCTTTACAATCACAGGTTAGCTAGGAGCTATCGCCAGCGATAATCACTATCGCCTGACGTTAGCGACAAAATTCTCTTTCCATCCCCAGCCCTAACCATAACTGGACCAACCATCCAAAAATCCCTGTAGCCACCTGCAGTGCCAGAAACACTGGACTTTCATAGCATACAACACATGCACTTTGAGGGTATTTTCCTGAAATTCCACTCCAGTACTTCCAGCAACTCCATTTCACAGGTACAACCTACCGACTCTACAAAATACACGTTTATACGCGGAGTCTTCTCTAGTGCGCAAAATAAAATATCATCAATCCAGTCCAACCTGTCCAAATGGGCATCACACAATATGCCTATTACGTACTACATATTTTCGGATCTATATGCAAGATCTCTTGGGGATATCAAGAATCAACCCAACAAAAATCCCTCAATACTCCACCTTTTGGTGGGGGAAGTCCATGCATATGCCAAATAAGGACTTCACATGTCCAAGGAAGAAAGATCGTTACAATTGAAGATCTCTTCGGAGCCATGACTGCTATCTATGATTCGGATGGAATTGATTGCCATCACTTCCTCTCCGCAGATCTAGCATCGACTTGCGATTCCACTCACAAGCAAACCTTGGATCAACCTTCACACAAGCTCCTGGACGTTCCTCCTCTTCCTTCCCAGCAAAGAAAGGATATGAGAAGATTAGAATAAAATCTCAAGTTCATCCTTATAAAAAAGCTACCGTCGCACGGTAACTACTACTGTCGCGCGGTAACATAGGCGTTAACCGCTTTGACCACTCGGCGCCGCTATCAGAGCTAGCGCCCTACAATAACACTTTAGTGCTTGGAGGTAAACCGTTCGACGTTCGTCCAGTGATTAGCGCGGCGTGGTACATCCTACCACCTGACGTTAGCACGCTCGACGATTGTTCGACAGTGTTGAGTCCTCGAAAGCATTGAATGGTCAAAAGTGTTGAGTGGTCGAAGCATTGAGTGGCTACCGCGGCGCACTAGCTTCGCAGTACCCAACCCGAGCGCTATGTATTTTAAATCACTGAGCTACCGCCTACGATAAGACTATCTTGGAGCGTTAGCGCCCAATGAGCACTCACTACTAGAAAATAATCTTTTGGCCAAGGTAAATTTCCCTGGCAAAAAGTCCAAAACTGTGGCTAAAACGTTTTAGCCACGATCTAGCCACGGGAAAATTTTGTGGCTAAAGTTGGCATGGCTAAAACTTTTAAGCCACGAATTGGCCGTAGCAAATAGTATTAGCTCTGGTAAAAAATACCGTGTCAAATAAGCCAACTATTAGCCACGGTATGAAACCCTGATTAAAAGTGAACTCATCACTTTTTAAAAATATTATTTTCCACATTTACAAGTTGTGGAAAATACTAATTTATGTTTTTTTTTAAAAAAAATAGAATAATTTATTATTTCCTTCTTCACAGATATTATTACAAGAGTATGCAAATATTTATAGAGTGGAGGCTCAACTCTATGCTAAGATGAGTGGCTAAACTCTGTTAATTTGCAACAAAACCCAACCAGACGAGAAATGCATGCTTGGAACCACTACAGTAGGCCACCATCAGTGATAATTAAGCAAATAAATTTGAATTCTATTTTACCTGTTTAATGGAAGTAATGCCTCCGTTTAGGGTAAAATGTAGCTCTGGGAAATCACGCTATAGCGCAAAATAATACTCATATTTGTGGATAAGTTCCCGTATTAAACTCTGGATGAACTATTCATAAGCACTTTAATACAAGCCAGAGTATGATACAGAAGAGTCAAAGATACTAGCTCCCTTAGTCCCTTTCATGAAATACATAACAAATTAAGGCCCCGTTTGGGGTGGGACTCGCACACGGTGCAGATCCACGAGCACATGCCCGCAGCCGAATACTCCGAAAACTCTGCAGATTTTCGCAAGTCCGCGGCCAACTAAACGCCCAACCGCGACCCCGATAAATAGTTGTGGAGCCATGATAGTGTTCTTCTAGATACGCTTTGCACTCGATCTGCCAACCCAAATAGGCCATAAATGTTAGCACTGTAGATTGTAAAATGCTTTAGGAATTTGTACTGTGTACCCTTTACTGCCCTTAAAATATATCCAATTTAGAGATCAGTTATGCAAACAGTAAAAAAAATCTTAATAAAGATATTCATACATTCAAGCTACAAGAGTAGGGAAAGTCTAAGAACATGCTACAAGGATAGAAAAAAAGTAGAAGTGCTGAGAAATCACTTCATGATAGAAAAAATTGGGCGGAATTTTCAAACAAATGCATACTTTTGTAGCTCAAAATAATACTAGGTTCAACTATTTTCAGATCTTTGAGATTTTAATCTTAAAACTTTGCCAGCAAACCCATTTGTTCAATATACATGGACTTTAAGGGCCATCCTTTTTATCTATATAAATTTAAGCTAAACTGATATCAAATGCAGTAATACATGATAAACTTTGACTTCTCCTCAAACGAAGCAAGTAGATAACTGATAATTCCAGCATAAAATTAAAAGAGATGAAATCATTTTAAAACTGGATATAAGATAACAAGTGAAATTTTAATGGAAGCTTAAAAAAAACAGATTAGAGAACAACAATAAACTAAACTAGAATTGACTACTTCTAGTTTAGCCTTGTTGGTGGCTTCTCAGAGCTGCTCTCCTGTTTCAGCCTTGTGTATCTTGCAAAGTGTGAATTTGACGCAGTGTGTTGAATTTGGCTAAAGTATGTAAAAGACAAAAAAATAAGTGGTAAAATAGGAAGCCCAAAAGAATGTTATGGGACTTCCAGTGAAAGGTACTTCCATGTCTGCACCTTAGTAATGCCATGAATACACATCTCTCTAACACAGGAAAGAAAACCCAAAAGAACTTTGCTATCATATAAATGCATTCTATGTAGCCAAAATGGACAACTATTTGTACCAGAATTGGCAGCTGAAGAACCATGTTGCAAAGTAGTTAGAGTAGAACTCATGTTCTTATACATCGAAGAGAATTTTTTGAGATAGTTTGCAGGTCGCAAATATGCAGTGAATCGGTTGTTTACATAAGCTATAAAGTTGAACTTAATTGAAATAAGCATAGGATAATACATTTGAGTTCATAAGGAATTATACAAATTGGACATCTGTATCTATTATTTCTTGAGGTCTCGCTACAACAACTTCGTATACAGACAATTGAAATTGCACAAAATAACAATTGAAATTGCACTTCATATACAGAAAAACAAATAACAATTAATAAACTTCACAGAGGGATGAAAACAATTGAAAGTGCACAGAAACTTTAACTCAGAGTAGTTATAATAGCCAAATATTATAGGCTGAAAACAATTAAATACTCATATAAGAGGTGATCCAAGAAATGTATACATAATTAGAAAATGACAAAATATAGGGCACAATGGCAACAACGGTTATTGTTGTTGTTTTCTAATATAATTTTTGGGGAATAAAAAATGATGATATTGTTAAAGAACAAAATAAATTGTAGATAAGATTTTCATAGTATTTAAGTAGCGAAACAATCATTTTTCAATAAAACATTACTGACAAATATGCAAGAGTACAAAATTTGGGAGACAAATACTGATAATCCAAACCTCCACCGATAAAATTTATGTTGTTTTGAATTTAATAAATCTAACCCTAGAAGAATGTCATTCTTGGTGAGAAGTGGCGAGAGAAGGATGAGCGGTTGGTGAGATCTGGTAGTTTTTCTTGGTTTCTGGCAGATTTTATTGGTCAAAGTACCGGATCTAGAGGCACCGATAGATAACTGCCGCAATGGTTGAGCAAGATCAGTGAGATTTGCATGAAGATACATGGGGAAATTAACACTGTAGTGGTGGAAAGTGGTGTTTGGAGGGATGTTGTTATAGAATAATGTTGAGGAGAAATCTGTGAGTGTATGACCTATATTTTTGCGAGAGTGGAGAGGAGACCTGATCACTATGCGCGGGGGTCTGACATTGATGTGGGCGGAGGAGATCCGGAGGTGATGCGGGCGGAGGAGATTCGGTGGTGACGCAGGTGGAGGAGTTTAAGCGTTGATTCCTGCGGGCGGAGGAGGTCCAACGCTGATGCGGGTGGAGGAGATCCGGGTGGGAGTGTTTTGTTCGCCCTGGATTCAAATGCGGGAGGAACGAATGGAGCTGGAGTATAATGCGGGAATTTCATTAGGGCAGCGGCTTTAACTGTTGCAGGTGATAGTGAATCGGACGGGCATGTTGTGCATTTAATGGCTTTGATAGTATTTGTTTAGCCACGATTTCGTCAAGGTCGTGGCTAATGGTTTAGTTTTTTGCCATGACTTTGTTATCCATGGCTAATACTTAATTATTAGCCACGAAATATGATCTGTGGATAATACTTAACTATTAGCCACGAATTTTGACCCTGGCAAAAAAACGTGTAGCTAATACTCATTTTTCTAGTAGTGACTATGACATTTTGGGGTGTTACAATCCCCCCCTAAAAAAAATTTTGTCCCAAAAATTTGCATGTGGTACCAGAACACATCAACTACTAACAACTTTGTTACAACAAATAGATTCTACTCAACAAAACCAGATGTTACAAACTTTTAGTTAAACAACTCGGGATATTCCACACGTATAGTCTGCTCCCGCTCTCATGTCAGCTCTTCACGACCACAGTTATCCCACCGGACCTTGACCATCCCGATTGTCTTGTTTTGCAGCTGCTTAACTGCTTTATCCTCGATCCGAATGGGCCTCACCTTCGCTATTAGACCAGATTCGACTGGTACACGATCGTTCGCAATCACTTGAGCTGGATCCTTCATGGCTTTTCGAAGCTCTAATATGTGGAACACATCACGCAACCCACTCAATTCCTCTGAAAGAGCTAGCTGATAGGCAACTTCTCCAACTTGTTCCACTACTTCAAATGGGCTAAGATACCTTGGACTCAGCTTTTTCAAGCGCCAAATCCGGGATACGCCTTTAAATTGCTTAATTTTCAGATATACAAATTCACCAACCTCAAATTCTATATTTCGGTGCTTGGCATTGTAGTATTTGGCTTGCCTATCTTGGGCCATTACCAGCCTCTCTCGAATAGAGCGTATAGTCAAATTCGCCTCTTCGACTTCCCTACACTTGTAGAGCTTTGACTCGCCAGTTTCCGCCTGAGTTAAGGGTGTACGGTATTTTCTACTATACAAAGCTTCAAACGGTGCCATATTTATACTAGCTTAATAGCTATTATTATAGGCGAACTCCACCATATAGATATGATCTTCACATATCTTTTCAAAATCCAAGGCGCACATTCAGAACATGTCCTCCATTGTTCTGTTGGTCCTCTCAGTTTGGTCATCCGTTTGTGGATGAAAGGCCGTGCTGAATTGTAATTTTGTCCCCAACAATTCATGGATTATCCTCCAATCATTCGAAGTGAAGTGCCCGTCTCGATCACTTATGATGCTACGAGGAACACCATGTAATCGTACTATTTGATCAACATAAAGCTTTGCCAAAACTTCCATTGAATCGTCCCACTTATTCGAAATGAAGTGAGCCACTTTAGTCAACCGGCCCACGAGCACCCAAATCGAATCGTTACCGCGTTGAGATCTCGGCAAACCATGCCCAAAATCCATCGAAATATCATCAAATTTCCATTCCGGAAGAGGTAGCGACTTCAAGAAACCTCCATTCTTCTAGCATTTAGCTTTCACTAAGGCACAAGTCTGACATTTATCCATGTAAAGTGCTATGCCTTTCTTCACGCCCGGCCACCAAAACATCCCTAGGTGAATTGAGTGCTTCGTAAAATGAGCTTCATACATCAATTCATCTCTTAACTTACACATATTCGGGTTGCACAAATGGCCATCTTTCCGCAAAAGCCCGTCATCCCAGGAGAATTGGCCATTTACTCCATCCACTACATAGCGTTGTAAACTTTCATCAAGTTTTGTTACCTGCCGAACAATGTCCGCAAGGTCATACTGTACCTCCGTCCAGGTCATGCACATATTTGCTGTGGAATTCTTGTCAACACAGGAAATCTCTAAAGCTTCCAACTCCTGGATCAGACGGTCATCATGCATCTGCAACCAATTTGCCCTTGCTGGAGTCCTTCGACTCAAGGCATCTGCGACCACGTTTCCCTTCCCGGGAGTATAGTGTATTTGGAAGGTGTAGTCCCCAAGGAACTCTATCCACCTTCGTTGTCGAATGTTAAGATCTTTCTGATCTAATAGATACTTTAGGCTCTTATGGTGCATGAATATATCCACCTTCACGCCATATAAATAATGACGCCACCATTTAAGTGCAAAAATCACCCCGGACAAGTCCAAGTCATGTACGGGATAGTTACGCTCATGCACTTTCAACTGGCGTGAGCCATATGCAATCACCTTTCCAAATTGAAGAGTAATGCAACCTAAGCCACTCCCGGATGTATAAATATGGATTTCAAATCCATCCGTACCATATGGCGACGTCAAGATTGGCATCGTGGTTAAGAGACTCTTCAGCTCTTCAAAATCTTGCACGCACACTGGCATCCAAACAAACTTCTGATACTTCCTCATTAGTGTGGTAAGAGGCAAAGCGATCCGTGAGAAGTTTTCTACGAACCGTTTGTAGTAGCCCGCCAGTACAAGGAAACTCTTGACTTCGGACACAGAAGACAACACTGGTGTTGAAACCAAAAATAACCTCTGTGGAGTTCGGGGTCCCAAAAGAGGGGTGACCGCGCACCTACTACCCTCGAGAGAACGATCTAGGCACAAGATTAGGAACACAAGGGACAGACCCAAGGTCTCAGCGTGGAGGACCCACCGCATACCCGGAAGACTAACAAACTCTTCCCCTCCAGAGCCAAAGACTGAGCTAAGACACCTTCGGAGGGCACTCTCGGCCGACCGGAATATCTAAGGAGAATCTCGAGATAAATCTCCTATCCAGATGTGTCTCCTTGGGTCTACACAAAATGCTCCTCACCCACCATACTGAATGCACAAACTTGCCGAGCAATTCCACGACACGCTGCCCAAGTTGGGCCACTAACAGCATAATTCCATTATTCTAAAAGGCTGTCAACAGGTCATCAAGGGCTTCCCAGCAATTATACCTCGGGGCCCCCACGGGGCGAGCGGTTCACGAGAACACCGCCCGCCTAATACGAAGAAAATGTAAGCTACACATACACAGAGCATCATAGATGTACAACCCCGTGTCCGGCGAGCGGGTCCCGCCAGGAAGGATGAGTGGGCCTGCCCCCGCGACTCGCACCCAAGCGGCAGGACGGGCTGAACGACTAAAAGGGCTGGCCCGCTCCTGCCTGTCTCAGGCGAGCGAGCTGGCGACCCGCAGCAAGCGAGCCGGACCCGAGCTGGCGACCCGCAGCAGCGAGCCGAGCGGGCTGGCAACCCGCGGCGAGCGAGCTGGACCCTAGGATGGCGACCCGCCGGCTGACCCCCCGCATGCGACCTTTCCGCCGATCCGCCCGGCAAGAGGCCGGCAGCTCGCCCCTATCGGCTCGCGCTCGCCCAAGGAGAACGGGCGAGCCCCGGAGCCAGGTCGCGCCCGCCTCCTGCAGAGGAACTGAAGGCGAGCTGACCGCCCAGGGGTGCGAATAACCACTCAGGACAGCGGAGCCTCGCTGTTGGCAGACCAGGTTGGACTGCGCATAGCTATTCAGAACAGCGGAGTTTGGCTGTTAGCAGACCCAACCAGGGGCTTTTTGGTATTTTCAGGTCAGTTCTTTTGGTTATTGGCAGTTCAGATGCTGAAAATCTATAAATAAGACCCAAGGGGTACCTCAGAGGACACGCTTTTCAGTGCCTCCTTGCTCTCATTTTCAAGTGTTCTCTGAGAGTACCTTAGCTCGGCTCTTGGCTAAGGAGGGGAAGCGCTCAGAGATCTTCCGGGTTTGTGGTGGGACCTCCCTGCCGAGCCCTTGGGTCTGTCTTTTCTTGTCTCTCTCGTTGTTTTTCTTGCAGGTGCGAAGTAGGCACGAGACCACCCCTTCCCCAAGGGTCGAACTCCACAAGAGGCCGGTTTCCGGTTTCAACATCTTGGTGCGGTGAGCGTGGAGAGTGGTCAGTGCAGAAAAGCTTCGGCGAGCTCAATGACGGGAGGTCAAGGATCTGACAGGCAGAACTCGCCGCCCAACCCACCTCTCGCGACAGTGGGGATGTTTGAAGACTTCAGGAACGAGGTGCTGGATCTCGTCAAGATCGCACTCGGCGTGCGGGCCGAGTGTTCGACTCCGGCAGCCCAGATCGCGGCCGCCCCCTCTCTGGGCGAGGACGCTCCTGGCAGGCGAGCCGGGAAGGAAGTGGCTGAGGAAGGTCGGGGGAGCGAGCTCTCGGGGCGCGAGCTCTTCCCCGGCTCGGCAGGCCGAGGCCGATTCGGCGAGCTGGGTCCGCGTGACTCGCCGGCCCGCCAGGTGGGGGGAGGCCGCCCTTTTAGCGAGCTGGTCTCCTCAGCTCCAGTACCAGACGGGTTCAGAGAGCCCGAGATGACCTACTACACCGGGAAGGGAGACCCGGTTCAGCACGTCCAGTGGTTCGAAGACGTGGTCTCCATCCGTCAGATGTCGGACGGATTCAAGTGCCGTCTCTTCGCCATCACCCTCCGGGATAAGGCGAGGGAGTGGTTCCACCAGCTGCCGGCCAGTTCCATCTATTGCTTCGAGGACCTGCGCCGATGGTTCATGTTGAGGTTCACTACCGCAAAGAAGAGGAAGAAGGAGTATGAGTCCCTGTTCCACATAAAGCAGGGGGTGAACGAGACGTTGGGAAGCTACGTCGATCGGTTCCAGGAGGAGGTCACCCAAGTCCAGGAGATGCCGGGCCACAGTCTGATGATGGCCTTCACACTGGGCCTGCAGTAGGGTTTCTTCCGCATGGAGCTGAAGAGGATTCCCCCCCTCTCCTACGAGGAGCTGATGGAGAGGGCGGCGAGAGAGGTCGACGGGGAAGCGTCGAACCCAGAATTTGCGAGGAAGTTGGCCAGGTGGGCGACTGAGGAGGAGAAGGAGTCGAGGGGAGGAAGAAGACAGGAAGAGAGGAGGGAGGAGCCCAGGCAGAGGGAGCAGAGGGAGCAGAGGCAGCTCCAAGGACAGCAACCGGGATGGGGGCGTCAGGAGCCCGACCGTAGGCTGGGCTGGAGACCAGAGTGGCAGGGGCAGGGGCCACAGAGGGGATACTACGGGAGAGGCCACTATCAGGGGAGGCAGGACCAGTTCCACCCCCCAGGCTGGAGGCAGGGTCAGAGGCCGCGGCTCCCCGATCAGGAGGAGGCCATGGCCATAGCTCTGGGAGCAAGGAGAGGGGTCATGAGAAGGAGGAGAAGGGAGTTCAGGGTGGAACTGCCCTACTGCGACTTCCATCAGGAAGAGGGGCACGCAACGGCCATGTGCCCGGAATTCTTGGAGATGAGAGAGAACAGGGGGCGGCAGCGGCAGCAGGAGGAGGTGCGGCAGGAAGTAAGGATCGAGGAGGTCCTGCCTCGGACGGAGGAGGATCACTGTGAAGACCGGGTGGATGTGGGGACCCGAGGAATGATCGGAGTGATCCACGGGGGAGTGGGGATCGAGGCTTCCCGCAAGGCAAGTCTCCACACCATGTATCGGCGGAGCGTCGCCTCTACGTCCCAAACCCCGCCGCCAGAGGAGAGGATCACCTTCTCCAGAAGCGACATGCCGGACCACGAGGATCCGTTCTGTGATGCGCTGGTCATCAAGGCCGCCATCGAGAACTTCACTGTCTCTCGGATCCTAGTGGACAATGGGAGCTCCGTGAACGTCGTCTTCAAGAAGGCGTTTGACGCGATGCAGGTGGAAGCTAAGAGGGTGCTGGCCTCGGACGGGCCCTTGTTCGGGTTCTCGGGAGAGAGGAAGGAGGTAGAGGGAGGAGTCGGCCTCCACGTAACCCTGGGGGGGGGCAGTCCCGAAACTGCAAGTTCGTCATTGTGGACGCCCCCAGCAGCTACAGCGCAATCTTCGGGAGGCCCCTGATCAGCGCCTTCCGCTGCGTCCCCTCATCTTTCCATCAGTGCTTGAAGTTCAACGCTGAGGGGGCGCAGGTCAGGGTTAGGGGAGACCCTAAGGTGGCACGGGAATGCTACGTCACCGCGGTGAACACCATCTCTTGGCAGGAAGGGGCCGAGGAGATGGGGCGCAGGATGGAGGCAAACGAGCAGGGAGCCGGAGAGGTGGAGCTGGAGGTGAAGGGCTGCGCAGAAAAGGCGGGAGGAGGAGGTTTGGAGGAAGTGGTCGAAGTAAGGGCCGTGGCAGGGGAGATGGAGGTAGAGGTCCCCGCTCAGGAGGAAGGGGATGCCGAGGGATGGGGGGAGCAGTCCAGACTGGAGGCCGCAGAGGAGGTGGTGGAGCTGGAGGTGCTCACCCGCGGAGGCAGGGTGGAGAAGATCCGCGTCAGCGGGGGGCTGACCCCGGAGGACCAGGGCAGGATGCTGGAGTGCATCCAGAAGAACGTGGACATCTTCGCCTGGAGCGCCGCGGAGATGCCGGGGGTTGACGCGGATGTGGCTTGCCACCGCCTCAACCTGGACCCGGGAACACGCCCCGTCCAGCAGAAGAAGAGATCCACGGCGGACAAGCTAGCGGAGCCCATCAGGGAGGAGGTGGCAAAACTTCTCAAAGCGGGCTTCGTGTCCGAAATTCAATACCCCGGCTGGGTCTCGAACGTTGTGATGGTCAAAAAGGGAGACGGCCGCTGGCGCCTGTGTATCGATTTTTCCCTTCTTAATAAAGCTTGTCCTAAGGATTGTTACCCCTTGCCTCGGATCGACGCGCTGGTTGACTCAGCCGTCGGTTTTTCTGTAATGAGTTTTTTAGATGCATTTTCAGGTTACCATCAGATCAGGATGCACCCCCCGGACATAAAGGATGTCTCATTCATCACAGGGGACGGCTGCTATTGCTACAAGATGATGCCGTTCGGGTTGAAGAACGCTGGTGCCACCTATCAAAAAATGATGGACAGGGTCTTCAAGGAGCAAAGGGGGAGAAACTTGGAGGTCTACGTGGACGACCTCATGATCAAGAGCCGAGACGTGGACTCCCACCTCCGGGACCTGGAGGAGACGTTCACCACCCTGCGCCGATACAAGATGCGGCTGAACCCCCTTAAGTGTGTTTTCGGGGCTAGCCGGGGAAGTTCTTGGGGCATCTCCTCACCCCCGCGGGGGTCGAGCCGAATCCCGACAAGGTCAAGGCTATCTTGGAGCTGGGGTCCCCGCGGAATGCAAAGGAAGTCCAACGGTTGACAGGGAAGCTAGCAGGACTGAGCCGCTTCCTCTCTCGGGCAGGGGAGAAGTGCTCCCCCTTCTTCAAAACGCTGAGGGGAGGCCAGAGGTTCGAATGGACTAAGGAATGCGAGGAGGCGTTCCAGGCCCTCAAGGCGCAGCTAACACAGGCCCCGCTGCTCCAGGGGCCGAAGGAGGGTGAAGACTTGTTCCTATATCTCGGGGTCGGGGCAGAGGCCCTGAGCTCCGTCTTGGTTCGAGAAGAGGGGAAGAGGCAGCTCCCTGTCTATTACGTCAGCCGGGTCCTGAGGAAGGCCGAACTCCGGTATCCGATCCTGGAGAAGCTCGCGTTCGCATTAATCATCTCGGCCCGGAGGCTACGGCCTTACTTCCAGGCGCACTCGATCCGAGTGGTGACAGACCATCCTCTCCGCAATATCTTCGAGGGGGTGGAGCACTCGGGCCGGCTGGCCAAGTGGTCGGTGGAGCTAAGCGAGTTCGATGTCTCCTTCGTGCCACGGCTCTCGATCAAAGCTCAGGCGATGGCCGACTTCCTGGCCGACTACGTGGTAGAAGTAGCAGAGGAGGAGCTCACTTGCCCGGCTCCTTGGAAGGTGAGGGTGGATGGAGCCTCAGGAAGGCATTCACTCGGGATAGGAGTGGTCCTGGAGAGCCCCCAAGGGACTCAGATTGAGCAGACGGTGGTGGTACATTTCCCCATTACCAACAATCAGGCTGAGTACGAAGCAGTGATAGCGGGACTACGCCTGGCCAGAGAGTTGGGGGTGCTGGATGTGGAAGTTCTGACCGACTCCATGGTGGTGGCTTCCCAGATCAACGGGGAGTTCGAAGCAAGGGAGCCCGCTTTGAAGTTATACTTGGCCAAAGTGAAGGGGGTCATAGGGACCTTCCAGACCTTCTCCATCCAACACGTGCCAAGGGGGAAGAATGAACAGGCCGACCAACTGGCGAAGCATGGCCCCCGGATGGGGGGCACCATCACCGACCTGTTCCGCCCCTCCATCGAAGAGGGGGAGCTCATGGAGATCGATCAGCAGCCCTCGTGGATGGACCCAGTAATAGCTTTCCTCTCCGCGGGAGAGTATCCGGAGGGAGTAGACAAGAAGAAGTTGAGGCACAAGTCCGCCTACTACCTCCTCAAAGACGGGCAACTATACAGAAAGACCCTTTCCGGGATGCTGGCTCGCTGCGTGTCCGAGGGCGAGGCGCAGAGGATCTTGGAAGAAGTCCACTCCGGGGAGTGCGGGAGTCATTCCGGGAGTCGGACCTTGGAGGGGAGGATAGTCCGGCAGGGGTATTTCTGGCCCACCCTGGGCCGGGACGCCGCGGAGTTCGCAAGAAGATGTCATAAGTGCCAGCTATTTGCCCCCCTCCAGCTACAGCCGGCCCAGCAACTCAAGAGCATCACGGCCCCCTGGCCCTTTGCAATCTGGGGGATGGATTTGGTTGGGCCGTTCCCCCAGGCTAGCGGCCAGAGAAGGTTCCTCCTGGTGATGATCGACTACTTCTCAAAGTGGATGGAGGTGAAGGCGTTGGCAAAGGTGACCTCCCAGGTAATCAGGAACTTCGTCTGGGGGGAGATCATCTGTCGCCATGGGCTGCCCCAGGCCATCGTCACAGACAACGGGCCTCAGTTCGCCAGCGCCGAGTTCACCAGTTTTTGCGAGCAGCTTGGGATCGACCTTAGATTCGCCTCGGTCCACCACCCCAGGAGCAACGGGAAGGTGGAGGCGGCGAACAAAATCATCGTCAATCTCCTCAAAAAGAAGGTGGAAAACCTGAGGGGGAGCTGGGTGGAGCAGCTCCCCGCCGTCCTTTGGGCCCTTAGAACCACCCCGAACACGGCCACGGGGGAGACCCCCTTCAAGCTCTCCCATGGGTGCGAGGCGGTGCTCCCCATAGAATTTGAAGTTCAAACGCCGCGGGTCGGAACGGCCAGGGAAGGCCGAGAGGAATGGCAAGCCGAGAATGGGGAGGAGCTGAGACTCTCCCTCGACATGGTAGAAGAGTTGAGGGATCTTTCGGCCGTCCGACAGGAGGAGGTCAAAAGGAGGATGGCGAAATACTTTGACAAGCATGTCAGGGTCAAGCAGTTCACGGAAGGGGACCTGGTACTGAAGAAGGTGGACGCGGCAGGGCGGTCAGCGCCTGTAGGGAAACTCAACCCCAGCTGGGAGGGGCCATTCATTGTGAAGGAAGCTTTGAAGTCGGGGGGCTATCGGCTCCAGAATGTAGAGGGCGAGGCCCTGAGTCTCACCTGGAGTGGAGACGACTTGAAGAGATTTTTTCCCTAATTTTCTGTAAACAACCCGATTTCTCATAATGAAGCTTTTCTTCTCCTCCCCCCAGGAATGTCATGTCTAAGCTTGCTCAGAGAGCTGGAATGAATTTGGACCCCGAGAAGATCCCGCTGCCAGGCTCCCACCTAGCTGGCAGGGCCGGAAGTCACTCGGTGTCATCCCTAGCCTCGAGAAGATCCCGCTGCCAGGCTCCCACCTAGCTGGCAGGGCCGGAAGTCACTCGATGGAATGAACTTGGACCCCGAGAAGATCCCGCTGCCAGGCTCCCACCTAGCTGGCAGGGCCGGAAGTCACTCGGTGTCATCCCTAGCCTCGAGAAGATCCCGCTGCCAGGCTCCCACCTAGCTGGCAGGGCCGGAAGTCACTCGATGGAATGAACTTGGACCCCGAGAAGATCCCGCTGCCAGGCTCCCACCTAGCTGGCAGGGCCGGAAGTCACTCGGTGTCATCCCTAGCCTCGAGAAGATCCCGCTGCCAGGCTCCCACCTAGCTGGCAGGGCCGGAAGTCACTCGATGGAATGAACT
Organism: Platanthera guangdongensis; assembly: GCA_039583875.1. Taxonomy (NCBI): domain Eukaryota; kingdom Viridiplantae; phylum Streptophyta; class Magnoliopsida; order Asparagales; family Orchidaceae; genus Platanthera; species Platanthera guangdongensis. Next base: position 29,960,399 of record CM077156.1, read on the forward strand.
TGGACCCCGAGAAGATCCCGCTGCCAGGCTCCCACCTAGCTGGCAGGGCCGGAAGTCACTCGGTGTCATCCCTAGCCTCGAGAAGATCCCGCTGCCAGGCTCCCACCTAGCTGGCAGGGCCGGAAGTCACTCGATGGAATGAACTTGGACCCCGAGAAGATCCCGCTGCCAGGCTCCCACCCAGCTGGCAGGGCCGGAAGTCACTCGGTGTCATCCCTAGCCTCGAGAAGATCCCGCTGCCAGGCTCCCACCTAGCTGGCAGGGCCGGAAGTCACTCGATGGAATGAATCTGGACCCCGAGAAGATCCCGCTGCCAGGCTCCCACCCAGCTGGCAGGGCCGGAAGTCACTCGGTGTCATCCCTAGCCTCGAGAAGATCCCGCTGCCAGGCTCCCACCTAGCTGGCAGGGCCGGAAGTCACTCGATGGAATGAATCTGGACCCCGAGAAGATCCCGCTGCCAGGCTCCCACCTAGCTGGCAGGGCCGGAAGTCACTCGATGGAATGATCCAGAAAGCAATGGCCTGCAACCTGGAGCAAATTGCATTGTCAGACTCCCACCTAGCCGGCAAGGCCGGAAACTGCCCGAAAAGCGTGCGCAGCAGGACGGAATCGCAAGAGTTAGCCAGAAAAGAAGGAAAGGGTCTAGCATAGCCCCACCCTCAAGCCCCGGGAAAGGTGGTCGAGTAAACACAAAGGCCTGGGCGAGAGTCCACAGAGAGTTAAGCATGCGGCCGAGGGGCGAGCCAGCTCACCTCGCTCGGCAGACGAGCCAGCTCGCCTCGCTCGGCAGACGAACCAGCTCGCCTCGCTCGGCGGACGAACCAGCTCGTCTCGCTCGGCGGACGAGCCAGCTCGCCTCGTCAGAGCCGGGCCGCTGGGACGGGTCGCGCCGTCCGGCAATGACATCATTGGAAAAACAAGACAGGCAAGAAATGTAAAAAGAAGAGTGTGTAAAAGGAACAGTAGACAGAAATATAAAGTATAAGCGCAACTCGCGCATATAACTCAGACCAGATTTTTACACATAATGTTCATCTACAAGGCAGATCACAAAAAACACGAGACCTAGAAACCCTAAAGCGGCTGGAAGCTTCTGTCGCCGGGCTCCGGCACGGGGAGGAACAGCGCCGGCACCACGTCTTTTGCCGAGAGTCCCGCTGCCTCGCTCGTAAGCAGATCCGCGCGCCTCAGCGTCTGCATCGTGTATCTCGCTGCGCTGGCCGCGTTCTTCTGCATTAGCACTTCCAGGTCGTAGTCGGAGAGGTGCTCGCGCGGGCAGACCCCGCTGGCCGGAGGAGGGACAGCGGCAGCGGCCTCCAGCTCGCGTACCCGGGCCTCCAGCGCCGCCTTCTCCTGGCGAAGGGTGGCAATCTCGGCGCCCATCCGGCTCGCCGTCGCCGCGTCCTGAAAAACGGAATAGGAATTATCATAAGCTGCGTTCGCAAGAAGAAGAGATTAGCTCCTGTTGAGAGCGTACCACCCCGCCCAGATATGGCGCGAGGGTCTCCTCGGCGGCGGCGGCTCGCCCTCTCTGAAGATCCGCGTCCTCCCGAGCGAGCTTCCGGGCCTCTTCCTTCTCCTCCGCCATCTTTTGGATGGACGCGGCGTTCCGCTCCACCTGGGTACAGCGCCGCCCCACCATATGAGCCAGCTCCAGGCCGCGCAGCTGGGCCCGCGCGCTCTCGTGGATCAGCACCCGCGTCTCCTCCTTGTCGTATATGGCGGCATCTTCGCGCGAGTACAGCCCAAAGGAGAAGCTGTACGCCTCCCCGCCGATTGTATCCTGCTCCATCCAGCTCGGCAGTAGGGTCGAGATCGTTGCGCGATTCGACTCCTTGTCCCAAGCCAGGAGCGGGACGCCGAGCTCGTCCAAGTACCTCTCGCCGTAGCCGAAGTTCCGATGCCCTCTCGGCACCGGCTCCGCAGCGGCTCCAGACCCGCCCGGCGGCGCGGAGGTGCCCGCCGCCCCGACCGGGGAATCGCTGGTCGAAACAACCAGCGGGGGCGAGGGGGCCTCAGTCGACAAGACCGCGGGGGCTTTGCCCTTTCTTTGGCCCACGGATGGTTGTTGATCCGCGGTCTTCGCCACCTTCGGCGGAGGCGCTGGTTGCCCGCCGCCCGGTCGCTTCTTGGCCGGGACCGACGAGATGTCGCGCTGGGCGGCATCCGCGGCCTAGGCGCGGGCGAGAACCCCGGGGGGGATCCGGGCGCTTTCGTAAGGAGGATGAAGGGGAATGTCGCGTTCGCCTGCGAAGAAGGGAAGGTGAGATGAAAGAAGAGTGGGAAAATAAGGACTAATGGAGACGAGTAGCAAACCTCCCCCCGGCGGGACAGCCGCGAGATCGTCAAGGTGGCGGCGCAGGAACGCGACCTCGAAGTTCTTCCCGACGAAGAACGCGAACAGGTCGGCTTCATGGCCGCCTAGGTTGGGTGGCCGGTAGCTCGCCTCGCTGAGCTGCACCGGCGAGAAGGGCACGTTGCCGAAGTCCCCCTTGACGAACAGGAACTTCTTCAGCCAGTTGTGGCTCTTGTTGACGGTCTCCCGCACCTTGAGATGGGCGCTGGAGAAGTAGGCCGTCCCGTCTCGGTTCGCCCTGAAGGAGAACAGCTTCCGGAATACTGCGAGGCTGAACTCCACCCGCTCCTCTCGCAAGAAGCAGGCGAACCCCATCATGACGGCGATGGAGTTCGGGGTCATCTGGCCCAGGACGACCCCGAAGTATTTGAGCACCTGGCGCACCTCGTGCCACAGGGGAAGTCGCAGGCCTACCTCGAAGTGAGCGAGAGGGATGGCGAGCTCATCCCCAAATAGGTCGTTGATCTTCTCCCTCTCATCAGGTCGCCTCGCAGAAAACCCGGCCGGGATGTGGTCGCCTAGAGCTTCCAAGTATTCGCGCTCTGTGATGACGGCGCGAGGGAAATCGTGCTCGGAGAAGGTCCAAGCGCATTTGCTTCGGCCGTCCGCGTCGCCGCCGCCTCCGCCCATCCCCGTTGATTCGCCGCCGAACGCGAGAGAAAAAGCCGGGAGGCGAGCTAGAATCGCACTTCGCGAGAAAAGGGGAAGCGAGAAGACGTTTTGGAGTCGGTGGAGAAATAAGGGCCGGCAGGACCTATTTATAGGAAAAGAGAAGGGGCGGGAAACTTCCCGCCAAAAGATGGGGTGCGGATAGCAAAAATTACTCCGACGGTTCGACTTCCTGCGCGCGAGCACACCTCAAAGGTCGAGCCGGCACGGTTCTCGCCCGGCTGCAGCCGCGGGAGACCGGTGCGGGCGAACCAACCCCAACCCGCACCCGCACGGCATGCCGCGCGAGACGGGAGATTCCCCGTCTAGCGAGCTCCTCGGCTCGCCCCCGCCCCGATCAGCGCGAAGAGAAGAATGGACCTTTCCCCCTAACCCGCACACAGAAAACCAAAGAAAAGCAGCGCAATAATTTCAATACATCTCAGCAACAAAATAGTTAGGCCCATAGGCGGGCTAAAAGAGTCGCAAGCAATTACAAATACAAATACAAGATAAATTCGAGATGACGGTAACCCCGCGGTATCACGCGAGCGAGGGGCAAACAACTGGGTCAGTACTCGACCCACTTCCACCTGTGCCGCCTCTTCGTTCCCGCCCGAGGCGGCACGCGGGGATCGTGGTAATCGCGAACCGCCACCAGCTCCCGCTGAGCCAGGCCGACCTGCTCCACGGCGCTCTTAAGATGCCCCTCGGCTCGCGTTATATGCACGCCCGGCGAGGTGACGTCGTCGTCTTCCGCTTCACGCCGAGGGCCCTCCAAGGCCGCGAGCCGGGCATCGGTCTCGGCCTTGTCGTCTTCGATCCTCCTTATGGCCTCCTGCAGCAGCATTGTGTGTTTCTGGAATAGCCGCGTCACCTGCCTCTTCATCCCCGCCGCATCGTTCGGGTCGCCCAGATAGTCAGATACACTGTCCACGTCAGGCGGAGGCGAGTACCCTTCGCTCATCTCGGTCTCAGGCGAGGCCCTGCGAAAGCCTGCGAGCAGGGAGGGGTCAGAATGAGCGAGCAAGAGGCAAAGTCAACGATAAAAACCAGCTCACCAGGGGTGGGCACATCGCCCGCACCGACAGATGGGCGGGAAGAGCCCGGCCGATCCTGAAAGTTCCCTCCCTCGAGGGTCTCAAGAGATTTCCCCAGCCCATGGGAGACCGCCGGACGGGGAGTTTCCGGAGGTGGGCGATCCGGACCTGGGGAACTCGCGATCTTCTTAGGCGATGGAGGCGGGGGACGATCCTCTCCCCGGTTCTCCACCTCCTCACAGGGAATTACCTGCAAAACAGGGAGTCAGACGAATAGCGATAATCAGCGGAAGGCCACGCACCCCGGGGACGACCTCAGCACCCGCCGCCGAGCTGGAGGCCGGGCAGTCGCCCGCCAGAGAACGCTTAACGATCTTTCCCTTCGCAGGCCTGAAGAGGGGGCCGGAGGATCCGCGAGCTAGCCATGGGGCGGCCTCGAGGGCCTCCTCCTGAGTCTGCAGGACCGCTGCCGCCAGGCGAGCTCGCACTTCTTCGCTAACCGGCATCGAGAAACAAAAGTCTGCTCGGAGAAAATAAGGGGATTTGGGGAGCCTCCTACAGGGGTCAGCGGTATGTATTTATAGCAGGACAGTGGGCCCCCACCAGAAGATTCCCTGCCAGCTCAGCACGGGGGCTCGCCGAACACGCGGGTTGGATGATTCTTTCCGAGCTTGATTCAAGCTCAAAAAGAGCGGGGATTGTGTACAACCCCGTGTCCGGCGAGCGGGTCCCGCCAGGAAGGATGAGTGGGCCTGCCCCCGCGACTCGCACCCAAGCGGCAGGACGGGCTGAACGACTAAAAGGGCTGGCCCGCTCCTGCCTGTCTCAGGCGAGCGAGCTGGCGACCCGCAGCAAGCGAGCCGGACCCGAGCTGGCGACCCGCAGCAGCGAGCCGAGCGGGCTGGCAACCCGCGGCGAGCGAGCTGGACCCTAGGATGGCGACCCGCCGGCTGACCCCCCGCATGCGACCTTTCCGCCGATCCGCCCGGCAAGAGGCCGGCAGCTCGCCCCTATCGGCTCGCGCTCGCCCAAGGAGAACGGGCGAGCCCCGGAGCCAGGTCGCGCCCGCCTCCTGCAGAGGAACTGAAGGCGAGCTGACCGCCCAGGGGTGCGAATAACCACTCAGGACAGCGGAGCCTCGCTGTTGGCAGACCAGGTTGGACTGCGCATAGCTATTCAGAACAGCGGAGTTTGGCTGTTAGCAGACCCAACCAGGGGCTTTTTGGTATTTTCAGGTCAGTTCTTTTGGTTATTGGCAGTTCAGATGCTGAAAATCTATAAATAAGACCCAAGGGGTACCTTAGAGGACACGCTTTTCAGTGCCTCCTTGCTCTCATTTTCAAGTGTTCACTGAGAGTACCTTAGCTCGGCTCTTGGCTAAGGAGGGGAAGCGCTCAGAGATCTTCCGGGTTTGTGGTGGGACCTCCCTGCCGAGCCCTTGGGTCTGTCTTTTCTTGTCTCTCTCATTGTTTTTCTTGCAGGTGCGAAGTAGGCACGAGACCACCCCTTCCCCAAGGGTCGAACTCCACAAGAGGCCGGTTTCCGGTTTCAACAATAGATATTATAAAATATAACATGAATATGAATTCCATACTTCGGCACGCAGGCCGTCAATATAAGCAAAAATAGGCCTTCGAAGGCCGGCACAAGCTTGAGCTTAAGCCCACTATTCCCCGCTTGGTACTCTAACACCTGTACGCCAACGTCTCGACAAGCGGCAGTCAGCTAAACGCCAGTAGGCTAACATGAGCGGACCAAATATATTGCACCCACCCATTTTTTGGGGGCTGTGGCGCGCATTCCTTGCAAATGGATAATATACAACTTCCTCAGAGTCTTCTCCGGGAGCCCCCGAACATCACCAATCCAGCTCACATGTCTGGATGGGCTTCACACAGCATGCCTAAACCCGTACTCACACTTCCGGGCGCTAACACAGTTAATTGCAGGGATGTACACGTCAACCCGTCGGAGCGCTCCCTTCTCCCTCCCGTTGGTGGAGAGGGGCTTCCATGCAAATATGTAAACTGAGGGCTTCACCTGCCAAGTAGAAACATCGTTACCCTTGACGCGTTTTTTTGTCGGCGATGTCGGGCCTTCCTGAAGAAAGAACTTCCCGTCCTCCTCCATGAAGGCCGAGTCTTTGCTGGGAGAGATGAAATCATCTCCCTCACTCTCTTGTTAGTTGGTTCGAGCTCCAGGCGGCGCTAGGAGAGAAGCTCCCGGCCGACCTCGCTGTAGGTGGCGCCGGGAGAGGAGCTCCCGGCCGACCTCGCTGTAGGCGGCGCCGGGAGAGGAGCTCCCGGCCGACCTCGCTGTAGGCGGCGCCGTGAGAGGAGCTCCTGACCGACCTCGCTGTAGGCGGCGCCGGGAGAGGAGCTCCTGGCCGACCACATTGTAGGCGGCCCTGGGAGAGGAGCTCCAGGCCGACCTCGCTGTATGCGGCGCCGGGAGAGGAGCTCCCTTACCCCTACAGACGAGCCTATGGACATGCCAGCTAGATGAGAGCCGGCGCAGCGGGTCTACCTGTGGCCGAGCCGAGCTCGGGGTGCCGATGGAGTTCTCAAACCAAACCTATACCCCAGAGGCGAGCCTTCGGACCTTCCAGCTAGATGAGATCTTGCGCAGCGGGTCTACCTGGGGCCGAGCCGAGCTCGGGGTATTACAAAACATATAATTACGCCATATTATATAAAATTTCACAATAGTCTGGAGAAAATCAAGTCAACTGATGCAGTTTAATAAGTTTAACTTTGAGATACATGGTTACATCCTTCTTATTTCAGGTGTAAAAGCGTTTTAGGTCATCACCACTTCAGGTGTGACTTAAGGCCCTGCCCTCCACGTCCTGGAGGTAGTACCCTCCTGTCCCGAGGACTTCCTTCACAAGGTACGGTCCTTCCAAGTTCGGGTTGAGCTTTCCCACGAGAGCCGACCTTCCTGCCGCATTAACCTTTCTCAGCACCAGATCTCCTTGGGCAAACTGCTTGACCCTGACATTCTTATCAAAATACTTAGCCATCTGCCACTTTATCTCTTCTTGCCTGATAGCTGCCACGTCCCGTAGTTCTTCCACCATGTCAAGCGAGAGGCATAACCCCTCCTCGTTTTCCAACCTCCCAGTCTCACCTCCTTCTCCCGCGGATGTGACCCGCGGGGACCGAACCTCAAACTCCACAGGTAGGACAGCTTCACACCCGTGAGAAAGCTTGAAGGGAGTCTCACCTATAGCCATGTTCGGGGTTGTTCGCAATGCCCACAGGACTGAGGGGAGCTGCTCCACCCAATTCCCTTTTAAGTTCTCCACCTTCTTTTTGAGCAGGTTTACAATGATTTTGTTCGCAGCCTCCACCTGGCCATTGCTTCGGGGGTGGTGGACAGAGGCAAATCTGAGGTCTATCCCCAACTGTGCGCAAAAGTTGATGAACTCTTCACTGGCAAACTGGGGACCGTTATCTGTCACTATCGCTTGAGGGAACCCGTACCTGCATATGATCTCCCCCCAGATGAAGTTCCTTATGACTTGCGAGGTGACCTTGGCCAGTGCTTTAACCTCCAGCCACTTTCACAAATAATTGATCATGACCAAGAGGAAGCTCCTCTGTCCACTAGCTGGAGGAAAAGGTCCAACTAGATCCATCCCCCAGATGGCGAATGGCCACTGTGTCGTGATACTCTGGAGCCTTTAAGCTGCCAAGAGCTGAAGGGGGTCGCAGAGCTGGCATTTTTGACACATCCTTGCGAACTCCGTAGTATCCTTCCTTAGGGTGGGCCAGAAGTACCCTTGCCTGAGCACCCTTGCTTCCAACAGCGTCCCTCCAGAATGACTGTCGCACTCGCCTGAGTGCACCTCTCCCAAGATCCTTGGGATCTCTTCCTCGGTCGCACATCTATCCAGGAGCCCTGACAGCATCTTACGATGCAGGCCCCCCCTCTAACATCAGGTAGTGAGTTACCTTGCGCCTGAAGCTTTTCCCGTCATTGGTACCCTCATGAAGTTCACCGGTGGTTAGGAAGGTCACCAATGGATCCACCCATGAGGGTAGCCGATCCACCACCATCAACTCGCCTTCCTCGATAGCAGGTCGAAATAGCTCCGTTAAAGTCCCCCTCCCCGAGGTCCAAACTTAGCCAATTGATCGGCATCTATACTTTCTTCCCTTGGAACATGTTGGAATGAGAACGACCGGAATCCACCGATGATCGCCCTTACCTTGGAGAGGTACTTTATGAGGGTAGGCTCCCGAACTTCAAACTCTCCTCGAATCTGTGATGATACTACCTTTGAGTCCGTGAAAGCCTCCAGCTCCTTTGCCAAGCGAAGGCCGGCGATCACGGCCTCATACTCTACCTGCTTTTTGGTTACTGGGAAATGGAAAGCCATCGCGTGCTCTATTGAGACTCCCTGGGGGCTTATCAGCACCACTCCTCCCCCGAGGGAGTACTTTCACGAGGCCCCATCAACCATCATCCTTCATGCTTCCTGTGGCTGCTGCTCTCCCTCCTCGACTTCAACAACATAATCTGCTAGGAAGTCCGCCACTGCTTGCGCCTTGATGGGGAGTCTCGGAACAAAAGAAATGTCGAACTCGCTTAGTTCGATGGACCACTTAGCGAGTCTTCCCGAGTGCTCCACTCCTTCAAATATCTTGCGGAGAGGTTGGTCGGTCACCACCCTAATCGAATGCGCTTGAAAGTACGGTCGGAGTTTCCTTGTAGAGATGACCAAAGTGTAGGCTAGCTTTTCGAGGGTGGGGTAGCGGAGCTCTGCTTTCTTCAATATTCGGCTGACGTAATAGATGGGCAGTTGCTTCTTTCCTTCCTCCATCACTAGTACGGAGCTTACCGCTTCCTCTCCTACTCCAAAGTACAAAGTCAGGTCCTACCCTTCTTTTGGGCACTGAAGTAGAGGAGCCCGAGAGAGCTGTCTCTTCAACCCCTGAAAGGCTTCTTTGCACTCGGCGGTCGATTCAAACCTCTGGTTCCCCCGCACCACCTTAAAGAATGAGGAACCCTTGTCTCCTGACCTGGAGAGGAACGTGCTCAGCCCAGCCAGTTTGCCTGTCAAACGCTGGACCTCCTTGGCATCGCGAGGTGATTCCAAATCCAAGATGGCCTTCACCTTGTCCGGGTTGGGCTCGACCCCTGCTGGAGTCAAGAGATGCCCAAGGAACTTCCCGCGGCTGGCCCCGATGACACACTTCAAGGGGTTCAGCCTCATCTTGAACCTCCTTAGGGTGGCGAACGTATCTTCTAGACACTTCAGGTGCGAATCCATGCACTTGCTTTTGATCATTAGGTTGTCGACGTAGACCTCCAAGTTTCTTCCCCTTTGATCTCGAAAGACCCGATCCATCATGCGTTGGTATGTTGCCCCCGCGTTCTCCAACCCAAAGGGCATCATTTTGTAACTGAAGCATCCCCCTCATGATGAAGGAAATATCCTTGACATCGGGAGGATGCATCCGGATCTGGTGATAACCTGAAAAAGCATCTAAAAAGCTCATGATAAAAAGACCGACAGCTGAATCAACCAGTGCGTCGATCTGATGCAGGGGGTAGCAATCCTTAGGGCATGATTTATTTAATAAAGAAAAATCAATACACATTCTCCATTTACCACCCCCTTTCCTAACCATTACCACATTAGAGATCCAGCCTGGATACTGGATCTCTAAGATGAAGCCGGCCTCCAGGAGCTTCCTGACCTCTTCGCAGATGGGCTCTTCCAGCTTGGTGGCGATGGCTCTCATCTTCTGGTGTCTGGGGCAAGTGCGGGGGTCCAGGTTCAGGCGTTGGCAGGCCACGTCCGTGTCGATGCCCGACATGTCTGTCGCGCTCCAAGCGAAGACGTTGATGTTGCTTTGAATGCAGGCCCGCACTCGCTCCCGGTCCTCGGGACTCAAGCCCCTGTTGATCCGCACCCTTTGCACCTACCGTTCGCTGGTGTAGACCTCCATCTCCACCACTTCTTCGGCCGGCTCCAGCCGCGACTGCTCCCAGCCGACCCTTGCTTTTTCCTCCAGCTCTAACTCCTCCCATCCTACCTCTTCCTCGATCTCCATCGCTTCCTCCAGCCCCTCATGCTACTGCTCGACTTTCATGCCCCTCTGGGTCTCTCCCTCAGCTCCTCCTGCTTCTTGTTCTTCTACCTCCATCTCCCCTTCCAGGCTCTCCTGCTCCTTGTCCCTCTGGACCTCCTGCACATCTCCTTCCTTCTCCTCAATCTACTCAACTCTGACTTCTTCCTCGGCCTCCTCTCTCGCCTCCTCCAGGCTTATCTCCTCCCTGACAACCTCTTCATGAGTCACCATCTCCTTCTCCAACTCCTCTGCCTCTGCCATCCATGATATGGTGTTGACTGTCGTAACGTAGCACTGTCTTGCCACCTTTGGGTCCCCTCTGACCCTAACCTACACCCCTCCATTGTTGAACTTGAGGCACTGATGAAATGAGGAGGGGACGCAGTGAAAGACGCTAATGAGGGGGCACCCAAAGATGGCGTTATAGCTGCTTGGGGCATCCACGATCATGAACCTACAGTTTTGTGATACGCCCCCTAACTTCACGTGCAGCCCTATTCCCCCTTCCACTTCCTTCCTCTCTCCGGAGAACCCGAATAGCGGCTCATCCGAGGCCAAGATCCTTTTCCCTTCCACCCTCATCTCATCGAAGGCCTTCTTGAAGATGACATTTACCAAACTCCCGTTATCCACCAATATCCTTGAGACCGTGAAATTCTCTACTGCCGTCTGGATCACCATGACATCACAGAACGGATCCTCGTAATCTGGCATGTCCGCCGATGAGAAAGTGATTTTTTCTTCCGGTGAGGGAGCCTGGGAGGTAGAGGCGAGCCCCCTTCAGTACATGGTTTGCAGGTTCCCCTTGCGGGTTACCTCGATTCCCACTCCTCCGTGAATCACCCTGATTCCTCCCCGGGTTCCCACGTCTACCCGATCTTCACACCGATCCTCCATCTCCCCCTGCTATACCTCCACGATCCTAACAGGCAGATCCTGCCTCCCTACTCCTCGTGCTCCCTCATTTCCAAGAACTCAGGGCATGTGGCTGTTGCGTGACCATCCTCCTGGTGGAAGTCACAAAAGAGAAAAGCCACCCTACCCTTTCTTCCTTCTCCTCCTCTTCTCCCTGCTCCTCGAACTCCTCTCCTCGCTCCTCTTCCTCTGCCTACCTCCATAGCCTCTTGTGGCGGCGGGACTCGACCCCTTGGCTGCTACCTCCACGCCGGTTGGTCGAACCTCCTTGGTTCTCGCAGATTATCTCTTCCCTGATAGCCTCCTCCCTAGCCCTGGGGGCGACCCTCCTGGGGCCTCCAACCCAATCGGTTGTTCGGCTCCCGGGCCCCCCATCCCTGCTGCTACCCCTGCCTTCGGGTCTCTTCCCTCCTCCTTTCTTCTCTCTGCTGCCTCTGCTCCTTCGGCTCCTTCTGCCTTCCCACTGTAGGTTCCTTCACATCATCCTCTGCCAGCCTGGCCAACTTTCTGGCGAATGCTGGGTTTGCTCTCTCGAAGTCTATCTCCTTGGCCGCCCTCTCCATGAGCTCCTCAAAGGAGAGGGGGGCACTCTCTTCAACTCCATACTGAAAAACCCCGGCCTCAGCCCCAGGGTAAAAGTGAGCATCAACGCGTACCCTGGGACCTCCTGGACTAGAAAGATCTCTTCCTGAAACCGGTCGACATAGTGACCCAGTGTCTCATACGGCTTCTGCCTCACCGTAAACAGGTACTGTGCCTCCTTCTTCCACTTCTTTGAAGTTGAGAACCTCAACAGAAAACATCTTTGCAGATCTTCAAAGCAGTAGATCGACCTTGCTGGCAACTGGTGGAACTAGTCCCGAGCCTTCTCCTTCAACGTGATGGCAAATAGCCGGCACTTGAAGGCATCCGTCATCTGCCTTATCGAGACGACATATTCAAACCACTGCACGTGCTGTACAGGGTCATCCTTTCCCAAGTAGTAGTACATGTCAGGCTCCCAGAACCCCTCCGGTACCGGAGCTGAGATGATGAGCTCACTGAACGGGCTCTTGCCTCCTGCCTGGCGAGAGGGCACGTCCTGCGGCCTAGGCTGGCTGGCCCGATCTGAGAGACCATGCCCAGGGAAGAGCTCTCGCACTACTGCCTCCCTCTCGCCCAAATCCGTCAAAGATTCCATGCCCGGGCGCTGGCTCTGGCCTGGGAAGAGCTCCTGCGCTGCCACGTCTCTCTCGCCAGCCTCCGCCGGGATCTCCTTCCCCGGGCGATGTCTAGGGGCGTTCTCGCCCAAGAGCGGGACCTCCTCTATCGGGACCTGAGGTGTGGCCCACTCGCTCCTGGCTGAGAATGCCAAGCTGATATTCTGCAGGACTTCTCGTCTGAATTCATCCAGCATCTTCCTCTCCCCGGGTGGGGGAGTCTCCAGAACCAGATCCTTCACCTTCACCTCCAGCCATGGGACAAAGCTTAAGGCTTTCTTGTATCAGCTGCTTTCCACGCTCACCACACCATAATTGTTGAAGCCAAAAATGACTTCTGTGGAGTTCGGGGTCCCAAAGGAGGGGTGACCGCGCACCTACTACCCTCGAGCGAACGATCTAGGCAACAAGATTAGGAACACGAGGGACAGACCCAAGGTCTCAGCGTGGAGGACCCACCACATACCCGGAAGACTAACAAACTCTTCCCCTCCCAAGCCAAAGACTGAGCTAAGACACCTTCGGAGGGCACTCTCGGCCGACCAGAATATCTAAGGAGAATCTCGAGATCAATCTCCTATCCAGATGTGTCTCCTTGGGTCTACACAAAATGCTCCTCACCCGCCCTACTGATGGCGCAAACTCGCCGAGCAATTCCACGACACGCTGCCCAAGTTGGGCCACTAAAAACGTAATTCAATTATTCTAAAAGGCTGTCAACAGGCCATCAGGGGCTTCCCGGCAATTATACCTCAGGGCCCCCACGGGGCGAGCGGTTCACGAGAACACCGCCCGCCTAACACGAAGAAAAAGTAAGCAACACATACACAGAGCATCACAGATATTATAAAATATTACAGGAATATGAATTCCACACTTCGGCACGCAGGCCGGCAATATAAGCAAAAATAGGCCTTCGAGGGCCGGCACAAGCTTGGTCTTAAGCCCGCTATTCCCCGCTTGGTACTGCAACACCTGTACGCCAAAGTCTCGACAAGAGGAGGTTAGCTAAACGCCAGTCGGCTAACATGAGCGGACCAAATATATTGCACCCACCCATTTTTTGGGGGTTGTGGCGCGCGTTGCCTACAAATGGATAATATACAACTTCCTCGGAGTCTTCTCCGGGAACCCCAAAACATCACCAATCCAGTTCACACGTCTGGATGGGCTTCACACAACATGCCTAAACCTGTACTCACACTTCCAGGCGCTAACACAGTTAATTGTAGGGACGTACACGTCATCCCGTCGGAGCGCTCCCTTCTCCCACCTGTTGGTTGAGAGAGGCTTCCATGAAAATATATAAATTGAGGGCTTCACCTGCCCAAGTAGAAACATCGTTACCCTTGACGCGTGTTTTTTGTCGGCAGTGTCGGGCCTTGCTGAAGAAAGAACTTCCCGTCCTCCTCCTTGAAGGCCGAGTCTTTGCTGGGAGAGATGGAATCATCTCCCTCACTCTCTTGTTAGTTGGTTCGAGCTCCAGGCGGCGCCAAGAGAGAAGCTCTCGGCCGACCTTGCTGTAGGCGGCGACGGGAGAGGAGCTCCCGGCCGACCTCGCTGTAGGCAGAACCGAGAGAGGAGATCACTGTAGATCTCGCTGTAGGTGGCGCCGGGAGAGGAGCTCCCGACCGACCTCGTTGTAGGAGGTGCCGGTAGAGGAGATCCCTACCGACCTCGCTGTAGGCGGTGCCGGGAGAGGATCTCCCGGCCGACCTCGCTGTAGGAGGCGCCAGGAGAGGATCTCCCGGCCGACCTCGCTGTAGGCAGCGCCAGGAGAGGAGCTCCCGGCCGACCTCGTTGTAGGCGGCGCCGGGAGAGGAGCTCCGGGCCGACCTCACTGTAGGCGGCGCCGGGAGAGGAGCTCCCGGCCGGGCTTGCTTTACCCTAGGTGGCAGTGACGAAGAGAGAACTGAGAGAGAAGGAGAGACGAGCTCGGGCTGCCCCTAGTGGCCGGAGATGAGAGAGGGGGAGTAGAACTCAGCCTTGCCTTGCTTAGGCAGCAGCGGGGGAGAGATCGGGAGGTGGGGAGCTCGGGTTGTGCTTGTCGGCACATAGCAAATCAGGGGAGAGGGTGGCGAGGTGTGGCTCGGGCTGCTGCTTGCCGGCGGTGGCCTGGAAAGAGGGTGGAAGGGCGGCTCCTCTTCTTCTACCCCAATCTGATCCCCTGCTCTCTATCTTCCCCCTTTTTCTTTTTTCTTTTTTTCCCTTCCTATCTCCCCCCGACCTGCCCCCTTTCCCCTTCTTTTTCCTTTCTTTTTTCCTTTTTGCCCGTACCCACTTGCTGCTCACCATCCCCCCACTTTTTTAATAAATCCCAACTTATATATAATATAATATATATATATAATATATATATATATTATAATAAAAAAACACACATATATATATATATATTAAGCCTTTGCAAATAAAACCCCCGCACGCACGCACGAGGACCCGCACATCATCGAACGGGACTGCGCCAAAACGCCGCCCATATCACGCCTCTGGCCGCTAATTGGGGAGGGTCCCACCTAGCCGGATACAGGGTTGTACAACTGGTAACTCCCGAATGGCTTTTATCTTTGACGGATCCAACGCAATGCCCTCTCCACTCACCACATTGTCAAGAAAAGCAACTAATGACCTCCAAAACACACACTTTGAGAACTTGGCATAGAGCTTATTCCTCCTCATGGTGTGCAACACCATTCTTAAATGTTTTGCATGATCTTCTTCAGACTGAGATACACCAAGATGTCATCAATGAAAACAATCACAAACAAATCTAAGTACCCTCAAAATATTCGTTGCATTAAGTCCATGAACACCGAGGGAGCATTATATAGCCCAAACGACATTATAGTGAACTCATAATGCCCGTAGCGTGTTCCAAACGTTGTCTTGGGAATATTACCTTCTTGAATCCTCAACTGGTAATAACCAGACTTCAAGTCTAGTTTAGAATAGACGGTTGATCCCACGAGCTGATCAAATAAGTCATCAATTCGAGGTATTGGATACTTGTTCTTCTCCGTCAGCTTATTCAATTCGCGATAGTCAATGCACAACTGCAAGCTACCGTCCTTCTTTTTCACAAAGAGAACAAGTGCGCTCCAACGTGACATACTTTTGCGTATATATCCATGTTCCAATAACTCTTGTAGTTGCACTTTTTGTTGGGTATTGTATCGATAATAACCTAGATTTGGTTAAGTCACTCTTGAACTAAGATGAATTAAGTTGTATTTGATGTATTTTTTGAGTTGTGTTTGCAGGACTAAATTGCTGAGTGTAGACCGATGACAGTATACAATGGGTCACCAAACACAGTACCATTCAATGTAATACCTCATTGTGTGATCAATGGTGTTGACTCATGTGTAGCCTCTCTATTGGGATACACTTCATTTTCAAGCACTAGGATTGATTGGAGAAAGACGTGTTGCGGATTTTATTGAAGAAAGGAAAATCCTCATGAACTCAATTTTTCTAAGTGTTTCACTCGAGTAGATTTTTAATACTAGAGTTGAACCCTTTGTCATACTTGAGTAAGTCTAGTCTGAACTCGAGAAAAGGAAATGGCCCTCGAGTGATTTGAATCTAGCTCTTGAGTGGCCAAGTCCATTACTCGAGTAGACTTCTTATTGTAGAGTTAACAGATTTTCCTCTCAGAAAATATTCTAAGTACTTTACTGGAGTAGTCAAGTTCACCACTCGAGTAGATGAATAATATATCTCGAGTGACAGAAGGAAACTTCTCGTGATAATCTACCCCAATCGAGTAGTGATATTCCTGTACTCGAGTAGTCTATCTACTTCTCGAGTAGTCTAGATCTAGTACTCGAGTAACCAGCTTTTATCTCCCAGAATTTTTCTAAGTCCTTTTCTCAAGTAGTTCATCTCTACCTCTTGAGTAATCCTTCTACCTCTCGTGTAACATTTCTGGCACTCGAGTAATTCTTTTTCCACTCGAGTGATTACAGATTCTGTTCTGATTTTCCTGAAGAACTTCATCTCGAGTTGTCTGATATTATCCACTCGAGAACTCATATTAGTACTCGAGTAGCCTTTCTTCCACTCGAGTAATTAAGATAAGATTTCCAGAATTTCTCTAAGTCCTAAACTGACAGGATTTTCAAATGTCTTGACATGATCGGTCCATGTAGACGCCATTAATGCTAATTATGACCGTTAGGGAGATCTTATATAAGGTCTTGTCAAATCGACTAACCCTAACAAGCGCTGAAAAGACCATTCTAAGTATTCTGAATCGGAAAATTTCTCTTTCCTAAATAGGACGCCCCCGTCGCTCATCTTCCTCATTTCCAAGGGCTGTCGATCTAGGACTATTCAGAAAGGTTGACTTGCAAATCAAGATAATCTTCCATCTACAGATCTTCCCTTTGATCTTCTGAGTCAAGAAGTTTCAGATCCATATCTAGCCGAGCATCTTCTTCAACAATTTCTGATAAGTAGCAAAGTTCAGGAAGAAGATCTTGGCAAAAGTCTCCAGATCTGAGAAAGAATTATTGTTTGTATTTCTTTTTCTCAATTTATTCTTGTAGGAGATTACTATCCGAGTGTAGGAGCTTTGTCCTCACAGTTGTAGGAAGTTTTGATCTTCTGAGTGTAGATCCTAGTTGTGGACCGAGTTGTAGGAACTTTGTTCTGAGGCATAGGATTGGTTTCAATCCGAGATAGTGGAGTAGCCAAGTTTAGTGCTTTGCTAGATCGGTGAGTGGAAAGTGGATGTACCCAAGGTTGGGGAACTACTATAAATCTCTGCGTCCTCTGTGTTTGCTTGATTATTTTCTGTGCATAGATCGATAATTGTTATTCCGCAAAAAGACGCACAACTCACCTATTCACCCCCTCTAGGTGATTTAGGTAGACAACAGAACACTTTCACTTTGAGTTCCGCCATTTCCATTAGCGCTACTCGATATGGCGAGCGGGCCACAGGTTTTCACCTAGCACCAACTCAATCGAGAAATCAATCTCACACTACGGTGGTAACCCCAGAAGCTCCTTCGGAAACGCATCAACATACTCCGAAACATCGTAACATCACTCACACTTTCCTTTGGCTCAACAGCCTCAATAAGTATGAAGAATAACTCCGCACCTTTCCGAACTGCCTTGACCACTTGGAGAGCAAACATCAATGTCTTACTCGATCCTTGCATACCAGCAAATTTAGTCTCTCATTTGGTATTCTGCCCCAGTGTGACCTCCTTTGAATTGCAATCTTTATAGGCACGCTTCTTTGAGAGCCAGTCCATACCAAAGATCACATCAAATTTTGATATCGGTAGCACATATGCTTTCAGTCCTGACTTCTGATTCGTACCTCCACAAAGTAAGCTCTGTCCGTATGCATCACACATCCGTTTGGTAACAACACTTTCACACTATCTGCCACCATATGAATCGGCACACCGATCCGTGACACGAAGTCCACAAATAAAAATGAATGTGAAGCACACATATCAAATAGTGCTCACACCGGATAGTCTCTAATCAGGATAAAGCCTATGACAAACATATCATACACAATCTATATATAAGGTATGAAATACCAAAAGCAATAACAAAGTATCTAACTCGTACTTATGACGACGTCACTTTGTTTTATGGACTTCTGTTGGCCAAGATTATATACTCAGGGCTACACCTGGGATGCAGAGGACTCTGCCACGGCCTTTCCCTTTTCAGTAGAGGACGCTCCTGTCTTCTTCTCACCCTTAGTAGGAACAACCCGACAATAACGGGATAGATGACCCACCTTACGACAAGTATAACAGGCCCGAGGGTCTGGTCTCGAAATTGCGGCAAATGCAACAGATGAGGGAGCCTGTGAATAAGACTTAGATCTCTTACCGAATCTCTTTCGATAGTTTGTTTTTCCCGGGTGTGGCACTTTGACCTCGGGCTTTGTCATAGCCAAGTCCCTTTTGCTCTGAACCCGCTTCATATCCTTCTCCAACGCACGAGACGTATCAACCAGTGCTTGAAACCCCAGGTTCACCGAACTCGAGAGCAGGAATCTAAGCTCATCCTACAATCCTTCATAGAACCTATTGTTCTTACGCTCTTCCTAAGCAAAGATCGATCCCGCATAGCCTCCCAACCTTGTAAACACATGCAAGTAGGTATCAACACTACTTTCGCCCAGAGTTAGATTCTGGAACTCATTCTCCATACATATAGGTTGAGCCGATGGCAAATGCTTTGCCAAAAATAGTCTCGAAAACTCCTCGATCGAGACTTTCGTCAGTTGTCTGCATGCCAAGTGGTGCAGCTCTATCTTATCTCACCATAGCCGAGCCTCTCCTTACAACAAGAAGGTGTCCATGGTGACTTTCTATTCTTCCTCCGTCCTTATCGCCGTCAAAATCCTCTTGACGCACGAAATCCAATCCTCTGCCTGCGTTGGGGATCCCGCCCCCGTAAACGTAGGAGGACTGAAGCTCATAAATTGTCTTAGTGGATGTTCTGCTATTCGGGGATCTACAATAGCCGCAACAGGTTTGGGCCTCACACCCACCTATTCTGGTACCACCGCAGGCCGCGCCTGCCCAATCGGCTGTGCTTGGATCATAGCAAACAATGCCTAAGCAACTAAACATATTGTCTCTATAGAAGGAGGAGGTGTAGGCACCTCAGCTAGTGTCGTACTCTAATCAGAACACTGGGGCTCAGACTACCCCGCACCACTTCGCGTCACATATACGTGTGAAAGACACACTTTGGCGACTTGGCAAAAGCAACAACAATAATGTAAGAATGTGCATGTTCCTCAAACAAGTGTATATACATTCCTTAGTGGACATTCTTGAGTTCATTTATGTTATAACGGGTCGCACGTACACGTGCTCGCCACCCCTCAAAAGAATTCAACCACGAATTCGACGGAGGAAGACAAGAACAAGCTGATACCAAATTATAACACCTCTATCTGTTATATGACATATAATAGAAGGTCTGGTCGGGGCCCCACACCATATGCCACAAACATACGATGAGGTTACAGGTTAATATGAAAGAACAAACCACGCATCCAAACTCAGAGCATTCTAGCGGAAGCATTAGGGGTTAAGTTTAAACTCAGCTATCATTAATGTCCACTATATATAAAAAACCACATTTATACATCTACAAGGAATGTTTACAAAATACACATAGTTTGTCCTTTAGGCCTTACAAGTTTTCTTCATACATGTGGATTACATACATCGGCACGCAGGCTGGCCACACATGAAAATCATAAACATATCATTCTTTGGCCTTCGAGGGCCAGCATAGCAGCAGCAACAACAAAAACAGCAAGGGCTTCAGCCCAGTATTTTCTGCTCGGCTCTCCTGCACCTGCATGGGAATACTCCACCGCAACGGTGTCAAACAACGCAACGGTCAGCATTCGGCTAACCAATTTATAACGACACTACCCCTTACTCGGGGCAGCGGTATTCCTTCCCTACAGGCATAGCATTTCACAAGTAGATATATCACAAAAACGTGCACTCACGCACAGTTCAACATATCACAAACAAATGCCTCAACGACCAAACGTTCCCTGCACTTAGGGCATATATTTGCTGTGCCAAAGTATCAGGCCCCACCACCGTTCCCAATGGCAAACTTGTGCATGGCGTTCCATGGCCTACAGCCGGAGACTTTAGCCTTAATGGCGTGCATGCCGATGACTATCATTATATGCTACAATGAATGCCCAATAACCCGGGCAACTTATGTTGACAACCATAACGCGGAGACAGGTTAGCCCTACCTGTTGCTCAAATTGCCACAAGTTACGTAGGTCAGCTTCTCCCGTATCCGTTCGGCACGAAGCCTTTTTAAGAGCTCATTACTCACAATGGCCACACTGCCCCCAAAGGACTTGCTTTACAATCACAGGTTAGCTAGGAGCTATCGCTAGCGACAATCACTATCGCCCAGCATTAGCGATAGAATTCTCTTTCCGTTCGCAACCCTAACCATAACTGGACCAACCATCCAGAAAGCCCTGCAGCCACCTACAGTGACAGAAACACTGAACTTTCATAGCATACAACACATGCACTTTGAGGGTATTTTTTTTGGAATTACACTCCAGTACTTCCTGCTACTCCATTTCACAGGCACACCCCACCAACTCCACAGAATACACGTTTATAGGCAGAGTCTTCTCCGGTGCGCAAAATAAAACATAACCAATCTAGACCAACCTGTCCAGATGGACTACACAAGGTATGCCAATTCTATATGACACATTTCCGGATCTATATGCAAGACCTCTTGGGGATATCAAGAATCAACCCAATGGAAATCCCTCAATACTCCACCTTTTGGTGGGGGAAATCCTTGAATATTGCAAATAAGGACTTCACATGTCAGAGTAAGAAAGATCATTAATCTTGAAGTTCTCTTCGGAGCCATGACCATGATCTATGATCCTGATGGAATTTATTGCCACAACATCCTCTCTGCGGATCTAGCGTCGTCTCATGATTCCACTCAGAAGCAAACCTTGGACCAACCATCACACATACTCCTGGACGTTCCTCATCTTCCATCCCAGCAAAGGAAGGATATGAGAAGATGAGAATAAAATCTTAAGTACATCCTTATACAAAAGAATCCGCCGCGTAATAACTACTACTGTCGCGCGGTAATATAGGCAGTAACTGCTTTGACCTGTCGGCGCTGCTATCAGAGGTAGCGCCCCACGATAACACTTTAGTGCTTGGCGGTAAACCGTTCAACGTTCTTCGGGAGATTAGCATGGCGCGGTAAATCCTACCGCCTGGCGTTAGCGCGCTCGATGATTGTTCGACAGCGTTTAGTGCTCGAAGGTATTGAGTGGTCAAAAGCATTGAGTGGTCGAAGCATTGAGTGGCTAGTGTGGTGCGCTAGCTTCGAGGTACATAACCCGAGCGCTATGTCTTTTAAATCACTGAGCTACCGTCTACGATATGACTATCGCGGCGCGTTATCCCCCAATGACCACTACTGTAACACCTCCCCTATAATGACCGTATAATATGGGTCCGGCCGGGGCCCAACAACATATAGAAGCCACATCTTTAGTATTTTAAGATGATATAACTACCCAATCTCAAAACTCATAAACAAACCACAGCGGAAACATCAACCATGACTAGAAGTTATCCACATACACAGGAGTATCGAAATGGCCTTAAGGCCTAACAACAAATGAGAGTCCAAAACTCTATCAATACATAACATATCAATGTGCAAAGGCACACCTAAGCTACCTCGGCATGCAAGCCGGAAGTTGAAAGCATCAAACATACAATGTCACAAAAGTAGAGATAATGCGAAGCTGGTAACACTTCATGGCTTAGGCCTTTTTGGCCGGCGAGCTAGCTCCTGCTTGCGATTCTTGCCCTTTAAAAGTTTGGTTGTAACGTGGGTCAGCAAAGGCTGACCTCAAACTATGTAACAAACACATATCCTCCCAGCCGCCCCTTATGGACCCCGGGGTACCCCTCCAACCTGCAAGTCAACACTTCGTATACAATATACATAAACAAGTAAAGTAGTACAGAACAGGCTTGGATGTCTCAAACAACATGCACGTTCTCTACAATTGACCATATAAAGAAAAAGGGCCTACTATAATGCATGTATGCAAGACCCGGGCTTCAACCAAGGCACCCTATCGCGTATGCATCTAGCATATCATCACATCATCTTGGTACTCATCATTTTCCCATTGGAATTAAGTCTCAAACAAAGGTGTACTGCATTTCCCCCAACGGCATATAGGCCGCCATACGGAATTCTTGGCAAGGACCCACCCGCTCATGGTCTTAAACCCGGGCTTGCCTGCAAGCTCTGACTTCTCATGTCAGGATTCCGTCTAACACACTGACCGATTCAGGAAGTCTTGTTGGACCCCACCCGCTCATGGACTCATTGCCCGGGCTTGCCCCATGCTTGACATTCTCACTAGTCTCACAAAAGTGGACTAGTCTTGCCGGGACACTCTCCACACATGACCTGCACGTCACGGGATAGGCAGCCGACCACGGAGACAAAGCCATGCCTTAGCACATCACAATCCAGTAACATTTCCACCATAATCCCTCATTTGTACTGCAACGTCCACGCTCACCAAGGAAACCATCTACCGCTAATGCGGAGCTAACCTTGTCCACCAAGGAAACCATCTACCGCCATTACGGAGCTAACCTTGTCTGGTTCCGACTAGAGTACTCACTTGAGAATAGGGGAAAAACACAAACTTCACAAACGACATCATGCCACAACGGATTTATACAAAATCCTTAAAGCTCGCATGCAACATCACTGAGTCAGACTAACGGTCGTGACCACGGCTTCACCCACAATGTCTAATCCACCAACGGAGCGGATCTCTATTGCAAAAACATGCCGGGAATGGACTTAATCGACTCAGAGGTTCCTCTTGAACCATGGCGACCCAAACCCCTCTCATTTGAGATTTTGGTGCCCAAAAACTAAAAAGTAAAAGATGCTAAACACGGATCCTAAAACCAAGAGGAGAACTGTCGTTACCTTCTGACCCCTCTTCCTAGCCATGGAAACTTAGCTGGATGAAAACCTTTGCAACGGTCTTGCTTCCATGGATCTGGACTCGGCTCGCAATTTGGAGCACCGAAGCTTCTCCGGCAACAAGATCTATCCTTCACCTCCTTCCTTGCTTGCTCTCCCTTCTTTCTAGATCTTAAAAATAGAGTACTTGATGAATAATGAGGGTTCCCAAAGCCTATTCCCGGAATTAACTAAGCAAGGACAAAACTGGACCAACAGATCCCAAAAGAAGGAAACGAATGGCTACGATCCGAACTGAAAATCAAAACACCTGGGCCGAACATGGCTTGTGACACGCCCGTGTCCAAGGCCGTGTACCTCAATCGTCGCCGAAACCGTCGCACCCAGAAAATGACACGGGCTCTGAACACGCCCGTGTCAAAGCTGACACGCCCGTGTCGTTAAGTACACGCTCGTGTTGCTGGGCGTGTTCCTCCATCGACACAGGATCAAAAACCACCATAGAAGGACACGGGTAAACGACACGCCCATGTCGAAATTGACATGCCCGTATCAAGCCAAACATGCCTGGGATCCAGGCCGTGTTCAATCCCCATACATGGCCCGACTCACAACCCGAGAAGGACACGGCTTGGGACACGCCCGTGTCTAAAGCCGTGTTCGAAGTCTCGACGATCGTAAACTGCTACTTCGTCGACGTCGCGGAAATATTCGTGCAACACGTGCACGACACGGCCTTGGACATGCTCGTGTCCCAATCTATGTTCACTGTCTCGACACTTCGTCGAACACAGTTCGTCGACTTCCCGGGTTCTCGACGAACCTGGGCACGACACGGCCATGGACATGCACGTGTCCTAGGCCGTGTTCCCTGTCTCAACACTTTGTCGAGCGAACAATAATCGACTTCCCAGGCTCTCGATGAAGTTGAGCATGACACGGCCATGGACACGCCCGTGTCCTAGGCCGCGTGACCCTTACCAAGAACCAAACATGGCTCTCGACGCTGCTTGTCCTTCTTTCGAATTTTGGGGCGTTACAACTCTCTCCCTCTTAAAAGAATTTCGTCCCGAAATTACAAAAATTAAAAAGGGGTACACAAAACTTAAATGATACCTGAACGGAAAAACATTGGATACTCCTCCAGCATGGTTTGTTCTCGCTCCCAAGAGGGCTCCTCATGGCCGCAGTTGTCCCATCGGACTTTTACGAGTTTGACCTCTTTGTTCTGCAACTGCCGAATTTCCGAATCCTCTACAGCAATTGGACGGACTCGCGTCCTCAAGTCTTCCTCTATCGGCACTGATGCCGATTCGATTACCACACTAGCCTCAACCAAGGCTTTCCTCAAGACAGAGACATAAAAGATGTCTTGTAATCCACTCAGCTCTGCGGACAATGCCAATCGGTACACTACTTCTCCCACCCGTTCAACAACCTCGAAAGGTCCCAAAAACCATGGACTCAACTTCTTTAGTCGGCGAATCCGCGAAACGCCTTTGAACGGCTTAATTTTTAAATAGATCCAATCGCCTACTACGAACTCCAGGTTCTTGTGGTGAGCATTAAAATATTTTGCTTGCTGATCTTGAGCCACCTTCATGTGTTCTTAATGGTCCGTACTAACTCACAAGCATCAGCTACAACTTCTTTTCCCAATATTTTGGTGTCTCCCGCCTCTATCCATGACATCGGAGTTCGACACCGCCTCCCATACAAAGCTTCGTATGATTCCATCTTAATAATTGCTTGGTAACTATTGTTGTACGCGAACTCCACCATGAAGAGGTGATCCTCCCAATTCTTGCCGAAGACAAGAATACACATCCTCAGCATATCCTCCATAGTACGGTTTGTTCTTTCGGTTTGCCCATCAATTTGAGGATGGAAAGTCGTACCGAACTTTAGCTTCGTGCCCATACTCTTCTGAACCAACCTCCAGTCCTTCGACGTGAAACATCCGTCACGATCGCTGACTATACTTTAAGGAATCCCATATAGTCGCACAATGTTGTGAACATACCACTCCACCAGCTTTTCCATGTTGTCCCCTTTCCGATTTGGGATGAAGTGAGCCACTTTCGTTAAGCGATCCACTATCACCCAAATCACGTCGTTACCATGCTGCGATCTAGGTAACCCATGCATAAAATCCATGGAGATGTCATCGAATTTCCACTCGGGGATTGGAAGAGCCTTCAGGAACCCGCCCGGTTTCTGACACTCGGCCTTCACCAAGGCACAAGTTTGACATCGATTCACGTACAAAGATACGTCCCGCTTCAGTCCAGGCCACCAAAAGGATTTCTTCATATCCAAGTACATCTTAGTACTGCCCGGGTGAATGGAGTACTTTGTGAAGTGAGCCTCAAACATCAACTCCTCACGGAGCTTGTCAAACTGTGGTACACAAATCCTTCCGTCCTTCCTGGAATCCCGTCAATCATCTCCCAGGCACTGCTCTTGCCCTTTTGAGCCTCCACCACGAATGGCTGAAACTCCACATCCAAACGAGTCGCTTCCCGAATACGATCGGACAAGTTGTTCTATATTTCAATCCAGTTCAACCGAGCCACGCTAGACTCGCCCCATGCTACGCACTCCAAGCCGATGGACTCCCAGTCCCGCACCAACCGCTCATCATGAGCTTCGATCCAATTCCCTTGCCCCGAGAATTTTCTACTCGAGGCATCTGCCACCACATTGGTTTTGTCTGGCGTATACTGAATCGCCACCTCGTAGTCTCTCAGGAACTCGACCCACCTGCGCTGCCGCATATTCAAGTCCTTTTGATCTAGGAGATACTTCTAGCTTTTATGATCCGTGAAGATCTCCACCTTTGCACCATAAACATAGAGCCGCCACAATTTCAACACGAAAATTACCGCCGCCAACTCCAAGTCATGGACGGTGTAATTCCTCTAATGAGGCTTCAGCTGTATAAACCCAAAGGCTATTACACTGCCAAGTTGCACCAAAACGCAACCCAAACCGCAACCCGATGCGTCACTGTAGATTTGAAATCCTTCGGTCCCTTCCGGTAGACTTAGGATTGGAGCCGTCATCAGTCTTTCCTTTAGTATCTCAAATGCCTGGCTGCACTTCTGGGTCCACACAAACTTCTGATCCTAACGAGTTAGTGATGTGAGGGGTAGAGCTATCCGCGAAAAGTTTTCCACGAATCTTCTATAGTACCCGGCTAGTCCAAGAAAACTTCGGACTTCCGCAACGGTTCTCAAAACCGGCCAATCTCTGATGGCCTCCGCTTTTGTTGGATCTACCGCCACCCCATCCCCACTAATCACATGGCCTAAAAATGCCACCTTCTCGAGCCAGAACTCGCACTTTGAGAACTTTGCATAAAGCTGGTTCTCCCTCAACACTTACAATACTACTCTCAAGTGAGTCTCATGTTCCACCTTCGATTTGGAGTACACCAAGATGTCGTCAATAAAGACAACTACAAAAGAGTCCAAGTATTTCTGAAATACTCGATTCATCATATCCATGAATACGGATGGTGCGTTCGTCACCCCGAATGGAATCACCGAGAATTCAAAATGATCATACCTCATACCAAACGTTGTCTTGGGTATGTTCTCATCCCGAATTGGCAACTGAAACTATCCTGACTTTAAGTCCAACTTTGAATACACCACCGACCGCACCAGCTAGTCAAACAGGTCATCAATCTGAGGAATCAGATACTTATTCTTGATAGTCAGTTTATTCAACTCTCGGTAATCTATGCACAACCACATACTACCATCTTTATTCTTTACGAACAACACCGGTGCGCTCCACGGTGAAGAACTGGGTCTGATATACCCCTGCTCCAACAGTTCCTTCAACTGTACCTTCAGCTTAGCCAACTCTTTCAGCGCCATCCTAAACGGATGATGTGACACCGGTCGTGCCTCTAGCACTAACTCAATTGAGAAATTAATCTCCCGCCGATGAGGTGTTCCAGGAAGATCTTCAGGAAACACATCCTCGAACTCTACCACCACTGGCACTTCCCCAAGTGATAACTTGGAAAGGCGATCCTCCAGTAATGGTACAACCGCTACTCCACCCTAGTTAACTGCTCGCGCCAACTATAAGGCCAAAATCAGAGAACAGGCCACTCCATTAAAGCCCTCAAACTTGACTTCCATCTACCCTTCGCTTCTTAGGGTCAGAACATTGGATAGGAAATCAATACTGGCACGCTGCTCCGCTAGCCAATCCATTCCCAAAATCACATCAAACTTTCGACTAACGGTAGGACCGCAACTATCAACACGAAGTCAACTCTGCTTAGCTCCCAACAACTATGCCCTTCAGCTCTGCGTCCACCGAAATTGACTCAACTCCAATCCTCCGGATGAAGCTTTCCGCAAGAAAGGAGTGTGACGCTCCCGTATCAAATAATACCCTAGCAGGGTATCCAGAAACTAACAAAAATACTAAAACATAGACATCAATCATAATGGTCTAAAAGTATGAAGCAAAAAGTTGAACTTAAACTTACTCATACCTGTCACCACATCAGGTTGGAGTATCGCTTCCTGCTGTCCAAGGTTGTAAGCCCTTTGGTTGCACCGGTTGGAACCGAGAAGCGCTAGACTCTGCCATCTTCCCTTTTTCTGTGGCACTGGGGCCGGAGCGCACAGTCTGCTACTGCCTTTCCTCCTGCTCCGCACCTCCTTGGTTACAAAAACGAGCAATGTGCCCCATCTTACCACAGTTGTAGAACGTCGGTGGCCTCTTAGAGTGAGACCCTCTAGACGTCCACTTGCTTTTCTCACCGTACTTATATTTGTGAGGCTTCTTCCTCCACGTATTCCCTTCAGACTTTCCATGGGATTGAGAAGGCTTCCCTTCTCCTTGCTTGGACGTAAAACCCTTACGATGTTGGCTTCGCTCTAGATCACTCTCCAATGTCCTGATAGCCTCAACTAGCTCACTGAAATGAACTCTCTTCATGGCAATGAGGGGTTGTCTTAGATTCTCCCTCAACCCCTGGTAGAAGAGGTTATCCCTCTCCTCATCGTCCGCCAGGGTCGTCCCTACGTAACGACCAAAACGAGTGAACTCCTGAACATACTCGTCCACCGTCTTATCTTGCTGAACCAAGTACAGAAATTGCCTCTGAAGGGCCAACCTCGTTGAAACAGGAATGTTCTTCTTTAGGAAAGCATCCCCAAATTCTTCCATGGACGGGGTGTGTCCAGGAAATTGGCGGCCGCTATGGCTCACCCACCACAACTTTGCGTCTCCCTGCAACATGAAGACCGTAAACTCAGATTTCTTCTCCTCAGGCGTATCTACCGCCCTCAGTAGTTCTTGAATCCGTGACCACCAATCCTCTGAATCAGTTGGAGTACCGACTCCCTTGAACGTCAGGGGATGGAAGCTCAGAAAATACTTCATCTACCGGTCTCCATGCCCGACAACCACCAATTCTGCCAAAGGTTCTACTCGTTTGGCTTATCCACCCGGCACGGCCGTCGCCGTATCCGGTGTTGTAGGGGTTGCTACCTGAGCTGTCGCTACAGCTTGGGCTGCCACCATTGCTTCTACTAGCATGCGATAGAAGTCGGTCGAGTTTACACCCATGCCCAAAGGACCTTGAGCAGTGATGTTGCTCGCCGAAAGCACTTCTCTTGGTCTCGATGTACCCGCCTCGTTGCTTGCACTCTTAATAAAAGCAAGAAAATAAGGAATCAGTCTCTAATCGCAAGACTCAAACATAAGGACACTCAAGGCCCCGCATTACTCCTTTGTGGATAACTTCCATACGCACCGACCTTGAATCTAACCTGGCTCTGATACCAAATTATAACACCTCCCCTGTAATGACCGTATAATATGGGTCCGGCCGGGGCCCCACAATATACAGACGCCACAGCTTTAGTATTATAAGATGATATAACTACCCAATCTCAAAACTCATAAACAAACCACAGAGGAAACATCAACCAAGACTAAAAGTTATCCACATACACAAGAGTATCGAAATGACCTAAAGGCCTTACAACAAATGAGAGTCCAAAACTCTATCAATAAATAACATATCAAAGTGCAAAGGCACACCTAAGCTACCTCAACATGCAAGTCGGACGTCGAAAGCATCAAACATACAATGTCACAAAAGTAGAGCTAATGCGAAGATGGTAACACATCATGAGGCTTAGGCCTTTTTGGCCGGCGAGCTAGATCCTGCTTGCAATCCTTGCCCTGTAAAAGTTTGGTTGTAACGTGGGTCAGCAAAGACTGACCTAAAATTGTGTAACAAACACATCTCCTCCCGGCCGCCCCTAATGGACCCCGGTGAAAGATTTAGTACCCAAACACCTAGAGGGGGGTGTGAATAGGTGACCAAATTCTTTTTAAACTTTAATGGCAGCAATATGTACATAACACAGAATCTATACTACTTTTGCACAGCAATCACATAGCATACACAATCACAGCACAATCACAGCAGACACAGAGTTTTATAGTGGTTCCCCAAGCTTTGGGTACATCCACTTTCCCCCTTCGCCTATCTAGCAGTGTACTAGATTCGGCCAAACTTCTCCACTAGCTCAGAACCCAAACTGGTTCCTACACCTCAGGCCCAAGGCCCTACAACTCAGCTTTATCCCAAAGCCTACACTCAGCCACAAAGGCCTACACTCAGCCAACAAGGCCTACACTCAGCCAACAAGGCCTACAGTCAGAGATTTCAATCTCCTACACTCAGGCTCTCAAGCCCTACCCTCAGCCTTTATAATTACAGGCTTACAATTCACTCAGATCCAAAGGATCTTACAAGATAAAAATGTTTATAGAAATAATAACTCAACAACTCAGAAACAAGAGAGGGGAGTTGAGAGTTTCTTGATGAGTTCTTGGAAGAACTCAGCTGGATTCAATCTGACTTAGCTTTCTTCAAAGCTTCTTGAAAGTAGAACTGAATAAGATTGTCTCCTTCTGCAGTTGATCCTTGACCTCTGCCACTTAGAATTCAGAATAAATCTGAACCCTTCTTCTCAGCCTAGTTCCAGAGGCTGATTTCTTGGATGGAGCCCTCTCTCTCCAACTTCTTAGATCTGCACTTGAACAGCTAGATCTTCTTGTTTTGATACTTGATCAATAACTTGAACAACAATCTGAACCACTATCTTAACAACAATTTCTGTAAACTGTATGAGCCTATTTATAGGCCTTCTTCATGATAACCGGCTGGTCCGGTCCATAACTGAATTCTGACATCTCTAACAGGTGCTGTAGACCGGCTGGAACGGCAGCTGTCAAGTCATCCAGTCAATTCTTGAAAGTTCTCTAACTGTCTGAAAGTGTCGAGACTTTCTGTCTTTAAGTGTCGACACTTATAGACCAAGTGTCGACACCAGTTGTGTAAGTGTCGACACAAGTCTACAAGGTGTCGACACAACTCCTTGTGTTGTAGATACTATGTCTCGATACAGATTCTTCTTCATGTGTCGACACTGAAATTGAGTGTCGACACAAGTACTTGATCTTCTGTAACTTGCTGAATTCTTCTAAGTGTCGACACATCTCCTTTGTGTCGACACAACTTCTTGTGTTGAATCTGTTAAGTCTCGACACTGCTTCTTGGTATCGACACAAGTCTTCAATGTTGATACTTGCTGAGTGTCGACACAGCTCCTTGTGTCGACACTTGATTCTTCTGTTGAGACTTCAGCTGAGTGTCGACACATTCCCTTAGTGTCGACACTTGTACTTAGAATAATTTGATGATCTTGCTGTTCTTTACTAAGTGTCGACACAGATCCATGTGTCGACACTTTCTTCAAGTGCAGAGTCTTTTGTTGAGTGTCGACACATTGTTCTAGGTGTCGACACTTACTTCATGTGTTGACTCTTCTGTTGAGTGTCGACACATTGTTCTGAGTGTCGACACTTACTTCAAGTGCTGACTCTTCTATTGAGTGTCGACACATTGTTCTGAGTGTCGACACTGCATCCCAGGTGTCGACACAATGACTCCAAGTGTCGACACTGCTTGTCTAGGTGTCGACACAAGCTTTCTTAAGTGTCGACACTTTCCCTCTGGGTGTCGACACATGGACTTAGAAACTTTTTGCTTCAGTCCAGTAATTACTTAACCTGCACAAGTAAACTCAACATACATCAAATACATTATGATGTATATCATTGAGTTGGGTGAGGCTTCTTCAAATCAGGTACATTTAACCAATGTACCCAACAATCTCCCCCTATTTGGAGAAGTCATAACCCTTAGTCAATGATATACACCATTCATAATTAAAATTACAAAATGATGTAAAGCAGGATTATATTCAGCAGGGTAAACATAACATGTATCAATTTTACATGTATACAAATACATCAACACAGAACAAATAAGAAATAGACATATTCATAGAACAAACATGAAACATATTGATCATATATTGTTCTAATATCTGTCTTATACATTTTCAGAAGTTCACTAAATGTTTTACATCCAAAAGATTACAAAATAAACTTCAAGAAAATTCTAAATCTATTTTTGTTCTGGCTCCTTAATCATTATGCCTTTGCCAGCTTGAACTTTAGCTTGGACAGGAGCATCAGCAGTTTCAGCATCAGCAGGCTTCTTGCCTTTCAAATCTTTCTTCTTAAGCTCTTCAGCTTTGATCTTCTGCCTCTCAAAATAGTGGTATGGCTTTGGAAAGTACTTGCTAGGCTCCTGAGCTGTATGAGGTAGCTTTCCCATCTTTTCCTTCCTTCTGTATTGAACAATGGCCTCCTGTCTAGATTCATGTTTTCTCCATTCAGCTTCAGAGAACTACTTGTTCCTGTCATGAATATTGTCTTTGGCAGCTTTCCAGGCAGTTAATATAACGTTCCTAGAGGTAGGGCTCCACTGCTCAAAGTCTGGTCTTTGCTCAGCTTGTTCCCTAAACCTCTTCTTAGACAACCTTGTCTCTTCTTCTTTCTGTAATGCCTCTTGCATGGCTTCAGATATAGGCTGAACAACCTTTTAATATGAACATTGTCCTTGCCCCCAGGTGGGCTATACATTGTCTGTACATCTACTTGAATCATTTCAAAATCTGGAGGAGGATAAATGACTTGAGCTACTTCTGGTTGCTCTCCTCCAAGATAGGCAGGGTTAATTCCAGAATCAGCAACATCATTGTCATCACACAGAGGAGGATATCCAAGTGTAGCTCTGATAGAATTTGATATCAACTTAGCATGGTCAGAGCTTGCCTTGACTAACACTCTCTCCCCCTTTATGACTTCTCGAGCCATATGATCTCTGACATCATCCTTCTGAAATCTGATTTGATTATCCAAGTATCTGACTCCATCTTTAAAGAATGGTTTGAGCTTTTGAAGTTGTTCAGATATGGCCTTCTGGGAGGCTGGGATAGCAGTCTTAACAGCAGAGATTTCTTCTTGAAAGGCTTTGTCAAATTCAGCTTTAACAGCAGCAGTAGAGGTAGAAGGTCCAGCAGCTTGGTTCTTTAGTTCAGTGACAATAGCATTATGTGAAGCAGTCAAATTGTCATTCATCCTTATTTGATTTTCAAGAACATACCCTTGCTTCAATGCTATGTCATCCACTTGTGCCTTTATCTTTTCCTGGTGTGTAGCTAAGTACACCACTGCATTTCCACCCTTGTGGAAACATTCTGTCATCTCTTTCTTGTTTAGATTCATTTCAAATCTTATTGATTTGATGTCCTAGGCTAGATCAAACTGTAAAGATTTCTGCCCTTCATCCACATAAGCCTCTATGTCTTTTCTATGTTCATCCAGTTTTATCTGCAGTGCAATCATTAAAGCACTAAAATCAACAGTTGGAGTTTGCTGAACTATAGGCTGTGGGGCAATAGATTGTAAAGCCTTCTTATAACTTTTGCTTCTTCTCTTGAATACATAAAGTTTCTTTTGCTTAGCCCTTGTAGCCTCCTCATCTTCAGATTCTGAGGAGCTGGCTATGTCAACCCTCTCCTTAGGGCTTGGAGGCCTTTCAGCTTGCACATCTGGAGCTTTCTCAGTTTCTTGCCTTATAGGCTCTTCTAGAATTTCCAGCTGCTCCCCCTCAACAGCAGCATTCTCTCTTTCAGCAGCAGTTGTTTCTTTTCCAACGTCTTCTTGATCTAGATTTAAAAATAAATCCACCATAGTGTATTCTTGTGGTGATGGAGCTGGAGTAATTCTAGGTTCTTCAATCACTGAATCAGGAACCACTTGAACAACAGCAGATGGGTCTTCTTTGACAGCATCTGAGACTTGGCTATCCAGCTGGATTTGCTGATGATCATCAGACAAATCAGTATCTTCCATAGGAAAATTCAAAGTGTTTAGTTCAGTGATTACCTCTAGTATGATGGTGGTGGCTTGTTCACTTTCCAGTGTAGTGGGTTCTTCTACAACTGGAAGCTCCCCCTGGCTTTGATCCTTGTGAATAGGGCTTGCTTGAGGTAGCTCCCCCTGGATCTCAGCATCATCTAGAGGAGCAGGTGACTTTACTGCAGGCTCTGCCTCATGCTCATCTGGAGTGAAGACAACCTGTTCTTCACTGTCAGATCTACTAGTGGATTCTTGTGCCACTGGAGCAGTCTTCCTTTTCTTCTTAGGTGGAATTTCTTTCTCAGGAACTAGTTTCTTAGGGGTTGGCATCTCTTTAGACAACACCCTGTCCCATCTTGAGAATATTCTCAGATCCATCTTCCTCATGTGATTTATTTTGCTTCCTACAGCAGTACTCATTACCTCTGGAATCACACCAGCTAGGTATAGACTTATGATTCTGCCCAGATTGGGCTTCTTCAAGCTTTCTTTAATCTTCTCATAAACTACCATTGACCAGTCAGTTTGTAGAGTGAAGATTATCCTTGTCATTATACTAAACATAGAGGCAGACACTCTGTCATGCCCTCCTGGCTTACTGAGAATGACCTTTCCCACAATTTCAGAAAGAAACTTTCCTTGATTGTTCATTCCTTTCCTGTTAAACACAGAACCAATCTTCATTGTAGAATCTAATCCACACCAGGTTAAAGCTTCCCTGGTCTTTGAAGCAGTAACCTCAACTTCCTCTTTAGTTCTTGGAAGCTGTAGAATCTTCCTCAAACTCTTAGGTGTTACCTTAACCTTTTCTCCATGAACTCTAGATTTGATTTTGTATCCAGATTCATCCACCTTCGCTCCATTAAGGAATTCAAGTACCTCTTTCTTCCATATCTTAGTAGGCTCTGAAACTAAATGTTCTAATCCAGAATCGGCAACTAGGGTTACGACCGCCTGGATTTCTTGATCAGCATCATTGAAAGCGCCGCGCACCAGCTCATATCCTTCGTTGACGTTCTCCTCAAGCTTAGGCGCCATTAGGGTTTGTAGAATTTTTCTTGAGAGAAGAGAGGTGTCGACACAGAAGCTTGGTCTCGAAACTTTGAAAGCGTGTCGACAAACAAAGACAAAACTCTATTTATACCTTTCTGATTTTGAAGATGAACAGGCGGGACAGCTAACTTAAATTGTGTCGACACTGGCATTAAGTGTCGACACTGACTTATAATGTCTCGACACATATGTGTCGACACAAGTTTAGTCAACAGATTTTATGTGTCGACACTTGTTTATGTGTCGACACAACATAACTCGACACATTGTCAAGACTTTACTTAGAAAATTCTGAGTAAAACCTAAGTGTCGACACCACATTGGATGTGTCGACACCTACTTGACATGTGTTGACACTAATATTTTGAAGTGTCGACACCAACTTCCTAGATGTGTCGACACCTTTTTCCTGAAGTGTCGACACCACTATTCTATGTCGACATAGACTTGTCTATGTGTCGACACCTTTTTACTTAGTCATTTTCAATTCTGTAAACTTAATCCAAGTTTATCATACCTAGTTCAATTTTAAATCTATTGAACTTAGCTTCTTCTAGGGCTTATTATACATATCAGCTACTTGATTATCATTTTTAACATATTCTAATAAAATATCTTCTCTTTCTACATGCTCCCTAAGAAAATGATATTTAATTTCAATATGTTTTGTTCTACTATGGGATACAGGATTTTAGCTATTGAAATAGCACTAGTAGAATCACAGAAGAGTGGAGTTCTACTTACCTGAAATCCATAGTCCTCTAGCTGATGTTGTATCCACAGAAGTTGAGCACAGCAACTTCCTGCAGCCACATACTCTGACTCTGCAGTGGAGATAGCCACACTGGTTTGCTTTTTTCTACTCCATGAAATTAGTCTCCCACCTAGGAATTGACAGGTTCCAGTAGTGCTTTTTCTATCTTCTTTGCATCCTGCAAAGTCTGCATCTGAATAACCTGTTAGATCAAAATCACCATTACTAGGGTACTAGAGGCCTAGATAGGGAGTGCCCTTTAGATATCTCAATATTCTTTTGACTGCTGTCAAATGAGACTCTTTAGGGCAGGCTTGATACCTTGCACAAACACATGTAGCATACATGATGTCAGGTCTACTAGCAGTCAAGTATAATAGGGAGCCAACTATCCCTCTATACAAGGTTTCATCTACAGATTTCCCTGCATCATCCTTGCTAAGAGACATACTTGACCCCATAGGAGTCTTCATGGTACTGGATGAATCCATACCATACTTCCTTATGAGTTCTAGGGTGAACTTGGACTGACATATGGATAAACCACTCTCAGTCTGTTTAACTTGGAGACCCAAGAAAAACTTCAGCTCTCCCATACTACTCATCTCAAACTGACCTTGCATAAGTTTTGCAAACTTTTTGCAAAGGCTGCTTTCAGTAGACCCAAATATAATGTCATCTACATATATTTGGACTAGTATTACTTTGCCTCTAGATTCCCTAAGGAATAGAGTCTTATCTATTTTCCCCCTTATGAACTTGTTCTCAATGAGGAAACTAGATAGGGTTTCATACCAAGCCCTAGGGGCTTGCTTTAACCCATATAAAGCTTTCCTAAGTCTATAGACATGATGAGGTAGAGTTGAATCAACAAAACCTGAAGGCTGTTCCACATAGACTTCTTCCTTAAGATTACCATTCAGAAATGCTGACTTGACATCCATTTGGTAAACCTTGAATCCTTGATAGGTTGCATAGGCCAAGAACATCCTTATGGCTTCCAGTTTGGCTACTGGAGCAAAGGTTTGATCAAAGTCAATACCTTCTTCTTGCCTATATCCTTTAGCAACCAATCTTGCTTTATTCTTAATGATGACCCCTTGTTCATCCATCTTATTCCTGTAGATCCACTTAGTTCCTATTATATTGTGGTCTTTAGGTTTAGGAACAAGTTCCCAAACCTTGCACCTCTTGAACTGATTTAGTTCTTCTTGCATTGCTTCAGTCCATTGTGGATCTTGAATGGCTTCTTCAAACTTCTTTGGTTCAACTTGAGACAGAAAACTGGAATAGATTGCAGCATTCTGATTTCTACTCCTTGTTTGTACTCCTTGTCTTGGATCTCCAATAATCTGCTCTACTGGATGATCTCTAAGATGCCTGTTGGCTGGAGGCATCCTAAGTTCTGGTTGAACCTCTTCAGCATCTTCATCATGCTGTACTCCTTGAACTTCTTCAGCAATTGGTACATGTAGTTCTCCCCCTGGACAACAGCCACTGTCTTCTACTTGCTGTCTTGCAGCAGGTACTTCTTCTATAGTTAGCTTGTCCATCTTCTTTGTTAAACCTGTGGGGCTGCATACACTACTAGACAACTCATTGTTAATAAGTTTAGTCTCATCAAAAACTACATGCACAGATTCTTCTACAACTTATGTAGTCAAGTTGTAGACTCTATAAGCCTTACTATTGTTGCTGTATCCAACAAAAATTCCCTCTTGGGACTTGGCAGCAAACTTCGTCAAGTAAGAATTCCCATTGTTAAGTATGAAGCATTTGCAACCAAAGATCCTGAAGTACGATAGGTTTGGTTTCCTGCCTTTCACAACTTCATAGGGGGTCTTGTTGAGCCTTTTAGTGATGCTAGCCCTATTTATAACATGGCATGCAGTGTTAACTGCTTCAGCCCAGAAATACTCTGGCAGTGATGTATCACTTAATAGGGTCCTACCATCCTCTATCAAGGTTCTATTCTTCCTCTCGGCAATGCCATTTTGCTGAGGTGTTCTAGGTGAAGAGAATTCTTGAAATATCCCAAATTCTTCACATAGTTTTGTCATGCTATCAGACTGAAATTCAGTACCATGGTCACTTCTAATCTTGACCACTGTACTGTGTAGTTCATTCTGAATTTGCTTGACAAAGTTATGGAAGACACTAGGTGTTTCAGATTTCTGTCTCAAGAAGAACACCCAGGAAAACCTTGAGTAGTCATCTACCACTACAAAGGTATAGACCTTCCTACCTAAGCTGTGAACTGGAATTGGACCAAAGAGATCCATATGCAAGAGGTATAAACACCTCACAGCATCTTTGTTTTCTATGCTTCTAAAGGTGGATTTAGTCTGCTTGCCCTTTTGACAAGCTGAACAGATACCATCCTTAACACACTTAACTTGAGGACCATTCCTCACTAACTCTTTGCTAAAGAGTTTGCTAATAGTCTTGTAGTTAAGATGGGCTAGCCTCTTGTGCCATTTGACACAATGAGAGACTGTCTCATCAGCTACAAGACAAACTGGAGAACCATTGTTCTCAACCATAATGTCTAAGCAGTAGACATTCCTTTTCCTATACCCAGTCAAAATGATCTCTTGATCAGTTGACCTCCTGATATGACAACCATTTTTAACAAATGAGATGTCATACCCTACATCACTTAATTGACTTATACTTATTAGGTTGTGTTTCAACCCTTTAACATAAGCCACTTGAGTAATGGTAACCAAGTTACTAGAAATGTTACCAAATCCTTTGATGATTCCTTTTTCAGAACCACCAAAGGTGACTTTTGGACCATCTTTTATTGGAATGTAGTCCTTTAGTAATCCTCTAGTTCCAGTCATATGTCTGGAACATCCACTGTCCAAGTACCA
Organism: Platanthera guangdongensis; assembly: GCA_039583875.1. Taxonomy (NCBI): domain Eukaryota; kingdom Viridiplantae; phylum Streptophyta; class Magnoliopsida; order Asparagales; family Orchidaceae; genus Platanthera; species Platanthera guangdongensis. The sequence continues at coordinate 29,998,192 of CM077156.1, forward strand.
TGTTGGGGTATGGCCACTTGGACTTACCTGCAAAACAGATTAATGAACCTTAGAACCCAAAGAATTCTTGGGTCCTTGGTACTTGTTAGTTTGCAATCTGACAAAGCTACCTACTGGCTTTCCAACAGGTAGTTTGGTACACACTTTGGCACTAGCATTGTGCCAATAGTCCATTGCAAAATGGCCAACTTTGCCACAGCACCAACATTCAAACTTATTGTACCTTTGCTTAGGTACTGCCTTTGCTGTCTTATCTACAGCAGACTTGTTGAATGTTGGGGCTTTGCCCTTTGACTTAGACTTGGACTGCTCAGTCCTTGCAGGTTTAATAAAACCCAATCCAGCCTTGCTTTATGATGAACAAATTCATCAATTAAAGGTAGCACTGACTTAGGTTTAGAAAACCTAGCAACAAGCTCTCTCTCTTTCTGAAGATTGATCTCCAGACTCTTGATTTGATCATTCTTAAAGGTGATAGTCCCCATCTGAATCACTGTTATGTGTTTCAGCCTGGCTATCTCATTAAGCTTTTGATCAAATAGCTTCTCAGAATCTGTTACAGCAGCTTTTAGATCAGCAATTTCCTTTGCCTGACTTTTGGCTAGGGACTTGATTTTCTTGTAAGCTTGCAACAGCACTTTATATTCATCTATGAGCTGATGAATATCTTCCTCAGACTCAGATACATTCTCATCACTAGATGATGATGAATCTGATTCTGTACTAGAACAAGAAACTGAACTTAAAGTTGAACTTTGTACCTTACTGGGTCCTGGCTGCTCCAGGATTTTGTCACTCTCAGTCAATGCCATCAGTCCTCGGCACTGACAGTCTTCTTGCTCATATATAGACTCCATGATCTGCATGAATTCTTCTTCTTCTTCTTCAACAAACAGCCCTATGTATGCCTCAGCATCCGACTCAGTTTCTGAAGAAGAGATATCTGATAGAGTCTTCTCCTTCTTAGCAACAAAAGACTTTTCTTTCTTGCCTTTAAAATGAGTCTTTTTCCTGTCACTAGACTCCTTTCTCTTTTCAGGACAATCTGCTATCACATGGCCTTGTCTATTGCAGTAATAGCATACTATCTTTGAACTAGTTACCTTGCTAGATTTTGTCCTCTTCCTGTCTTTCTTTGAAGATTTTTTGTTCTGATAGAAGTCTTCTTTTCCTTGTGAAGTAGAGGGTCTTGTCCTCCACTGTTTCTTCTTCAAGAATTTCTGAAAGTGTCTAGTGAAGGCAGCAAAGTCTTCATCACTTTCACTGCTTTCAGATTTTGTGCTGGCTGACTCATCTGACTCTGATTCAACTACCTTTGGAGGTGGAGTTGGTGACTTATACCTGCACTTTCTGGAGGCTTCTGTCTTGAAGGCTACTGTTCTTTCCTTGTATTCATTTCTTGTTGATTTCTCCTCCTCTTTCCTCACTGTCAACTGCATTTCATAAGACAATAACTTGCCAAACAGTGTAGGTGGAGGAATTTCTCCCAACTTAGTCATTTCTCTTATGGCACAGATCTTGGTGTCCCAATCTTTGGTTAGGGACCTTAGGAACTTGTCATTTAGTTCATAGTTACTGAACTCTCTTCCATAAGACATGAGTTCATTCACTATTCTGTAGAACTTCTTATAGCACTCAGTTATGCTATCACCATTTCCTTGTCTAAAACTTTCATACTCCTGATTTAGCAAGGATTTTCTATCTTGCCTAACTTCTTCAGAACCCTCCATATACACAATAAGAGTGTCCCACATCTCTTTGGCTGTCTTACAGTGTATAAGATTCTGAAATGTTGCATCATCTATGGCACTCACTATAATGTTTTGTGCCCTCTTGTCCATGGTGGCTAGGACAATCTCATCCTTAGTCATTTCAGAGAAATCCTTTGGGGTTCTCTGATTTGCATCTAGAACAGATATCTTCATGGGCACATAAGGCCCTTCCTTTACTGTGATGTATATCCTAGGGTCAGAGGCTTCCATAAACAGCCTTACCCTTTCCTTCCAGATCCCAAAGATTTCCTTTCTGCATATAGGTAATTTCATGGATCCCAATTCCTTGTGATTTTCAGAGGAACCCATGGTTCTTGATTTTCTTGAAGCTGTATTTTGACTTAGACTGAATCTGCCAATCAGGATCTCCTCAGACTGTTAGTCCTTTTTGAGCAACCTTGCTCTGATACCACTTGAAAGATTTAGTACCCAAACACCTAGAGGGGGGGGGGGTGAATAGGTGACCAAATTCTTTTTAAACTTTAATGGCAGCAATCAGTACATAACCCAGAATCTATACTACTTTTGCACAGCAATCACACAACATACACAATCACAGCACAATCACAGCAGACACAGAGTTTTATAGTGGTTCCCCAAGCTTTGGGTACATCCACTTTCCCCCTTCGCCTATCTAGCAGTGTACTAGATTCGGCCAAACTTCTCCACTAGCTCAGAACCCAAACTGGTTCCTACACCTCAGGCCCAAGGCCCTACAACTCAGCTTTATCCCAAAGCCTACACTCAGCCACAAAGGCCTACACTCAGCCAACATGGCCTACACTCAACCAACAAGGCCTACACTCAGAGATTTCAATCTCCTACACTCAGGCTCTCAAGCCCTACCCTCAGCCTTTATAATTACAGGCTTACAATTCACTCAGATCCAAAGGATCTTACAAGATAAAAATGTTTATAGAAATAATAACTCAACAACTCCGAAACAAGAGAGGGGAGTTGAGAGTTTCTTGATGAGTTCTTGGAAGAACTCAGCTGGATTCAATCTGACTTAGTTTTCTTCAAAGCTTCTTGAAAGTAGAACTGAATAAGATTGTCTCCTTCTGCAGTTGATCCTTAACCTCTGCCACTTAGAATTCAGAATAAATCTGAACCCTTCTTCTCAGCCTAGTTCTAGAGGCTTATTTCTTGGATGGAGCTCTCTCTCTCCAACTTCTTAGATCTGCACTTGAACAGCTAGATCTTCTTGTTTTGATACTTGATCAATAACTTGAACAACAATCTGAACCACTATCTTAACAACAGTTTTTGTAAACTGTATGAGCCTATTTATAGGCCTTCTTCATGATAACCGGCTGGTCCGGTCCATAACTGAATTCTGACATCTCTGACAGGTGCTGTAGACCGGCTGGAACGGCAGCTGTCAAGTCATCCAGTCAATTCTTGAAAGTTCTCTAACTGTCTGAAAGTGTCGAGACTTTCTGTCTTTAAGTGTCGACACTTATAGACCAAGTGTCGACACCAGTTGTGTAAGTGTCGACACAAGTCTACAAGGTGTCGACACAACTCCTTGTGTTGTAGATACTATGTCTCGACACAGATTCTTCTTCATGTGTCGACACTGAAATTGAGTGTCGACACAAGTACTTGATCTTCTGTAACTTGCTGAATTCTTCTAAGTGTCGACACATCTCCTTTGTGTCGACACAACTTCTTGTGTTGAATCTGTTAAGTGTCAACACTGCTTCTTGGTGTCTACACAAGTCTTCAATGTTGATACTTGCTGAGTGTCGACACAGCTCCTTGTGTCGACACTTGATTCTTTTGTTGAGACTTCAGCTGAGTGTCGACACATTCCCTTAGTGTCGACACTTGTACTTAGAATAATTTGATGATCTTGCTGTTCTTTGCTAAGTGTCGACACAGCTCCATGTGTCGACACTTTCTTCAAGTGTAGAGTCTTTTGTTGAGTGTCGACACATTGTTCTAGGTGTCAACACTTACTTCATGTGTTGACTCTTCTGTTGAGTGTCGACACATTGTTCTGAGTGTCGACACTTACTTCAAGTGCTGACTCTTCTATTGAGTGTCGACACATTGTTCTGAGTGTCGACACTGCATCCCAGGTGTCGACACAATGACTCCAAGTGTCGACACTGCTTGTCTAGGTGTCGACACAAGCTTTCTTAAGTGTCGACACTTTCCCTCTGGGTGTCGACACATGGACTTAGAAACTTTTTGCTTCAGTCCAGTAATTACTTAACCTGCACAAGTAAACTCAACATACATCAAATACATTATGATGTATATCATTGAGTTGGGTGAGGCTTCTTCAAATCAGGTACATTTAACCAATGTACCCAACACCCGGGGTAACCCTCTAACCTGCAAGTCGGCACTTCGTATATAATATACATAAACAAGTAAACTACTACAGAATAGGCTTGAATGTCTCAAACAACATGCACGTTCTCTACTATTGAGCATATAAAGAAAAGGGGCCTACTATGCAGCATGTATACAAGACCAGGGCTTCAACAAAGGCACCCTATCGCGTATGCATCTAGCACATCATCACATCATCTGGGTACTCATCATTTCCCCATTGGCATTAATCCACAAACAAAGGGGTACTGCATTTCCCCCAATGGCACACAGGCCGCCACATGAAATTCTTGGCAAGGCCCCACCCGCTCAAGGTCTTAAACCCGGGCTTGCCTCAAACATGAGGACACTCACGGTCCCGGATTACTCTTTTGTGGATAACTTCTATACGCACCGACCTTGAATCTAACCTGGCTCTGATACCAAATTGTAACACCTCCCCTGTAATGACAGTATAATATGGGTCCGGCCGGGGCCCCACAACATACAGACGCCACAGCTTTAGTATTATAAGATGATATAACTACCCAATCTCAAAACTCATAAACAAACCACAGCGGAAACATCAACCAAGACTAGAAGTTATCCACATACACAAGAGTATCGAAATGACCTAAAGGCCTTACAACAAATGAGAGTCCAAAACTCTATCAATACATAACATATCAAAGTGCAAAGGCACACCTAAGCTACCTTGACATGCAAGCCAGAAGTCGAAAGCATCAAACATACAATGTCACAAAAGTAGAGCTAATGAGAAGCTGGTAACACATCATGAGGCTTAGGCCTTTTTGGCAGGCGAGCTAGATCCTACTTGCGATCCTTATCCTGTAAAAGTTTGGTTGTAACGTGGGTCAGCAAAGACTGACCTCAAACTGTGTAACAAACACATCTCCTCCCGGCCTCCCCTAATGGACGCCGGGGTACCCCTCCAACCTGCAAGTCGGCACTTCGTATACAATATACATAAACAAGTAAAGTACTATAGAATAGGCTTGGATGTCTCAAACAACATGCACGTTCTCTACTGTTGAGCATATAAAGAAAAGAGGCCTACTATGCAGCATGTATGCAAGACCAGGGCTTCAACCAAGGCACCCTATCGCGTATGCATCTAGCACATCATCACATCATCTGGGTACTCATCATTTCCCCATTGGCATTAATCCGCAAACAAAGGGGTACTGCATTTCCCCCAACGGCACACAGGCCGCCACATGAAATTCTTGGCAAGGCCCCACCCGCTCATGGTTTTAAACTCGGGCTTGCCTGCAAGCTTTGACTTCTCATATCAGGATCCCGTCTAACACACTGACTGATTCTAAGAAGCCTTGCTGGACGCCACCCGCTCATGGCCTCATTGCGTGGGCTTACCCCATTCTTGGCATTCTCGTCAATCTCATAGAAGGGGACTAGTCTCGCCGGGACACTCTCCACACATAACCTGCACGTCACGGGATAGCCATCCGACCACAGAGACAAAGCCACGCCTTAGCACATCATAATCCAAAAACATTTCCACCGTAATCCCTCATTTGTACTTCAACGTCCCCGCGCACAAAGGAAACCATCTACCATTAATGCGGAGCTAACCTTGTCCACCAAGGAAACCATCTACCGCCATTGCGGAGCAAACCTTGTCCGGTTCTGACAACACATACTCACTCGAGAAAAGGGGAAAAACACAAACATCACAAATGGCATCTTGCCGCAACGGAATTCAACAAAATCCTTAAAACTTGCATGCAATATCACCGAGTTGGACTAACGGTCGTGAATACTCCTTTACCCACGATGCCTAATCCAACAACGGAGCAGATCTATAATGAAAACACATGTCGGGGACGGACTCAATCGACCCGGAGGTTCCTCTTGAAGCATGACGACCCAAACCCCTCTCATTTGAGAGTTTGGTGCCCAAAAACTAGAAAGTAAAAGATGTTAAATATGCATCCTAAAACCAAGAGGAGAACTGTCGTTACCTTCCGACCCCTCTTCCTAGCCATGGAAACTTAGCCGGATGAAAACATTCGCAACGGTCTTGCTTCCACAAATCTGGACTCGGCTCGCGATTTGGTGCACCAAAGCTTCTCCGGCAACCAGATCTCTCCTTCACCTCCCTCCTTGCTTGCACTCTCTTCTCTCTAGATCTTAGAAAGAGAGTACTTGATGAAGAATGAGGGTTCCCAAACCCTATTCCAGACTTAACTCAGCAAGGACAACCCTGGACCATCAGATCCCAAAAGTGGAATAGGCCGAGGCTAGAATTGTTGAGGGGGATGGGTCAGTTGGATTAGTGAATAGAGGGAAGGAATATTTGTCGAAGTCAAAACTGTAACAGAAATTGACGCCTAACTCTCTGCCTTATACCACGGACCTGCCGAGCGACGAAGGAGAGAGTGGTTCGTAAGAGACTAATTTATTTTGTCCCGACAAGTTTAGTGAACAGAAGAGTAAACTAGGGAAAAGAAGGGTGTTTCTAACAGTGACGAACAATATACTGACTCACTGCAGTGAATGCCTATCTTGCGGTGGGCTTGAATTATGTCAAAAAAAGTTACAAGAGGGGACGCGGAGGCACAAATACTAAGGAAAAGAGAAGTAGAAGGGGATTAGTGTTCGCACTAACAATTAGGCATATTTTGGATTAAGTCCTTTGTCTCCCGTTCGAACACCCATGATCCCTATTTTTACTTGAGGGTATGTTGCTTGGAGGGTTCACTAACCGATAGACAATCAATGTCAAATAAAACACTACCTTAAATATGCAGTCGCCGAAGGTACATGAAGAGTCGGGCAACAGAGTGTGAAAGAAGAGATCGCATGTGACTGAGCAGAGAGATACAGGATGATGCCGAAAATTCGAGTACGCGCGGGCTCCCAGAGTAATGCTTGCAGCGGCTTCTTTGCTGGATCCCGAACAACCTTCGATGAGGCCTCCAGGGCTTATGCCGACCTTCGCAATGCCCCAGCCATTGTTTGAAGAATTTCGACGGTCACTAGGAGAGTCCACCTTGAAAGTGTCTGTGGGCATCAGCAGAGATCACCTGAAAAGCACCCGCAAGCACCCGGATAGTCTGCCTGGAGAGAGTTTGCTAGCAAAGGCAGAATCCGCCCAGAAGACTTGATTCACGATGTCTGATGTCACTCATGGTAACAGTATTTTGGTTAACATAATCCCCACACTTTTTGTGAGCTCGTGCGGGCTTCAAAAAAGTTGACTGCAAACCGCAAATACTGCGACCCGTGCTTCGTACCTCCTAAAATCTATAAAAAATGCAGACCTCCGCCAAGATGAACCATATTTCTAAAACTACTGGCCACCTTATTTTCCCGCTCATCATGAGTGTAAATGAATCTCTCCTTGCCAAAATGAACCTCGACTTTGAATCTGCGAGAAAGTCAGACCCAAACAGACCGAAAAAAGCCTCCCAAATTTCTTGGCTTCCCATCACAAAAACCATTGTCATCCTTAAAGAAGCTTGTAGTGAAAATAGGCGGCTCGATGTCACATCCCGTATTTTCAACGCCTTAAAAGATATATCAGAGTAAGGGAAAATGTGCGTCATGATGTGTAAGACCCAATTTTTTTTGCAACAACCACCGGGGTCTTAGGCCCAGAACCGCCGCTTTGCGGTGACACCTTCGCACCTGGAAAGGTCATCATCACAAAACGCCGATCCCGCCGGCCAAATCGATCACCATCGACAGAATGTATAATGAATGAAAATATAAGCATCCAAGTCCACAATAGTATAAAGGATGAAATCACATGACAAATAAATAGTCCACACCAGAAAGTGAATACGGGCTCAAGCCCGGTACATGATAACCTCACTACAATTCACTCATAAAAGTAAAACTACTAATAATCGGCTCCACTCACGGATCTGGATGCCTGTCCACTCGAGTTACACTGGCCCATCCCCATCTACACCGTACCCTGCTGGTGTTGCGTCTTCTGTGTCTGTCCCCTGTCTCCCATCCGAAGCACCTAAAATATGGTGGTCAAACGACCGTCAGTCAAACTAGACTCAGTCAACAATCCCCCAACCCTCTACCCGTGGCTCCTAGGCACATGGTGGAAAGGAGTGAAAAGGAGGACCAAAAGTAGGGCGTAATCAAACAGGTGACATCTACCCTAAGGAATAAAGTAACAAGGTATGACAGGGGTATCACAATTATTAAACATGGGTAAACAAGTGTGTAACAAAAGTAAACAGTAAGGAGTAGCAAGTAAGTAAAGGCAGTAAGAAGAGTAAGTAAGAGCAACGAAAAATATAACCGTTCATTTATAGGTATTACCCTTATAGACCAAGGGGTCATTTTGCAGGGCCTATCGTACAAAACATCTCATACCATTTTATACCATAGGTGCCAGGGGTTAAATGCAATGATTATGCTATGACATACAAGTATGCTATGGTATGCACATGCAAGTGTAACTCACACACACGACTCTATGCGCACAGACCTTTAGTTCCCCTTTTTTGGAGTTAGCTAAACTCTCAGGAGCCTCTCTTCATGGCCAACAGAGACAGTGGGTTGGGCCTCTCCACTCCTAGACAGGTAATCACACTACCCCGTCTAGCCCCTCACGTACATTTTCGTACTATTCCTAGCAAACCAGCAAGTCTCCCCGAGTCAACGTACCGAAGACGGTGTGATCGATCGTCTAATACCGAGGACCCACCACTGTTATGCACATGCAACCATGATAGTTTGTATCTAATTATAGTACCGAGCCTCCAGCTCTTTAGACTACCAAGCCTACTAGTTCACCATATTCTCGATCCCACGGCTCCCTGGACTAATTAAGTCTCTCTCTTTTTTTTCAAGTCCCCGAGCATCTAGCTCCCCGGACTTCCAAATCAATACCGAGTCCATTTAACTTTACCAGTAAGCCCTTAGGCCACGGGCCTACTCTATCCTTTCACTACCAATTTATCTCCCTATGTGTACAAGTGTGAGTGTAAGGTGAAACTATTATCAGGGTTACTCTTGCCCAAATTATTCCTAAGGTTTACGTTAGCCCAGGACTGCCCAAGGTATTCCCCGTGAAGGGCTCTCGAAGACACTAGGAACTATGATGAGATTACGCCCAAAGCTCCCTTTTGGAAGGCACTTAATGTTATTGATTTCTACCCTTAATTAGATCTCTCATTTATTTACCCAAACCAGCAACCTACTAAGGAATCAACTCTTAAAATTCAATACCCACTCTAGCTCAATATCCGCAGTTACTATATGCAAACCACTCCTATACTATATGAGATGTATAAAGGAGGTACTCCTGTTTGTCTTCCAAAACTCCTATAAAATTTACCAGAGGTATATCATAACAAGTTTAGTCTAAAATCAGAGAATCATAATTTTTCTAATTAATTTGATATTTATTGAATTTTCCCAAATGTTTGGCCATGGGCAATTTTGAACATGAACTATATGATCTACTCAAGTAATGAACACCCAAAAATTTTGATCACAAAATAACAGAGATATATTACTAGATACTAATTTCCATAATTTTTCAGAAAATATGTGACCTCTAATTAATTTATCCAAAATAATTCCCTTAATCGTATGTAAAGAAGGAAGTACCAAAATTACTCATCAGAAAATTATGTAAAAATTACAGAATCTCAATATGGTTCAGAAAAGATTATTGTACAAAAATCATAATTTTTGAGGCTTGCTAGACTCCAAAATAAATTAAATTAAGTTTTCATTGGGCACAATACTCAATGAAGCCACCCTTAGAAATAGTCTTCCAAAAATCCCATAAATATTCACAGAGATTTAAAACATAATAAGGAGTCTACTGGCTAAAGTTCATCAATTTCCAGCAAGTAGTTCCTTCATAATAAATTTCTAAGCAAATATTACAAATTACTAAATTATTAATGAAGTATCCAAAATAATAACCCTAAATTCATAACAAAAGTCCCCAGAGCTTGTACTAACTCTAAATACTACTCTACACAAATTTCAAGTGATTGTTAAGTGATTTGATAGCCTATTACTCCAAATTAGGTTTGGTGCCCTAAACTAGGGTTAGGGTTTTGAGGGGGTTTAAGACTTCCAAATTCCTTAAAATTTTAACCAGAGGACTATACTAACCCTATGGTCCTCTCCACCAATTTTCAATCCATTCCAAGGTCATTTGACCCCATGACCTTCAAACCCTAAAACTCCCCATCAAGGGACCTTCCCTAGTGTTCTAGGGTTACCCTGCTCTTAAACACCCCAAATTCCATTGGAGGGTGTGTCATACCATAGATAGTCAGTGGCCAAAATAGCAGCCTCTGTTGAGGTGATTTGACCACTTAAAACCCAAAGGGGGTGTTTTGACCTAATTAACACTATAAGGGGCAAACTAGGGTTGGATAAAACCTAAACAAAACACCTCCAAAGGAGATGGAATTTTTACCAGAGCCCTAACATGCTCTCTAAGACCACCCACCAAAATTTGGTGGGATTTGAGGTGTTTATGACACATAATTAATTTATACTTGATTTATTAAATTTTTCTAAAAACTATAGGAAAATATTTTCCAAAAATTTCGATTTTTGGATATGTCCTAGATATAGTGAAGAATAGCCCCTCCCCCAAATTTCAGATAATTTGGATTTATGGTTTGGAGTGGACACTTAAATTAAGCTCTGGACAACCCTATGGATAGAACTCACGAAAATGAGTGCTATAGTCTAACCAGGACTCAAAAATGAGTGAAATTAATTTTAAATTACACTAGACATCAAGTGCTACATTTTCTATGTTAACCACTTTTACAGTAGAGGCATCTAAATATTTTAAATAATTAAAAATATCTACTACTAATAATCTCTAGAAAAAAAAATCAAAAACATTAATATCATATGAATCGCCTTGATCAAAACGGATGGCATCCGTTCATCCTCAACTCCAGCCAATGGCCAAGATTGGCCCGACCTGGAGCCTCTTCCAGCCGACCTTCTGGCCACCCCGACCACCTCTCTAGCCGACCACCACCACCACCACCTCTGTTGAGGTGGTGTCAAGCGTTTGGCGGCAACCATGCCGCCGGAGGCGCCAGTTTCCGGCGAACTCTCACCACCATTTTTCATGGAATTTCAAGGAAATATTCTCTTCGATCCGGCTCGTTTGAGCCCGACTTCTGAACCTAAACAAGTCTAGATCTAGCACGCATAGAGAGGATAAGGATTGGACCTTGCCGACGGCCTGAAGTCGGGAAGATCGTCGGGAAGCCATTTCTGAAAGTTGTGTCGCTCGGCTTGTGCAACAGCAAGGTGGGGAGGCTCGGTTTCTTCGGGTAAGGACTGGGAAAGGCTTCTCTCAACCCACTGGTGGTGTTTAAAGCTTGAGATGGGGAGAGGAGGGGCTGGATCATCAATGTCCTTCAAAGCCATTAATGGCTAGGCTCGGCCATGGAGGAGGGGGCTGAATCAGGTCTGATGTCCGGGAGAAACGGCTGGAAACATCTCCCCTTCCCTGGGGAATTGAATTCAACCATTAATTGTGGCCTTTGGCGAACCGTGTCCTTCCCTCTCCTTCCTCATTTATCTCTCCTACTCACGGCGATTCAACCGAGAACCGCCATGTCACGCCTGGTGACACGGCTGTGACACGGGCATGTATTATCCGACACAGGTGTGTCGGGTTAGCGTGTTCCCTTCTGTTCGACAAAATGAGCTGAGCTCGATGAAATGAGCTCGACGATTGTCGGGCTGACGACACGCCCGACTACACGGGCGTGTCGGGGGCGTGTTCCCCCCTGTTCTACGAAATGAAATCGACGATCGTCGAGCTGAGCTCGACGAAATGAGCTCGACGATCGTCAGGCTAACGACACGCCTGGCGACACGGGCGTATCGGGGGCGTGTTCCCCCATATTATGCGAAATGAACTAGACAATTGTCGAGCTGGGCTCGACGAAATGAGCTCGACGATCGTCAGGCTGACAACACGCCTGGCGACACGGGCATGTCGGGGGCGTGGTCCCCCATGTTCTACGAAATGAACTCGACGATCGTCAACTTGAGCTCGACGATCATCGGGCTGACGATACGCCTGGAGACACGGGCGTGTCGAGGGCGTGTTCCCCCCTGTTCTACGAATTGATCTCGACGATCGTCGATCTGTGCTCGACGAAATGAGCTTGATGATCGTCGGGCTGACAACACGCTTGGCGACACGGGCGTGTGTGGGCCGACACGGGCGTGTCAGACCTGGAAGAGTTGTTTTCAGGGAATTTGTGTGGCTGTTTATTTCTTCCTATAAGATCTGACAGTTCAGATCTCCCCTTTCTGATATAGGGCTGAGCTATAGGCAAACCATGGTGAATTTCACCTTTGCCTTCTTCACTTGGTCCCTTGGGCTTCCTAGGATTTTGACATGACCAAAACCAATCTTGGGGGTCTTGTCGGAAATGTGATGTTACAAATTCCAATATATAACAAAAAAATTCGTCCTCGAAATTCTAGTTAGGCCTACGGGGTTTCAAGTATGCAAGAAAAATTGTAACATCCCGAAAGGCTGAGAGTAATACCTGACTGAAGAGTTTCGGGTACCACTGCTGCATTAAGTCCTGGGGATCGCAAGTGTGCTCCTCCTGGCCGTGATTTCTCCAAATAACCTTGACCAGTGGGACCTTCTTGTGGCGTAAGACCCGCATACCCGTGTCGTCAATCCGGACCAGCTCCATGTGCACTGACCGGTCAGATGCTACTTGTCCATCCGTGGTGTCTATCTGTATCTCTGGACGTAATAGGGCCCTCCTGAGGGAGGAGACATGGAAAACATCATGCAGGCCTTCTAGCTCTGCGGCAGCTCTAGCATGTATGCTAAGGGGCCGATCCGCTCCAGGATCCTGTAGGCCCCCATATATCTCGGGCTGAGCTTCTTCCTCCGCCCGCGAACTCGTGAGAGTCCGTGCATCGGCCGTATCTTCAGAAACACTCTGTCTCCTACCTGAAACTCCACCTGTCGATGTCGCGCGTCATAATATTTGGCATGTCTGCGCTGCGCCTCCAACATCCGGTCCCGTATCAGTCTCACATGGGCCTCAGTGTCCTCCACAAATTCCGAGCCCAGGACCTTTGGGTCCTCATCCTGTATCCATGACAGGGGAGTCATGCACCTCTATACATATAGAGCCTCGTAGGGGGCCATACCTATACTGGCCTGATGACTGTTGTTGTATGAGAACTCTACCAGTGGCAGCATCTTCTCCCATGGCTCTCCTCGGTCTAGAATGCATAGACGTAACAGGTCTTCCAATGTCCGATTTGTGCGCTCTATCTGCCCGTCCTTATGAGTGTGGAAGGCTGTGCTAAAGGTCATTCGGGTGCCCAAGTGTGCCTGAACTGACTGCCACTCCCTAGATGTAAACCGCCCATCACGATCTGAAACTGTTGACCTGGGCACGCCATGGTAGCGAATGAACTGCTCCACAAACTTCCGCACCAGTACTCCCACTGAATAGTCCTTCCTGATCGATAAAACTCGAGCCACCTTCGTCAACCGATCAACGATCACCCAAATCGAGTCGTTCCCTGTCCGAGACCGGGGAAGCCCATGTATGAAGTCCATGGCTACGTCATCAAACTTCCACTCCGGCACCGGGTGTGGCTGCAACAATCCTGTAGGGTTCCTACACTTCGCCTTCACTAGCTGACATGTCTCACAATGGGTCACGAAGTAAGTGACATCCTTCTTCATGCCCGTCTAGAACATAGTCTTCTTCAAATCAGCTGTCATCTTTGTGATCCCCGGGTGCACAGAGTACCTGCTGTAGTGCGCCTCCGTCATAATGTCCTCCCGAATCTGACCTCCCTCCTATATATACACCCGTCCTCTGAAGCACACCAGGCCATCCCTCAGTGAGTAGTCTCCTGTACTGCCTTCCTCTATGGCCTGGAAGATGGGCTCTAACTTGGCATCTTGCCTCTGTCCATCTCTGACTCGGTCTCTGATATCATCGGTGACGCCTATCGCACCCAAGTACTCCTCATAGAGCTCAGGGTCGTCAGATGACACCAGAGTAATGTGCATGTCCTCTAGTCTCTGCAGCAGTTCCATGGACATCAGCTGAGGCTCTGCTCCCGCTGTGGCTGCTCTCCTACTCAGTGCATCTGCTACTACGTTCGCCTTCCCCTGGTGGTAGTGCATCTCGTACCGATAGTCAGATAGAAACTCCACCCACCGCCTCTGCCTGATATTCAGTTCCTTCTACGTGTCCACGTACTTAAGGTTCTTATGATCTGAGTATATATTACAGTGGACTCCGTAGAGGTAGTGTCGCCATATCTTCAATGCGAATGCAACTACTCCCATCTCCAGGTCGTGTACTATATAGTTCTTCTCATGGGTGTTCAACTGGCAGGAGGCATATGCTATGACGTGTCCGTTCTGCATCAGCACCGCTCCCATCCCAGGATATGATGCGTCGGTATACACCTGGAATCCTTCCTTCCCATATGGAAGGGCAAAAATAGGGGCTGAGATGAGTTGGTTCTTCAACTCCTGGAAGGTTGCCTCACAATGTGGCGTCCATACAAAAGCCACGTCCTTCTTCGTCAACGAAGTGAGTGGAAGGTCGATCCAAGAAAACCCCTCCGCAAATTTCTGGTAATAACCGGAAGCCCTAGGAAACTCCGCATGTCCGTGGCCATCTTCAGTGGTGGCCAATCCCTGACTGCCTGTAACTTTGCAGGGTCCACCGCTAACCCAGCTCCACTGATAATGTAGCCAAGGAAAGCCACCTCCTTCAACCAGAACTGACACTTGCTGAACTTTGCATAGAGGCGATGCTCCCGCAATCTCTCCAAAGTCAGTGCCAGGTGCCGTGCATGGTCCTCCTCCGTCCAAGAGTAGATAACAATGTCTTCTATGAATACTATGACAAACACATCCAAATAAGTGTCGAAGACCCAGTTCATGAGGCTCATAAGCACTGATGGAGCATTCGTGAGCCCGAAGGGCATCACGATGAACTCATACAGTCCATATCTGCTACTGAAGGCTGTCTTCGGAATATCCTCCTCCTGAATCCGCAGATGGTAGTAGCCTGACCTCCAGTCTAGCTTCGAGAAATAATGGGCTCCCTCCAGCTGATCGAACAACTCTTCTATCCTTGGGAGCGGATAGGTATTTCGGACGGTCAGCCTGTTTAGTGCACGATAGTCGATGCACAGGCGAAGAGTGCCATCCTTCTTCTTCACGAATAGGACCGGAGCTCCCCTTCGCGAGGAACTCAGTTTGACGAATACTGCTTCCACCAGCTCCTGTAACTGTATCCGAAATTCTGCCAGCTCCCTTGGGGCCATCCGATAATGGGCCTTGGATATCGGCTTAGCCACTGGAACCAACTGAATCTGAAAGTCCTTCTCCCTCTGCGGAGGCAGTCCTGGTAGCTTCTCTGGAAATACATCGACGTAGTCACAGACCACCGGAATGCTAACAATCGGGTCCTTCTCCTCAGTCATCTCGAACAGCACCTGATATACCTCGTCTCCCTACATGTGGGCCTTGAAGGCCTGAATAGATGAAAGGAGGCGGCGGGAAACTTGAGTAGTACCTTCGAATGTCACATAAGTGTCGCCATGTCTCAGCACGACCCTCCTTGCCGGGAAGTCAATCTGGGCATGGTTCTAGACAATCCATGTCATGCCCAAGACAAGGTCGAAGTCCTGCATTCTCAGGATTGTCGCCGGGGCCTCGAGTGTTAACCCATCTATGGTAACCGTCAGGAGGCACTTCTCCATGAACTGGATCACCATCCTATTGGGGAGACGCACCCTCCTGGCATCTCACATATAATATCGAATCTGGCACAGATCCTTAATGAAATCCTCCGACACAAAGTTGTTTGATGCCCCCGTGTCGAACAGGGTACAGGCAGGTTTGTCGCACGCCATCACTATTCCTAAATTAGTTAAAGGAAAAATAGCTTAGGTCTAAAGTTTTCTAACCTAGGTTGTGTAATTATTGTACCAATATTAAAAATTACTCTCATACCTACAATAAACCTGTTCGGGTTCCGGGGCTGCGCTAAGTCCAGAGCATAGACCTGCTCCCCATCCTGCCTGTGTTCACCGCCCTGAAATCTGCGTCCGCGACCACGTCCACGACCTCCCATCTGGTGAGCCGGCGGGCCACCCTGTGCAGCAAGTGTGGCCCCATTCCTCATAGGGAAATTACTCCGAATGTGCCCTGGCTGATGGCAGTGATAGCACAGCTGTAGTGGGGGTAGTACCTGCCCTATCCTGGGCACCTCCCTCATCTGTAGCGGCTGCGTGGCCAGCACTGCCTGCTCCCTTGGTTCCTGTCTTTCCTCCTAACGGGGTTGATCCCCATTCCTTCTCTCTCCCATGACCCGGCCCCTCTGCAGTTCCCTTCTCCCTCCTAGCACTGCATCATCCCCATATCTTTTCCTGCCCCGGACTGGAAGCTGGTATGCCTCTAGCTTCTTGGCCATCTCCAAGATCCTGGCCATGGTACCATCAGACATGAACAAGAGGGCCTACCTCAGGTCATCACGGAGGCCCTTGTAGAACCTCTTGGCGTAACCCACATTATCCAGCTTGTAAGAATCCGCAAACTAGGCCAAACGAGTAAACTCCCGGTGATATTCCAGAACTGTCCTGTTCCCTTGGTTCAATTGCAAGAATCTATCCTCCAATTCATCCCTTGCGGACTGCGGCACAAAATGCTCCAGTAGTGCCGCCCTAAACTCCTCCCAAGTAATCTCCGCAATCTCCACTCCTGCATAAGTGGTGGTCATCACCGACTTCCACCACCTCTTCGCATGCGACTCCAGACAAGAAACCACCAACGATACTGCTAAGTCCACCGGGCACTGTATTCCCACCAACATCTCGTACATTTTTGGAACACTCTATTACTAATTTGGGTCAGGATTAGTATGTCTCTTAGGAAACATGTTTTGACCTCATTGTATAGATCTAAAGGTCAATTAGAATTGAGTCTAAGGGTTAGTAGTTAGGCTTGAAAGCTGCCCTCAAGACCATGTTTTTCGGTTTTGGAGAACAAGTCATTTCGTCGAGCTCAGAACGACGAATCGTCGAACTCCATTCGACGATCGCTGAGCTCACTTCGACGAATCATCGAACTCCATTCGACGATCGTTGAGCTCACTTCGACGAATCGTCGAACTCCATTCGACGATCTCTGAGCTCAACTTCAACAAGTCGTCGAACTCCATTCGACGATCTTCGAGCTCAGATTGACGATCTTGACTCCAGTTTAATTCTCTATCTCTGAGCTCAGTTCGACGATAGTTGAGCTCAGATCGATGATCTCTGTTTCTATCTAAGTCCAGGCTCTGAGCTCAGTTCAACGGTAGTGGAACTCAGTTCGACGTTTTTTTGAAGAGTTCAACGATTTTCAAGATTTAAATTCAGACAGTTAAGAATTATTCTCAGCAATTAATTCACAGATCTTGTAGCAGTTTTCATTTAATCTGGAGCAAGTTTCAAGGAATTATCAAGTAATGTTTTATTGGACTTTCCTCCAGAAGACAATTGCAATTAAGGAAGTCATTTATTACAGGCCAAAGACTATCTTGGGCAGTGGATCATTTTTATTCAGACAAAAAGGAATAAAAGATTAGATTTTTCATTCCTGCTCAAGAAGAACAAACAGTTAGAAAAATATTCTCTGCAACAACAACTCTTACAACACAACAATTACACAAGAGAAAGAAAGAGAGTTGCAGACATTCTCAGTCTCAAAGAATTCACACAAGAACACCATCACCAAAGGAGATCAACAAACTGAAATCTTCAGATCTCTCTTGATTCAAGTGTTCAAAGGCCATCATCATTCAATACTCCAGACACCTCACATTTCAGTTGCTGTTGAAATCATCTATTGCTGGAGATCAAATCATCTGAAGGCCCATCACCCTCTGCAAAGCTTCACTTACTGAACAACTACAGATCTCAGGGGGAGCTTTGACAACATCCACTATCTTCTCTCTGACTATTGACAGAGAAGATCATCTCTCTCTCTCTCTCTGTTGTAAAGGGTTTTTCAAACTCCCTTCAAAAGTTTGTGTTTGCTTTTTGAGCACCTTATCAAAAGCTCATTGGTGGCAAGACACCTGATCAAAAAATCTGGTTTGGTTTTTGAGCCCCTTATCAAAATCTCATTGGTGCCCAGGACACCTGATCAACTCATATTGTAGTGGATTCCTACCTAGGGTGGTAGAAGAGTGGATGTACCCAGATTGATTGGGGAACCACTATAGCTCCTTGTGTCTTCTGGTTGCTTGTTTTTATTTTTGTTTCAGGCTGTGGTTTGTGATTGCTTTGTGATTATTCTGTGGTTAGATTTACTTTATATTATTTGTTTTCCTGTTCACATAAGAATACAACAACTGTTGTAAAAGTTTTTAGCAAGCACCATACTCTATTCACCCCCCCTCTATAGTATATCATATCTAACGTGCACTTTCAATTGGTATTAGAGGGATGTTGGTTAAAAATACCACATCTCAGTGGTTGCACAGGCTAACAGCTGAACTCAAAGATTCCTATAGTTAGATCTGCTTGTTTTGCTTTTGTTATTAGAATTACTTCTTCACAAAACATGCCCCAAAACAAAGATTATGCTAACACCAGACCTCCAATGTGCAATCTATCCAAGTTTGCACTTTGGAAGGCAAGGATAAGACTCTACATGAATTCTATTGATGAGGACATCTTCAATTCTGTTTTGACAGTGTGTCCAAGACCTCTAGTGAATACAAGAACAAGTGCTGTTCCACCTCCATCAGGAACAGATGCTGACATCAAGAAATGGAAAGTTGCAGACGCAAAAGCTATGAACATTCTTGCTCAGACTATGTCTGATGAAATTTTTCAAAAGGTAGCTGAATGCAACTCAGCAAAGGAGATCTGGGAGAAGCTATCTGAAATAGTCTCAGGATCTGCTGATGAAAGAAAAGATAGAAGATCTCACCTCATATCCCAAAATGAGAATTTCAAGAAAGGAGAAGCTGATTCAGTAGCAAACATGTATAACAGACTCAGCCTGATAGTCAATGAACTGAAGACTTTGGATAAAGAGATCTCATTGACTGAGCTAAATGACAAAATCCTAATGTGCTTCCCAAGCACTTGGGACTCAAGGATCTGGCCAATCAAGGATGCCAAAAGTCTCAATGAGATCACAACAGAAGCTCTCTTGGGCAATCTCAAGTATTATGAGCTGCTCATTAAAAATAGAGAACAAGAGCAGAAAGCTGCCTCACCAGCCACAAGAAAGGAAAAGTCAATAGCTTTCAAAGCCACTGAAGATCAGCCTGAAGACAAGGTCACAAGCAATGATGAGCTGCTTAGTCTACTGGCCAAAAGATTTTACAAAATGGCCAGAAAGGACTTCAGGAAGAGATCATACAAAGAGCATGACAAGCCAAGGTATGATAAATCAAATAATAAAGAAATTATTTGCTTTGGTTGCAGGAAACCAAGCCACATTGTGCCTGACTGTCCAGAGAACAAAAATAAGGACAAAAAGGACAAGAAAGATAGAAGAAAAGACAAGTACTTCAAGAAGAATTGCAATGGCAAACCCTCCTCCAACAAAAATAAACACACAAGCAATGGATTTGTTGCTGAATCTTGGAGTGAGACAGAAGAAGAATCTGAAACTTCTTCTAGCTCAAGTGATGATAAGGATGATGCTGAAGAAAAGGAATTCTGCATGATGACTATCAATGCCTCACAACACAATTCTGATGCAGAAGAGTAAGAGTCAGACTCAGAGACTCAACTTGAAGAGGAACAGGTTATAAGTTCTTTTGATTTCAATTCTGAGGACTTTAAGTATGAATTTAAAGCACTATGTTTAGACTTATTAAAATCTGAGAAGGAAATCATTTCTCTCAGAAATCAATTATCTGAACACAGTTCCTTAAAATCAGAAAACATCAAACTCTCTGAGGAGTTGGAGTGCTGTAGGAAGTAGATAGCTTCACTGAAAAGTGAGCTGTCAGAGGCCAAGAAGCTTGAAGAATCCCTCAATGGGAGAAGTATCAAGCTAATGGACATCACAAGCACAGTGAACTCAAGATTCAACAGTACACTGGGTTTGGGTGCTTCATCCAGCCAACCTATAGTACTAACAACCCCAATTAAGTTTATTTCTGATAAAGGGAAGGGAGTTGTAGAGGTAGCTAGGAAAAATTCTGACTTACCCAAGAAAACAAGGGTTTAACAGAAATTGTCGAATGGAGCTAGACGATCGTCGAATGCAGATCGACGATCTCAGGCAAAATCGTCGAACTCAGGTCGACGATCTCTAAACCCTGAACTCTGTCACAGCCGATCGTCGAACGGAGCTCGACGATCTGACCCAAGATCGTCGAACGCAGCTCAACGATCGTCGAGCAGAGATCAGAGATTTGAAAACTTCTTCAAGGGTAAATCAAATTCCAATCTTAGGGGTCCATCATCCAGATTTAACCCTTATACTGAATGGATAATACCTCCAAGGAGATATCATCCTGAATGTTATAAGAGTTAACCAGGGATGTCATTTATTTCTAAATTTAAAGGTTATCAACCTAGGCCCAAGGTAAACTGGGTCAAAAACAAGTAAATTGTTTTATGTGCAGGTGAAGACCTATCCAACATCAAACCAACAATGGTATCTGGATAGTGGGTGCTCAAAGCACATGACAGGAAGCAAGGACAATCTCACGTCCTTTAAAGCCAAGCTTGGACCCAAAGTCATATTTGGTGATTCAAACTTTAGACTAACAAAAGGATATGGTGCAGTCCAAATTGGGACAGTCACATTCAATAAGTTAGCCTATGTGGAAGGACTGAAGCACAACTTGATCAGTATCAGTCAGCTATGTGATGAAGGCTACCAGGTGACTTTCAGCAAATCCTTATGCAAGATCAAATCAGAGGACAACACAACTGTGTTGACAGGTAAAAGGAAAGGTAACATTTATTTAGTGGACTTTCTTTCAACTGAAATAGATATTTGCCTATTTAACTCTGTTAGTAGACCTAATGTATTATGACATAAGAGACTAGGGCATATAAACCTTAGAACCATTGCTAGGCTATCCAAGGACAACCTTGTTAGAGGACTATCTTCTGGCCCCTATAAGAAGTAAGGACTCTGCAGAGCTTGTCAATTAGGCAAGCAAACTAAAAATAGTTTCAAGTCACTTAATAAGAGTGATTCAGCTAGGATTTTGTATCTGTTACACATGGATCTTTTTGGACCCATTATAGTACAAAGCTTAGGAGAGAAATCTTACACTTTAGTAGTTGTAGATGACTTCTCTAGATTCACATGGGTATTCTTTCTGAGGAAGAAGTCTGATAACTTTAAATGTTTGACAGAGTTTCTCAAATGCATACAGACTAAGTTCAATACTCACATTGCCCTGATCAGAAGTGATCATGAGACAGAGTTTGATTCTCTTCTTATGAGGGAGTTCTGTCAGAGTGAAGGTATCAGGCATACTTTCTCAGCTCCTAGAACTCCTCAACAAAATGGGGTAGCTGAAAGGAAAAAATAGAACCCTTATTGAATCTGCCACTACATTGTTGTCAGATGCTCACCTTCCTCTATCTTTTTGGGCAGAGGCAGTGAACACCTCCAACTATGTGCTGAATAGAAGTTTAATACATAAACTGAAGGGCAAGACTCCCTATGAATTACTCAAAGGGAAGAAACCTAAAGTAGATTATTTTAGAATTTTTGGTTGTATCTGTTATATTCACAATAATGATAAGAAGTATTTAGCAAAATTTCAAGCTAAAGCTGATGAAGGAGTGTTTCTGGGATACTCCATGATCAGTAAGGCTTATAGGGTATATAATAAATCAACTCTCAAAATTGAAGAATCTGTTCACATATCTTTTGATGAATCTAACATGTCTTTCATGGAGAAGAACACTTCTACCATAGAAGCTTTGTAGGTGCATTCTCTTGTTGAAGACTTGAACAGATTACAAATCATTCAAAAATAGGAAAGCAGTGAAGATGAAGAAGACATTCAACATCCTGAAGAGAAACTTCTTGAAGAGCCAGTTGTTGTACCACAAGAGGAAACAACAACACAGGTTGGTGAACAATCAACACCTCCTGTTGATTTAGTAACATCAAGAGACCATCTAATTTCCCAAGTGATTGGGGACATCTCAGCTGGTGTGCAAACCAAAAATCAGGTCAACCAAAACCTGATGCACACTTGCTTCCTTTTTCAAATTGAACCTCAATCCATTCAAGATGCTGAGCAGGATCCTCACTGGATCATTGCAACGCAAGAAGAGTTGCATCAATTTGAAAGGAACAAAGTTTGGGAACTAGTACCAAGGCCTAAGGATCACTCCATTGTTGGAACAAAGTGGGTGTTCAGAAACAAATTGGATGATCAAAGAGTAATTGTAAGGAACAAGGCAAGGCTAGTTGCTCAAGGGTATTCTCAAGAAGAAGGCATAGATTATGACCAGACTTTTGCACCAGTTGCAAGGTTGGAGGCCATAAGAATCTCCTTAGCATATGTAGCACACAAGGGTTTCAAAGTATACCAGATGGATGTAAAGAGTGCTTTTCTCAATGGAGACATCAAAGAAGAAGTCCATGTCACACCATCTCCAGGTTTTATCTCTTCATCTCATCCTGATTATGTTTTCAAACTGCACAAAGCATTATATGGTCTCAAGCAAGCTCCTAGAGCATGGTATGAGACCCTAGCATGCTTCCTTCTGAAAAATGAATTTATAAGGGGTAGAGTAGACCAAACACTTTTTATTAGAACCCATAAGGCCCATACCCTACTAGTACAAATCTATGTAGATGATATTATATTTGGTTCTACTGATTCAAATTTGTGCAGAAGGTTCTCCAACCTAATGCATTCTAAATTTGAAATGAGTAGCATGGGTGGGCTATCCTTCTTTCTAGGATTGCAAGTCAAATAGCATGCTGAAGGCATATTCATTTCTCAAACCAAGTATGCAAAGGAATTTGTCAAGAAATTTGGTATGTCTGAAGCATCTTGTATGAAAACACCTATGCCTACTAATGATGTATTAGATGCTGATGAACATGGGAAACCAGTTGATCAGACAATATATAGAACAATGATTGACTCTTAACTGTATCTTACAACTAGTAGACCTGACATAATGTTTGCCACATGTATATGTGCTAGATTCCAAGTGAACCCTAGAGAGTCACACCTAACAATAGTAAAAAGGATTCTCAGGTATGTAAAAAGTTGTCCAAATCTAGGTCTCTGGTATCCAAAAGATTCAGCATTTGACTTAACTGAATTTTCTGATGCTGATTATGCTGGATGCAGAATTGACAGGAAAAGCACCAGTGGAACTTGTCAATTTCTTGGTGACAGACTTGTCTCCTGGTTTTGCAAGAAACAAACATCTGTGTCAACTTCAACTGCTGAAGCTGAATATATGGCTACAGGCAGTTGTTATTCACAAATCTTGTGGATTCAAAACCAACTCCTAGACTATGGCTAAAACTTAGAGAAGTCAAAACTCTTTTGTGATAATACCAGTGCTATTTCTATAGCTCAAAATCCAGTCCTCCATAGTAGGACAAAATACATAGAAATAAGGCATCACTTTCTAAGGGATAATGTTGAGAAAAATAAAATTGAACCTCAATATATCCTAACTGATTTACAAAGGGGAGATATTTTCACCAAACCCTTGTATGAAAAGAAACATACCTTTTCCTAAATCAGTTAGGAATGTTAGATGGAGGAAGTCTAAAAGAATATCCAAGATTTTAAAACTCTAAAAATTGACCAAGACTAGGCAAACATCTTGATTTTTCTAGTATATAGAGTGTTTCTGGTCTCTGAACTGCGCTCGACGATTTTCCCCCAGATCGTCGAACGGAGATCGACGCTTTCCAAAATCGTCGACCAGAGTTCAGCGCTTCTCAGATAGTCTAAACTATCTCTCCAGGTCAGCGATCGTCGAACGGCGCTCGACGATTTTATTTTCTGAAACTATCGTCGAACGGAGCTCGACGCTCTCCAATATCGTCGAATGGAGCTCGACGATGTTGATGACCTTTCAGTTTCCTTTAGGAGCCCCGATCGTCGAACTGAGTTCAACGATCTTTCCTTTTGTGCGTCAAACCCTAATATAAAATTCATTTTTCGGCCGTCGTTCTCCCTTTGCGCTTTCATTCTCTCTGCAAATTTTCTCTTTCCCTCCAAACTTCTCTACACTTGGTCGTTTGTTTGTTCGTTTTTGCAAGAATCAATGGCCGTCTCAGTTGCAGTCCTGGCCGGAATGAAATTTGATGCATGATTTGATATTGACATGGATTCCTTCAATAATAGTGATCAGATTTTCAAAGATATTCTAGAACTTTTCAAGGAACAACAGCTCGTCACTATCATGTCCACCAGAATCAAATTAGTTGTTGATGAAATAAAAGAGTGGGTGTATACTGCACACAACCAGGATCAGAATACAGTGATTGGAACAATATCTGGAACCCAGGTACCTCTGACACCTACTATCTTGACAGAGGTTTTTCAATTACATTCTGGAGAGGATTCTGCTGAGTTGTCTGGAGAAGAATTTTCTACTATGCTAGAGAGAATGGGACATTCAGATGCAAACCATAGCAAACTGCTAAAGTAGAATTTATCTGTGGAGTACAGATTTTTGGCTGGTGTTGTAGGAAAGGTGTTATTGGCCAAACACTATGCCCATGATACCATCTCCAGGTATCAGCTATGTTTGATGGATGCTCTTGTAGATAAGAAACAATTAAACTGGGGAGAAGTTTTCTTTGACTTAATTAAGAAGAAGATCAACAAGAATTTTGTTAACTATGGGAGAATAATAGGGATGTTTCTTCAGAATAGATGCCCTACTCTGCTAGTTTCCAGTGGGGTGCACATTAATGCCTCCAAGAGGCTCTCCTGTGCCCTGTTTGGAAAGTGGGACAGTAAAATAGTGAAGCCTAGCAGGCTCTCTGCAAGTGCAACTTCAGGCACAAGGACTGTTGCAGTCTCTTCCCCTCAAGTCTCTGCCCATGTAGAAGACTTGCCTGCTTCTTCTCCTCCTCCTCCACCTTTTATTCCATCTCCACCAGTCACATCCACCATTACAGTTTCCTCCACCATCATAATTTCAACTCCATTTCCAACTTCTATCCATTCTCCAACTCTTCCACTAACTGAAGAACTCTTCCATCCTTTACATCAATACCCACAACAAGAAATTGATTCATCATATCAACTTCCATCTTTCACACTTCTGGATTATTCCTTTATGGATGATTCCTCTTTATCCCCTCCTGATCTATCCTCTTCATCCACATCCTATCAACAATTGCTTCAAGATATCATTGCACAACCATCCTTCACCCCATCCATTTCCATTCCACTATCTTCCATTTCCACAATCCCCATTTCTCAACCTTCATTTCCACCATCCACCAGCTCTCCACCCACATATCCAGCTGCTCCACATTCAGTCTCTACCTCTACTCAAGTCCCTCTTGAGCATGTAGATCTTCCAGCTTTAGCAGACAGACGTTATGGGTTGATAGCTCCCAGGCTATCACTCTTATTGGAGACCTCCTTGGCTCCACTTCTCAAGTCAGTTGCAGACCTATCTGCCAGGCTCTCCTCTCTTCTTCCCTCTCAGGCAATCCCTTCCTTTGGGTGCCTTGATCCAGCTTTCTCTGAATCTAGGCAGAGGGAGATGCCTCATTAAGGTGATAGATTGCCTGCTGCTGCTGCTGTATCCTCAAGTCAAGCTCAAGTACCTCTAGTTGCAGTTTTCTCAATGGACCTCAGGACACTATTATCAGATTTTGACTCTGTATATTTCAGCTGTCTTCTACAGCATACTGCAGTCCAGCCATCAGAAGATCTCTCTAAGACCATTGTGCCTATTTCAAGCTGTGACATCAGCTTAATTCATACTTTTGTAAAGTCCTTTTCTGCTGTTGCTCCTTCAATTTTTGTTGAAAGTACTGATACTGTTGATATTGCTGTCAATTCTAATACTTTAATATCTGAGGATATACATATGACAGAGGCACTTATTCTTGAGCCTGTTGTTGTTGCTGCTGTTGCCCCTTCTAGTGATGATTTTCCAGCATCAACTGATACCACTACTGATGTTATTTCTGTTACTGAAACTGTTGTATCTGAAAGTATTGTATCTGAAACTGCTGAAACTGTTATATCTGAACCTGCTGCCCCAGCTACTACTGTATCTACTGCTGTTGCTACAACTTCTTCTGCCAGTGTTATTTCCACTACTCTTTCTGCTGTTGCTGCTATTATTATTGCTGTCACTACTGTTTCTTCTGCTCAATTACAACAACAGAAAGACTACCTTAAAAGGATTGATGCACTATATGATGATCAAAGCTCAGAAAGTGATCTGTTCAGAACTGATTCAGATGACTCCCTTGCAACTATTGCAAGGAAAAGGAAGGCCAGAAGCAAGGCTATGAAAAGGGTTCCTCCAGCAAAAGTCAAAGACACAAATGATATTCCTTATTACATACTGCATAACTGTCCTATCACAGAACACTGGATGCAGTACTCCAAGAATCAATTGAAGGCCATGAAGAAAAAGAGAAAGTATGAGAAAGGTTCCTCTCAATTCCATCATCCTCCTCCTCCTCCTTCACCTGATGCAGGTGCAGGTGGTAGTTCAGCTGTTCAACCCTCTGCCAGAAGCCAAACCCCTTATCAACCTCAAGGTAGATCCCAGTACAGGGGAAGTCAATCCAGAGGCTATCAATCAAGGAGAGGAAACTATAGAGGAAACCAAAGAGAATTTCAAGTCTATTCAAAAGGGTATTCCAGGCAACACCCTTATTCAAGGGAAGGACAAGCTTCCTCTAATACTACTTCAGGTACCTTTCCCTACAAACTAAAAGCGTTAGTCTCATCCAGAGCTCCTCCAGACAATCCCTCAAACAGATATGAGCCTCCAGTTCCTTTTGAGGATCCAAAGAACAACCCTACTTCTTGGACAGCTAGAATGAAGGAATTAGCTGCTTTGGATCAAATTAAGAAAGCCAGAGAACAAGGCAAAGACACTTCCAGTATTACTACTTTATCAAAACAAAGGAAAAAGGAACTTGAAAGATATTCTTCCAGCAAGTTCTTTGATTCTGAAAGCTACATGAAGATGCATCCTGAAGCTGTAGTGCCCAGGCCTAAGAAACAAACCTCTTTAGGTGCAGCTGATGACAGGAGATCTAAAAAGGAAGCTCTCAATCTAAATAGAGAAATAGTACTTATAAAGAGCAAGGAATAAGAGTAATTCTGTAAGGTGACAGTTATTTTGATTTCTGAACTATCTGAGATATATATGTGATTTTTCAATGTCTTGTTTGTTATATTATTGCTTTGCATATTATTTTTAATTTTCCAATATCTGTAAATAGTAATCCTAACCCAAATAGGGGGAGATTGTTGGAACACCCTATTACTGATTTGGGTCAGGATCACTATGTCTCTTAGGAAACATGTTTTGACCTCATTGTATAGATCTAAAGGTCAATTAGAATTGAGTCTAAGGGTTAGTAGTTAGGTTTGAAAGCTGCCCTCAAGACTAGGTTTTTCTATTTTGGAGAACAAGTCATTTCGTCGAGCTCAGTACGACGAATCGTCGAACTCCATTCGACGATCGCTGAGCTCACTTCGACGAATCGTCGAACTCCATTCGACGATCGTTGAGCTCACTTCGACGAATCATCGAACTCCATTCGACGATCTCTAAGCTCAACTTCAACAAGTCGTCGAACTCCATTTCCACGATCTTCGAGCTCAGATCGACGATCTTGACTCCAGTTTAATTCTCTATCTCTGAGCTTAGTTCGACGATAGTTGAGCTCAGATCGACGATCTCTGTTTCTATCTAAGTCCAGGCTCTGAGCTCAGTTCAACAGTAGTGGAGCTCAGTTTGACGTTCTTCTGAAGAGTTCAACGATTTTCAAGATTCAAATTCAGACAGTTAAGGAATTATTCTCAGCAATTAATTCACAGATCTTGTAGCCGTTTTCATTTAATCTGGAGCAAGTTTCAAGGAATTATCAAGGAATGTTTTATTGGACTTTCCTCCAGAAGACAATTGCAATTAATGAAGTCATTTATGATAGGCCAACGGCTATCTTGGACAGTGGATCATTTTTATTCAGACAAAAAGGAATAAAAGATTAGATTTTTCATTCCTTCTTAAGAAGAACAAATAGTTAGAAAAATATTCTCTGCAACAACAACTCTTACAACACAACAATTACACAAGAGAAAGAAAGAGAGTTGCAGACATTCTCAGTCTCAAAGAATTCACACAAGAACACCATCACCAAAGAA
Organism: Platanthera guangdongensis; assembly: GCA_039583875.1. NCBI lineage: Eukaryota > Viridiplantae > Streptophyta > Magnoliopsida > Asparagales > Orchidaceae > Platanthera > Platanthera guangdongensis. The sequence goes on from CM077156.1 coordinate 30,026,693, forward strand.
GATCAACAAACTGAAATCTTCAGATCTCTCTTGATTCAAGTGTTCAAAGGCCATCATCATTCAAGACTCCAGACACCTCACATTTCAGTTGCTGCTGAAATCAACTATTGCTGGAGATCAAATCATCTGAAGGCCTATCACCCTCTGCAAAGCTTCACTTCCTGAACAACTACAGATATCAGGGGGAGCTTTGACAACATCCACTATCTTCTCTCTGACTGTTGACAAAGAAGATCATCTGTCTCTCTCTCTCTCTCTCTCTCTCTCTCTCTCTCTCTCTACTGTAAAGTGTTTTTCAAACTCCCTTCAAAAGTTTGTGTTTGGTTTTTGAGCACCTTATCAAAAGCTCATTGGTGGCAAGACACCTGATCAAAAAATCAGGTTTGGTTTTTGAGCACCTTATCAAAAGCTCATTGGTGCCCAGGACACCTGATCAACTCATCCTACAGTGGATTCCTACCTAGGGTGGTAGAAGAGTGGATGTACCCAGATTGATTGGGAAACCACTATAGCTCCTTGTTTCTTCCGGTTGCTTGTTTTTATTTTTGTTTCTGGCTGTGGTTTGTGATTGCTTTGTGATTATTCTGTGATTAGATTTACTTTATATTATTTGCTTCCCTGTTCACATAAGAATACAACAACTGTTGTAAAAGCTTTTAGCAAGCATCATACTCTATTCACCCCCCCTCTAGATTATATCAAATCTAACTTGCACTTTAATACATAATGTCTTGCCACTCCTCCATGCGTACTGTCATCTCTGTCCCCAAGTATGATGGTAGGGCAAGGCCCCGGAATGCACTCAGCCAGTTCGCTCCGGGGTTCAGTTGAGGAGCCGGAGCCTGCTGTGCCCTAAAGGCCTCCAAGATGGTCGTCAAGGTTTGTCCTAGCTCCGTCTGCTGCAATGGGGTCGGTGCCGACGGGGGTAGAATCACATTTGGGGCTGGAGGTGTCCCCTGCGGCAGGGGAGAATTCGTCGCACCCTACAAAAGATGGTCCTAAGTTTAGCAAATTGACTAAAAACTCCTTGTTACCGGTGAGCATTGAAAGTGATTTATCCCATGGGCACACCATTACTTCCGTTGCTAGTTTGTCCTCAAACTAAGCCCGCGCGGGGTGTCCCATATTTTGTGGACTACATTCTGTCGGATCGAAGTTTCACATTGATACCACTTGTAAGACCCCATTTTGTTTTGCAACAACCACCGGGGTTTTAGGCCCAGAACCGCCGCTTTGCGGTGACACCTTCGCACCCGGGAAGGTCATCACCACAAAACGCCGATCCCCCCGGCCAAATCGATCACCATCGACAGAATGTTTAATGAATGAAAATGTAAGCATCCAAGCCCACAATAGTATAAAGGAGGAAATCACATGATAAATAAATAGTCCACACAAGAAAGTGAATACGAGCTGAAGCCCGGTACATGATATCCTCACTACAATTCACTCATAAAAGTAAAACTACTAATACTCGGCTCCACTCACGGATCCGGATTCCTGTCCACCTGAGCTACACTGGCCCATCCCCATCTGCACCGTACCCTGCTGGTGTTGCGTCTCCTGCAGTTGTTCCCTGTCTCCCATCCAGAGCACCTAAAATATGGTGGTCAAACGACCGTCAGTCAAACTAGACTCAGTCAACAATCCCCCACCCCTCTACCCGTGGCTCCTAGGCACCGGGTGGAAAGGAGTGAAAAGGAGGACCAAAATCATGGCGTATTCAAGCAGGTGACATCTACCCTAAGGAATAAAGTAATAAGGTATGGCAGCGGTATCACAATAATTAAACATGAGTAAACAAGTGTGTAACAAAAGTAAACAGTAAGGAGTAGCAAGTATGTAAAGGCAGTAAGAAGAGTAAGTAAGAGCACCAAAAAATATAACCGTTGATTTATAGGGATTACCCCTATAGACCAAGTGGTCGTTTTGCGGGGCCTATCGTATAAAATGTCTCATACTATTTTATACGAAATGTGTCAGGGGTTAAACGCAATGATTATGCTATGACATATAAGTATGCTATGGTATGCACATGCAAGTGCAACTCACACACACGACTCTATGCGCACAGACCTTTAGTTCCCCTTTTTGGAGTTAGCTAAACTCTTAGGAGCCTCTCGTCGTGGCCAACGGAGACAGTGGGTTGGGCCTCTCCACTCCTAGACTAGTAATCACACTTCCCCGTCTAGCCCCTCACGTACGTTTTCGTACTATTCCTAGAAAACCAGCTAGTCTCCCCGAGTAAACCTACCGACGACGGTGTGATCGATCGTCCAATACCGAGGACACACCACTGTTATGCACATGCAACCATGATAGTTTGTATCTAATTATAGTACCAAGCCTCCAGCTCTTTAGACTACCAAGCCTACTAGTTCACCATATTTCCGAGCCCACGGCTCCCTGGACTAATCAAGTCTCTCTCTTTTTTTTCCAAGTCCCCGAGCATCCAGCTCCACGGACTTCCAAATCAATACCGAGTCCATTTAACTCTACCAGTAAGCCCTTAGGCCATGGGCCTACTCTATCCTTTCATTACCAATTCATCTCCCTACGTGTACAAGTGTTATTGTAAGGTGAAACTATTATTAGGGTTACTCTTGCCGAAATTATTCCGAAGGTTTATGTTAGCACAGGACTGCCCAAGGTATTCCCCGTGAAGGGCTCTCGAAGGCACTAGGAACTATGATGGGATTACGCCCAAAGCTCCCTTTCGCAAGTCACTTAATGTTATTGATTTCTACCCTTGATCAGATCTCTCATTTATTTACCCAAACCAGCAACCTACTATGGATTCAACTCTTCAAATTCATTACCCACTCTAGCTCAATTTCCACAGTTACTATATGCAGACCACCCTATACTATATGAAATGTATAAAGGAGGTACTCCGGTTTGTCTTCCAAAACTCATATAAACTTTACCAGAGGTATATCATAACAAGTTTAGTCTAAAATCAGATAATCACAATGTTTCTAATTAATTTGATATTTATTGAATTTTCCCAAATGTTTGGCCATGGGCAATTTTGAACATGAACTATACGATCTACTTAAGTAATGACCAGCCAAAAAATTTGATCACCAAATAACATAGATATATTACTAGATACTAATTTCCATAATTTTTCAGAAAATATGTGAACTCTAATTAATTTATCCAAAATAATTCCCTTAATCGTATGTAAAGAAGGAAGTATCAAAATTACTCATCAGAAAATTATGTTAAAATTATAAAATCTTAATATGGTTCAGAAAAGATCATTGTACAAAAATCATAATTTTTGAGGCTTGATAGAGTCCAAAATAAATTAAATTAAGTTTTCATGAGACACAATATTCAATGAAGCAACCCTTAGAAATATTCTTCTAAAAATCCCATAAATATTCACAGAGCTTTAAAACATAATAAGGAGTCCCCTGGCTAAAGTTCATCAATTTCCAGTAAGTAGTTCCTTCATAATAAATTTCTAAGCAAATATTACAAATTACTAAATTGTTAATGAAGTATCCAAAATAATAACCCTAAATTCATAACAAAAATCTCCAGAGCTTGTACTAACTCTAAACACTACTTTACTCAAATTTCAAGTGATTTTTAAGTGATTTGAGAGCCTAATACTCCAAATTAGGTTTGGTAACCTAAACTAGGGTTAGGGTTTTGAGGGGGGTTAAGACTTCCAAATTCCCTAAAATTTTAACCAGAGTACTATACTAACCCTATGGTCCACTCCACCAATTTTCAATCCATTCTAAGGTCATTTGACCCCATGACCTTCAAACTCTAAAAATCCCCATCAAGGGACCTTCCCTAGGGTTCTAGGGTTACCCTGCTCTTAACCACCCCAAATTCCATTAGAGGGTGTCATACCATAGATAGTCAGTGGACAAAATATCAGCCTCTGTTGAGGTGATTTAACAACTAAAACCCAAAGGGGGTGTTTTGACCTAATTAACCCTATAAGGGGCAAACTAGGGTTGGATAAAACCTAATCAAAACATCTCCAAAGGAGATGGAATTTTTACCAGAGCCCTACCATGGTCTCTAAGACCACCCACCCAAATTTGGGGGGATTTTGAGTTGTTTATGATACCTAATTAATTTATACTTAATTTATTAAATGATTCTAAAAACTATAGGAAAATGTTCTCCAAAAATTCTGATTTTTGGATATGTCCTAGATATAGTTAAGAATATCCCCTCCCCCAAATTTCAGATTATTTGGATGTATGGTTAGGAGTGGGCACTTAAATTAAGCTCTGGACAGCCCTATGGATAGACCTCACCAAAATGAGAGATGTGGTATAACCAGGACTCCAAATTGAGTGAAATGAATTTGAAATTACACTAGACATCAAGAGCTACATTTTCTATGTTGAACACTTTATAGTAGAGGCATCTAAGTATTTTAAATAATTAAAAATATCTACTGCCAATAATCTCCAGAAAAAAATCAAAAACATTAATATCATTTGAATCGCCTTGATCAAAACGGATGGCATCCGTTCATCCTCAACCTCCAGCCAAGGTCCAAGATTGGCCCGACCTGGTGTAACACCTCCCCTGTAATGACCGTATAACATGGGTCCGCCCGGGGCACCACAACATACAGACGCCACAGCTTCAGTATTATAAAATGATATAGCTACCCAAACTCAAAACTCAAAGCACAACATAGCGGAAATAACCAAAGAGACTAGAAGTTCTGCACACCTACAAGAGTAACAAAATGGCCTTAAGGCCTTACAACAAGAGTAAATCCAAACTCAAATAATATTAATACACCAGTACTGAAAGTGCATAAGCACACCTAGTATACCTCGGCATGCAAGCCGGTCAAAAAGCATACAACATACAATGACATTAACGTAAAGCTACAGCAAAAGGGGTAACACTTCATGAGGCTTAGGCCTTTCTGGCCTGCGAGCTAGCTCCTGCTTGCGATCCTTGCCCTGTAAAAATTATTAGTAACGTGGGTCAGCAAAGGCTGACCTCAAGCTGTGTAACAAAAACATCTCCTCCCGACCTCCCCTAACGGACCCTGGGGAAGCCTCCAACCTGCAAGTCAGCACTTCGTATGCAATATAAATATAAACAAGAAATGCATTAAGAGTAGGCTTGGATGTCTCAAACAACATACACGTTCTCTACTGGTTGAGCATTTAATAAAAAGGGGCATACTTATGCAACATGTATGCAACAACCCGGGCTTCACCCAAGGAACCCTATAGCGTATGCATCTAGCACAACATCACATCACTTGGGTACTCAACATTTTCCCATTGTCATAAAGCCGCAAACAAAGAGGAACCACAATCCCCCAATAGCATACGAGCCGCCACACGGAACTCTTGCCAAGGCCCCACCCGCTCACGGTCGCAGACCCGGGCTTGCCGGCAAACTCTGACTTCTCATGTCAGGATTCCATCCAACACACTGACCAATTCTAAGAACCCTTGCTGGACCCCACCCGCTCATGACCTCATTGCCCGGGCTTGCCCCATGCTTGGCGTTCTCGTCAGTCTCACACAAAGGGGACTAGTCTCATCAGGACAATTTCCACACATGACTTGCACGTCACGGGATAGCCAGTCGACCACGGAGACATAGCCACCCCTTGGCACATCACAAACCAAGACATTTCCTCCATAATCCCTCATACGTACTGCAGCTTTCCCGCACATCAAGGAAACCATCTACCACTCATGCGAAGCTAACCTTGTTCATCAAGGTAACCATCTACCGCTCATGTAGAGCTAACCTTGTTCATCAAGAAAACCATCTACCGCCAATGAGGAGCTAACCTTGGCAGGTACCAGCCACACGTACTCATGCAAGATAAAGGGAAGAACATCACAAACAACACGAACATCACCAACGGCCTCTTGCCGCAGCGGATTTCTATGAATCTTTAAACCTCGTATGCAACATCACAGAGTCTAACTAACGGTCGTGACTACGGCTTCACACACCATGCCTAATCCACTAACGGAGCGGATCTCGAATGCAAAAACATGTCGGGGACGGACTCAAACGACCCGGAGGTTCCTCTTGAACCTTGGCGACCCAAACCCCTCTCATTTGAGCGTTTGGTGCCCAAAAACTAGAAAAGAAAAGATGCTAAAACATGCATCCTAAAATCGAGTGGAGAAGTGTCATTACCTTCCGACTCCGCTTCCTAGCCATGGAAAAATAGTCGGATGAAAACTTTCACAACGATCTAGCCTCCACATATCTGGACTCGGCTCACGATTTGGAGCACCGAAGCCTCGCCAACAGCCGGATCTCTACTTCACCTTCTTCCTTGCTCTCCCTTCTCACTAGAACTTTAGAAAGAGAACCACTCAAAAGAAATGAGGGTTTCTAAGGGTCCAATCCCGTGAATATCGCATCAGGAACAACCCCCAACCGTTGGATTCCAAATTAAAGAAATGAACGGCCTTGATTCGAGCCTGAAATGCTAAACCTAGGCCGAACACGGCCCGCGACACGCCCGTGTCCAGGGCCGTATCCCCCATTCACCGTCAAGAATCGACGCGCCTGGAACAACACACGGGCATCCGACACGCCCGTGTTCAACCTGACACGCTCGTGTCCCAACTGACACGGTCATGTGGTCGGCCGTGTGCCTCCATCGACACAGCCCCGAAAACAACTCGAAACTCACACGGGTACTGGACACGACCGTGCCCTTGCCCGTGTCTAACTCAACACGACTGGGCCCCAGGCCGTGTTCACTGTCTCGACACTTCGTCGAGAGAAGTTCGTCGACTTCCTGACACGGCCTTGGACACGCCCGTGTCCAAGGCTGTGTGCCTTGTCTCGACACCTCGTCGAGCGAAATTCGTCGACTGCCTGACACGGCCTTGGACACGCCCGTGTCCTAGGTCGTGTGCCTTATCTCGACACCTCGTCGAGCGAAATTCGTCGATTCCCCAGGCCGATCGTCGACACGGGCTCGACACGCCCTGAGACACGCCCGTGTCTCAGGCCGTGTTCTCTGCTCGACGATCGTCGACTCCAAAATCGTCGACCTCCCGACCAAAACGTCGACTGGAGCCTGACACGCCCTGGGACACGCCCGTGTGCCCCCTGCCAGAAACCAATTTTCCTTCTACAAATTTTGGGGCATTACAACTTTATCCCCCTTAAAAGAATTTCGTCCCGAAATTACAAAGCAAAAGGGACCAAAACTTAAATGGTACCTGATTTGAAGAGCTCTGGATACTCTTCTAGCATGGATTATTCTCGCTCCCAAGAGTGCTACTCACGACCGCAGTTGTCCCATCGGACTTTCATGAGTTTAACCTCTTTATTCCGCAACTGCCGAGTATCCGAATCCTCTATAGTAATTGGACGGACTCGCATTCTCAAGTCTTCCTCTATCGGCACCGATGCCGGCTCGATCACCACACTAGCCTCCACCAAGGATTTCCTCAAGACGGAGACATGGAAGACGTAGTGCAATCCACCCAGCTCCGCGGACAACGCCAACCGATAGGCTGCTTCTCCCACCCATTCAACAACTTCAAACGGCCCCAAAAACCTTGGACTCAACTTCTTAAGTCGGCGAATCCATGAGACGCCTTTGAACGGCTTGATCTTCAAATAGACCCAATCACCTACCGAAAACTCCAACTTCCTGTGACGAGCATTAAAGTATTTTGCTTGCCGGTCTTGAGCCACCTTCATACGCTCTTGAATTGTCCGCACCAACTCACAAGCATCAACTACCACCTCCTTTCCCAAAATTTTGGTGTCTCCCGCCTCTGCCCAAGACATCGGTGTTCGACACCATCTCCCATACAAAGCTTCGTATGGTGCCATTTTTATACTTGCTTGATAACTGTTATTGTATGCGAACTCCACCATAAAGAGGTGATCTTCCTAATTCTTACCGAAGTCAAGAATGCACATTCTCAGCATATCCTCCATAGTACGGTTCGTTCTTTCAGTTTGCCCGTCAGTTTGAGGATGGAACGTCGTACTGAACTTTATCTTCGTGCCCAAACTCTTCTGAACCAACCTCCAGTCCTTGGACTTGAAACGTCCGTCACGATCGCTGACTATACTTTTAGGAATCCCGTGCAGTCGCACAATGTTGCGAACATACAACTCCACTAGCTTCTCCACGCTGTCCTCCTTCCGATTTGGGATGAATTGAGCCACTTTGGTTAAACGATCCACGATCACCCAAATAGCATCATTGCCCTGCTGCGATCTAGGAAAACCATGTACAAAATCCATGGAGATGTCATCAAATTTCCACTCAGGGATTGGAAGAGGCTTCAGGACCCACCCGGCTTCTGACACTCGGCCTTCACCAAGGAACTAGTTTGGCATTGATTCACATACAAAACTACGTCCTCCTTCAGCCCCGGCCACCAAAAGGATTTCTTCATATCCAAGTACATCTTTATACTGCCCGGGTGAATGGAGTATTTCGTGAAGTGAGCCTCAAACATCAACTCCTCGCGGAGCTTGCCGAATTGTGGTACACAAATCCATCCGTCCTTCCTCAAAATCCCATCAATCATCTCCCAGACGCTGCTCTCACCCTTTTGAGCCTCCACCACATATGGTTGAAACTCTGCATCCAAACGGGTCGCTTCCCGAATACGATCAGACAAGTCATTCTGAATTTCAATCCAATTTAACCGAGCCACGCTGGAATCGCCTCTCGCCACACATTCCATACCAAGGGACTCCCATTATAGCACCAACCACTCTTCATGGGCTTCTATCCAATTCCCTTGCCCCGAGTACTTTCTACTCAAGGCATCCGCCACCACATTGGCCTTACCTGGCGTATACTGAATCTCCACCTCGTAGTCTCCAAGAAACTCAACCCACATGCGTTGCCGTATGTTCAAGTCCTTTTGATCCAAGAGATACTTCAGGCTTTTATTATTCGTGAAGATCTCCACCTTTGCACCATACACATAATGTCGCCATATTTTCAACGCAAAAATTACCGCCGCCAACTCCAAGTCATGGACAGGGTAATTCCTCTCATGAGGCTTTAGCTGTCTAGACCCAAAAGCTATCACTTTGCCACGTTGCACCAAAATGCAACCCAAACCGCATCCCGATGCATCACTGAAGATCTGAAATCTCTCGGTCCCTTGCGGTAGACTTAGGATTGGAGCCATCATCAGTCTCTCCTTCAGTGCCTCAAATGCTTGACTGCACTCTTGAGTCCACACAAACTTATGATCTTTACGAGTGAGTGAGGTGAGGGGTAGAGATATCCGCAAAAAATTCTCCACGAATCTCCGATAATACCCGGCTAGTCCAAGAAAATTTCGGACATCCGCCACGGTCCTCAAGACCGGCCAATCTCTGATGGCTTCCACTTTTGTTGGATCCACTACCACCCCATCCCCACTAATCACGTGGCCCAAAAATGCCACCTTCGCTAGCCAGAACTCGCACTTTGAGAACTTTGCATACAACTGATTCTCCCTCAACACTTGCAAGACCACTCTCAAGTGGGTCTCATGCTCCACTTCCGATTTGGAATACACCAAGATGTCATCAATGAAGACAACCACAAAAGAATCCAAGTATTCCTGAAATACTTGATTCATAAGGTCCATGAACACAGATGGCGCGTTCGTCAGCCCGAATGGCGTCACCAAAAACTTAAAGTGTCCGTACCTCGTACCAAAGGCAGTCTTGGGGATGTCCTCATACCGATTTTGCAACTGATAATAGCCTGACTTCAAGTCCAATTTTGAGTACACCACCAACCTCACCAACTGGTCGAACAAGTCGTCTATCCGATGAATTGGATACTTATTCTTAATGGTCAGTTTATTCAGCTCTCGGTAATCTATGCACAGCCGCATACTACCATCTTTCTTCTTTACAAACAACACCGGCGCACTCCATGGCGAAGAACTGGGTCTGATATACCCTTACTCCAACAGTTCCTGTAACTGTACTTTGAGTTCATCCAACCCCTTTGGTGCCATCCTAAATGGAGGACATGAAACTGACCTAGCCTCCGGCACTAACTCGATCGAGAAGTCGATCTCCCGCCGAGGAGGCGCTCCAGGAAGTTCATCCGGAAACACATCCTTTAACTCTGCCACTACGGGCACTTCCACAATAGACAACTGGGAGAGGCAAACATCCAATAACGCTACCAGCGCTACACCACCCTGGTTAACCGCCCGCATCAATTGCATGGCCGAAATCAGGGAATAGGTCACTCCACAAAGGCCCTCAAATTTGACTTCCACCTGCCCTTTGCTCCTTCGGGTCACTTAGATAGGTAGTCAATACTGGCGCGCTTCTCTGCAAGCCAGTCCATGCCCAAAATGACATCGAACTCAACCAATGGTAAAACCGCTGCTACCAAAACGAAGTCAACTCCGTCCAGCTCCCAACAGATGTGTTGTTTGGCCCCGGTGGTCATGGATGACCCATTAGGCATGCGCACTTTAAGCTACGCGTCCGCCGAAAAAGACTCAACTCCTATTTTCCGGATGAAGCTCTCCGCAAGAAAGGAGTGCGATGCTCCCATATCGAACAATACCCTAGTGGGGTATCTGGAAACTAATACGAAGCCTACAACATAGACATCACACATAAAAGTCTAAAATTATGAAGCACAAAATTAAACTTAAATTTCCTCATACCTGTCACCACATCGGTTTGGCGGATCGCTTCCTACTGACCAAGGTTGTAGGCCTTTGGTTGCACCGGTTGGAACCGAGAAGCGCTTGACTCCGCCATCTTCCCTTTTTCTGTGGCACTGGGCCGGAGCGCACAGTCTTCTCCTACCTTGCCTCTTGCTCCGCTCCTCCTTGAGGACAAACATGAGCTATGTGCCCCACCTTACCGCAGTTTTAGCACGTCGGCGGTCCCCTAGAGTGAGAACCTCCAGGCTTCCACTTGCTCTTCTCACAGGACCTAGAAGTGTGAGGCTTTTTCCTCCACCTGCTCCCTTCAAACTTTCCTTAGGATTGGGGAGGCTTCCCTTCCCCTTGCTTGGGAGTGAAACCCTTACGACGTTGGGTTCGCTCCAGATCACTCTCCAATATCCTGGCAGCCTCAACTAGCTCATTAAAACCAGCTCTCTTCATGGAAATGAGGGGTTGCCTCAGATTCTCCCTCAGCCCCTGGTAGAAGAGGTTATCCCTCTCTACATCATCTGTCATCATTGTTCCTGCGTAGCGACCCAAACGGGTGAACTCCTGCACATACTCATCCACCTTCTTGTCTCGCTGCATTAATTGCAAGAACTGCCTCTGAAGGGCCAACCGTGTAGAAACCGGAATGTACCTCTTTAGAAAAGCGTCCCCAAATTCCTCCATTTACGGGGTGCGTCCAGGGAACTGGCGGCCGCTATGGCTCACCCACCACAACTTGGCGTCTCCTTCTAACATGAACGCCGCAAACTCTGATTTCTTTTCTTCTGGCATCTCCGCCGCCCTCAAAAGCTCTTGAATTCGAACCCACCAATCCTCCGCATCCATTGGTGTACCAACTCCCTTGAATGACGGGGGATGGAACCTCAGGAAATACTTCATGTGATGGTCTCCATGTCCGACAACCACCCTTTCTGCCAAATGCTCCACTCTCCTGGCTTCTCCACCTGGCACGGCCGTCACCGTGTCCAGTGTAGCAGGGGTTGCTACCTGAGATGTCGCTGCAGCTTGGGCTACCACCATCGCTTCTACAAGCATGCGACAGACGTCGTCCGGGTTTACACCCGTGCCCAAAATACCTGGAGCAGTGGAAAAGCTCGCCGAAAGTTCTTCTCTTACTCTCGACGTACTCGCCTCATTGCTTGCACTCTTCAAGAAAACAAGAAACAAGGGATCAGTCTCTAATCTCAAGACTCAAACATAAGGACACTCATGGTCCCGCGTTACTCTTATGTGGATAACTTCTCTATGCACTGACCTTGAATAGAACCTGGCTTTAATACCAAATTGTAACACCTCCCCTGTAATGACCGTATAACATGGGTCCGGCCGAGGCCCCACAACATACAGACGCCACAGCTTCAGTATTATAAAATGATATAGCTACCCAAACTCAAAACTCAAAGCACAACACAGCGGAAATAACCAAAGAGACTAGAAGTTATCCACACCTACAAGAGTAACAAAATGGCCTTAAGGCCTTACAGCAAGAGTAAATCAAAACTCAATTAATATTAATACACCAGTCCTGAAAGTGTATAAGCACACCTAGTCTACCTCGGCATGCAAGCCGGTCAAAAAGCATACAACATACAATGTCATAAACGTAAAGCTACAGCAAAAGGGGTAACACTTCATGAGGCTTAGGCCTTTCTGGCCGGCGAGCTAGCTCCTGCTTGCGATCCTTGCCCTGTAAAAATTATTAGTAACGTGGGTCAGCAAAGGCTGACCTCAAGCTGTGTAACAAAAACATTCCTCCCGACCTCCCCTAACGGACCCCGGGGAACCCTCCAACCTGCAAGTCAGCACTTCGTATGCAATATAAATATAAACAAGAAATGCATTAAGAGCAGGCTTGGATGTCTCAAACAACATACACGTTCTCTACTGGTTGAGCATTTAATAAAAAGGGGCCTACTTATGCAACATGTATGCAACAACCCGGGCTTCACCCAAGGCACCCTATAGCGTATGCATCTAGCACAACATCACATCACTTGGGTACACAACATTTCCCCATTGTCATAAAGCAGCAAACAAAGAGGAACCACAATCCCCTAATGGCATACGAGCCGCCACACGGAACTCTTGCCAAGGCCCCACCCGCTCACGGTCGCAGACCCGGGCATGCCGGCAAACTCTGACTTCTCATGTCAGGATTCCGTCCAACATACTGACCGATTCTAAGAACCCTTGCTGGACCCCACCCGCTCATAACCTCATTGCCCGGGCTTGTCCCATGCTTGGCGTTCTCGTCAGTCTCACATAAAGGGGACTAGTCTCGTCAGGACACTTTCCACACATGTCTTGCACGTCACGGGATAGCCAGCCGACCACGGAGACATAACCATGCCTTGGCACATCACAAACCAAGACATTTCCTCCATAATCCCTCATACATACTGCAGCATTCCCGCACATCAAGGAAACCATCTACCACTCATGCGGAGCTAAACTTGTTCATCAAGGAAACCATCTACCGCTCATGCAGAGCTAACTTTGTTCATCAAGAAAACCATCTACCGCTCATGCAGAGCTAACTTTGTTCATCAAGAAAACCATCTACCGCCAATGAGGAGCTAACCTTGGCCGGTACCAGCCACACGTACTCATGCAAGATAAAGGGAAGAACATCACAAACAACACGAACATCACCAACGGCCTCTTGCCGCAGCGGATTTCTACGAATCCTTAAACCTCGTATGCAACATCACGGAGTCGGACTAACGGTCGCGACTACGGCTTCACACACCATGCCTAATCCACTAACGGAGAGGATCTCTAATGCAAAAACATGCCGGGGACGGACTCAATCGACCCGGAGGTTCCTCTTGAACCTTGGCGACCCAAACCCCTCTCATTTGAGCGTTTGGTGTCCAAAAACTAGAAAAGAAAACATGCTAAAACATGCATCCTAAAATCGAGTGGAGAAGTGTCGTTACCTTACGACTCCGCTTCCTAGCCATGGAAAAATAGCCTGATGAAAACTTTCGCAAAGATCTAGCCTCCACGGATCTGGACTCGGTTCGCGATTTGGAGCACCGAAGCCTCTCCAACAGCCGGATCTCTACTTCACCTTCTTCCTTGCTCTCCCTTCTCTCTAGAACTTTAGAAAGAGAACCACTCAAAAGAAATGAGGTTTTCTAAGGGTCCAATCCCGTGAATATCCCATCAGGAACAACCCCCAGCCGTTGGATTCCAAATTAAAGAAACGAACGGCCTTGATTCGAGCCTGAAATGCTAAACCTGGGCCGAACACGGCCCGCGACACGCCCGTGTCCAGGGCCGTGTCCCCCATTCGCCGTCAAGAATCGACGCACCTGGAACAACACACTGGCATCCGACACGCCCGTGTTTGACCTGACACGCCCGTGTCCCAACTGACACGGCCGTGTGGTCGGTCGTGTGCCTCCATCGACATAGCGCCGAAAACAACTCGAAACTCACACGGGTACTGGACACGCCCGTGTCCTTGCCCGTGTCTAACTCAACATGACTGGGCCCCAGGCCGTGTTCACTGTCTCGACACTTCGTCAAGCGAAGTTCGTCGACTTCCTGACACGGCCTTGGACACGCCCGTGTCCAAGGCCGTGTGCCTTGTCTCGACACCTCGTCGAGCGAAATTCGTCGACTGCCTGACACGGCCTTGGACACGCCCGTGTCCTAGGTCGTGTGTGTTGGGTATTGTATCCACAACGTACCTGATTTGAAGAAGCCCCTGGACAAGCTAAGGTAAATAGATAATGTATTTGACAAAATATTTCAAGTTGTGCTTGCAGTCATTCCACGCTAAGTGCACACCAATGTCAGGGTGCAGTAGGTCAATATACACGGGTCTGCACGATGTAATCCCTCGTTGAGCAGATCAGTGTGTTGGCCTACGTGTACTCTCTCTATTGGAGTGCACTTACTTTCAAGTACAGGGCCGTGTTTATGCAAGAGCAGACAAGGAGTAAGGATGAGTCAAAGAGCAGCTTAGAGGCGTAAGACAAAAAATCATCTAAGTAAGAATCGACGAGAATCACCAAGTGATTCTTGCCGAATCGTCGACAATCACTGGCTGATTCTCGCCGGCTTAATCAGAGTGCAATCAAGTCAAATTCGACGAGAATCACTTTGTGATTCTCGACGAATCGTCGGGAATCACTTTGTGATTCTCGCCGAATCGTCGAGAATCACCCTTGATTCTCGTCGAATCGACTTGATTCACAGGTGATTCTCGCCGATTTTTACTTGGGCAATTTTTGGGAAAAAGCTGAACCGGATTCTGCCGCTGACACTATTTTGAGCCGGATTTCGGGTTTCTTCTTGTGGGACCCACAACGGTCATCTTGAAGTTGTCTACAGTATAAATACAGGAGTATTTTCAAACAGTACATACACAGAAAGACGCCGAGCGACGATCTTGACCTAAAATCGCGAAACTGCTCCGCCGCCGCCATCGCCGCTCGCGCTAGTTGGTCATCGCTCGTGATCGAGATTTCTTCGTGATCTTCCGGCGACAGAAGCTTAGCCAAGCTTAGTGTCTCACGCGTCTATCCACAGATCCCTTGTCTCTCGATTTGTTGATCGGGAAAAACTTCCCCGTCCGAATCGATCGAGACGATCGATCCTAGAGTGACCGTTGGTAGACCTAGCTAGCTTCGCTACGAAGTTTGGATCTCCAAAGAACAGCAGCCGCACATCATTGTTGCCGCCGATCCAGTGAACCTAGCCGCCGCCCATCTTGCCGCCGCCAGTTCCGGGGAGATTCTCTCCAAGAGAGATCTAGGGTTGTGGACTCCTCGTGGACTTCAAGAACACGTCATCAACGAAGAGGGACACCGTAGTCTCCAAACGTAGTTTGTATTTCTTGTACATTCTATTTTATTTTTGTTGTAAAGTAACATTGGTTCCTAGTTGTAAGGGTTGGGTGCAACCCGGTTTGTGGGAGTGTTGACTCCTACGTGTGGAAGGGTTCCTTTCGATAGTGCAAGGATTGAATTTCAATCCTGTTGGAGAAGTGACCGAGTCGTCCCTTGTTGGGAGATAGGTCGAAGGGGGAAAGTGGATGTACCCAAGTTGGGGAACCACTATAAATTGCGTGTGTACTTTCTTTGCTGTGTCGTTTTATTTTCTTGTGCAGGTACAATATTAAATTCCGCAAAAATGCTGCACGTCACCTATTCCCCCCCCCATAGGTGAACATAGTTGACACTAGGTGGACTTTCAAGTGGTATCAAAGCGAGGTTACTCATCAAAAAGGTTAACACCTTGAGTTGAATCCTGCCGCTAGTGTCAAGAAGAAGGCAAACATCTACTATGGACGGGCTCAAGTTCACTGGCAAGATCCCCGTGTGCACCATGCTCAACTTTCCTATCTGGAAGGAAAGGATCAGATTCTACATGGAGGCAGTTGATCCTAGACTCTTCATGATCGTGGAGGAGGGACCTTATGTCCCCACTAAGGTCTCCACCATTGATCCTACCAAGAAAGTGCCGAAGAAACTTTCTGAAATGGACAAGGACGAGATGGTGCTAGTGGGACTTGACAAGAAGGCGCAGAACATTCTGGTCAGCGCAGTTGATGACTCAATGATGCAGAACTTCTGCAACTGCAGGACAGCACAGGAGATCTGACATTGCCTGATCATCCTGATGGAGGGGACTGATGAAGTGAGGGATGATCGGAGATCCCTCCTGAACCAGAAATATGAGGCCTTCAGACAAGGGCCTAAGGAAGAGATCGGAGTCACCTACGAGAACTTCCTCAAGATTGTCAACGCCCTCAAAAGATACGGAAGAGTGTTCACTAATGGTGAACTCAATGATAAATTCCTTAGGTCTCTTACTAAGGAATGGGACACAAAGATCTGCGCCATCCGAGAGTTTGGCAGACTAGCTGAAACAGACCCGCAAATTCTGTTTGGGAAGCTAATGTCCTATGAGCTTCAACTGAACACCAGGAAAGCAGAAGAAGAAGCAGAGAAGGCTGCAGCCAAAGAAAAGACTGTGGCTCTAAAAGCCAGTCTCTCCAGAAAAGGCAAGGGTGCGGTTTCATACCGTGCCAGGAATAAGGATGAGGAGGAGGACTCCGAGCCATGCTCCTCCAGCTCAGAGCTGTCGGAGGAGGATTTCTCCCTCATCACCCGAGAGTTCAAGAAGTTCCTCAAGATGAGGAATCAAAGAAAGAAAGACGGCTCCTCCTCCAGGCATCAGAAGAAAAATTATTCTTCTGACAGGTATGTTTCTAAACCGAACAAACATCGCTCTTCTGACATTATTTGCTTTGGATGCAATAAGCCAGGACACGTCGTGGACGACTGCTATCAAGGAAAGAGAGAAAAAGGGAAAGGAGAGGAGCACAAATCCTCTAGAGATAAGAAGAAAGAGCGGAGCTACATATCCAAAAGGCCAAAGACACTGATTGAGTCTGATTCCTCAGACTCCAGTGATGATGAGGAAGCCTACTTCGGGCTGGTGGGTCGCTCCGACTCAGAAGGAGAATGTCCCCCATTTACTGGGAAGGTAAAAGCTCACACCCCTCTCTCCGACTCTGACTCTGATCCTGAGTCTCGGGATGATGAACCTGAGGATAGCCTTTCGGCCCGTGAAGCTGAGCTCCTCGAGACGTATGAGCTTCTACTCAACACTTTCGAGGAGTGCCGTAAGAGATTAAAGGCTAAGAAAAAGGAAGTAAAATTCCTTAAGGGTGAGTGTGTTTCCCTAAGGGAAGAGGTCACCAGTTTGATTTATCTCCGACAGGAGCACCTTGACCTGACTTTAAAGCACTCAGAGTCTCTTATGCTCCTTGATCTTAAGCAGGAGGAAGTTGACAAGTTGGAAGAACAACTTGTGGCAGAATGGAAGATCGTCAAGAGCTTCTCTATGCCAAAAACTGTTCTTCCAGTAGTTGATACCTTCTCTGCTCAGGCCAAAGGAGCTGGCTTGGGGCATGTAGGGGTATCTGGTTCCTCATCCAGGAGAAACAGGAACTAGGGGAAGAATAAGGCCGCCAAGAAGGCCACTGCTGATGAAAAGGGAAAGGCTCCGCTCAGTCCTGTTGCATTCAGAAAGCCTGGCTTTCCTTGCAACCAACATGACTTTGAATCAACATTTGGCCATCATTTCCGGCCCTCGGTTGCAAAGCCAAAGAGCCGATATGACGGTTGGGCCTTTCCTCGGAACTTCGGTGAGAGTGTCTTCAAGACACCTTATGAGGAAATCCACATGGGAAATTATGGTCAATTCTCTAGCGGCCATAATGGAAAGCAGACACCAAAAGCCAAGCCTGTTATACAGAAGGTGAAGAAGTCTTGTGACTGCAATCACTGTGAGGCCCCCACCTCCAGATCCAAAGCCCGGTTGTACCCACCGTTCCCAGGGTAAGGCAGGAGCCTAGGAAGAGGTACAACAGATTTGACTGTTGGTGCTGTGGCAAAGTCGGTCACTTTGCCGTGGATTGTTGGTTTAATCCAAGGTATCACGAGACTCCCTATGTTAGCAATGCGAGGCCGACCACTCGTATGGTTAACCAACCGAGGGGGAGTATGCTAACCAGGAATCTAGGACCCAAGTTCGATTGGGTTCCTAAGGGAAATTAATTTTGTTTTGCAGGAATGTCCAAAGGCCACCAAAATGCCGATCTGGTATTTGGACAGTGGATGTTCCCGACATATGACTGGGACAAGAAGCCTGCTGCGTGATTACACTCCTGTCTAGAATGGACCCAAAGTCATCTTTGGAGGGTCAGATCGAGGAGTCACTAGAGGTTATGGTATGATTTCCAACGGTATAATCTCTATCACCGACGTGGCTTATGTTGAAGGGTTAAACCATAACCTGATCAGTGTAAGTCAGTTATGTGACAAAGGTTATGACGTTAAATTCTGCAAGGATAAATGTCTGATAATTTCACGTATCTCTTCTAAGACGGTATTATCAGGCATTAGGAGCAGAAATATCTTCTGCTTAGATTTTCTCAGTTTAGATTCATCTACCCCTGTATGCCTTGTGGCAACAGGCAGTGCGTCTCTTTGTGAACAATGGTACAAGAGATTGGCACATATTAATTTCAAAACAATTAGTATGTTGTTTTCTAAAAACTTAGTAAGGGATGCTCCGGTTATCAAGTGCATCAAAGATAGCCCCTGTCCTGCATGCCAGATGGGCAAACAGACTCGGGCTACCTTTAAGAGCATTGCAGACAAAGACTCTTCCCGATGTCTTTACCTTCTACATATGGACTCGTTTGGTCCAATGCAAGTTCATAGCTTGGGAGGCAAGTCCTATACGCTAGTGATAGTTGATGATCATTCTCGGTTTACATGGGTGTTCTTCTTAAAACGAAAGTCGGATATGTTTGACATCTTCACTAGTTTTGTCAAGCAGGTTCAGAACGAATTTAACTGCCCAGTGGTCAAAATCAGAAGTGACCATGGAACAGAATTCGAATCTGGTGCTATGACAGAGTTTTGTGAAGAACAAGGTATCTTTCATGAGTTTTCCTCCCCGCGCACTCCTCAGCAAAATGGAGTTGCGGAGAGGAGAAATAGAACTCTCATTGAAGCCTGCACGACAATGTTGAAAGATGCTTCTCTCCCAGAATACTTCTGGGCAGAGGCTGTCAACACAGCTTGTCATGTACAAAACCGAGCATTGATCAACCAGCATCATCGTAAGACGCCTTATGAGCTACTGAAAGGCAGGAAACCAACCATGTCCTACTTGAGGATCTTTGGTTACAGATGCTATGTATTGAATAATGGGAAGTACCCGCGTACTAAATTTGGTGAAAAATGCTTCGAAGGCATATTCATGGGCTATAGTTCCCACAGTCGGGCATATAGGGTCTTCAATAAGAAAACCCTAGTGGTAGAAGAATCAATTAATGTTGTATTTGATGAAGGAAGTTTGCTTAACAACAATTCTTCCAGTGGTATTCTTGAAGATGCAGGTGCACGACTTGAACAGATGGATCTCTATGAGACCGCTAAAGATGAAACTCCTAAGTACGTCAAAGTTTCCACCTCCACGTCATCTGGGAATGTTGAAGATCAAAATGGAACAAATCTCTTAGAAGAAGGAGAAGCCCAAGAAGTAGTCGAAGCTCCAGACGCCAGACTTCTAGAGCTCCGGCACGTGAGGGATCATCCTAGAGATCAGATCATCGGAGATCCTCGTGTCGGTGTCAGAACTCGAAGAGTTACTATTAACGAAGTTTTGCATCTTAGCTTCCTGTCACAGGTTGAGCCAAAGAAGTCGACGAGGCGAACAAAGACACGGCATGGATTTTGGCCATGCAAGATGAACTACATCAATTCGAATGATGCAACGTTTGGACGCTGGTTCCCAGACCACAAATGCAGAATGTGATTGGCACCAAGTGGATCTTCAGAAACAAACTGGATGAACATGGTGTCATCATAAAGAACAAGGCCAGGCTGGTGGCTCAAGGTTACAGACAGGAGGAGGGGATTGACTTTGACCAGACCTTTGCACCAGTGGCAAGGCTCGAGGCAATCAGACTGTTCCTGGCATATGCTTCACACAAAGGATTCACAGTCTATCAAATGGATGTGAAATCAGCATTCCTGAACGGAGACCTGAAAGAGGAAGTATACGTCGCTCAACCCCCAGGTTTTGTCAATCCTACTTATCCCAATCATGTATATTTTCTTAATAAAGCTTTATATGGGTTAAAACAAGCTCCACGAGCTTGGTATGAGACTTTATCTAGTTTTCTTCTTGAGAACAAGTTCTCTAGAGGTAAAATAGATAAGACATTGTTTCTCAGGGAAGTCAAAGGCAAGATTTTGCTGGTGCAAATCTATGTCGATGACATAATATTCGGCTCAACGGACAACAATCTTTGCAAAACGTTTTCCAAACTTATGCAAGGAAAGTTTGAAATGAGCAGTATGGGAGAGCTCAAGTATTTCTTAGGACTTCAAGTGAAACAGTCTGAGGATGGAATCTTCATCTCTCAGACGAAGTTCACAAATGAACTCCTTAAGAAATTCGGCATGGAGAATGCAACCTCTATGAGGACTCCAATGGGATCCACTATGTCTCTGGATAAGGATGAGAAAGGTAAACCTTTCGATGAAACCAAATACAGAAGCATCATTGCATCCCTGCTCTAACTTACTGCCAGTAGACCGGATATTATGTTCTCCACATGTGTCTGTGCCCAGTATTAGGTGAACACTAAGGAATCTCACTATGTCGCTGCAAAGCGAATTCTAAGATACCTTAAAGGTACTCCCAATCTTGGCTTGTGGTACCCGAGAAACAATGATGTCGAGCTAATAGGCTTTTCAGACGCTGATTTTGCAGGGAGTAGAGATGACAGGAAAAGCACTTCCGGGAAGTGTCAATTCCTCGGAAGAAGGCTTATCTCTTGGAACAGCGAGAAGCAGAATTATGTAGCTACCTCCACAGCAGAGTCTGAGTACATCTCGGCTGGCAGTTGTTGCGCACAACTCCTATGGATCAGAAACCAGTTAGCCGACTACGACCTTCAGTTCAAGGAAGTGCCGATGTACTGCGACTCCTCCAGTGCTATTGCGATTGCCAACAATCCGGTATCGCACAGCAGAACGAAGCATATTGAAGTGCGCTACCACTTCATTCGGGAGCACGTGGAGAACAAGGACATCTCTCTCTGTTATGTCCCCACGGACAAGCAGATTGCAGATATATTCACAAAGCCCTTAGACGAAGCCAAGTTCAGTCTTTTCAAAACTGAATTGAGAGTGCTAAACTATGAGGAATGAAGACTACAGAAGCTCCAGGCTCGTGCAAGAACTGAGGGGGAGCAAGGGACTCAAGTGTGAGCATAGATGCAAGAACTGGGGGGGGAGCAAGGGGTCAAATGCTACAGACCCAGATTTGCAGAAGCCGAAAAGGGGGAGATTACCCTCTCGGCTAAAGCTAAGGTGAAGGTGGCTCCAAAGTTTGCTCGCACGAAATTGGTATCGGTAATGAATACCACACTCAACTCAATCTCAAATTTATGGTTTTCATTCCCATATGCTCTATTCACCTTAGCTTGTAGGGTTTAGGCTTCTTCAAATAGGGGGAGATTGTTGGGTATTGTATCCACAACGTACCTGATTTGAAGAAGCCCCTGGACAAGCTAAGGTAAATAGACAATGTATTTGACAAAATATTTCAAGTTGTGCTTGCAGTCATTCCACGCTAAGTGCACACTAATGTCAGGGTGCAGTAGGTCAATATACACGGGTCTGCACGATGTAATCCCTCGTTGAGCAGATCAGTGTGTTGGCCTATGTGTACTCTCTCTATTGGAGTGCACTTACTTTCAAGTACAGGGCCGTGTTTATGCAAGACCAGACAAGGATCAAGGATGAGTCAAATAGCAGCTTAGAGGCATAAGACGAAAAATCATCTAAGTAAGAATCGACGAAAATCACAAAGTGATTCTCGCCGATTCGGCGAGAATCACTAGTGATTCTAGCCGAATCGTCGAGAATCACTGGCTGATTCTCGCCGGCTTAATCAGAGTGCAATCAAGTCAAATTCGACGAGAATCACTTTGTGATTCTCGACGAATCGTCGAGAATCACTTTGTGATTCTCGCAGAATCGTCGAGAATCACCCTTGATTCTCGTCGAATCGACTTGATTCACAGGTGATTCTCGTCGATTTTTACTTGGGCAATTTTCGGGAAAAAGCTGAACCGGATTCTGCCGCTGACACTATTTTGAGCCGGATTTCGGGTTTCTTCTTGTGGGACCACAACGGTCATCTTGAAGTTGTCTACAGTATAAATACAGGAGTATTTTCAAACAGTACATACACAGAAAGACGCCGAGCGACGATCTTGACCTATAA
This sequence comes from Platanthera guangdongensis, assembly GCA_039583875.1. Classification (NCBI taxonomy): domain Eukaryota; kingdom Viridiplantae; phylum Streptophyta; class Magnoliopsida; order Asparagales; family Orchidaceae; genus Platanthera; species Platanthera guangdongensis. The sequence continues at coordinate 30,049,192 of CM077156.1, forward strand.
TCGCGAAACTGCTCCGCCGCCGCCGTCGCCGCTCGCGCTAGTTGGTCGCCGCTCGTGATCGAGATTTCTTCGTGATCTTCCGGCGATAGAAGCTTAGCCAAGCTTAGGGTCTCACGCATCTATCCAGAGATCCCTTGTCTCTCGATTTGTTGATCGGGAAAAACTTCCCCGTCCGAATTGATCGAGACGATCGATCCTAGAGTGACCGTTGGTAGACCTAGCTAGCTTCGCTACGAAGTTTGGATCTCAAAAGAACAGCAGCCGCACATCGTTGTTGCCGCCGATCCCGTGAACCTAGCCGCCGCCCATCTTGCCGCCGCCAGTTCCGGGGAGATTCTCTCCAAGAGAGATCTAGGGTTGTGGACTCCTCGTCGACTTCAAGAACACGTCGTCAACGAAGAGGGACACCGTAGTCTCCAAACGTAGTTTGTATTTCTTGTACATTCTATTTTATTTTTGTTGTAAAGGAACGTTCGTTCCTAGTTGTAAGGGTTGGGTGCAACCCAGTTTGTGGGATTGTTGACTCCTACGTGTGGAAGGGTTCCTTCCGATAGTGCAAGGATTGGATTTCAATCCTGTTGGAGAAGTGACTGAGTCGTCCCTTGTTGGGAGATAGGTCGAAGGGGGAAAGTGGATGTACCCAAGTCGGAGAACCACTATAAATTGCGTGTGTACTTTCTTTGCTGTGTCGTTTTATTTTCTTGTGCAGGTACAATATTAAATTCCGCAAAAACGCTGCACGTCACCTATTCCCCCCCCCCCCCATAGGTGAACATAGTTGACAGTAGGTGGACTTTCAGTGTGCCTTGTCTCGACACCTCGTCGAGCGAAATTCGTCGACTCCCCGGGCCGATCGTCGACACGGGCTCGACACGCCCTGAGACACGCTGTGTCTCAGGCCGTGTTCTCTGCTCGACGATCGTCGACTCCAAAATCGTCGACCTCCCGACCAAAACGTCGACTGGAGCCTGACACGCCCTGGGACACGCCCGTGTGCCCCTTGCCAGAAACCAATTTTCCTTCTACAAATTTTGGAGCATTACAAATCTCTCCCCCTTAAAAGAATTTCGTCCCGAAATTACAAAGCAAAAGGGACCAAAACTTAAATGGTACCTGATTTGAAGAGCTCTGGATACTCTTCTATCATGGCTTATTCTCGCTCCCAAGAGTGCTCCTCACGACCGCAGTTGTCCCATCGGACTTTCACGAGTTTAACCTCTTTATTCCGCAACTACCGAGTCTCTGAATCCTCTATAGTAATTGGACGGACTCGCATTCTCAAGTCTTCCTCTATCGGCACCGATGCCGGCTCGATCACCACACTAGCCTCCACCAAGGCTTTCCTCAAGACGGAGACATGGAAGACGTAGTGCAATCCACTCAGCTCCACGGACAACGCCAACCGATAGGCTGCTTCCCCCCCCCCCCCCGTTCAACAACTTCAAACGGGCAAAAAAACCTTCTACTCAACTTCTTGAGTCGGCGAATCCGTGAGACGCCTTTGAACGGCTTGATCTTCAAATAGACCCAATCACCTACCGCAAACTCCAACTTCCTGTGACGAGCATTAAAGTATTTTGCTTGCCGGTCTTAAGCCACCTTCATACGCTCTTGAATGGTCCGCACGAACTCACAAGCATCAACTACCACCTCCTTTCCCCAAATTTTGGTGTCTCCCGCCTCTGCCCAAGACATCGGTGTTCGACACCATCTCCCATAAAAGCTTCGTATGGTGCCATTTTTATACTTGCTTGATAACTGTTATTGTATGCGAACTCCACCATAAAGAGGTGATCTTCCCACTTCTTACCGAAGTCAAGAATGCACATTCTCAGCATATCCTCCATAGTACGGTTCGTTCTTTCAGTTTGCCCATCAGTTTGAGGATGGAACGTCGTACTGAACTTTATCTTCATGCCCAAACTCTTCTAAACCAACCTCCAGTCCTTGGATGTGAAACGTCCGTCACGATCGCTGACTATACTTTTAGGAATCCCGTGCAGTCACACAATGTTGCGAACATACAACTCCACTAGCTTCTCCACGCTGTCCTCCTTCCGATTTGGGATGAATTGAGCCACTTTGGTTAAACGATCCACGATCACCCAAATAGCATCATTGCCATGCTGCGATCTATGCAAACCATGTACAAAATCCATGGAGATGTCCTCAAATTTCCACTCAGGGATTGGAAGAGGCTTCAGGAACCCACTCAGCTTCTGACACTCGGCCTTCACCAAGGCATAAGTTTGGCATTGATTCACATACAAAACTACGTCCTGCTTCAGCCCCGGCCACCAAAAGGATTTCTTCATATCCAAGTACATCTTTATACTGCCCGGGTGAATGGAGTATTTCGTGAAGTGAGCCTCAAACATCAACTCCTCGCGGAGCTTGCCGAATTGTGGTACACAAATCCATCCGTCCTTCCTCAAAATCCCATCAACCATCTCCCAGATGCTGCTCTCGCCCTTTTGAGCCTCCACCACATATGGTTGAAACTCTGCATCCAAACGGGTCGCTTCCCGAATACGATCAGACAAGTCATTCTGAATTTCAATCCAATTTAACCGAGCCACGCTGGAATCGCCTCTCGCCACACATTCCAAACCAAGGGACTCCCATTCAAGCACCAACCGCTCATTATGGGCTTCTATCCAATTCCCTTGCCCTGAGTACTTTCTACTCAAGGCATCCTCCACCACATTAGCCTTACCTGGCGTATACTGAATCGCCACCTCGTAGTCTCCAAGAAACTCAACCCACCTGCGTTGCCGCATGTTCAAGTCCTTTTGATCCAAGAGATACTTCAGGCTTTTATGATCCGTGAAGATCTCCACCTTTGCACCATACACATAATGTCGCCATATTTTCAACGCAAAAATTACCGCCGCCAACTCCAAGTCATGGACAAGGTAATTCCTCTCATGAGGCTTTAGCTGTCTAGACCCAAAAGCTATCACTTTGCCACGTTGCACCAAAATGCAACCCAAACAGCATCCCGATGCATCACTGAAGATCTGAAATCCCTCGGTCCCTTGCGGTAGACTTAGGATTGGAGCCATCATCAGTCTCTCCTTCAGTGCCTCAAATGCTTGACTGCACTCTTGAGTCCACACAAACTTATGATCTTTATGAGTGAGTGAGGTGAGGGGTAGAGATATCCGCAAAAAATTCTCCACGAATCTCCTATAATACCCGGCTAGTACAAGAAAACTTCGGACTTCCGCCACGGTCCTCAAGACCGGCCAATCTCTGATGGCTTCCACTTTTGTTGGATCCACTACCACCCCATCCCCACTAATCACGTGGCCCAAAAATGCCACCTTCGCTAGATAGAACTCGCACTTTGAGAACTTTGCATACAACTGATTCTCCCTCAACACTTGCAAGACCACTCTCAAGCGGGTCTCATGCTCCACTTCCGATTTGGAATACAGCAAGATGTCATCAATGAAGATAACCACAAAAGAATCCAAGTATTCCCGAAATACTTGATTCATAAGGTCCATGAACACAGATGGCGCGTTCGTTAGCCCGAACGGCATCACCGAAAACTCAAAGTGTCTGTACCTCGTACCAAAGACAGTCTTGGGGATGTCCTCGTCCCGAATTTGCAACTGATAATAGCCTGACTTCAAGTCCAATTTTGAGTATACCACCAACCCCACCAACTGGTCGAACAAGTCGTCTATCCGATGAATCGGATACTTATTCTTAATGGTCAGTTTATTCAGCTCTCGGTAGTCTATGCACAGCCGCATACTACAATCTTTCTTCTTTACAAACAACACCGGCGCGCTCCATGGCAAAGAATTGGGTCTGATATACCCTTGCTCCAACAGTTCCTGTAACTGTACTTTGAGTTCAGCCAACCCCTTTGGTGCCATCCTAAACGGAGGACGTGAAACCGACCTAGCCTCCGACACTAACTCGATCGAGAAGTCGATCTCCCACCGAGGAGGCGCTCCAGGAAGTTCATCCGGAAACACATCCTTGAACTCTGCCACTACGGGCACTTCCTCAATAGACAACTGGGAGAGGCAAACATCCAATAATGCTACCAGCGCTACACCACCCTGGTTAACCGCCCGCATCAATTGCATGGCCGAAATCAGGGAATAGACCACTCCACAAAGGCCCTCAAATTTGACTTCCACCTGCCCTTTGCTCCTTCGGGTCACTTAGATAGGCAGTCAATACTGGCGCGCTTCTCTGCAAGCCAGTCCATGCCCAAAATGACATCGAACTCAACCAATGGTAATACCGCTGCTACCAAAACGAAGTCAACTTCGTCCATCTCCCAACAGATGCGCTGTTTGGCCCCGGTGGTCATGGATGACCCATTAGGCATGCGCACTTTAAGCTACGCGTCCGCCGAAAAAGACTCAACTCCTATTTTCCGGATGAAGCTCTCCGCAAGAAAGGAGTGCGATGCTCTCATATCGAACAATACCCTAGTGGGGTATCCGGAAACTAATACGAAGCCTACAATATAGACATCACACATAAAAGTCTAAAATTATTAAGCACAAAATTAAACTTAAATTTCCTCATACCTGTCACCACATCGGTTTGGCGGATCGCTTCCTGCTGACTAAGGTTGTAGGCCCTTGGTTGCACCGGTTGGAACCGAGAAGCGCTTGACTCCGCCATCTTCCCTTTTTCTGCGGCACTAGGCCGGAGCGCACAGTCTTCTCCTGCCTTGCCTCTTGCTCCGCTCCTCCTTGAGGACAAACACGAGCTATGTGACCCACCTTACCGAAGTTTTAGCGCGTCGGCGGTCCCCTAGAGTTAGAACCTCCAGGCTTCCACTTGCTCTTCTCACCGGACTTGGAAGTGTGAGGCTTTTTCCTCCACCTGCTCCCTTCAAACTTTCCTTAGGATTGGGGAGGCTTCCCTTCCCCTTGCTTGGGAGTGAAACCCTTACGACGTTGGGTTCACTCCAGATCACTCTCCAATATCCTGGCAGCCTCAACTAGCTCATTAAAACCAGCTCTCTTCATGGAAATGAGGGGTTGCCTCAGATTCTCCCTCAGCCCCTGGTAGAAGAGGTTATCCTTCTCTACATCATCTGCCATCGTCGTTCCCGCGTAGCGACCCAAACGGGTGAACTCCTGCACATACTCATCCACCGTCTTGTCTCGCTGCATTAATTGCAGGAACTGCCTCTGAAGGGCCAACCGTGTAGAAACCGGAATGTACCTCTTTAGAAAAGCGTCCCCAAATTCCTCCATTGACGGGGTGCGTCCAGGGAACTGGCGGTCGCTATGGCTCACCCACCACAACTTGGCATCTCCTTCTAACATGAACGCCGCATACTCTGATTTCTTATCTTCTGGCATCTCTGCCGTCCTCAAAAGCTCTTGAATTCGAACCCACCAATCCTTCACATCCATTGGTGTACCAACTCCCTTGAATGACGGGGGATGGAAGCTTAGGAAATACTTCATGTGATGGTCTCCATGTCCGACAACCACCCTTTCCGCCAAATGCTCCACTCTCCTGGCTTCTCCGCCTCGCACGGCCGTCACCGTGTCCGGTGTAGCAGGGGTTGCTACCTGAGCTGCCGCTGCAGCTTGGGCTGCCACCATCGCTTCTGCAAGCATGCGACAGACGTCGTCCGGGTTTACACCCGTGCCCAAAAGACCTGGAGCAGTGGAACTGCTCGCCGAAAGTTCTTCTCTTGCTCTCGACGTACCCGCCTCGTTGCTTGCACTCTTCAAGAAAACAAGAAACAAGGGATCAGTCTCTAATCTCAAGACTCAAACATAAGGACACTCATGGTCTCGCGTTACTCTTATGTGGATAACTTCTCTACGCACTGACCTTGAATAGAACCTGGCTTTGATACCAAATTGTAACACATCCCCTGTAATGACCGTATAACATGGGTCCGGCCGGGGCCCCACAACATACAGACGCCACAGCTTCAGTATTATAAAATGATATAGCTACCCAAACTCAAAACTCAAAGCACAACACAACGGAAACAACCAAAGACACTAGAAGTTATCCACACCTACAAGAGTAACAAAATAGCCTTAAGGCCTTACAACAAGAGTAAATCAAAACTCAAATAATATTAATAAACCAGTCCTGAAAGTGCATAAGCACACCTAGTCTACCTCGGCATGCAAGCCGGTCAAAAAGCATACAACATACAATGCCATAAACGTAAAGCAACAGCAAAAGCGGTAACACTTCATGAGGCTTAGGCCTTTCTGGCCGGCAAGCTAGCTCCTGCTTGCGATCCTTGCCGTGTAAAAATTATTAGTAACGTGGGTCAGTAAAGGATGACCTCAAGCTGTGTAACAAACACATCTCCTCCCAGCCGCCCCTAACGGACCCCGGGGAACCCTCCAACCTGCAAGTCAGCACTTCGTATGCAATATAAATATAAACAAGAAATGCATTAAGAGCAGGCTTGGATGTCTCAAACAACATACACGTTCTCTACTGGTTGAACATTTAATGAAAAGGGGCCTACTTATGCAAAATGTATGAAACAACCCGGGCTTCACCCAAGGCACCCTATAGCGTATGCATCTAGCACAACATCACATCACTTGGGTACTCAACATTTCCCCATTGGCATAAAGCCGCAAACAAAGAGGAACCACAATCCCCTAATGGCATACGAGCCGCCACACGGAACTCTTGCTAAGGCCCCACCCGCTCACGGTCGCAGACCCGGGCATGCCAGCAAACTATGACTTCTCATGTCAGGATTCCGTCCAACACACTGACCGATTCTAAGAACCCTTGCTGGACCCCACCCGCTCATGACCTCATTGCCCGGGCTTGTCCCATGCTCGGCGTTCTCGTCAGTATCACACAAAGGGGACTATTCTCGCCAGGACACTTTCCACACATGACTTGCACGTCACGGGATAGCCAGCTGACCACGGAGACATAGCCACGCCTTGGCACATCACAAACCATGACATTTCCTCCATAATCCCTCATACGTACTGCAGCGTTCCCGCGCATCAAGGAAACCATCTACAGTCATGCGGAGCTAACCTTGTTCATCAAGGAAACCATCTACCGCTCATGCGGAGCTAACCTTGTTCATCAAGGAAACCATCTACCGCCAATGAGGAGCTAACCTTGTCCGGTACCGGCCACACGTACTCATGCAATATAAAGGGAAGAACATCACAAACAACATGAACATCACCAACGGCCTCTTGACGCAGTGGATTTCTATGAATCCTTAAACCTTGTATGCAACATAACCGAGTCGGAGTAACGGTCGCGACTATGGCTTCACACACCATGCCTAATCCACTAACGGAGCGGATCTCTAATGCAAAAATATGTCAGGGACGGACTCAATCGACCCGGAGGTTCCTCTTGAACGTTGGCGACCCAAACCCCTCTCATTTGAGCGTTTGGCTCCCAAAAACTAGAAAAGAAAAGATGCTAAAACATGCATCCTAAAACCGAGAGGAGAAGTGTCGTTACCTTCCGACTCCTCTTCCTAGCCATGGAAAAATAGACGGATGAAAACCTTCGTAACGATCTAGCCTCCCCAGATCTGGACTGGGCTCGCGATTTGGAGCACTGAAGCCTCTCCAACAGCCGGATCTCTACTTCACCTTCTTCCATGCTCTCCCTTCTCTCTATAACTTTAAAAAGAGAACCACTCAAAATAAATGAGGGTTTCTAAGGGTCCAATCCCGTGAATTTCCCATCGGGAACAACCCCCAGCCGTTGGATTCCAAATTAAATAAACGAAGGGCCTTGATTCGAGCCTGAAATGCTAAACCTGGGCCGAACACGGCCCGCGACACACCCGTGTCCAGGGCCATGCCCCCCATTCGCCGTCAAGAATCGACGCGCCTGGAACAACACACGGGCATCCAACGCACCCGTGTTCGACCTGACATGCCCATGTCCCAACTGACACGGCCATGTGGTCGGCTGTGTGCCTCCATCGACACAGCTCCGAAAACAACCCGAGACTCACACGGGTACTGGACACGCCCATGTCCTTTCCCGTATCTAACTCAACACGCCTGGGCCCCAGGTCGTGTTCACTGTCTCGACACTTCGTCGAGCGAAATTCGTCGACTGCCTGACACGGCCTTGGACACGCCCGTGTCCTAGGTCGTATGCCTTGTCTCGACACCTCGTCGAGCAAAATTCGTCGATTGCCTGACACGGCCTTGGACACGCCCGTGTCCTAGGCCGTGTGCCTTGTCTCGACACCTCGTCGAGCGAAATTCATCGACTCCCCGGGCCGATCGTCGACACGGGCTCGACACACCCTGAGACACGCCCGTTTCTCAGGCCGTGTTCTCTGCTCGACGATCGTCGACTCCAAAATCGTCGACCTCCCGACCAAAACATCGACTGGATCCTGACACACCCTGGGACACGCCCGTGTCCCAGGCCGTGTGCCCCCTGCCAGAAACCAATTCTCCTTCTACAAATTTTGGGGCGTTACACCTGGAGCCTCTTCCAGCCGACGTTTTGGCCACCCCGACCACCTCCCTGGCCGGCCACCACCACCACCACCTCTGTTGAGGTGGTGGCTAGCATTTGGCAGCGACCATGCCGCCGGAGGCGGCGGTTTCTGGCGAACTCTCCCCACCATTTTTCATGGAATTTCAAGTAAATATTCTCTCCAATCTGGATCGTTTAAGACCGACTTCTCAACCTAAACTAGTCTAGATCTATCACGCATAGAGAGGAGAAGGATTGGACATTGCCGGCGGCCTGAAGTCGGGAAGATCGCCGGGAAGCCATTTCTGAAAGTTATGTCGCTCGGCTTCTACAACAGCAAGGTGGCGAGGCTCGGTTTCTTCGGGTAAGGACAGGGAAAGGCTTCTCTCAACCCACTGGTGGTGTTTGAAGCTTCAGATGGGGAGAGGAGGGGCTGGATCATCAATGTCCTTCAAATCCATTAATGGCTACGCTCGGCTATGGAGGAGGGGGGCTGAATCAGGTCTGATGGCCGGGAGAAACGGCTGGAAACTTCTCCCCTTCCCCGGGGAATTGAATTCAGCCAATAAATGTGGCCTTTGGCGAACCATTTCCTTCCCTCTCCTTCCTTGTTTCTCTCTCCTACTCACGACGATTCTGCCCAGAACCGCCGTGTCACGCCTGGTGACACGGCTGTGACACGGGTGTGTATTATCGACATAGGTGTGTCTAGTGGGCGTGTTCCCTTCTGTTCGATGAAATGAGCTGAGCTTGACCAAATGAGCTCGACGAAATGAGCTCGACGATCGTCAGGCTGACAACACGCCTGGCAACACGGGCGTGTCGGGGGCGTGTTCCCCCCTATTCTACGAAATGAAATCGACGATCGTCGAGCTGAGCTCGACGAAATGAGCTCGACGATCGTCGGGCTGACGACACTCCTGGCGACACGGGAGTGTCGGGGGCGTGTTCCCCATGTTCTGTGAAATGAACTTGATGATCGTCAAGCTGGGCTCGACGAAATGAGCTCGACGATCGTCGTGCTGACGACATGCCTGGAGACACGGGCGTGTCGGGGTTGTATTCCCCCTGTTCTACGAAATGAACTCGATGATCGTCGACCTGAGCTCGACAAAATGAGCTCGACGATCGTCGGGCTGACGACATGCTTGGCGACACGGACATGTCGTGGGCGTGTTCCCCCCTGTTCTATGAATTGAACTCGACGATCGTCGATCTGAGCTCGACGAAATGAGCTCGACGATTGTCGGGTTGATGACACGCCTGGCGATACGGGCGTGTCTGGGCCGATACGGGCGTGTCAGACCCAAAAGAGTTGTTTTCAGGGAATTTGTGTGGCTATTTATTTCTTCCTATAGGATCTGATAGTTCAGATCTCCCCTTGCTGATATAGGGCTGAGCTATAGGCAGACCAAGGTGATTTTCACCTTGGCCTTCTTCACTTGGTCCCTTGGGCTTCCTAGGGTTTTGACATGACCAAAACCACTCTTGGGGGTCTAGTCGGAAATGGGATGTTACATGATGCCACATTAGTAGGGTATAACTGCGGACGCTGCGAAAAAACTCCTACTTCTCACATAAAGAAATATCTTTAAGTTATTTAGAGACAAATCCAGTTTAAGTGAAGCAGTTAGCAGTTATCCAATTTAAATATAGTGATTTAGCATTTTAAAACATGCAATTCATAAATTAATAATGGCAGTTTTGTACTTATAAATACCTATCATGTAATTCTAGCATAAAACATCTCAGAGATCAAGTAATCCAAACATTCAGAAAGAAAACAAGTAGCAACTAGCAAAAGTATGAAAAATCAACCATCCTCTGGGCGTCAACAATCTCACATGAACCCACATAAAACAAAAGTATGTCTGAACTAGGTAAAGTAAACTAAATCAACAAATTACCACGCAACGACGAGGTCAAAACTACAGCCTATACTACTGCTCAGGAACACCAAAACCAGCTCCTCTACCAGCTATAACTCTGAACCTGAGGCATTCCAAAGATAGAACACCTCAACAAGAAAGTACAAGTGATGGCAGAAAATTAAGCCAAAAGTAAACATAGGTCAAAGGGGTACCAACCCAAGACAAAAATACTGAAGTAAAGTACAAAAGTAAGGTACAAAACTCTGAAAGGAACACTAATGTGAATCGTCACGTACAACAAAAGTACCCCAGATGCATAAGACTATAAGGGGAAAAAATCATGATTAAATCATCAGGAAGAATAGCAAAACTATATTATCCACCTGTAGTAAACTCTACCCAAAAAACACAGACATGGTGGTCACTCATCCGGGCACCCCCCCACCCCCCCCCCCCCCCCCACACACACAGATATATTATCTGTCTAATTGCGAGGGAGACTCAAATACTCCACCATTCACCGCAAATGTCCAAAACTCGGTAGAGTTCCACATGGGACTAATAGAGGGATCAATCATTGTCGCGGTGGTTTCATCCACTAATAACACCCGCAACGAAGAAAACCATGACCGCCACAATCCATAATGACCTGAGTTTAGAGCTCAGAGGCCCACCACAACCCTTCGTAGGCCTGGCGGCTTGTCTCGCCCCACGGCATCGCTACGAAGGAAACCAAGATTTAAATCTCAAGACTTGGCACATTGGATTCTACTAATCATATCGAGATTAAAGTGACGGTTGATAAACTTTTACGAAGGATTTATAATCCTAGATAAACTCTAATATGTCCTATCTAATAGTTAAGGGACGGTAAAAAGAGCAAGATTCAACCACATCATCAAAACATATATCACTTTACAAGATATGATTAGCAAAATCAAGAACATGTAAATACCGGTGGATTTAAACAAAGGATTAAGACAGAACAATAATCAACAAGTTATTAATGATAGCGACAACAAGACGTTAGAAATTTCAGTAGATCTGGAGAAAGAAGGGAAGAGGGGAGTAAAACCATCACTTGCCTTGGATTTGTCGGAGAAGACCTCCAAAATCGCACCACATCGTACATCGGGAATAAGGAAGATGAGGGAAGTCGAAATCTGAGCAAAGATGGATGAAATAGAGATTAGGGCCAATAACCGTAACGAGAAAAACTCAAGAAATTGGGAAGTTTTTACCACGATGACGTAGCTCTCGTTAACAGCTTTCTGGATCTATCTTCGGTTGAAAATTTCTAGAACCGGAGCACAGTCAGCGGACATCGGAAGATTCACGAATGGACGTTCTCTCTCTCACTCACGCCTCTCTGGTTCGGGAAGGAGGAAGTACGACTTAAGGAGTAGAAGAAGTTTTTTTTTATTATATCTCTTAAGGAGATGAACCAGGATCGGCTGAACCAGAAATCTCGACATGAAGTATGGATTTCTCGAGTACAATGAAGATTTCTCGGGAACAGAGGGAAGGTATCTCGAGAACTAAGGAATATTCTCGGGTAGGGAAGAAAGGCTTCTCGAGAACAAGTAGAAGTACTAGTCGGTAAGAACGACTCATGTTCTCGAGTACAAGGTAGAGTCTTCTAGAGAACAAGACGGCCTTCTCAAGAATAAGTAGAAGTACTACTCGGGAACAACGACTCATGTTCTCTAGTACAAGGTAGAGTCTACTCGAGAACAAGATGTCCTTCTCGAGCACAAGTAGAAGTACTACTCTTGAACAACGACGCATGTTCTGGAGTACAAGGTAGAGTCTTCTCGAGATCAAGATGGCCTTCTCGAGAACAAGGGATGATCTCGAGTACAAAAAAAGACTTCTCGAGAAGATACTATGGACTTCTTTAGAAGGGCTTCTGGACAACTCGAGAACGACGAATCGATTTCTCGAGAACAAAAGAGGATTTCTCGAGAACTAAATAAAACTTGTCGAGTACTAAATAGACTTCTCGAGAACTAAATAAACTTCTCGAGAACTAAAACTGCATTTCCCGAGAACAAGAGGGTGCATCTCTAGAACAAAATGAGTATTTCTCGAGAGCTTCAAGACCTCTTGGGAACTAGAGGAGGGATTTTCTCGAGATGAAGCAGGACTTCCCGGGAATAAAGACATCATTTCTCGAGAAGGAATATAAAATTCTCGGGAACAGCTCCCAGCTTCTCGAGAGAAGAGACTGTTCATCACGACTACAAAGCATGTTTTCCCAGAAATAAGCAAGAAAATATAAGAAATTCAGATTTGACTATTATTCCAGGATAAATCGCTGACCCTAAAAATTTAGCATCGAAAACAACACTAATATTCGACATACCATTCTTGAGACACATACATCAAGGTTTACTATTATCATACAAGCCATAAATTTAATTCTTCCAACAAGAAATCATTCAATCTCATCAAAAACTCCAAAAATCTAGTCAAACAGACCCAACGGATGCGGAAACGCACTAATGGGGAAGCACCATCAAGAAGACGTAAAAAAGGTAATGCCAAGATGTCATAATTATGACGACACCAAATCAAATAATAACATCGGAAAATCGGGGGCGTTACATTCACTCCCCCAAAAAAGAAGTTTCGTCCCGAAACTTGTCATAACATTAAAACGAAACAAAAATGAAAACCAAAGACCACAAAAAAACATGAAGACATACCAGAACTAAGGGAAGAGGTGCGGATGAGATTCCCTCATCACCGACTCCAATTCCCACATCGCGCTCTCGACATCTTGATTTCTCTAGAGAACTCTAACCATGGGGATGGTCTTTCTCCTCAAAACACGATCTTGAGATTCCAAAATACGGACAGGCTCTTCCACGTACGTTAGGTTGGGCTGAATCTGCATCACCGAGTCAAGGATTTGACGATCACTACGAACACACTTCCGCAACTGGATCACATTGGACACATCATGGACACCGGGGAAGGTAGCAGGTAAATCCAGTCTATAAGCTGACACTCCGATGCGCTCAAGAATCTGAAAAGGTCACAAATACCGGGGATCTAACTTGTGGTTCCTTCCAATTTTTTAACATCTAACATCAGAGAGACTTTCAGAAAACCCGAGTCCCCAATAGAGAACTCCAGATCAACCCTTCATCGATTAGTATATTTCTCATAACATTCTTGTGTTATACGGAGCTTCTCACGAATATGAGTCAAAACACAATTCATCTCTTCAAGGGCTTCTGGACCTAGTAGCGGTCTCTCACAAACATCAGCCCAAAACAAAGGTGTCCTACAATGCCTACCATACAAGGCCTCAAACGGGGCCATCTGCAGACTCTCTTGATAACTATTACTGTATGAGAATTCAATGAGTCTGAGACGCTCATCCCAAGAACCACCGCGATCCAATATATAACACCTGATCATATCTTCCACGATTTGATTTACTCTTTCCGTCTGACCATTTGTCTACGGATGATAGGCGGTGGAATACCTTAAATCGGTACCCAACCCCTCCTACAAACTCTTCCAAAAGCGAGAGGTAAATCTAAAGTCTCGATCCAATACAATGTTAACAGGCACTCCATGTAATCTGATGAACTCATCAAGGTATAACTCAGCTATCTTCTTCATAGAATACCCAATCTAAAAGAGCACAAAGTGAGCACACTTATCCAATCTATCAACTATCACCCAAACACAGTCATGTCCATGGGTTGATGTTGGTAAACTGGTGATGAAGTCCATCAAAATACTCTCCCACTTCTAGCTTGGAATATCAAGCGACGTTAATTTACCACCAGGACTTCTATGGTCACCCTTAATACGCTGACACGTATAACATTTCGACACAAACTTTGCTATATCATTCCACATTCCCGACCACCAAACAATTTACTTTAGATCTTTATACATTTTGGTGGAACCAGGATGGTAGGAAACACTGAAACCATGAGCTTCATTACAAAGTTTAGCCCGAATGTCACCAAAAGCGGGAATACAAAATCTACCCCAATATCTCAGAGTGTCTAGCTCATCCAAAGAAAAATCATGTAGCTCTCTCATCTCAGTTCTATTTCGAAGATCCGACAATTCAGGGTCATCCTTCTGGTGTACCATGGCAAGAGAAATCCAAGAGGGCTCTTCTTCTTCCAAACTAGCAGACACAGTACTACTCCCAACTCCAATGTCCATCAACAAGAATTCTTCCATCAGGGACTGTACAGACAGATTGAAGATTTTGGCGGTCTTCCTACTCAAAGCATCAGCTACTACGTTATCCTTTACCGGATGATAAAGAATCTTCACTTTATAATCAGCCACATATTCTAACCACCTATGCTGGCACAAATTTAGCTCCCTTTTAGTGAAGACGTACTTCAAACTCTTATGGTCTGTGTAGATCTTGCACAGCGCGTCATACAATAAATGTCTCTAAAGCTTCAGTGCATAAATTACTGCAACAAACTCTAAATCATGCGTAGGATAGTTTCTTTCATGAATCTTTAATTACCTAGATCCGTACGTCATCACCTTTCCTTCCTGCATCAAAACACAACCCAGTCCAATGTGTGATGCATCCACAAACACAGCGTACTCAACTCCTTCAGTAGGCAAGGTTAAAACTGGTGCAGTACACAATCTATTCTTCAGCTCTTGGAAAGCTTCTTCACACTTATCGCTCCAAAAGAACGCTGTGTTCTTCTAGTTAAGTGTACTTAGAGGAGCGGACAACACTGAAAGCACCTCCACGAACCTCCTATAATAGCCGGCCATGCCTAAGAAGCTCTGAATGTACTTAGGTGTAGAAGGTCTCTTCCATTCCATTACAGCAGAAATCTTGGTCAGGTCTACAGAAATACCGCCCTTGCTCACAATATTACCCAGAAAGGACACCTGAGGTAGCCAGAACTCACACTTGCTCAACTTCACAAATAACTTATGCTCCCTCAGGGTCGACAAAACAAATTGCAAATGTTGAGTATACTCCTCAACACTGTGGGAATACACGAGGACATCATGATGCCGGGTATATCCTAGAGATTCGTCACGGAGGCCATGATAACGCTTATGACACGATCTACGCTCTCTATTCCACACGTTGACGAAAACGCAGACACAACAACTATTTTATTTATCGCTCGCGCTAACAATATGGATCGCCGTTCCGCAAATAGATCGAGTGTTGGCTATAGGCCAAACTCTTTCCGGCTAAATGGGATAATCTTGATCCCGAACGAGCTTCTGGGTTGTACCAAAATAGATCCACCAAGAACAAAATTATTCGAAAGTTGGTACGATCTATCCCAACAAAAAAAAGATAATGAGGATCGCCAATCCTCTTACGAATCTTTCGGAAATCAAAACGAAAAATACCGATCAATTAGGGGATTAACCGCGAAGAAAAACAAATCGGAAAATAACGCAAAAATTCGTCCACCACAAGAACTATCTAGAGAAAGAAAACTCTTGGTAGAATTTTTCGTTACCCCTCTCGGATTTGTAGATCCGTGATGCGTGGATCCACCAAGTTTGATCGCTTCTCCGTTGAAAGTCCACGGGAAGCGCGCTACGGATGATGAACGTGCTAATCTCCTTCACTTCACGCTGTGGAGGAAACCCCTATCTTCTTCCTTGCAAACAACCTCTCATGCATGGGCCAAAGTATCCTTGGAGAGAGAGGATCTTCGGTGGCCGTGAGCAAGAGGGAGAGGAGAGTAGCCGAGCACTAGAGAGATGGGGGCGGCCGAGAGCAAGAGGGAGAGAGGAGATGGCCGAACTCGTGAAGGAGGGAGCCTTGAGGCCGGCGGTTTGGAGGAAGGAGAAAGAGCGGGGGGGGGGGGGGGGGGGGGGGCGGCTAGGAGAAGAAGAGAGGGAAAAAATTAGGATTGGCAAAATTCAAGTTTTGATTTCAATTTAATTCTACCATCAAAAGAAAAGTTCAAGGCCTTATATAGGCTTACATCTCAAATCAAATAACAAGTGGCTAAAGGCACACCACATAAAGAAAATGCATAAATTAAATAATGTTTTTTTTAAAAAGCCATCATGAAACGGCTATTAGCACACCAAAGCTAACATATCAAATATGAGTCTTGTTGCGAGGGCGAAGCTTGTAACCATGACCGCTACGACGTCGCACGTCCTTTGCCAGCACATCTTCAACATAGTCATTCCCACGTTGGCCGTCCTGGTGGCCGTCGTCATCACCGTCGCCATCACCGTCGCCATCACCGCCGCCATCACCGTGGCCATCACAGTCGCCATCACCGTCGCCATCACCGTCGCCATCAATCCTCCGCCGCTCAAAAGGACTCATCTCCGATGAGCAGGCTGAAATATAACGGCGTACGAGGTCCGCGTCAAGAAGATCCACCTGTGCAGCAGAGAGCCAAGAGTCGTCTGAAGCCGGACGACCACGCCAACAAACCAAAAATCTGTGAATGTCGCCGTCGGGAGTGGGAAACACATCATCCTGCAAAATCCTGTCAGGCAAGAAATCCGTCCGGGGAAACCTCGGAAAAACGTCAGGTGAAGCAGAAAAACAAGTTTCATCATCAATAGATGGCATACCTCCCGTAGATTTCGAAGGAGAAAGCGATCCAGAATTGAGCTCACCCCCACCCCGTTAGATTGTATAGTGGAATTATTAAACGGAGAGACAGATAGTTCAGGTGGTGGAGCAACAAAAAGCGTTAAATCCAAAATGTTAAACACAGGGGAGATTCCCCAATCAACGGGTAATTCTAACAAATAAGCATTTTCGCCTAATTTCTTCAAAATTCGAAAAGGACCGGCTTTTTTGTTCGCTAATTTTTTTATGGTGCCCGAAGGCATCCGTTCAGGGATAAGACGAACCATAACCAAATCGCCAATGTTCAAGGAGACTGCTCGCCTATGTACGTTAGCATTCGATTGATAGATAGAATATTTCTTAGCTAACGTCTTGCCAATATGCTCATGTAGAGTGTGAACGTGTGAAGCGAAGTCCTGTGCAAATTGACTTGACTTAAAAGAAGGCGGTAACGGCACCAAGTCAAGAGGCACTGGCGCCTTATAACCATGCACTATCTCATTCGGAGACAACCCTGTGGACCTGTTCTTAGAATTATTGTACGCTAGTTGAGCATGCGGAAGGATAAGATCCCACGTACCTTTATGTTCGCCCACTAAACAACGAAGTAACCCTCCCAAGCTACGGTTGACAACTTCTGTTTGCCCATCTGTTTGGGGATGATAGGCCGATGAAAACATAAGTTTAGTGCCCATGAGTTTCCAGAGTGTCTTCCAAAAATAACTTGTAAATTTTACATCCCTATCACTCACTATCGTCTTGGGAACACCCCGATGTGCCACGACCTCCTTGAAATACAATTTTGCTACATTTGAAGCATCGTAGGTGTTATTACTAGAGATAAAAAAGGCCATTTTGGAGAAACGGTCTACTACGACTAGAATAGAATCATGACGCCTCAATGTCATGGGTAAACCCAAAACAAAATCCATGCTGACATCTTCCCATTGTACCGACGGAATTGGAAGTGGAGTGTAAAGACCCACATTGGTCTTGTTTCCCTTTGATAGTTGACAAATACGACAACTTCCTACGATTTTGTTGACCATGGGTCTGAGGCTCGGCCAAAAGAATTTATCCTCTACGAGTGTTATCGTCTTGTCTCTACCAAAATGTCCGCCTAACCCTCAGCTATATAATTACTATATGATAAAATGTCGTAATGACGAGTGGGGAATACATAGTTGCAAATGTTTAAATAAGTATCCGTCACGGGTATAGTACGCCGAAATGGTGGTAGAGGAATTGCCCTGAGCGGCGAAATAAATTTCCTTAAAGTCTGGGCATTGGACATATTCATCTTTGATCCTCTCAAATCCTATGACCGACACTTCCATGGTAGTTAGTAATAAGGTGACCCTACTTAATGCGTCCGCCACACGATTTAATGTACCCTTCAGATGCTTGATAATGAAAGTATACTCATGTAGGTACGAGATCCATTTAGCGTGTCGTGGGCTAATCTTATTTTGAGAATTAACAAATTTGAGGGCCTCATGGTCCGATAATATCACGAATTCTTTTGATATAAGGTAATGTCGCGAATGTTGGAGACAACGAGTCACGACATAGAATTCGCAATCATAATTAGAATAGTTTAACTTTGGGCCGGCTAGTTTCTCGCTAAAATATCCTAGCGGATGTCCCTCTTGACTTAACACTCCTCCGATTCCGATCCCCGATGCATCGCATGATAGTTCAAACACTTTACTAAAATCCGGTAATCATAGTAAGGGGGCTTCAGACATACGTTCCTTAATCGTTTGGAAAGCACTAGTGGCCGCTTTAGTCCAACTAAATTCTCCTTTCTTCATACACTCAGTGATGGGTGCCATAATACTACTAAAATTCTGAATAAATCTTCGGTAAAACGTGGCCAACCCATGGAAACTTCGAACTTCCCTTATATTCTTGGGTTCCGGCCACTCTTTAATTGCTTGAACCTTCTTTGGATCCACATGAATGCCATATGAACTCACGATGTATCCTAAGAACTCTATGGAAGACACACCGAATGCGCATTTTTTTAGATTAATAAATAAATTCTCATTGCGCAATGTGGTAAGGATTGTTCTTAGGTGAGTTTCATGATCCCCCGGAGAGATGCTAAACACCAAAATGTCGTCGAAATAGACCACTACAAATTTTCCCATGTAGGGTTTAAAGACTTGGGTCATCAATCGCGAAAACGTACTAGGTCCATTGGTAAGTCCCTATCCAAGCACTAGCCATTCATATAGTCCATCCTTAGACTTAAATGTCGTCTTCCATTCATCTCCCTCCCGTATTCGTATTTGATGATAACCGCTCTTAAGATCCAACTTAGAGAACGTGGCGGCTCGTGATAACATATCTAGTAAATTATCCAAGCGGGGAATGGGGAACCGATACTTGACAGTTATTTTATTTATAGCCCGATAATCGACACACAATCGCCACGTTTTATCTTTCTTCGGGACTAACAAGGCAGGGACGGCACAAGGACTTTTACTATGACGTATAAATCCTTTCGCTAACAAATCTGAAATTAATTTTTGCAACTCCTCATGTGAGGAGGGGTTGAGGCGGTAATGGGGCTGATTCGGCAACGAAGAACCCGAGACAAAATCTATCTCATGCTGGATATCACGCATAGGTGGCAACTGAGGTGGTAAGTCCACCGGGTATACATCCTTATACTCTTCTAAGAGAGTTCGAAGGGATAACGAGAGGCTCGCTAACGAAGGTGCATCCTCCTTAGCTTGTAGACCAACTAGAGCGTAGATAACTCCATCCATGAAAGTCTCACGCTCTAACTCTTTCCTACTTATCAGACTTATCGTTTTCTTTTCTACCGGCACAATGGTATCTTTGGACGCAGGTGACGGATCCTTGGGCGGCGATGGTTTCAATACAATGGTCTTACCATTGAATTTGAACTCATAAGTATTGGCTCGTCCAAAATGGGTCACGTCATAATCATAAAGCCAAGGTCGTCCTAGTAAGACAAGACACACGTCCATGGGGATGACGTCGCACCACACTTTATCAACGTAGTTTTTAATGTTAGTGGCACCAAGCATAGCTTAGAGACCGCTATTGACGTCTTGTTTACCCACGCGATTTTATAAGGATGTGGGTGCGTCTCGGTGACTAAATGCATGCGTGCGATGGCGTTCTCCGAAACGACGTTCATGCAACTACCGCTATCAATAATTAATTTGCACCATTTTTCACCGCACTTAAAATTTAAGGTAAATATATTTGTCCGGTTGAACTCGTCCAACGCTCGCGGTGTGGCCAAAATACATCTCATCACCATCATGTAAGAATCGTCCTAATGTCACTCGGCTCGGCATCAGATTCTTCTCCCGCTCCATAGACGATATCGGCAGGCTCAGACGTGGAGTCTAATAGGGCTAACGGTTTGCTCTTCATGGGGCACTCACTAGAATAGTGCCCTTGGATTCCGCATGAATAACACGTGGCATTAGTCTTGCTGATTCGTCCTATTGGTACTCGCTCACCGGTGGGATTCCGGTTATTCCTAGCGGTAATAATAATGGACTCCGAATCCGTCGATCGATACTTTCCCTTGTCTCGCGTGGAGGAAGATGAATGCGGTCCTAAGAGGGATTTTCCCTTCTGAAAGTTTCGTCCTTTGGTTTTGTAGGCGTTGTGTTTTTCAATATCCAAGGCGGCATTGAACGTGGTGTTAAGGTCCGTGTGACCATAACGCAAGAGCTTGCTTTGAATGTCCGGGTTGAGACCCTTACGAAATCGGGAGAGTGTGATTTCGGGCATCTCACGAACATCACAACGCACCAACATATCCTTAAGTTGTCCCATGTATTCTGCTACCGAAGCGTTACCTTGACGAAGGGAGGCTAAGTCGTCGAACATTTGGGTCCGGTAATAAGTGGGAACATATTGGTCGTGTAGAAGTGCTTTCATGGCATCCCACCCAATTGGGGGTGCTCCATTAACCGTACCTAATCATCTCTCTTCGTTCAACCAGTATGTCTTTGCCCTTCCTAGTAGTTTCATGCGTGCAACCTTCACTTTATCAGCGTCCGTCAGGTCGTGCCATTCAAAATAGCACTCGATTCCCATGATCCAGTCTAGGAATAGTTGGGGCTCTCCCATACCATCATATGAGGGTGAGTTTATTTTAACGGCCCTAGTTACGTCGAACTCATAATGACCTCGAGGTGGGTACTCATCATCCTGATCACGTGGATGATTTTGTCTTTCCTCTCGCTGGTTGGCGGCCGGGGGTTGGGGGCCGGTCAGTTTCTTCCAACGCCGTTGTTTCGGGGCGCCGCTTGATTTACAGCGAGCCCTTCAATTAACTGTGTCAGTGCGTCAAACCTAGCGTTAAACACTTCTCGTAGCTCGGCGATCGTGGCCGGAGCATGCTCATCACCTTGGTTGTTTGCCATGTGTGAGGTGGAGGAAAGATATTCCGTGCCCTGCCTAGTGCGCATGAACGAATGGGACAAACAACGATTTTGTCCTGATTTAAATTACGCGTTAGAATTTTTTGACACTAAATAAGTGAGCAACAGGAAAAATATTTTCAGACTTTTTTTCTTAAAAAAATGAGGAGAAACTTCAGATTTGTTTTTGTAATTTTCTGCAAAAAGTTTTTTTTTGTGTTTTACTAATTGCAGCCGAACTATGTATTGTTTTGAAAAACAAAAATTCAGATTTGATGTGAATCGTAGTGGAAGTGCACACCCTAGCGAACGAGGATAACCCTTGGTAAAAATAAAGGATGGTGTCGATTGGGAAATCAACACAACCTGGCTCTGATACCAAATTGATGCCGGGTATATCCTAGAGATTCGTCTCGGAGGCCACGATAACGCTTATGACACGATCTACGCTCTCTATTCCACACGTTGACGAAAACGCAGCCACAACAACTATTTTATTTATCGCTCGCGCTAACAATACGGATCGCCGTTCCGCAAATAGATCGAGTGTTGGCTATAGGCCAAACTCTTTCCGGCTAAATGGGATAATCTTGATCCCGAACGAGCTTTTGGGTTGTACCAAAATAGATCCACCAAGAACAAAATGATTCGAAAGATGCTAGGATCTATCCCAACAAAAAAAAAATAACGAGGATCGCCAATCCTCTTACGAATCTTTCGGAAATCCAAACGAAAAATACCGATCTATTAGGGGATTAACCGCGAAGAAAAACGAATCGAAAAATAACGCAAAAATTCGTCCACCACAAGAACTATCTAGAGAAAGAAAACTCTTGGTAGAAATTTTCGTTACCCCTCTCTGATTTGTAGATCCGTGATGCGTGGATCCACCAAGTTGGATCGCTTCTCCGTTGAAAGTCCACGGGAAGCGCGCTACGGATAATGAACGTGCTAATCTCCTTCACTTCACGCCGTGGAGGAAACCCCTATCTTCTTCCTTGCAAACAACCTCTCATGCATGGGCCAAAGTATCCTTGGAGAGAGAGGATCACGGGTGGCCGTGAGCAAGAGGGAGAGGTGAGTAGCCGAGCACTAGAGAGAAGGGGGCGGCCGAGAGCAAGAGGGAGAGAGGAGATGGCCGAACTCGTGAAGGAGGGAGCCTTGAGGCCGGCGGTTTGGAGGAAGGAGAAAGAGGGGGGGGGGGGGGGCTAGGAGAAGAGGAGAGGGAAAAAATTAGGGTTGGCAAATTTCAAGTTTTGAGTTCAAGGCCTTATATAGGCTTACATCTCAAAGCAAATAACAAGTGGCTAAAGGCACACCACATAAAGAAAATGCAGAAATTAAATAATGTTTTTTTTAAAAGAGCCATCATGAAACGGCTATTAGCACACCAAAGCTAACATATCAAATATGAGTCTTGTTGCGAGGGCGAAGCTTGTAACCATGACCGCTATGACGTCGCACGTCCTTTGCCGGCACATCTTCAACATAGTCATTCCCACGTTGGTCGTCCTGGTGGTCGTCGTCATCACCGTCGCCATCACCGTCGCCATCACCGTCGCCGTCACCGTCGCCATCACCGTCGCCATCACCGTCGCCATCACATCATCTATGAACACAATAACAAAACGATCCAAGAAATCTTTGAATACTCTATTCATCAAATTCATGAAAGCAGAGGGTGCATTTATCAAACCAAAGGACATCACCAAAAACTCAAAATGTCCATGCCATGAACTAAAAGTAGTCTGTGGAATGTCTGCCTCATTAATTCTCAACTGGTGGTAGCTTGAACGAAGATCGATCTTTAAAACACCGATCTACGACGCAACTGATCAGACAGATCATCAATCCTCGGCAACGAATATCTGTTCTTGATGGTTACCTTATTTAATTCTCGATAATCTATTCAGAGCCTCATGGAACCGTCTTTCTTCTTTACGAACAAAATAGTGGCACCCCACGGAGAAGAACTCATCCTAATAAAACCACACTGCAACGACTCATCGAGCTGAGTACGTAACTCAACCAAGTCACGCGGAGCTATACGGTACGGTGCCTTGGCAATAGGACGAGTACCTAGCTCAAGGTCTATCACCAACTCTACCTCTCTCCCAGGAGGAAGTCCTGGAAGACTATTAGTAAAAACATCTGGAAACTCTTGCACCACTGAGATATCCTCAAGACATGGTGTAACAAAAGCAGTTTCCAAACTAGAAGTAGAAACAAGATATGTGTCACAACCAGACCCAAGAGCTCGACAAGCACGTACCATAGAAATAAATGGGAAGACATTGTCCTAAAAACCATAAACACTCATAGGTTGGCCATTGTCCATCTTGAAGTCCAGTCGCTTTGCCTTGCACTGGATGATCGCATCATACTTGGACAGCCATTCCAAGCCCAAAATCACGTCAAAATCTGCAATATCCAAAACCTTCAAATCCGCAAAGGCTAGGAATTCACTAAGATAATTAGGGCACCTCAAAATTCCTTGATTTGATATCACCAAATTTTCGTATGGAAGCTTGACGTTGAAGTACTCTTGTGATTGATTCACGTCCAAATGATGTCTATCTACGAAACTTCGAGCTATGAAGGAATGGGTGGCACGCGAATCAAAGAGAACGTGCACCCACTTATTCCGCAACATAAACTCCCCAAAAACCATAGTATACATAACTAAATGAATGAAAACTAGGGCAAACAATACAGATTAAAAGTTAAACTAGGATCTAACCTGTGATCACTTATGTAGAGGTCTGAGCTTCCTCCCAGGTCACCACGTTCAGCTTTCCTTTCCCTTTGTCCTGATTTGGTGGCGGCGGCAGAGCCCGAAGCAGAGCAGGTTGTAGTGGGGACTGAGCCTGGGAGCATGAAGACTTCTGGTGCCCCTTCAGCCCACACTGGAAGCAAGCCCTATCCTTCGACCAACAATAACTTACGACATGTCCCATCTTTGGATAGAACGTGCACACTAGATCTCCCTTGAGTGCACCTTGGATGGCGAGTACCTGCTGCTACTTTAGTGTGGCAGTCCTTTTGAAACACCTTTGGTAAGGGTGGCCAAATCGACCACAAAAGCTACATATTTCTCTACTTCTCTTCTTAGAAGAAGTGTCATATGCCCTAGAGCCCGCATCCTCATCACCCTTCATCTTCTCTTTTCTCACCACAGTACCTTGATTCTTGGCTTTTTCAATCGCCTCAACTTTTAGAGTGTCTTCCACTACCTCAGCATAACGTTTCGCTCTATAAGCGCATGCCAACTGTTGGACATAGCTCCTTAGTCGTCCTAGAAAACATTTCACTCTTCCCTCCTTTGAATCTACCATATCCGGAGCAAATCTTCTTAACTTACTAAATTCAATATCATATTCGCTCACCATGAAGTGTCTCTGCATTAGATGCAGGAAATTATTCATCAGACGGACCTGCTCGACCGAAGGTAGAAACTTTTTATGCATCATCCTCTTGAAAGACTCCCAAGAGCATCCTTCATTCAAACTCTCCCTTTCCTGAATCCACTAGCTCTTTTCTAGGCCTTTTAGCTAGTAGGCCACAATCATCAGCTTTTGGGCATCTACAATCCCCGAATACGAGAACATATCTTCTATGGAAATGATCCAATCATCCAGAACCATAAAGTCGGCACTCCCGTCATAAGTGGGAGGTCCTAATCGCTGGAAATGTGAAATAAAATTCATCTCTGGTAGTAACAACAATGGGAGCACCATAGGAGCAGGATTAGCGGGTATGGCTTGAAGCACGACAGAATCTTGCACTACAGGTTATTGCGCAGGTGCGGTAGATAACAAAGACTGAATCTGTGATTGCATCGTAACTAACTGTCTCGATAGATCCTCGTTACTCTGATGCAAACTCTCGATCACTATATCACTTTGCGTGCCAGACGACTCACACTACGACTTGGGAGTCAACCTCGTCGCAGGACATCTAGCCGACATTTTTAGAAAAGTAACGAACGACTCATCAAAATGCTAAATTACAACTAGGCCACACAACTAGTTCAGACTATACTTAAAAGTCACTTGCTTAGGCTGTAACTTGCTCTGAGATTTTATGATGATGTTATGTCCTACTTAGGATGATATACTCTCATCCTATTAACTAATGTGTCTATGATATGAATGCATGAATTCTTTAGTTTATTTAAAAAAAAAATCATGGGTGTACACGTGTTATCATGTAATACTTAACCTAGCACGCGTGCTTATGTGATGATATGGCATGTATGCATTGCTATGTATTCTAAAAAGGCCTTAATGCACCTATGAGTGACATACACATGAAATATTATGTGTCCCATACTACATAACATCATATGCAACGAGAAAAGAAAACGTGCTAATGGGCACCCATGTGATGGTGGTTATGCATCCCATACTACATAACCGTCATATGTTGCCACCTATGGTGGATTCATATACAAACACATATTATGCATCTCATACTACATAATATGCCCCATATACTTCTTATCGTACTATGAGTGTATTGACTATGCTTCAGTTAAGAAGTACTGATGACACATCGGTGCGTGTATGCAAATGAATGGAGGAATTCCAAACTATAAAAGATTAGTCGGTTCGACCAACTTGTCAAACCAACCTCCCTCTGATACCAACTGTCACAACCCATATTTTCACTGCCTTAAAAGATATATCAGAGTGACGAAAAATGCGCGTCATGATGCCACGTTAGCAGGGGATAACTGCAGATGCTCAGGCAAAACTCCTACTTATCACATAAAGAAAGATCTTTAAGTTATTTAGAGACAATTCCATTTTAAGTGAAACAGTTAGTTGTATCCCTCGACTTAGTGGTTCATCTAGTCCACGAGAAAAAAATAGTTATACGCTGCGGAAAATACTTCTTTTACAAGGTTAGACATCCTACATGAGAATAAAGGTCCCCAGAGGACAACTCAAGGTATGTAAGGTTCTCGGTTTATAATAGAAGTAAAAGTAGCTTTTACGGTCATTAAATATAGTGATTTAGCATTTTAAAACTTGCAATGCATGAAGTAATAATAATAGTTTTGTACTTATAAATACCTATCATGTAATCCTAGAATAAAACATCCCAGAGAATGAGTAATCCAAACATTCAGAAAGAAAACAAGTAGCAGCTAGCAAAAGTATCCAAAATCAACCATCTTGTGGGAATCAACAATCTGACACGAACTCACATAAAACAAAAGTATGTCTGAACTAGGTAAAGTAAACTAAAACAACAAACTACCTCGCAGCGGAGAGGTCAAAACCGCAGCCTATACTGCTACTCAGGAACTCCAAAAGCAGCTCCTCTACCAGCTACAACAATGAACCCGAGGCATTCCAAAGACAGAGCACATCAACAAGAAAGTACAAGTGACGATAGAAAAGTAAGCCAAAAGTAAACATAGGTTAAAGGGGTACGAACCCAAGACCAAAATTACTGAAGTAAATTACAAAAGTAAGGTACCAAAAATCTGAAAGGAACACTTACATGAATCTTCACGTATAACAAAAGTACCCCAGATGCATAAGAGTATAAGGGGAAAAATCAATATTAAATCATCAGGAAGAATAACAAAACTCTATTAGCCACCTCTAGTCAACTCTACCCAAAAAATACGGGCAGTGTGGTCACTCATCCGGACACACCCCTCACAGATATATTATCCGTCTAATTGCGGAGGAGACTCAAGCACTCCACCATTCACCACAAATGCCCAAACACCAGGTAGAGTTCAACAAGGGATTAATAGAGGTTTAATCATTGTGGCATGGTTTTGATCACTAATAACTCCCGCAACAAAGAAAATGATGGCCATCATAATCTGTAACGACCCGGGTTTAAAGCTCAGAGGCCCACCATAACCCTTCCTATTCCTGGCGACTTGTCTCTCCCCACAGCATCGCTACGAAGGAAACCATGACATAAATCTCACGACTTGGCATATCGAATTCTACTAAACATATCTAGATTTAAGAAATTGTTGATCAAACTTTAGGAAGGATTTACAATTCTAAATAAACTCTAACATGTCCTACCTAATAGTTAAGGAACGATTAAAGAGCAAGATTTAACTATATCATCAAAACATATACCACATTACAAGATTAGATTAGAAAAATCAAGAACATGTAAATATAGGTGGATTTAAACAAAGGATTACGACACACAATAATCAATAAGTTATTAATGATAGCGACAACAAGAAGTTAGAAATTTCAGCAGATAGGGAGAAATAAGGGAAGAGGGGAGTAAAACCATCACTTGCCTTAGTTTTGCTAAAGAAGACCTCCAAATCACACCACGATGTAGATCGGGACTAAGGAAGACGAGGGAAGTAGAATTCTGAACAAAGATGGCCGAAATAGAGGTTAGGGCCAAAAACCCTAATAAGAAAAGCTCAAGAAATGGGGAAGATTTTACCACGATGACGTAGCTCTCATTGAGAGCTTTCTGGATCTATCTTTGGTTGAAAATTTCGAGCACCGAAGCACCGTCGGCGACCACAGGAAGATTCATGAACGAACGTTCTCTCTCTCGCTCACATCTCTCTAGTTCGGGAAGGAGGAAGTACGGTGTACAACCCCATGTTCGCCGAGTGGGTACTGCCAATCCAAGCGATCGGAACAAGGCACCTAGCCCTAACCAAAAAAACATGCAGGTAGGCAGCATGTGGCCAGCTCGCTCTAGCCCAAGTCAGGCGAGCAAACCGGGCGAGCTGGTGCCCTTCTCCCCTCTAGCTCGCCCGCCATTCTTCGAGCAGAGTTTGGGCTCGCCATTCGCCGAGCAGAGTTTGGGCTCGCCATTCGTCGAGCAGAGTTTGGGCTCGCCATTCGTCGAGCAGAGTTTGGGCTCGCCATTTTTCGAGCAGAGTTTGGGCTCAGCATTAGTATTGCAGAGTTTGGGCTTGTCATTCGTGGAGTAGAGTTTGGGCTCGCCATTTGTCGAACTAATATTCGAAGTTGAGCTTGACGAGTCCAGATCGGCGAGCCTCCCTCCGGGGCTCCAATAGTTGCAGTTTGAAGCCTGGCCGCCATCCCGCTCTCCTACAGGCGACCTCGTCGCGGATTCTCCTCATCACGGGCATTGGAGGGTCACGGCGGCTCGGCTCGCATTATCCCAAGAAGAGAAGACGAGCTACGGAAGATAGGTTGCACCGGCCCTACTTGAGAAGTGAGTCGTGGCGAGCTGACCTCCATATAACTGGGACAGGCCCAGTGGGGCCTAGAGGTAAAATTACCTGGATGCCCCTCCCATAGGTGCGAATAGCAGTTGTAACAGCGGAGTTACGCTGTTGGCAGACCAAATTGGGTTGCACATTGATGTGTTGGACGACAAGTGTACCGGTCGCACAAGTAATATAAAATGGGATGTCCCCAAGTATCGATCTCTTCAAGAAACACAGTAAGGGGGGAGTTAATATCGAGGACTTGAGATTGAAGTCCTTAGGTCGGAGTTAACTAAGGGGGATTTTGATGGTTGTGGAAACAGAAAATAAAACACTAACAACTACTCCTATGCAATGTCGCTATGCGATGCTTCACCAGGTGGGATGGAAGACTCCACGGGCGGCTATGCACTAAATCGCTGGGCGGATGGACGAGTAGGCAAGCAAAAGAAACAAACGAACCGAGGAATATGAGGGTCGTAAGCACCTCTTCGCTACGCACGCCACTAACAATCTCTAGTGCGGCAAGAACAGATGGATGGAGGATGGAAAATAAGGGCGCAACTCAAGCAACTTAAGCATAAACAATACAAGTTCACATAGATATGAAACTAATAATGTTTACAACTAAGAGCACATCATCAACACAAAAGTTCTAACAGCACATAAACAACAATAATGGAAGAACAAGTCAAGAGATCGACCAAATCGGAAGGCTCATTGAGGGGTCGCGAAAGTAATCGCTGGGTTGTCAATCCGCATCCAAGCTCGGTCCTCAACTACGTCTGGAGTAGACAATGGCTGCCACTACCTCACAATGGACCCATTTTCTTAGTGTCATGATTCAGAAGAAAGTTGCAATCTTCCCTCCACTTGTTGGTTATGGCGTCGAAGCTTGAAATAGATCTTAGAAGATAAAGGAGAAGGCCGAGAGCAAGCACCGTCAAGGTATAGGCTTCGCGATCATAGCTGGAGCTTCTCCCCTTGGTGGAAAATGAAGGGAGGAGGTGGAACGGCGGAGTTTCGCCTAAAATACGCGGAGGAAAATGGCTGGAATCGAGTCTGTCCGAAAACCTGGAAAATCTGCGCTTAAATAGAAAAAGATCAGAAATTTGGTCATGTATGGTCCCACGCACGACCGTGCGCTCACCGTGTGTTATTAACTTTAAGATCTGGATCGCGGAAGAAGATGCGTTGACCCGTGCGTTTTACTCGCGCACGGGCAATTACGCCCGTGCGTGAAGGAAATCGCATGGGTAAACACAGAGCACAGGAAAACAAGAAAAGCTTATGGAACCGTGCATTTTACTCGCGCACGGGTGCTTCCGCCAGTGCGTGAACAAATCGCACGATTAACCACAGAATGCAATGACAATAAGCTACAGGAAAACCGTGTGTTTCCTTCGCGCACGGTTTCGAAGAAACCGTGCGTTAATCGTGCATTAAGATCGTCGAGCTCAGTTCATCGAGCTCAGCTCGACATTTCTTCTGCACAAATAAAACGCACGATCCTAAAGGACCGTGTGCTTATAAAATGCACGACAGCGTGTTTTCCTCCAACCTGCATTCCATACTTGTGGAAAACGCACCACCTACACAACAATGAAACCAACTGGAGCACCTACTCCCAACAACAATACACAGCAAAAATAAATAAAAAGAACAATGGGGAGCACCATGTGCTTACGCCCAACAACAGAATGCGTAATTGCATACCCCAAGGGCCAAAATAGTGCACTTAGCATGAAAAACTATAGAAATGAAATATCAACGATAACATACTAAAATTGAAGTGCAAGTGCATGAAAACTAGCCCAGATGAGTCCGAAAAACACTATAAATATCAGACTCATCACACCACAGGACTTAAACGTTTGCTCATCACGAGCAAATCATCTCTCCGTGGACTCAAAAATAGCGAGCTGGCTTAGAAAATTCAAAATAAAGTAAAGCGAGAAATCAAATACTCATGGGCACAGAAAATATAATAGATAAACTTTTTAACTATGCTACGAAGACTATATCTTTCGACAGGCGTAAATAAATATTGTAGCTACTCAAAAAAAGAATGTCGGAGAATCATCCAGTCACACGTAGGAAGAAAGTAGGCAGGCCACTAAGGTGAGCATTGCCAAAGACCGGGGCTCAGGATAACCTCCAAAGGAATCCACCAATGTCGGGAACCATACGCACTCCCGTTCACACTATCTCCACAGCGCTAGTTCGACTCAAACGTGAATCCGTAGGACTTTAGGAAAATAATGGGGACTGGGTATAAGCGTACGTAAGGATATAAAAGGATACACATGATGGCTACGTCCAAATGAGCTCATACAAAGGACTATCCTCTTGCCAACAAAACAGGCAGGTGCACCACACCACCAGACTTGGACTTGACATACGGGTGCGAGCACCGCTTACCATGACAAAATCTCAAGTGGAATTTTCTTTTATACTTTTTCTTCTTTCATATCCAACTATTTTCTTTTTCTCCTTTTTCATTTCTTTTTCAAAATTTTATTTTTATATCACCTTCAGCCACATAATATCATGAAAACTCCAGCTCACAAACAAAAAACTGCACCACGTCAACAACATCAAATGCAAGAAGTAATATACTAATAGCTCGAGATAGGGGCGTGCAAATGGGATAGGCTTTTAGGCTTTGGTGATTGCAAAGCGGGGCTGAATCAACAGGAGAAGTAGGCTCAAAATAGGCTAACAAGGATAAGATGTTAGGAACAGGTACAAAGCTCAACCTGGCCAAATTGATGGCCTACATCACACTCACGCTAGACTAACCATGCACCGATGCTTCGAGAGTAGCTTGGGGCAAGTTCTTAGCCCCCGAGAAAGGTAATCCTTCCTACCGACTCGAGCAATACGAGGTTAGTGGCGGCTACACACATTCCTACTCTACCGTTTGATTTCTCTAGCTTCAGCAATTTTGAGTAGTACAAACACTATTGACAAATGCAGAAAAGTATAAATCTACGAGCACACAGAAAAAATGAATCTATACTATTTCTACACAAACCTTGGGTACTAGATTAGGAGCACTGCAGGTGTTTCACACTACTCTACCCTAAAATCCTAAACTAGCACCACTATCTTAAAGTTAACACAAAAGAAATAAATCAAACTTGGGCCGAGCGCGTGTTTAAGTGCGCACTCGTACGGTGTAGATGCACAATGCGGACATGATAATAAAAAAACAGAATATGAAAATACTCTTGAGATATGCAAGTGAAAGTAATGCTTGTGCACAGGTAATGTGTGACTTTCCCCCACCAGACTTAAACCGAACAAACTATGTCAAGATTTACAATAAAAGCAATGAAGTAAAGTCGGGGAAGAGGTTACCCAATGCTCAGCAAGTAAGCATACCAAAAGACGCGTGAAAAAACGTGAAGCAGGCCCTCCATACGAAGAATCACAACCCCGTCAATACGAATTTGTCAAGAATACCTACAGGGGTGAGCTCCGCAAAAACAAAAGAAAAATATTCAAAAAGAAATGCTAAAACTAAAATAGACATGAAAATTAAAGCACAGAAAATGAAATATAAGTACTGGGGTTATTGTCATCCCAGCACAACTTATTAAATTCTATATAGTTCTAGCAAATGGGCTTATGAAAGGAAAAGTGCACAGGTAACTGTTCCATTATTCGTTGCTGTAACGGGTATCGATACGGCAATAAAACAGTTACCTCTCTACCTAAATAATAATACATGTACAACCCAGGTAGAGGAAATAGGAAGTAAGAAGAGGAGGAGCGCTGGTCCTCACTCATCTCACCAAAAAAAATATAATTACCTAACAAGGCATCGTCTACAGGGAGACAGTAGGAGGAGAAAGCAATGAATGGAGCTTCCACAACTGAGGAGGAATCAACCTCCTCACGAAAGAGGATGCTCTCATCCATGACTCGAGCTGAAAGCTCCAAGTCCTCTTGAAGCACCTGTGAAGACTCAACCCGCCCAGGCTCAGATAAAGAAGGGGGATCAAGAAATAAAGGAGATGAATAACTAAAATAATTAGAAATAGGGGGAGTGGTCACGGTCTCACTCCAAGAAGGATCCAAACATAGATCACCGTCGGTGTCATATGAATCATAACAAGGGGAATTCAAGAGCTCGAGGTCCTCGGTGGTGGTTTGGACCTGCTCATCCAACAAGGAAGTGAAAACTTCCTCATCAGGAAGGATCTCATCATCCCACCTCAGTGCATCCACATACTCCAAGACGTAATACTTTCCATTAATGAAAATAATATCATCGTCATACATGGGCACATCCTCAGGCTCAGAATCACAAGCCATCCTAACATCATCAATCGACTCACTAAAAATAGGGATAGATAATTATTGCGAAGAAAGCGGAGGAAAACATCATCAGAGAAAATATGTGTTGGTTCCTTCGGTGGTGAATCAACAAGAGGTGAAGAGTGCATGGGGAGAGACAGCGCCATAATGTCGTCACACCGATTAGCAGAAAGTCTGATGGGCATATCAGCAGCAGTCCCCATAGACAAGGTGGTGCTGCGAATATATCATCAGAATCAGAAGGGGCGGCCATTTGAGAGGGTGATAGAGTGAATCGGATACCCGGTTCTTCATCCTCCTCCAACTGGCTCTGAAATTCTGCACAATCTTTCAACAAGTGGTCGGTTCTACGATAACACAAACACCATTTTCCATTACTCCTTGGTCCAGATGGGACCGGAGAGTAATAAGAAGGAGGTGTAGGCGTAGAAGAGAAGTGACCATAAGACCTGGGTTGGGTGTATGAAGTACCATAGGAAGACGGTGCTCCATACACAGAACCACAAGAATTATGCCACCAATCTTCAGTGAGGCACTCATAACTACCATGCCTATAATCCCTGCACCATCGGCAAGGGATATTCGTATAAGAATACATGATGCAACAAGAAAGAATTCACCAACAGAAATATTCTGAGCAAAAATTAACTATACACTAGCAGACAAAAGAAAAGGATAGCCTGTTGCAGAAAAACTAAAACTAGAAAAGTAACAAAGAAAAATAGCAATAAATTCTAAAAACTAAAGCAAAAAAGAAACATGTAATGAACAAATGGAAAAAGGATTCTATCTCTTATCTCCCTCTCTAAAAACTCACACGACTGTGTTCCCCGGCAATGGCGCCAAAAACTTGATGCGTTGGACGACAAGTGTACCGGTCGCATAAGTAATATAAAATGGGATGTCCCTAAGTATCGATCTCTTCAATGAACACTGTAAGGGGGGAGGTAATATCGAGGAGGACTTGAGATTGAAGTCCTTAGGTCGGAGTTAACTAAGGGGGTTTTTGATGGTTATAGAAAAAGAAAATAAAACACTAACAACAACTTCTATGCAACGCCGCTATGCGATGCTTCGCCAGGCGGGATGGAAGACTACACGGGCCGCTATGCAACGAATCGCTGGGCGGATGGACGAGTAGGCATGCGAAAGAACCAAACGAAGCGAGGAATATGAGGGTCGTAAGCACCTCTTCGCTATGCACGCCACTAACAATCGCTGGCGCGGGAAGAATAGATGGACAGAGGATGGAAAATAAGGGCGCAACTCAAGCAACTTAAGCATAAACAATACAAGTTCGCATAGACATGAAACTAATAATGTTTACAACTAAGAGCACATCATCAACCCAAAATTTCTAACAACACATAAACAATAATAAAGGAAGAACAAGTCAAGAGATCGATCAAATCTGAAGGCTCATCGAGGGGTCGCGGAAGGAATCGTCGGGTTGTCAATCTGCGTCCAAGCTCGGTCCTCAACTACGTCCGGGGTAGAGAAGGGCTGTCACTACCTCCCAATGGACCCGTCTTCTTCGTGTCACGAATCGGAAGAAAGTTACAAGCTTCCCTTCGCTTGTTAGATATGGCGTCGAAGCTTGAAATAGAGCTTAGAAGATAAAGGAGAAGGCCGAGAGTAAGCACCGACAAGGTATAGGCTTCGGGAGCATGGCCGGAGCTTCTCCCCTTGGTTGAAGATGAAGGGCGGAGGTGGAACGGTGGAGTTTCGCTCAAAAAATGCGGAGGAAAATGGCTGG
Source organism: Platanthera guangdongensis (assembly GCA_039583875.1). Lineage (NCBI taxonomy): Eukaryota > Viridiplantae > Streptophyta > Magnoliopsida > Asparagales > Orchidaceae > Platanthera > Platanthera guangdongensis. The sequence goes on from CM077156.1 coordinate 30,083,783, forward strand.
AATCGAGTCTGTCCGAAAACTTGGAAAATCTGCGCTTAAATAGAAAAAGATCAGAAATTTGGTCACACACGGTCCCGCGCACGACCGTGCACTAACCATGCATTATTAACTTTCAGATATGGATCGCGGAAGAAAATGTGGACCCGTGCATTTTACTCGCGCACGGGCGATTCCGCTCGTGCGTGAAGGAAATCGCACGGGTAAACACAGAGCGCAGGAAAACAAGAAAAGCTTGAGGAACTGTGTGTTTTACTCGCGCACAGGTGTTTCTGCCAGTGCGTGAACAAATCGCACGATTAACCACAGAATGAAATAAAAAGAATCTACAGGAAAACCGTGTGTTTCCTTCGTGCACAGTTCAGAAGAAACCGTGCGTTAACCGTGCGTTAAGATCGTCGAGCTCAGTTCGTCGAGCTCAGCTTGACGTTTCTTCTGCACAAATAAAACGCACGATCACAAAGGACCATGTGCTTAGAAAATGCATGACCGTGCGTTTTCCTCCAACCTAAATTCCAGACTTGGGGAAAATGCACCACCTGCACAACAATGAAACCAACTGGAGCACCTTCTCCCAGCAACAATACACAGCAAAAATAAACAAAAATAACCATGGGGAGCACCATGTGCTTACCCCCAACAACAGAATGAGCAATTGCACACCCCAATGGCCAAAATAGTGCACTTAGCGTGAAAAACTATATAAATGAAATATCAACGATAACATACTAAAATTGAAGTACAAGTGCGTGAAAACTAGCCCAGATGAGTCCGAAAAATACTATAAATATCGGACTCATCACACATAGCTGTTCAAAATAGCGGAGCTTGGCTATTTGCAAGCCATTTTCAGAAATCTATAAATAGGACCCAAGGGTCACCTAAGAAAGCACGCTTTCATACTCACTTGCTCCTTAGTCTTTTAGCGCTTTCTAAGGTAGCCTTAGCTTGGCCTTTGGCTAAGGAGGTAAAGTGCTCCAAGAGCTTCCGGGTGTGTCGTGGGTCCTCCTCATCGAGCCCTTGGGTCCAGTCCACTTTGTTCCCTTTGTTATTTTGACTGCAGGAGAGAAGTAGGTGCGCGATCACCCTTTCCCTACGGGTGAACTCCACAAGTTACCGAGTTTTCGATTTCAACATTTTGGTGCGGTGAGCGTGAAGACTGGTCAGCATAGAAAATTTCTAGCAAGCTGGTTGACAGGAGGACAAGACTAGATAGGTCCGACTCGCCGCCCCCACCACCCCTGGCCACGGTGGGGATGTTTGAAGATTTCATGAATGAGGCACTCAGCCTTGTCAAATTCGCACTCGGCACGCGGGCATAGTGCTCGACTCCAGCCATTCTAATTATTGCCACCCCATTAATGGGCAAGGACGCTCCTGGTAGGCGAGCTGGGAAGGAGGTTGCCGAAGAAGGAAGGGGAGGTGAGCTCCTAGGGTGCGTGCTTTTCAACGGCTCGGCAAGCGGAGGCCGGTTCGGCAACATGGGCACACGGGATGCTCCGGTACGCTCGGCGGGGGGAGGCAGCCCCTTTAGTGAGCTGGTCTCTTTCGCCCCAGTTCCAGACGGAATCAGGGAACCCAAAATGTCCTACTACATCGGGAAGGGTGACCCGGTCCAACACGTCCAATGGTTCGAGGGCGTGGTTTCGATCCGGCAGATGCCGGATGGCTTCAAGTGTCGACTCTTCGCTATCACCCTCAAGGAGAAGGCAAGGGAGTGGTTTCACTAGCTGCCGGCCAGCACCATCTACTACTTCGAAGAGGAGGAAGAAGGAGTCAGAGTCCCTATTCCACATCAAGTAGGGGGTGAATGAGACCTTCGGGAGTTACATTGATCGGTTTTAGGAGGAGGTCACCCAGGTATAGGAGATGTCAGGCCATAGCTTGATGATGGCCTTCACCCTAGGGCTGCAACAGGGCTTCTTCAGGATGGATCTGTAGAGAGTGCCGACCCTCTCCAACGAGGAGCTGATGGAGAGGGCAGCGAGGGAAGTCGACATGGAAGCATCAAATCCATAGTTTGGCCGGAAGCTGGCTAGGTGGGCCAAAGAGGAAGAGAAGGAGCCAAGAGGTGGCAGGGTGCAGGAGGAGAGGAGAGCCGAGCCACGGCAAAGGGAGGAGAGGCAGCTCTAGGGGCAGTAGCAGCCCACGTGGGGACGACAGGAGCCGGACCGTCGGTTGGGCTGGAGGCCCAAGTGGCAAGATTAAGGGCCACAGAGAGGGCACTAGGGAAGGGACCACCACCAGGGGGGCCAGGATCAATTCCACCCTCGAGTTGGAGGCAGGCACAAAGACCTCCCCTCCCAAATCAAGATTAGGCTATGTCCATAGCCATGGGGGGGGAGGAGGAGAGAGGCACGAAGGAGAAGAAAGAAAGTTAGGGTGGAGTTGCCCTACTGCGACTTTGACCAAGAGGAAGGTCACGCAACAGCCACGTGCCCGAAGTTCCTCGAGATGAGAGGGAACAAGGAGAAATAACTACAACAAGGGTACTAGGAGGTGCAGATTGAGGAGGTCCTGCCTCGGGCAGAGGAGGATCGGTGTGAAGACCGGGAAGATGTCGGGACCCGGGGAGGGATCATAATGATCCACGGGGGGGGGGGGGGGGGGGGGGGGGGGGGGGAGTAGAGGCATCTCGCAGGGTGAGCCTCCATAACATGTATCACCAGGGCGTTGGCTCAACATCCCGAACCCCACCCCCAGAAGAGAGGATTACCTTGTCAAGGAGTGATATGCCGGATCATGAGGATACCTTTTGCGATGCGCTGGTCATCCAGACAGCAATCGAAAATTTCACTGTGTCCCGGATCCTCATTGATAATGAAAGCTCCGTCAACGTCTTCTTCAAGAAGGAGTTTGACATAATGAAGGTGGAGGAGAAGAGGGTGATGGCGTCGGATGAGCCCCTGTTTTGATTTTCAGGGGAGAGGAAGGGGGTAGAGGAGGATTTGGAATCCATATCTCCTTGGGGAGGGGGGGGGGGGGGGGCAATCCCGGAATTGTAGGTTCATCATCATGGATGCCCCAAGCAGCTACAACGCCATCTTTGGGAAGCCCCTCATCAGCGCTTTCCACTGCGTCCCCTCATCCTTACACCAATGCTTGAAGTTCAATGCCGGGGCGATCTAGGTCCGAGTCCGGTGGGGATCCCAAAGTGGCGCAGGAGTGTTATGTCACTGCCGTGAACTCCATCTCTTGGCAGGAGGGAGCTGAGGAGATGGAGCGAAGGATTGAGGAGGCAGAGCAGGAGGATGGCATGGAGGAGATGGAGGAGGAAAGCTGCACCATTGTAGAGGTGGCAGGAGGTGACTGGTAGGAGTAGGCCGAGGCAACGGCCGTGGAGGAAGAGGAGGAGGCGGTGGTCCTCGTCCCAGAGGAGAGAGATGCTGGAGAATGGGGGAAGCAGCCCAGGCTGGAGGCTGCAGAAGAGGTGGTGGAGCTGGAGGTCCTCACCCGTGGAGGCAGGGTGGAGAAAGTTCGCGTCAGCGGGGGGCTGACACCAGAGGCTCAAGGCATGGTGCTGGCATGCATCCAGAAGAACGTGGACATCTTCGAATGGAGCGCCACAGAGATGTCGGGTTGACGCAGATGTGGCTTGCCACCGCCTCAACCAGGACCCGGAAGCACGCCCAGTTCAACAGAAGAAGAGGTCCACCACGGACAAGCTGGTCGAGCCCATCAGGGAGGAGGTGTCCAAACTTCTCAATTCTGGCTTTGTATCCAAAATACAATACCTCGGTTGGGTCTCCAATATAGTCATGGTTAAAAAAAGGACACGGCTGGTGGCGTACGCGTGTCGATTTTTCCTTGCTTAATAAATCCTGCCCTAAGGACTGTTATCCCTTGCCTCAGATCGACGCGCTGGTTGACTTAGCCGTTGGTTTTTCTGTAATGAGTTTTTTAGATGCATTTTCAGGCTATCACCATATCAGGATGCACCCCTCAGATGTCAAGGATGTCTCGTTCATCACGGGGGATGGGTGCTACTACTAAAAAATGATGCCCTTTGTGCTAAAGAACGCAGGGGCGGCCTACCAAAAGATGATGGACAACGTCTTTCAGGAACAGATGGGGAGGAACTTGGAGGTGTATGTGGACGACCTCAAGATCAAGAGTCAGGATGTGGACTCTCACCTTCGGGACATGGAAGAGACCTTCGCCACCCTGCATAAGTATAAAATGCGGCAGAATCCCCTAAAGTGTGTCTTTGGGTCCAGCAGGGTAAAGTTCTTGGGGCATCTCCTCACCCCCGCTGGGGTCGAGCGAAATCCCGATAAGGTCAAGGCTATCATCGAGTTGGGGTCTCGGCGGAATGCCAAAGAGGTACAACGGTTAACAGGGAAGCTGGTGGGGTTAGGCTGGTTCCTCTCCGAGGCCGGGGAGAAGTGTTCCCCCTTTTTCAAAACACTGAGGGGGGGGGGGGGGCAAAATTTGAGTGGACCAAGGAGTGTGAGGAGGCATTCCAAGCTCTCAAGGTGCAGTTGACGCAGGCTCCATTGCACTAAGGGCTGAAATAGGGAGAGGACCTATTTTGTATCTCGGTGTCAGAGCGGAGGCATTGAGCTCTATCCTGGTTCATGAGGAGGGCAAGAAGAAGCTCCCCATATACTACGTGAACCGGGTCCTGAGGAAGGCCGAGCTCCGATATCCAATTTTGGAAAAGCCAGCCTTCGCTCTAGTCATCTCGGCCCGGAGGCTTCGACCCTACTTCCAGGCACACTCCATCCGAGTGGTGACTGACCATCCCCTCTGCAACATATTTGAGGGGGTGGAGCATTCAGGCAAGTTGGACAAGTGGTCGGTGGAGTTGAGCGAATTCGACATCTACTTTGTCCCCCGCCCCTCGATCAAGGCCCAAGTGATGGCCAACTTCTTGGCCGATTATGTAATCGAGGTGGCAGAGGAAGAGCTCACTCATCCAACTACATGGAAGGTAAAGATAGACGGCGCTTCAGGGAGGCATTCCCTGGGGGTGGGGGTGATCTTGGAAAGACCCTAGGGAACTAGAATCGAAAACACAGTGGTGGTGCACTTTCCCATCACCAACAACCAGGCTGAGTACGAGGCCATGATAGTTGGGTTGTTCCTGGCCAGGGAGCTGGGGGTATTGTACGTGGAGGTCCTCACTGAATCCATGGTGGTGGCTTCCCAGATCAACGGGGAGTTTGAGGTGAGAGAGCCCACCCTACAGTTTTACGTAGCCAAAGCAAAGGGAGTCATCGGCACATTCCAAACCTTCTCCATCCGACACGTGCCCCAGGAGGAAAATGAGCAAGTCGATCAGCAGGCAAAGAACGGCCCCCGGGTGGGGGGTACCATTACTGACCTGTTTCACACTTCCATTGAAGAGGGGGAACTAATGGTGGTGGCCCAACACTCCTTGTAGATGGACCCGATTGCAACTTTCCTCTCCACAGGATAGTATTCGGAGGGGGTGGACAAGAAGAAGCTCAGGTAAAAATCAGCGTACTACCTCCTCCGGGACGGACAATTGTACAGGAAGACTCACTCGGGGATGCTGGCCCGTTGTGTGACCGAGAGGGAGGTGCAAAGAGTCTTGGAAGAAGTCCACTTCGAGGAGTGTGGGAGTCATTCCGGGAGTCGGACCCTGGAAGGGTGGATCATTAGGCAAGGGTACTTCTGGCCAACCTTGGTCCGCGATGTTGTGGAATTCACGAGAAGGTGTCACAAGTGCCAACTGTTTGCCCCCTCTAGCTACAGCTGGCTCAGTGCCTCAAGAGCATCAAAGCCCCCTAGCCCTTTACAATTTGAGGAATGAACTTGGTCGGGTCGTTCCCCCATGCTAGTGGGCAGAGGAGGTTCCTGTTGGTGATGATTGAAAACTTTTCTAAGTGGCTGGAAGTAAAGGCGCTGGCCAAGGTGACTTCCCAGGTCATCAGAAACTTTGTTTGGGGGGAGATCATCTACCGCCATGGGCTGCCCCAGGCCATTATCACGGACAACGGGCCTCAGTTTGCCAGTGCGGAGTTCACTAGCCTTTGCGAGTAGCTCGGGATTGACCTCAGGTTTGCCTCGATCCACAACCCCAGGAGCAACGGGCAGGTGGAGGCCGCCAATAAGATCATCATAAATCTCCTAAAGAAGGAGGTAGAGAACCTGAAAGGAAGCTGGGTGGAGCAACTTCCCTCGGTTCTCTAGGCCCTCAGGACCACCCCCAACATGGCAACAGGGGATACCCCCTTCAATCTCTCCCACGGATGTGAAGCAGTGCTCCCCATAGAATTTGAAGTCCAAACTCCCCGGGTAGTTGCAGCGGAGGAAGGCAGGGAAGAATGGCCAGCCAAGAATGAGGAGAAGCTGCGGCTCTCCCTTGACATGGTGGAGGAGCTGTGTGACCTTTCCGCCATCTAACAAGAAGAGGTGAAGAGGAGAATGGTAAAGTACTTTTACAAGCACGTTAGAATCAAGTAGTTTGTGGAGCGGGACTTGGTCCTTAAAAAGGTGGATGCAGTGGGAAGGTCGGTAATCGTGGGGAAGCTCAACCCCAGCTGAGAGGGTCCTGAAAGTGCAGTTAGATCAGATATACTCTAGAGGGGGGTGAATAGAGTATATGGTGCTTTGAAACCTTTTTACAACAATTGTTGTAATAAGAGTGAGCAAGGAAGCAGTTAAAAATCTAATCACAGAACTAAGTTAAACAAAAGCTAATCACAAAAAAATCAAGGCCAGAAACAAACATAAACACAAGCAAAACCAGAAGACACAAGGAAATATAGTGGTTCCCCTAAACTTGGGTACATCCACTCTTCTACCACCCTAGGTAGGAATCCACTGCAGGATGAGTTGATCAGGTGTCCTGGGCACCAATGAGCTTTTGATAAAGTGCTCAAAAACCAAAGCAGATTTTTTGATCAGGTGTCTTGCCACCAATGAGCTTTTGACAAGGTGCTCAATAACCAAGCTCAAACTTTTGAAGGGAGTTTGAGAAACCCTTTACAGAGAGGGGGTGAGAGAGTGATGGAAGTCTTCTCTTTCTCAAACAACTGAGAAGACTATATGGATTGTTGATGTCAAAGCTCCCCCTGAATCATTGAGAACTTCAGGAAGAAAAGCTTTGCTGAGGGTGATAGGCCTTCAAACATTGAACTCCAGCAATAGATGATTTCAGCAATAGCTGAAATGTTGAATGTCTTGAGTCTGGAAATATGTTGGCCTTGAACACTTTGAAACTAAAGAGATCTGAAGATTTGAGAAAGCTTGATCTCCTTGGATGAGTGTTCTTGAGAATTCTTTTACACAGAATATTTTTGAATGTGTCTCTGTAATCTGTGTGTCTCTCTTTGTGTTGTCTCTTTCTATATCTTTGATTCAAAAAGAAAAATTCTCTTTTTATTCTCTGATACTGAACAAAACAATCCCTGAGAAGAATAGCCGTTGGCCAGCATTGATTGCATCCTTAATTGCAAAATCTCTTCTGGAGGAAAGTCCACAGAAATATTCCTTGAAAAATCCCTTGAAACTTGGTCCAGAAATGAATGAAAAACGGCTAGGAAATCTCTGAATTTATTGCAGAATAACTCCTTAACTGATTTGAATTTGAATCTAGAAACATCCTTGAAGATATCCAAAATCGTCGAACTGAGCTCTGCTATCGTCGAGCTGAGCTCAGCGATCTGGAAATATACAGCAGCAAAATATCGTCGATCTGAGCTCACCGATCGTCGAACTGAGATCAGAGATAAAGATCCAAAGCAGAGTCAAAATCGTCGACCTGAGCTCATCGATCGTCGAACGGAGTTCGACGATATAATGAAGTTGAGCTCAGCGATCGTCGAATGGAGTTCGACGATCTGTCGAAGTTGAGCTAGACGATCGTCGATCGGAGTTCGACGAATCGTCGTGCTGAGCTCGACGATATGACTTAGTCTCCAAACATAAAATCCTGGTCTTCAGGGCAGCTTCCAAACCTAGACTTCTAACCCTTAGACTCAATCCTAATTGACCTATTGAGCTATACAGGAGGTCAAGCAAAGATTTCCTAGAGACATAGTGATCCTGACCCAAATTAGTAATAGGGTGTTCCAACAATCTCCCCCTATTTGGGTTAGGATTACTATTTACAAACTTTTGGAAAAATTTAAATAACAACATACAATCAGTAAAACCGAAAAACAACAAGCTAGACAATGCAGAACCATAGAGATATATATCATCCAAATAGTAATCAGAAATCTCAGAGAATGTCACCTTACAATATCATTTCTTTTCCTTGCCCTTAACCATTTTAATCTCTCTGTTGGGATTGAGGGCTTCCTTCTTTGATCTGGTATCATCTGTTGCACCTAAAGATGTTTGCTGTTTAAGCCTGGGAACCACTGCTTCAGGATGTAATTCCATATACCTTTCAGAATCAAAGAATTTACTTGATGCATATCTCTCTAGCTCTTTCTATCTCTATTCAGACATAGTTGAGATGTTGGATGAGTCTTTTCCTTGTTCTCTAGCCTTTTTAATCTGATCCAGTGCAGCTAGTTCCTTCATTCTTGCAGTCCAGGAAGCAGGATTGTTCTCAGGATCCTCAAAAGGTACAGGAGGCTCATATCTATTAGAGGGATTGTCTTGAGGAGGCCTGGCAGACACAGTTTCTTTCAGCTTATAAGGGAAAGAACCAGATGTTGTATCAGTTGAAGTTTGTCCTCCCCTAGAATATGGGTGTTGCCTGGAGTACCCTTTGGAGTAGACTTGAAGGTCTCTTTGATTTCCTCTGTATCCTCCTCTCCTAAAATGAGAACCCCTAGATTGGCTTCCCCTATTGTAAGATCTGGCATGAGGCTGATAGGGAGTCTGACTTCTGGCTGGGGGTTGAGCAGCAGAGCTTCCACCTGCACCTGCATCAGGAGGAGGTGGTGGAGGAGGATGAGAGTGTTGGAACTGGGAGGAACCCTTCTCATATTTTCTCTTCTTCTTCATTGCCTTCAGCTGATTTTTGGAGTACTGCATCCAGTGCTTAGTAATAGGGCAGTCATGTAGAATGTAGTATGAGATGTCATTGTTGTCTTTGACTTTAGCAGGAGGTACTCTCTTCATAGCTTTGCTCCTTGCCTTCCTTTTCCTAGCAATGGTAGCAGAAGAGTCATCAGAGTCTGTTCTAAATTCATCACTTTCAGAACTCTGGTCATCATAGAGAGCATCAATTTTCTTCATTAGATCCTTCTTGAGTTGTGCAGAGGCAGATGAGGAAGAGGTTGTAGCAGCAGGTGTTGAAGTAGTAACAGCAGAAGTGACAGCAGCAGATGTTGAAGGTGTTGCACTAGGAGTAGAAGCAGGAACAATAGCAGCAACAGATATTGGAGAGGTGACAACAACAGCAACTTAACTAACAACAACAGAAACAGAAGGAATATCATCAAAAACTGCAGAAGGCTCAAATTCAGGTGCCTCTGACATAAGAATATCCTTGGAGATTGGTTCAACAGCAATAACAGAAACTTCAACAGCAGTAGGGGCAACAATATCAGAAGCAACAATAATACTTTCTTCAGAAGAAGCAGCAGCATCAACATTTTCAGCAGCAACAAACACTGAATTGACAAAGGAGGAGATAATGCTTGGGTCACAGCAAGAAAATGGCACAAGTGCCTTGGATAAATCTTCTGGAGGTTGGACAGCATTGACCTCTGGCAGACAGCTGAAGTAAAACTGATCAAAATCTGATAGCAAAGACCTGAGGTCTATTGCAAGGACTGCAGCAGGAGGACTTTGTGCTTGAGGCACAGCAACAACAGCAAGAGGAGGAGCTGAAGAAGCAGCAACAACAGCAGCAGCAGCATGAAGGCTCACTTCATGGGGCATCTCCCCCTGCCTAGATTCAGACAAGTTTGGATCAAGGTACCCTGCTGTTGGGGTTGCCTGAGGGAAGAGGGAAGAGAGCCTGGCAGAGAGAGCTGCCACTGACAGGTGTAGTGGAGCCAAGGAGGTCTCCAACAACAGAGAGAGCCTGGGGGCAAGCAACTCATACAGCCTGTCACCAAGGGTTGGGAGGTCTACTTGCTCAAGGGTGACTGGAGCAGAGGTAGAAGATATAGGAGCAGCTGAGGGTTCTGGTAGAGGAGAGCTAGAGAATGGTGGAAGGGATGGCTGAGGTGTTGGTAAGGTGGATATGGAGGACAGGGGAATGGAGATAGATGGGGTGAATGTTGGTTGCTCTATGATTTCCTGTAGAAGGTCTTGGTATGAAGTGAAGGAAGAGGGTAACTCAGGAGGAGAGAAAGGAGAGTCATCCATAAAGGAATCATCAAGGAGAGTGAAAGATGGAATTGAGGGTGATGAGGTGACATCTGGTGGAGGGTAGGAGAATAATGGTTGGAATTGTTCTGCTGGTGTTGGAAGTGTAGGGACTGGAGATGGTGTGGATGTTGGAGAGGGACTGGATATGATGATGGTGGATGGAGTTGTAATGGTAGATGGTATGGGAAGGGATGGAATTGGAGGAGGAGGAGAGGAAACAACAGCAGGCAGGTCATCTGCAGGGGCAGAGACCTGTGGAGGAGTGACTCTTAGAGTCCTTGTGCCTGAAGGAGTACTGGAGGAGGGCCTGCTGGGCTTGCTGATTTGTCTGTCCCACTTTCCAAAGAGGGCACAAGACAGTCTCTTGGAAGCATTTATATGAATTCCAGAGGAGACCAGCAAGGCAGGGCACCTGTGCTGCAGAAACACTCCAATGATTCTCCCAAAGTTGACAAAGCTTTTGTTGATTTTCTTCTTGATGAGGTCAAAGAAGATTTCTCCCCAGTTCAGATGCTTTCTGTCTACAAGAGCTCCCATGAGGCAGAGCTGATACCTTGAAATTGTATCATGGGCTGAGTGCTTAGCCAGTAGTACTTTCCCAACAACATCTGCCATGAATCTATATTCTACAGACAGGTTCCTTTTGAAGAGCTTGCTAGGGTTTCCCTCTGAATGACCCATTCTGGCAAGCAGTTCAGAATACTCATCTCCAGATAAGTCAGCAGTATCTTCTCCATTTCTCAACTCAAAGACTTCTGTTAGAATTGTTGGGGTTAAGGGTACCTGAGTTCCAGATATAGACCCAACAATGGTGTTGTTATCTTGAGTGTGGGTAGTATAGACCAACTCCTTTATCTCATCAGAAGCCAGCTTGATCCTGGTGGTCATTATTGCTGTCAGATTCTGGTCTTTGAACAATCCCAAAATATCTTGAAAAATCTGGTCAGTTGTGCTGAATGATTCCATGTCGATCTCAAAACCAGCATCAAACTTCATAGCAGCAAGAACAGCAACTGACACAGCCATGGGTACCTGCAAAAATTCAACAAACAAAACGACCAAGTGTAGAGCTATTTGGAGGGAAAGAAAATTCTTGCAGAGAAATCGAAAGCGCAAGGGAGAACGACAGCGAAAAATGAATTTTATATTAGGGTTCGACGCAGAATTGGAAAGATCATTGAACTCAGTTCGACGATCGAGGCTTCTAAAGGAATCTGAAGAGTCTTCAACATCTTCGATCTCCGTTCGACGATAGTGGAGAGCGTCGAGCTCCGTTCGACGATCGTTTCAGAGAACAAAATCGTCGAGCACCGTTCGACGATCGTTGACTGGAAGAGATAGTTCATACTATCTGAGAGACGCTGAACTCAGTTCGACGATTTAGGAAATCGTCGATCTCTGTTCGACGATCTTGGGGCAAATCGTCGAGCGTAGTTCAGAGATATGAAAAATTCTAGACACTAAGAAAAATCAGAATGTTTGCCTAGTCTTGGTCAATTTTAAGCTTTCAAAATCTTGGATATTATTTAAGACTTCCTCCATCTAACATTCCTAACTGATTTAGGAAGAAGGTGTGTTTCTTTTCATCCAATGGCTTGGTGAAAATATCTCCCCTTTGTAAATCAGTTGGGATATATTGTAGTTCAATTTTATTCTTTTCAACATTATCCCTTAAAAAGTGATGCCTAATCTCTATGTGTTTTGTCCTACTATGGAGGACTGGATTTTGAGCTATAGAAATAGCACTGGTGTTATTACAAAAGATTTTAGACTTCTCTAAGTTGCAGCCATAGTCTAGGAGTTGGTTTTGAATCCACAAGATTTGTGAACAACAACTGCCTGCAGCCATATATTCAGCTTCAGCAGTTGAAGTTGACACAGATGTTTGTTTCTTACAAAACCAAGAGACAAGTCTGTCACCAAGGAACTGACAAGTTCCACTGGTGCTTTTCCTGTCAAGTCTGCATCCAGCATAGTCAGCATCAGAGAATCCAGTTAAATCAAATGCTGAATCTTTTGGATACCAGAGACCTAGATTTGGACAACTTTTAACATACCTGAGAATTCTCTTTACTAGTGTTAGGTGTGACTCTCTAGGGCTTACTTGGAACCTAGCACATATACATGTAGCAAACTTTATATCTGGTCTACTGGCTGTAAGATACAGTAAAGAGCCAATCATTGCTCTATATGTTGTCTGATCAACAGGTTTTCCATGTTCATCAGCATCCAATACAGCATTAGTAGGCATGTGTGTTTTCATACAAGATGCTTCATACATACCAAATTTCTTAACCAGTTCATTTGCATATTTGGTTTGAGAAATAAAGATGCCTTCAGCATGTTGCTTGACTTGCAATCCTAGAAAGAAGGATAGCTTACCCATGCTACTCATCTCAAACTTAGAATGCATTAGGTTGGAAAACCTTCTGCACAATTTGGAGTCAGTAGAACCAAAAATAATATCATCTACATAAATCTGTACTAGTAGGGTATGGGACTTATGGGTTCTAATGAAAAGAGTTTGGTCTACTCTACCCCTTATAAAATCATTTTCCAAGAGAAAGCATGTTAGGGTCTCATACCATGTTCTAGGAGCTTGCTTGAGACCATATAATGCTTTATTCAATCTAAACACATAATCAGGAAAAGTTGGAGAGATAAAACCTGGAGGTTGTCTGACATATACTTCCTCTTTGATGTCTCCATTTAGGAATGCACTCTTGACATCCATCTGATATACCTTGAAGCCTTTATGTGCTGCATAGGCTAAAAATATCCTGATGGCTTCTAATCTTGCAACAGGTGCAAAAGTCTGGTCGTAGTCTATTCCTTCTTCTTGAGAGTATCCCTGAGCAACTAGCCTTGCCTTGTTTCTTACAATTACTCCTTGATCATCGAGTTTGTTTCTGAATACCCATTTTGTTCCAACAATGGAATGATCCTTAGGCTTTGGCACTAGTTCCCATACTTTGTTTCTCTCAAATTGATGCAACTCCTCCTGCATTGCAATGATCCAGTGTGGATCTTGCTCTGCATCTTGAATGGACTGAGGTTCAATTTGAGATAGGAAGCAGGTGTGCAACAGGTTTTGGTTGACTTGATTTCTGGTTTGCACACCAGCTGAGATTTATCCAATTATTTGGGAAATTGGATGGTCTCTTGATGTTACTAAATCAACAGGGGGTGTTGATTGTTCACCAACCTGTGTTGTTGTTTCCTCTTGTGGTACAACAACTGGCTCTTCAAGTTGTTCTTCAATGTGTTGAGCATTTCCCTTATCTTCATTGCTTTCATCCTCTTGAGTAACCTGTAACTTGTTTAAGTCTTCAACTAGAGAATGTTCCTGCAAAAGTTCTATGGTAGAAGAAATCTTCTCCTTGAAAGACATGTTAGATTCATCAAAGGATATATGAACAGATTCCTCATTTTTAAAGAAGATTTATTATAAACCCTATAGGCCTTGCTGATCATGGAGTATCCCAGAAACACTCCTTCATCAGCTTTGGCCTGAAATTTTGCTAGATATTTCTTGTCATTATTATGAATATAGCAAATGCAAACAAAGACTCTAAAATAATCAACTTTAGGTTTCTTCCCTTTGAGTAATTCATAGGGAGTCTTTCCCTTTAGTTTATGTATCAAACTTCTATTCAGCACATAGTTGGAGGTGTTCACTGCCTCTGCCCAAAAGGATAGAGGAAGGTGAGCATCTGACAACAATGTAGTGGCAGATTCAATAAGGGTTCTATTTTTCCTTTCAGCTACCCCATTTTGTTGAGGAGTTCTAGGAGCTGAGAAAGTATGTCTGATCCCTTCACTCTGACAGAACTCTTGCATAAGAAGAGAATCAAACTCTATCCCATGATCACTTCTAATCAGGGCAATGTGAGTATTGAACTCAATCTGTATACATTTGAGAAACTCTGTCAGACACTTAAAGTTATCAGACTTCTTCTTTAGAAAGAACACCCAAGTGAATCTAGAGAAGTCATCTACAACTACGTACTAAAGTGTAGGATTTCCCTCCTAGGCTTTGTACTGTGATGGGTCCAAAAAGATCCATGTGTAACAGATACAATATCCTACGTGAATCACTCTTATTAAGTGACTTAAAGCTATTTTTACTTTGCTTGCCTAATTGACAAGCCATGTAGAGTCCTTCCTTCTTGTAGGGGCCAGAAGGTAGTCCTCTAACAAGGTTGTCCTTGGATAGCCTAGCAATAGTTCTAAGGTTTAGGTGTCCTAGTCTCTTATGCCATAAGATATTTGGTCTACAGACAGAATTAAACAAGCAGATATCTACATCAGTTGAAAGAAAATCTACTAAATAGATGTTACCTTTCCTTTTACCTGTCAACACAGTTGTGTTGTCCTCTGACTTAATTTTGCATAAGACTTTGCTGAAGGTCACCTGGTAGCCTTCATCACATAGCTGACTGATGTTAATTAGGTTGTGCTTCAGTCCTTCCACATAAGCTACCTTCTTGAAAGTTACTGATCCAATCTTGACTGCACCATATCCTTTAGTCTGTCCAAAGTTTGAATCACCAAAGATAACTTTGGGTCCAAGCTTGACTCTGAAGGATGTGAGGTTGTCCTTGTTCCCTGTCATGTGCTTAGAGCACCCACTATTCAAATACCATTGCTGGTTAGATGTTGGATAGGTCTTCACCTGCGCATAAGACAATTCATTTGTTTTTGACCCAGTTTACCTTGGGCCTAGGGTGATAACCTTTAAATTCTGAAATGAAAGACATCCCAGGTTGACTCTTATATCCTTCAGGATGATATCTCCTTGGAGGTATAATCCATTCAGTATAAGGGTTAAAGATTTGGGATGAGGGACCCTTAGGATTGAATTTTGATTTGCCTTTGAAAATTTTTCCAGAGCTCTGACCTTTGTTCGACGATCTTGGAACTGCATTCGACGATCTTGGGTCAGATCGTCGAGCTCCGTTCGACGGTCGACTATGACTGAGGTCAGGTATTTGAGATCGTCGACCTGCGTTCGACGCCTTTGGCTGAGATCATCGATCTGTGTTCGACGATGTTGCCTGAGATTGTCGAGCTGCGTTCAGCGATCGTCGATCTTCATTCGGCGATCGTCGATCTCCGTTCGACGATTTCTGCTGGGACTTAGTTTTCTGAGGCAGATCAGAATTTTTCCTAGCAACCTCTACAACTCTCTTTCCTTTGTCAGAAATGAATTTGATTGGAGTTGTTAGAACTATGGGTTGGCTGGATGAAGCACCCAAGCCCAGTGTACTGTTAAATCTGGAGTTCACTGTGCTTGTGATGTCCATCAGCTTGATGCTTCTCCCATTAAGGGATTCTTCAAGCTTTTTGGCCTCAGAGAGCTCACTTTTCAGTGAAGCTATATGTTCCCTACAGCACTCCAACTCCTGAGAGAGTTTGAGGTTTTCTGACTTTAAAGTATTGTGTTCAGATAATTGATTTCTGAGAGAGATAATTTCTTTCTCAGACTTTAGCAGGTCTAAACACAGTGCTTTAAATTCAGATTTAAAATCCTCTGAACTAAAATCAAAAGAACCAATTACCTGATCTTCTTCAGGTTGAGTCTCTGAGTCTGACTCTGACTCCTCTTCTTCTGAATTATGCTGTGAGGCATTGATTGTCATCATGCAGAACTCCTTTTCTTCTGCATCATCCTCATCATCACTGGAGCTGGATGAGGATTCTGACTCTTCTTCAGTCTCACTCCAAGATTCAGCAACAAACCCTTTTCTTGTATGTTTGTTTTTGCTTGATGAGGGTTTGCCATTGCCATTCCTCTTGGAGTCTTTCTCCTTTCTTCTTTCTTTCCTGTCCCTTCTGTCCATGTTCTTGTTCTCTGGATAGTCAGGAACTATGTGCCCTGGTTTCCTGCAACCAAAGCAAATAATATCTTTATTATTGTTAATGGACTTGTCATACCTTGGCTTATCCTGCTCCTTGTATGATCTCCTTCTGAAGTCCTTTCTGGCCATCTTGTAGAATCTCTTGGCCAATAAACTGAGCAGTTCATCATTGCCTGTGGCTTTGTCTTCAGGCAGATCTTTAGTTGCCTTGAAGGCTATGGTCTTCTCTTTTCTTGTGGCTGGTGAGGTAGCCTTCTGTTCTTCTTCTCTATTTTTGATGAGTAGCTCATAAGATTTGAGCTTACCCAATAGAGCTTCAGTGGTGATCTCATTCAGACTTCTGGCATCCTTAATTGGCGAGATTCTTGAATCCCAAGTGCTAGGGAAGCACATTAGGATCTTGTCATTGAGTTCAGTTAGAGAGATCTCTTTGTCCAATGTTCTGAGTTCACTGACAATTAGACTTAGCCTGTTGTGCATGTCTCCCACTGACTCAGTTTCTCCCTTTTTGAAATTCTCATATTGAGAGATGAGATGGGATCTCCTATCCTTTCTCTCATTAGCTGAGCCTGAGACTATTTCTGAGAGTTTGTCCCAAATTTCCTTTATTGAATTGCATTGAGCCAACTTTTGGAATATGTCATCAGACATTGTCAGGGCCAAGATGTTCATAGCCTTGGCATCAGCTACCTTCCATCTCTTGATATCAACATCTGTTCCTGATGGAGGTGGAACAGCATTTGTACTGGAATTCTTTGGGGGTCTTGGACATACTGTCAAAATAGAGTTAAAAATGTCTTCGTCAATAGAATTCGTGTACAGTCTGATCCTTGCTTTCCAGAGTGCAAACTTGGATAGATTGCACACTGGAGGTCTGGTGCTAGCATAATCTTTGTTTTGGGCCATGATTTGTGAAAACAAAATCTAATAATAAAATACAAAAGAAAGTAGATCTAACTTGGGATCTTTGGGTTCAGGTGTTAGCCTGTCCAACCAATCAGGTATGGTATGTTTAACCAACCTCGCTCTGATACCAATTGAAAGTGCAGTTAGATCAGATATACTCTAGAGGGGGTGAATAGAGTATATGGTGCTTTGAAACCTTTTTACAACAATTGTTGTAATAAGAGTGAGCAGGGAAGCAGTTAAAAATCTAATCACAGAACTAAGTTAAACAAAAGCTAATCACAGAAAAATCAAGGCCAGAAACAAACATAAACACAAGCAAAACCAGAAGACACAAGGAAATATAGTGGTTCCCCTAAACTTGGGTACATCCACTCTTCTACCAACCTAGGTAGGAATCCACTGCAGGATGAGTTGATCAGGTGTCCTGGGCACCAATGAGCTTTTGATAAGGTGCTCAAAAACCAAAGCAGATTTTTTTGATCAGGTGTCTTGCCACCAATGAGCTTTTGACAAGGTGCTCAAAAACCAAGCTCAAACTTTTGAAGGGAGTTTGAGAAACCCTTTACAGAGAGGGGGTGAGAGAGTGATGGAAGTCTTCTCTTTCTCAAACAACTGAGAAGACTATGTGGATTGTTGATGTCAAAGCTCCCCCTGAATCCTTGAGAACTTCAGGAAGAAAAGCTTTGCTGAGGGTGATAGGCCTTCAAAGATTGAACTCCAGCAATAGATGATTTCAGCAATAGCTGAAATGTTGAATGTCTGGAGTCTCGAAATATGTTGGCCTTGAATACTTTGAAACTAAAGAGATCTGAAGATTTGAGAAAGCTCGATCTCCTTGGATGAGTGTTCTTGAGAATTCTTTTAGACAGAATATTTTTGAATGTGTCTCTGTAATCTGTGTGTCTCTCTCTTTGTTGTCTCTTTCTATATCTTTGATTCAAAAAGAAAAATTCTCTTTTTATTCTCTGATACTGAACAAAACATTCCCTGAGAAGAATAGTCGTTGGCCAGCATTGATTGCATCCTTAATTGCAAAATCTCTTCTGGAGGAAAGTCCACAGAAATATTCCTTGAAATATCCCTTGAAACTTGGTCCAGAAATGAATGAAAAACGGCTAGGAAATCTCTGAATTTATTGCAGAATAACTCCTTAACTGATTTGAATTTGAATCTAGAAACATCCTTGAAGATATCCAAAATCGTCGAACTGAGCTCTGCTATCGTCGAGCTTAGCTCAGCGATCTGGAAATATACAACAGCAAAATATCGTCGATCTGAGCTCACCGATCGTCGAACTGAGCTCAGAGATAAAGATCCAAAGCATAGTCAAAATCATCGACCTGAGCTCACCGATCGTCGAACGGAGTTCGACGATATAATGAAGTTAAGCTCAGCGATCGTCGAATGGAGTTCGACGATCTGTTGAAGTTGAGCTAGACGATCATCGATCGGAGTTCGACGAATTGTCGTGCTGAGCTCGACGATATGACTTAGTCTCCAAACAGAAAATCCTGGTCTTCAGCACAGCTTCCAAACCTAGACTTCTAACCCTTAGACTCAATCCTAATTGACCTATTGAGCTATACAGGAGGTCAAGCAAAGATTTCCTAGAGACATAGTGATCCTGACCCAAATTAGTAATGAGGTGTTACAACAGGTCCGTTCATTGTAAAAGAAACATTGAGATCAGGAGTGTATCGACTCCAAAATGTGGAGGGCTACACCCTAAGTCTCACCTGGAGCGGTGACGACCTGAAGCGCTTTTATCCTTAAGACATGTAAGTGGTGTTTTGTTCTTAATAAAATCTCTTGATGTGCTAATTATGCCTCAGTAACTCGTACGATAGGGTGAAGTATTCATTTGATAGACCCCGAGCAGATCCCGCTGCATGCTCTCACCTAGCTGGCAGGGCTGGATGTCACTTGATGGTTTCAACTCAGACCCCAAGCAGATCCCACTACCAGGCTCTCACTTAGCTGGCATGGTTGGATGTCACTCGATGGTGTCAACTTAGACCCCAAGCAGATCCCGCTGCCAGTCTCTCAACTAGCTAGCAGGGCTGGACGTCACTCGATGGTGTCAAATCAAACCCCGAGTCGTTCCCGCTGCCAATCTCTCACTTAGCTGGCACGGCTGGATGTCACTCGATGGTGTCAACTCAGACCCAGAGTAGATTCCGTTATAAGGCTCTCACCTAGCTGGCAGGGCTGGATGACACTCGATGGTGTCATCTACGATACTGAGCAGATCCCGCTACCAGGCCTCACCTAGCTGACAGGGATCGATATCACTCGATGGTGTCAACACAGACCCCGAGCAAACCCTGCTGCCATTCTCTCACCTAGTTGGCAGGGCTGGATGTCACTCGATGGTATCAACTCAGACCAAAAGCAGATCTCGCTGTCAGGCTCTCACCTAGCTGGCAGGGCTAGATGTCACTCGATGGTGTCAACTCAGACCCCGAGCTCCAGCTTCCAGGCTCTCACCTAGCAGGCAGGGCTGGATGTCACTCGATGGTATCAACTCAGACCCCGAGCTGATCCCACTACAATGCTCTCACCTAGCTGGCAGGGCTAGATGTCACTCGATGGTGTCAACTTAGACCCCGAGTAGATCCTGCTGCCAGGCTATCACTAAGCTGGCAGGGATGGATGTCACTCGATGGTGTCAACTCAGACCCAGAGCAGATCTCGCTCTGAGGCTCTCACCTAGCTGGCAGGGCTGGATAACACTCGATGGTGTCAACTCCGGCCCCGAGCAGATCCCGCTGTCAGGCTCTCACATATCTGTTAGGGTTGGATGTCACTCGATGGGGTCAACTCAGACACCGAGAAGATCCCGCTTCATGGCTCTCACCTAGCTGGCAGGGCTGGATGTCACTCGATGGTATCAACTCAGACTCGGAGCAGATCCTGCTGCCATGCTCTCACCTAGCTGGCAGGGCTGGATATCATTCGATGGTGTCAACTCAGACACCGAGCAGATCCCGCTTCCAGGCTCTCACTTAGCTGGCAGGGCTGGATGCCACTGAAGTTGTCAAATCAGACCCCGAGGAGATCCCACTGCCAGGCCCTCACCTAGCTGGCAGGGCTGGATGTCACACGATGGTGTCATCTTAGACCCCGATCAGATCTCGCTGTCAGGCTCTCACCTAGTTGGCGGGGCTAGATGTCACTCGTTGGGGTAGACCCTGGATTCTCACCAACGGACAGGGTAGATCTTGATGAACAAAGCGAAGTTAGAAGTCAGGGAACCAGATATCCAAGTGATTGGGGAAGAAGTCGCAAAGTTAACAAGAGGGGTCTAACATAATCACCCAGCACCCAGGATAACGGCCAAAGGGGCAAGAAACCAGGTGGCGTCGCAAGCGGGTCGGCTCACGAGAAACCCGGCGGCTCGGGTATGAGTCGAGCCGGCTCGCGTCTCCTAGTGAGCAAGCAAGCAACACGACGAACCCGGGCTGTGGAGGCAGGTTGCCGCTTGCGGGTCGGCCAACTAAGTCCCCTATGATTCCTAAACTAAGTCAGTGGTCGTGCGACCGCGCCAATATAACTCCGAACAAACGGCTGCGAGCGGTAGTACCAAGGCCGGCCGCGAATACAAAAAGGAAGAGAACCTGCATCGTGCAAACAATTGCAAGCAACATTAACAAACATATACGTGAGGCAAGCAAAAAATCATTCATGGAAATGCAAGATTATAAAGTCAGGGCACATCCCATGCTTACATTTCAACAAATAAAAAATATATACATGATCGGTGAGGCACGGGAGTGAGGATGAAGCGAGCTCCCAGGAGACAAGTCCTAGAGACGCTGTTAGGACTTGTCCCCGGATCCGACACCGGAAGGAATAGTGGTGGCACCACATCGCTCGATAAGAGAACCGCGCCCTTGCTATGATGAGGTCGGCACGCCCAGCATCTTGATTGTGTACATCGTGTTGCAGGCGGTGTTCTTCTGCATCCACACCTCCAGCTCGTAGTTGGTATAGTGTTCGAGTGGGCAGCTGCTACTGGCTGGCAGCGGAGCGGCCGTGGCGTCCTCTAGCTCGCGCACCCGCGCCTCCAGCACCTGGTTTTTTTGGCCGAGTGTGGAGATCTCGGCACCTAGACGGCTGGCCATCGCCGCGTCATGCAAAGAGGAAGATGGCTAAGGAGTAATCTTGAGAAAGGGGCAGCTCTTGGAAGTAAATGTGGGCTGAGAGATATACCGCCCCTCATAGGTACTGGGTGAGGGTAGCCTCGGCCCCGTCGGCCCTCTTCCTCTGAAGGTTCGCCTTCTCCTGAGCGAGCTTGCGGGCCTCCTTCTCGTTCGCCACCTTCTTGAGCGAGGTAGCATTCTGCTGCAATTGAGTTCAGCGCAGCTCGACCATATGGGCCAGCTCCAGGCCGCGGAGCTGAGCCCGCGTGCTTTCATGCACCAGTACCCGCATCACATCCTCGTCATAGACCGCGACATCCTCCCGCGAGTAGAGGCCAACAATAAGTTGTAAGCCTCCCAACTGATGGTGTCCTGCTCAAGCCAGCTCCGCAGTAGTGTGGAGATCACCACTCGATTCGACTCTTTGTCCCATAGTAGGAGCGGGACGCCAAGCTCGTCCAGGTATTTCTTGTAGAAGCCAAAGTTGTGGTGCCCCCTCGGCACCGGCTTCACGACAGTCCATGCCTCTTCCTGCAACCCAGAAGTGCTAGCCGCCTCGCCGGGGGCATCTCTGGTCAAAACTGTTACGGGAGCGGGATCCTCGGCTGGTCGGATCACCGAGGCCTTCCCTTTCCTTTGGCCCGCGGTGGACACCTCACCCATAGTTTTCGCCTTCTTGGGCGGTGGCGGTGGAGGCTGTTCGTGGCTCGGCCGCTCCTTGACGGTAGCTGTCAGGATATCGCGCTGCGTGACATCTGTGGTTTGAATGTGGGCGAGCCCGCTGGGAGCGACCTGGGCACTCTCATATGCAGGGTGCAGGGGAATGTCTCGCTCTCCTGTGAGAAAAGAAAGTTAAAGCGAGGAGTAGCGAATTAAAAAGTAGAAGCACGAGTAGCTTACCTCCCCTAGGCGGGACGACAACGAGGTTGTCCCGGTTCCGTCGCAGGAATGTGACCTCGAAGTTCTTCCCGGCAAAGAACTTACATAGATCCGCTTCATGGTCCCCCAGGGTAGGGGGTAGTAGCTCACCTCGCTGAGTTGCACCGGCAAGAAGGGGACGTTGCCGAAGTCCCCCTTGACGAACATAAACTTCTTGAGCCAGTTGTGTCTCTTGTTGATGGTCTCCCATACCTTCACATGGGCACTGCAGAAATAGGCATTCGCATCCTTGTTCGCGCGGAACAAGAACAGCTTGTGGAACACCGTGAGGCTGAACTCGACCCGCTCCTCCCGCAGGAAGCAGGAAAACCCGACCATGACCGCCACGGAGTTCGGGGTCATTTGGCCTAAGACGACCGCGAAGTACTTCAGAATTTGGCAAACCTCCAGCCACAGAGGGAGCCGGAGGTCCACCTCGAAGTGTGTCAGGGGAATGGCGAGCTCCCCCCGTAGAGGTCATATATCTTATCCCCCTACCCAGGTCGCCTTTCCATGAAGCCAGGCGGGACGTGATCGCTAAGGGCGTCAAGGTACTTGCTCTCAGAAATGACGGCGCGGGGAAAGTCGTGCACGTAGAAGGTCCAAGCACACTTGCCCCTACCGTCCACGTCGCCGCAGCCGCCTCCCATTTCACAGAACGTTCGTTGAGTGAGTAAGGAAGCCTCCGTAGGATGCACGTGAGCCAGGGTTCGGAAGGAGCAGGAAAGGAGAAGGAGCTTAAGTATGATGGATGGGCAAGGGCCGACAGGGCCTATTTATAGAAAGAAAAAGAGCGGGAAAATCTACCGTCGGCGGGAAAAGTGCGGATAGAAAAAATGAGGCCTAACGGGTCAACTTCCCAGCTCGCAACCAAGCCGCCAGGACCGTCCAGCAGCGGGATCATGCCCACCCGCGTCCGCATAGGAGGCGGGCGAGCTGCTGCTCGCACCCGCCCGAAACCATGGGCGAGCCGGAGAGTCTCGCAACCAGCGAGTTCCCGGCCCGCTCCCACCAAGATCAAGTTGGTGGACTGGGCAAGCTTATCCGACGTCCTCGCTCCCGCCTTATAAGGCAGCGGGAGAGCAAGACGTTTTCATCCATACCCACTGTGAGGAAAGCCAAACAGTAGCACAATAGAAATAACATGCATTAAGAATCAAGCCCGTGGACGGGCTAGGGAATTCACAGATTATTACAGACATTGAAAACGTTTCATAGTGGGAAATCCTCCTAAGCTAGTCGGTTTGGAGTTCGGTAGCAGTCCTGAACCGACGACTAACCTTGTGGAGGGTGCAGGCGGCTTAGTACTGAATACATTTCCACCTGCCCCGCCTTGGCATCCCGGTTCATGTTGTCATGCGAGGATAGTTGAAATCGCGCACCACCACCAGCTCCTGCTGGGCCAGACCGACTTGCTCCATGGCGTGCCTGATCCGCACCTCGGCCCGCGTGACATGCACGCCAGGTGAAGTAACCTCCTCCCCTTCAGCTGGGCGCCGAGCTCCCTGTCGAGCCGCGAGCTGCGCCTTAGTATCGGCCTTATCCCGGTCAACCCTCTTGACGATCTCCTGTAGCAGCAGAGTATGTTTCTAAAACTGCCGCGACACTTCTCTCTTCATCACCGCCGCATACACCGGGTCGCCCAGATACTCTGAAACCCCCTCCACGTCAGGGGGAGGCAAGTATCCCTCACTCATTTCGGGTTCAGAGGAGACCGTGTTATCAACTATGAAGGAGAAATCTCAGAGGAGACCGGCGAGAACAGAACAAGCACCGAGTGCGAGCTTACCAGGTGTTGGCACCTCACCTGCACCGGTGGACGGTCAAGAAGAATCCGGCCGACCCTGGAATGGTTTGTAACAACCCTATCCGTTCATATGGTATATACTCGAAGGTCCGACCGGTGCCCCATAGCATATATCACAAAACAGGCGGTGAACGTACGGGATGATACCAGAGTAGCGCAGCGCACCGTAACACATTGCATTCTAGCGGAAGCCTATACTAACACTTGAACTCCACACTTGAATGTCCAACATATAAAACAACTCCACATTGTATATATATAATAGGAATGTATTACAACAACACAAAAGTTAGCCTTATGGCCTTACATGGCTTTCAAACAGTGGCCTAAACATTGGCGCGCAGGCCGGCCACATTAAAAGAAACCACAACATTCATCGAAATAGCCTTCGAGGGCTAGCAGCAGCAGTAGGGACATCAACCTTTATGCATCCCGCTTGCCTTTCCAGCACCTGTACAGGGACAATCCACCCAACGGTGGCAAACAGAAGCAATGGTCAGCGTTCAGCTGACCAAAGTATAACGACCCTACCCCTTTCCCGGGGCAGCGGTATTCTTCCCTGCAGGCATAACATTCACAAGTATGTATATAATTCATACAAATGTGCTCTCACGCACACACATGCCATCACAATCGCCAGCCTCCCGGCACGATGATCCGTGCACTCAGGGCACATTCTTGGTGTACTAGCGAACCAGTTTCCCGCCACCGTATCAGGGCCACAACCTAACGGCAACTCTCTTGAGCATTTACTCCATGGCGTGCAGCCGGAGTTCTAGTTTTAAAACATAGGGATGGCCCGTAGCCCCCCATTGTGTCATGGCACATAGGCCTAAGACTCTCGCTATGTGCTCCAACAGACCGCACCTTCTGGTCCACATTGGACGGACATAACGCAGGTCGGATCCTCCACCCCTCGTTGCTCAAAACGCCTTGCCTTCACCGAGTACGACATACTCGCGGCTTAATCAAAGGCGCGGGTCGTTCTCACCAATCCTATTCTTGGCATTCAAGCCTGGGTATTTCTATTACATCCATTCATCTCACAACATCAGCGGGTCTTTCCTGGGCACACCAGTACTTCCTGTTACTCGTTCATAGGTATGACACCGCAATATCACAGATGTCAGGGGTCTTTCCTGGGCACACCATTACTTCCTGTTACTCTCTTCACAGGTACCACCTACGACATCAAGCATCACAAAGGTCCTTTCCTGGTCACACCTGTACTTCCTGTTACTCATTCATAGGTACGACCCAATAGCACAAGCATAACATGGATATTTTTCTGGACTACCACTCCAATACTTCCTGCTACTACCCTTCACAGGCATAAACCATTGACTCCTTAAACTACACGTTTATCACGGAGCCTTCTCCGATTCGTATGCAACATCACCAATCCAGACCAACCTGTGCAGATGGGCTTTACACAGCATGCCCGCCGTGTTATCTTCTGTTGTGGAGGAAGTAAAAACTCATTCTTTAATTTCAGTCATCATTATCTTGACTCTCTGTGTCATGAACTATTTCAGATGTTTTCTTCAAACAACTTCAGGATCTCCACAAATATTGCATCAGAAAATTGGAAGGAGTCAAAATCTATGTCAAAACCCATATCGAATTTCATGGTGGAGAGAGCGCTCACTGGAATCGCCATGAATGCACCTGTAAGAGAGAAACAAAAATCAAGTGCAAAGGAAATTGAAAGCGCGGGACGGAGGTCGAAGAAAACCTAGATATAAGATTTTCAGAATATGAACCGCCAGACTCCGTTCGACGAAAAAGGAAAAGATCTTCGATCTGAGTTCGATGAAGTATTTTAATAGAAAATGAGTTCATCAATCTCAGTCTGAAGAAGACAAATAAATCATCGATCTCAGTTCGACGAAAAATTCACTGAAGCAGGGATCGCCAATCTCTGTTCGACGAATACTGTTTCCCTAAGAAGTGATCGTCGAACACTGTTCGACGAACTCTTCACGAGGAGTTCACAGATCGTCGATCTCCGTTCGACAAACTGTCAACAAATCGTCGACCACAGACAAAATTTAAATCAACTCATCTCCATTGATCATTCCTAACTGATTTAAAAAGAACAGATGTTTCTTCTCATCCAAAGGCTTGGTGAAGATGTCTGCCCTTTGTAAATCAGCGGAAATAAAGACAAGATTAATTCTCTTTTTGTCTACATAGTCTCTAATAAAATGGTGTCTTATTTCTATATGTTTGGTCCTACTATGATGCACTGGATTTTGTGCTATGGATATAGCACTGGTACTATCATAATATATGGTTGAAATATTTAAGTTGTATCCATAATCCAGTAGTTGGTTTTGTATCCACAAAACTTGTGATACAGAGGTTTGCTATATATTTAAGTTGTATCAATAACTCCCAGCAGCTATATATTCTGCTTCTACAGTGGATGTGGACACAGAGGTTTGCTTTTTACAGAACCTGGACACTAGCCTATCACCAAGGAATTGACATGTTCCTGTTGTGCTTTTTCTGTCCACTCTACATCCAGTATAGTCAGCATCTGAAAATCCATTTAGGTCAAATTCTGACTCTGAGGGATATAGAAGTCCTAGATTTGGACAACCTTTTATATTTCTCAAAATTCTTTTTGACAAAATATAGTGAGATTTTTTAGGGTTCACTTGGAACCTAACACAAATGCATGTAGCAAACATGATGTTTGACCTACTTGCTATGAGATATAATAGGGACATAATAATGGCCCTATAAAACTTCTAATCAACAGGTTTTCCATGCTCATAAGAATCTATCACAGTATTTGCATCCATGGGTGTCTTCATTACTGAGGCATCAGACATCACAAATCTTTTAATAAGCTCCTTAGCATATTTAGATTGGGAGATGAAGATACCATCAGATTATTGTTTCAATTGGAGACCAAGGAAATATGAAAGTTCACCCATGCTACTCATCTCAACCGGGTAGAAGCGGGTGAAGCTCGAGTTTATAATCGAAATGAAGTCAATGAAGCAAACTCAACCATACGGAAGATTCGAGAGAGGCAACTTATTGCTCAAGATCGTCAAGCGAAGTACTACAACGCCAAGCACCGGAACGTGGAATTCACGGTTGGTGATTAGGTCTACTTGAAGATCAGGCCCTTCAAAGGTGTCTCTAGGATTCGACATTTGAAAAAGTTGAGTCCAAGATATTTGGGTCCATTTGAAGTGGTTGAGCGAGTCGGAGAAGCGGCATATCGGCTAGCTCTTTCGGCAGACTTGGGTGGATTACATGATGTGTTTCACATCTCGGTGCTTCGGAAGGCCGTTAAAGATCCAACTCATGTGATCACGGATGATCGTGTGCCGGTGGAGTATGGGCTAACAACGAGAGTTAGGCCCATTCAGATCAAGGATCGAGCTATTTTTGTAATGAGTGGGGAGTGAAAATGTGTTGTTGTAACACGAGAATTTTAATGTTATAACCTTTTGCTTCCTGGTTGCCAACCTCTATACCAATTTCGAGGATGAAATTTCTTGTAGGAGGGGAGGGTTGTAACAACACAATTTTTCAGCAGGCAAAATTTTGGGTGACACGGCCTGGGACACGGGCGTGTCCCAGGGCGTGTCCTGTGATTGCCACTTAGATATCTGCAAGGAGAGAGAATAACCAAACTAACAATTCATCAAGGCAAGTATACCTATCGAAATGCAGCTAGGGGACACAAGTGTCGTATTGAAATCCGGGAACAGTTGAGTAAGCTTACTCACACGAAATCTATTATTTTATCGACCGAAAAATAAGGTTTTCTTAAGCTAAATGTATTAAAGGAAGAGAACTACTTGCATGAAAAGATAAAGAGAGCTAAAGAGCGATTAACTTAAGCTTAGTAACAATGAAGGGAAAATGCACTCGATCAGAAATCACCTCGGCAAGAGTGGTTAGAAAAATACGATAAATAAACCTAAGCTAATTAGGGTAAAAGTCCTTGACCGTGGAGGTTCCATGAATATTGACACGCTTCTCTCGAAGGCCGTGCCTAACTGAGTTTAGGAAGGTCCGACCGACTTTCGCCTAATCGGAGGCCTAAAACTCGCTTTACGCGGTGAACCCCTCTAATGGATTTTACTCCAATCCGGGAGATTTGATCGTCTGCCTCTCTCGAGGGGTGCGAACAACTCCCTTTACTCTTGAGTGCTCATTTCAAACTTTCAGCCTCTCGGCTAGCCCAGAATGAAAGCAAAGGTGGAGAGTATATATCGATAATATACCTCCAACCCGTGATAAATCAAGAGTAATTCAAAGCTAAACCCTAAAAAGAAATGGTAAGATTCAAAGCATCATAACCTAATCACTCGAACCTCGGATCATTAAGATCGAGTACATGGAGGATTAGTTAATCATAGTGAGGTGGAAGAGGGGGGATGAGTAGAAGAAAAATACTGAAAACAGATCAGGAACGAAAAAGAAAACAACACTTTTTATTAAGAGAAACAGTGATCTTACAGCTTGAAAACCAGAGATTACAAAAACATGAGAAGGAAACTACACTATCATTAGCATCATACTACAGAAATAAGCTAGGAGCTAATACACATAAATAAGCTAGGAGCAAATACATGGAAATCATAAAGCTAGAGCTACGAACTAAAAATGGAAAGACATGCTTAAAAAGTTCAGAAATACAAAGGACAGAACCTCCCCTCTCAAAGTGAAAAGTTGTCCCTAAACCCCTGGAGTTGGGCTCTATTTATAGAATTTTTCGGGTCGGGTCACGCCCCCCTGTTACGCCCTGGTCGGGCGTGACCCTGGGGCATGACACATTCGGCGCGACTTTTTCGGGCAGGAATTGAATTCTGACAGAGTTGTTGCGGTACACGCCCACAGGTCACGCCCTGGTGGGGCGTGACCCTGGGGCGTGTTCTTTGCGGCGTGACTTTGGGAGCTGAAATTGAATGCTCGAGGTGATGGGCGGAATTGCTGAAGTACACGCCCATATGTCACGCCCGGGTCAGGCGTGACCCTGGGGCGTGACACTTTCGGTGCGGCGGTGGAGCGAGAAAAACGAGCGTGCTGCGGTGATTCCTCGGAACCTGGGGACACGCCTATAGTACACGCCCGTGTCGGGTGTGTTACGGGCGTGATCGAGGGTGTGTAGACTAAGTTTCCACGGAATGCAGTTTCGGACCAATTGCTTCATTCCTCTGGGTTACACGCCCTAGGTACACGCCCTGGTAGGGCGTGACCTTGGGGCGTGTCACAGCAAACTTCGGCTGAAAGCCGTGAAAACCTGCAAAAACAGAAAAAAATGCATTAGCGACAAAAATATATACAAAGGGGAATCAAAACAAGTACTTTACAAGACATGATTGGCTTTAAAACCCCGAAAATATCCTAATAAAATTGACTGCAAATGTATTATCAAATTCCCCCAAGCTTAAGTTTTGCTTGTCCCTAAGCAAAGATATAAAAACTAGCTAATCATAAAAAGTGACTAATTCAAAAAGTTTTAATCATACTCGCACAAGTACTATGCGAAATTCTTGGCAGGGAGAATGTAAAACGTAAATCTAAAACAATTAATTAGGTATGGTTTAACTTTTATAAACTTTACTTAATAAAAATAAATCATCCAGAATTTTGACGAAATTCTTTAAATAGATTTGAGCAAGGTAATGAAAATGAAAAGAACGTATTGAGTTATTACTAGATCCATGCAACGCATTATAATTATATCAATTAAATAACAAAAATCTAATTTTAAATCCAAAACTAAAACTGATTTACTTTTCGTCGTTTCTTAGTTGTTAAATAAAATAATAAAAAAAAAGGCGTGAATCAAAAGGACTTAATAGGACCGAAACGTTTCGTTTAGGAATATGAATAGGAGTGGAATTGAACTATAAACATGGCGGCTTAAAAATCACACTAAACCAAAACAACGAGCTTCAAAAAAAAATAAATTTATTTTAAACAAAATATGTATAAATAAATTTATTTTTTTCTTTATGATTATTTATCTCTTTTTTTATTATTATTATTTTCATTCATTTTTTTCTCTTTTTTTTGTTTTTGTTTTGTTTTTTCAATACACTGCTTTTGAGTACGCTTTTTTTTCAACAATTTCTCAAAAGATAACACAAAATTTCCTATCAAAAAAAATTAGCGTGATTAGATAGGTAGGAATTTGGGCTTTGGTGAAAATGAAATGCTGTGTGGAGTTATCAAATGAATTTGGAAAAAAGGCTCAAAAGCGGCTAACTAGTGGTAAAAGATTTTAGGTTGGCAGGAAAGCTCAAACGTAAACAAAAATGGCCTAAATCATTTTCACGCTTTTTTTTTAATTTATTTAAAACATAGAGTTGATAAATTTCAAAAAGCAAGTTCGAGATAATAAAAGAAGATTGATGAAATTATCTTGAAAATAAAAATAATATGTGACTTGGATCGTTCATATCTACTACGTTATTCAGAATTTGTTCTTACAAAAATTATCTAAAGACGAAAAGGAAAATAATGGATGATAAATTTTTAGAGAAAGTAAAGAAAATAAAGAACGAAAAACCATAATAGAAATGCACGTTTTGGAGAAATATTTTACCTTAACATGCTACCGTGAATTAGAAACACAGCATGACCAACATTTTACTTGTGAAATATGATTAAAAAAATGATTAGAAAAATTATAATTAACTACGTTGTTTATAAAGAAGTTTGAGAAAAACAAATCATAAACATGGGGTACTTATTGAAATACCAAAATGCAGCTATATATATATAATAATTTTTTTTTGAAATTTTTTGAATATTTTTGGATTTATTTGGATATTTACAAAAAGCAAAAAGGAGGAACTCATATCCCCCAAGCTTAAAATCTACATTGTCCTCAATGGAGAAGGAGGTCGGAGAACGAGAGAAAAGTAAAGTACAGAAATAAAAGACAGAATTGAAAAACAGGTACTTCCCCGGTTTTATTTTGCAGGGCAAGCTGAGTGATGCCGCTCCTCCATGCCTTAGCTGTCGATCTGGATGAAACGTCGTCCGGTGGACTTTGTCATGGAAGCAGAACCGAGGTAGCAGGCGATCGCAGAAGGTTCAGCTTGCCGGAGCCATTCGGGGGCAAAAAGTGAAAAATAAAGAAAACAGAAAAAGATAACTTGGGTTGCCTCCCAAGAGCGCCCTTTGTTTAAAACGTCGTTTGAGCTCGACGCATCAAAATAATAATGTCCCAAATATTGTTTAAAAATAAAGTTCGAATAAAGTCAAAGTTTTTGAGAAAAATAAAGTTCAGATTAATCAAATGTCAGGACCAGAAAGATAGAGTTAACAGGGTTGAGACTGACATCATCACAGAAATACAGTTTAAGACGCTGACCATTCACTTTGAAAGTACCCTTATCAGGGTGGGAAATTAAAACAGTATCATAAGAAAAGACTTCTAAAACAGTAAAAGGCCCAGACCAACGTGATTTTAATTTACCCGGGAATAAACGTAAACGAGAGTTATAAAGAAGCACTTGGTCGCCTGGCTTAAAGATTTTTGGGTGTCTAAGATGTCGATCGTGTAAACGCTTCGTCCGCTCTTTATAAAGTCTATTATTTTCATACGCGTAAGAGCGCCACTCGTCGAGTTCGTTAAGTTGAAATTTTCGAAAATCGCCGACAGAGTGGGGATCGAAGTTTAAAAATCGTAAGGCCCAAAAGGCGCGGTGCTCTAACTCTACGGGTAAATGACACGATTTTCCATAAACTAACTGATATGGCGTACATCCTAGGGCGGTTTTGTACGCTGTTCGGTAGGCCCATAGAGCATCGTCTAATTTGGTTGACCAGTCTTTTCTAGATGTGGAAACAGTCTTTTCTAAAATTCATTTTATTTCTCTATTCACTACTTCGACTTGTCCGTTAGTTTGGGGGTGATAGGCAGTGGAAAGCTTATGAGTAACGCCATATTTAGTTAGGATTTTTGAAAATTGCGCGTTACAGAAAATGGAACCCCTATCACTAACGATAGCGCGCGGCGTACCGAATCGAGAAAATAATTTTTTTAGGAAATTAACTACGACTCGGGCGTCATTCGTAGGAAGAGTTTGGGCTTCGGCCCAACGTGAAACATAATCAACGGCAACTAAGATGTACTTATTCCCGAAGCTAGAAGGAAAAGGGCTGACAAAATCAATCCCCCAGAGGTCGAAAACTTCGCACTCTAGGAAATAATTTTGTGACATTTCATTTTTATTCGAAATATTCCCCGACCGTTGGCAACTATCACACCTACTCACAAAGTCATGCGCGTCTTTAAACAGGCTGGGCCAGTAAAAACCCGCGCTTAACACTTTGTGAGCGGTGCGAGCAGCTTGATAATGCCCACCTGTCGGTCCTTCATGCAAATGTTTAATAATATCTAATCCTTCATCAAAGGAAACACACCTCCTGATTACTTGGTCTGCACAGACTTTAAAAAGATGCGGGTCCTCCCAAAAGTAGTTCTTCAACTCAGAAAAGAATTTCTTCTTTTGCTGAGATGAAAACTCTTTTGGGAGGACACGGGCCACTAGATAGTTGGCAATGCGGGCAAACCAAGGAGAAGTAGATGTGTTAATTATGAACAGCTTCTCATCAGGGAAATAGTAATGAAAAGAATTTTCATCTCAGCACTAGATAGTTGGCGATGCGGGCACCGAAAGTGTCACGCCCCAGGGTCACGCCTGACCCGGGCGTGACATATGGGCGTGTACTTCAGCAATTCCGCCCGTCACCTCCAGCATTCAATTTCAGCTCCCAAAGTCACGCCGCAAAGAACACGCCCCAGGGTCACGCCCCACCAGGGCGTGACCTGTGGGCGTGTACCGCAACAACTCCGTCAGAATTCAATTCCTGCCCGAAAAAGTCGCGCCGAATGTGTCACGCCCCAGGGTCACGCCCGACCAGGGCGTGACAGGGGGCGTGACCCGACCCGAAAAATACGTACTCTTGCTTGAAGAAAATCCGGCCAATTAACTCAAGTGAGTAGGCGGAAAAATTAAAAAGACGCACACTTAAGAAAATCCAGCCATTGAACTCAAGTGAGTAGGCGGAAAAAAATTAAGAAGGAGGCTGAGAAAGAGAAGTGATAAAATTAATATATTTACGTTTTCAATTTATCAACGAGCGTTGCTTCCCCGGCAACGGCGCCAAAAACTTGATTGCCACTTAGATATCTGCAAGGAGAGAGAATAACCAAACTAACAATTCATCAAGGCAAGTATACCTATCGAAATGCAGCTAGGGGACACAAGTGTCGTATTGAAATCCGGGAACAGTTGAGTAAGCTTACTCACACGAAATCTATTATTTTATCGACGGAAAAATAAGGATTTCTTAAGCTAAATGTACTAAAGGAAGAGAACTACTTGCATGAAAAGATAAAGAGAGCTAAAGAGCGATTAACTTAAGCTTAGTAACAATGAAGGGAAAATGCACTCGATCAGAAATCACCTCGGCAAGAGTGGTTAGAAAAATACGATAAATAAACCTAAGCTAATTAGGGTAAAAGTCCTTGACCGTGGAGGTTCCATGAATATTGACACGCTTCTCTCGAAGGCCGTGCCTAACTGAGTTTAGGAAGGTCCGACCGACTTTCGCCTAATCGGAGGCCTAAAACTCGCTTTACGCGGTGAACCCCTCTAATGGATTTTACTCCAATCCGGGAGATTTGATCGTCTGCCTCTCTCGAGGGGTGCGAACAACTCCCTTTACTCTTGAGTGCTCATTTCAAACTTTCGGCCTCTCGGCTAGCCCAGAATGAAAGCAAAGGTGGAGAGTATATATCGATAATATACCTCCAACCCGTGATAAATCAAGAGTAATTCAAAGCTAAACCCTAAAAAGAAAAGGTAAGATTCAAAGCATCATAACATAATCACTCGAACCTCGGATCATTAAGATTGAGTACATGGAGGATTAGTTAATCATAGTGAGGTGGAAGAGGGGGGATGAGTAGCAGAAAAATACTGAAAATAGATCAGGAACGAAAAAGAAAACAACACTTTTTATTAAGAGAAACAGTGATCTTACAGCTTGAAAACCAGAGATTACAAGAACATGAGAAGGAAACTACACTATCATTAGCATCATACTACAGAAATAAGCTAGGAGCTAATACACAGAAATAAGCTAGGAGCTAATACAGGGAAAGCATAAAGCTAGAGCTACGAACTAAAAATGGAAAGACATGCTTAAAAAGTTCAGAAATACAAAGGACAGAACCTCCCCTCTCAAAGCGAAAAGTTGTCCCTAAACCCCTGGAGTTGGGCTCTATTTATAGAATTTTTCGGGTCGGGTCACGCCCCCCTGTCACGCCCTGGTCGGGCGTGACCCAGGGGCGTGACACATTCTGCGCGACTTTTTCGGGCAGGAATTGAATTCTGACGGAGTTGTTGCGGTACACGCCCACAGGTCACGCCCTGGTGGGGCGTGACCCTGGGGCGTGTTCTTTGCGGCGTGACTTTGGGAGCTAAAATTGAATGCTGGAGGTGACGGGCGGAATTGCTGAAGTACACGCCCATATATCACGCCCGGGTCAGGCGTGACCCTGGGGCGTGACACTTTCGGTGCGGTGGTGGAGCGGGAAAAACGAGCGCGCTGCGGTGATTCCTCGGAACCTGGGGACACGCCTATAGTACACGCCCGTGTCGGGTGTGTCACGGGCGTGACCGAGGGCGTGTAGACTAAGTTTCCACGGAATGCAGTTTCGGACCAATTGCTTCATTCCTCTGGGTTACACGCCCTAGGTACACGCCCTGGTAGGGCGTGACCTTGGGGTGTGTCACAGCAAACTTCGGCTGAAAGCCGTGAAAACCTGCAAAAAGCAGAAAAAAATGCATTAGCGACAAAAATATATACAAAGGGGAATCAAAACAAGTACTTTACAAGACATGATTGGCTTTAAAACCCCGAAAATATTCTAATAAAATTGACTGCAAATATATTATCATCCTGCTCGGGTGTGGATTCGTGCCGAGATCGACGAAAGTCGTTCGACGGAAAGTGTTTGGGTGGTCACGCCCTGGAACACGGGCATGACAGAGGGCGTGTCCCGCTCGGGTTCTGCGTCAGGTCGACAAAATGCTGTATTCCACGAATTGAGCTCGACGATTTAGCAAAGGCTTCGTGGGCTGGAGAAATCGTCGAACGAGAATCGTCAAACACGGAATCGTCGAACAGAGATCGTCAAATGCTGGGCCAATCGTCGAGTGCTGGCCAACTCGACGAGTGCTGGCAAATCATCGAACGGAAATCGTCGACCGCGGAATCGTCGAACGAAATCATCGAACGCGCTGTTTGACAATCGCTGGTGAGCTCGACGATCGCTGGAGAGCTCGACGATCGCTGCCTGATCGTCGAACGTAGATCGTCGAGCGCAGACCTGGGTCACGGGCGTGACTTTGGGCGTGTCCCGTGGCGGTGACCTGTTTTGGGGATAAGGCGGGTTGAGCACCGCTTTGAGGACACGGCCTGTGACATGGGCATGTCACAGGGCGTGTCAGACTCGAAAATCGTTGTTCCCGATTTTTCGTAGCCGTCCATTTTTCTCAACTTGGATCCAAGGGCTGTTTTGGTCCTTATGATGTCTAGTGAAAAGAGTTTTATCTACAGTTCCTCTTGTAAATTTATGCTCTAATAAAAAACTTGCTAAGGTCTCATAACAAGCTCTTGGAGCTTGCTTTGGACCATAAAGAGCCTAATGCAATTTAAAAACATGAGAAGGGTAAGTTGGAGAAACAAAACCTAGAGGTTATTCTACATACACCTCTTCTTGTAGCACTCCATTTAAGAAAGAACTCTTCACATCCATTTGAAAGACCTTGAACCTCTTGTATGATGCATAGGTAAGGAATATTTTTATGGCTTCCAACCTTGCAACAAGTGCAATGGTTTGATCATAATCAATTCCTTCTTCTTGCCTATATCCTTGAGCCACAAGCCTAGCCTTATTTCTCACTATGACTCCTGAGCATCTAGCTTGTTTCTATAAACCCATTTTGTTCCAATAACTGGGTAGTTTTGTGGTCTTGGAACCAAATCTCAAACTCTACATCTCTTAAACTGGTTTAATTCCTCCTGCATTACAATGATCCAGTGGGGATCTTGCTCTGCATCATGAATGGATTGAGGTTCAGTCTGAGAGAGAAAACAGGCATGCATCAAATCTTGGGTGAGTTAACGCCTTGTCTGTACACCTACTGATATGTCTCCAATCACTTGAGATCTGGGGTGATCCCTAAGTGTGTGTGACAAGGTCAGTGGGTGGAGTTGCTTGTGCAACAGCAGTTGAAACCAATTCCTCTTGTGGAATTATCTTGGCTGTTGGAGGTGATTCAATCCCTTCAATACTTTACTTCTTCACTATCTTCATTGACTTGTGGAGAGGGTTTAGTTGGAGCCCCTTGGGTAAGGTTTAGGTCATCCAACTTCTCACATAAGTGAGGTACCTACAAAGATTCACTGGTACAATCTTCTTTCTCCTTGCAATACATGTTAGCCTCATCAAAACTTACATGAATTTACTCTTCGATTTTTAGTGTTGATTTATTAAACACCCTATGGGCCTTGCTTACTTGGGAATATCCTAAAAAAATTCTCACTTCTGCCTTGGCCTCAAACTTTCTAATGTATTTCTAGTTATTATTGTGTATATAACAGGCACAACCAAATACTGTAAAATAGTTTATTTTAGGTTTCTTCCCTTTAAGCAATTCATAGGGAGTCATGTTCTTTAGTTTGTGAATTAAGCTCCTATTCAGGACATAATTTGTTGTGCTGACAGCCTCTGCCCAAAAGGTTAGGGGCATGTAAGCATCTGCAAGCAATGTACCTGCAGCTTCAATGAGTGTCCTATTTTTCCTTTCAGCTACACCATTTTGCTAGGGAGTTCTAGGAGCTGAGAAGTAATGTCTGATACATTTCTTCTCACAGAACTCATGCATAAGAAGAGACTCAAACTCTGTGTAACGTCCCTAGCCGATCCAACATGACAGCGTCACGGCTCCGCTCTAGGCGACGCTACCGGGCTGCAGCCCAAGCGCCCCAACCCCTCTCCATCTACAGGCGGGTTGTTGGTGGCCACAACCTCCCTTTCATGAGGTAAACTCTATAGTGAAGCCCGCACTACGGGGACTTCCCAGGAGGTCACCCATCCCAGGATTTCTCCAGCCCGAGCACGCTTAACTATGGAGTTCTTTCAACTCTCATGAAAGAACACCATAGTTAAGCGTGCTCGGGCTGGAGAAATCCTGGGATGGGTGACCTCCTGGGAAGTCCCCGTAGTGCGGGCTTGACTATAGAGTTTACCTCATGAAAGGGAGGTTGTGGCCACCAACAACCCGCCTGTAGATGGAGAGGGGTTGGGGTGCTTGGGCTGCAGCCCAATAGCGTCGCCTAGAGCGGAGCCGTGACGCTGTCATGTTGGATCGGCTAGGGACGTTACAATAAAAGTGCACTTTTTATTGTAACGCCCCTAGCCGATCCAACATGACAGCGTCACGGCTCCGCTCTAGGCGACGCTACCGGGCTGTAGCCCAAGCACCCCAACCCCTCTCTCTCCACAGGCGGGTTGTTGGTCGCCACAACCTCCCTTTGATGAGGTAAACTTGATAGTCAAGCCCGCACTACGGGGACTTCCCAGGAGGTCACCCATCTCATTACTACTCCAGCCCGAGCACGCTTAACTATGGAGTTCTTTCAACTCTCATCACCAATTGAGCTGCAGTCGTGACGCCCCGAAAGTGGTGTGCGAGTCGGTCGCGAAAGAAATGTTTTTGGTGCCTGTAGGGGTACACAGCCTAGGACACGGGCGTGTCCAAGGCCGTGTCTGGCTGGTGATGTTTTGGCCGTTTTCAACTCGAGAAGGACACGGCCAGAAACACGGCCGGATAACACGGGCGTGTCATCCGACACGGGCGTGTGCCAACCCGTGTCCCTACCCGTGTCCTGATGGGTCGTGTCCGTTGCCGTGGAGGTTATGCGTGACACGCCCACGAACACGGGCATGTCCCGGAACCCGACACGGGCGTGTCAGGTCAGACACGGGCGTGTCTTGGCACGTGTGCGTTTCTCAGTTCGACGATCGTGCCTGGATCGAGGCACACGGCCTTGGACACGGCCGTGTGGCAAGCCGTGTGCGGCCCAGGTCTGGGGAATTTTGTGCAGATCTGAGCCATTTGTTTCCTTTAAGTTAGATCCGACGGCCCAGATGAAATTCTGCACTGTTAAGGCCGGGAATAGGAGTTTATTTCCTCATTTTCTCTCCCAAAGTTCTCCTCTTCCAAAGTGAGAGAGAAGAGGAAGAAGAAGGGGTTTACGGCCGCCGGCGGAGCATCGGAGCACCGTTTCGAAATCAGAGAATGGATCCGTGGAGGGAAGGTCATTGCGAAGAGTTCTAACCGCGTAGTTTTTCCATGGCGCCAAAACGGACTACAAGGGTAACGATTCTCAACTTGAGCGTTTGAAGCTCTTTCTTCTGCATAGGGAACCCCGCTCCTGCGAGTGTGCGGCAAGTGCGTAGTGTTCCTTTGGGGTTGATGTGAATAGTCCCCCTTGTGTTGCATATAGAGCCCGGAATCGTAAGTACGGGCATAGGCATTGTGTGTGAAGCCTACCCGGACGTGTTTTGTCTGGATCGGTGATGTTGCATTTGATGTGGTTTTGTCGGAGAAGACTCTGTGCTTTGGATTTTTCGGGTTTCTACGCGGTAGATTGCAGCAGGGATCCTTGGAGGTTAGCTTCAAGGCGCACCCGAAAAATTGAGCGGAAATGCGTTCTGCTAACTTGGCGGTCTGGGAACCGGCCTTGATCATTACTGGGTTATGAGATTGTTTTGGAAAAATTTGGGATCCGAGAGAAGCTTGGCCCGCGCAAAGGACTTAAATTGGACATGCGGCGTGAGCAACGGGCAAGTGGAATTGGACCTAGGCTATGTGGTTCGGTGCGAGAGACCCGAAGACGGGGACTGGCCGTTGGCATAGTCGGAGCCTTAGACGGTGGTCAGAAAGGCTAAATGCTCACATGTTGTTGCCATCCTGGGGGTGGTGGTGAATGCACTGATGGGTCAGGGTTCACCATGAATGTGCCCTGAGTGCACGGGGTGTTTGGCCGTGCGAGCCTACACCTGTGGCGAATTATAATTGCGCTATATATGTTATTATTGGGCTAATGTTATGCAGGGAAAGAGCACTGCTGTCCCGAGTGAGGGGCGGGGTCATTATAATTTGGTCGGCTTTTAGCTGACCGTTTCTTTATTTGCCACCGTGCGGTGGTATGTGCTTGCAGGTGCTGCGGAGCCGAGCGCCAAATAGCGGGCTGGAGCCCGTGTTGCTGTGCTGGCCCTAGAAGGCCGTAGAATAGTTGTTTTTATGTTTATCATGTGTGGCCGGCCTGCGAGCCGATGTATGTAAAACACTCTTTATTAAGTGAATATTTGTAAGGCCATAAGGCCATGTACCCGTTTCTGTGTATTTTTGGTTTCATTCCTGTTTTGTAGCTGTGGACATTCATATTGATGGATTTAACTTTGGGTTCTTTCAATTTTTAAATCTTCCGCTAGAATGCTCTGTGTAGGACGAGTAGTCATAATTGGTTGGTTTGATTTATTCATTTAGTAACCCTTCCGACTGTCTGTGGTATATGGCGTCGGGTTCCAGCTGGACCTTCTGTTATATGTCATGCGACGGATGGGGGTGTTATACTCTGTGCCATGATCACTTCTGATCAATGGAACATGAGTATAGAACTCAATCTGTATGGTCCTGAGAAAATCTATAAGAACTTTAAAGGTATCTGACTTTGATCTCAGAAAGAATACCCAACTGAACTTGGAGAAGTCATCCACTATAACTAAAGTGTAGGATTTCCCTCCTAGGCTTTGTACATCAATGGGTCTAAAGAGATCCAACTATAGCAAGTACAAAATCCTAGGTGAATCACTCTTATTAATAGATTTAAAACTAGTTTTAGTTTGCTTGCCTAATCGACAAGACCTGCAGAGACCTTCCTTCTTGTAGGGACCAGAAGGTAGACCTCTAACAAGGTTGTGCTTAGATAGCCTAGCAATATTTTTCAAATTTACATGACCTAATCTTTTGTGCCATAAGTCATTCTGATTACTAGTTAAGTTAAGTAAGCAGATATGAGTTTTGGCAGAAAGAAAATCTACTAAGTATATGTTGCCTTGTCTACTTCCAATTAAAACAGTTTGGTTGTTTTTATCAACAATAGAACAAGTGGATGGATTAAAATGTACATGATAACCATCATCACATAACTGACTTATGAAGATGAGGTTATCCTTGAGTCCACTTACATATGTCACCTTTTTGAATGTGACAGCTCCTATTCTCACTTCTCCAAATCCTTCTGACTGACCATATTTGGAGTCACCAAAGATAACTTTTGGCCCCAGCTTGGACTTGTAGTTGATTAAGATGTCCTTACTGCCAGTCATGTGTTTGGAGCAGCCACTGTCCAGGTACCAAGTTTGATTTACCCCTGAACAATTCTTCACCTGCAATAAAAGACAGTTAATGGTTTTTGACCCAGGTTACCTTGGGTCCTTTGTATGGTTGATAAGAAAAACTAGAAATGATAGAGAATTCAGGTTGGGACATATATCCTACGGGGTGATATCTCCTAGGTGGGATGACCCAATCAGCTAGTGGATTAAATGGTTTCTTATGAATATGTGAGTTGTTGTTACAGTTTTGATTAAGTCTTCCTAGGTTCGATGAATTGTTGGAAGTTCGTCGACCAGAGTTCGACGAATCTTGTTGAGATCGTCGATCTCTACCCAGAGAATGAACATGTTCGTTCTCTGTGGCCCACGTTCGTCGACCTCTGCTCGACGAACCATTCAAAGTTCGTCCATCGCAGTTAGACGACTGATTATTATTGTAGTTTGCATTCAGAGATCATCATTCTGAGTTTGACGATCGGTACTTATATCATCGATCTGGGTTCGACGATAATTGCTGAATATTGTTAGTTTTATCATTCTTCTGATTTTTAATTTTTTCCTTAGCTTCAATTTGTTCAAGAATTTAATTAACTTTATTTAATTATTCAGTGTTTTTCTTTCCTTTATCAGAGATGAAATTTACTAGTTTTGAAAGATGATTGCTCTAGATTAGGGTTGGTTTACTAGATGTGGCTCCTAATCCAAATCTGCAGTTATTTGTTCTAGCATTAACTGTGCTGGTTATATCTAGCAATTTCAAACTTCTGTCATTCAATGATTCTTCTAACATCTTAGCTTTGCTGAGTTATGATTTCAGAAAACTGATTTGTTCATTTGCAGATTTTAGTTCACTAGATAGAGT
The DNA here is from genome assembly GCA_039583875.1 of Platanthera guangdongensis. Taxonomy (NCBI): domain Eukaryota; kingdom Viridiplantae; phylum Streptophyta; class Magnoliopsida; order Asparagales; family Orchidaceae; genus Platanthera; species Platanthera guangdongensis. The sequence continues at coordinate 30,124,998 of CM077156.1, forward strand.
TTCATTTCAGAGGTGATTTTATCTAAATCATTCAATTTATCTCTAAGAATTTTGATTTCCTTCTCAGAGCTTATCAAATCTAAGCATAAGTTTTTAAATTCAAATTTAAATTCATCAAATTCAAAATCATAAGAAGCTATCACCTGATCTTCAGCTGACAGATTTTCTTCATCATCAGATTCATCTGTATCTGATCTGTTGCTGCTTGCACCAATTTCCAAGAGGCACACCACCTTTGCCTTGGCCTCCTCTTCTTCTTCATCGGAGCTGGAAGATGTAGATTCATCTTCTGTGTCACTTCATGTTTCAGCCACAAATCCTTTGTCCTTCTTTTTGTGCTTGCTGGAAGAGGGCTTGCTGTAGTGCTTGCTTCTTGATTCTTTTTCCTTTCTTATTTCCTTCTTTTGATTTTCAGGACATTCAGACATGAAGTGTCCTGGCTTCTTGCACCTATAACATACTACCTCTTTAGTGGGGGTTTTGTCATACCTTGGTTGACTGTCTTTTCTAGATGACTTCCTTCTGAATTCTTTCCTTGCTAGTTTGTAGAATCTTTTGGCAAAGAGACTCATCAGCTCTTCATTAACTGTTGGGGCTTCAGTTTCTTCAGCAGTCTTGAATGCAATGGATTGTTCTTTCCTTGCTGGGGGAGGAATCCTGTGCTCCACTGCCTCTCTGGACTTGATTAGCTGCTCATATGACTTCAGTTTTCCTAATAGAGATTCAGTTGAAATCTCATTCAGGCATCTGGCCTCCTTGATGGGACAGATCCTGGTGTCCCATGAGCTTGGAAAGCACATTAGGATGTTGTCATTAACTTCAGCCAAAGTGATTTCTTTATCTAAGGTCCTTAGCTCACTGATGATGGAGCTAAGCCTGTTGTACATCACTTCAATAGTCTCTGCCTCATCCTTCTTGAAGTTTTCATATTGGGTGATGATGTGTGATCTTCTATCTTTTCTCTCATCTGCTGAGCCAGCAACCATTTAATTGATTGACTCCCAGATTTCTTTTGCAGAGGTGCACTCAGCCACCTTCTGAAAGATGTCATCTGACATGGTCTGAGCCAATATGTTCATGGCTTTGGCATCAACAATCTTTACTTTCTTCTAAGCATCAGTCCACTCAAGTGGTGGGACTGCATTGTTGCTGGAAGATGGTGTAGCTGTAGATGCCTATGGGGGACCTGTCAAAATGGAATTGTAGATGTCTTCATCAATAGAATTCATATATAGCCTAATTCTTGCCTTCTAGAAGGAAAACCTGTTAAGGTTGCAAACTGGAGGCCTGGTGCTTACATAGTCCTTGTTCTGTGTTATGCTGTGTTTATAATGTTGATGAAAATAAAATACTATGTAGATCTAACAAAGGATCTTTTGGTTCAAGATTTAACGTGTACAACCAAAGGAACCTGCTCTGATACCAATTGAAAGTGAGTGTTAGATCAGAAATACAATAGAGGGGGGGTGAATAGAGTATTTAAAATTTCCTACCTACTGTTACAGCTTTTGTTTTAAATCAAAAGTGCAGAAATTAATAACCTAAATCACAAGCATAGCAAGAACAAAAGAAAAGGAGACAACCCGATGACACAAGAATTTTATAGTATTCCCCAACCTGGGTAGATGCACTCTTCTACCACCCTTGGTAGGAATCCACTCAGATTTCTGATCAGGTGCCTGACATCAATGAGACTTTGATCAGGTGCTCAAAAACCAACCCAAGTCTTTTGATCAGGATACTTGCAACCAAGGAATCACTTTTGAAGGGAGATGACAACCCTTTGTAGTGGGGGGATGAGAGAGTGATGGAAGTCTTCTTTTCTCAATCACAATGAGAAGACTATGTGGATTCAATGATGTTCTCAAAGCTCCCCCTGAGATGAAAAAGGGTACAGGAGAACTGGAGCTTTGCACAGGGTGATAGACCTTCAAATTTGAGAGACTTAATCCAGGAGCTTTAGACTGATAGTGCTTGAATATCTTTAGCAAGGTCCTGGAGAAGAAGAATAGGAAGACTCTTGATTTCAATAATGTGTTCTTCTTGTTTCTTCTTCAATTTTCTGTATGCTTCTTAGTCAGTAGTATTCTGTATGAAGCTTTTTCTGTGTCTCTCCTGATTGATTCTCTATGTGTCTGTCTGTCTGTTTTTGTTATTCTCTTCTTCTGTATCTTTCAAACATTTGAATTTTTCTGTAATTAATACTGACAGCCTTGACAATAATCGGCATTGATTTATTTCCCCAACTGTCCCGTGGAAAAATGGGAAGCAATAATCCTTGGAGAAGACCATTATTAATGCTCATTCTAACAGATACATTCAGAGAATGTTAGAGCATTAATTACTCAGTTATTATAGCATTAGAGTGGGGACAAAAGGCTGAAAATAATTGAGTCTGGAATCGTCGAGCAGATGGCAGAATTCGTCGAACTGAGTTCTCAGTTCGTCGAGCCGAGATGTTGTATTCGTCGACCAGACGACTTCTGTTCATCGAGCTGAGTTCCATGATCGTCGAACTGAGAACTGAACTGCTGTCTCTTCTGATCTTTGCCTATTCATCGAGCTGGTAAATATGTTCGTCGACTTGAGTTCAGCAATTATTCTAGAGTTATCAAATATCCTGTGTCGACATAATTTCTCCTGTGTGTTAACACAAATCTTCTGTGTTGTGTCGACATAGCCTTTCCACAATGTCGACTGATGATCTTGATGTCGACACAAGTTCTTCTAGTGTCGATATAACTCTTCTGGTTCTAGCATCCGTCGAGCAGAGAACAGGGTTTGTCGACCTGAGACTGGAAAACATGGTCTCGACAGAATGCTATGATACTCCAAATATTCATCGACCGAAGAATGGTGTTCGTCGAGCTAAGTCTTGAGAACCTTGAATTCGTCGAGCTGAGAATGATTCTGGACTTGGCCAAATTTATAATTTCTGGAATCAAAAAGGTGAAGTAGAGAGTCCATTGATCGTCAACCGGAGAACTAAGTTCGTCGACCTAAGACAGGAGAATCAATTGAACTTGAAATGCTGAAAACTGAGTCCAGAGATCGTCGATCAAAGAATGGAGTTCGTCGACCTGAGAACTAGGTTCGTCGACCTGAGTCAAGAGAACAATCTGGACTTAGAATTCTGAAGATGAAATCCAGGTATCGTCGATCTGGATTGAAGTTCGTCGAGCTCAGCTTAGAGAATATTTCTCTGAGATCGTCGAACTGAGAACGACTGTTGTCGACCTGAGTTCGACGAACGTCGAACTCATTTTACTTAGTCTCTTGAGAAATCTCTGAATCTGGAGGAAAACTCTATGTCTTGAGTCTCTGGCAGTCTGATGTTGGCTTGTCCATGTGATGTTGACTCTTAGGACTTGACCTAGATTCGAGGACACAACTTTGACCCTAGCTATACATGTTGGGTCACATTATCCTAAGTTAGTGAACCTTGCCCAAATCAAACTAGGGATCCAACACGCTCGATTTGATATCAAAATTATTTTTTGCAACCGTCGGGCGAACAATATAGGACCCTGTATCATCCAAATTCGGCCGAGCATAATATGATATTATACACTCGACGGTCGCATTAGGATTGAGGTCGGCCATAACTACGGCATAGGGTTCTCCGACGGATTCTTCGGGATCCAAAGTGGTATTTCGGCGTTGAGATCGAATACGCGCAAGTGAGCATTCGATCTCAGGATTGAAATCTAAATTTTCAGACTCCGAAGGTTGTCCACGGGTCATACACCCTAAAATATAAACTAAAAAAAAGAAACTGTCTTCTTTTTTTTGGATTTTTACGAAAAGTTTTTAAGTTTTTTTTTAGTTTTTAGAAATAAAGGTAAAAGTAATAGACTTCGGATTCGAAATAACAACTCAAATAATCTCCCCGGCAACGGCGCCAAAAACTTGATGCGCGAGAAGCCCGACACTAAATTATCTGGGGAGCACGGTGAGTCCGGATTTCTCGCAGCGAATCATAGGCAAGTGCAACTATCGCAAGTAATACAGGATATTCGGGAGAATATCCAGATCGTAAATTTCCCAGGAACGGGTTGATTATCCCCTCTGCTCCGAAAGCACTATTATCTTTCCGAAATATTTAAGATGTTGATTTTAAATAAAAACCTAGAAAGAGATTATGAATAAAGTCGATGAAGTGATAACACTCGGTATCGAATTACGTTATGAGTAAAATATATTTGAATAAAAAGAGTTCTTAGGTTTCAATTTAATTAAAGCAAAAACTTGGTCGTGGAGGTTTCAAAAAAATGAGATCACCTATCTCTAGGAATATCGCTCACCTGGACATTAAGTATATTCGATCGGGCTCTCGTCCGATGAAAGATTTCTCTTAATGCCCACAGTACACAAAGAACCCCGCAATTGGGTGGGGAACAGAATCCGGTAGAGTTACCACGCCTCCTCTCTCGAGGGTTAATGCGGAACTCTCTTTACCAAGGGGTGATCAGTCCATACGCACGGCCTCTCGGCTAGCTAGCGTTTGGATAACGAAAATAGAGCCCACACATCAATTTATGGTTCTACGCGTTGTTAACCCGGGGTAAACCTTAAGTTTTTTAATTAAATAGAAAAATAAGGCCTTAAGTTATTTAAAACATTTTTTATCCCAATGCTCTTCGATACCGAGGACTAAAAGCGGTTAGCCACTCATCGGAATGGGGAGGGCTTATGAGTTTGGTTAGACATGCATTCTAAATTATTCGCTGAAGGCTTACAAAAAAATAAGAAGAAAAATAAGATAACATGATATTAGATAAAGAAAAACTACTAAAATAAATAAGAACACACGCACTCCACCAAACACATAATAAAGAAAAAGAAAAAGAAAACTAAGTTACCAAAAAAAGAGAAAAATGCATAATTGAAATTGCAAGTCCTACTCAAACGAGTAGGCGGTAAATTAAAGCTGAAAATTGGAAGTCCTACTCAAACGAGTAGGACTGAAATGAAAGCGAGTCCTACTTAAATGAGTAGAACGAAAATAAATGCACCAACACACGCACTCGACATGAGATAAACACACACACTCACTCTACTGAAAATGAAAATGCACACACTCTACAGAAAGTAAATACTCACACACACAAATCCTACTCAAATGAGTAGGTAAAAAATAAAGACATGTCATTTAACTCTTAATGAGTAGGCTGAAATAAATGCGACACACGCACGCACCCTACAGAAAGTAAATACTCACACACTTGCATAATTGAAATACACACACACACTTGCATAATTGAAATACACACACACATAACTTGAATTGAAAATGCACGCACTCTACATGAAATAAAACACACGCACTCTTCAGAAAGGAATGAAAGCTATAAAATCTATCTCATACACGCAGGCACACATACGAAAACATAGGAAAAACCAAGTGACTGAAAAATTAAAACAACTACATTTCTACCGTTAGAATACAGTAGAAATGCATAAAAAGACAAAATAAAAATTATTGAGCAAAAAAGTTTTCAAATTAATACGAGAAAAGCAAGTGCTTGAAAAATTAAAATGTTTACATTTTTACCGCTAGAAATTTATGCAAACGCGTAAAAAGTGGAAATAAAAATTATTTGAGCAAAAATCTTTTTAAGTAAATGCGAAAATCAATGTTGATGAAAATTTAAAATAAGGCATAATCCATTCTTATAGCTTTGTAAAACGGGTTAAAAGTGGAAGAAAGCTAAAAAGAAGCAAAAGTTTTATATCCTAAAAAAGAAAAATCTAAATTACGAGTAATAAAAACCACTTTTTATCATTTTACAAGTTCATAAGAACGAATTTAAAAGCATGAAAATCCTAAGTCTAACCAATTGTAAAGAGTATGATAAAAAATGGCTATAACAACGAATAGTATTCTTGTGAAAAATGAAAGTAAAGCAACCAGTTTTTCATTTTAAAGCATAAATTCCGCAAAAATGAACTCATACATGCACACAAGTATATGAAAATGAAAACAAAAATATGTAAGATTGATGAAAATGAGGCATTCATAGACATTCCAGAGCATTATATGGATGAACAAAAACTAACGATTTTATTACAAAAGAGATTGATTATAAGAGCTTAAACAAACAAACTTAAAAAGGAAGGGGGGATTCCTTACATTGCACTAAAATAGCAACCAGCAGCAGCCCTTAACACCAAAATGGTTCAAAATTTTGAACCCAAACAACTTACATCAAGGGCCTATTTATAGGGAAAAATTTCTAAGTACACACCCTCCGACATAGGCATGTCGAGGGGGGGGGGGCATGTCAGCACTATTCATGAGCTAATCCGGCAATTTGATGCCTTGGTTGACTTGCGGCTGTACACGAGGATGACACACCCTTGGTCATGGGCATGGCGGTGGGCGTGTTCAGCAGGCAGATTAGGGGCAGGTTGCATCAAAATTTGCCGGCGGCATCTTGTCGGGCCAGGTGGAGGAGTCACGCCCTTGGTCACGGGCGTGGAGCTGGGCGTGTCGGGTTGGTCGACGATCTTGGAGCGCAGTTTCGTCGGGCTGGAGTGATACGGGCCTAGGACACGGGGCATGTCAAATGACACGTGCGTGTCTTAGGGCTTGTCACATTTTTCTCGTCAAATTCTTCTAATTCCACGGGAAAAGAAGTGTCACGCCCTGGTCACAGGCGTGACCAAAAGTACATGGGCATGTACTAGCATTTTTTGGCAATTTTCCTGAAAAATTCAGGAAATCAAAATAAAGTAAGTTAGAATAATTTTTACATGAAGAAAATATTTTATTATGATAATTAACTAAAAATAACGAAAAAGAACTAAAATGACTTATTTATTGTACAAAAAATACGTATATTTACAACTCATCACACGTATATACGGAAAATGTTTGTTTTAAATATTTTTCCATTTTTGCAGGATAGCTGTCAGCACAAAGCGCGTGAACCTACAGTCGGTCACTAGTCTTACCACCGGTGGTGGGGTATTTTCAAAAACACGTATATAAGGCGTCTTATTTTTGTATTCCTTAACTAAGATGAAGAGAGACAAAGTTCAATCATTCCTAGGATTCGGTTGCCTCTCTGTGGTACGCTCCGCCGTCTCTGTTGAAGGACAAGAAAACGTCTCCCTCTCATTTGCAAACAAAGAACTCTAGTGAGTAAAGAATGACATCGACTGCAAAGAGTCAATCGGTTGCCAGAGCTCGAGGACTTCAAGCACTGGTTGGGAGATCTCTCAATGGAGAAAGATTTTCGAGGTAGATTCAAACCAGGATATTTTTCTTTCTTTTGTTATCCTTTTTCTTTTATCTTTGTAATCCGATGGTGAGGAAAATCGACTGGCAAAGGTCATCGGGATCCAGGAAGGATTCCGTGTGAAATTGTCCAGGGGTAAAGACGTTTAGATCTGGTGATCTTGAAGGGCTCTAAGACACCTCCTTGCATGAGGGTGAAGAGTCGACTCGAAGTCCTTTCTTGTAGGGAAAGGGAGAGAGCCAACCGGTCTGGTGTGTGGGTCGGTATAGAAAACTCACAGTGTTTCTAACTCTATAGCCTCCTATCTCTAGCATCATGGAGATCACATTTTTGTAATTGTTATGAACATGATTTGATTTAGTTTTTTTTTAATAAAGTTGAATTCTATTTTCTACGTATTGATTATTGCATTAAAAGTGTTAGACTGTGTTTATCCAAAGGGTGCATAGGTCTCCAAGAGAGATTATGTCCATGAAAATGAACTTTGTGCCACACCGCCATGCACTAGCTACCTAACGCCCCGCGGTAGCTTCTAAAACTTGATTTCCTGGGACAAAATAATTTGAATTTCTAATAAACATGTAAAACCTTATTCACTCCCTCTAAGGTTGCACACTAGATCCAATAGAGGGAAGTTCTAAAATTGTACACCAATGCAAAGGTAGACACATCTGCAAGTAAAATCAAGATAGTTATCAGTGGCAACAAGATGAAGATAACTCTTAAAAGACTAAGCAAGGCACAGCAGTTGCACAAGTTCACTGACTTAGATGAGGAAGAGTACTTGGATCAGTCTGATATCAGGTTGGCTTTGAAATAGTGTGGCCTATCCCATCACACCACAGGCTTAATACAGAGGAAGGAACTAAATCTGAAAGGTAAGTTCCAAGCTGATGTGTTTGGAAAGGCTCTATTCTGTAAGTCTGGTTCACACGACAAGCTTTCCAAAAAGATGTTCAAGTTGCTGGCAAGGATCATTCTTTCTAAGAAGATTTATTGGGGAAGAGTCCTGTTTGACAGGATAGTGGAGTGTATTGATGAACCAAACTTCGAAGAGTTCTCTCCCTATTTCTAATAAGAAGTGTTCTAGGGATCCTAAACACCAGGTTAGGAACAAAAATCCATCACATGAGGAGGATGGATGTGAAGATGCTGGACAGATAAGACTGGGACCCTACAACCCCATGGTCAGACAGTTTCCAAGAAGAAGGAGAAACATGTTCTAGTACCCGAGGAGGGCACATCCAATAGCTCAACTAAACAACTAGAGGAAGATCCTCATGATCCTAACCTGAATGAATCTACTGATGAGACCAGGAAGGACATGAGTTCTCTGGTCTCCATTTCTTCTAAACTAGCTACAAGGACTCAGTTGAGCAGGTCTCAATCTAAAGAATCTCTAGCACCTGATGTGCACATGGCATCAGCTGAGATAACTGAACAGGTGGCTGAGGAAATAGTGACTAAAATAACTTCTATATTGGAGGGGGAGGCCTCCAAGTCACTAGCTACTGCTGAAGATACACCTACACCAACAGATCCAGTGTTTCAAGGTGGAAACAGTTCTCCAACTGAGGGGGAGAATCTTCTGTACAAGGTCATGTAAGAAGCGTTTGGTGATGGGGAGCAATTACAGATCCCTCTAAAGTCAAATCAACGTACTAAGGATGTAGATATGGATGTTTCTACAGATCTAAATGTCCCTGTGGACATTGTAGTAGTTAGGGGAAGATTCCTAGTGAACTCCCGGCTCAAGGACAAGTGGTTGAAATAAATTCTTCTGCTTTTGAGAAATAACACAGTGTTCCTGAAGTTCATAAGGAAGCTCAATCTTCTAAATACAAGATGGCTGACTCTGTTATCAGGAGAGAGGTCAGGCCACTGCAAGAAACATTCTGTGATGAAGGTACTTCAACAAGGATTGATGAGATGCCACAAGTCTTTCTGGCCCAGCTGAAGGGTTTATTGGATGAGCAGAGAAGGATTTTGGAAAACTTTGTTGAAGACTCAATAAACACTCTTTGAAAGGACTTGACTACAAAGACTAAGTCCATAAGGCTTGAGGTGAATCTCCTAAAGGCCAAGACAGTCAAGTTTTTCATAAGAGCAGGACCTGCTATGGACTATAATCTAGACAAGTTGGATGAGTTAGGCAACATTACAAATTTAGTTTTAGAAAATCAGAACATTAATGCTGGCAAAATGATTGTTGTTCATAATGCATAGAAGGTACTCCTGGAACAATAAAAGACTGCTATTTTTTCAAGATGGATGCTTGCACAAAGCTCTTGGATGATCAAATGCTGGAGGTCAAAAACTAAGTTACAGAAGGAGTAAAATATCTATAATCTGAAAGAAACAAAGCCAGCACCTCCCAAACTAAAGTGATTTGTGAAGAAGTCAAAATGGGGAGAAGGAGAGAATAAGAAAAAACACTGAGAATGTTGTGTTGATAACAAATATCATAAGAGGATCTCTTGGGCCGGATCAAGTTCAATATGACAATATCCTTATGTCCCCAAATCAAATTCAAGAGGCCCTAAATTAAGGGCAGATGGCTCAGCAAGATGATCAATATCAGTATGATCAGGGTGGAGATCAGACCTATGATTAGAACACTGAAGAAGGTGCACAGGGGGCTGGACCATCTCAAGCTGCTGATATTCCTTCATTTAGTCCTACTGTTGTCCAAATCATAAGGTCTAAGTTGAAGTCTACTGCTGAAGAGGATAAGAACATCAGATTGAGCAAGAAAAGATATAGACAAGAGATGTAGAAAAGAATTCACTTTGAATAGTGGAATCCTCAGTCTAGGACCATCATTCTATCTGTATGGGATCAGATCAAGTCCAAGAAGACTAACAGGGCAAATTTGTACAACTCCATTGAATGGGCCAAGCATAAAAAGAATCAAGATGAAAGGTGATGGCCTACTATTCGCTTGAGAGAAGAGTGCAGCCGAACTAGCAATCCAACTAGGGAAGTATACCTATCAAACTGTAGCAAGGGGACACAAGTGTCGTATTAAAATCCGGGAACTATTAATTAAGCTTACTCACACAAAAACTATTATTTTATCGACGAAAAACATGGGGTTAAAAGAAAGCTGAATGCACTAAATGAATTATTGCATAAGAAAGAGGGTTATTTGCATAAAAAGGTTAAGAGAGCATAAAAGAAACAATTACACTAGAAGGTTAGAATGATGAGATGGAAATGCACTCGATCAAGAATCACCTCGGCAAGAGTCGATTGAAAACACGATAAATGAACCTAAGCTTAATATGGTAAAGATCCTTGACCATAGAGGTTCCTAAAGCTTGAACATGCTTCTCTCGAAGTCGTGCCCAACTGAGTTTAGGAAAATCCGACCAACTCTCGTCTAAATCGGAGGCCAAAAACTCACTTTATGCGGTGAACCCCACTATTGGATTTTACTCCAATCCGGGAGATTTGGACGTCTGTCTCTCTCGAGGGGTGCGTACAAATCCCTTTACTCTTGAGTGCTCACTTCAATCTGTCAGCCTCTCGGCTAGCCAAGAATGAAAGTAAGGGTAAAGAATATATATCGATGATATATCTCCAACCCATGATAAATCAAGAGTAATTGAGGCTAAACCCTAAAAAGAAAAGGTAAACTCAAAGCATCATAACTTAGTCACTCGAACCTCGGATCATCAAGATCGAGTACAAGGAGGATTAGTTAATCATAATGAAGTGGAGGAGGGGGGATGAGTAGTAAAGCATAAAGACGCAATGTAAGAAAGGTAAGAGAGAAGAGAACTTTTATTAATATTAAAGAGAGCTACACTTGGAAATTTACGAGTACAATTGCATGAAAATGAAATCCTATTCTGGCCCTACAATTAGCAACTAAAGCATTTGCAAGAAAAGCTAATACAAAAGCTTAAACTAAACTAAAAGGAGAAAGGGAGAGAGAGAGAGAAGAAACATGAAAAACTTTAGAAAACAAAAGGGCAGAACTTCCCTACACACTCCAGCAAAACTATATGAACTCAAGGGGGGTCTGAATTTATAGAAATTCTAGAGGGGGTGACACAGCCGGCGACACGGGCGTGTTGGTGGGCATTTCCCATACTGGTTGACTTCGGGCTCTAGTTCTGGCAGGAAATGATCATTGCAACGCCGACTGGCGGGCACGCCCATGCTGCCATGGCCAACGACATAGCCGTGTTGTTGGCCGTGTCCTCTGCGGTTTATGGGCTTCGACGGGGGGGGGGGGGGGGGGGGGGTGGCGCATTAATTGCGGGCTGCATGCACTGAGGAGTGGCGACACACCTGGCGACACGACCATGTGGGTGGCTGTGTCATGCTCTTGAAATTCATCAACAACTCCTGGTGACACGGTCCATGTTGATACAGCCAGAGACACGACCAGCGACAACGCCGCGTTGTAGGTCGTGTCCTGGTTGGGATGAACTCTGGACTTTCCTCTGGTGGTTGATTCTTTTGGAACAGGTGACACGCCCCATGACACGGCCGTATGGGTGGCCGTGTCCGATCATTTTGGTTTAAAATTGAGAAAATCTGCAAAAGAGCACAAAAACATTAATGGCATAAATAAATAAAAGAAGAAGGGACATATATGCTAATAATATAAGATTTGCACAATAAAATACCTAAACAAAACTCTAATAGCTTAAATACAAAACACACTATTAAATTCCACCAAGCTTAAGCTTTGCTTGTCCCCAAGCAAAAATATAAAAACTAGATAACCATAAAATAGGACTAATCAAAAAGTTTTAATTATGCCTACACAAGTACTATGCGAAATTCTAAGTAGGGAAAAGGTGAAACGCGAAACTAAAATAATTATTTAGGTATGGTTTAACTTTTATAAACTTTACTTAACGAAAATAAATCATCCAAAATTTTGACGAAATTCATTAAATAGATTTAAGTAAAGCAACAAAAATGAAAATAAATGCATTGAGTTGTTCCTAGATCCAAGCAACGCATTATAATTATATCAAATAAATAACAAAAATCTAAGTTTACATCAAAAACTAATAATGATTTACTTTTCTTCTTTTCTTAGTTATTAAATAAAATTCAAAAAGGCGTGAATCAAAAAAACTTAATAAAACTGAAGCGTTTGGTTTAGGATTATGATTAGGAGTGGAATTCAAAGATAAACAAGGAGGCTTAAAATCACACTAAACCAAAACAAAAAAGTTTCAAAAAATTTCATTTTGAACAAAATATTTTTCTTTCTTTTTTCATTTCCATTTTTTTTCCTTTTCAAAACAAAGGCCATAAATATTTTCATTTTTATTTTGAATTGGCCAAAAAAAACACACATTTTTTTTGAGCATACTTTTTTTTAAAAAACTTCTTCAAAAATATCACAAAATAACCTATCATAATCATGAAAATTCTTTATGAAACTCAAAAAGGCAAGTGTGATTAGATAGGTTGGAAATTTTGGCTTTGGTGAAAATGATATGAAAAGAGGATCTATCAAATGAATTTGGAAAAAAAAATACTCAAAAGTTGCTAACTAGTGGTGAAAGTTTTTAGGTTGGCAGGAAAGCTCAAACGAAAACAAAAACGGCCTAAATCATTTTCACGGTTTTAAATTTATTTAAAACATAGATTTGAAAATTTTCAAAAAACAAGTCCTAGATAATAAAAGAACATTGATGAAATTATCTTGAAAACAGAAATAATAGGTGACTTGGATCGTTCACATCTACTACGCTATTCAAACGTTGACCTTACAAAAATTATCTAAAAACGAAAAGGAAAATAGTAGATGATAAATTTTTGTGAAAGTAAAGAAAATAAAGAACGAAAAACCATAATAGAAATGCGAGTTTTAGAAAAATATTTCACCTTAACATGCTATCGTGAATTAGAAACACAGCATGGCCAACATTTTACTTGTGAAACATAATTAAAAAGAAGGATTAGAAAAATTATAATTAGCTAAGTTGTTTATAAGGAATTTTGAGAAAAATAAAACAAAAACAAGGGGTACTATTAAAATATCAAAATGTCTAAACTATTAAAAAGCATATATTATTTTTAAAAAATTGAAATAGTCTCTTTTTTTGTATTCTCTTTTCTTTGGATTTTGAAAAATATTCACAAAAAACATGAAAAATATTGACAAAAAGCAAAAAGAAGGAGGAAGTCCTCCCCCAAGCTTAAAATGGACATTGTCCTCAATGGAGAATGAGGTTAGAGAGAGAGAGAAAATTAAAGTACAGAATTGAAAATAGGAATGAAAAACAGGTACCTCCCCGGATTTATTTGCCGCGAAAGTTGATTGATGTCGCTCCCCTTGTTTGAGCTTTGGATATTCATGAAATGTCTTCTTTGGACTTCGTGATGGATTCAGCAGCATTGGAGCAGGCAATCGCAGAAGCTTCAGCTTGTCAGAGCCGTACGGGGCAAAAATTGTAAAATAAAGAAAACAGAAAAAAAATACCTTGGGTTGCCTCCCAAGAGCGCCCTTTGTTTAAAACGTCATTTGAGCTCGACGCAACAAAACAATATTGTCCAAAAATATTGTCTAAAACGAAATTCAAAGAAATAGTTCAAACTTTTAATAAATAAAACAAAGTTCCAAACTAATCAAAAGTTAGATCATGAAAGATATAGTTAACACAGTAAGGACTGACATCATCACAGAAATACAGTTTAAGACGCTGACCATTGACTTTGAAACTACCCTTATCAGAGTGGGAAATCAAAACAGCACCATAAGGAAAAACTTTTAAAACAGTAAAGGACCCAGACCAACGTGATTTCAATTTTCCAGGAAATAAACGTAAATGAGAATTATAAAGAAGAACCTGGTCGCCCGGCTTAAAGGTATTTGGGTGCCTTAAGTTCTTATCATGAAAACATTTCTTCTGCTCTTTATAAAGTTTGTTATTTTCGTATGCGTAAGAGCGCCACTCGTCGATTTCATTGAGTTGAAATTTTCTGAGGTCGCCGACAGAGTGGGGATCGAAGTTTAAGAATGGCAAGGCCCAAAAAGCGCGGTGTTCTAATTCTACGGGTAAATGGCATGATTTTCCATAAACTAACCGATACAGCGTACATCCGAGAGGCGGTTTTGTATGCCGTTCGTTAGGCCCATAGAGCATCGTCTAATTTGGTTGACCAGTCTTTCCTAGAAGTTGAAACAGTCTTTTCTAAAATTCTTTTTATTTCTCTATTCACTACTTCGACTTGTCCGTTAGTTTGGGGGTGGAAGGCGGTTGAAAGCTTATGCGTAACGCCGTATTTAGTAAGGATTTTAGAAAACTGAGCGTTATAGAAATGGGAACCCCTTTCACTAACGATGGCGCGCAGCGTACCGAATCGAGAAAATAATTTTTTAAAAAATGTAACCACGACTCGGGCGTCATTCGTAGGAAGAGCCTGGGCTTTAGCCCATCACGAAACATAATCCACGGTAACTAAAATAAACTTATTTCTGAAGCTAGAAGGAAGTGGGCCAACAAAATCAATTGCCTAGAGGTCGAAAATTTCGCACTCAAGGAAATAATTTTGTGGCATTTCATTTTTATTGGAAATGTTGCCCAACCATTGGCAACTATCACACCTACTTACAAAGCCTTGCGCATCTTTAAACAGGCTAGGCTAGTAAAAACCCATGAAAAGCACCTTGTGAGTGGTGCGAGCAGCTTGATAGTGCCCACCATTCGGACCTTCATGTAAGTGTTTTAAAATATCTAATCCTTCTTCATAAGAAACACATCTCCTTATCACTTGGTCCGCACAGACTCTGAAAAGATGCGGGTCCTCCCAAAAATAGTTCTTCAACTCAGAAAAGCATTTCTTCTTTTGTTGAGAGGAGAACTCTTTTGGGAGCACATGAGCAACTAAGTAGTTGGCAATGTGTGCAAACCAAGGAGAAGG
The DNA here is from genome assembly GCA_039583875.1 of Platanthera guangdongensis. Lineage (NCBI taxonomy): Eukaryota > Viridiplantae > Streptophyta > Magnoliopsida > Asparagales > Orchidaceae > Platanthera > Platanthera guangdongensis. The sequence continues at coordinate 30,140,141 of CM077156.1, forward strand.
AAAAGTGCGAATTGAAAGCAGCTTCGCATTAGGAAAATAATCATTAAAAGATTTTTCATCTACATTTTAAATAAAAGGATTATCTACGCGCGAGAGGTGGTCGGCGGCCAAATTCTCGGCTCCTCGCTTATCACGGATTTCTAAGTCAAACTCCTAGAGGAGTAAGAACCAGCGAATGAGGCGCGGTTTGGCATCCATTTTGGCAAAAAGATATTTGAGGGCCGAGTGGTCCGTAAAAATGATAATTTTTGAAAGTGTAATATAAGGGCGGAATTTAACAAAAGAGAATACTACTGCTAGGAGCTCCTTCTCGGTTGCGGTGTAATTTTCCTGTGCAGATGTGAGCGTCTTACTTGCATAATAGATGGGTTGGAAGTCTTTAGATATGCGTTAACCTAATACGGCTCCCACCACAAAACTACTCGCATCGCACATTATCTCAAAGGGAAGGTCCCACACCGGAGCTATCATAATCGGGGCATTAATTAATTTTTCATTTATTAAATTAAAAGCAGCTAGGCAAAAGTCATCAAAAATGAATGGGGCGTTTTTTCTAAGAGATGGGTAAGGGGTTTGGTGATCTTGGAGAAGTCCTTTATGAAACGACGGTAAAAGCCAACATGCCCTAGGAAATTTCGTATAGCTTTGATGTTCGTAGGCGTCAGCAGCTTCTCGATAACTTCTATCTTAGCAACGTCTACTTCAATACCTCTAGCAGAGATTTTATGACCCAAAACTAACCCTTCTCTCACCATAAAACGACATTTCTCCCAATTTAGGGCAATGTTTGTTTCTTCGCATCTTTCTAACACTTTTTCGAGGTTTTCTAAACAACTATCAAAGGCGTCACCGAACACGGAGAAATCATCCATGAATACATCTATAATGTTTTCTACGTACTTGTCAAAGATAGCGAGCATACATCGCTGGAATGTAGCTAGCGCATTGCACAATCTAAATGTCATTCTTCGGTAGGCGAAGGTGCCGAAGGGACAAGTAAACGTAGTTTTCTCTTGGTCCTCGGGAGAGATGGGGATTTGAAAATACCCCGAGAGGCCGTCGAGAAAACAATAAAGGCTATGGCCGGATAATCATTCTAAATGCTGATTAATGAATGGTAAGTGAAAATGATCCTTGTGGGTGGCGTCATTTAACTTACGATAATCTATACACATTCGCCACCCAGTCACAGTCCGTGTCGGGATTAATTCATTATTCTCATTACTAACTACCGTTATCCCTCCCTTCTTTGGTACTACCTGGATTGGGCTGACCCACTTACTATCAGATATAGGGTAGATAATTCTTGCGTCTAATAATTTCATAACCTCGCCCTTAACTACTTCTATGTTGGGGTTTATACGGCACTGAGGTTGTATAGAATTACGTGAATTATCTTCCATTAAGATTTTGTGAGTGCAGAAAGATGGGCTTATGCCCTTGATATCAGTTATCTTCCAAGCAATAGCTCGGCGATGCTTACGTAAAACTAAAAGGAGTTTATCATTTTGCACATCCGTGAGGTAGGCCGAAACTATGATAGGCAGCTTGGAGTCCTTTTCTAAGAAACCGTATCTAAGATACTCGGGTAGTTCTTTCAATTCCAGGGTAGCGGGGTCTTCATACGAGGTTTTAGAAATTCTTTCTTTTCAAAAACTATGTCCTCATAGACTTTTTTATATATATAATTAAAAGAGGTCAGGCTAGCGGCCATGGCGGCTTCTTGCAGTGATGTAGTTGGAAGAGTAGAAGAGGAACAAAATCAGAAAATTCTTTTTCAAATTCAGAGAGGTGATAGGAGAATTCTTCACTTAAGCGTAGCGATTCAATTAGAGGAGTAGAGGAGGAACAAAAATCAGAAAATTCTTTTTCAAAATCAGAGAGACGGCAGGAGGATTCTTCACTTAGGGCATCTATGAAAAAATAAGAGTCATCATTTGCTAGGGTGTTCTTCATCGAGGAGATGATAGAGAAAGTTACTTCATCATCACCTACACAGAGGAAGTGCTTACCATTGCTTACGTAAATGATGGCTCGTAAGGTGGAAAGGAAGGGTCGGCCAAGAATCAGGAGAACCTCGACATCTTCTTCGATGTCCAATATGACAAAGTCCACCGGGAAGATGAACTTGTCGACATTAACTAGGACATCCTCCACGATTCCTAACGGGCACTTGACAGATCTATCGGCTAGCTGGATACTCATGCATGTGGGGTTGAGGTTACCAATTCCTAACTTCTTAAACAACGAGAGGGGCATCAGGTTAATACTCGCACCTAAGTCGGCTAATGCATGCTTGACAAAAAGATCACCAAAGACACACGGAATAGAAAAACTACCTTGGTCACTGATTTTCTTTGGTAAACTGTTTGTCAAGACTGCTGAGCACTCGACATTTAACATGACATGCGAAAGGTTCTCTAACTTCTTCTTGTTGGTCAGGAGGTCCTTAAGATACTTAGCGTACTTCGGTATCTGGGATATCGCTTCGTGAAAGGGCAGATTTATGTGGATTTGTTTAAACATTTCTAAGAAATGGGTGTATTGATCATCCTGATGTTGTTTATTATGTTCAAAAGGGTATGGAAAGGTAGGATTATTTTTAAAGGTGGGTGGTGGAGTGAGTTCTTTTTCTAAAACAAGGGTGATAACATATTCGGTAGAGGGTGGAATTTTTAAAACGGGAGCGGAGCTTTGATTTTTTAAAACGGGAGCGGAGCTTGCCTCGGGATCTTCACTTACCACACCGAGAACTTGCTTTCCACTTCGAAGAGTTATAGCTTTCGCTTGCTCTCTCAGGTTGGGTTCGATATTGGAAGGAAGAGAACCTGCGGGTCGCTCAAAAATTAGTTTTGCGAGTTGTCCTACTTGATTTTCGAGACTTTTTACGGACCTGGTTAAGGTTCTTATTGTAACATCCCATTTCCAACTAGACCCCTAGGTGTGGTTTTGTCCATGGCTAGGTCATGACAAACCCTAGGAAGCCAGGAATGGACCAAGGGATAGGAGACAAAGTGGGGAAACACATCATGGTCTGCCAATAGTAGAACTCTGAACAATGGTTTAGGATGACCATGGGCTACACCTTGACCCCAAGACCCTACCACAACACCCCCTAATACCTCGGGAGGCCCTTTAGAGCCATAAGGACCCATTGGGGTCAACCAAAGAGGCTCAATTGACCAACGCCAACCCTAGCCCTAAACTGGTCAAACTAGCCTACTTAGGGTCAATTGACCTACCCCTAGCCTAGAGGACCCCACCTATGCCCTCCTAACCCTAAAGTGAGGTCAATGGGTCACTAAGGACACATTGGGGTCAGCCCTAGAGGCCAGGTTGACCCAAGTCAACTCAAACCCCTAATTTGGTTAAAATACCCTCACTAAGGGTATGTGACCTCCAAAGTGCAGGGTAACCCTACATAACCCTAACAAGACCTTAGGGGAAGCCAATGGGTCACCAAGGACCCATAGGGGTCAACCCAAATGATCATGTTGACCCAAGTCAACTATAGCCCTAAGATGGTCAAAGTGACCTTACCAATGGACATGAGACCACCAAGATGCCCAACCAACCCTATTCAAGTATTCCTAGATCTTAAGGGAGTCCAATTGGTCACTAAAAACCAAATGGGGTCAACCCAGAGGGTCCATTTGGCCTAGGTCAACCTTAGTTTAAGCCAAGTCAAACCTAGCCCAAAAGGGCTAACCCAAGCCCAAGCCACTTCTTCCTTAGGCTAACCCCATTTCCATGTTCATCATAACCAAGTGGGCTGCACTTAGCTTATGGGGTTGACCAGTCAACCAGGGGTGACTAGGAGAGAGAAGGAAGCTTCCCTCCATGTTAATGGAGGAGAGAGAAGATGGGGGAGAGGAAGGGAGAGAGTGGAGCCGGCCAAGGGAGGCTAACAGCCACCTTTAATGGCTTCAATCAACTCCTCTAGGGAAGAGGAGTTGATTCCAGCCATTTCCCGGCCACCAAGGGGTGGATTTAGCCCCCCTCCACTCTACCCGAGCCACACCATAAATGGTGTTGATGGCCATTGAAGAACCAACCACCCCCTTCCCCAATTGCCATTTAAACACCATCAGTGGGCAAAGGGGAACATTTTCGAGCGTTTACCTGGAGGAGACAGGCCATCCCACTGTACTGTTGCAGAAGCCGAGCTCCGCCACCGTCAACAATGGCATCCCGCCGCTCTTCCCGCATTCAGGCCGCCAGGAAGGTCCTCCCCCTCTCCTTAACTCTCGGGTAGATCATAGGACTTCTTAGGCTTAAGATTCGGGCTCAATTGAGCCCGATCAAATCCAGCATTTTTCATGGTTTCGGCAAGAAATTTTCTTGGTATAACCATCGGAAAACCCCTCTCCGGCGGCAGAGCCGCCGCCTGGCGATAGCCACCACCTCAACGGAGGTGGTGGTGGCGGTGGCCGGCCGGGGAAGGGGCTGGATCGCCGGCGACAAGGCTTGGAAACGGCTCCACGTGGGATGGATCCTGGTCGTTGGATCAATGAAGAAGATGACGGGATTCTGTCGATTCTGCGTCAAGATTCGCGCTACTCCTGATTCTAAACTATAGGATATTAAATTTTGATATTCTGATTTATGTCACAGTTTTAGTGTTATTTGGTTTTAATTTTTAAAAATACATAGGACCACCTGGGGGGTAAACATCCAACATGAAAGTTGTAGCCCTCTGAGCCTAATTTATTTTAAAATTTGCTTGAACCCATTTGGGTGCACGGTCTGACCAGGGCACCCATTTTGGTGGGACATACCCTTAGGGCTAGGCAGTCATTAAACTGAGTGCCCACGCTTCATCCCTAGCCCAAATCAATTGAAATCTTGGCAGGGAGCCTAACCTAGCTATACCTAGGGCCTACCAAAAACTCAGAATTTTGGACACAATTTTCCTAAAGTTTTTGATTTTATTTAATAAAGCTAGGGTAATTTAATTAAGTGGTCAAATGACCTCCAAACCCTCCCAAATTTTGGGGAGTGGTCCCTGGCTTCCAGACCTAGTTCTGTACAACATTTGAGCACATTTGGATAGGTTTTGCTTAGGGAATCACCAAACCCTAGTGTGGCCCTAAGGTGGTGTTTTTGTTCAAAAAGTGCACTTTTGATTTTGAGTGACCAAATCACCTCAACAGAGGCTGAAGTTTGGGGCACTTACTTGCTTTGGCATTTATCACCTCCCCATGGAATGTGGGGTAGTGTGGAATTGATTTACCCTAAGTTCCTAGGACAAACCCTAAGGAAGGACCTTTGTGCCTTGTGAAGGGCATGAGTCCTAAACACCTTGGATGAACATCAAATTTTGCATGGAGGGTCCTAGGGTATATAAAACCCTATAGTAAAAATATTAAATAATTTTGAAAAGGGTAGGGTCCACAAAACCCTAACCCTAGCTTATGTCATAAAACTTGTAGTGCTAGTTTAGGTTAGCTAAACTCCTTGAAATATAATCAAATGTGGGTAGTGTGGGAATAGGGATATTTTGAGCCTCTGGTAATTTATTTGGGAAGTTTTGATCAACATTGGTAGCACTTCATTTGTAACCAATAGGATTGCCCTAATTAATAATTTGACTATTGTGATCTCACTGCCCATTGAAAGGTCATGAAACATTGGAAGAGGTAGTTTTAGAACATACTGATCATACATGATTTTTAATAGAATTTTTGGATACATAATTAGGGCATCTACTTCACAAGTGCATTACTTCGGTTACATACTAAATAATTCTTACAAGAGCTCAACACTTGTTAAAAAATTATGAAACTTGATACATAGTGTTACTAGTTCATTATTATCATGTGGGAATTTATGTGGAAAGTTTTGATGGATAGTTAGTATACTTTGTTCATTAACCCATAAACTTGAAATTTCATGAGAAAATCAAGTATAGCCTTATTATTGAATGATAAATTATGAAACTTTATCTAGGGTATTTGTATGCCATCGTAACCATCCCTGAAGTTTCTCTGAATTTTTGGAGGTATTATTACTGTAAAATCTTTTAAAATGACTTATTATGAGATATATTGGAAATTAAATTTAAGGGCCTAAACCTTGCTGAAAAATTTGAAGACTTAGGTTTTAGAGTTGATTATGCATTTTGTAATTAACATAAATTTAGTGGATTATTATCTTGTCTGAAATTGGTACTTCATGTTCAAACTTGGGTTTTTTTGGATACTAGAATAAATAAATAAATTATCAGACAAATTAGGAAAATTATGAATTTCTGGATTTATGCTACAAATGTCATTTTAGCCCTCTAATAATTATCATAGGGGTACTGGATGAGTATTTCATGTAACTCTCATTTTACGAGTCGTATAACTTAAGTGGTCTGCATTTAGCAAAACTGAAGGAAATCATTTTGGATATGAATTAGAGCACGTGTGATGGGTCTGGTTGGTTTGCTGGAAGGATAAGTAGAATTAGGTGCATCTATGGAAGATAAGTGGGTAGAGTGTTGTTTTGTCTAGGGTTTAGAGGCATTCGGGTCCGACGAAAGATCGTCCTACCCAAGGAGAGTTGGAGTCAAATCACCCTAGGATTAGCCTATCGGAACATTAGAAAGTAATGGGTAAGGGAATCAACCAATAACAAAAATAAGTACCTTGCGAAAGGGAACGCTGGGTGTAATCCCAATATAGTTCCTAGTGCCGCTTGAGAGCCCTTCACAGGGAATACCGGGGGCAGTCCTGGGTTAACGTAAACTGTTTTAACAAGCTGAAAAGAGTAACTTAGTAATTAGGGTTGCACATTTCACAAACACAGGTAGCACCGGAAGATAGCTGGGAGCTTCGGCTCGGATGGTTAAAAGGCGGACTTTGGGTCCGGGGAGCTTCGACTCGATTCTTGATTACGCTAAATTTGCATGTACATAAAAGGAAAGAAAATTAAGGTGGTGGGTCTTCGGTATTGGAGGGTCGATGCACCGACGCCAATATGTTGACTCGGCAAGTGTGGTTAGCACTTCGCCAACAGAAGTCCGGTGCGCCAGCCGGCAAGAGTATGCAGGAGTCCGCTTCGTGCACCAAGCGTTGATGCGTACGATAGGTCTGACCGGTAGTGCTTTACTGGTTTAGAGGTGGGCGAGGCCCAACCCACAGCTTCCGTCTGCCACTACGGAGGTATCCTGGGAGGTTACGGCTCCAGAAAGGGGGAACTAAAGGTCTGTGTGCACAGAGTCAGGTGTGTGCGTTGCACTTGCATGTCCATCATAACCACTTGCATGTCATAGCATGATCGAATCATTTAACCCCTGACACCTAATGTATAAGTGGAATGGGACGCTTATATATTAGGACCTGCAAAACGACCCCTTGGTCTATAAGCTTGTGTGGGCAAGTTTATAAATTAAGGTTAATTTTGACATATATACTTACTGCTGTGTGATAACCGACACCCCAATGTATAAATTGGTATGAGACTTTTTATACGATGGGAGCCTTGCAGAAGACCACTTGGCTTATGTGTTCTCACATAAGTGAAGGTTACCTTTCATATTTCAGCTTATAGTCTATACCTGTTATAGAATTGCTAGTATAGGTGCGCTGCCATCTGTTTTTGATATTCTCCACCTTCAAGTCCTCCCCTTTCTTCCTCTCCACTCGGTTCTTAGGAGCTGTGGGGGAAGGGGCGGGGGATGATAGGACTTAGTCTTTTAGACTAACGGTTTTCGAACCGCATCATTTAGGGGATCGTGGAGACAGCATGGAGGAGCAGCCCAAGAGACCGGTGCGCTTGGAGGCGGGGCAGTCTAGCTCCGGAGTTCATACAGCCGGGACCGTGAGTCTCGACCTTGAGTAGTTTTTCTGCTTCCGCATGAGTGATTTTTGTAGTGAGGATATGTTGTACCTGGCATAAGCCCGTATTTTGCTACTCTGATGTTTTATTCTGTGGACACTCCCTTCGTGGAGTTATAATTATTATGACATGTGATTCTCTGTGGACTGCAATTTTCCATTTACTTCTTTATGCTACTTTTCTGTGATCGAAATGGCCGGTAGAATCGGCGCTTTGTGGTGATGACCCTTCAGGGCGTGAAGGAGTCACCGCAAAACGGCGATTCTGGGCCTAAGACCCCGGTGTGATGAAACAAAAGGGGGGTCTTACATTTATAGTAGCGTCATTTGTGGTGATATATTTAGAAAGTAACTCCTCCAAGCTTGGAGGTTTTGGAAAGTTCTGAAGAGGCGGATGTGGTGCAGAAAAATCATTTTGTGGTGGTGGGCGCATAGCGTTCGATGGATTACTCCACGAAAAATTCGGTTGATTTCTTAAAGCAGGATTATAACTATTTGGAAAAACAAAGCTAGGAGGATGAAAATTCGCAGCAGAAAAATTAATAAAGCATTTCTAGGAATATTATTATTAAGAAAATAAAAGTGTTCTGGAGCAAGAGTTGCAGATTCTCATACCTGAGGGGCGGAGGCAGCAGTCATCTCCGTAATATTATTGCTTAATATTTCTACTTGCAGAACTAGCTGGGAAACGTTGTCCACTTCAACGATACCTGCAGGTTTGTTTGGGCGGGACCTAGGCACATTCCACTGGTAGGTGTTCATGGCCATGTCCTCAAAAATCTTAAGAGCTGCTTCCAGGGTCTTATGGTTTAAAGTACCGCCAGAAGCTGCGTCTATCATTTGCTTTGTACTTTGATTAAGCCCGTTAATAAATGTCTACACTTGTAACCATACATGCAGAGCATGATGTGGACATCATCTTAATAATTCTTTAAATCTTTCCTAGGTTTTATAAAGGCTTTTGGAGTCTATTTGTCCAAAGGCAGAAATGTCGTCCCTAAGTTTTGCAGTTTTAGCTGGCGAAAAATACTTCGCCAAAAATTTTTCAGTTAATTGAGTCCAGGTTGTGATGATATTTTTTGGTAGAGTGTTCAGCCACTGATTAGCCTTAGTTCTAAGGGAGAAGGGAAATAATCTTAGCCTAATAGCATTATTTTTGACACCATTTATCTTGAAGGTGTCACAAATCTCAAGAAAGCTTGCTATTTGTGCGTTCGGATCTTCATCTTGAAGTCCGTCAAATTGCACATACTGCTGCACCATTTGAATTATGCTAGGCTTCAGTTCGAAGTTATTATTTACTATTGCAGGGTGAACTATGCTAGACTCAGTACCCTCGAGATTCGGTCGTGCATAATAAGACATAGGCCTTTGCACGACTTCCTCCACGTGGGGTTCTTCCATTCTTAAAGTAGAAAATGACTCGGAATTCTCAACCGGTATTTGGAAAGTAGGGCCTTGAAATCGCGATCTCCTCCGAAGAGTACGCTCAATTTCATGGTCCAGGTCCAAAATAACCGACGGACTCCCGCGGGGCATACACTAGAAGAAGAGAAGAGAAGAAAGAGAAATAAAAAAACTAGAAAAAGAGAGTTACTAATTTTTTTGAAATATAATTTTTTTTGTTATGTTTTAACTCCCGAACTTTCCAAGGGCTACCCGGTGAAGGGTTCGCAAGGTACTAGATAAGATAGCGGCACTTCAAACTGCTTTGCCATTTTCGAGAGATTTAGGTGGTGTAGAAAAATTGTGAAGCGGGTTTCTATTAAGAGCAGTAATAAAATTTTTTGATTTTAAAATTTTTTAGAAGGAGGATGAGAAAGAGAAATGACAAAATTAATAGGTTCGTGTTTTCAATTTATCAACGAAAGTTACTCCCCGGCAACTGCGCCAAAAACTTCATGGCCTACTATTCACTTAATAAAAGAGAGCAGCCGAACTAGCAATCCAACTAGGCAAGTATACCTATCGAACTGTAGTAAGGGGTCACAAGTGTCGTATTTAAATCTGGGATCTGTTGATTAAGCTTACTCACACAAAAACTATTATTTTATCGACGAAAAACTTGGGGTTAAAAGAAAGCTTAATGCACTAAATGAAATATTGCAAAAGAAAGAGGGCTATTTGCATAAAAAGGTATAGAGAGCATAAAAGAAACGATTACACTAGAAGGTTAGAACGATGAGATGGAAATGCACTCAATCATGAATCACCTCGGCAAGAGTCGATTAAAAACACGATAAATAAACCTAAGCTTAATAGGTTGAAGGTCCTTGACCGTGGAGGTTCCTAAAGCTTGAACATGCTTCTCTTGAAGTCGTGCCCAACTGAGTTTAGGAAAGTCTGACCGACTCTCATCTAAATCTGAGGCCTAAAGCACACTTTACGCGGTGAACCCCACTATTGGATTTTACTCCAATCCGAGAGATCTGGACGTCTGCCTCTCTCGAGGGGTGCGTACAACTCCCTTTACTTTTGAGTGCTCACTTAAATCTATCAGCCTCTAGGCTAGCCAAGAATGAAAGCTAAGGTAAAGAATATATATCGATGATATATATCCAACCCATGATAAATCAAGAGTAATTCAAGGCTAAACCCTAAAAAGAAAATGTAAACTCAAAGCATCAAAACCTAATCACTCGAACCTCGGATCATCAAGATCGAGTACAAGGAGGATTATTTAATTATAATGAAGTGGAGGATGGGGGGATGAGTAGTAAAGCATAAAGACACAGAGTAAGTAAGCTAAGAGAATAGAGCACTTTTATTAATATTAAAGAGAGCTACACTTGGAAATTGAAGAGTACAATTGCATTAAAATGAAATCCTATTTTGGCCCTACAATTAGCAACTAAAGCATTTACAAGAAAAGCAAATACAAAAGCTTAAACTAAACTTGAATTGAACTAAAAAAAGAGAGAAAGAGAGAGAGAGAGAGAGAGAGAGAAGAAACATGAAAAACTTCAGAAAAGAAAAGGGTAGCACTTCCTTACACACTCCATCAAAACTATATAGACTCAAGGGGGGGTCTAAATTTATAGAAATTCTAGAGGGGGTGACACGACCAGCGACACGGTTGTGTTGGTGGCCATGTCCCGTGTTGGTTGACTTCGGGCTCTGGTTCTAGCGGGAAATGATCATTGTGAAAGTCCACCTAGTGTCAACAAGGTTCACCTATGGGGGGGGGGAATAGGTGACGTGCAACGCTTTTGCGGAATTTACGAATGTACCTGCACAATAAAATAAAAAGCATAGCACACAGAATACACAGGCAATTTATAGTGGTTCCCCGACTTGGGTACATCCACTTTCCCCCTTCGACCTATCTCCCAACAAGGGACGACTCGGTCTCTTCTCCAACAGGATTGAAATCCAATCCCTACATTAACGGAAGGAACCCTTCCACACGTAGGAGTCAACACTCCCACAAACCGGGTTGCACCCAACCCTTACAACACGGAACAAACGTTCCTTTACAACAAAAGTAAAACTAGAATGTACAGGAGATACAAACTTCGTTAGGAGACTAAGGTGTCCCTCTTTGGTGACGACGTGTTCTTGAAGTCCACAAAGAGTCCACAACCTTGGATCTCTATTGGAGAGGATCTCCCCGAAACCGGCGGTGGCAAGACGTGCGGCGGCGAGGTTCGGAATCGGCGGAAGAGACGGTGTGGCTGCAGTACTTGGAGATCCAAACTTCGTTGTGAAGCTAGCTAGGTCTACCAACGGTCACACGAGGATCATTCGTCTCGATCGATTCGGACGGGGAAGTTTTTCCCGATCAACAAATCGAGAGACAAGGGATCTCTGGATAGACACGTGAGACTCTAAGCTTGGCTAAGCTTCTGTCGCCGGAGATCGGGAAGAAAGGCGATCAACAGCGGCGACCAACTAGTGCGAGCGGCGACGGAGGCGGCGGAGTAGTTTCGCGATATTAGGGTTTGATCGTGCTCGGATTCTTTTCTGTCTTCTGCGCTTCTGTTACTGTTCAAAAATACCCAAGTATTTATACACTGTAGACCCATACAATATGACCGTTGTGGGTCCCACACGTATAACCCCGAAATCCGGTTCAAACTAGTCCAGCGGTAGAATCCGGTCCAGCAGCATCCCGAGAAATAGCCAAGTAAAGTTCGTCAAGAATCGCAGGTGATTCTCGACGAATCGTCGAGAATCAGTTAGTGATTCTCTCCGATTCGTCGAGAATCACTAGTGATTCTCGACGAATCACTTGTTGATTCTCAACGAATATAACTTGGTATTCATGATCTGCTCAGCGATGGGTTCGGCGAGAATCATTAGTGATTCTCGCCGAATCTTACTTGGCACCGTTTTGAGGTAGCCGGAAGGCGTCGGCGAGAATCACTAATGATTCTCGACGATTCGGCGAGAATCACTAGTGATTCTCGCCGATTCGGCGAGAATCACTTGGTGATTCTCGTCGAATTATACTTAGACGGATTTTCGTCTTTCTACCCAAGAGCTGCTCCTTGACCCATCCTTGCTCCTTGTCTTCTCTTGCATAAACACGGCCCTGTACTTGAAAGTAAGTGCACTCCAATAGAGAGTACACGTAGGCCAACACACTGATCTGCTCAACGAGGGATTATGTCGTGCAGACCCGTGTATATTGACCTACTGCACCCTGACATTGGTGTGCACTTAGCGTGGAAGAACTGCAAGCACAACTAGAAATAATATGTCAAAAACACTGCCTATTTACCATAGCTTGTTCAGGGGCTTCTTCAAATCAGGTACGTTGTGGATACAATACCCAACAATCTCCCCCTATAAAAGAAGCCTAAACCCTACAAGCTAAGGTGAATAAAGCGTATAGGAATGAAAGTCATAAACTTGAGATTGAGTTATTCATGACCAGTACCAATTTCTTGAGAGCAAGCTTGGAGCCACCAAGCCACCTTAGCCGTCTGAGAGGGTGATCTCCCCCTTTTCGGCTTCTGCAAATCGGGTCTGTAGCATTTGACCCAGTGCTCCCCCTTAGTTCGTGCTCATGTGCTCAAACTTGAGTACCTGCAGAGGCTCCCTCTAGATGCATGATCCTGGAGCTTCGGTGGTCTTCATTCCTCATAATTTAGCATTCCCAATTCAGTTTTGAAGAGACTGAACTTGGCTTCATCTAAGGGCTTTGTGAATATATCTGCAATCTGCTTGTCCGTGGGGACATAACACAGAGAAATGTCCTTGTTCTCCACGTGCTCCCGAATGAAGTGATAGCGTACTTCAATATGCTTCGTTCTGCTGTGCGAGACCGGATTGTTGGCAATAGCAATTTCACTAGAGGAGTCGCAGTACATTGGTATTTCCTTGAACTGAAGATCATAGTCAGCTAACTGGTTTCTGATCCATAGGAGCTGTGCGCAACAGCTGCCTGCCGAAATGTACTCAGACTCTACTGTGGAGGTAGCTACACAATTCTGCTTCTTGCTGTTCCACGAGATAAGCCTTCTTCTGAGGAATTGACACGTCCCGGAAGTGCTTTTCCTGTCATCCCTACTCCCTGCAAAATCAGCATCTGAAAAACCTATTAGCTCGACATCATTGTTTCTCGGGTACCACAAGCCAAGATTAGGAGTAACTTTAAGGTATCTTAGAATTCGCTTTGCAGCGATATAGTGAGATTCCTTAGTGTTCACCTGATATCGGGCACAGATACATGTGGAGAACATAATATCCAGTCTACTGGCAGTAAGGTAGAGCAGGGATCCAATGATGCTTCTGTATTTGGTTTCATCGAAAGGTTTACCTTTCTCATCCTTATCCAGAGATATAGTGGATCCCATAGGAGTCCTCATAGAGGTTGCATTCTCCATCCCGAATTTCTTAAGGAGTTCATTTGTGAACTTCGTCTGAGAGATGAAGATTCCATCCTCAGACTGTTTCACTTAAAGTCCCAAGAAATACTTGAGCTCTCCCATACTGCTCATTTCAAATTTTCCTTGCATAAGTTTAGAAAACTTTTTGCAAAGATTGTTGTCCGTTGAGCCGAATATTATGTCATCGACATAGATTTGCACCAGCAAAATCTTGCCTTTGACTTCCCTGAGAAACAATGTTTTATCTATTTTACCTCTAGAGAACTTGTTCTCAAGAAAAAAACTAGATAAAGTCTCATACCAAGCTCATGGAGCTTGTTTTAACCCATATAATGCTTTATTAAGAAAATAGACATGATTGGGAAAAGTAGGGTCGACAAAACCTGGGGGTTGAGCGACGTATACTTCCTCTTTCAGGTCTCTGTTCAGGAATGCTGATTTCACGTCCATTTGATAAACTGTGAATCCTTTGTGTGAGGCGTACGCCAGGAACAATCTGATTGCCTCGAGCCTTGCTACTGGTGCGAAGGTCTGGTCGAAGTCAATCCCCTCCTCCTGTCTGTAACCTTGAGCCACCAGCCTTGCCTTGTTCTTTATGATGACACCATGTTCATCCAGCTTGTTTCTGAAGATCCACTTGGTGCCAATCACATTCTGCTTGTATGGTCTGGGAACAAGCGTCCAGACGTTGCAACGTTCGAATTGATGGAGTTCATCTTGCATGGCCAGAATCCATGTCGCATCCTTGTTCGCCTCGTCGAACTTCTTTGGCTCAACCTGTGACAGGAAGCTAAGATGCAATACTTCATTAACAGTACCTCTTCGAGTTCTGACACCGACACGAGGATCTCCGATGATCTGATCTCTAGGATGATCCCTCACTTGCCGGAGCTCTAGAAGTCTGGCGTCTGGGGCTTCGACTACTTCTTGGGCTTCTCCTTCTTCTAAGAGAGTTGTTCCATTTTGATCTTCAACATTTTCACAAGACTTGGAAGTGGAAACTTTAACGTACTTCGGAGTGTCATCTTTAGCGGTCTCATCCAGACTTAGTTGTTCAAGTCGTGCACCTGCATCTTCAAGAATACCACTGGAAGAATTGCTGTTAAGCAAACTTCCTTCTTCAAATACAACATTTATTGATTCTTCTACCACTAGGGTTTTCTTATTGAAGACCCTATATGCCCGACTGTGGGAACTGTAGCCCATGAATATGTCTTCGAAACATTTTTCACCAAATTTAGTATGCGGGTACTTCCCATTATTCAGTACATAGCATCTGCAACCAAAAATCCTCAAGTAGGCCATGGTTGGTTTCCTGCCTTTCAGTAGCTCGTAAGGCGTCTTGCGGTGATGCTTGTTGATCAAGGCTCGGTTTTGTACATGACAAGCTGTATTGACAGCCTCTGCCCAAAAGTATTCCGGGAGAGAAGCGTCTTTCAACATTGTCGTGCAGGCTTCAATGAGAGTTCGATTTCTCCTCTCCGCAACTCCATTTTGCTGAGGAGTGCGCGGGGAGGAAAACTCATGAAAGATACCTTGTTCTTCACAAAATTCTGTCATAGCACCAGATTCGAATTCTGTTCCATGGTCACTTCTGATTTTGACCACTGAGCAGTTAAATTCGTTCTGAATCTGCTTGACAAAACTAGTGAAGATGTCAAACGTATCTGACTTTCGTTTCAAAAAGAACACCCATGTAAACCGAGAATGATCATCAACTATCACTAGCGTATAGGACTTGCCTCCCAAGCTATGAACTTGCATTGGACCAAACAAGTCCATATGTAGGAGGTAGAGGCATCGTGAAGAGTCTTTGTCTGCGATGCTCTTAAAGGTAGCCCGAGTCTGTTTGCCCATCTGGCATGCAGGACAAGGGCTATCTTTGATGCACTTGTGATTGATATTTTCACGCATCAAGTCCGAAAAATTAATGCGGGTTAAAACTCCAAAAAGATTTACGAAGCGCGGTGCCCCGGCGGTTTTGTATTTGCGAAAAAAAGGCGGGAATGTGAATTTATTTAAGAAAACGGGGCGCGTATTTATTTATTTATTTTGGATATAAAAAGGGTTAGAAATCGAGTTTTAACGAAAGGAGGCAAGTGCACCTATCGTGAGTAGTACAGGGATATTCCGGGTGGAATATCGAGGTCGTATTGTTCTCGGGTCCGGTTCGATTATTTCTACTCTTCCCTGGGGGGACTATTATTTTACCGATAATTATCTTGTCGGGATATTTTATAAAAAATACAGAAAATGGCGGAAAGAAAATGAAAGCAATAAAAAGAAAGCATGAGGTGGTGCCGATGAAGAGCTTAGCTCGATGGCACCGAAAAACAATTGAACTAAAATAGACTTTAATAAAAGAGCTCCTAAATTTCTAATTAATAAGGCGGAGAACTTGCCGTGGAGGTTCCACTAAAATGAGCTCACCTAGCTATAGGCTATCGCTCACCTGAACGCTAAGACTATTCGACCGGGCTCTCGTCCGACGAAGGATTCCTCTTAACGCCCGCATTACGCTAAGAACCCCGCTATTGGGTGGGGAACCCAATCCGGTAGAGTTGGCGCGCCTCCTCTCTCGAGGGTTAGTGCGGAACTCTCTTTGCCAGGGGTGATCGGTCCATATGCACGGCCTCTCGGCTGGCTAGCATATGGACTACGGAAATAGGGCCCACACATCGATATGTGGTCCTACGCGTCGTTAACCCGGGCAAACCTTAAGTACTTTTAATTAATTAGAAAGATTAGACCTTTAGTTTTTTAAGCTACTTATCTGTCCCAATGCTCTTCGATGGCGAGGGCTAAGAATGGTTAGCCACTCATCGGAATGGGGACGGCTTGCGGGAAAAGCAGAAAATAAAGCGGTAAAGAAAGCTGAAAATGAAAGCAGTAAAATAAAGCAGGAAATAAAGCAGTAAATTGCAAGTCCTACCCAAACAGTAGGACTGAAGAAAGCAGTAAGGGAAAGCTGAAAATTGCAAGTCCTACCCAAACGAGTAGGACTGAAGAAAGCAGTAAATTGCGAGTCCCGGCGCAACTGCGTGGGCGGGAGAAAGAAAGCAGTAAAACGCACACACGCAATCCTACTCAAATGAGTAGGAGAAAATAAATACGGGTCCTACTCAACCGAGTAGGACAAAATAAATGCAACGCACGCACACTCTCTCTCGACAAAATGAAAACACACGCACTCTACTGAAATGAAAACACACGCACACACACGACAAAATTGAAATAAAGCAAAGCGCCATTTAACTCTTAACGAGTAGGCGGAAATAAATGCGCATACATAAAAAAGTGCAAAAAACTAAGTTACCGAAAAATTAAAACAACTGCATTTCTACCGCTGAAATGCGGTAGAAATGCATAAAAGGGAAAATAAAAATAAACGGAGCGAAAAAGTTTGCAAATAAACGCAAAATGAAAATGCTCGAAAAATAAAACGAATGCATTTCTACCGTTAGAATGCGGTAGAAATGCATAAAAAGAGAACGAAAAAAAATAAATAAGGAAAAGATTAAATGAAAAACTAAGTGCGCGAAAAATTAAAACGACTATATAATCATTCCTATAACCCCGTAAAAACGATTAAAAAGCGAAAATAAAACTAAAAGAACGAAAAAGTTTTACGAAATAAAAAGCTAAGTTAAAAAAAAGGAAAAAACACTTTGAAACGTTTTTAGGATCTATAGGAATGAATTAGAAACTATAAAAACCTAAGTTAACCAAAACAAGTAAAAATAACTAAACATAAAAACAAGAAAACTAATCTCATACACACACACCCCATTACAAAAGAAACGAAAAAAGCTAAGTTATGACAAGAAAGAAAGATAAGATTGCAAAGGGAAGATTTGCATTAATCATTCCAAAGCCATATTAAGAGAAGAAAATAACACATTTTATTAAGTTAAAACACGGTTACAAAGGAACGAAAACAAAAAGCTAAGGAGGGGGGGGAGAAAATATCTCTTACATAAGCCTTGGAAGCATTTCGGCAGCACAACCCTATACAAAATGGTGCCCAAAAGGGGAACAGAAATCCTAAGCAGCAGCTCTGAATTTATAGAAAAAATTTACAAGGGTCACGCCCTTGGTCACGGGCGTGACAGGGGGCGTGACAGCACTATTTGGAAGGCGGCCGGCGATTTGACGGGAAAGTTGACTTCGGGCTGGACACGTGGCGGTCTCGCAGTGGTCACGCCCTTGGTCACGGGCGTGACAGGGGGCGTGACAGGCAGGTGGATCTGGGCGCGGTGCGCCAAAAAGTCGCCGCGCGGGTCTTGTCGGGCTAGCTGGAAAGGTCACGCCCCAGGTCACGGGCGTGACTCTGGGCGTGACAGGCGGGTGTCGACACTCGACGAATGTCGAGATGAAATCGTCGAGTGGAGTGAACACGGGCTTGGGTCACGCCCCGTGTCGGGTGACACGGGCGTGTCGACGGGCGTGTCAGCTGGGTCGACGATAGTTTGAGCGCGATTTCGTTGATCTGGATGGTCACGGGCATGGGTCACGGGGCGTGACACTGGTGACACGGGCGTGACAGGCTTTGCACTTCAATTTTGTGATTTCTCGGGAATTTGACGCATCACGCCCTGGTCACGGGCGTGACCAACATGTCACGGGCGTGACATGTCAATTTTGGCAGATTTTGATTTTTTCTGAAAAATAAAATAAACAAAGTCAGCAAAATTATTTACAAAAAAGAAGCAATTTATTAAGCAAAAATATATAAAAAAGACGAAAACAAATGAAAACGACTAAATTAATGTACAGAAAAATAGGTATATTTACAATTCATCAAAATACCCCCATACTTAAGCTTTTGCTATTCCAGAGCAAAAGTTGGAGATGACTTATAAGGAATAAAAGAGATCTAAGTTTAGCTACCGCTTGAATTAATTAAAAGGAAGATCAAAATAAACATCCGGGGTTTAAAGAATTAAATCCTAATTTATGAAATGTTATGAATAGAGGAACAGTTTCAAAAAGACTTCTAGAAAAAATAAAATAGAAAGCAAAAAATTATTTTTGTTAGTTTAACAAGATGGATTGGATTTATATAAAAACCTTTGCTTAAAAGAAGTTAAGGAAATAATGCAATTTAAAAATTATGCTCTCAAAAAAAATTTTTAAATTAAGTCTAGAATCATTGAAATAGCTAAGTGGTTTGGTGGATTATGAAGAAGGCTTGAATATTGAGGCGAGGCAATTTTTTCTCGAACCTCCAATTTTTTTCTTTTGGATAGTTAGGAAAATGAAATCTTATTTTCCTAACTCATAATAAATTTTTTCTTTCTTCATAATAAATAAATAACCCAATGTATATTTGTAGGAGTAATGAATTTTATCCTCTTACTCCATATATAATCTTTTTAAATTATTGGGTGCCTATGTTTACGGAACGAAATCTTATTCCCATTGACATAGGATCTTTTAAGGGAAAGGGGGAATCATGTCAATTAAGACACGAAAAAAATGGAAGTGGGTTTAGTTTTTCAAAAAAAACTAGCTTTTAATAAAAAAGTTTTGAGAGCAACCTTTTTAAAATGAACGTTCCAATATTTCTAAAAGCATGAAGTAGAAATATTGAAATCCATGGATGTTATTTTCTAACATAAAAAAAGAGCTTCTATTTATAAACTTAGAAGTGGTGGTGAAAAACAAGTTCTCTATTATAAGGAAAGGACATAAAAAATTCTTTAAATCTTAACCCCAGACACTTAAATCTATCAAAATTTAATTAATAAACGAATAGTAAGCAAAGAATAATAAAATTCGCATACAATAACTCGAAACTAGATTTTTGGAAAGCAAAAAGAGTTAAGATATGGTATATTCGAATTATTTTGTTACATAATTTATCAAAACATTTTTTTTTTTTGAATTTTTTAGAGTTTTTATCATTTTTTGTTTTTAATTATTATCCTTTTAGGATTTTTTAGATTTTTTTTTATCTTTTTAAGGTTTTTGGGTTTTTCTAATTTTTGATTTTTAGAGTTATTTTGATAGTTATTTACAAGAAAGAGGAGAGAAAGAAGTGTTATTTATAAAGAAGATAGGGCTAGGAAGAGAGATTTTTACAAAAAAAAACAAAGTAAAAACTCGATTGCGGCCCCCGAACAGACTCTTATTTGAATGGTTGGTTCGATGAGTCGACCGTCGCGGGGAGGCAAGACGCAAGTTTTTACACAAAAAAGAAGATGAGGGGGGGAGAGAAGAGAGAATTTTTTTTTTTGTTTGTTTTGAATTTTTTTTTTTTTTATTATTTTTTGTGTTTTGTTTTCCTTTAATTAAATATTTTTGAAATTTTTTTGATTTTTGCAGTTTTTTTTTTTGTATTATTTTGTTTTTGTTAAGTACTGAATATAAAAAGTGCAGAATAGGAAAAACACCCCCATACTTAAACCCAACATTGTCCCCAATGTTGCAATCTAAGTATGCGGAACAGATAATATACAAATAAGTACAAAAAGAAAAAGGGAGGGTAGGAGCTTCCCTTAGACGAGTCCGGGAAGGCGCAGGTCGAAACCCTGCATTATTGAGAAGAAAAAAGCAAAAAGAAACAGAAAAAACAAAAAAAGGATAAACTCGGCCTAAAGAGTGCGGGCGGTAGGGGGGCGATGTGCGTGGGGGAGTCGGAGGTAGCTAAGGCCTTAGCCACGTGAGTGTGACGGAAATGCGCACCCCTAACGTGCACAAGAATGGAAGCGCGCCGAAGCGAAACAAAAACAAAATAAAACAAGTTAAAAAAAATAAAGACAAATATATACACTTGTATTTTTTGTGTTTTTAAGGACGTTTTTTTATTTTTTGTTGTTGTTTTTTTTTCATCATTTTTTTTTTTTAGAATGTTTTTTTTTTTAGTTTTGTTTGTTTTTTTTTTTTGTCTTTTTATTAAAAGAATGAAAAATAAAATTTTTTTTGTTAAGTTTTTTGTTTTTTTCATTTTTTTTTTTTTTGGGTTTTAGTTGTTTTTTATTTTTAGTTTTTTTTTTTAGTTTTATAGTTTTTTTCAAATTTTTAATTTTTAAGGTTTTTCAAATTTTTTTTGTTTTGAGTTTTTCAATTTTTTTGGATTTATAAATTTGTAAATATATATATTTAAGTTATTATTATTATTATTATATTATAATTTTTTTTAGTTGGCCAAACTATTTTTTTTTTTTATAAATATATATAGGTAAAATTAATAGATTTCCAGGGTTTAAATAACGAACCTAAAATTTCCCCGGCAACGGCGCCAAAAACTTGATTGATATTTTCACGCATCAAGTCCGAAAACTTAATGCGGGTTAAAACTCCAAAAAGATTTACGAAGCGCGGCGCCCGGCGGTTTTATTTGCGAAAAAAGGCGGAAGTGAATTTATTTAAGAAAACGGGGCGCGCGTATTTATTTATTTATTTTGGATATAAAAAGGGTTTAGAAATCGAGTTTTAACGAAAGGAGGCAAGTGCACCTATCGTGAGTAGTACAGGATATTCCGGTGGAATATCGAGGTCGTATTGTTCTCGGGTCCGGTTCGATTATTTCTACTCTTCCCTGGAGGGGACTATTATTTTACCGATAATTATCTTGTCGGGATATTTTATATAAAAATACAGAAAATGGCGGAAAGAAAATGAAAGCAATAAAAAGAAAGCATGAGGTGGTGCCGATGAAGAGCTTAGCTCGATGGCACCGAAAAAACAATTGAACTAAAATAGACTTTAAATAAAAAGAGCTCCTAAATTTCTAATTAATTAAGGCGGAGACTTGGCCGTGGAGGTTCCACTAAAATGAGCTCACCTAGCTATAGGGCTATCGCTCACCTGAACGCTAAGACTATTCGACCGGGCTCTCGTCCGACGAAGGATTCCTCTTAACGCCCGCATTACGCTAAGAACCCCGCTATTGGGTGGGGAACCCAATCCGGTAGAGTTGGCGCGCCTCCTCTCTCGAGGGTTAGTGCGGAACTCTCTTTGCAAGGGGTGATCGGTCCATATGCACGGCCTCTCGCTGGCTAGCATATGGACTACGGAAATAGGGCCCACACATCGATATGTGGTCCTACGCGTCGTTAACCCGAGCAAACCTTAAGTACTTTTAATTAATTAGAAAGATTAGACCTTTAGTTATTTTAAGCTACTTTATCTGTCCAATGCTCTCGATGGCGAGGGCTAAGAATGGTTAGCCACTCATCGGAATGGGGACGGCTTGCGGGAAAAGCAGAAAATAAAGCGGTAAAGAAAGCTGAAAATGAAAGCAGTAAAATAAAGCAGGAAAATAAAGCAGTAAATTGCAAGTCCTACCCAAACGAGTAGGACTGAAGAAAGCAGTAAGGGAAAGCTGAAAATTGCAAGTCCTACCCCAAACGAGTAGGACTGAAGAAAGCAGTAAATTGCGAGTCCCGGCGCAACTGCGTGGGCGGGAGAAAGAAAGCAGTAAAACGCACACACGCAAGTCCTACTCAAATGAGTAGGAGAAAATAAATACGGGTCCTACTCAACCGAGTAGGACAAATAAATGCAACGCACGCACACTCTCTCTCGACATAAATGAAACACACGCACTCTACTGAAATGAAAACACACGCACACACACGACAAAATTGAAATAAAGCAAAGCGCCATTTAACTCTTAACGAGTAGGCGGAAATAAATGCGCATACATAAAAAAGTGCAAAAAACTAAGTTACCGAAAAATTAAAACAACTGCATTTCTACCGCTGAAATGCGGTAGAAATGCATAAAAAGGGAAAATAAAATAAACGGAGCGAAAAAGTTTGCAAATAAACGCAAAATGAAAATGCTCGAAAATAAAAACGAATGCATTTCTACCGTTAGAATGCGGTAGAAATGCATAAAAAGAGAACGAAAAAAATAAATAAGGAAAAAGATTAAATGAAAAACTAAGTGCGCGAAAAATTAAAACGACTATATAATCATTCCTATAACCCCGTAAAAACGATTAAAAAGCGAAAATAAAACTAAAAGAACGAAAAAGTTTTACGAAATAAAAAGCTAAGTTAAAAAAAGGAAAAACACTTTGAAAACGTTTTTAGGATCTATAGGAATGAATTAGAAACTATAAAAACCTAAGTTAACCAAAACAAGTAAAAATAACTAAACATAAAAACAAGAAAACTAATCTCATACACACACACACCCATTACAAAAGAAACGAAAAAAGCTAAGTTATGACAAGAAAGAAAGATAAGATTGCAAAGGGAAGATTTGCATTAATCCATTCCAAAGCCATATTAAGAGAAGAAAATAACACATTTTATTAAGTAAAAACACGGTTACAAAGGAACGAAAACACAAAGCTAAGGAGGGGGGGGAGAAAATATCTCTTACATAAGCCTTGGAAGCATTTCGCAGCACAACCCTATACAAAATGGTGCCCAAAAGGGAACAGAAATCCTAAGCAGCAGCTCTGAATTTATAGAAAAAATTTACAAGGGTCACGCCCTTGGTCACGGCGTGACAGGGGGCGTGACAGCACTATTTGGAAGGCGGCCGGCGATTTGACGGGAAAGTTGACTTCGGGCTGGACACGTTGGCGGTCTCGCAGTGGTCACGCCCTTGGTCACGGGCGTGACAGGGGGCGTGACAGGCAGGTGATCTGGGCGCGGTGCGCCAAAAAGTCGCCGCGCGGGTCTTGTCGGGCTAGCTGGAAAGGTCACGCCCCAGGTCACGGGCGTGACTCTGGGCGTGACAGGCGGGTGTCGACACTCGACGAATGTCGAGATGAAATCGTCGAGTGGAGTGAACACGGGCTTGGGTCACGCCCCGTGTCGGGTGACACGGGCGTGTCGACGGGCGTGTCAGCTGGGGTCGACGATAGTTGAGCGCGATTTCGTTGATCTGGATGGTCACGGGCATGGGTCACGGGCGTGACACTGGTGACACGGGCGTGACAGGCTTTGCACTTCAAATTTTGCTGATTTCTCGGGAATTTGACGCATCACGCCCTGGTCACGGGCGTGACCAACATGTCACGGGCGTGACATGTCAATTTTGGCAGATTTTTGATTTTTTTCTGAAAAATAAAATAAACAAAGTCAGCAAAATTATTTACAAAAAGAAGCAATTTATTAAGCAAAAATATATAAAAAAGACGAAAACAAATGAAAACGACTAAATTAATGTACAGAAAAATAGGTATATTTACAATTCATCAACTTGATACTGGGAGCATCCCTTACTAAGTTCTTAGAAAACAGCATACTAATTGTCTTGAAATTAATATGTGTCAATCTATTGTGCCATTTGTTGGGTATTGTATCCACGATTACCTAGATTTGAGGAAGCCACCTGTCAAGCTAAGATGAATTCACAATGTATTTGATGAAACATCTTAAGTTGTACTAGCAGCTCCTACACGCTAAGTGCACACCAATATCAGGGTGCAGTAGGTCAATATACACGGGTCTGCAAGGCGTAATCCCTCGTTGAGCAGATCAGTGTGTTGGCCTACGTGTACTCTCTCTATTGGAGTGCACTTACTTTCAAGTACAGGGCCGTTCATATGCAAGAGAAGACAAGGAGCATGGATGGGTCAAGGAGCAGCTCCAGGGTGGAAGACGAAAATTCGTCCAAGGAAAATTCGACGAGAATCACCAAGTGATTCTCGCCGATTCGACGAGAATCACTAGTGATTCTCCCCGAATCGCCGATAATCATTAGTGATTCTCGCCGACTCCTTCTGGCTACCTCAAAACGGTACCAAGTAAGATTCGGCGAGAATCACTAGTGAATCTCGCCGAACCGGTGGCCAAGCAGCTCATGTATACAAAGTGAAATTCGTTGAGAATCAATAAGTGATTCGGC
Source organism: Platanthera guangdongensis (assembly GCA_039583875.1). NCBI lineage: Eukaryota > Viridiplantae > Streptophyta > Magnoliopsida > Asparagales > Orchidaceae > Platanthera > Platanthera guangdongensis. Next base: position 30,164,613 of record CM077156.1, read on the forward strand.
GAGAATCACTAATGATTCTCGACGAATCGTCGAGAATCACTTGGTGATTCTCGCCGATTCGTCAAGAATCGCCTGCGATTCTCGCCGATTTTCACTTAGCATTTTCTCAGGATGCTGCTGGACCAGATTCTGCCTCTGGACTAGTTTGAACCGGACTTAGGGATTTCTAGTGTGGGTCCCACAAACGGTCATATTGGAGTTATCTACAGTATATATATTCCAGTATTCTGAACAGTAAAACCACGGAGAAAAGAAAAAGAAACCGATCCGCGTCGTAACCCTAAAACTGTGATTCCTCTCCGCCGCCGCCGTCGCGCTCGGGAACGTAGGTCGCCGTCAACAATCGGGAATCCTTCGTGATCTCCGGCGACAGAAGCTTAGCAAAGCTTGAGTCTCACGTGTCTATCCAGAGATCCCTTGTCTCTCGATTTGTTGACCGGAATAAACTCCCCCGTCCGAATCGATCGAGACGACCGATCCTAGAGTGACCGTTGGTATACCTAGTTTGCTTTGCAACGAAGATTGGATCTCAGAAGTACTGCTGCCGCGCATCGTCGTTGCCGTCATTCCCGAACCAAGCCGCCGCTCGGATTGCCGCCGACGGTTTCGGGAAGATCCTTTCCAAGAGAGACCAAGGTTGTAAACTTTTCGTTGACTTCACGAACACGTCGTCGAACGAAGAGGAACACCGTAGTCTCCAAACGAAGTTTGTATCTCGTGTACTTTCTATATTTAATTTTGTTGTAAAGGAACGATTGTTCCGTGTTGTAAGGGTTGGGTGCAACCCATTTTGTGGGAGTGTTGACTCTCACGTGTGGAAGGGCTCCTTCCGTTAGTGCAGGGATTGGATTTCAATCCTGTTGGAGAAGTGACCGAGTCGTCCCTTGTTGGGAGATAGGTCGAAGGGGGAAAGTGGATGTACCCAAGTCGGGGAACCACTATAAATTGCCGGTGTATTCTGTGTGATGTGCTTTTTATCTTTGTTGTGCAGTTACATTCGTAAATTCCGCAAAAGTGCTACACGTCACCTATTCCCCCCCCCCCATAGGTGCACATAGTTGACACTAGGTGGACTTTCAAGTGGTATCAGAGGCAGGTTACTCTTCAAAAAGGTTAACACCTTGAGTAGAATCCTGCCACCAGTATCAGAAGCATGGATCTGGATTATGAGATTCCGCCACTCAAACTCCCCGCATGCATAAAGGATTATTATCCCATCTGGAGAATAAGAGTATCCTTTCACCTTGATGCTATCGATCCTCGAGCATCCTTCATCCTGGAAGAGGGTCCGTTTATCCCCATGAAGACCTCCGACTCTGGGATCCAAGTGCCCATGGGCATTGCTGAGATGTCTGAGACGGAACTATCTCTATTTCACTTGGACGAGAGGATTCGACAAATTATCATGGATGTCTGGTCTGGAGCCTCTCGCTCTAGATTGGAAAAATGTAGAACGACTAAATCTCTGTGGATGATGATCTCAGAGCTGATGGGGGGGTCAGAGAAAGCTGAAATATGCTGCCAATCAGAGGATGAAGCGTATGTGGGGGTCCTCACTTCTGAAGATGAATGCAAGGATCCCTTGGATTGCATCAGAGCTCCCGTGTCCGTGTTAGAGACTAACGAGACCAGTGAGGAAAGCAGCTCTGACGAGGATGAAACAATGGTCACTGATTCTAATGACAATAACTTAGATGAGCAGGTAACATCTTCACCCTGCCCCATATCTTTTGACCTTTCTGAAGACAGAAACTGCTCTCCTCCAGAAAATACTGATTCCCTAAAGAGAGCCCTTCAGGAAAGCAACCTACTTGCTGAGGAGCAAGCTCGAGAGATTGCTCGACTGAAGATCTTGTTGGTTCTCCAATTGGCGTCCAACAAGGTCAAGGACTCTAAGATCTCAGCTCTAGAGAATAGTCTAGATAATGAGAAACGTATAGTATCAAACTTTTCCAAAGTTGATGCTATAAAGAGAAAGCAAGAAACCGGGTGGATTTCCCGGATTATCCAGGCATGGAGAAATGGGGAAACGGTATTCCGACCCCCCACTCCAAGCAGGAAGGCAACTCATCATGCCTTCAGGTATGACCACAGGAATAGTCGTGGTCACTGTAAGGATGATCTGTCCCCATGTGGAGACACCCGGAGTGCAAGGGCCGGCATGGCCACCCACGAGAGAATACCTAAGGCTCATTCTGAGCCCTTTGTATTCACTGCCACTGCCTCAACACAGTGTGGATCTGCATGTCCCAGCTCACAGAAGACTTCTCACCACTCGAGGACACGGGATAGAGAGGATAGAAGTCATGATGTCAGGCTCCATGGGGCCTCAGTAAGGGAGATGCCTGAAAGAATGGCACCACCTTCCCAGCCTCATAACGCTTACAACATGTATTCTTTCCACCCTTCCACGTGTCACGATGGAAGAGGCATTTGTATGACAAGAACATGCCCTATCCCGTTTAGACCTAGGACCGTGACTACATCAGTCACTAGATCAGGTCGAAAACGGCGATACAACATTCACCCTTGTTGGTGCTGCGGCAAAGTGGGGCACTTTGCCATCGACTGTTGGCACAACCCCTCTGTGCCCACGGCAAGGGCTTATCCACATTCTCGGGACAGAGGTAGTCTTCCAGACAGGTTTTCTGAAGGAAGGCAGTTGCGTGCTTATGCTAACAGGAACCTAGGACCCAAAATGATTTGGGTTCCTAAGGTAAAGTAATTCTTTCTTGCAGAGAAGTCTAGGTCCCCGTGAATATGATGGGAACTAGACAGTAGGTGGCTCAAGACTAAGTTGGAACAAGCGTCTGCAATAACTGATGTGATGTCTGCTTGAGCATACTCACTTTGAGCCTCTAATGTGTTCTACATGTGGGACTAAGACGATGACTTTCAAAATCCCATGTAATTTTGATCAGTTCAAAGACTTGCGTCATATTGCATCCTCATTTCAAATATATATATATATATATATATATATATATATATATATATATATATATATATATATATATATATATATATATATTTCTATCCATGTGTATATTTGTACTTATGCTTATACATGTATGTGTGCACCTCTAAGGATAGGTTAACTCGATGCATGCAAACCATTACACATCAATAAAGGGTTAACGAAGTTATGTCATCGTGAATCTCGACAACTCACAATTGACATCAAGAAGTCTTTGGAAAAGCCTCGTTCAAATCCAAATAGATTGACTTTAAAATATACATGTATTTATCATTTTTATATTGATTTGACATCGGAAAATTTCAAAAATATTGCAAGCTTCTCAACGTGAAAATTTCTAGTCAAGAGACCTCTCAATTTCGAATTAGACAAATAGTATCAGAAACCGAATTAACCAAATCTCCTGAATCCCGCCGACCCTTCGCATTCACCCCAAATCCCGATGAATTAGACAAATCCCGCCGAAAGAGTTCTTCCGCCGATTTGCCTTCTTCACGAATCCAGCCTCACGTCGCAGCAGATTTCCCGAAAGCGTTCTTCCGCTGATTCGCCGAAACCCGCAGGAGCTCTCCCTCCGACTCGCCGAATCGCCATTCATCCTGCTCTAAGGACAACTGCTGGGTGTCCATCTTCTTCCCGTAAGCTCTCGTCGAATCGCGAAGTGTCCCTGTGACCGCAAGGTTCTCGCAAGGTCCATCGTCAAATCGAGAAGGTTCTCGCAACGTTCTAGCAAGGCCGAACCCCACAGGAAACTCCTCCATCCACCGAAGGTCTTCCCGAAGCTCCTCAACTCACTTCCATATAAGTCCTTAGGTAACCTCTTTCTCACCCGTTCTTGGACGCTCTCACTAGTGGCGCTTTCTTTTTGAATGTTCATTAATGCTTAGCGTAGGGCTTCTCTCTCTAGATCTACGATGGCTCCAAGGACAACTGCAGGGTTGGTATCTGGCTGCGAGCTGGTTCGAACTGGGTTTTCTCATGCCTCGGACGAATTCCGCAACATTATTCTAATGCTGGAAGAGGCTGGGCTAACCTTCGTCTTAGAGCACCCTTGCAAAATCCTGGACAAAGAGGTGCTGGAGTTCTTCGCTACCGCAAGTCTCCGAGATGGAGACTCCATAATCAAGAGCAAGGTGGCTGGGGAAAAAGTAAAGATGTCTGCCAGCAAGCTGACTCGCTACCTGCAGCTTTCTAGTTCGGAGCAGGAGGACTATCTGAAGGACGAGGACAAGACCAGAACTCTCTTGTTCTACAGTCTTCCACGAGGAACTCGATCAATAAAGAGAAAGGAAATGAATGAAGAAGGGAAGCTCCTATCTGACGTTATTGGAGAAGTGCTCATCTGCAAGCCGGGCTCGCATGACCATATCTCAGGAGATATGTTCAAGATCCTCATAGCTGTTGTCTGCCGCAAGAGGTTCAACTAGGGGGAGTTGCTGTTCGAGAAGATCAAGGACACCCTGGGCACTCCTAGTTTCGGCCGCATCATAAGTCTATATCTAAACCAGCTAAACGGAGACAAGTTCGACATGAGCAAAGGTGTCCCTCTCCACTACTTGAAGAAGATGGATGCAAGTGTGTTTGATCGATGGGAGAGGCGGATCGGGCAGCCTGCCGTGGAAGAGCGACAGGAAGTATCTCCAGCAGCCACCCCCCGTGAAATTCCTGATACCCTGACTGCAGGAATCGAGGGGGAGACTCTACCCCCTCATACAGATGTAGTTTCTGAAATTGCCCAGGTGGCCAGGGATGCGGTGGCCGAAATTCATGAAGTAAGTGAACCTGAGCTGGAGGATGAGGAGGTCCTGAACAGAAACACTCAAGGAACCGAAGCTGAAGCACTGGAGACTGCTGACAGAGAATTGGAAGAGGCTGCTGATATAGATGAATTCTTGGATGAGGACGGAGAGGAAGATGAGAATGAGGGACATGAAGTACTTGAGACTCCGGATCCAGTTGAACCTCCACCTGACAAGTCTGCACCAGTGGAGGGGGAGTTAGATAAATCTACAGAGGCCGCCAACATTCCTCCTGTAGAGACTGTGATGGTATCCAGCTCTACAGATGCGTCTGCTGAAATGCAAGGCCCACAAGTGCCTCCGGCTATTCCGTTACGAGATGACCTAGCCGCTCACACTGTACATATCATTCAGGGCATCGTGAATGAGCTTAAAGCCTCTTTTGATACAGCTCAGAAAACACTGCTGAAAAGGATTAAGACTTCTGAAAATCTCATGCTTAAGAATATGGTGGAAATCAACCATAAACTGGACGTAATGGAGAAGAAATTCGAAAAAAGTACACCGCGGCCGGCGAAGCTGTCACACTCTTAATGGCCGGCTTGAAAAAGAATACTGATACTCTGGCTGTCGTAAATCAGAACGCACACGTTGTAGCCAACAACATTCAGAAGTTTGATGGTAATATGGTCACTTTAAATGCCACTCAGCAGGCCCTGATCACTGAATTCTCCAAGACCACGAAGCATATTGATGACTCCCTGCACTCATATGCCAACTGCATAGCTGTCGAAGCCAAAAAGGGGGAGAAAGAGTATATAGCTAAGTTGGCCGAGCTTCAAGAAAGCATGAGCACACACTTCGCCCAATCAAGCAAATATGTCTATGAGAGCTGCTGGTGGATGCTCCAACAGGCGCTAGGTACGTTAGGCGTCGTTCTGCCTGACAATCCTGCCGGTATTCATGTCCCTGAGACATCTAAGGCCGCTGAGGAAGTAAGTGTTGCTGAGGATGTAAGTGCAAGTGCTGCAGATATTCCCACACATGACGCTGATGCTAGGGCTCTCTCCAAAGCTAAACTGAGGAGCATGTTTGACCAAGAGGCCTTAGCAAAAGCCAGGGGAAAGAGAAAAGTTCAAGAAGGGACCTCCAAGGAGACACAGGCTGCAAAGAGATCTCGAATGAATGAGGAGGATGTACGAAATGAAAGGTGGAGTCCAGTTTCAAGGAACATCATCTTAGACACCTTCTGGCTGCAAGAAAGAGGAGAGAACAATCGAAACGAAGTATATAGCCAGTATGAGTGGGAAACGCACAAAACGTTTGAAGCGAAACACAATATCTTTTTCAGAAACAACAAGGATGCAGATAAAGTTGCTCCTCCTAGGTATTACCCGAAGACCAAAGAATACATGGAGAGGCAAAGCAAGAAGTACTTGGCTCAAAATCCTAAGGGTGACTTAGCTAAGGAAAATAGTCAAAAACTTATAGCTTGTCACTTTGTCTTAAGAACATTTAATGATTATTGTTGTCATAGAAACAATTCTGGATTATATGTGTATATATTTATATTTGTATATATATTTGAATTTGTGAATGACTCAAGTGCTGATCTGATTGCATATATTCTCTTGTGCTGCATGTTTAATTTCTGAATGCAATGTTTATTATTTGATATGTGTTATTCATCTTAGCTAGTAGGGTTTTGGCTTCGTCAAATAGGGGGAGATTGTTGGGTATTGTATCCACGATTACCTAGATTTGAGGAAGCCACCTGTCAAGCTAAGATGAATTCACAATGTATTTGATGAAACATCTTAAGTTGTACTAGCAGCTCCTCCACGCTAAGTGCACACCAATGTCAGGGTGCAGTAGGTCAATATACACGGGTCTGCAAGACGTAATCCCTCGTTGAGCAGATCAGTGTGTTGGCCTACGTGTACTCTCTCTATTGGAGTGCACTTACTTTCAAGTACAGGGCCGTTCATATGCAAGAGAAGACAAGGAGCATGGATGGGTCAAGGAGCAGCTCTAGGGTGGAAGACGAAAATTCGTCCAAGGAAAATTCGACGAGAATCACCAAGTGATTCTCGCCGATTCGACGAGAATCACTAGTGATTCTCGCCGAATCGACGAGAATCATTAGTGATTCTCGCCGACTCCTTCTGGCTACCTCAAAACGGTACCAAGTAAGATTCGGCGAGAATCACTAGTGATTCTCGCCGAACCGGTGGCCAAGCAGCTCATGTATACAAAGTGAAATTCGTTGAGAATCAATAAGTGATTCGGCGAGAATCACTAACGATTCTCGACGAATCGTCGAGAATCACTTGGTGATTCTCGCCGATTCGTCGAGAATCGCCTGCGATTCTCGCCGATTTTCACTTAGCGTTTTCTCAGGATGCTGCTGGACCGGATTCTGCCTCTGGACTAGTTTGAACCGGACTTAGGGATTTCTAGTGTGGGTCCCACAAACGGTCATATTGGAGTTATCTACAGTATATATATTCCAGTATTCTGAACAGTAAAACCACGGAGAAAAGAAAAAGAAACTGAGCCGCATCGTAACCCTAAAACCGCGATTCCTCTCCGTCGCCGCCGTCGCGCTCGGGAACGTAGGTCGCCGTCAACAATCGGGAATCCTTCGTGATCTCCGGCGACAGAAGCTTAGCAAAGCTTGAGTCTCACGTGTCTATCCAGAGATCCCTTGTCTCTCGATTTGTTGACCGGAATAAACTCCCCCGTCCGAATCGATCGAGACGACCGATCCTAGAGTGACCATTGGTAGACCTAGTTTGCTTTGCAACGAAGATTGGATCTCAGAAGTACTGCTGCCACGCATCGTCGTTGCCGTCATTCCCGAACCAAGCCACCGCTCGGATTGCCGCCGCCGGTTTCGGGAAGATCCTTTCCAAGAGAGACCAAAGTTGTAAACTTTTCGTTGACTTCACGAACACGTCGTCGAACGAAGAGGAACACCGTAGTCTCCAAACGAAGTTTGTATCTCGTGTACTTTCTATATTTAATTTTGTTGTAAAGGAACGATTGTTCCGTGTTGTAAGGGTTGGGTGCAACCCGTTTTGTGGGAGTGTTGACTCTCACGTATGGAAGGGCTCCTTCCGTTAGTGCAGGGATTGGATTTCAATCCTATTGGAGAAGTGACCGAGTCGTCCCTTGTTGGGAGATAGGTCGAAGGGGGAAAGTGGATGTACCCAAGTCGGGGAACCACTATAAATTACCTGTGTATTCTGTGTGCTGTGCTTTTTATCTTTGTTGTGCAGGTACATTCGTAAATTCCGCAAAAGCTCTACACGTCACCTATTCCCCCCCCCCCCCCCCACATAGGTGCACATAGTTGACACTAGGTGGACTTTCACCATTGATCACAAAGAGATGCACTGCCTGTTGCCACAAGGAATACGGGGGTAGATGAATCTACACTGAGAAAATCTAAGCAGAAGATATTTCTGCTCCTAATGCCTGATAATACCGTCTCAGAAGAGGTACGTGAAATTATCAGACATTTATCCTTGCAGAACTTAACGTCATAACCTTTGTCACATAACTGACTTACACTGATCAGGTTATGGTTTAACCCTTCAACATAAGCCACGTCGGTGATAGAGATTATACCGTTGGAAATCATACCGTAACCTCTGGTGACTCCTCGATCTGACCCTCCAAAGATGACTTTGGGTCCATTCTCGACTGGAGTGTAACCACGCAGCAGGCTTCTTGTCCCAGTCATATGCCGGGAGCATCCACTGTCCAAATACCAGATCGGCGTTTTGGTGGCCTTTGGACATTCCTGCAAAATAAAATTAATTTGCCTTAGGAACCCAATCGAACTTGGGTCCTAGATTCCTAGTTAGCACACTCCCCCTCGGTTGGTTAACCTTACGAGTGGTCGGCCTCGCAGTGCTAACATAGGGAGTCTCGTAATTCCTTGGATTAAACCAACAATCCACGGCAAAGTGACCAACTTTGCCACAGCACCAACAGTCGAATCTGTTGTACCTCTTCCTAGGCTCCTGCCTTTCCCTGGGAATGGTGGGTACAGCTGGGGCCTTGGATCTGGAGGTGGAGGCCTCATGGTGATAGCAGTCACATGACTTCGTCACCTTCTGTATAACAGGCTTGGCTTTTGGTGCCTGCTTTCCATTATGGCCGCTAGAGAATTGACCATAATTTCCCATGTGGATTTCCTCATAAGGTGCCTTGAGGGCACTCTCACCGAAGTTCCGGGGAAAGGTCCAACCATCATATCGGCTTTTTGAATTTGCAACCGAGGGCCGAAAATGATGACCAAAGGTTGATTCAAAGTCATGTTGGTTGCAAGGAAAGCTAGGCTTTCTGAACGCAACAGGACTAAGCGGAGCCTTACCCTTTTCATCAGCAGAGGCCTTCTTAGCGGCCTTATTCTTCCTCTAGTTCCTGTTTCTCCTGGATGAGGAACCAGATACCCCTACATGCCCCAAGACAGCTCCCTTGGCCTGAGCAGAGAAGGTATCGACGACTGGAAGAACTGTTTTTGGCATAGAGAAGCTCTTGACGATATTCCTTTCTACCGCAAGTTGTTCTTCCAACTTGTCGACTTCCTCCTGCTTAAGATCAAGGAGCTTTTAAGACTCTGAATGCTTTGAGGTCAGGTCAAGATGCTCTTGTCGGAGAGAAATCAAGCTAGTGACCTCTTCCCTTAGGGATACACACTCACCCTTAAGGAATTTTACTTCCTTCTTCTCAGCCTTCAGTCTCTTACGGCACTCCTCAAAAGTGTTGATCAGAAGCTCATACTTCTCGAGGAGCTCAGCTTCACGGGCCGAAAGGCTATCCTCAAGTTCATCATCCTGAGACTCACGATCAGAGTCAGAGTCGGAGAGAGGGGTGTGAGCTTTTACCTTCCCAGTAAATGGGGGACATTCTCCTTCTGAGTCGGAGCGACCCACCAGCCCGAAGTAGGCTTCCTCATCATCACTAGAGTCTGAGGAATCAGACTCACTTAGTGTCTTTGGCCTTCTGGCAATGTAGCTCCGCTCCTTCTTCTTTTCTCTGGGGGATTTGAGCTCCTCTCCATTCCCTTTTTCTCTTTTGCCTTGATAGCAGTCGGCCACGACGTGTCCTGGCTTATTGCATCCAAAGCAGATAATGTCAGAAGAGCGATGTTTGTTAGGTTTAGATGCATACCTGTCAGAAGAGTAATTTTTCTTCTGATGCCTGGAGGAGGAGCCGTCTCGCTTTCTTTGATTCCTCATCTTGAGGAACTTCTTGAACTCTCTGGTGATGAGGGAGAAATCCTCCTCCGACAGCTCTGAGCTGGAGGAGCATGGCTCGGAGTCCTCCTCCTCATCCTTTTTCTTGGGACGGTATAAAACTGCACCTTTGCCTTTTCTGGAGTGACTGGCTTTTAGAGCCACAGTCTTTTCTTTGGCTGCAGCCTTCTCTGCTTCTTCTTCTGCTTTCCTGGTGTTCAGCTGAAGCTCATAGGACATCAGCTTTCCAAACAGGATTTGCGGATCTGTTTCGGCTAATCTGCTAAACTCTCAGATGGCGCAGATATTTGTGTCTCATTCCTTAGTAAGGGGCCTAAGGAATTTATCATTGAGTTCACCATTAGTGAACACTCTTCCGTATCCTTTGAGGGCGTTGACGATCTTGAGGAAGTTCTCGTAGCTGACTCCGATATCTTCCTTGGGCCCTTGTCTGAAGGCCTCATACTTCTGGTTCAGGAGGGATCTCCGATCATCTCTCACTTCATCAGTCCCCTCCATCAGGGTGATCAGGCCATGCCAGATCTCCTGTGCTGTCCTGCAGTTGCAGAAGTTCTGGATCATTGAGTCATCCACTGCACTGACCAGAATGTTTTGCGCCTTCTTATCAAGTCCCACTAGCACCATCTCGTCCTTGTCCATTTCAGAAAGTTTCTTAGGCACTTTCTTGGTAGGATCAATGGTGGAGACCTTAGTGGGGACATAGGGTCCCTCCTCCACGATCATGAAGAGTCTGGGGTCAACTGCCTCCATGTAGATGAAAGTCCACCTAGTGTCAGCTATGTGCACCTATGGGGGGGGAATAGGTGACGTGTGGTTCTTTTGCGGAATTTACGGATGTACCTGCATAATAAAAACAACAAGCACAGCACACAAAATACACAGCAAATTTATAGTGGTTCCCCGACTTGGGTACATCCACTTTCCCCCTTCGACCTATCTCCCCAACAAGGGACGACTCGGTCACTTCTCCAACGGGATTGAAATCCAATCCCTTCACTAACGGAAGGAGCCCTTCCACACGTGAGAGTCAACACTCCCACAAAACGGGTTGCACCCAACCCTTACAACACGGAACAAAAGTTCCTTTACAACAAAAGAAAATATAGAATGTACACGAGATACAAACTTCTTTTGGAGACTACGGTGTTCCTCTTCGTTCGACGACGTGTTCTTGAAGTCGATGAAGAGTCTACAACCTCGGTCTCTCTTGGAGAGGATCTCCCGGAACCGGCGGCGTCAATCCAAACAGCTGCTTGGTTCCGAGTCGGCGGCAACGAAGGTGCGCTGCTGCAGTGCTTTGAGATCCAAACTTCTTTGCGAAGCAAACTAGGTCTACCAACGGTCACTCTAGGATCGGTCGTCTCGATCGATTCGGACTGGGGAGTTTTTCCCAGTCAACAAATCGAGAGACAAGAGATCTCTGGATAGACACGTGAGACGCAAGCTTTGCTAAGCTTCTGTCGCCGGAGATCGGGAAGAAGAACGATCAGCGGCGGCGACGTACTTGCTCGAGCGCGACGGCGGCGGAGGAGAGAAATCGCGATCTTAGGGTTTCCGCTGGCTCGGCTTCTTTCTTGGTTGGTATTCCGTTCAAAATACCCGAGTATAAATACTGTAGCTACCACCAATAAGACCGTTTGTGGGACCCACACTAGAAATCCCCAAATCCCGGTCCAGAAAATTAACAGCGGCAGAATCCGGTTCAGAAAATTCCAGAGAAAACGCCAAGGAAAATTCGGCGAGAATCGCATACGATTCTCGACGAATCGGCGAGAATCACCAAGTGATTCTCGACGATTCGTCGAGAATCGTCAGTGATTCTCGCCGAATCACTTATTGATTCTCAACGAATTTCACTTTGTATACATGAGCTCCTTGGCCACTGGTTCGGCGGGAATCACTAGTGATTCTCGCCGAATCTTACTTGGCACCATTTTGAGGTGTCCAGAAGGAGTCGGCGAGAATCACTAATGATTCTCGTCGATTCGGCGAGAATCACTAATGATTCTCGTCGATTCGGCGGGAATCACTAGTGATTCTCGCCGAATCGGCGAGAATCACTTGGTGATTCTCGTCGAATTTGCCTTGGACGAATTTTCGTCTTCCACCCAGGAGCTGCTCCTTGATCCTCCATGCTCCTTGTCTTCTCTTGCATATGAACGGCCCTGTACTTGAAAGTAAGTGCACTCCAATAGAGAGAGTACACATAGGCCAACACACTGATCTGCTCAACGAGGGATTACGTCGTGCAGACCCGTGTATATTGACCTACTGCACCCTGACATTGGTGTGCACTTAGCGTGGAGAAACTGCAAGCACAACTTGAAAGAGTTTATCAAATACATAGTCTATTGACCTTAGCTTGTCCAGGGGCTTCTTCAAATCAGGTACATTGTGGATACAATACCCAACAATCTCCCCCTATTTGAAGAAGCCTAAACCCTACAAGCTAAGGTGAATAGAGCAAATGGAAATGAAAGCAAATGAAAGCCATAAACTTAACATTGAGTGGAGTCATCCCTTACCAATACCGATTTCTTGGGAGCAAGCTGGAGCCACCTTAGCCTTGACCCCGAGAGGGTAATCTCCCCCTTTTCGGCTTCGGCAAATCGGGGTCTGTAACCTTTGGCCCTTAGCTCCCCCTTAGTTCTTGCAGCTGTACTCACGCTGGAGTTCCCTGCTCCCCCTCAGATCATGCACGAGTCGGGAGCTTCTGTAGTCTTCATGCTTCATAATTGAGCATCCCCAATTCAGTCTTGAAAAGATTGAACTTGGCCTCGTCTAAGGGCTTTGTGAATATATCAGCAATCTGCTTGTCCGTGGGGACATAACAGAGAGAGATGTCCTTGTTTTCCACGTGCTCCCGAATGAAGTGGTAGCGCACTTCAATATGCTTCGTTCTGCTGTGCGAGACAGGATTGTTGGCAATGGCAATTGCACTGGAGGAGTCGCAGTACATAGGAACTTTCTTGAACTGAAGGTTGTAGTCGGCCAACTGATTTCTGATCCAAAGGAGTTATGCGCAACAGCTGCCTGCTGAGATGTACTCAAATTCTGCTGTGGAGGTAGCCACACAGTTCTGCTTCTTGCTGTTCCATGAGATAAGCCTTCTTCCGAGGAATTGACACGTCCCGGAAGTGCTTTTTCTGTCATCCCTACTCCCTGCAAAATCAGCATCTGAAAAGCCTATTAGCTCGACATCATTGTTTCTCGGGTACCACAAGCCAAGATTAGGAGTACCTTTAAGGTATCTTAGAATTCGCTTTGCAGCGACATGGTGAGATTCCTTAGTGTTCACCTGATATCTGGCACAGACACATGTGGAGAACATAATATCCGGTCTACTGGCCGTAAGGTAGAGCAGGGATCCAATGATGCTTCTGTATTTGGTTTCATCGAAAGGTTTACCTTTCTCATCCTTATCCAGAGACATGGTGGATCCCATTGGAGTCCTCATAGAGGTTGCACTCTCCATACCGAATTTCTTAAGGAGTTCATTTGTGAACTTCGTCTGAGAGATGAAGATTCCATCCTCAGACTGTTTCACTTGAAGTCCTAAGAAATACTTGAGCTCTCCCATACTGCTCATTTCAAACTTTCCTTGCATAAGTTTAGAAAACTTTTTGCAAAGATTGTTGTCCGTTGAGCCGAATATTATGTCATCGACATAGATTTGCACCAGCAAAATCTTGCCTTTGACTTCCCTGAGAAACAATGTTTTATCTATTTTACCTCTGGAGAACTTGTTCTCAAGAAGAAAACTAGATAAAGTCTCATACCAAGCTCGTGGAGCTTGTTTCAACCCATATAAGGCCTTATTAAGAAAATAAACATGATTGGGATAAGTAGGATCGACAAAACCTGGGGGTTGAGCGACGTATACTTCCTCTTTCAGGTCTCCGTTCAGGAATGCCGATTTCACATCCATTTGATAGACTGTGAATCCTTTGTGTGAAGCATACGCCAGGAACAACCTGATTGCCTCGAGCCTTGCTACTGGTGCGAAGGTCTGGTCGAAGTCAATCCCTTCCTCCTGTCTGTAACCTTGAGCCACCAGCCTGGCCTTGTTCTTTACGATGACACCATGTTCATCCAGCTTGTTTCTGAAGATCCACTTTGTGCCAATCACATTCTGCTTATATGGTCTGGGAACCAGAGTCCAGACCTTGCACCGCTCGAATTGATGTAGTTCATCTTGCATGGCCAGAATCCATGCCGCATCCTTGTTCGCCTCGTCGAACTTCTTTGGCTCAACCTGTGACAGGAAGCTAAGATGCAATACCTCGTTAATTGTACCTCTTCGAGTTCTGACCCCGACACGAGGATCCCCGATGATCTGATCTCTAGGATGATCCCTCACGTGTCGGAGCTCTAGTAGTCGGGCGTCAGGAGCTTCAACTACTTCTTGGGCTTCTCTTTCCTCTAAGAGATTTGTTCTATCTTGATCTTCAACACTTTCAGATGACATGGAGGTGGAGACTTTGACGTACTTAGGAGCGTCAACGTTAGCGGTCTCATCCAGACTCAGCTGTTCCAGTCGTGCACCTGCATCTTCAAGAATACTACTGGAAGAGTTGTTGTTGAGCAAACTTCCTTCATCAAATACAACATTTATTGATTCTTCTACCACTCGGGTGTTCTTATTGAAGACCCTATATGCCCGACTGTGGGCACTATAGCCCATGAATATGCCTTCGAAGCATTTTTCACCGAACTTAGTACGCGGGTACTTCCCATTATTCAGTACATAGCATCGGCAACCAAAAATCCTTAAGTAGGACATGGTTGGTTTCCTGCCTTTCAGTAGCTCGTAGGGCGTCTTACGATGATGCTTGTTGATCAATGCTCGGTTTTGTACATGACATGCCGTATTGACACCCTCTGCCCAGAAGTATTCCGGGAGAGAAGCATCTTTCAACATGGTCGTGCAGGCTTCAATGAGAGTTCTATTTCTTCTCTCCGCAACTCCATTTTGCTGAGGAGTGCACGGGGAGGAGAACTCATGAAAGATACCTTGTTCTTCACAAAATTCTGTCATTGCACCAGATTCGAATTCTGTTCCATGGTCACTTCTGATTTTGACCACGGAGCAGTTAAATTCGTTCTGAACCTGCTTGACAAAATTAGTGAAGATATCAAACGTATCTGACTTTCGTTTCAAAAAGAACACCCATGTAAACCGAGAATGATCATCAACTATCACTAGCGTGTATGACTTGCCTCCCAAGCTATGAACTTGCATTGGACCAAACAAGTCCATATGCAAAAGGTAAAGACATCGGGAAGAGTCTTTGTCAGCGATTCTCTTAAAGGTAGCCCGAGTCTGTTTGCCCATCTGGCATGCAGGACATGGGCTATCTTTGATGCACTTGATACTGGGAGCATCCCTTACCAAGTCCTTAGAAAATAGCATACTAATTGTCTTGAAATTAATATGTGCCAATCTCTTGTGTCATTGTTCACAAAGAGATGCACTGCCTGTTGCCACAAGGCATACGGGGGTAGATGAATCTAAACTGAGAAAATCTAAACAAAAGATATTTCTGCTCCTAATGCCTGATAATACCGTTTCAGAAGAGGTACGTGAAATTATCAGACATTTATCCTTGCAGAACTTAACGTCATAACCTTTATCACATAACTGACTTACACTGATCAGGTTATGGTTTAACCCTTCAACATAAGCCACGTCGGTGATAGAGATTATACCGTTGGAAATCATACCATAACCTCTGGTGACTCCTCGATCTGACCCTCCAAAGATAACTTTGGGTCCATTCTCGACTGGAGTGTAATCACGCAGCAGGCTTCTTGTCCCGGTCATATGCCGGGAGCATCCACTGTCCAAATACCAGATCGGCGTTTTGGTGGCCTTTGGACATTCCTGCAAAACAAAATTAATTTGCCTTAGGAACCCAATCGAACTTGGGTCCTAGATTCCTGGTTAGCACACTCCCCCTCGGTTGGTTAACCCTACGAGTGGTTGGTCTCGCATTGCTAACATGGGGAGTCTCGTAGTTCCTTGGATTAAACCAACAATCCACGGCAAAGTGACCGACTATGCCACAACACCAACAGTCAAATCTGTTGTACCTCTTCCTAGGCTCCTGCCGTACCCTGGGAACGGTGGGTACTGCTGGGGCCTTGTATCTGGAGGTGGAGGCCTCATGGTGACAACAGTCGCATGACTTTGTCACCTTCTGTATAACAGGCTTGGCTTTTGGTGCCTGCTTTCCATTATGGCCGCTAGAGAACGGACCATAATTTCCTATGTGGATTTCCTCATAAGGTGCCTTGAAGGCACTCTCACCGAAGTTCCGGGGAAAGTTCCAACCGTCATACCGGCTCTTTGGCTTTGCAACCGAGGGCCAGAAATGATGCCCAAATGTTGACTCAAAGTCGTGTTGGTTGCAAGGAAAGCCAGGCTTTCTGAACGCAACAGGACTAAGAGGAGCCTTACCCTTTTCATCAGCAGAGGCCTTCTTGGCGGCCTTCTTCTTCCTCTGGTTCTTGTTTCTCCTAGATGAAGAACCAGGTACCCCTATATGCCCCAAGCCAGCTCCTTTGGCCTGAGCAGAGAAGGTATCAACGACTGGAAGAACTATTTTTGGCATGGAGAAGCTCTTGACGATCTTCCTTTCTGCCGCAAGTAGTTCTTCCAACTTGTCGACTTCCTCCTGCTTTAGATCAAGGAGCTTCAAAGACTCTGAATGCTTGGAAGTCAGGTCAAGGTGTTCCTGTCGGAGAGAAATCAAGCTAGTGACCTCTTCCCTTAGGGATACACATTCACCCTTAAGGAATTTTACTTCCTTCTTCTCAGCCTTCAGTCTCTTTCGGCACTCATCGAAAGTGTTGAGCAGAAGCTCATACTTCTCGAGGAGCTCAGCTTCACGGGCTGAAGGGCCATCCTCAGGTTCATCATCCTGAGACTCAGGATCAGAGTCGGAGTCGGAGAGAGGGGTGTGAGCTTTTACCTTCCCAGTAAATGGGGGGCATTCTCCTTTTGAGTCTGAGCGACCCACCAGCCTGAAGTAGGCTTCCTCATCATCACTGGAGTCTGAGGAATCAGACTCACTTAGTGTCTTTGGTCTTCTTGCGATGTAGCTCCGCTCCTTCTTCTTATCTCTGGAGGATTTGAGCTCCTCTCCTTTCGCTTTATCTCTTTTGCTTTGATGGTAGTCGGCCACGACGTGACATGGCTTATTGCATCCAAAGCAAATAATATCAGAAGAATGATGTTTGTTAGGTTTAGATGCATACCTGTCAGAAGAATAATTTTTCTTCTGATGCCTGGAGGATGAGCTGTCTTTCTTTCTTTGATTCCTCATCTTGAGGAACTTCTTGAACTCTCGGGTGATGAGGGAGAAATCCTCCTCCGACAGTTCTGAGCCGGAGGAGCATGGTTCAGAGTCCTCCTCCTCTTCTTTACTCCTCGCACGGTATGACATCGCACCCTTGCCCTTTCTGGAGTAACTGGCTTTTAGAGCAACAGTCTTTTCTTTTGCAGCAGCCTTCTCTGCTTCTTCCTCTGCCTTCCTGGTGTTCAGCTGAAGTTCATAGGACATCAGCTTCCCAAACAGGATCTGTGGATCAGTTTCTGCTAGTCTGCCAAATTCTCTGATGGCGCAGATCTTTGTGTCCCATTCCTTAGTGAGGGATCTAAGGAATTTGTCATTGAGTTCACCATTGGTGAACACTCTTCCGTAGCCCTTGAGGGCGTTGACAATCTTCAGGAAGTTCTCGTATGTGACTCCGATCTCTTCCTTCGGCCCTTGTCTGAAGGCCTCATACTTCTGGTTCAGGAGGGATCTCCGATCATCCCTCACTTCAGCTGTGCCCTCCATTAGAATGATCAGACACTGCCAGATCTCCTGAGCTGTCCTGCAGTTGCTGAAGTTCTGCATCATCGAGTCATCAACTGCGCTGACCAGGATGTTTCTTGCCTTCATGTCAAGGCCCACTAGGACCATCTCATCCTTGTCCATTTCAGAGAGTGTCTTCGGCACTTTCTTGGTGGGATCAATGGTGGAGGCCTTAGTGGGGACATAAGGTCCCTCCAGCACAATCATGAAAAGTCGAGGGTCCACTGCTTCCATGTAGAACCTGATTCTTTCCTTCCAGATCGGAAAGTTGAGTCTGTTGCACACTGGGATCTTGCCGGAGTACTTGGGCCCGTCCATAGTAGATATTTGTCTTCTTCTTTTGACACTAGGGGCAGGATTCAACTCAAGGTGTTAACCTTATTGATGAGTAACCTGGCTCTGATACCACTTGAAAGTCCACCTAGTGTCAGCTATGTGCACCTATGGGGGGGGGGGGAATAGGTGACGTGTGGTTCTTTTGCGGAATTTACGGATGTAGCTGCACAATAAAAACAACAAGCACAGCACACAAAATACACAGCAAATTTATAGTGGTTCCCCGACTTGGGTACATCCACTTTCCCCCTTCGACCTATCTCCCCAACAAGGGACGACTCGGTCACTTCTCCAACGGGATTGAAATTCAATCCCTTCACTAACGGAAGGAGCCCTTCCACACGTGAGAGTCAACACTCCCACAAAACGGGTTGCACCCAACCCTTACAACGCGGAACAAAAGTTCCTTTACAACAAAAGAAAATATAGAATGTACACGAGATACAAACTTCTTTTGGAGACTACGGTGTTCCTCTTCGTTCGACGACGTGTTCTTGAAGTCGATGAAGAGTCTACAACCTCGGTCTCTCTTGGAGAGGATCTCCCGGAACCGGCGGCGTCAATCCGAACGGCGGCTTGGTTCCGAGTCGGCGACAACGAAGGTGTGCTGCTGCAGTGCTTTGAGATCCAAACTTCTTTGTGAAGCAAACTAGGTCTACCAACGGTCACTCTAGGATCGGTCGTCTCGATCGATTCGGACGGGGGAGTTTTTCCCGGTCAACAAATCGAGAGACAAGAGATCTCTGGATAGACACGTGAGACGCAAGCTTTGCTATGCTTCTGTCGCCGGAGATCGGGAAGAAGAATGATCAGCGGCGGCGACGTACTTGCTCGAGCGCGATGGCGGCGGAGGAGAGAAATCGCGATCTTAGGGTTTCCGCTGGCTCGACTTCTTTCTTGGTTGGTATTCCGTTCAAAATACCCGAGTATAAATACTGTAGCTACCACCAATAAGACCGTTTGTGGGACCCACACTAGAAATCCCCAAATCCCGGTCCAGAAAATTAACAGCGGCAGAATCCGGTTCAGAAAATTCCAGAGAAAACGCCAAGGAAAATTCGGCGAGAATCGCATACGATTCTCGACGAATCGGCGAGAATCACCAAGTGATTCTTGACGATTCGTCGAGAATCGTCAGTGATTCTCGCCGAATCACTTATTGATTCTCAACGAATTTCACTTTGTATACATGAGCTCCTTGGCCACTGGTTCGGCGGGAATCACTAGTGATTCTCGCCGAATCTTACTTGGCACCATTTTGAGGTGTCCAGAAGGAGTCGGCGAGAATCACTAATGATTCTCGTCGATTCAGCGGGAATCACTAGTGATTCTCGCCGAATCGGCGAGAATCACTTGGTGATTCTCGTCGAATTTGCCTTGGACGAATTTTCGTCTTCCACCCAGGAGCTGCTCCTTGATCCTCCATGCTCCTTGTCTTCTCTTGCATATGAACGGCCCTGTACTTGAAAGTAAGTGCACTCCAATAGAGAGAGTACACATAGGCCAACACACTGATCTGCTCAACGAGGGATTACGTCGTGCAGACCCGTGTATATTGACCTACTGCACCCTGACATTGGTGTGCACTTAGCGTGGAGAAACTGCAAGCACAACTTAAAAGAGTTTATCAAATACATAGTCTATTGACCTTAGCTTGTCCAGGGGCTTCTTCAAATCAGGTACATTGTGGATACAATACCCAACAGTAGAATCTGATCCTTTCCTTCCAGATAGGAAAGTTGAACCTGGTGCACACGGGGATCTTGCCACTGAACTTGAGCCCGTCCATAGTAGATGTTTGTCTTCTTCTTGACACTGGCGGTAGGATTCAACTCAAGGTGTTAACCTTTTTGATGAGTAACCTCGCTTTGATACCACTTGAAAGTCCACTAGTGTCAACAAGGTTCATCTATGGGGGGGGGAATAGGTGACGTGCAACGCTTTTGCGGAATTTACGAATGTACCTGCATAATAAAATAAAAAGCACAGCACACAGAATGCACAGGCAACTTATAGTGGTTCCCCGACTTGGGTACATCCACTTTCCCCCTTCAACCTATCTCCGAACAAGGGACGACTCGGTCTCTTCTCCAACAGGATTGAAATCCAATCCCTGCACTAATGGAAGGAACCCTTCCATACGTAGGAGTCAACACTCCCACAAACCAGGTTGCATCCAACCCTTACAACACGGAACAAACGTTCCTTTACAACAAAAGTAAAACTAGAATGTACACGAGATACAAACTTCGTTAGGAGACTAAGGTGTCCCTCTTTGGTGACGACGTGTTCTTGAAGTCCACAAAGAGTCCACAACCTTGGATCTCTCTTGGAGAGGATCTCCCCGAAACCGGCGGCGGCAAGACGTGCGTCGGCGAGGTTCGGAATCGGCGGCAGAGACAGTGCGGCTGCAGTACTTGGAGATCCAAACTTCATTGCGAAGATAGTTAGGTCTACCAACGGTCACACGAGGATCGGTCGTCTCGATCGATTCGGACGGGGAAGTTTTTCCCGATCAACAAATCGAGAGACAAGGGATCTCTGGATAGACACGTGAGACTCTAAGCTTGGCTAAGCTTCTGTCGCCGGAGATCGGGAAGAAAGGCGATCAACAGCGGCGACCAACTAGTGCGAGCGGTGACGGCGGCGGCGGAGTAGTTTCGCGATATTAGGGTTTGATCGTGCTCGGCTTCTTTTCTGTCTTCTTCGCTTCTATTACTGTTCAAAAATACCCAAGTATTTATACACTGTAGACCCATACAATATGACCGTTGTGGGTCCCACACGTATAACCCCGAAATCCGGTTCAAAGTAGTCCAGCGATAGAATCCGGTCCAGCAGCATCCCGAGAAATCGCCAAGTAAAATTCGTCGAGAATTGCAGGTGATTCTCGACGAATCATCGAGAATCAGTTAGTGATTCTCGCCGATTCGTCGAGAATCACTAGTGATTCTCGACGAATCACTTGTTGATTCTCAACGAATATAACTTGGTATTCATGATCTGCTCAGCGATGGGTTCGGCGAGAATCATTAGTGATTCTCGCCGAATCTTACTTGGCACCGTTTTGAGGTAGCCGGAAGGAGTCGGCGAGAATCACTAATGATTCTTGACGATTCGGCGAGAATCACTAGTGATTCTCGCCGAATCGGCGAGAATCACTTGGTGATTCTCGTCGAATTATACTTAGACGGATTTTCGTCTTTCCACCCAAGAGCTGCTCCTTGACCCATCCTTGCTCCTTGTCTTCTCTTGCATAAACACGGCCCTGTACTTGAAAGTAAGTGCACTCCAATAGAGAGAGTACACGTAGGCCAACACACTGATCTGCTCAACGAGGGATTACGTCGTGCAGACCCGTGTATATTTACCTACTGCACCCTGACATTGGTGTGCACTTAGCGTCGAAGAACTGCAAGCACAACTAGAAAGAATATGTCAAAAACACTGCCTATTTACCTTAGCTTGTTCAGGGGCTTCTTCAAATCAGGTACGTTGTGGATACAATACCCAACACATTGCAAAGCCGACTAGCGTGCACGCCCATGCTGACATGGCCAACGACACGGCCGTGTTTTTTGCCGTGTCCTCTGCAGTTGATGGGCTTCGATGGGGGGCACATTAATTGTGGGCTGCATGCGCTGAGGAGGTGGCGACATGCCTGGCGACACGGCCGTGTGGGTGGCCATGTCCTGCTTTGGAAATTCATCAACTCCTGGTGACACGGTCCATGTTGACATGGCCAGAGACACATCCAGTGACACAGCCATATTGTAGGTTGTGTCCTGGTCAGGATGAACTCTAGACTTTCCTCTTGTGGTTGATTATTTGGGAACAGGTGACACGCCCCATGACACGGCCGTGTATATGGCCGTGTCAGCTCATTTTGGGTGAAAATTGAGAAAACCTGCACAAGATCACAAAAACATTAATTGCATAAATAAATACAAGAAGAAGGGACATATGAGCTAATAAGATAAGATTTGCATAATAAAATACCTAAACAAAACTCTAATAGCTTAAATACAAAACACACTATCAAAAGGAAGGTGTATAGAAGAGAGAAGAAGGCAGACACACTACATCCTAATGTTGTGGAGCCAATAAAGTACTTTCTAAAGCCTTACCAACTTCTTTAAGAGACAAAGAGAAAAGAAAGCTGAAGCTGAAACTGAGAAAGCAGCACAGAAAGATAAGAAGACAGCAGCTAAAGCTGAGAAGGAAGAGAAGACAGCCAAGAAGCCTAGGAGCAGTAGCATAGTTATAAGGGAACCTGAAACATGGAAAGTGTTTTTCTTAAAGGGCAGAATGAATGTGTTATGTTTTGTTTTATACACAACACTAAAACAAGTATTCCTTCTAGTTAATAAAAATCATTTTAATTGTGTTATTATTATCTTTATGTTATGCAATGTCTTCTCCATTGTATATGTTGTATATGTGTTGGTGTATATGATTGTCTAAGGTTTTGACTTCTTTAAATAGTGGGAGATTGTTTGGTCAATTGATCCCAATGTCCAAGATTTGAAGAAGGCCTAATATATAATGGTATACATATATTGGAATCTAACAGTTGTCACAAGTCCTTCGTATGCAGAATGCTTTTTGTAGATTGATTAGTCAGGTTGTCTAAGGGTCAGTGACAGGTGGTCACAAGGCAGGTGTAACACCCCCTATCCGTCGCATAGCATATAGCAGTAGGTCCGGCCGGGGCCCGACGCCATATACTACAGACAGACCGGGTGGTTACTTATGGAAACCATCCAACCAATCTCAACATCCTACACAGAGCATTCTAGCGGAAGCAGTTTATAAAAGTTGCAATAAAGAACACAGCATTAAAGCATGAATGTCCATTAATACAAAATAGGAATGTTATACAAAATACCCAAAATAAGCCTTAAGGCCTTACAAAGTGTTTCACTTCAAATTACATGTTTTACAAACCACGGCACGCAGGCCAGTCACACATGAATAAAGCAGTAAACACTTCCAATTAGTCCTTCAAGGGACAGCTTCACATTCGGGCTTTAGCCCGCTATTGAACGCTTGGTCCACCTGCACCTGCAAGCAACAAACCACTGCACGGTGGCAAAACAAGGCAACGGTCAGCAATGCTGACCAAATTATAACGATCCCGCCCCCAGCTCGGGGCGGCGATGCTCCTTCCCTGCATTTCATTAGCATAAGCGAGCAATATAACAACTCAAAGCATCACAGGCGTTGGCACGCATGGCCACACGCCCCGTGCTCTCAGGGCACATTCTCGGTGATCGCAGTCTAAGCCGCTAACTCACCACCATCTTCAGGACGGCAATAACTCGTAAGCAAAATGTTCTTTTAGGCAAACGTTACGACACTTTAATGTCATCAACAGCCTATGTCACGACACTTTAATGTCATCGACAGAAGACCCGACCTCTATGCCCTCGGCATAACGCAGGAACGGTTCCCACTCAACCCGTTGCTCACTTACCACGACACTTAAATATCATCGGCACGGGTTAAGCTTCCCCGAAACCCGTGAATCGAACGTACGATGCTACATAACCCAGTTATGTACTAATTGGCACCTAGGCCCAGAAGTTGGCAAGATCTCGCATCCGCCCAGTTTTTCAGGTGCACCTTTGGGTTAATCCCCAAGGCTCCCTGTTGCAATCTACCACGTAGAAAACCCGAAAAACAATCAATCGCGCGGAGTCTTCTCCGGCATTTATGCAATGCAACATCACCTATCCAGACCAACATGTCTGGGTAGGCTTCACACATCATTCCTATGTCCGTTCTCGCTTATGTACTCTAAACAACGGGGACTTCACATATCTACCCGAAGGAACGCCTCCAACTCTCCGCAAACTCGCGAGAGCGGGCTTCCTATGAAAAGAAAGAGAGCTACTCATGCTCAAGATGAGGATTGTTACCCTAGCGTTCCTCTTTGGCGCCATTGAAAAGTAAGCAGATGAAAAGCACCGCACTAGCTTTACCTCCGTAGATCCGGAGTCGGCTCGCGATTCGGAGCTCCGAAGCTCCTCCAATGGCCGGATCTAGCTCCTTCTTCCTTCCTTGGCTCTCTACTTTCTCTAAGGTTTTAGAAAGCTAACCACTCATGAAAAGTGAGGGTTTCTAAGTCCAATCCCGGTTATATCCCTTCAGGAACAACCCCCAGCCGTTGGATCTCAAAATAAGGAAACGAACGGCTTTGATTCGGGACTGAAATGCCCAATCTGGACCGAACACGGCCTGGCACACGGCCGTGTCCATGGCCGTGTGCCTCATTCGCCGTCAAAATCGAATCACCTGGAACAACACACGGGTATTGAACATGCCCGTGTTCTAGCTGACACGCCCGTGTTCCACCTGACACGGCCGTGTGGCCGGCCGTGTACCCCCATCATTTTTCGCCGAAAATAACCCGAGCACTGCACGGGTTCTAGGACACGCCCGTGTCCTTACCCGTGTCACCTCAACACGCCTGGACCCCAGGCCGTGTACACGGTCTCGACACTAGACACTTCATCGAGTGAAGATCGTCGACCTGATGACACGGCCTTGGACACGCCCGTGTCCTAGGCCGTGTGCCTTGTCTCGACACAATGTCGAGACCAAAGTGTCGACTTCCCGGGATGAGTGTCGACACGGGTCGACACGCCCTGTGACACGCCCGTGT
Organism: Platanthera guangdongensis; assembly: GCA_039583875.1. NCBI lineage: Eukaryota > Viridiplantae > Streptophyta > Magnoliopsida > Asparagales > Orchidaceae > Platanthera > Platanthera guangdongensis. The sequence goes on from CM077156.1 coordinate 30,189,464, forward strand.
CGTAGGCCGTGTTCCAAGTCTCGACACTTCATCGAATGCAGAGTGTCGACTTCGGGGCTAAGTGTCTACACGGGTCGACACGCCCTACGACACGCCCGTGTCGCAGGCCGTGTGCCCAGTCTCGACACAATATCGAGACCAAAGTGTCGACTTCCCGTCTCAGTGTCGACACAGGCATGACACGCCCAGGGACACGCCCGTGTCCCAGGCCGTGTGCCTGCAGCCAGAACCCAAACTAGCCCAAAATGTCCCCCTTTGCTCCTTTGAGTTTCGGGGCATTACAACTCTCCCCCTCTTAAAAGAATTTCGTCCACGAAATTATATAAAGGAAAGACATGTACAAAACAAAAATTTGTACCTGAGCGGAACAACTCCGGATACTCGTCAAGCGTAGTCTACTCTTGCTCCCAAGAGAGCTCCTCACGACCACAATTGTCCCACCAGACCTTGACCATCCTGATCTGTTTATTGCGTAGCCGCTTGACCTCCGAGTCCTCAATCCGCACGGGCTTGACCTTTGTCGTTAGCCCACTATCCACCGGCACTTGATCAACCGCGATCACTTGCGTAGGCTCTTGCACCGCCTTCCGAAGCACCGAAATGTGGAATACATCATGTAAACCGCTAAGCTCCACTGAAAGCTTCAACCGATAGGCCGCTTCACCAACTCGCTCCAAAACCTCAAACGGTCCAAGGTACCTCGGGCTTAACTTTTTCAATCGCCGCACCCGCGAGACACCCTTGAATGGCTTGATCTTTAAGTATACATAATCGCCCACAGCGAACTCCACGTTCCTGTGCTTGGCATTATAGTACTTTGCTTGCCGGTCCTGAGCGATAAGGAACCTCTCCCGAATGGTTCTCACCAAAGAAGTAGCATCCTCCACTTCTGATCGCTTATACAACTTTGACTCACCCGTTTCTAACCAAGACAACGGCGTGCGACATTTTCTACCATATAGGTCCTCGAAAGGCGCCATCTGAATACTCGCTTGGTAGCTATTATTGTATGCGAACTCCACCAAATAAAGATGGTATTCCCATTGCTTTCCGAAATCCAAGACACACATGCGAAGCATGTCTTCCATAGTTCTATTGACCCTCTCGGTCTGCCCATCCGTTTGTGGATGGAAGGCTGTGCTGAATTTCAGCTTAGTTCCCAACATTTGCTGCACAAGTCTCCAATCATTGGACGTGAACCGCCCATCTCGGTCACTCATGATGCTTCAGGGCACACCATGAAGCCGTACTATGTTATCCACATAAAGTTTTGCCAACTTCTCCACCGGATCATCCTTCCTATGCGGAATAAAATGCGACACCTTCGTTAATCGATCAACAACCACCCAAATGGCGTCGTGCCCCTTTTTCGACCTTGGCAAACCGTGCACAAAGTCCATAAAGATGTCGTCAAATTTCCACTCCGGAATAGGCAAGGACTTAAGAAATCCTCCTGGCTTTTGGCACTCCGCCTTTACCAAGGCGCAAGTTTGTCACTTCGCTACGTATAGCGCCACATCCTTCTTCAAACCCGGCCACCAAAACAGTTTCTTCACATCACGGTACATCTTCGTGCTCCCCGGGTGAATCGAGTACTTGGTATGGTGTGCCTCGTACAACAACTCCACCCGTAAATTGCCAACACTTGGGATGCACAGACGACCGTCTTTCTAAAGTAATCCGTCCTCCACGACGAATCGGGAATTTGACCCATCCAGAGCCTCTATCATGAACTGCTTCATATGAGCATCCATATCCAAAGCCTGTCGAATACGATCAGCCAGGTCATATTGGACTTCAGTCCAATTCAGAACTGCTTCAGTTCTTGATTGTCTATCCACACAAACAATCTCCAACGCCTTCAACTCCCGCACCAACCGCTCATCATGCACCGATAGCCAATGGGCTTGAGCTGGGGCTCGGCGACTCAATGCGTGCGCAACCGCATTCCCTTTGCCAGGTACGTAGTGGATCTTGAATGTATAGTCCCCCAGGAACTCCATCCATCTACGCTGTCCCATACTTCAGGCTCTTGTGATCGGTATAGATATCAATCTTCATACCGTACAAATAGTGTCTCCACAGCTTCAAGGCAAAAATCACGGCCGCTAACTCCAAGTCATGGACCGGATAGTTCCTTTCATGCACTTTTAGCTGTCTCGAGCCATAAGCTATTACACTTCCATGTTGCAGTAGCACACAACCCAAACCGCTGCCCAAAGCATCGCTATAAATCTCATAGCCTTCGGTCCCACGTGGCAAACTCAGCACAGGCGTCGTGGTCAACCGACACTTCAACTCCTCAAAAGCACGCGCGCACTCCGGTGTCCAAACGAACTTATGCTCCTTCCTCGTCAAAGTAGTGAGAGGTAACGCTATCCGCGAGAAGTTCTCTACGAAGCGCCTATAATAGCCGGCAAGCCCCAGAAAACTCCGGACTTCCGCTATAGTAGCAAGCTCAGGCCACTCCCGTATCGCAACAATCTTCGTCGGATCCATAGCAATACCCTTTCCACTCACTATATGCCCGAGGAATGCCACTGAGGATAGCCAAAACTCGCACTTCGAGAACTTGGCGTACAACTTATTTCTCCTTAGCATCTCCAACACCAAATGAAGATGCTTGAAGTGATCTTCCTCACTTTGCGAGTACACCAAAATATCGTCGATGAAGACGATCACGAAATGGTCCAAGTACTCCCTGTAAGTCCTTTTCATCAAATCCATGAACACTCACGGAGCAATAGTTAGCCCAAACGGCATGACCGTAAACTCATAATGCCCGTATCTCGTACTAAACGCTGTCTTCGGGATATCACTCTCCCTTATTCGCAGCTGATAGTACCCAGCCTTGAGATCCAACTTCGAGTACACCGTCGACCCGACTAACTGATCAAAAAGATCATCAATCCGTGGGATCGGGTACTTGTTCTTCTCCGTCAGCTTGTTGAGCTCCCGATAATCAATACATAGCCTCAAGCTTCCGTCCTTCTTCTTAACAAAGAGGACTGGTGCGCTCCAAGGCGAAGAACTCGGGCGCACATACCCTTGCTCCAACAACACTTGCAGTTGAACTTTTAGCTCCGCCATTTCCTTAGGCGCTAGCCGATAAGGAGATCGTGACACAGGCTTTGCACCTGGCAATAGCTCATTAATAAAATCTTTCTCCCACTGAGGCGGGGCACCAGGAAGATCTGCGGGGAACACATCAGGGTATTCCGATACCACTGAAATACTATGCAACGCAGGCTTCAGCTTTGCAACCTCCACTAGTGTAAAGAACAGTTCTGCTCCGGCACAAACCGCCTTCACCACCTAAAGAGCAGACATCAGCGTCCTGCTCGACCCCTTTAAGCCCGTAAAAGTCATTTCACGACTTGCTCCCAGCTTGACTTCCTTGCTACCGCAATCTATATGGGCTTGCTGCTCCGAGAGCCAGTCCATACCAAATATGACGTCGAACTCCACCAACGGAAGTAAAGACGCCCGCAGGTCGAACTCCTGCTCCCCAATACGAATCTTAACATCGCAGATCCTATCCGCTCGCATTGAACACCCATTGGGCAACAACACATCCAACTTATCCTTCGCCATCGAAGAAAGGACTCCGATGCGTGATATAAATCCTTCGGACAAGAAGGAGTGTGAAGCTCCCGTATCGAAGAGTGCTCGTGGCGGATTTTCACAAATCAATACAAATCCTAAACAAGCAGTGGTAAGGTAACATGTGCATAACAAGTATTTAAAGAAATTGACTTGCTATAAATTAAACCGTACCTGTCACCACATCAGCCTGTTTGATGGCCTCCTGTTGGCTAAGATTGTAGACCCTTGGTTGGGCCGGAGCATAATGGGATGCGGTCGACTCAACCGCCTTTCCCTTCTCTTCATAAGTCGCTCCTGGCCTCCTTTCGGACTTGGGACGTCCGCTCCGGCACTCACGGGCATAATGCCCCAACTTCCCACAATTGTAACATGCGCCCGGGGTCCGACCCGTAGTCGCCCCAGAAGCACCAGCAGAGAGGGCTAGACCCGAAGTCTTAGCTTTCTTGTTCCACTTTCGGAACACAGATTTTGAGGTGTTTGGCCCTCTGGACTCCGACCTCTTCTCGCCCAAGCTTTTCTTTGCCTGCACATTCTTCATGTCCTTCTCCAAGGACCGGGCCGTGTTGACCAAGGTTAAGAAACCCTGCGTCATCGGCCCCGAGAGTAGTAACCTCAACTCATCTCTCAAGCCTTCATAGAAGCGATTAGTCTTGCGCTCCTCATCCACGATGGTGGAGCTAGCATATCGACTCAAACGAGTGAACTCATGGAGATATTCATCCACGCTCTTCTCACCCTGAACCAACTTCAGAAACTCATTCTCCAACGCTATCTTCTGCGTCGAAGGGAGGTATCTGTCCAAGAATAATCTCGAGAACTCTTCCATCGAGACATCACCAAGTTGCCTACCTCTCAATAGGTGCAGCCCCAAACCTTCCCATCACATTCTCGCTTCACCGTCCAGAAGGAACGTAGCAATGGTGGTCATTTGTCACTCCTCCGTCTCCGTCGCTGTCATGACTCTCTTCACCCTACAGAGCCAGTCTTCAGCCTGAGATGGGGTTCCCAACCCCGAGAATAATGGAGGGTTAAAGCTCATTACATGCTTAAGCTGCCTCTCAGTTGCCCTCCTTGGCACCTCCGGTTCCACAACCACTTGCTCCACTCTCCTCGGCTCAGCCTCTTGAAGAGGTTCCTGCTTCATCACAGGAGCGGGCTGCTACGTTTGCCTTGCAGGCTGCGCATTTAACACGGCCAACACCACTTCAGCCACCAATCGTATGTTCTCAGCCGACAGAGGTGTTGCAGGAGCAACATCCGGTGCACTACTAGCCTCAGAAACTTGGCGTTCTGACGGCCCAACACCACTTCTGGTCACCTATAGTGGTACAAAACACCGTTAAGCGACCAAATAAATTGCAAACAACAATTATAGGAACACGCAGGTTCCTCAAACACGAGTATTTTCATTCCTAAGTGGACATTCATGGGTTCTTTTACCGTTATAACGATGACGCACACAATGTGCTCACCACCCCTTAAAAAGAATTCACCCACGAATTCACTTTAAGCCCGACCAAAACCAGTAGTCTGATACCAAATTGTAACACCCCCTATCCGTCGCATAGCATATAGCAGTAGGTCCGGCCGGGGCCCGACGCCATATACTACAGACAGACCGGGTGGTTACTTATGGAAACCATCCAAACAATCCCAACGTCCTACACCAAGCATTCTAGCGGAAGCAGTTTATAAAAGTTACAATAAAGAACCCAGCATTAAAGTATGAATGTCCACTAATACAAACTAGGAATGTTATACAAAATACCCAAAATAAGCCTTAAGGCCTTACAAAGTGTTTCACTTCAAATTACATGTTTTACAAACCACGGCACACAGGCCGGTCACACATGAATAAAGCAGTAAACACTTCCAATTAGGACTTCAAGGGCCGGCTTCGCATTCGGGCTTTAGCCCGCTATTGACCGCTTGGTCCAGCTGCACCTGCAAGCAACAAACCACCGCACAGTGGCAAAACAAGGCAACAGTCAGCAATGCTGACCAAATTATAACGATCCCGCCCCCAGCTCGGGGCGGCGATGCTCCTTCCCTGCATTTCATTAGCATAAGCGAGCAATATAACAACTCAATTCATCACATGTGTTGGCACACATGGCCACACACCCCGTGCTCTCAGGGCACATTCTCGGTGATCCCAGTCTAAGCCGCTAACTCACCACCATCTTCAGGACGGAAATAACTCGTGAGCAAAATGGTCTTTTAGGCAAACGTTACGACACTTTAATGTCATCAACAGCCTATGTCACGACACTTTAATGTCATCGACAGAAGACCCGACCTCTATGCCCTCGGCATAACGCAGGAACGGTTCCCACTCAACCCGTTGCTCACTTTCCACGACACTTAAATATCATCGGCACGGGTTAAGCTTCCCCGAAGCCCGTGAATCGAACGTACGATGCTACATAACCCAGTTATGTACTAATTGGCACCTAGGCCCACAAGTTGGCAAGATCTCGCATCCGCCCAGTTTTCCGGGTGCACCTTTGGGTTAATCCCCAAGACTCCCTGTTGCAATCTACCACGTAGAAAACCCGAAAAACAAACAATCGCGCGGAGTCTTCTCGGGCATTTATGCAATGCAACATCACCGATCCAGACCAACATGTCCGGGTAGGCTTCACACATCATGCCTATGTCCGTTCTCGCTTACGGACTCTAAACAACGGGGACTTCACATATCTACCCGAAGTAACGCCTCCAACTCTCCGCAAACTCGCGAGAGCGGGCTTCCTATGCAAAGAAAGAGAGCTACTCATGCTCAAGATGAGGATCGTTACCCTAGCGTTCCTCTTTGGTGCCATTGAAAAGTAAGCGGATGAAAAGCACCGCACTAGCTTTGCCTCCGTGGATCCGGAGTCGGCTCGCGATTCGGAGCTCCGAAGCTCCTCCAATGGCCGGATCTAGATCCTTCTTCCTTCCTTGGCTCTCTACTTTCTCTAAGGTTTTAGAAAGCTAACCACTCATGAAAAGTGAGGGTTTCTAAGTCCAATCCCGGGTATATCCCTTCAGGAATAACCCCCAGCCGTTGGATCTCAAAATAAGGAAACGAACGGCTTTGATTCGGGACTGAAATGCCCAATCTGGACCGAACACGGCCTGGCACACGCCTGTGTCCAGGGCCGTGTGCCTCATTCGCCGTCAAAATCGAATCACCTTTAACAACACACGGGTATTGAACACGCCCGTGTTCTAGCTGACACGCCCGTGTTCCACCTGACACGGCCGTGTGGCCGGCTGTGTACCCCCATCATTTTTCGCCGAAAACAACCCGAGCACTGCACGGGTTCTAGGACACGCCCGTATCCTTACCCGTGTCACCTCAACACGCCTGGACCCCAGGCCGTGTACACGGTCTCGACACTAGACACTTCATCGAGTGAAGATCGTCGACCTGATGACACGGCCTTGGACACGCACGTGTCCTAGGCCGTGTGCCTTATCTCGACACAATGTCGAGACCAAAGTGTCGACTTCCCGGGATGAGTGTCGACACGGGTCGACACGCCCTGTGACAAGCCCGTATCGCAGGCCGTGTGCCATGTCTCGACACTTCATCGAATGCAGAGTGTCGACTTCGGGGCTAAGTGTCTACACATGTCGACATGCCCTATGACACGCCCGTGTCGTAGGCCGTGTGCCCAGTCTCGACACAATATCGAGACCAAAGTGTCGACTTCCCATCTCAGTGTCGACACAGGCATGACACGCCCTGGGACACGCCCGTGTCCCAGGCCGTGTGCCTGCAGCTAGAACCCAAACTGGCCCAAAACGTCCCCCTTCGCTCCTTTGAGTTTCGGGGCGTTACAGCAGGATATTGGAAAGATAGAAAACTATCTAAGTCCACATGCATTGAGTGAAGCCAATTCACTCAATGCCAAATGTCAAGAAGTGTTGAGTACAGCTTGGACAGTCAAAGCCTAATTGTTGGCAAGAGAGAAAATTGGTTAAGTCCACAGGCGTTAAGTGAAGGAAGGTCCCTCAACGCTATATAATAAGAAGCATCGAGTAAATACTAGACAGTCAAAGCTTCTACATTGGCATGGAAGAATTCTGGCTAAGTCAAGAATGGTTGAGTGATAACAGATCACTCGATTCTAGAAGAAAGAAGCGTTGAGTAAAGCTCACACTATCAAAGCCAGAGAAACTATGAATAAATATGGCTGAGTCAAGAAGCATTGAGTGAAGCCAGTTCACTCAATGCCCATAGGAGAAAGTGTTGACTGAACCTTGTTCAGTTAGAGCTGCTGTATTTTTAGACAAAACATTTATCTAAAGACAAAAGCATTTAGTGGAGGCTATTCACTCAATGCCAATCAATAGAGAATTTGTCTAAGGATAAAAGCATTGAGTGAAGGCTATTCACTCAACGTCTAATCAAGAGAGATTTTGTCTAAGGACAAAAGCATTAAGTGAAGGCTCTTCACTCTATGCTAAATCAACAGAGAATCTGTGTAAGGACAAAAGCATTGAGTGATGTCTACTCACTTAATGCCTCTTCAACAAAATTGACTGAGGCAGGAAGCGTTGAGTGAAGAAGCAACACTTAACTCTTTCTCACTAAAAATGTGACTAAGTCCAAATGCATTGAGTAATGAAGGTTCACTCAACTCCAAATAAGTAAGGCTATAAAAGTCTATAATTCGTCGAGTGATGACTGATCACTCGACGCCTAGTGAGGCAGAAATCTATCAAAATGTTTTGGCGTAGAGAGAAGGTTGTTCACTCAATAGTGTATCTCCATATAACTAATGGCTCAAGAGATTAACATATATTAATTTCAAAACCATAAACATGCTATTTTCTCACAACTTAGTGTGTGATGCCCCCAGTATTAAGTGTCTTAAAGTGAGTCCATGTCATGCATGCCAAATGGGTAAGCAGACAAGGGCTACCTTCAAGTGTATTGCTAAAAATGATTCTTTGAGAAGTTTGTATTTACTTCAAATAGAATTATTCAGTCCAATGCCAATTCATAGTTTTGGAGGTAAAGTATATACATTGAAGATTGTTGATGACTACTCTCATTTTACTTGGGTGTTCTTTCTGAAACACAAGTTAGACACCTTTGATTTTTTCACTAATTTTGTCCGGCAAATTCAGAACGAATTGAACTGCTCTGTGGTCAAAATCAGAAGTGACCACAGAATTGAATTTGAGTCTAGTACCATGACAGAATTATGTGGAAGTTGAGTTATCTTTCATTAGTTCTCCTCCTCACGTACTCCACAACAAAATGAAGTTATTGAGAGAAGGAATGGAACCCTCATTGAAGCATGAACAACTATGTTGAACTATGCTTCACTTCCAAAGTAATTCTGGGCCAAAGTAGTCAACACAGCTTATCATGTGCAAAACAGAGCTCTAATCAACAAAAGTCATTGTATGACTCCCTATGTACAATTGAAGGGCAAAAAACCGATAGTGTCCTACTTTAGAATCTTTCACTACAAGATATGCACTTTACAGTGATGTTTTTTGCGACATTTTGAAAAGCGTCACCGTTTAATTTTATCTAGCGTCACTTTTTATAAAAAAACATTGTTATTACAAAAAATAGTATTATCCACATTTTCATGAAACAACATCAATATAAATGTTCAGTTTTGGTGACTATATTTTTTAAAACGTCATCAAAACATAGGATTTTTTTAAAAAAAATTGTTATCAAAAAGATTGAAATATTTTCCATACAATCATGTGATTTCCTAACTGAGCATGAAGTGCATACATGACATCATATTTACTTTTAGATAAATAATCTCAAGAAATTTTATTCAATACATGTTTAGCAAAAAGACAACTAAATCTATTAATTAGACAACTAATCTTAAGAAATTTTAATCGTTAAGTGAAGTCCGTACAAAGGCGGCCAAACTTTCAATATCATCCACACGATTACACGTGAAAATCAATCATGTCTATCCATGGAAAAAACAAGAGAAACTTTTATAAAGTTCTCTCTCCGTCCCGTGTCAACCTAAAAAATTGATTGTCACGCGCAATCATGCGATGGGACTATGAAAAGCTCGGGCATATTTTCAACAACTACAATGTCGCTCCTAACCCAAAAAAAACACTTTGCGTCTTTTCATCTCCTCCTCCTCAACTCTTCACGCAATCTTTGACATCTACCAAACTGCTCCCGATCCCAAAATTTCTCTTCGCCTCTTCACCTCGCCCTCCAGAAACCTTTGCACGATTCAACCCATCAACGACGACAAACATACATCTGATTGACTCCATCTTCTCCTTTACTCACAAAGACGACCCCTTAGGCGAATTTCTTTTCCGCCTACAGCCACTCACCTATAGGTTTCGGAAAACTTCAGAGGTAAACCCTAAATTTTGATCCATCATCCATCTCATTACCCAATAATCTGCTAGTTTGCACATCCTCATCTGTTCGGCGCTAGGGTTTGTATAAATTCTTGTGTTTTTCCCATTTTTTGTTGGTTCTTACTTTATTCTCATGTTTCTCATGTTTCTACTTCACATAAATTTCTGGAAGGTACTGTCTCCGCCATCTCTTGTCTCTCTCCTAAATCTTGATTAGAAAATAGAATATTGTACTATCTGCATGTCTTTATCCATTTCCCATTTGCCCTTTTCAAAAACTGTTACATGATCAATAAATCTGTAAGCCTTTATCCATTTCCAATTTATATATATATATATATATATATATATATATATATATATATATATATATATATATATATATATATATATATATATATATTATATATATATATAAGTTAGAGTTTTGAATTTGCATAAAATGATTGTGAAATTTCTCTTCACATGTATAAATACAACTTGGGGGTTGTTGAAGCATTCTAAATTTAAATGCTAGAAAGTATCATGTTCATGACACTGCTTATAAAATAGACTGTTCTGCCACATCAATAAATCTGTGAATTTTTATGCACAAAATAATGAGGAAAATATTATATATCAGATACAGGATGAGCATGAAGATAAATAAAATCTTGTTAGAAGTACTTATTTGATGGAGATTCATGTTATTTTTTGCGTGATTATTGTGCCAAATATTGTATATTATTATTATTTGTAGATATTGTTCACTTATTGCTTGTATATATTGCCATGTTTAATTTAATAAACACTATGCATAGTTAAGTCATTCTAAGTTAAACTGCGATCACATTATCTTCTACCAAACAAATAAAAATGCTTCCCCATTCATAACTACAAATGACAATACAACTCATCCAAACATTTTGTAAGTAATTCAAAATTTTATTTTAACACCCTCTGATCACATGTTCATTCAAACAATGGACAACAATTTGATCAGATCAAAACTGCATACACTTCTAAGTTTTATATAATACTAAAGCTTTTTTAAAATTTCAAAGTAAATTATCATAAGATTTCTGCATATGAAAGGAATTTTTGGAACTTGAGCACCGTGCAGAAATTTAAATCAACCAGGTACCTTTAAACATGGTTCTACAAATATATTCCCCCTAGCAGCATCTTTAAGCGTTGGCTGCTTGATAGAAGAACTTCCATTGCTTTCAAAAAATAATACCCTCCCTCACATTCTTTACAGGCTCCTTTTGTTCTTCTTTCAAAGACATTCCAATACTAACCACATTTGTAGAAACATCAGCAGTTGTAATGTCTTCGAGTGATTTTTTAGTAGAGTCAAGTGAGGGTTTCTTGTCAAAATTACTAACAGCACAATGATCCACCTTATATACTGAAACTATAGTAAGTGAGTGTTCCTTCACCATTGGAATGTTTTTAAAGTTTCTTTTCTTACCTGAAAACAGAGAAGTTTTTTGTGGTGTGCTTATCTTTGAACTAAGTTGTGATATAGTAGATTTTGCCCTTTTAGAAAGGATGGTACCAGGAAGATCCTTACTAGTGGAAGCTGAAATAATACATGTACTATCACCAACCTGTCCCTCAAGTGGCTGAAATTTAATCTCACTTTCAGGATCTACAAGACCTATATTTTTGGCACTATATATGAAGCACCATCAGATTTCAAACTTTTAGTATTTTTCTTTCTACCCTTGCTAAGAAGATTGTCACTAACAATAGCTGAAATAATATATTTATTATCACCAAACAGTCCCTCAAGTGGCTTTTTTATTTTATGTTATATTTTTCATTTTCATTATATATTCATATTTCTATTATTATTTTTTAATTCAGTTGTGACCAACAATTTTCCTTTGTAAGTAGTAGAGTGAATCATTCAATTTTGTAAAACACAATCCCCATGTCTGATTTATAATCTTTATTAATTATGTTATTTTTTTTATATAGGTGCCAATCCGATTTATTATTAACAATGGACAGAAGATGGATGAGAGAGTTACGACATTCGAAGACTTATTTAGATGGTGTAAAATATTTGCTAGATTCATATCATTTATATACACCAATTAGTGAGAAGTGTCCATGTCCTTGTAAAAAGTGTGTAAATCTAAAGAAGTGGGATAGAGATGTGGTAGAGGGGCATCTTGTATGGAATGCTATTATGGAGAACTACACAGAATGGATATACCATGATGGACATTTAATTAATAATGGAGTCTTACAAAATAATAACCGTCCGTTAATTATAGGACCTTTGAACCATACTAACAACTCTAGTGGTCCAATGAATGAACGTTTGCATGCTGTTATTGCTAATTCAACAAACAATGAGAGTTTGTATGAAGAATAATTACTTTATGATGATATCGGCATAAACACACATTTTGAGAATCCTCAAGCTCCCATTAATGTAGTTGTGGATAATCTATACACGACTCTCTTAGAGGAAAATAATCCATTGTGGGAAGGATGTCAAGAGTACACAAAATTATCCTTCTTATTGAATCTCCTACATATTAAGACAATTGGAAATTGGAATAATGTACATTTTTATATGTTGTTGAAAGTTCTATAAGGTGCAGTGCCAGATGGATATAAGTCAGTGTCGGCTAACTATTGTGAGGCCAAGAAAGGCACATCTAAATTGGGCCACAAATATATTAAGATTGATGAATGTGAAAATGATTGTTCATTATTTTGGGGCATACATAACAATGACAATTCTCTTCATATATGTGGACAATCACGATGGGTTGATGTACAAGACGATCAATTGACTCACCGATCGAGAAAAAGTAAGCAACAAGATATGATCATTGTGAGTAAGACACCCAAAAAAGTTTTTCGGTATTTTCCATTGAAAGAATGTTTGGTGCGACTATTTCTTTGCAAGGAAACTGTAGAGATGATGCAGTGGCATGACAAATATCTTAATCATGATAGTTTAATGCATCACCCAAGAGATGGCTTGGCATGGAAAGAATTTGATCAACGCCACAAAGAGTTCTCAAATGATCCTCGAAATATTCGCTTAGGACTTGTTAATGATGGATTCAATCCATTTGGTGATCTTAGCAGCACACATAGTATGTGGCCAATTATGATAGTGATATACAATGTGCCACCTTGGGTGTGCATGAAGAAAAGTCTATTATCATGTAGGGTTTGATACCCGGGCCAAAGATGTCAGGGAATAACATCGATGTGTATCTAGAACCATTAATAAAAGAGTTGAATAAGTTAAGGGAAGTGGGTGTAGAAGTGCTTGATGTTTTAGATGAGAAACAATTTATAGTGCACGCAGCACTATTATTGATTATTAGAGATTTTCTTGCGCTTGGAAATCTATCGGGATGGAACACACATTCCAAACTTTGATGTCCATCATGCGGGTTGGACACTCAATCATGTTGGTTAAAGAATAGTCAAAAAACTGTTTATCAGGTTCATCGTCGATTCTTGCCAGTTGATCATCCATATCGGAAAGCAAGAAAGTTTGGTCGACATGAAATGCGCATTTATAGGAAAAAATCTCCTAATTGACGAAGAGTATCAGAGGAAACACAACATCTTCATGTTGTGTTTGGTAGAGAAAATAATTCGGGAGGACCTACAAAGTATTGGAAAAAAGAAGTATATTTTTTTAACTTCCCTCTTGGAAGACAAATTTACTCCGTCATTATCCTATACAATGCATATAAAAAATGTGTGTGATAATATTTTGAACACTATATTGGGTGACCCAAACAAATCCAAGGATAATGTGTGCGCTAGAAGGGATTGCAAGGATCTCGGGATTCTAAAACATCGATGGATCCAAGAAAGAGATGATGACACCGAGATTATTCCTCCAGCTTGCTTCACCATGAGTAAGATAGAGAAAGATATTTTTTTTGAAATGATAAAGTCATTACGAGTTCCTGATGGATATGCCTCCAATATATCACGTTGTGTTAAATTGAAGCAATGTAGAATAAAAGGCTGAAAGAGCCATGATAATCACATTATATTGCAGCAATTATTGTCGATTGGTTTACGATCAGTGTTACCAAGGCATATAGTGACACCATTGATGGAGGTTTCCATGTTCTTTAGAGAATTATGTTCCAAAAAACTAAATGTTTTTGAATTGTTGAAGATTGAAGATTGCATTATATTGGCTTTATGTCAACTCGAAATAATTTTCCCCCATTCATTCTTCACTATAATGATTCATCTCATGGATCATCTTTCACAAGAAGCTATTTTGGGTGGCCCAGTACAATTTAGATTGATGTATCCTATCGAGAGGGAACTGAGACATTATAAACAATATGTACAAAATGGAGCAAAACCAGAAGGATCTATAGCCGAGGGTTATATAGCGAAAGAGACTTTGACATTTTGTTCACGGTTCTTAGAAGGGATAGAGACTCGATTTAATCGACCAACTCATATTAGAGTAAATTCCACGTCTCCAATTGCAGCATTTAGGAAGCTTCCACAAGTTTGGAGTGCAAGAAGGGCCGTTATCTTAAAGGCACTAGATCCAATTAACCTTATGCAAGCTCATTGATATATTTTGTTCAACTGTGCAGAGTTTGAAATTTTTCGAAGGTAAGTTTCAATAAACTTTAAAGCCATGATAAAGATTATTTATTCTTGAAATGTGCATTAATTAATATTTTTAATAGCGAACTTCGAGAAGTGTTGAAGAATCGCCACCAACCCCTATGTATTGATGTGGACTGCTTGGAGAATCTACTTCATAAAGAATTCTCTGAATGGTTTAAACAAAGAGTAAGAATCATCATATGCATGTACATTAATTTGTGGATATTTGTGCTCGTACCTAGATCTACAAATAAATAATGACTATGAAATGAATTATGTTTCCATTTCATCATAACAGGTTAATCGTGATGGTGCAATTGTTGATGACGCTCAATTATGCCAATTAGCCCTCGGACCAAACTCTATTGTTCGTAGCTATAAAGGATATAAAATAAATGTGTTTTCTTTTCAAAATGTAGGTAGTGAAATCCACAAGAGGACGCAAAATAGTGGAGTTGAATTTATGTCTAGTCATGTTGAGCATTAAGAGGATATCAATTATTTTGGTAGAATAACTGAGATCATAGAGCTGGATTACTTTGACTTTGCTAAAGTGATGCTTTTTAAATGTGATTGGGTTAATCCTGCAAAGAATGTGGGTGTGAAGAAAGATTTATATGGGTTCATATTGGTTAATTTCACAAATTTGATACATGCAGGAGTAGCACTTAAACATGACCCATATATTTTTCCTTCTCAAGCAAGAATGGTATATTATATTCGTGATCCTAAACAATCAAATCAAGAATTTGTCATGATGATGCTTCCACGAGATAAGTATGAAATGGGAGAATTTGAAGCTGGAAGTGTTGATGATCATGAAAACTTCATTCAATGTGTTAGTGATGACATACACATATTCACAATTTATATCAAGATGATGATAAAGACACCGAGATGGTTAGAACAGATGTTGAGCCTACAATTGTGCAAAGAGAAGCCAATTTAAAATCTCCAAGTGGGCTGATTATGTCCATTCCATGACTACCAATATAATAAAGCTCTTTTTGCATCCTCCTGTCATTGTTGGAGATTTATCCTATCAAGGTAATTTCTTATTTTTCAATTCTGTGTTGCAATTATGATTGATTTGCGCATCTTATGTGCATCTGTTATTTTAATTCTAATCTTAAAAAATTTTGAGTGATTTTTCATTTTCATCTACCTGAGGAGTAATTCTTTTGTATTAGCTTTATTACTAGTGTATAACAAGGGACAGATCTTGTTATCTTGAAAATATTTGATTTTATTATCATGCAGATATTTGATGGCTCCTAAGAGAACATTTGCTCCAAGAAAATTATTTTTTCAAGGGATAACTGTAACACCCCTGATCCGTCGTATAACATATTGCAGTAGATCCGGCCGGGGCCCGACATCATATACAACAGACAGACCAGGTGGTTACTCAATGGAAACCATCCAACCAATCCAACGTCCTATACAGAGCATTCTAGCGGAAGTAATTTATAAGTTGCAATTTAAGAACCCAGTAACAAGCATGAATGTCCACTAATACACCAAATAGTAATGTAGTACATACACAAGTACTGGCCTTAAGGCCTTACAAAATGGTTTACTTTAAATTACATGTTTTACAAACCACGGCACGCAGGCCGGTCATACACGAATAAAAGCAAATAAACACTCTAATTAGGCCTTCGAGGGCCGGTTTCGCAATTTGGGCTTTAGCCTGCTATTGACCGCTTGGTCCAGCAGCACCTGCAAGCAACAAACCACCGCACGGTGGCAAACAAAAGCAACGGTAAGCAATGCTGGCCAAATTATAACGATCTCGCCCCCAACTCGGGGCGGCGATGCTCCTTCCCTGCATTTTATTAGTATAAACAGGCATTATAGTAATGTAACAGCATCACGGGCGTAGGCTTGCACGACCACACACCCTGTGCACTCAGGGCACATTCTCGGTGAACCGGCCAATGTCACGTCAATTTAAGCAATAGACATTCCGGACTCACCACCGCCACTTTGACGGTCAAACATATGAACATTTTGTCTTCTTGGCATGGGTCACGTCAATTTAAGCCATAGACCGCCGAAGACCCTCATCTATGCCAACGACTCTAACGGAACTACATAGAACGGGTACGGTTCCATCTAACCCGTGCTCACATCACAACGACAATTTAAGCCATATGCATGGGTCAAACGTCTCCCGAGTCCCGTTTCCATCACACTTCGCATAACCCGGTTATGCTCAAGTTGGCTCCCAGGGCACCAAGTTGGCAAGATCATGCATCCGCCCAGTTTTCCGGGTACACCTTAGGGTTAATCCCGAAGGCTCCCTGTTGCAATCTACCACGTAGAAAACCCGAAAAACAACCAATCACACGGAGTCTTCTCCGGCATTTATGCAATAAAACATCACCGATCCACACCAATATGTCCGGATAGGCTTCACACATCATGTCTATGTCCATTCTCATTTACGGACTCTACACAATGGGGACTTTACATATCTACCTGAAGTAACGCCTCCAACTCACCGCAAACTCGCGAAAGCGGGCTTCCTATGTAAAGAAGGAGAGCTTCACATGCTCACGAAGAGAATCATTACCCTAGCGTTCTTCCTTGGCACCATTGAAATATAAGCGGATGAAAAGCACCGCACTCTCCTTGCCTCCGTAGATCCGAAGTCGGTTCGCAATTTGGAGCTCCGAAGCTCCGCCGGTGACCGGATCTTAGGCTTCTTCTTCCTCCTTTGCTCTCCCCTCTCTCTTAACTTAGAAAGAGAACCACTCAAGAGAAATGAGGGTTTCAAAGGCCCAGTCCCAGGTATATCCCAGTAGGAACAACCCCCAACCGTCGGATCCCAAAATCATGAAATGAATGGCTACGATTCGTAGCTGAAAAGTATAACCTGGGCAGAACACGACCTGACACAAGTGAAAGATATGGTACCTAAACACCTAGAGGGGGGGGGGGGTGAATAGGTGACCTAAACCTTTTTAAAACTTTGTTGGCAGCATAACAATTATTACAGCTAACAGCAATTACAGAAATCAAACAAGTAATCCACAGCACAGCACAGCAGACACACTAATTTATAGTGGTTCCCCAATCTTTGGGTACATCCACTTTCCCCCTTCGCCTATCTAGCAGTGTACTAGATTCGGCCAAACTTCTCCACTAACTCAGAACCAAACTAGGTTCCTACCTCAGGCCCAAAGCCTTACACTCAGCCAAAAGGCCTACACTCAGCCACCCAGGCCTACACTCAGCCAATTAAGGCCTACACTCAGAGTTCTTCAACTTCTACACTCAGGCAACCAAGCCCTACCCTCAGCCTTTATAAAATAGGCTTACAATTCTCTCAGATCCAATGGATCCTACAGGTTAAAATAGAAAGTACAATAGTTAACTCTACAACTCAGAAAATAGGAGAGGAGTTGAGAGATTCTTGAAGAGTTCTTGGAAGAACTCAGTTAGATCCACACTGACTTACCTTCCTTCAAAGCTTCTTGATTAGAACTGAATTAGTCTGAATCTTCTGCAGTTGTTCCTTGACCTCTGCTTCTTGAAATCCAGAAGACTCTGAATTCTTCTTCTCAGCCTTAGTTCCAAAGACTGAAAACTTGGTTGGAGCTCTCTCTCCAACTTCTTAGATCTGCCGATGCACAGCAAGATCTTCTTGTGTTGATACTCAATATACTACTTTTACAAAGATCTGAACTCTCTCTGTAAAAACTTTTTCAACCACTTCTATATTATTTCAATAATCAATCTTCATCTGTAAACTATGGGTGCCTATTTATAGGCTTCCTTCATGGTAACCGGCTGGTCCGGTTCATAACAGACTTCTGATATCACTAACAGTTGATGTAGACCGGCTGGATCGGCAGCTGTCTTGTCAACCAGTCACTTCTTGAAATTCCTCTAACTGTCAGATAGTGTCGAGACTTTCTGTTCTTAAGTGTCGACACTTATAGGCCAAGTGTCGACACATGTTGTGTAAGTGTCGACACAAGTCTACAAGGTGTCGACACAATTCCTTGTATGTCTCGACACAGTTTCTTCTGCATGTGTCGACACTGAAATTGAGTGTCGACACAAGTACTTGTACTTCATTCTTTAACTGTATTCTTCTAAGTGTCGACACATCTCCTTTGTGTCGACACATCTTCATGTGTAGAAACTGTCAAGTGTCGACACTGCTTCTTGGTGTCGACACAAGTCTTCAATCTTGTTTCTTCAGCTGAGTGTCGACACATTCCTTTAGTGTCGACACTTGTACTTAGAATATTTTGTAACTTTTCTGTTCTTTGCTAAGTGTCGACACAGCTCCTTGTGTCGACACTTTCTTCAAGTGTAGAGTCTTCAACTAAGTGTCGACACATTGTGCTGGGTGTCGACATTTTCTTCAAGTGTTGACTCTTCTGGTTGTGTGTCGACACATTGTACTGAGTGTCGACACTTCCTTCAAGTGTTGACTCCTTTGAGTGTGTGTCGACACATTGTGTTGAGTGTCGACACATTCTTCATATGTTGACTCTGCTGATTGAGTGTCGACACATTGTGTTGAGTGTCGACACTTGTACTTAGTCTCTGCAGAATTTTGCTGAGTGTCGACACAACTCCAAGTGTCGACACTTTCTGGTGTTGACTCAGCTCTTCTAGGTGTCGACACTTCTGCTAAGTGTCGACACAGCTTTTCTGCATTCTTCTTCACTGAGTGTCGACACAGCTCCAAGTGTCGACACTTTCTGACTGGTGTCGACTCTTCTTCCCAGGTGTCGACACAATGACTCCAAGTGTCGACACTGCTTGTCTGGGTGTCGACACAAGTCTTCTCAAGTGTCGACACTTTCCCTCTGGGTGTCGACATATGGACTTAGAATTTTTAGCTTCAGTCCAGTGTATTCCTAACCTGCACAAGTAACTCAAACAAACATCAAATACACTATGATGTATATCATTGAGTTAGGTGAGGCTTCTTCAAATCAGGTACATTTGACCAATGTACCCAACAATCTCCCCCTATTTGGAGAAGTCATAACCCTTAGTCAATGATATACATCATTCATAATTAAAAATTATAAAATGAAGTAAAACAGATATATGACAACAGAGTTAAACTTTAACATGTAATAAAGCACACATGTATACTCATTCAGCATTACAGAACAAACAAGAATTAGACACATTCATCAGAACAATCATGAAATTTGTTTAACAAAAAATGTTCATACATTTAATACATTTTCAATGATTTACACAAAATGTTTGATGTAACAGATTACAACATTCTTCAGTTTAATCTTAATCTAATTCTGCTCTGGTTCCTTAATGACTATGCCTTTTCCAGCTTGTACTTTAGCTTTCACAGCAGCAGCAGCAGCAGGCTCAGCTTCAGCAGTCTTCTTCCCTTTGGAGTCCTTCTTCTTCTGTTCTTCAGCCTTGATCTTTTGCCTTTCAAAATAATGATAGGGCTTAGGAAAGTACTTGCTAGGCTCCACAGCTGTTGGAGGTAGCTTTCCTAACTTAGCCTTCATTCTATGTTGGACAATGGCTTCCTGCCTACTCTCATGTTTCCTCCATTCAGCCTCTGAGAACCACTTGTTCCTCTCATGGGCATTGTCCTTGGCTGCTTTCCAGGCTGTGAGAATGATGTTCCTAGAAGTAGGGCTCCACTGTTCAAAATCTGGTTTTTGTTCAGCAAGTTCCCTGAACTTCTTCTTTGATAGCATAGTCTCTTCTTCTTTGTCCAAAGCCTCTTGCATAGCAGCTGTGATAGGTTGAACAACCTTTTCCAGAATAATATTGGGCTTGCCAGCAGTTGGACTATACATTGTGCTTACATCAGCATGAACCATTTCAAAATCTGGAGGTGGATAGATTACATCAGCCACTGCCTGTTGCTCACCTCCAAGATATGTTCCTTGAATACCAGATTCAGCTACATTGTCATCATCACACAGGGGAGGATAGCCCAGTGTAGCCCTGATGGAATTGGATATCCATTTTGCATGGTCAGAACCGGCTTTGACTAACACCCTCTCCCCCTTTATGACTTCTTGTTCCACATGATCTCTCACATCATCTTTCTGGAACCTGATTTGGCTGTCCAAATACCTTATGCCCTCTTTAAAGAAAGGTCTAAGCTTGGTAAGCTGTTCAGAAATGACCTTCTGGGAATCCTTGATGGCAACAAGTACCTCTTGAATGAGGAGGGTGGCTTGCTCACTCTCCAGTGTAGATGGTTCTGCTACACCTGGAAGCTCCCCCTGGATGTCAGCTGGCTCCTGAGGAGCAGGTGACTTTTCTGCAGCCTTATCCATTGGACTATCAGGAGGGAAGACCACATGTTCTTCACTGCCTGAGCTGCTGGAGGACTCTTGAGGCACAGCAGCAGTCTTCCTCTTCTTCCTGGGAGGAGAGTCTTTCTTAGAAGCTTGTTTCTCAGGGGTGGTCAATTCCTTTGACAGCACCCTTTCCCATCTAGAGAATATCCTTGAGTCCATTCTCCTCATGTGATTGATTTTTGTTCCTGCAGCAGAGCTCATTACCTCTGGAATTGATCCAGCCAGGTAGAGACTTAGTATCCTGCCCAGATTGGGCTTCTTCAGACTTTCTTTTACTTTCTCAAAGACAATCATAGACCAGTCTGTTTTGATGTTGAAGATGATTCTGGTCATAATACTGAACATAGAGGCTGACACCCTGTCATGCCCTCCAGTTTTACTAAGAATGACCTTGCCTACTACTTCAGACAGGAATTTGCCTTGAGTGTTCATGCCTTTTCTGTTGAAGACAGAACCTATTCTCATCTTAGAGTCAAGACCACACCAAGTGAGTGCTTCTCTGGTCTTAGATGTGGTCACTTCCTCTTCTTCTGGAATCTTAGGTAGTTGAAGTACCTTTCTCAAGGACTTGGGTGAAACCTTGACCTTGGTTCCATGCACTCTGGATTTGATTCTGTATCCAGAGTCGTCCACAGTTGCTCCAGTAAGAAATTCAATCACTTCTTTCTTCCATATCTTGGTTGGCTCTGAAACCAAGTATTCCAGTCCTGAATCGCTGACTAGGGTTATCACTGATTTGATTTCCTGATCACCGTCGTCGAATGCGCCTCGCACGAGCTCATAGCCTTCGTTAACGTTCTCTTCCAGCTTGGGAGCCATTAGGGTGTTGAGAATTAGTCTTTAGAGAAGAGAAATGTCGACACAGGAGTTTAGTCTCGAAACTCTGAAAGCGTGTCGACAAACACAAACAGAACCCTATTTATACCTTTCTTGTTTGAAGACGAACAGGCGGGATGAATTTCTAAAGATGTGTCGACACTGTCAATAAGTGTCGACACTGACTTATAATGTCTCGACACACATGTGTCGACACAAGTTTAGTCAACAGATTTTATGTGTCGACACTTGGTTAAGTGTCGACACCACTATACTCGACATGTAGTCGAGACTTTACTTAGAAAAATTCTGAGTAAAACTTAAGTGTCGACACTTTATTGGATGTGTCGACACCTACTCGACATGTGTCGACACTAACATTCTGAAGTGTCGACACTAACTTCCTAGATGTGTCGACACCATTTTCCTGAAGTGTCGACACTTACTATTCTGTGTCGACATAGACTTGTCTATGTGTCGACACTTTCTTACTTAGCCAATTTTTGTTCTGTATACTTAGTCTAAGTTTATCATACCTAGTTCAATTTTGAACCTATTAAACTTAGCTTCTTCTAAGGGCTTAGTAAACATATCAGCTATCTGATTATCTGTTTTAACATATTCAAGTGCAATATCATTTCTTTCTACATGCTCCCTAAGAAAGTGATATTTTATCTCAATATGTTTAGTTCTACTATGTGATACAGGGTTATTAGCTATGGAAATAGCACTTGTAGAATCACAATAAAGTGGAGTTCTACTTACCTGACATCCATAGTCTTCTAGCTGATGTTGAATCCACAGAAGTTGAGCACAGCAACTTCCTGCAGCTACATATTCTGACTCAGCTGTGGAGATGGCCACACTGGTTTGCTTCTTACTACTCCATGAAATGAGTCTTCCACCTAGGAATTGACAGGATCCAGTTGTGCTCTTTCTATCTTCTTTGCATCCTGCAAAGTCTGCATCTGAATAGCCTGTTAGATCAAAATCTCCATTCCTAGGGTACCAGAGGCCTAGATAAGGTGTGCCCTTTAGATATCTCAAGATTCTCTTGACTGCAGTCAAGTGAGACTCTTTGGGGCAGGCTTGATACCTGGCACAAACACATGTAGCATACATAATGTCAGGCCTACTTGCAGTCAAGTATAGAAGAGAGCCAACTATCCCTCTATACAAGGTTTCATCTACAGGTTTCCCTGCATCATCCTTGCTTAGAGACATACTTGACCCCATAGGAGTCTTCATGGTACTGGAGGAATCCATACCATATTTCCTTATGAGTTCTAGGGTGAACTTAGACTGACATATGGATAGACCACTTTCAGTCTGTTTAACTTGGAGACCCAAGAAAAACTTCAGTTCTCCCATACTACTCATTTCAAATTGACTCTGCATAAGCTTTGCAAACTTTTTGCAAAGGCTACTTTCAGTAGACCCAAATATAATGTCATCTACATATATTTGGACAAGTATTACTTTGCCTCTAGATTCCCTAAGGAATAGAGTCTTATCTATTTTCCCCCTTGTGAACTTGTTCTCAATGAGCAAACTAGATAGGGTTTCATACCAAGCTCTAGGAGCTTGCTTTAACCCATACAATGCTTTCCTAAGTCTATAGACATAATGTGGAAGAGTAGGATCAACAAAACCTGAAGGCTGCTCCACATATACTTCTTCTTTTAAATTACCATTAAGGAATGCTGACTTCACATCCATTTGGTATACTTTGAATCCTTGGTAGGTTGCATAGGCCAAGAACATCCTTATGGCTTCCAGTCTGGCTACTGGAGCAAAGGTTTGATCAAAATCAATACCTTCTTCTTGCCTATATCCTTTTGCAACCAGTCTTGCCTTATTCTTAATGTTGACACCTTGTTCATCTAACTTGTTCCTGTAGATCCATTTTGTTCCTATCACATTGTGATCTTTAGGCTTAGGAACCAGATCCCACACCTTGCATCTTTTGAACTGATTAAGCTCCTCCTGCATTGCTTCAGTCCACTGTGGATCTTGTATAGCTTCTTCAAATTTCTTTGGTTCTATTTGAGACAGAAAACTTGAATATACTACAGCATTCTGATTTCTGCTCCTTGTCTGAACACCTTGTCTTGGATCTCCAATGATCAGCTCTACTGGATGATCTCTTAGATGCCTGTTGGCTGGAGGCATCCTTACTTCTGGTTGAACTTCTTCAGCATCTTCATCAAGCTGAGTTCCTTGTACTTCTACAGCTCCTTGCACATGTAGTTCTCCCCCTGGACATAAACCATTTTCTTCTACTTGCTGTCTTGCAGCAGGTACATCTTCTATGGTTAGCTTGTCCATCTTCTTAGTAAGACCTGTAGGGCTGCACACACTACTAGACAACTCATTGTTAATTAGTTGTGTTTCATCAAAAACTACATGCACAGACTCCTCTACAACTTGTGTGGTCAAGTTGTAGACTCTATAAGCCTTACTATTATTGCTGTACCCAACAAACACTCCCTCTTGGGACTTGGCAGCAAACTTAGTTAAGTAAGACTTCCCATTGTTAAGTATGAAGCATTTACAACCAAAGATCCTAAAATAGGACAGATTTGGTTTCCTGCCTTTCACTACTTCATAGGGGGTCTTGTTTAACCTTTTAGTGATGGTAGCCCTATTTATCACATGGCATGCAGTGTTAACTGCTTCAGCCCAGAAATATTCTGGCAGTGATGAATCACTTAATAGGGTTCTACCAGCCTCTATCAAGGTCCTATTTTTCCTTTCAGCAATGCCATTTTGCTGAGGTGTTCTAGGTGAAGAGAATTCTTGAAATATCCCATAGTCTTCACACAGCTTTGTCATGCTTTCAGACTGAAACTCAGTACCATGGTCACTTCTAATTTTGACCACTGTACAGTTCAATTCATTCTGAATTTGCTTAACAAAACTATAGAAGACACTAGGTGTTTCAGATTTCTGCTTTAAGAAGAACACCCAGGAAAACCTTGAGTAGTCATCAACAACTACAAAGGTGTAGACCTTCCTACCTAAGCTGTGAACTGGCATTGGACCAAATAGATCCATATGCAAGAGGTATAAACACCTCACAGCATCTTTGTTGTCTAAGCTTCTAAAGGTGGATTTAGTCTGCTTGCCCTTTTGACAAGCTGAGCAAATGCCATCTTTGACACACTTAACTTGAGGACCATTCCTCACTAACTCTTTACTAAAGAGTTTGCCAATAGTCTTGTAATTAAGATGAGCAAGCCTCTTGTGCCATTTGACACATTGAGAGACTGTCTCATCAGCTACAAGACAGACTGGAGAACAATTGTTCTCAACCATAATGTCTAAGCAGTAGACATTTCTTTTTCTATATCCAGTCAAAATGATCTCTTGATCACTTGACCTCTTGATATGACAACCATTTTTAACAAATGAGATGTCATACCCTACATCACTTAATTGACTTATACTAATGAGGTTGTGTTTCAAACCTTTAACATAAGCCACTTGAGTAATGGTAACAAGGTTAGAAGAAATGTTACCAAACCCTTTGATGATTCCTTTTTCAGAACCACCAAAGGTCACCTTTGGACAACTTTTGATTGGGATGTAGTCCTTCAGTAGTCCCCTAGTTCCAGTCATGTGTCTGGAACAACCACTATCCAAGTACCATGTAGGGGTATGGTCACTTGGATTCACCTGCAAAACAAATTAATGAACCTTAGAACCCAAAGTAAACTTGGGTCCTTGGTGATTGTTAGTTTGCAATTTGACATAGCTACCTGCTGGCTTTCCAACAGGTAACTTGCTACTCAACTTGGCACTGGCATTGTGCCAACAATCCAAGGCAAAGTGGCCAACCTTGCCACAACACCAGCATTCAAACTTGTTGTACCTTTGCTTAGGTACAACCTTTGCTGTCTTGACCACAACAGCCTTGTTGAATGTTGGGGCTTTGCCCTTGGACTTGGACTGATCCTGAACAGTCCTAGCTGGTTTAATAAAACCCAATCCAGCCTTTCCTTTATGATGAACAAATTCATCAATCAAGGGTAGCACTGATTTAGGTTTTGAAAACCTAGCAGCAAGCTCTTTTTCCTTTTGGAGATTTGTCTCCAATCTCTTAATTTGATCATTCTTAAATGTAATAGTACCCATCTGAATCACAGTAATGTGTTTCAGCCTGGCTACTTCATTCAGTTTTTTATCATACTCCTTCTCAAAATCTGTTGCAGCTGCCTTGAGATCAGCAATCTCCTTTGCCTGACTTTTGGCCAGGATCTTGCTTTTCTTATAGGCTTGCAACAGTACTTGGTATTCATCTAAGAGCTGATGAATATCTCCCTCAGATTCAGAAACACTTTCATCACTTGATGAAGATGATTCTGACTCTGAACTAGAACTGGAATCTGAACTTGGAGTTGGACTTTGTACCTGACTAGGTCCTGGCTGCTCCAGGATTTTGGTACTTTCAGTCAATGCCATTAGTCCTTGGCACTGAACCTCTTCTTGTTCATAGATTGATTCCATGATCTGCATAAACTCTTCTTCTTCTTCAGCAAATAGCCCTATATAGGCTTCAGCATCTGTCTCAGTGTCTGAAGAAGAAATGTCTGAAAGAGTCTTCTCATTCTTTGCAACAAAGGACTTCTCCTTCTTTCCTTTGAAGTGAGTCTTCTTTTTGTCACTGGATTCTTTCCTTCTTTCAGGACAATCTGCAATAACATGACCCTGTCTATTGCAGCAGTAACACACAATCTTAGACCCAGTTGCCTTGCTAGTCTTTGTCCTTTTCTTGTCCTTCTTTGAAGGCTTCTTCTCCTGATACTGAACTTCTTTCCCTTTGGAAAAAGAAGGTCTGGACTTCCACTGTTTCTTCTTCAGGAATTTCTGAAAATGTCTGGTAAATGCAGCAAAGTCTTCATCACTTTCACTGCTTGTAGATTTAGTGCTAACAGACTCATCAGAATCTGATTCAACTACCTCTGGAGGAGGAGTTGATGACTTAGTCCTGTTCTTTCTAGGTACTTCTGACTTAAAGGCAACAGTCCTTTCCCTGTGATCAGTCCTTGTTGACTTTTCCTCCTCTTTTCTTACTGACAATTGCATCTCATAAGATAACAACTTGCCAAACAGTGTGGGAGGAGGAATTTCTCCCAACTTTGCCATTTCTCTGATGGCACAGATCTTAGTGTCCCAATCTTTGGTTAGGGACCTCAAGAACTTATCATTCAATTCATAGTTTGTGAACTCCCTTCCATAGGACATGAGTTCATTAACAATTCTATAGAACTTTTTGTAGCATTCAGTGATGCTATCTCCTCTTCCTTGCCTAAAGCTCTCATATTCTTGATTAAGCAAGGATTTCCTATCTTGTCTTACTTCTTCAGAACCTTCCATGTAGACAATGAGGGTATCCCACATTTCTTTTGCTGTTTTACAGTGAATAAGGTTCTGGAAGGTGGCATCATCAATTGCACTAACTATGATGTTCTGTGCCCTTTTGTCCATTGTAGCTAGGACAATCTCATCCTTGGTCATCTCAGAAAAATCCTTTGGAGTTCTCTGTGTAGCATCCAAGACTGAAATCTTCATGGGCACATAAGGCCCTTCTTTGACTGTGATGTAGATCCTAGGGTCAGAGGCCTCCATGAACAGCCTTACCCTTTCTTTCCAGATTCCAAATATCTCTTTTCTGCATATGGGCAGTTTCATTGAACCCAATTCCTTGTGATTCTCTGAAGATCCCATGTTTCTTGATTTTCTTGAAACTGTTTCCTGACTTATACTGAATCTGTCAAACTGGATCTCCTCAGACAGTTAGTCCTTTTTGAGGAACCTCCCTCTGATACCACTTGAAAGATATGGTACCTAAACACCTAGAGGGCGGGGGGGGGGTGAATAGGTGACCTAAACCTTTTTAAAACTTTGTTGGCAGCACAACAATTATTACAGCTAACAGCAATTACAGAAATCAAACAAGTAATCCACAGCACAGCACAGCAGACACACTAATTTATAGTGGTTCCCCAATCTTTGGGTACATCCACTTTCCCCCTTCGCCTATCTAGCAGTGTACTAGATTCGGCCAAACTTCTCCACTAACTCAGAACCAAACTAGGTTCCTACCTCAGGCCCAAAGCCTTACACTCAGCCAAAAGGCCTACACTCAGCCACCCAGGCCTACACTCAGCCAATTAAGGCCTACACTCAGAGTTCTTCAACTCCTACACTCAGGCAACCAAGCCCTACCCTCAGCCTTTATAAAATAGGCTTACAATTCTCTCAGATCCAATGGATCCTACAGGTTAAAATAGAAAGTACAATAGTTAACTCTACAACTCAGAAAATAGGAGAGGAGTTGAGAGATTCTTGAAGAGTTCTTGGAAGAACTCAGTTAGATCCACACTGACTTAGCTTCCTTCAAAGCTTCTTGATTAGAACTGAATTAGTCTGAATCTTCTGCAGTTGTTCCTTGACCTCTGCTTCTTGAAATCCAGAAGACTCTGAATTCTTCTTCTCAGCCTTAGTTCCAAAGACTGAAAACTTGGTTGGAGCTCTCTCTCTCCAACTTCTTAGATCTGCCGATGCACAGCAAGATCTTCTTGTGTTGATACTCAATATACTACTTTTACAAAGATCTGAACTCTCTCTGTAAAAACTTTTTCAACCACTTCTATATTATTTCAATAATCAATCTTCATCTGTAAACTATGGGTGCCTATTTATAGGCTTCCTTCATGGTAACCGGCTGGTCCGGTTCATAACAGACTTCTGATATCACTAACAATTGATGTAGACCGGCTGGATCGGCAGCTGTCTTGTCAACCAGTCACTTCTTGAAATTCCTCTAACTGTCAGATAGTGTCGAGACTTTCTGTTCTTAAGTGTCGACACTTATAGGCCAAGTGTCGACACATGTTGTGTAAGTGTCGACACAAGTCTACAAGGTGTCGACACAATTCCTTGTATGTCTCGACACAGTTTCTTCTGCATGTGTCGACACTGAAATTGAGTGTCGACACAAGTACTTGTACTTCATTCTTTAACTGTATTCTTCTAAGTGTCGACACATCTCCTTTGTGTCGACACATCTTCATGTGTAGAAACTGTCAAGTGTCGACACTGCTTCTTGGTGTCGACACAAGTCTTCAATCTTGTTTCTTCAGCTGAGTGTCGACACATTCCTTTAGTGTCGACACTTGTACTTAGAATATTTTGTAACTTTTCTGTTCTTTGCTAAGTGTCGACACAGCTCCTTGTGTCGACACTTTCTTCAAGTGTAGAGTCTTCAACTAAGTGTCGACACATTGTGCTGGGTGTCGACATTTTCTTCAAGTGTTGACTCTTCTGGTTGTGTGTCGACACATTGTGCTGAGTGTCGACACTTCCTTCAAGTGTTGACTCCTTTGAGTGTGTGTTGACACATTGTGTTGAGTGTCGACACATTCTTCATATGTTGACTCTGCTGATTGAGTGTCGACACATTGTGTTGAGTGTCGACACTTGTACTTAGTCTCTGCAGAATTTTGCTGAGTGTCGACACAACTCCAAGTGTCGACACTTTCTGGTGTTGACTCAGCTCTTCTAGGTGTCGACACTTCTGCTAAGTGTCGACACAGCTTTTCTGCATTCTTCTTCACTGAGTGTCGACACAGCTCCAAGTGTCGACACTTTCTGACTGGTGTCGACTCTTCTTCCCAGGTGTCGACACAATGACTACAAGTGTCGACACTGCTTGTCTGGGTGTCGACACAAGTCTTCTCAAGTGTCGACACTTTCCCTCTGGGTGTCGACACATGGACTTAGAATTTTTAGCTTCAGTCCAGTGTATTCCTAACCTGCACAAGTAACTCAAACAAACATCAAATACACTATGATGTATATCATTGAGTTAGGTGAGGCTTCTTCAAATCAGGTACATTTGACTAATGTACCCAACAACAAGCCCGTGTCCAGGGCCGTGTCCCTCATTCGCCGTCAAAATCGACGCGTCTTGAAAGACACACGGGCATCCGACACGCCCGTGTTCGACCTGACATGCCCGTGTTCCAACTGACACGTCCGTGTGGTAGGTCGTGGACCCCCATCGACACAGCCCTAGAAACCACCCGAGACTCACACGGGTCTTGGACGCGCCCGTGTCCAATATGACACGCCCATGTCACACCCGAACATGCCTGGGCTCCATGCCGTGTTCACGGTCTCAACACTTAGTCGAGCGAAGTTCGTCGACCACACGACACGGCCTTGGACACGGCCGTGTCCTAGGCCGTGTGAATTGTCTCGACACATCGTCGTGCGAAGTTCGTCGACTCCCCGGGCCGATCAACAACACGGGCTCGACACGCCCGTGTCTCAGGCCGTGTGCCCCGTATCGACACATCGTCGAGCGAAAAATGTCGACTTCGCGGCCAAATCATCGACTCCAGCCTGACATGCCCTGGGACACGCCCGTGTCCCAGGCCGTGTGCCTCCTGCCAAATCCCAGATTCGGCCCAAAATGCCTCTCGTCGCCCTTTTGAGTTTCGGGGCGTTACAACTCTCCCCCTCTTAAAAGAATTTCGTCCACGAAATTACATAAAGAAAGACAAGTACCAAAATTAAATTGTACCTGAGCGGAACAACTCCGGATACTCGTCAAGCATAGTCTGCTCTCGCTCCCAAGAGAGCTCCTCACGACCGCAATTGTCCCATAGGACCTTGACCATCCTGATCTCTTTATTGCGTAGCTGCTTGACTTTTGAGACTTTAATCCGCACAGGCTTGACCTTTGTCGTCAACCCACTATCCACCGGCACTTGACCAAATGCGATCACTTGCGAAGGCTCTTGCACCGCCTTCCGTAGCACCGAAATATGGAATACATCATGTAAACCACTAAGCTCCACTGAAAGCTTCAATCGATAGGCTGCTTCACCAACCCGCTACAGAACCTCAAACGGCCCAAGGTACCTCGGGCTTAGCTTTTTCAATCGCCGCACCCGTGAGACACCCTTGAACAACTTGATCTTTAAGTACACCCAGTCGCCCACAGCGAACTCCACGTTCCTGTGCTTGGCATTATAGTACTTCTCTTGCCAGTCCTGAGCGATAAGCAACCTCTCCCGAATGGTACGAACCAAAGACGTAGCATCATCCACCTCTTGGCGCTTGTACAACTTTGACTCACCCGTTTCTAACCAAGACAACGGCGTGTGATATTTTCTACCATATAGGGCCTTGAAGGGCGCCATTTGAATACTCGCCTGGTAGCTATTGTTGTACGCAAACTCCACCAAATAAAGATGGTCTTCTCATTGCTATCCAAAGTCCAAGACACACATGTGGAGCATGTCTTCCATAGTTTTATTGACCCTCTCGGTCTGCCCATCCGTTTGCGGATGGAAGGTTGTGCTGAATTTTAGCTTTGTTCCCAACATTTACTGTACTAGCCTCCAATCATTGGACGTCAACCGCCCATCTCGGTCACTCACGATGCTGCGGGGCACATCGTGAAGTCGTACTATATTATCCACATATAGTTTTGCCAACTTCACCACCGGATCATCCTTCCTATACGGAATAAAATGCAACACCTTCGTTAGCCGATCCACGACCACCCAGATGGTGTAGTTCCCCTTTTGCGACCTTGGAAAACCGTGCACAAAGTCCATAGAGATGTCGTCGAATTTCCACTCCGGAATAGGCAAGGACTTCAGAAATCCTCCCGACTTTTGGCATTCCGCCTTCACCAAGGCGCAAGTTTGGCACTTCTCCACGTAGAGTGCCACATCCTTCTTCAAATCCGGCCACCACAACAGTTTCTTTACATCGTGGTACATCTTCGTGCTCCCCGGGTGAATCGAGTACTTGGTATGATGTGCCTCGTACAACAATTCCACCCGCAAATTGCCCACACCTGGGGCGCACAGACGACCATCTTTCCAAAGTAATCCGTCCTCCACAACGAATCGGGAATTTGACCCATCCAGAGCCTCTACCATGAACTGCTTCATATGGTCATCCAAATCCAAAGCCTGCCGAATCCGATCAGCCAGGTCATATTGGACTTCAGTCCAATTCAGTACTGCTTCAGTACTTGATTGCTTATCTACACAAACAATCTCCAACGCCTCCAACTCCCGAACCAACCACTCATCATGCACCGATAGCCAATTGGCTTGAGCTGGGGCCCAGCGACTCAACGCATCCGCAACCACATTACCTTTACCAGGCATGTAGTGGATTTTGAATGTATAGTCCCCAGGAACTCCATCTACCTACGCTGCCGCATATTCAGATCTTTCTGATCAATCAAATACTTCAGGCTCTTCTGATCGGTGTAGATATCAATCTTCACACCGTACAAATAATGCCTCCACAGCTTCAAGGCAAAAATCACGGCCGCTAACTCCAAGTCATGGATCGAATAATTCCTCTCATGCACTTTCAGTTGTCTCGATCCATAAGCTATCACACTTTCGTGTTGCAGTAGCACGCAACCCAAAGCGCTGCCCAAAGCATCACTATAAATCTCATAACCTTCGGTCCCACTCGGTGAACTCAGCACAGGCGCCGTGGTCAACCGACACTTTAAATCCTCAAAAGCTCGCGCGCACTCCGGCGTCCAAACGAACTTCTTCTCCTTCCTCGTCAAAGTAGTGAGGTGTAACGCTATCCGCGAGAAGTTCTCTACAAAGCGCCTATAATAGCCGGCAAGCCCCAGAAAGCTCTGAACTTCCGCTACCGTAGAAAGCTCAGGCCACTCCTGTATCGCAACAATCTTCGTCGGATCCACTGCAGTACCTTCTCCACTCACTATATGACCGAGGAACTCCACGGAGGACAACTAAAACTCGCACTTTGAGAACTTGGCATACAATTGATTCCTCTTTAGCATCTCCAAAACCAAATGAAGATGCTTGAAGTGATCTTCCTCACTCTGCGAGTACACCAAAATATCGTCGATGAAGACGATCACAAAATGGTCCAAGTACTCCCTGTAAATCCTGTTCATCAAATCCATGAACACTGACGGCGCATTAGTGAGCCCAAATGGCATGACCGTGAACTCGTAATGTCTGTATCTCATACTGAACGCTGTCTTCGGGATATCACTCTCCCTTATTCGTAGTTGATAATACCTGGACTTGAGATCCAACTTTGAGTACACCGTCAACCCGACCAACTGATCAAAAAGATCATCTATCCGGGGGATCCAGCACTTGTTCTTTTCCGTCAACTTGTTGAGCTCCCGATAATCAATACATAGCCTCAAGCTTCCGTCCATCTTCTTAACAAAGAGGACTGGCGCGCTCCAAGGCGAAGAACTTGGGCGCACATACTGTTGGAGTTACCATTATGATCTGGAAGTGATCAAGCATGTAATCTCACTACCAACGCGATATGAGCCTGCAGGGTCGCACATAAGAGATGTGGAGAAGTTGGATAATTGACTGTGTTGGTAAAGGTTGCCAATCACCGACCTGAATGGGGTTGTGGGCAAAGTGTTGCCTTAAAGAATCATCTGGTTGGGCAAATGTTGCCTTGGAGGGCTGGTTAGGATTGTCGTCCGAGGGTCGATAACATTCGTCGAGAATCGTCTTCTGATTCCCGCCGATCAGCGAGAATCATCTCTCTGATTCTCGCCGATCGACGAGAATCGTCGAGAATCAATATGCTGATTCTCGACGATCGACGACTTCGATATGTATCGTCGACCGCGGCTCGACGGTCGACGAGATTCGACGTGTATCGTCAAGTGAGTCTCGACGATCGGCCAGAATCGTCGAGTATTGTACTCTGATACTCGCCGATACATGGTGTTGCTCGCTGATCGACGCTTGCCGATTCTCGCCGACTCTCGCCGATTGATACTCGCCGATTCTGAACCTTATTCTTGGGTGGTCTGCGGATAGCGGTAAACCTAGGTTTATTTATACCTTTGGTATAAATAGAACACTTAGGGTTTTCGGATTGACACGCAATTTTCTCTGGTAGCGAATCGAACCCGACGGAAGAGTTCCGCTCGTTCGCTTCGCCGATCCCGAATCCCGCCGTTGGAAGAGTTCCGCTCGTTCGCTTCGCCGATCCCGAATCCCGCCGCCGGAAGAGTTCCACCGCCGTGTTCGCTCCGTCGACCCCCTCTCTTCTCCGGCGATCGTCGCTGGCGTTGCAATCCCTGGCGCGGACCTAGCAGTCCGTGGGAAAGCAAAGGTGCGGTCGTCTCCTTCCCGATAATCCGTGCGACGGATAGATCGGCGTTCTCCCGCTCGTGTGGACTTCTGCAGAAACATGGACATTATTCCACGTAGAACTCGCCACTGGCAAGAAGACGAAGTTTGGAGCATCTCCGTTGAGTTGTGACTCAACGCCACCGAGGTAACTTTTGCTTAGTTGCCTGCTTGTTTGTTTACTTCTTGATTCAACTGTCATGGCCCGATCCCATCTCTTTTGGGTTTTCTTGATGTTTTATCTTTCCGCTGCGTGCACAAGCGTTGTGCCATCTCATAGAGAAACCCATCAGTGGTATTAGAGCCAGGTTTCGGCCATGATTTTTGTTTTGGAAGTTGTGTTTTTCCAGTGCGTGTAAACCTAGAGATTTAGAAGTGTTCTAAATGTCTAGATTTAGTCTTGGTACCCTTCCAAGAACGTCTGGAATTTCGTGGGAATTTCTAAGTGTTAGAAATTGTTGTCTCCTTACCAGTAACCATCCCTCGAGTATGTTTTGGATTTTGAATCCAACATAGAGAGATGAGCTTGTCTACTGCTTTAAGTTGAGTTGTCTTTGCCTTTGTCCAATGCATGTAAATCTGAGGATTTGGAAGTTTCCGAATGTTCAGATTTAGCCCTTCCTTCTATCAAGTGTTGATGATGTCAGGATGTGCACATAAGGGATGCATGTGGTTTTAGAAGAATTGTTTTTCTTTCGATGTGCACATTGATCAAATGTTGATCATGGTTAATTGTTAACCTAAAATTGAAATCCCTTCATCAAATATTAAGTGTTCGGATGCCTTCCGATGGATGACACTCTT
This sequence comes from Platanthera guangdongensis, assembly GCA_039583875.1. Lineage (NCBI taxonomy): Eukaryota > Viridiplantae > Streptophyta > Magnoliopsida > Asparagales > Orchidaceae > Platanthera > Platanthera guangdongensis. Next base: position 30,224,178 of record CM077156.1, read on the forward strand.
CCTGCCTCGATCGATGAAGTGTGGGCTTGCCAAAGCAAGGTGCATTAATCTATCTTGGTAAGGGTGCGAGCGGATAATTGTGATATCCCACTGTCGACATCGGGTCCATCTTAACTAGGTGACCTCAAAGGTTGAGTGCCTAGAGGCATAGGGTTGGCATGCACCATATGATGGATGCGAATAAGGAGTTATTCACCAACCATACAAGAATTGCATGAGGATGCAATTGGCAAGCGTTGCCTACCTAAATAACCGCATCGTGAGAGGAACGCCAAAGCAGACTCATAGTGTTGGTGAAATACGGATCTTGTCCACTAAGAGAGTAGCTCGCATGAACTCTCCGAATTGTTAGTGAGGGCTATCTTTTCGAATAAAATAGTGGGAGTTTTTAATTGAAGTCCAAATTAAAATAAATTGTATTTGAAATTTTGGTACTGATTTTATTCTGCATAAATTCTTGTAGAATTCCATGGCAAGTGTTTCACACTCCACGTTGTCTCTGAGAGCCATCCTTGATAAGGATAAGCTCAGTGGGACTAATTACATGGACTGGTACAGGAACCTGAGAATTGTTCTCAGGCAAGAGCGAAAGCTCTATGTCTTGGAAGAAGAAGCCCCTGAGGTGCCGACCGGGAAGTCTTCCCGTGCTGAGAAAGATACTTATAAGAAGTATACTGACGATGCTTTAGACGTCGAATGCCTTATGCTTGCCACTATGAACTCTGAGCTTCAGAAGCAACATGAGAACATGGGGTGCAAGGAGATTGACGAGCATCTCAAGAAAATGTTTCAAGGGCAGGCTCGTCAAGAGAGGTTCGACATCACAAAAGCGTTGTTTCAGTGCAAGATGGGAGTTCGAGACTCAGTAGGGACTCACGTACTCAAGATGATTGGCTATATAGAGAACCTTGAAAGGCTGGGTTTTCCTCTTGGTCAAGAGTTGGCCACAGATCTGATCCTGCAATCGTTGCCAGACAGTTATGAGCAGTTTGTCTTGAACTTCAACATGAATGAAATAGACAAGACACCGCCCGAACTCCTAGGCATGTTGAGAACTGCCGAGATCAATATGAAGAAGGCCAAACCTGCCAGCCCCATACTGATGGTGCATAAGGGCAAGGGCAAGGCCAAGGGCTTTAAGAAGACGAAGGTGGGACCTAAGTCATATCTTGAGCCCAAGTCTTCTGCACTGATGAAAAAGAAAAGCACGGTGAAGGAAGGGAAATGCCACCACTGTGGCAAGGCTGGTCATTGGCGGAGGAACTGTCCTTCGTACATTGAGGGTCTGCAGAAATTGAAGGGAGGTATGACTTCCGCTTCTAATGTTTACGTTATAGAGATAAACCTTTTTGCTCCTTCATCTTGGGTATTGGATACCGGATGTGGTTCTCACATCTGTACAAATGTGCAGGTACTGGGAAGGAGAAGATTGCTGAGTAAAGGGGAGGTGGACCTCCGCGTCGGCAATGGAGCAAGAGTTGCTGCTGTAGCCGTAGGAGTTTACCGTCTTTCTTTGCCCAGTGGGCTTGTAATAGAACTAGATAACTGTTATTTTGTTCCGGCCATAACTAGAAACATTATATTTATTTCATGTTTGGACATGATTGGATTTTCTTTCATTATTAAGAACAACTGTTGTTCTATATTTAAGAATGATGTTTGTTATGCTGTAGCCCAATTGTTTAATGGTCTTTATGTTTTGAACTTGGACCATCTGATCTGTAATGTAGAAAATAATAAAAGACTAAGAACAAATGACTCGAACCCTATGTTTCTCTGGCATTGTCGTTTGGGCCATATCAACGAGAAGCGCATATCCAAGCTCCATAGAGATGGACTTTTGGACTCATTTGATTATGAATCATTTGAGCGATGCGAATCTTGTTTGTTAGGCAAGATGACTAAAGCTCCTTTCACTGGTTATACTGAGAGGGCTGAGGATCTCTTGGGTGTTGTACATAGTGATGTATGCGGACCCATGAGTTCCATGGCTAGAGGTGGGTATTTCTACTTTGTTACATTCACTGATGATTTCAGTAGATACGGATACGTGTATCTTATGAAGTGCAAATCCGAGACCTTTGAAAAGTTCAAAGAGTTCAAGAATGAAGTAGAAAACCAGTTGGGTAAAAGGGTTAAAGCACTCCGATCTGATCGAGGTGGCGAATACCTGAGTCATGAGTTCCGTGATCATCTGAAAGAGTGTGGTATTGTATCACAGCTCACTCCACCTAGAACACCACAACATAATGGTGTATCTGAGAGGATAAATCGTACTCTGTTAGACATGGTACGTTCGATAATGAGTCATGCAGACTTGCCTGTTTCCTTTTGGGGTTTTGCTTTAGAGACTGCTGCAATGACATTGAATCGCGCTCCAACCAAAACGGTTCTAAAGACACCATATGAGATATGGATTGGGAAGCGTCCTAGTATGTCGTTCATTAAAATTTGGGGCTGTGAGGCATACGTGAGACGTCAAATGCCTGACAAGCTAGAACCCAAATCGGATAAATGTTATCTGGTGGGATATCCTAAGGAAACGAAAGGGTATTACTTCTACCTACCGTCTGAGGGCAAAGTGTTTGTCGCAAGGACTGGTGTCTTCTTGGAGAAAGAGTTCTTGTCAAGAAAGACTGAAAAGGTAGAGCTTGAAGAAGTTCAAGAACCACATGTAGTGAATGAACCGGAATTGGATTCTGAGTCAGGACTACAAGATGTTGTAGCTAGAGAACCTGCTCAGGGAACACAAGTCCTACGTAGATCTGGTAGACCGAGGTTTGAGCCTGAGAGATATGGATTTCTCGTGTCTCAAATGGGTAATGTGTTGCTTATGGATCATGATGATGAACCAGCAACCTACCAAGATGCTATGAATGGACCGAACTCCGACAAATGGCTTGAGGCTATGAAATCCGAAATGGACTCCATGTATGCAAACCAAGTTTGGAACTTGGTGGAACCACCTGAAGGGGTACAACCCATAGGGTGCAAGTGGGTCTTCAAGAAGAAGACCGACATGGATGGGAATGTACAGACATTCAAAGGGCGACTCGTGGCTAAGGGTTTCAAGCAAATTCATGGCATTGACTATGATGAGACCTTTTCCCCTGTTGTCATGGTAAAGTCTATAAGGATATTGCTTGCTGTTGCTGCATATTATGACTATGAGATCTGGCAGATGGATGTCAAAATGGATTTCCTTAATGGAAACCTCCTTGAGGAAGTGTATATGACACAACCCGACGGTTTTGTATCCCCAGATGAAGCCACTAAAATATGCAAGCTGAATAAGTCCATTTATGGACTAAAACAGGCCTCTCGAAGTTGGAATCTTCGTTTTGATGAGAAAATCAAAGAGTTTGGTTTCATCAAGAATGAAGATGAGCCTTGTGTTTATAAGCGAATCAGTGGGAGCATTGTTGTCTTCCTGATATTGTATGTAGATGACATACTGTTGATTGGGAATGACATTCCTACCCTGAAATTTGTTAAGAACAACCTAGGGAACTGCTTTTCAATGAAGGATTTGGGTGAAGCGACTTATATACTCGGTATTAAGATCTATAGAGATAGATCGAAGAAGTTGCTGGGTTTGACCCAGAGTACAAGAAAGGATTTTTGCCCATGTCTCATGGTGTGAATCTCTCTAAGGACCAGTGTCCAAAGTCTTGTGAAGATAAGGACCGCATGAAGTTGATTCCATATGCTTTGGCAATTGGATCAATCATTTACGCGATGTTATGTACTCGACCCGATGTCTCCTTTACTTTGAGCATGACTAGCAGGTATCAGTCAGACCCCGGTGAGTGTCACTAGATTGCAGTCAAGAATATCCTGAAGTACTTGAGAAGGACTAAGGATGTGTTCTTGGTGTATGGTGGAGAGGAAGAGCTCGTTGTAAGTGGTTACACGGATGCTAGCTTCCAAACTGATAGAGACGACTCCAAGTCTCAGTCAGGTTTTGTGTTTTGCCTGAATGGAGGAGCTGTGAGCTGGAAGAGTTCCAAGCAAGAGACAGTTGCTGATTCTACAACAGAGGCCGAGTATATCGCCGCAGCTAATGCAGCGAAGGAGGCTGTATGGATTAGGAAATTCATCGGCGAGCTTGATGTAGTTCCTAGCATTGTTGGTCCCGTAGTTCTCTAATGTGATAACAATGGTGCAATTGCACAATCTAAGGAACCTAGATCCCATCAGCGCTCCAAGCACATACTTCGGCGGTTCCATCTTATTCGTGAGATTGTCGAACGAGGAGATGTGAACATTTGCAGAGTGCCGACTGAGGAAAATATTGCGGATCCGCTGACAAAGCCTCTCGCGCAGAGAAAGCATGATGGTCATACTAGATCGATGGGTATACGATACCTAAATGATCAACTCTAGCGAGAATCTTGTGGGTTGCATGTAATCTTGTATTTTGTTGGCTGTTTGTTCATATGATGAACTGTGTACCTAATTTTTCTCTTATAATTAATGGCAAGTTCTTTTATTATGTCTTTTTCTATATGATAGTTAAATGTTAACATAATAGATACCCTTAGAATGCTCGCTTCCATGGGACATCAAGTACATGACTTGAATGTGAGAGCCTGTGATTTATTTGAAGCTTCATTCTTAAAGGTCCCTGGTCGAGTATCATCATAGAAGCTAAGGGTGATGATGATACATGAAGGCTAGCACGTGCGTTGACTGATGACCGGTTCTCACAGGTCATGATATTGTGATATCAAGTCATCATGTGGGTACTTGTTAGTGAACAAGTTGTACTGGACAGACCCAACCTGAGACTACTCTGTGGACTGTCATCCAATCGTGTCACGAGTAGGTCTCAATTGACAATGGTGTTGTGGTCCTTTGACCTGAAGTCACAGCATTCATCAAGTGAGGAAGAGCGTGCTTTGATGCTATCTAAAGTCCTCCTTGAGAAAGGTTGATGATAAGGGTAGTTGTTGGGCATGTTACGAATCATTTGGGTGTTTGTGTGTGAGCAGATATGGAATTTGTCCTCCTGTATGACAGGAGTTGCATTCATGGGCCACTTGATGGAACTGGACTGAGAAATGCATGGCCATTCTTGGTTGAGTCAATATGTGATATTGGACTCACCATTCTCTGGAAGTCCGTCCTGGATCAAGAAAACTTGGATTGAGCTATTACGAGGGTGACACGGTTCATGCCTCTAGTTCTTTCCGGATGTAAGGGACAAAGGGACAAAGACAATGCTGATACATTGGTCATAAAGGCTTATGAGTTATAAACTCCTATTGCTTGGGGAGCAATGATGCATTGCTAGATGCCGCTCATTGTTTGTGAAAGATATGGTACCTAAACACCTAGAGGGGGGGTGAATAGGTGACCTAATCCTTTTCTAACTTTGTTGGCAGCCAAACAGTTATATCACAGATTTCTAACTACTTTTGCACAGCAACCAGCAATAACAAAACATACACAGCTAATCCACAGCACAATCACAGAGTGTTTTATAGTGGTTCCCCAAGATATGGGTACATCCACTTTCCCCCTTCGCCTATCTAGCAGTGTACTAGATTCGGCCAAACTTCTCCACTGTCTCAGAACCCAAATTGGTTCCTACCTCAGGCCCAAAGCCTTACAACTCAGCTTTATCCCAAAGCCTACACTCAGCCAATCAAGGCCTACACTCAGCCAATCCAAGGCCTACACTCAGCCAACCAAGGCCTACACTCAGAGATCTCAATCTCCTACACTCAGGCTAAATGCCCTACCCTCAGCCTTTATAATTTTAGGCTTTCAAATCACTCAGATCCAATGGATCCTACAAGTTAAAAAGTATTACAGATAATAACTCTACAACTCAGAATAATAAGAGGGGAGTTGAGAGATTCTTGATGAGTTCTTGGAAGAACTCAGCTGGATTCACTCTGACTTAGCTTTCTTCAAAGCTTCTTGAGTAGAACTGAATAAGACTGAATCCTCTGCAGTAGTTCCTTGACCTCTGCTACTTAAGATCCAGAATTGAATCTGAATCCTTCTTCTCAGCCTAGTTCCAGAGGCTGATTTCTTGGAAGCAGCCCTCTCTCTCCAACTTCTTAGATCTGCACTTGAACTGCAAGATCTTCTTGTGTTGATACTCAGTATACCACTTTAATGATTACTTCAACAATAATCTGAACTCTGTTAACAACTTGATCAACAACCTCAACTACTGTTTCTGCAAACTGTAGGTGCCTATTTATAGGCTTTCTTCATGGTAACCGGCTGGACCGGTCCATAACTGACTTCTGATATCTCTGACAGGCGCTGTAGACCGGCTGGAACGGCAGCTCTCATGTCAACCAGTCAGTTCTTGAAAATCTCTAACTGTCTGTAAGTGTCGAGACTTTCTGTCTTTAAGTGTCGACACTTATAGACCAAGTGTCGACACAAGTTGAGTAAGTGTCGACACAAGACTACAAGGTGTCGACACAACTCCTTGTCTGTCTCGACACAGATTCTTCTACATGTGTCGACACTGAAATTGAGTGTCGACACAAGTACTTGTTCTTCTAGCTTTTGCTGAATTCTTCTAAGTGTCGACACATCACATTTGTGTCGACACAACTTCTTGTGTTGAATCTGTCAAGTGTCGACACTGCTTCTTGGTGTCGACACAAGTCTTCAATGTTGATTCTTGCTGAGTGTCGACACAGCTCCTTGTGTCGACACACCTTCTTGTTGTTGAGACTTCAGCTGAGTGTCGACACATTCCCTTAGTGTCGACACTTGTACTTAGAATATTTTGTTGATAATTCTGTTCTTTGCTAAGTGTCGACACTTTCTTCAAGTGTAGAGTCTTTAGCTAAGTGTCGACACATTGTGCTGGGTGTCGACACTTACTTCATGTGTTGACTCTTCTGGTTGTGTGTCGACACATTGTGTTGGGTGTCGACACATACTTCAAGTGTTGACTCTTCTAGTTGTGTGTCGACACATTGTGTTGGGTGTCGACACATACTTCAAGTGCTGACTCTTCTGGTTGTGTGTCGACACATTGTATTGGGTGTCGACACATACTTCAAGTGCTGACTCTTCTGCTTAGTGTCGACACATTGTGTTGAGTGTCGACACTTGTACTTAGTCTCTGCAGACTCTTGCTGAGTGTCGACACAGCTCCAAGTGTCGACACTTTTTGGTGTAGACACAGCTTCACTGGGTGTCGACACAGCTCCTTGTGTCGACACTTTCTGTCTGCACTTTACTTCACTGAGTGTCGACACTGCTCCAAGTGTCGACACTTTCTGTCTGGTGTCGACTCTGCATCCCTGGTGTCGACACAATGACTCCAAGTGTCGACACTGCTTGTCTGGGTGTCAACACAGGCTTTCTCAAGTGTCGACACTTTCCCTCTGGGTGTTGACACATGGACTTAGAAACTTATTGCTTCAGTCCAGTGATTACATAACCTGCACAAGTAAACTCAACATACATCAAATACATTATGCTGTATATCATTGAGTTGGGTGAGGCTTCTTCAAATCAGGTACATTTGACCAATGTACCCAACAATCTCCCCCTATTTGGAGAAGTCATAACCCTTAGTCAATGATATACACCATTCATAATTAAAAATTACAAAATGATGTAAAGCAGATTATTTATAGCAGGGTAAACATAAACATGTAATAATTCACACATGTATACACATTCAACATTTCAGAACAAACAAGAAATAGACATATTCACAGAACAATCATGAAATATATTTATCATAAATTGTTCTAACATTTTTCTTATACATCTGCAGTGGTTTACAAAGACGTTTTACATTTAAAAGATTACAACATAATCTTCAAGTAAAATCTTAATCTATTTCTGGTCAGGTTCTTTGATGACAATTCCCTTGCCAACCTTAACTTGAGCTTTGACAGGGGCTTCAGCAGTGTCAGCATCAGCAGGCTTCTTGCCTTTTAAGTCCTTTTCTTCAGCTCTTCTGCTTTGATTTTTTGCCTCTCAAAATAATGATAGGGCTTAGGAAAGTACTTGCTAGGCTCCACTGCAGTAGGAGGTAGCTTTCCCATCTTAGCCTTCCTTCTATACTGAACTATGACTTCTTGTCTGATCTCATGTTTCCTCCATTCAGCTTCAGAAAACCATTTGTTCCTGTCATTCATGTTGTCTTTGGCAGCTTTCCAGGCAGTTAAAATTATATTTCTAGAGGTAGGGCTCCACTGTTCAAAATCTGGCTTTTGTTCTGCTTGTTCCCTAAACCTCTTTTTAGACAACCTTGTCTCCTCTTCTTTGTTCATAGCCTCTTTCAGAGCTTCAGAAATAGGTTGAACAACCTTCTCAATATGAACATTGTCCTTGCCCTCAGTTGGGCTATACATTGTGCTCACATCTGCTTGAATCATATCAAAGTCTGGAGGTGGATAAATAACCTGAGCTACTTCTTGTTGCACACCTCCAAGATAGGCATTTTGAATCCCTGATTCAGCAACATTATCATCATCACAGAGTGGAGGATAGCCCAGTGTAGCTCTGATGGAGTTAGATATCCATTTGGCATGGTCAGAGCTAGCTTTGACTAATACTCTCTCCCCCTTTATGACTTCTCGAGCCATATGGTCTCTGACATCATCCTTTTGAAACCTGATCTGACTGTCCAAGTATCTGATTCCCTCTTTAAAGAATGGTTTCAACTTTGTAAGTTGTTCAGTGATGGCTTTCTGGGAATCTTTAATAGCAGACTGAACAGCAGTAATCTCAGCTTGAAATACTTTATCAAAGTCAGCCTTAACTGCAGCAGCAGATGTAGAAGGTTCAGCAGTCTTATTCTTCAATTCAGTGACTATAGCATTATGGGAGGCAGTCAAATTGTCATTCATTCTAAGTTGATTTTCCAGCACATATCCTTGCTTTAATGTGATATCATCTACCTGAGCCTTTATCTTCTCTTGATGTGTTACCAGATACACCACTGCATTACCAACCTTGTGGAAGCAGTCTGTCATCTCTTTCTTGTTAAGGTTCATTTCAAACCTTATAGACTTTATATCTTGTGCAAGATCAAACTGTAGGGACTTGTGCCCTTCATCCACATAAGCCTCTATAGCCTTTCTTTGTTCATCCAACTTGATCTGCATGGCAATCATCAAAGCACTATAATCAACAGTTGGGGCCTGTTGAATTATAGGCTGTGGGGCTATAGATTGCAGAGCTTTCTTGTAACTCTGACTTCTCCTTTTAAAAACATATAATTTCTTCTTCTTTTCCCTAGCACTCTCCTCATCTTCAGAGGCAGAAGTGCTGGCTATCTCAACCCTATCCTTAGGGCTTTGAGGTTTTTCAGCTTGCACATCAAGTGTCTTCTCAGTTTCTGGCCTTAATGGCTCTTCCAGAACTGTCATTTGCTTCCCCTCAGCAGCAGCACTCTTATCTTCAGCAGCAGCATCCTTGTCCATATCAAAATCTTCTTGATCTAGATTTAGAAACAAATCTTCCATTGTATATTCAGGTGGAGATTGTGCAGGAGAAGTTCTTGGTTCTTCAACCACTTGAGAAGTATCATCTTGAACTACAGCAGATGTGTCTTCTAGAACAACATCTGGTTCTTGACTATGCAGCTGAGTTTGCTGAAGATCATCAGACAAATCAACATCTTTTATAAGATAGTCTAAAGTTTTTAGGTCAGTGAGTACCTCTTGGATGATGATGGTGGCTTGCTCACTGTCCAATGTAGATGGTTCTTCTACCACTGGAGGCTCCCCCTGGCTTTGATCCCTGTGGATGGAGCTAACTGGTGGTAGCTCCCCCTGGATCTCAGCAATATCTTGAGCAGCAGGGGTCTACTCTGCAGCCACTTCCTCATGGTCGACAGGAGTGAAAACAACCTGTTCTTCACTCCCTGAACTGCTGGAGGACTCCTGTGCCACAGGAGCTTGCTTCCTTTTCTTCTTTGGAGGAGAATCTTTCTTAGTGACTGGCTTCTCTGGAGTGGGCATTTCCTTGGACAATACCCTGTCCCATTTGGAAAAGATCCTTAGATCCATCTTCCTCATGTGATTGATCTTGCTGCCTGCAGCAGTATGCATTACCTCTGGTATGGTACCAGCTAGGTAGAGACTAATTATTCTGCCCCGGTTGGGCTTCTTCAGACTCTCCTTGATCTTGTCAAATACTATCATTGACCAATCAGTTTTAATGGTGAAGATAATTCTTGTCATGAGGCCAAACATATGGCAGACACTCTGTCATGCCCTCCAGGCTTACTGAGAATAACCTTGCCCACAATCTCAGACATGAATTTTCCTTGACTGTTCATGCCTTTCCTGTTAAAGATTGATCCTATCTTCATCTGTGGATCAAGACCACACCAGGTAAGAGCTTCCCTGGTCTTGGATGCAGTTACTTCTTCTTCATCTTGAGTTTTAGGTAGCTGAAGTACCTTCCTCAGACGTTTTGGTGAAATCTTGACCTTAGATCCACGAACTCTGGATTTGATTCTGTATCCAGATTCATCTACAGTAGCTCCATTAAGGAATTCAAGAACTTCCTTTTTCCAAATCTTTGTTGGTTCTGAAGCCAAGTATTCTAGTCCAGAATTGATGACTAGGGTTATCACCGACTGGATTTCTTGATCTGCGTCGTCGAACGTGCCGCGCACAAGCTCATAGCCCTCGTTAACGTTCTCCTCAAGCTTAGGAGCCATTAGGGTCTGTAGAATTTGTCTTTAGAAAAGAGAGGTGTCGACACAGTAGTTTTGGTCTCGAAACTTTGAAAGCGTGTCGACAAACAAAGACAGAACCCTATTTATACCTTTCTGATTTTGAAGATGAACAGGCGGGACAGCTAGCTTAACATATGTCGACACTGGCAATAAGTGTCGACACTGACTTATAATGTCTCGACACATATGTGTCGACACAAGTTTAGTCAACAGATTTTATGTGTCGACACTTGGTTATGTGTCGACACAACATAACTCGACACATTGTCGAGACTTTACTTAGTAAATACTGAGTAAAACATAAGTGTCGACACCATATTGGATGTGTCGACACCTACTCGACATGTGTCGACACTAACATTCTGAAGTGTCGACACCAACATCCTCGATGTGTCGACACCTTTTTCCTGAAGTGTCGACACCACTATTCTGTGTCGACATAGACTTGTCTATGTGTCGACACCTTTTTACTTAGCCAATTTTCTATTCTGTAAACTTAGTCTAAGTTTATCATTCCTAGTTCAATTTTGAATCTATTGAACTTAGCTTCTTCTAGGGGCTTAGTAAACATGTCAGCTATCTGATTATCAGTTTTAACATATTCAAGTGAAATATCTTCTCTTTCTACATGCTCTCTAAGAAAATGATATTTAATCTCAATATGTTTAGTTCTACTATGAGATACAGGGTTATTAGCTATTGAAATAGCACTTGTAGAATCACAGTAAAGTGGAGTTCTACTTACCTGAAATCCATAGTCCTCTAGCTGATGTTGAATCCACAGAAGTTGAGCACAGCAACTTCCTGCAGTCACATATTCTGACTCAGCTGTGGAGATAGCCACACTAGTCTGTTTTTTGCTGCTCCATGAAATTAGTCTCCCACCTAGGAATTGACAGGTTCCAGTTGTGCTCTTTCTATCCTCTTTGCATCCTGAAAGTCTGCATCTGTATAACCTGTTAGATTAAAATCTCCATTCCTAGGGTACCAGAGGCCTAGATAGGGAGTGCCCTTTAGATATCTCAATATTCTTTTGACTGCAGTTAAATGAGACTCTTTAGGGCAGGCTTGATACCTGGCACAAACACATGTAGCATACATGATGTCAGGTCTACTAGCAGTCAAGTATAATAGGGAGCCAACTATCCCTCTATACAAGGTTTCATCTACAGGTTTCCCTGCATCATCCTTGCTAAGAGATATACTTGACCCCATAGGAGTCTTCATGGTACTGGATGAATCCATACCATACTTCCTTATGAGTTCTAGGCTGAACTTGGAATGACATATGGATAAACCATTTTCAGTCTGTTTAACTTGGAGACCCAAGAAAAACTTCAGCTCTCCCATACTACTCATCTCAAACTGACCTTGCATAAGTTTTGCAAACTTTTTGCAAAGGCTGCTTTCAGTAGACCCAAATATAATGTCATCTACATATATTTGGACAAGTATGACTTTGCCTCTAGATTCCCTAAGGAATAGAGTCTTATCTATTTTCCCCCTTGAGAACTTGTTCTCAATGAGGAAACTAGATAGGGTTTCATACCAAGCTCTAGGAGCTTGCTTTAACCCATATAAAGCTTTCCTAAGTCTATAGACATGATGAGGTAAAGTTGGATCAACAAAACCTGCAGGCTGCTCCACATAGACTTCTTCTTTAAGATTACCATTTAGGAATGCTGACTTGACATCCATTTGGTATACCTTGAATCCTTGATAGGTTGCATAGGCCAAGAACATTCTTATGGCTTCCAGTCTGGCTACTGGAGCAAAGGTTTGATCAAAGTCAATACCTTCTTCTTGCTTATATCCTTTTGCAACCAGTCTTGCTTTATACTTAATAATGACCCCTTGTTCATCCATCTTATTCCTGTAGATCCACTTAGTTCCTATTACATTGTGGTCTTTAGGTTTAGGAACCAGTTCCCAAACCTTGCACCTCTTGAACTGATTAAGCTCTTCTTGCATTGCTTCAGTCCATTGTGGATCCAGTATTGCTTCTTCAAATCTTTTAGGTTCAACTTGAGACAAAAAGCTGGAGTAGATTGCTGCATTCATGTTTCTACTCCTGGTTTGTACTCCTTATCTTGGATCTCCAAAGATCAGCTCTACTGGATGATCTCTAAGATGCCTGTTGGCTGGAGGAAATCTTACTTCTGGTTGAACCACTTCAGCATCTGCATCATGCTGTACTCCTTGTATTTTTTCAGCTATTGGCACATGTAGTTCTCCCCTTGGACAACAGCTACTCTCCTCAACTTGCTGTCTTTCAGCAGGTAATTCTTCTATAGTAAGCTTGTCCATTTTCTTTGTTAAACCTGTGGGGCTGCATACACTGCTAGACAACACATTATTAATAAGTTTAGTCTCATCAAAAACTACATGCACAGTCTCCTCTACAACTTGTGTAGTCAAGTTGTATACTCTATAAGCCTTACTGTTATTGCTGTACCCAACAAAAATTCCCTCTTGGAACTTGGCAGCAAACTTAGTTAAGTAAGACTTCCCATTGTTAAGTATGAAGCATTTGCAACCAAAGATCCTAAAATAGGATAGGTTTGGTTTCTTGCATTTCACAACTTCATAGGGGGTCTTGTTAAGCCTTTTAGTGATGGTAGCCCTATTTATAACATGGCATGCAGTGTTAACTGCTTCAGCCCAGAAATACTCTGGCAGTGATGTATCACTTAGTAGTGTTCTACCAGCCTCTATCAAGGTCCTATTTTTCCTCTCAGCAATGCCATTTTGCTGAGGTGTTCTAGGTGAAGAGAATTCTTGAAATATCCCAAAGTCTTCACACAGTTTTGTCATGCTATCAGACTTAAATTCAGTACCATGGTCACTTCTAATTTTGACCATTGTACTGTTTAGTTCATTTTGAATTTGCTTGACAAAGTTATAGAAGACACTAGGTGTTTCAGATTTCTGCCTTAAGAAGAACACCCAGGAAAACCTTGAGTAGTCATCAACAACTACAAAGGTATAGACCTTCCTACCTAAGCTGTGAACTGGCATTGGACCAAAGAGATCCATATGCAAGAGGTACAAACACCTCACAACATCTTTGTTCTCTATGCTTTTAAAGGTGGATTTAGTCTGCTTGCCCTTTTGACAAGCTGAGCAAATACCATCTTTAACACACTTAACTTGAGGACCATTCCTCACTAACTCTTTACTAAAGAGTTTGCTAATAGTCTTGTAGTTAAGATGAGCTAGCCTCTTGTGCCATTTGACACAATGAGAGACTGTCTCATCAGCTACAAGACAAACTGGAGAACCATTGTTCTCAATCATAATGTCTAGACAGTAGACATTCCTTTTCCTATAACCTGTCAAAATGATCTCTTGATCACTTGACCTCTTGATATGACAACCATTTTTAACAAATGAGATGTCATACCCTACATCACTTAACTGACTTATACTTATTAGGTTGTGTTTCAACCTTTTAACATAAGCCACTTGAGTAATGGTAACTAAGTGACTAGAAATGTTACCAAACCCTTTGATGATTCCTTTTTCAGAACCACCAAAGGTCACTTTAGGACCATTTTTGATTGGAATGTAGTCCTTCAGTAGTCCCCTAGTTCCAGTCATATGTCTGGAACATCCACTGTCCAAGTACCATGTAGGGGTATGGCCACTTGGACTCACCTGCAAAACAAATTAATGAACCTTAGAACCCAAAGTATTCTTGGGTCCTTGGTGATTGTTAGTTTGCAATTTGACAAACCTACCTACTGGCTTTCCAACAGGTAGTTTGGAACTCACTTTGGCACTGGCATTGTGCCAACAGTCCACTGCAAAGTGGCCAACCTTGCCACAGCACCAGCATTCAAACTTGTTGTACCTTTGCTTAGGTACAACCTTTGCTGTTTTATCTACAGCAGACCTGTTGAATGTTGGGGCTTTGCCCTTGGGCTTAAACTTGGACTGCTCAGTCCATGCAGGTCTAACAAAACCCAGTCCAGCCTTGCCTTTATGATGAACAAATTCATCAATTAAAGGTAGCACTGATTTAGGTTTTGAAAACCTAGCAACAAGCTCTCTCTCTTTCTGAAGATTGATCTCCAGTTTCTTAATTTGATCATTCTTATAGGTGATAGTTCCCATCTGAATCACTGTAATGTGTTTCAGCCTGGCTACCTCATTCAGTTTTTAATCAAATTGCTTCTCAAAATCTGTTGCAACAGCCTTGAGATCAGCAATCTCCTTTGCCTGACTTTTGGCTAGGGTCTTGCTTTTCTTGTAGGCTTGCAACAGTACCTTATATTCATCTATAAGCTGATGAATATCTTCTTCAGACTCAGATATATTCTCATCACTTGATGAAGAAGAATCTGATTCTGAACTAGAACAAGAAACTGAATGTAAACTTGAACTTTGTACCTGACTGGATCCTGGCTGCTCTAGGATTTTGGCACTTTCTGTCAAAGCCATTAGCCCTTGGCAATGACTGTCTTCTTGTTCATAAATTGACTCCAAGATCTGCATGAATTCTTCCTCTTCTTCTTCAGCAAACAGCCCTATGTAGGCTTCAGCCTCAGACTCAGTTTCTGAAGAAGAGATATCTGATAGAGTCTTCTCCTTCTTAGCAACAAAAGACTTTTCTTTCTTCCCTTTAAAGTGAGTCTTTTTCCTATCACCAGATTCCTTTCTCTTCTCTGGACAATCTGCAATAACATGGCCCTGTCTATTGCAGCAATAACAAACAATCTTTGAACCAGTTGTCTTGCTTGATTTTGTCCTTTTCTTGTCATTCTTTGAAGACCACTTTTTCTGATAAGAGTCTTCCTTTCCTTGTGATGTAGAAGGCCTTGACCTCCACTGTTTCTTTTTCAAAAACTTCTGAAAGTGTCTAGTGAAAGCAGCAAAGTCTTCATCACTTTCACTGCTCTTAGACTTTATGCTGACAAACTCTTCAGACTCTGATTCAACTACCTCTTGAGGTGGAGTTGAAGACTTATTCCTGCACTTTCTGGGAACTTCTGTTTTAAAAGCAACAGTTCTTTCCTTGTGCTCAGTCCTTGTTGATTTCTCCTCCTCTTTCCTCACTGTTAACTGCATTTCATATGACAATAGCTTACCAAACAGTGTGGGAGGAGGAATTTCCCCCAACTTAGCCATTTCTCTTATGGCACAGATCTTGGTGTCCCAATCTTTGGTTAGGGACCTTAAGAACTTGTCATTTAGTTCATAGTTACTGAACTCTCTTCCATAAGACATGAGTTCATTAACTATTCTGTAAAATTTCTTATAGCACTCAGTGATGCTATCACCCTTTCCTTGCTTAAAGCTTTCATACTCCTGATTTAGCAAGGACTTCCTATCTTGCCTAACTTCTTCAGATCCTTCCATATAGATAATGAGAGTATCCCACATCTCTTTTGCTGTCTTACAGTGAATTAAGTTCTGAAAAGTGGCATCATCAATGGCACTCACTATTATGTTTTGTGCCCTCTTGTCCATGGTGGCCAAGACAATTTCATCCTTAGTCATCTCAGAGAAATCCTTTGGAGTTCTCTGATTTGCATCTAGAACTGAAATCTTCATGGGCACATAAGGCCCTTCCTTTACTGTGATGTAGATTCTAGGGTCTGAGGCCTCCATAAATAGCCTTACCCTTTCTTTCCAGATCCCAAAGATCTCCTTTCTGCATATGTGCAATTTCATGGAACCCAATTCCTTGTGATTCTCTGAAGAACCCATGTTTCTTGATTTTCTTGAAACTGTGTTTTTCCTTACACTGAATCTGCCAAACAGGATCTCCTCAGACTGTTAGTCCTTGTTTTGAGGAACCTGGCTCTGATACCACTTGAAAGATATGGTACCTAAACACCTAGAGGGGGGGGGGTGAATAGGTGACCTAATCCTTTTCTAACTTTGTTGGCAGCCAAATAGTTATATCACAGATTTCTAACTACTTTTGCACAGCAACCAGCAATAACAAAACATACACAGCTAATCCACAGCACAATCACAGAGTGTTTTATAGTGGTTCCCCAAGATATGGGTACATCCACTTTCCCCCTTCGCCTATCTAGCAGTGTACTAGATTCGGCCAAACTTCTCCACTGTCTCAGAACCCAAATTGGTTCCTACCTCAGGCCCAAAGCCTTACAACTCAGCTTTATCCCAAAGCCTACACTCAACAATCAAGGCCTACACTCAGCCAATCCAAGGCCTACACTCAGCCAACCAAGGCCTACACTCAGAGATCTCAATCTCCTACACTCAGGCCAAATGCCCTACCCTCAGCCTTTATAATTTTAGGCTTACAAATCACTCAGATCCAATGGATCCTACAAGTTAAAAAGTATTACAGATAATAACTCTACAACTCAGAATAATAAGAGGGGAGTTGAGAGATTCTTGATGAGTTCTTGGAAGAACTCAGCTGGATTCACTCTGACTTAGCTTTCTTCAAAGCTTCTTGAGTAGAACTGAATAAGACTGAATCCTCTGCAGTAGTTCCTTGACCTCTGCTACTTAAGATCCAGAATTGAATCTGAATCCTTCTTCTCAGCCTAGTTCCAGAGGCTGATTTCTTGGAAGGAGCCCTCTCTCTCCAACTTCTTAGATCTGCACTTGAACTGCAAGATCTTCTTGTGTTGATACTCAGTATACCACTTTAATGATTACTTCAACAATAATCTGAACTCTGTTAACAACTTGATCAACAACCTCAACTACTGTTTCTGCAAACTGTAGGTGCCTATTTATAGGCTTTCTTCATGGTAACCGGCTGGACCGGTCCATAACTGACTTCTGATATCTCTGACAGGCGCTGTAGACCGGCTGGAACGGCAGCTGTCATGTCAACTAGTCAGTTCTTGAAAATCTCTAACTGTCTGTAAGTGTCGAGACTTTCTGTCTTTAAGTGTCGACACTTATAGACCAAGTGTCGACACAAGTTGTGTAAGTGTCGACACAAGACTACAAGGTGTCGACACAACTCCTTGTCTGTCTCGACACAGATTCTTCTACATGTGTCGACACTGAATTTGAGTGTCGACACAAGTACTTGTTCTTCTAGCTTTTGCTGAATTCTTCTAAGTGTCGACACATCACCTTTGTGTCGACACAACTTCTTGTGTTGAATCTGTCAAGTGTCGACACTGCTTCTTGGTGTCGACACAAGTCTTTAATGTTGATTCTTGCTGAGTGTCGACACAGCTCCTTGTGTCGACACACCTTCTTGTTGTTGAGACTTCAGCTGAGTGTCGACACATTCCCTTAGTGTCGACACTTGTACTTAGAATATTTTGTTGATAATTCTGTTCTTTGCTAAGTGTCGACACAGCTCCTTGTGTCGACACTTTCTTCAAGTGTAGAGTCTTTAGCTAAGTGTCGACACATTGTGCTGGGTGTCGACACTTACTTCATGTGTTGACTCTTCTGGTTGTGTGTCGACACGTTGTGTTGGGTGTCGACACATACTTCAAGTGTTGACTCTTCTGGTTGTGTGTCGACACATTGTGTTGGGTGTCGACACATACTTCAAGTGCTGACTCTTCTGGTTGTGTGTCGACACATTGTGTTAGGTGTCGACACATACTTCAAGTGCTGACTCTTCTGCTTAGTGTCGACACATTGTGTTGAGTATCGACACTTGTACTTAGTCTCTGCAGACTCTTGCTGAGTGTCGACACAGCTCCAAGTGTCGACACTTTCTAGTGTAGACATAGCTTCACTGGGTGTCGACACAGCTCCTTGTGTCGACACTTTCTGTCTGCACTTTACTTCACTGAGTGTCGACACTGCTCCAAGTGTCGACACTTTCTGTCTGGTGTCGACTCTGCATCCCTGGTGTCGACACAATGACTCCAAGTGTCGACACTGCTTGTCTGGGTGTCGATACAAGCTTTCTCAAGTGTCGACACTTTCCCTCTGGGTGTCGACACATGGACTTAGAAACGTTTTGCTTCAGTCCAGTGATTACATAACCTGCACAAGTAAACTCAACATACATCAAATACATTATGATGTATATCATTGAGTTGGGTGAGGCTTCTTCAAATCAGGTACATTTGACCAATGTACCCAACAGTTTGTGAGGTTTTTGGTTTGATACTTTCAAGATCAAGTGGGAGTCTGTTGGAGTTACCATTATGATCTGGAAGTGATCAAGCATGTAATCTCACTGCCAACGCGATATGAGCCTGCAGGGTCGCACATAAGAGATGTGGAGAAGTTGGATAATTGACTGTGTTGGTAAAGGTTGCCAATCACCGACCTGAATGGGGTTGTGGGCAAAGTGTTGCCTTAAAGAATCATCGGGTTGGGAAAATGTTGCCTTGGAGGGCTGGTTAGGATTGTCGTCCGAGGGTCGATAACATTCGTCGAGAATCGTCTTCTGATTCCCGCCGATCGGCGAGAATCGTCTCTCTGATTCTCGCCGATCGACGAGAATCGTCGAGAATCAATATGCTGATTCTCGACGATCGACGACTTCGACATGTATCGTCGACCGCGGCTCGACAGTCGACGAGATTCAACGTGTATCGTCAAGTGAGTCTCGACGATCGGCGAGAATCATCGAGTATTGTACTCTGATACTCGCCGATCCATGGTGTTGCTTGCTGATCGACGCTCGCCGATTCTCGCCGACTCTCGCCGATTGATACTCGCTGATTCTGAACCTTATTCTTGGGTGGTCTGCGGATAGCGGTAAACCTAGGTTTATTTATACCTTTGGTATAAATAGAACACTTAGGGTTTTCGGATTGACACGCGATTTTCTCTGGTAGCGAATCGAACCCGACGGAAGAGTTCCGCTCGTTCGCTTCGCCGATCCCGAATCCCGCCACCGGAAGAGTTCCGCTCGTTCGCTTCGCCGATCCCGAATTCCGCCGCCGGAAGAGTTCCGCCGCCGTGTTCGCTCCGTCGACCCCCTCTCTTCTCCGGTGATCGTCGCTGGCGTTGCAATCCCTGGCGCGGACCTAGCAGTCCGTGGGAAAGCAAAGGTGCGGTCGTCTCCTTCCCGATAATCCGTGCGACGGATAGATCGGCGTTCTCCCGCTCGTGTGGAATTCTGCAGAAACGTGGACATTATTCCACGTAGAACTCGCCACTGGCAAGAAGACGAAGTTTGGAGCATCTCCGTTGAGTTGTGACTCAACGCCACTGAGGTAACTTTTGCTTAGTTGCCTGCTTGTTTGTTTACTTCTTGATTCAACTATCACGGCCCGATCCCATCTCTTTTGGGTTTTCTTGATGTTTTATCTTTCCGCTGCGTGCACAAGTGTTGTGCCATCTCATAGAGAAACCCATCACATACCCTTGCTCCAACAACTCTTGCAGTTGAACCTTCAGCTCCGCCATTTCTTTAGGTGCTAGCTTATATGGAGAGCGTGAGACGGGCTTTGCACCTGGTACGAGCTCTATCGCAAAATCTATCTCCCGTTGAGGCGGGGCTACAGGAAGATCGCTAGGGAACACATCAGGGTATTCCGATACCAATGAAATACTATCCAACGCGGGCTTCGGCTTCACAACCTCCACTAGTGTAAAGAACAGTTCTGCACCGGCACAAACCGCCTTCACCACCTGAAGAGTAGACATCAACGTCTTACTCGACCCCTTTAGGCCGTAAAAGTCGTCTCACGACTTGCCCCCAACTTGACTTCCTTGCGACCGCAATCAATATAGGCTTGCTGCTCTGAGAGCCAGTCCATGCCAAATATAACGTCGAACTCCACCAATGGTAGTAACGATGCTTGCAGATCGAACTCTTGATTCCCAATGCGAATCTTAACACTACATATTCTATCCGCGTGCATCGAACACCAATTGGGCAACAACACATCCAACTTATCCTTCGCCATCGAAGAAGGGACTCCGATGCGTGATATAAATCCTTCGGACAAGAAGGAGTGTGAAGCTCCCGTATCGAAGAGTGCTCTTGCCGGATTATCACAAATCAAAAAACAAATCCTAAACAAGCAGTGGTAAGGTAACACGTACATAATAAGTATTTAACGAAATTAACTTGCTATAAATTAAACTGTACCTGTCATCACATCCGCCTGTTTGATGGCCTCTTGTTGGCCAAGATTATACACCCTTGGTTGGGCCATATCATAGTGGGACGCGGTAGACTCCACCGCCTTTCCCTTGTCTTCATAAGTCGCTCCCGGCTTCCTTTCGGACTTGGGACGTCCGCTCCAACAATTGCGGGCAAAGTGCCTCGACTTTCCACAAGTGAAACATGCACCCGGGGTTCGACCCGTAGTCACCCCAGAAGCACCAGAATAAGGAGCTGGACCCGAAGTCCTATGCTTCTTGTGGAATCTTCGATAGCAAGACTTTGAAGTAGTCTGCACTTTGAACTCAGATTTCTTGTCACCCAAACTTTTCTTTGCCTGAACATTCTTCATGTCCTTCTCCAAGGACCGGGCCGTATTGACCAAGGTCAAGAAACCCTGCGTCATCGGCCCCGAGAGTAGTAACCTCAACTCATCTCTCAACCCTTCGTAGAATCGATTCGTCTTACGCTCCTCATTCGCAATGGTGGAGCTAGCATATCGACTCAAACGAGTAAACTCGTGGAGATATTCATCCACGGTACCGTCCCCTTGAAGAAACTTCAAGAACTCGTTCTCCAACGCTATCCTCTGCGCCGAAGGGAGGTATCTAGCCAAGAATATTCTCGAGAACTCCTCCATAGAGACATCAACAAGTTGCCTACCTCTCAATAGGTGCAGCTCCAATCCTTCCAACCACAATCTCGCTTCACCGTCTAGAAAGAACGTAGCAATGGTGGTCATTTGCCACTCCTCCGTCTCCTTTGCTTCCATGACTCTTCACCCTGGAGAGCCAGTCTTCAGCTTGAGATGGGGTTCCCAACCCCGAGAATACCGGAGTATTAAAGCTCATGACATGCTTGAGCTGTCTCTCAGTTTCCCTCCTTGGCACCACCGGCTCCACTACTACCTGTTCCACTCTCCTCGGCTCAGCCGCTTGCAGCGGTACCTCCTCCATCGCAGGAGTGGGCTGCTGCATTTGCCTTGCAGGCTGCACATTAATCATGGCCAACACTACTTCGACAATCAATCGTATGGTCTCAGCCAATGGAGGTGTTGTAGGAGCTTTATTAGGTGCACTGCTAGCCTCAGAAACTCGAAGTTCCGACGGCCCAGCACCACTTCTGGTCACCTATAGTGGTACAAAAACACCATTAAGCGACCAAATAAAATTGCAAACAGCAATTATATGAACACGCAGGTTCCTCAAACACGTGTATTTTCATTCCTAAGGGGACATTAATGGGTTCTTTTACTGTTATAACGATGACGCACACACATGTGCTCACCACCTGTTAAAAAGAATTCGTCCACGAATTCATCTTAAACCCTACCAAAACCAGTAGTCTGATACCAAATTGTAACACACCTATCCATCG
The DNA here is from genome assembly GCA_039583875.1 of Platanthera guangdongensis. NCBI lineage: Eukaryota > Viridiplantae > Streptophyta > Magnoliopsida > Asparagales > Orchidaceae > Platanthera > Platanthera guangdongensis. Next base: position 30,246,272 of record CM077156.1, read on the forward strand.
CATAGCATATAGCAGTAGGTCCGGCCGGGGCCCGACGCCATATACCACAGACAGACCGGGTGGTTACTCAAAGGAAACCATCCAACCAATCCAACATCCTACACAGAGAATTCTAGCGGAAGCAATTTATAAGTTGCAATTTAAGAACCCAACAACAAGCATGAATGTCCACTAATACACCAAATAAGAATGTAGTACATACACAAGTACTTGCCTTAAGGACATACAAAATGGTTTACTTTAACTTACATGTTTTACAAACCACGGCACGCAGGCCGGTCATACATGAATAAAAGCAAATAAACACTCCAATTAGGCCTTCGAGGGCCACCTTCGCAATTTGGGCTTTAGCCCGCTATTGACCGCTTGGTCCAGCAGCACCTGCAAGCAACAAACCACCGCACGGTGGCAAACAAAAGCAACGGCCAGCAATGCTGACCAAATTATAACGATCCCGCCCCCAACTCAGGGCGGCGATGCTCCTTCCCTGCATTTTATTAATATAAACAGGCATTATAGTAATGTAACAACATCACAGGCGTAGGCTCGCACGGCCACACACCCCGTGCACTCAGGGCACATTCTCGGTGAACCAGCCAATGTCACGTCAATTTAAGACATAGACATTCCGGACTCACCACCGCCACTTTGACGGTCAAACATATGAGCATTTTGTCTTCTTGGCATGGGTCACGTCAATTTAAGCCATAGATCGCTGAAGACCCTCATATATACCTACGACTCTAACCGAACGACATAGAACGGGTACGGTTCCATCTAACCCGTGCTCACATCGCAACGATAGTTTAAGCCATATGCGCGGGTCAAACTTCTCCCGAGTCCCATTTCCATCACACTTCACATAACTCGGTTATGCTCAAGTTGCCTCCCAGGACACCAAGTTGGCAAGATCACGCATCGCCCAGTTTTTCGGGTGCACCTTAGGGTTAATACCCAAGGCTCCTTGTTGCAATCTACCATGTAGAAAATCCGAAGAACAACCAATCGCACGGAGTCTTCTCCGGCATTTATGCAATGCAAAATCACCGATCCAGACCAACATGTCTGGATAGGCTTCACACATCATGTCTATTTCCGTTCTCGTTTACGGACTCTACACAACGGGGACTTTACATATCTACCCGAAGGAATGCCTCCAACTCACCGCAAACTCGCGAGAGCGGGATTCCTATGCAAATAAGGAGAGCTTCACATGCTCAAGAAGAGAATCGTTACCCTAGTGTTCTTCCTTGGCGCCATTGAAATGTATGAGGATGAAAAGCACCGCACTCTCCTTGCCTCCGTAGATCCGAAGTCGGTTCGAGATTTGGAGCTCCGAAGCTCTGCCGGTGACCGGATCTTAGGCTTCTTCTTCCTCCTTTGCTCTCCCCACTCTCTTAACTTAGAAAGAGAACCACTCAAGAGAAAAGAGGGTTTTAAAGGCCCAATCCAGGGTATATCCCAGTAGGAACAACCCCCAACCGTCGGATCCCAAAATAAGGAAACGAATGGCTACGATTCGTAGCTGAAAAGTAAAACCTGGGCCGAACAAGGCCTGACACACGCCCGTGTCCAGGGCCGTGTCCCTCATTCTCCATCAAAATCGATGCGTCTTGAAAGACACACGGGCATCCGACACGCTCGTGTTCGACCTGACACGCCCGTGTTCCAACTAACACAGCCATGTGGTCAGCCGTGTACCCCCATTGACATAGCCCCCAAAACCACCCGAGACTCACACGGGTCTTGGACATGCCCGTGTCCAATGTGACACGCCCATGTCACACCCGAACACGCCTGGGCTCCATGCCGTGTTCACGGTCTCGACACTTCGTCGAGCAAAGTTCGTCGACCACACGACACGGCCTTGGACACGCCCGTATCCTAGGTCGTGTGCTTGTCTCGACACATCGTCGAGCAAAGTTCGTCGACTCCCCGGGCCGATCGTCGACACGGGCTCGACACGCCCTGAGACATGCCCGTGTCTTCGGATGTGTGCCCCGTCTCGACACATCATCGAGCGAAAAATGTCGACTTCGCGGCAAAATCGTCGACTCCAGCATGACACGCCCTGGGACACGCACGTGTCCCAAGCCGTGTGCCTCCTGCCAAATCCCAGATTCAGCCCAAAATGCCTCCCGTCGCTCTTTTGAGTTTCGGGGCGTTACAATAACTCTATAGCTAAAGATCAACATAAAGGTGTTAGTGGTGACCCTCATATGAGCACTTCAAATGCCTACAAGGAACCACTACATGATCCAATAACTACACATTATTTTTCAATAGATGAAAGCTCTGATGGGAATCAACATAGTGATCAAGAAGCTGTCAATCTTAGTAATGAAATCCTACAGACCCCAGGTAAATAATACATATTTTTCTTTATATGATTTTCAATAAATGCAAGTAGAATAATCAAAGTTTTTATATGTAGGTACAAATATACATAAAAAGTTACGAGGAGTAACAACATGTAAGAATATTCATCTTATGCCATCTGATAAAGTTATCTTATTGGAGAGAAACAAACATGGGCAATTTGTTGGAAGTGGCGCACCTCAACTTTCATCATTCTTTGGGACACTTGCATGAAATACATCATTATTTCCATTGACCCCTCTATCTTAGACGCATGTGTCCCAGTATAGCAAGGAAACTACATGAAGTATGGTTAAGGTAAGTGTGTGCACATAAGCAAAAAAACATGATTTCATTGAATATAACAATAACTGTATAAGCTTAATATTTTATTCATGCAACAAGATTTCTCATATTTGAGACAGACAGAAAACTTATCATGGAAATTATAAGAGAAAGTTTTAGTAATTGGAAGTCAACTTTTAAAAAATAATATTATGATCCATTGGGTACTCCGGAAGCACTTATTGCACGAGGTGGACATACAGATATGCCAAAGAGCCAATTTGTTGACATTGTGAAATATTGGTATTCTGCAAAAGGAAGGGTATTATAACGTTATTTATTTATTCTTCAAACTTTTTGTATAAATTTCCAACATATTAAAAGTTCAAGAGTATAACTTTTCTAATGTCGCGGATTATAAGTGAAAAAAATAAAGTATGCCGCCAAAAAATACCAGTGCACATACTCTTGGATGGATGAGCCTTGCAAATCGAAAAAAGATTTGTTATACATATATACGTATATAATATATATCTTTTTTGTTTCTAACTTTATTGCATAAAGCTAAATAGTTTATTTTATAAGGAAATTGAATTGGGCAGAGAGCCAAATCATATTGAATTATTCTTAGATAGTCGCACCAGCAAGAAAAATGGAAAACTTTGGTGAATGATGATGTAATATCAAAAAAACGTAAGTGTTTCATTCTTTAGCTTAATTATTTAAACATTTAAATAATATCCAAATTGTTTACTGATGATTTCATTTGTGTACTTTTTTGTAGGTTGCCTTGGACAAGGCTATAGATGAACAAATATCGCAGCATCCTCCCGACACACCAATAAATGAAATTCATGAAGGTGCTTTTAGGTAAAAAAAACATAACACTTTTTTCAAGTTAGAGTATTGTACAATAAATTTTTATTTCTCTTTTAGATCAACATTTGGACCAAAATATTATGGTCGAAGTCGTGGTATGGGAATGTGTGTCACTACGATTCAGGTATACCCTAATTTATCACACCGCGCAAGAACAACTAGCTTAAAACATACAAATCCAAAAGAGTTGCAGGAGATTGAACAATTGAAATTACAAATGTCTATTATGCAAAATACCATAGATCTTCTTATGGATGATAGGTCACAACAAAATTCTAGGGATGATTCATCTGGAACATCAGTGGGGCAAAGGATACATCTATCACCAGACCAAGTAATAATTGTGTTTAAATCAAGTTAATAATGCTTGGATTAATTAGAATTGTTTTATATATATTTATTATGCGTGCAGTTCTTGAGAATGATGGCTTCTATTCAAAGATCAAATATAAATGAGACTACCCCAAACAACACCCCAACACCATCTCCAGCAACAAATATCAATTTGAATCAAGGTTTGGTTTCTCTCTTCTTCTATTTATTTTTGAGATTCAATTGAATGGAAAATGATTATGATATTCAATTTTACCCTTTTAAATGACTTTACATTGAAACATATCACAATCATGAAATTTTTTTTGGTCTCTTAAATAAGACTGTGCATACCTAATCTCCTTAATAATTCGCAATTGTCGTTATTTTCCATAAGTTATTCTATGCACACTATGCATGTGGAACTATTTAAGTACGTTAAGAGTCAAATCGCAAGTACAACAAAAATTCCCTCTTGAAACATGGTTAATAACTTTAAGACAGTAATATACTGAGAGATTGAGAGTTTAATGAAGTGCGATTGAATGTCTTCATCGTCTCCATTGAGTTTGAGAATTTAGATTACATCAAACTATTCTTTATTTTCAAATGGATAATGGGCATGCCCATATGGCATAGATCCACTTTCAAACCATCAATCAAATACATCTTCAGTTCTCCTCATCATTGATTTTTCCGTTGGATCAGAAGGATTTTTGTGAGTTAATTAATCGATGTTGGGCCTATGTAAATCAATTATTTTTACTGCAAAATCTTCTTCTAATTCTTGTATTGAACCATTAACACCAATTCTAGGATAGGCCGAATCATCTGATTTCCATATAGGTAAAGGTGTGCCCCAAAATCTATTGCGGCTAATTAACCAATCTTTAGCATTTTCTAACCATTTACCAAATAAATTATCTTTCACATGGAAAGGGATCCAATTATTTTGCTGATTAAGTTCTACCATCCTATCTTTAAATTGGGTGACCTTTACATTACAGGAAGGTACAGCCTTGTAGATAAGAAGAGTATCCATCCTCCAATAATGGGGATAGTAATGAATCAGTATAAAGATGCTCTAGAAGCATTTAATGAAGTTATTGATCACGATTCTAAAGATGATCGTGCTTGCAATCGTAAATGTGCTATACTCTCCAAGCTGAGTCTGTATAAAGAGGCTCTATAAGCCTATGTTAACATTTTACGTAGCACACTCCAAGATGATAAGGCTCTACAAACTTGCTTGGATATTATTAAGCTAGTAGATCATAAAGATACTTTTGCCTATTACCAAGCAGGTGATATATTGCTTCAAATAAAGCAATATCCAGAAGCTTTAGAACACTTCACTAATGGTATTAGCCTTAATCCTAAAAATGTTCAACTCTATGAGTGCAATTTTAAGGTTTTAGATAGTATGGGAATATGATGAAGCTCTGAAAGTCTTGAAGAAAATGCCACTTATGCACACTTGTACAGTAAAGGAGCAGCAACCATTTCTTTCAATATTTCATACTCATGGGCGGAAAACTATAAACGCTCTATAAGATGATAACTTATATGATCAGTCATATCACATCTTTGTGTTCTTATATGATAGGAATTCAAAGTAGAAACTAGAATGATGCTATTTTTATGGCTATATTGTATCCCAAAAGTACCTTTCCTATGATTTCCTTCAATCTATTTAGATATTGCCTTCTAAATTAAGGAAAATTCAACTACAGTACAAGTGAGAATATTTAAAGCAATAAGTAAAGGAACCACCCAAACAAGTGTCATAAGTTTGAAGATAAATATGTAGTACATCTGCTGATATAGCTAAATTGTCCTAACCATAATATAAAGACATCTTCGTTGTAAAAGAAAATGGTCAAAACTAATCCCCATAAAGTTGGTAAATTTTCAGAAGATTTTTAAGTAAATTCCCAACATATTTTAGAATAATTCGAATTCCAGTTTCTAGTGAACATAAACTTAGCATTTGATGAAGCTTAACAATAAGGTTGCAATTTTATTAAACATTTAAAGATATATTTTCATTCATAACTAGTCCGGCACAGAAATTTAGTATAGATCAAGTTTCTAATTTCTAACTTACAAACATTGATACAATTTGATGCGCTTAGAATTGCCACAAGAACTAGCAACCTCACTAAATTCATTCACTGAACCACATGACCATGGTGAATGAAATCATCAAGAATTCATACAAACTTAGAAAAGATCTTGCCTAATAATAGATATTCAAACAACCCAAAACTAATCTTAGTAGCTTGCTAGCAATCACAACTTCAAGTCCAACTTCACATTAAAGTGGAGCAATTTGGCATGCTGGCAGTTAATATCTAGCAGTTTCGCTTGTGGGCACAAACTGCTGGACCAGTAGTTTAGCACAAACTGCTGGCAGCAGTTTGTGCCCAGTTTGGCACAAATTGCTGGCAGCAGTTTGTGCCCAGTTGGGCACAAACTATTGGCAACAGTTTGGCTTGCTATCACAAACTGCTGGACCAGCAGTTTGCGCGCAAACTACTGGCTGCAGTTTGTGCCCAGTTTTGCACAATCTACTACCAGCAGTTTGGCAGATACTGCTGGCACTGTTGCCACCAATTTGGTTAAAACTGCTGCCAGCATTTTATGGATACTTATTGTGGGCTCTTTATATTTTCTTCTTCATATTATTATACTATTTTTTCAAGTTATTTATGTTAACCTTACATGCAATTAGAATAAATATTTAATCTTCTGTTTCAATTCTGTTTGTTATGCAGGCAATTGATCAATTTTATTTGTTTTGCTTAAAGTTTGAAAAGATGACGTGGGAGATGGTGTACAAATGAAGTTGAATGCTCATCAAGCTTGTTTTAATGTCAATGAAGCTAATGATTAAAGAAGAAAATTTTGAAGGCTCATAGTGCTTGTTTTGCTTCAGTTGTTTTTTTTTTTTTGCATTAAAAATAATGTATATATTGAATGATTATGTTTTTTTGCAAGTTATACTACTTGAAACAAGTTTGTTTATCATTAATGTGATCTTTTACATGTTTATACAATTCAATCTTAATGATGATGTAATATGTAGGTATTTTAATTATTTTGTTTTGTAGAACTCAAGCTCTCATTATTTGGACAACATCTTGCAAATCTCTCTTAATATATCTTAATATTACTCCCAAAAATATTTAAAACATGAAAACTAATATATTGAAATTAATATTTATAATTTTAATTAAGATTTTAGATGCTAAATTAATTTTTAGAGTTTAAATTATCATAAATTTCTATTTTTTAAAATTTCTTCCCTTAAAATGCAATGTTATGTTTTTTTAAAAAATGTTATAATAGATTTTTAATTGTGTCGACGCTTTGTAAAAAAAATCGTGTTAGAATTATTATTTTTTGACATTTTTTGAAAGTGTCACGATAGAGAAATCAATCATTACATTTTTTGAAAAGGTGTCGTGATAGAAGAACTGTCAATTATGACGTCTTTTTTGGAAAAATGACACTATTTTATAATTGCCAAGCATGACGTTTTTTTCCAAAAAAACATCACGATATACTACATTCCAATCACGAAGTTTTTTTTAAAGTGTCACAATGAGCTATGGTGATGGCAGCAATCATCATGGTTCGGTGATGTTTTTATAAACATCGCGAAAACTACCGTGACGCTTTAAAATCGTCACAAAAGTTATAAAAAACTTCACCATATAGCGATTTTGTTGTAGTGTTTAGAAGTAAGTGATTCTGAAAGTTGTTTCACTTTAGGTTAGCTAATCACCTAGAGGGTGTAAATATGTCTTTGAGGTTTTAATATATCTTTTATTGTTTTAACTTGTTCTATCTAGGGCTTGTCCTTAAATCCTGCAATCAAAGAGAAAAAAAAGCACACACAGCAAACAGCAGAATTTACAGTGGTTCCCCAATTGAGTACATCCACTTTCCCTCTCCACCTATCCAAGCTTATTTGTTGGACTCGGCACAAACTCCTCCAAATCGCTCCTAAGAGCTTACACCTCAGATCACATGGGATCTTCAAGTCTCCTCCAAGAGTCACTTCTCAGCCACAAGGGCCTACACTCAGTGGTCAGCTGACCACCTACCTCAGGCTATTAAGCACTACATTCAGGCTGGGAGAATAGCCCTACCTCAGATCCCAAAGGATCCTACCTCATAGCTTTGCAGTGCTCCTACACTCAGTGACCTGCAAGCTACCTACCTCAGCCTTATCTATAAGGCCTATAGCTCAGGCTTTTTAGCCCTACAACTTCAGGCATAAGGCCCTACTATCAGAGTTCTCCAACACTCCTGTAACTCAGCACCCCTCCAGGTACCTACTTCAGTACCCCTCCAGGCACATACAGCCCAGTGACAAGCTTGTCACCTACCTCAGGCACAAAGGCCCTACACTCAGAAAGCAGTACTCTCCTACCTCGGGCACCTAAGCCATACAGCTCAGATCCTCACTTGGATCCTACCTCAGTGCCCCAACAGGGCACCCACCTCAGTGGCAGTTTTTCACCTACCTCAGGAACAAAGTGCCCTACACTCAGATTTAGGAAACCTGAATCCTACCGGAAATAAAACAGTAATTGAAGAAAATGAAATAAATGAATCAGAGAATTAACTCTAAGTCAAGTTTGTTGGACTGAGCAGGTTTCAGTCTAGCCCACCTACTGTAGAAGGAATCAGACTTCTTCTATAACTATCACTTTATAGTGATGCACTGATGAGTAGCTTCCACCTTGTTGACAAAATGAATCAGATAAACTGCTCTGTATAGAACAACCTTGCTGAGCTTAAAGAGCTTCAGCTATTCTTTCTTGCCTTCAGGCTATCCTGATTGGACTTCAGCTTTCAATCTTGATCGAAAGTAAATGTCCAGCCGCCTCTTTCAATTTCTCTTTCGGTTCGTTTGATTTGTTAACCATAATCCTTTACTATTTCACCTTTTATATGTGTTGATTTGAATTAGCGGCACCATAGTATGTGGGTACACCAAGGATTGGCGAGCGCCAACTCCATCAAAAAGAGACAAAACATCTTTCGGCGTTGTAGCAGCTTTCCCACAACAGATTCCTTCAATTTTGACTTTGATGATGTCAGTAGTGGTCATCAAAATCTAGACTTAGAAAATATTATTGAATCCCATCAAGCATTGAGTGATGTTGAGACACTCAACGCCATCAGCCTTGGCTCTCAGCGCTTCTAGACTTAGAAAATTCCCTAGCTTTGTCTCAGCAGTTTTGTCTCAGCGGTCTCAGCGGTTTTTCATTATTAGCTGAAACAAGCCATTGTCTCAGCACTTTCTTCTTTTCTGCTATCTCAGTGGTTTTTGCACTTAACTGCCTCAGCGATTTTGTCACAGTGGTCTCAGCAGTTTTTCATTTATTAGCTGAGACAATTCTTTGTTTCAGCACTTTCCTCTTAATTAGAAGAATTGAGTGAACCTTCTTCACTCAATGCTTCTGAACATATAAACATTCCAGCTAATTTTGTTCTCAGTTGTTTACCTCTTAACTATTTCAGCGCTTCCTGCTTCATTTCGAAGAATTGAGTGAACCTGCTTCACTCAACGCTTCTGGACTTAGAAAATTTCCAGCTAACATTGTCTCTGCTGTCTCAGCTATCTCAATGCCATCTACTCAGCTGTCTTAGCTGTCTTAACACCATCTTTTCAGTTTTCTTCAGCTGTCTCAACGCTTTCTTCCCAGCTATCTCAGTTATCTCAGCAGTCTCAAAGCCTTCTTCTTAGCGGTCTCAGCGTGTATGCCTTAGATAGATTTTCTGTTTTTAGCTTGACAAGCTCTGAGCTGATCTCGATGAATCCCAAACTGAGCTCAACGAATTTTTATCTACTCAGCGCTCTCAATGCTTTTTGCCTTAGTCAATTTTTCTCTTGCTTCAGCTTGACAAGCGTTGGGTTGAGCTCGATGAACTGTAACCTAAGCTCGACGAACTTCGATATAAGTTCGACGAATTTTGTATCATGATTTTTTAAGCTTATGCTGAGTTGAGCTCGACGATCACCAAGCCGATTTCGATGAACTCTGAGCTTAGTTCGACAAAATTTGAGTTTACTGCCGAACTCATTTTTCTTTACTTGTCCAATCATAGACTACCTGCATTCATGAACTGAAGCACACATCAAATACATTATGTGTGTTTGTCATTGACCCGTTTGACTTATTACAAATCTGGGATATTGGGATCAATAGACCCAACAATCTCCCCCTATTTGAAGAAGTCAAAACAATACAGGTCATTGACAACACAACATTTCATCATAAAAAAAAATTAATAGTCGAAGTGTTACCATTTCTCCAGCCTGTGGAGAATTACTTACTCCCCCTAGCATGTTGTCATCCTTACAGTCCCACTTGGCTGTGCTTCTCAACCCTTGACTTCTTTTTCCCCCTTTTTGACTTCTGCAATAGGGAGCATACTGATAGGTTGTTCTCCCCTGTCAATCTCAGCTGTTGGGCTAGCTCCTCCTCAACATTTGCGCACCATATTCAGTATATGGAGGAAGAGCTTGTTCTACCTGCAAAATAAGCAATGCAGCATATGGTAGAAGAGAGAATTAAAGCTACACAAGATTCAACATGACCAATTCAAATTTGAAGGTGTTGAACTTAGGTTCATCTAGTGGCTTAGTGAAGATATCAGCCACTTGCTTGTCTGCGGAGACAAACTCAAGGGTGATGTCTTCCCTTTACACATGTTCTCTAATGAAATGATACTTAAATTCTATATTCTTAGTCCTGCTATGGGAGACAGGATTCCTAGCTATAGAAATTGCACTAGTAGAATCATAAAACAGTGGAGTTCTACTTATCTGAACATTATAATCTTGAAGTTGATGTTGAATCCACAGAACTGAGCACAGCAGCTTCCATCTGAAATATATTCTGACTCTGCTGTTGAGATTGCTACACTTGTCTGTTTCTTGCTGCTCCAAGAGACAAGCCTTCCACTTAGAAATTGATAGGAGCCTGAAGTGCTCTTCATGTCCTCCTTACAACCTACAAAATCTGCATCTAAATAGTCAGTTAGTTAAAATTTCCCATTCCTGGGGTACCATAGGCAAAAATCTGGGGTGCCCTTAAGATATCTCAAGATTATTTTTACAGCAGTATAGTGAGACTTTTCAGGGTAGGGCTGATACCTAGCACAAACACATGTTAAATACATAATGTCAGGCCTACTTGTTATGAGTTAGATAAGAGAACCAACTATACCTCTATACAGAGTTTGATCACCAGGCTTCCATGGATCTTCTTTGCTTATAGGCATACTTGAGCTCATGGGAGTCCTTATGGTGGAAGCATTCTCCATGCCATATTTCTTGATTATATCCCTGGTGAACTTTGATTGGGATATGGATAGACCATCATCAGTCTGTTTTAGTTGGAGTCCAAAGAAAAACTTCAATTCACCCATACTACTCATCTCAAACTTCCCCTGCATAAGTTTTGCAAACTTCCTTCAGAAGTTGTCATCAGTAGAGCCAAATATTATATCATCAACATAAATTTGGACTAGGATGATCTTGCCATTAGATTACCTTAGGAATAGGGTCTTGTCTACCTTCCCCCTTGAGAATTTATTCTTAATGAGGAAGGTAGACAATGTCTCATACCATGCTCTTGGGGCTTGCTTAATCCCATAAAGAGCTTTCCTAAGTCTACATATAGTAGTAGGAGAGTTAGAGTCAATAAAACCTGGAGGTTGCTCTATATAAATCTCTTCTTTCAAGTCTCCAATCAGGAAGGCTGACTTGACATCCATCTGGAATACCTTGAATCCCTGGAAGCCTGCAAATGCAAGGAACAGTCTGATTGCTTCCAACCTTGCAACTGGGGCAAAGGTTTGATCATAATCAATGCCTTCTTCCTGTCTATACCCTTTGACCACAAGTCTGGATTTATTCTTGATTACAATGTTATTTTCATCAAGTTTATTTCTGAAAATCCACTTGACTCCAATGACATTTAGTCCATTTGGTCTGGGAACCAGCTTCCAGACCTTGCACCTTTTGAACTGCTTCAATTCTTCCTGCATTGCGTCAATCCAGAATGGGTCTTGATTTACTTCTTCAAATTTCTTGGGCTCTTCTTGTGACATGAAGCTGGGATAGACTATTGTGTTGAGACTCCTGCCTCTTGTCTGTACACCTTGGCTAGCCTCATCTATTATCTACTCTAGAGGATGATCTCTATAATATTTGACTATTGGGAGAAGTATGACTGCTTCCTGCTGATTATCATTTTCTTCAGCATGTTGGTCTTCATTTCCAGCTTAACTTCCCTGTGCTTCCTCTGGACAGCATCCCTCACCATAATTTTCTTGCAATGCTGGGTCTTTATCTTTGATGGAGAGCTTTTCTATCATGACTTTTGTTCCTGCAGAGTTAGGAAAAGAGCTTTATAGCTTACTATTAATCATGCATGACTCATCAAACACTATATGGACAGACTCTTCTACAACTTGATTTGTCAAGTTATAGACTCTATATGCCCTACTATTGTTGTTGTACCTAAAACATATCCTCTCATAGGATTTGGTAGCAAACTTAGTCATTTTTGACTTACCATTGTCCAGGGTGAAACACTTGCAACCAAAGATCCTGAAGTAGGAAATGTTTTGTTTTCTGCCCTTCAAGATCTCATAGGGAGTCTTCTTGTGGCCTTTGGTGATAGAAGTCCTATTGACCATATGACATGTAGTGTTAACTGCCTCAGCCTAGAAATATTCAGGGAGAGAAGTGTGACTCAATAGTGTTCTCCAAGCTTCAATGAGAGTCTTGTTTTTCGTCTCAACTAACCCATTTTGTTGGGGTGTTCTTGGAGAGGAGATCTCTTGATGAATCCCTTGCTCTTCACAGAATGTAGTCATTACAGTAGACTGAAACTAAGTTCCATGGTCATTTCTCATTCTGACCACAGAGCATGCAAGCTCATTCTGAATTTGCCTGACAAAATTTTTGAAGACCTCAAGGGTTTCATCCTTTCTTCTAAGGAAAAACACCAAAGTAAACCTGGAATAGTCATCAACCACCACAAGGGTATAGACCCTCCTACCTATACTATGAACATGCATAGGACCAAACAAGTCCATATGCAGGAGATTCAAGCATCTCACAGAGTCCTTGGCCCCAATGCTCTTGAAAGAGGTCTTAGTCTGCTTACCCTTTTGGCAAGCAGCACAGATACCCTCCTTGGAGCATTTCATTTTGGGACCATTCCTAACAAGCTCATCACTGAAGAGCTGACCAATGCTCTTATAATTCAAATGAGTCAGTCTCTTATGCCACTGTACACAATATGAGACTTTCTCATCTGCAATTAGGTATATAGGGGAACTGTTATCTAAGCAAGAAAAATTCAAGCATTAAACATTCCCACTCCTAGTGCTAGTTAAAATGACACTTTGGTCACTTAACCTCTTGATGTGGCACTTATCCTTGTGGAAGAAAATGTCATAACCAAGATCACATAGTTGGCTTATGCTTATGAGGTTATGTTGCAACCCCTCCACATAAGCCACCTTTGTGATGGTGATTATGCCATTTGAGATATTACCATAAACTCTGGTTATCCCCTTGTCTGAGCCTCCAAATATGACCTTGGGTCGATTCTTTACTGGAGTGTACTCCTTCAATAGCTCCTTTGTTCCAATCATATGTCTGGAACATCCACTGTCCAAGTATCATTTAAGTTATTTGGTACTTGGACTAACCGGAAAAGAATGCAAGTCACCTTACCTTAGGACCCCACTATCTATTGGGTCCTAGGTTCACATTAGCCTTAAAATAACCATGCCTTCCTGTAGAATTTCTAACAGGTTGGCAACCTCTGGACACTGAGGGATTGTGCCAGCAATCTACAACATAGTATCCCACTTTGCCACAACAACATCAATCATAGATATTACATCTCCTTTTCTGTTCGGGACCAGCATTTGGCTGTATTGATTCCTGAATAGTGGGGAGATGTGTTGCACTATACTTCTGCCTTCTTTCACTAGTAATTTGACTGAAGGACAGTCTTTTAGCTGGCTGTGTTGGTCTTCTCTGAGAACCACCAGCTGTCTCTCTTCAGCTAATATGCATCAGATAGCATCTGAGATTTCCATTCCAGACCTGCAGAAGGCTCGCCTTGATCATAACTTTTGCTAGATGATTTAGATTATTTGTAGCAGCAATATCTTTTAGTTTTGGGGCTAGGGCACCAAAAACAAATGGTCTAGGATGGGCCATTTGGATATCCTCATGGGCAGCCTTAAAGGTTTTCACATGGCTGTACATTCCACCATGGCTAGGGCCACATTGGTCTATACTAGTGGATCTGCCATTCACCTAGTGACCATAACAAATTTCATGGTCATACATGTTAGAAGGTAGCAACACTCTCTGAAAAGGAATTTAAGGCAGGGAGACTAGAGGCACAACATGTGCATTCCCTTTTCCCTTTATTCTTGGATTTGAATGTCTAGCAGCTCTCTTAAATCCCAACCCTTTCTTACCAGCTTGGGTAAGGTGGGTATACATTACTGGTAGCACAGTGCTTGGCTTAGAAAATTTCATCACCAACAATTTCTCATTTGAGACTCTTACCACAAACTCACTGTCAATGATTTCCTTGAGCAGACCTGCATGTACAGCCATGTTAGTGAGGGCTTTTTCTTGGTCTTCACACTTGCTTTTAAGACTAAGAAGCACTTTTGCCTGCCTCTTTGCAACTAGCTTGAATTTCTTGAAAGCCTCAAGAAGTTCTCCATACTTGGCAATTATGGAGTTTACATCATCCTCGGAGTCTAAATCCCTTTCATCTCTTGATGATTGAGCTTCAGAGACTGAGTCAGCCTTATGACTAGAAATAAAAAAAATATGGTTTAGCATGTACCTAAGACTGACCACGCAGATCCACATTGCTTTCTTCATCTGTCATTGTCATTAGTCCATGGCACTGATCATCTCCTTCTTCATCTTCATCCACCTCTGAGTCACTCTCTGGGTGCGACAGAGGGGCCCTGATCCCTATTCTCGCAGTAGGGAACTCTTCAGGTTCCTCTTCAGCATTAGCAATAAGACCAATGTAAGCTTCATCTTCTTCACTGTCTGACTCATAGGAAGAGTCATACAAGGTCTTCTCCATCTTGGCCACTAGGTACTTCTCTTTCTTCTATCCCTAATGGTGATTCTTCACTCTTTCTTATCTCCTCTTTACTGGGCAATCAGCAATTACATGCCCAAGTTTGCTGCAGCAAAAATAAATAATGTTAGAGGAAGATTGTTTATTACAGTTAGGAGCATACCTGTCCTCCTTAGAAGATTTCATTCTGTGCTGAGAGGAGGAAGAAGGCATTTTGTTCTTACAATGCCCCTTCTTCATGAATTTCTAAAACTGTCTGGAGAAGGCAATAAGGTCCTCATTAGATGTATGGTTCACAGATGAGGTGGACCTGGAGCTCTCAGGTTCTGACACTCAGTTCTCCTTACTGGAGAGATCTTCCATTTGCTCTTGGTTGAAGCTTCAGCTTTGAAAGCCACAGATTCCTCCTTGCTCTGTGACTTGCTGCCCATCTCTTCTTCTTCCTTCCTTGCAGTAAGCTTCATCTCATAGGACAGTAGCTTTCCAAACAGGGTTGGAGGTGGTGTGTCAGCTAGCCTGCCCATCTCCCTGATGGCACAGATATTTGTGTCTCAATCCTTGCTGAGGGACCTGAGATATTTGTCATTCAGCTCATAGGTGTCGAAGACTATTCCATAAGTTCTCAGTTCATTAACAGTTCTGAAAAATCTTTCAAAACTTTCAGCAATGCACACGGACTTTCTTTGTCGGAATGCCTCATACTCCTAGTTGAGCATGGATTTCCTGTCATCGCTTACCTATTCTGAACCCTCCATGAACAACACTAGGGTGTCCCACATCTCCTTGGAGGTCTTGCAGTGCACCAGATTCTGGAATGTAGAATCATCTACTGCACTAGCAATGATATTTTGAGCTCTTTTGTACATTGAGGCAAGGAGGAGCTCATCCTTGTTCATTACTCCATATGATTTAGGAGTCTGGATGTTGGCATCCAGAACTGAGATCTTCTGGGGATGAAGGGTCCCACCTTGACTGTGATGTAGATCCTAGGGTCAGCAGCTTTCATGAACATCCTGACCCTTTCCTTCCAAAGCACAAACCCATCCTTTCTGCAGATTAGCAACTTCATGGATCCTAATTCCTTGTAGTTTACACCAGAGCCCATTTCTTATATTTTAGCTTACCTTGGAGGTATATACTAAGATTGTTAAATACTTTTTGATTGAACCTCCCTCTGATGCCACTTGAAAGTTATTTAACGTTAGGTTAGCTAATCACCTAGAGGGGGTGAATAGGTCTTTGAGATTTTATTATATCTTTTGATCTTTTCAAAATGTTCTATATAGAGCTTGTCCTTAAGTCCTACAATCCAAGAGAAAAATAAGCACACACAGCAAACACAAGAATTTATAGTGGTTCCCTAATTGGGTACACCCACTTTCCCTCTCCACCTATCTAATCTTATTTGTTGGACTCGGCACAAAATCCTCCAAACTGCTCCTAAGAGCTTACACCTTAGATCCCGCATGATCTTCAAGTCTCCTCCAAGACTCATTTCACAGCCACAAGGGCCTACACTCAGTGGTCAGCAGACCACCTACCTCAGGTTGTTAAGCCCAACACTTAGGCTGGGAGGATAGCCCTACCTCAGATCCTAAAGGATGCAACCTCAGAGCTCTTCAGTGCTCCTACACTCAGTGACCCGCAAGCCACCTACCTCAGCCTTATCTCGAAGGCCTACAGCTCAGGCTTTTTAGCCTTATAACTGCAGGCATAAGGCCCTAATCTCAAAGTGCTCCAACACTCCTACAACTCAGCATCCCTCTAGGTACCTACCTCTGTACCCCTCCAGGCACCCACAGCCAGTGACAAGCTTGTCACCTACCTTTGGCACAAAGTCCCTACACTCAGAGAGCAGCACTCTCGTACCTTAGGCACTTAAGCCCTACAGTCGGTTATTTCATTTTCTTCAATTACTGTTGTATTTTCTGTAGGATTCAGGTTTCCTAAATCTGAGTGTAGGGAACTTTGTGCCTGAGGTAGGTGACAAACTTTACTGAACTTTACTGAACTGAGCAGATTTCAGTCCAACCCACCTGGTCTAGAAGGAATCAGCCTTCTTCTACAGCTATCACTTTATACTGTTACACTGATGAGCAGCTTCCACCTTGCTGATGAGATGAATCAGCTAAACTGTTCTGTAGAGAACAACCTTGTTGAGCTTGAGGAGCTTCAGCTATCCTTTCTTCCCTTCAGGCTATCCTGGCTGGACTTCAGCTTTCAATCTTGATCGTAAGTAAATGTCCAGCCGTCTCTTTCAATTTCTCTTTCTATTCATTTGATTCGTTAACCCTAATCCATCACTATTTTCCCGTTTATATGCATTGATTTGAATTAACGGCACCACAGTATGTGGGCCCACCAAGGATTGGTGAGCACCAACTCCATCAGAAAGAGACAAAACATCTTTCATCGTTGTAGCAATTTTCTCACAACGGCTTCTTGCAATTTTGACTTTGATGATGTCAGCGGTGGTCATCAATATTTGGACTTAGAAAATATTCTTGAAACCCACCAAGAGTTTAGTGATGTTGAGACACTCAACGCCATCAGCCTTTGCCCTCAGTGTTTCTGGACTTAGAAAATTCCCTGACTTTGTCTCAGTAGTTTTTCATTATTAACTGAGACAAGCCACTGTCTTAGCGCTTTCTTCTTATCTGCTGTCTCAGCGGTTTTTGCACTTAAATGTCTCAATGGTTTTGTATCAGTGGTCTTAGCAATTTTTCATTTATCAATTGAGATAATTCTTTGTTTCAACGCTTTCCTCCTCATTAGAAGCGTTGAGTTAACCTGCTTCACTCAACACTTTTGGACTTAGAAAAATTCTAGCTAATTTTGTTCTCAGTTGTTTACCTCTTGACTGTCTCAGCTCTTCCTGCTTCATTTCGAAGCGTTGAGTGAACCTGCTGCTTCACTCAATGCTTCTACACTTAGAAAATTTCCAGCTAACATTGTCTCTGCTATCTCCGCTATCTCAACGCCATCTTCTCAGCTGTCTCAGCTGTCTCAACGCCATCTTCTCAGTTGTCTTTAGCTGTCTTAATGGTATCCTCCCAGCTTTCTCAGCTATCTCAGTGGTCTCAACGCCTTCTTCTCAGCAGTCTTAGTGTTTATGCCTTAGATAGATTTTTCTGGATTTAGATTGGCAAGCTTGGAGCTGAGTTCGACGAATCACAAACTGAGCTCGATGAATTTTGATTTACTCAACATACTCAGTGCTTTTTGCCTTAGTTAGTTTTTCTCTTGCTTCAGCTTGACAAGTATTGGGCTGAGCTCGACAAACTATAACCTAAGCTCGACAAACTTCGAGCTAAGTTTGACGAATTTTATTTCCTGATTTCTTGAGCTTATGTTGAGTTGAGCTCGACGATCAGCAAGCCGATTTCGACGAACTCTGAGCTGACTTCGACAAAATTTAAGTTTACTACCCAACTCATTTTTCTTTACTTGTCCAATCATAGACTACCTGCATGCATGAACTGAAGTACATATCAAATACATTATGTGTGTATGTCATTGACCCGTTTGACTATTTACAAATCGGGTATATTGTGATCAATAGACCCAACAGATTTGTACTTAATAATGGGAAGTATTATCGCACAAAGTTTAGTGAAAAATATTTTGAATGTATTTTGTAGGCTTTAGTAGTCATAGTAAGGCGTATAAGATTTTTAATAAGAAAACCCTAGTGGTATAAGAGTCTAGAAATGTTTTGTTTGATGAGACAAGCCTGCTCCAAAGCAGCTCATCTAGTGTTATTGGCGCAGATGCAGGCACCAGGTTCAAGGAACTAAGCTTGGATGAAGTGTTCAAGGAAGATGCTCCAAGCTCAGTCAAGGTCATCGATCCAAGTATGGTGGATGAAGAACTTCTAGATGAAGAACTCCTTCAACTACAAAGGATGCGCCATATGTTGCAGAACCTTGTGGCAGGAGAGCAAGAAATCGAGGCTTCAAACACCTAAGTGATCACCCAGCAGATCAAATAATTGGAGAGTCGGGCGATGGTGTTAGAACTAGAAGAGGTAGGGCTAATGAGATATTGCATCTTAGTTTTTGTCTCGAGTTGAGCCAAAGAAGTTTGAAGAACCAAACAAGGATGCCTCTTGGATATTGGAAATGCAAGAGGAACTCAATCAGTTTGAAAGATGCAAAGTTTGGGAGTTGGTGTCCAGGCCCAAAGGATAGAACATGATCAACACCAAATGGATTTTTAGAAACAAGCGGGATGAAAATGGAATTATTATCAAGAATAAAGCCAGGCTTGTAGCTCAAGGGTATAGATAAGAAGAGGGGATCGACTTCAATCAGACCTTTGCTCTAGTGGCCAAATTCAAAGCGATCAGCTTGTTTCTTCCGTATGCTGCCCTCAAAGTCTTCAAGGTCTATCAAATGGACGTAAAATCAGCATTCCTCAACGGGAATCTGAAATAGGATGTATACGTACCACAACCCTCAGGTTTTGTCAACTCTACTTTCCCTGAATATGTTTATTTTCTTAATAAAGTTTTTTGCGGCATAAAACAAGCTCCCCGAGCTTAGCATGAGACGTTGTCTAGCTTTCTTCTTGAGAACAAGTTCACAAGAGAGAAGATAGACAAGTCATTATTTCTTATGGAAGTAAAAGGCATGATTTTTCTAGTGCAAATCTATGTCGACGACATTATTTTTGGCTCTATGGAAAACAACCTTTGCAATAAGTTTTCTAAACTTATGCAATGAAAGTTTGAAATGAGCAGTATAGGAGAGATGAAATATTTCTTAGGACTTCAGGTGAAACAATCTAAAATTGAAATTTTCATCTCTCAGATGAAGTTCACCAAAGACTTACTTAAGAAATTCAGAATGGAGAACGCAACCTCGATGAGGACTCCAATGGGTTCAACTATGTCTCTGGACAAGGATGATGAATGGAAAATTTTTGATGAAACCAAGTACAGAAGAATAATTGGATCCTTGCTCCGCCGCACTGCCAATAGACCCGACATAATGTCTTTTACATGTGTGCGCACTTGATTTTAGGTGAACTCAAAGGAATCTCATTATGTCACTGTAAAGCGAATTTTTAAGATACCTTAAGGGTACACCTAATCTTGGCTTATGGTACCCAAGAAGTAATGATGTCGAGCTAATTGGATTTTCATATACAGATTTTGCAGGTAGCATGCATGACAGAAAAAGCACTTCCGGACGTGCCAATTTCTTGGAAGAAGTCTTATATCATCGAGCAGCAATAAGCAAAATTATGTGGCAACTTCAACTACTAAGTCAGAGTATATCTCTGATGGTAGTTGTTGCGCACAACTTCTTCCGATCAGGAATCGGCTTGAGGATTACAACTTCATGTTTAAAGAGATTTCAATGTTTTGTGACTCTTCTAGTGCAATAAAGATTGTAAACCATCTATTCTCTCACAGCCGGACAAAGCACATCGAAGTCAGATATCACTTCATCCGAGAGCATGTGGAGAATAAGGATATAGCCCTTAGCTGTGTCCTGATGGTAAGTAAGTTACAGATATATTCACGAAGCCGCTGGACGAGGCCAAGTTCTCATTTTTCAAAACGGAACTAGGCATGCTAAACAAGGATTCGTGAAGATGGCTAAGAAGACCATAATAGACTCGGGAAGTACCTCACAAAGCAAAAAAAATTGTCCAAGGCAAATTCGTTGAATGTATCTTATCGGAACTCGGCAATTCGTCGGATAAACATGTTGAAAGACGACGAATTTGACTCTGCGTCTGGTGAATTTCGACGAATTCCATTTAGGTCACAATTTTCTCTTATATTGGATCTTAAGAGTCACAGTTCAGGTACACGCCCTTTCCCATATCAAATTTTCTATATATATATATATATAATAAAGGGTTAGGGGTAAACCATTCCACTTTGTCGAAAGAGAATCCCGATTTCGCCGAACAACCTTCTTCCCGATGATTCGAATTCTGCACTGTTCATCGTCTTCTTCTCATTAGAGTGAATTTATTCCTCGTCGATTTGGTCAGTGCAAGCCATCTAAGTAACTTCCGATAGTGAAGCAACAATTTCAAGTCGATTCATTCAGTGATTTATTCCTGACAACTCGTTCGTCGATGATTCAGTATGTGACATCAATCCAGTTCCAATATATCAGTTTAGTCTAGAGCTGATTCCCCAAATTTTTTGTTATCTGGTTATCCACGGCACCTCATAGCACCAGTGGACTGCTACGAGGTTGAGAACTTGTTCGAACTAGGTTTGCAGCAGTGTCAGACGAGTTCAGGAATGTTATATTGATGTTGGAAACATCCAGCCTCTCTTTAGTCCTCGAACACCCATGCAAGGTCTTGGATAAAGATGTTCTTGAATTCTTTCATAATGTAATGCTTCGACATAAATATTCACTTATCAAGAGTAGAGTTCGTCAGATGAAAGTTATGATGAAAGCTTCACTCCTCACCCGGCTCTTGGGGCTTCTGACTTGTGATGAAGCCGATCACCTCAAAGAGGAGGACTATACAAGTGCAATGTTGTTCGATGGATTGCCAAGAGGCACCAAAACTGTTAAAAGAAAAGGTTTGAATGAGGAAGGAAAGCTGTTGTTAGATATTATTGGAAAAGTGTTGTTATGCAAAACTAATTCCCATGACTACCTATCTTCAGAGACGTTCAAGATTCTTGTGGCAATCATCTGCCAAAATAAAATGGATTGGGGTGCAATGTTGTTTGAAAAGATCAAACACAGTCTCCACGCCCCCAAATTTTGGATGTACTGAGTCTCTATCTTAACCAGATGGACAAAGATAAGTTTGATATGCCTAAGGGTGTCCCAATCCACCACCTGAAGAAAATTGACACATCCACCTTCTCCAGGTAGGACAGGAGGATCCAGATGCTAGGGGAGCCAGAGATGTGCCTAAGGTTGAAGAAGAGGATGTTCCTGTTGATAGGATTCCTACTTCCACCCCGAGTGAGATTCCTGAGAGACTAAATGCAGGAAATGAGGGGAAGCCAACTGATACACAAGTGGCTACTGAGTTAGTGGCCTTGAGTATTCCTTCAGATGCAGTTTCAGATGTACTGCATAGTCATGAGCCAAAGACACCAGTCCAAACTACAGAGGTGTCAGTCTCAGTGTCAGTTCCAGCAGTTGCAGTTCCATATGAAGAGTTAGTTGATTTGTTATTTGAGGTTGCTGCCATAGGGCTTGCTGCTGCTGAGTTTGTGGTTGATATGCCAAAGGATGAGACTGTTGATGATGTTTCATTCTCTTCTGATCTTGAGGGTGATGATGTTGAAATTTTTGAAGTGAAAGTGGGTGAATGGAGCATTTGGACCTATCCGCGCAGAATACGCAGATAGGGTTGGCGGACTGCTAGTTCGGCATGGATGTTGCAGACAGTTTGTTCTGTAGCGGTCTGGGCGGTCTGTTCACATGGACTACACAGACAGCATCGGTGGTTAGCCAGGTCGGCTTGTGCTCAGTAGTCAGTTGGATCCCAGGAAGTAACCGAGCGGATAGAAACTCTAGCTGCGGAATCCGCCAAGAAGCGTACTGATGAACTGGATCTCGGCGGACCGGTTTGGCAGTTGCCTTGGTCTTGCTCTGGTGCAGCAGTAAGTGGAAGCCGCGGAGACCGCCAGTCAGTGCGGACTGATACTGGAGTTCGCCAGGACAGGCGGATTGGATCCAGTGTCCGCCAGTAAGTGCAGATTGTACCTTGTGGCCAGTGGTGTGGACTTGGTTGGTTCAGAACAACGTCCATGTTTGGCTCAGCCCGGGAAGATCACGTAGTAGAGTGCAGACTGCTCCTCAGTGCGTCAACCTCGGCAAAAGTACAAGTGCCTTGGTTGTGAGTTTGGGGATAAGCGGACTGGAGATTGTGTTCCTAACTACGTGCGGATGGGAGTTGGAGTTTGCTGAGACTGGTAAGTGTATTGTTGATAAGGCTATAGACTTGGGATATGCAGATTGGTACAGTCTGCGGGATATGTGGACTGGAGGAGTCTACAAGGTATGCAGACTGGGATGTCTGCAGGGATATACAGGCTAGAGATATCCGCAGTATGGGCGGACTGAAGCCGGGTATCCACTGAGTCCGGCAGGTACCTTGGTGGCGAGGCTATGAGCTCGGGATAAGCGGGCTGGTGTTGTGTCCGCGGATTGGCAGACTGTTGCTGCGGAGTCCGGCTGTAGTTGTCCTGGCTTTGTCCTTGGCGACAAGGCGGACTGGTATTGCTGTCCGGCCTTGGTGATGTCTTGGCGGCTTGGTCTTTGGCGACAAGGCAGACTGTCGATTGTGTCCGGCCTTTGAGAAGCTAGGCGTACTGGCTATCTTGCATAGGTGCGGCGGACTGGTATGTATTTGCGGACTACGGAGAAGTCTTGCTGCGAGATATGGTGGTAATCTTATCGGCTATGGCAGTGACCACACTCATCATCGTGCCTATAAATAGGACCCATGTCACATCAGGATAAACAACCTCAGGAAGTAAGTGAACAGTAACTTGAGCCCGTATAGGTTGCTACAGACTGCCTTTTGGTGTCCGCGTAGTTTGGTTGAGTTGACTTGGTTATGCTGTGCAGGTTGTGCGGATAGCACTAGAAAGCCAGGACTTGGCTCTGATTGCGGTCAGGGATATTGCGGAGTCTGCGGTTAAGCCATAGGCGGAAAACATAAGGTCACAGACAGCGACCAGATGGTCTTCTCTTTGGCAACTTGGTTCGGGGTTCAATAAGTCGCTTTCTTCAGGCGGACTGTTCTATTCGTCATCGCAGCTTGTGCGGTCTGGCGGCTAGGCGACCTCGCGGTCAGGCGGCTTGCAGATCGGCAGCTAGAACTAGCATTGGAATAAGGGGTAGTCCGTACGGCATGGGTTGTGGTTTGGCGACCTGGCGGACTGAGCAGACTCCACAGTAGTAGACCAGAGGCTTGTGTTTGAGTCCGCGTAGCTTGTTTCTCTTATCTTGTTTTGTAGCCTCTGCTTTCCCTTTGGTGGTTGTTTGGTGAAGCATGTCTCGCCATGTATGTCTCGCCTTGTGAAGAGGATTGCTGTTATCAATAAGACACTTGTGCTACTTGTGTTGCAGGTTGATTGACTTCAGTTGAGATAACCCCTACTCACTCCAGGTTCCAGGGTATTTTTCGCGTGATCGAGGTGTGATCTTGATAGTGCTGAGAATATTAATTTGGCATCAGGCTATCTTGTTGACCACCTGGAGAATTCAACATGATAGTAGTGTCATGTTGTTGAATTTTAACATGGTATCAGAGCCGGACTGAAGTGGTTAAGCAGTGATCAACTGAAGTGGTTGTTACTCCTTGAAGAGGGAACTAGTGGTTAAACCATGGTAAGTTGTCTTGGAATTGATCTCCTTACAGAGACGAACTTTGATAGGTTGAAGTCTTCTATGGAGAGCTTTCTTCTTAGCGAGGACCTTTGGGAGGTTGTATGCGGAGCCGAAAGACAAGAGGCTACTGTTGGCAATGCTGAAGAGATGAGAGCTTGGAAGGAGACAAATGCAAAAGTGGAGTCTATTCTCAAGCAGGTGATCTCATCGGAGCTCTTGGACCACATCAGTGGATGTCGGCCAGCTGCGATGGTTTGGACTTCCCTTGCTGGGTTGTTCAGGAAGGATATGAAGGTTGTTGCAGAGGATGGTCCTTCTACTTCATATCAGTAAGAGTGGAGTGTTTCTCCTAGGCATGATGGGAAGAGGAAGGAAGGACCAAGGTGCTATAAATGCAAGCAGCATGGTCATCTCAGGCAGGAGTGCAAGGTTGTCTTGCTCTCAGCGAACATAACTCATGTTGGAGGCAAGGAGAAGAACTTAGTTGGGTCTTCAACAAGTTCTAGTGCTGATCGGATGAAGTCCAGTGATAGTGCAGCTATCTATCATGAAAGACTGGGGCATGTAGGTATGGACAAGCTGAACGCAATAGCGGGAAGAAGACTTGTAAGAGGCTTTCCTAGATTGTCATCCTATGGCGATGGTCAGGGGTGTGCGGGATGTCAGCAAAGTAAAGCTTATCGCTTTATGGTTGATAAGGCACAATCCAGGTGTAAAGTACCTTTGGAGGTTGTCCATTGTGCTCTGGTTGGACCGACCATCACCGCCAGTCTTGGAGGCAGCAGGTTCATGCTGATATTTTTTGATGACTATTCAAGGTATACTTGGATATACTTCAAGAAGAAGAAGTGAAACATGATGAGCTTGTTTGTTGAGTTCAAGAAGCTTGTGGAAGGCCAGCTTGGCCAGCGGATCAAGAAGTTGAGGATAGGTATTGGTGGTGAGTTTGGCTCAACCGAGTTCTCAAACTTTTGCAGGAAGCAAGGGATCTGAATGGAGCTTTCTTGTGGACATTCTTCACAGCAAGGTAGTGTTGCAGCTCGGATGATCTGATAGTTAATGGAGACCTGCAAGTGTTGTCTTTAGATTAAAGGCATTCCTAAGGCTCTTTGGGGGGAAAGGATGGCATGTACTGCTCACGTCATCAATCGGATGCCACTTAGTCTGATCTATGTGAAGACTGCTTATGAGCTGATGTTCAGGGTGGAGCCCAGTGTAAATCACCTACGGGTTTTTGGATCTACCTGCTACATACACTCTCCGGGTGCTATCACGACGAAGCTAGTCTTTGTTGGTTTTGATGAGCAAAGGAGAAGATGGAGGTGTATGGATCCTGCGACGAAGAGGCTCATCGTGTCGCGAGACATTATCTTTGATGAGTTGATGTCGTATTGGGGTAGCTCTTATGTGGAGCTAGAGTTGAGCAGGTTAGATGCTGGGCTGAAGGAGGCTACACTAAGGTTCAGGTGGAGCTGCCTAAGTCACCAGGAGCTCCAGGTTGTTCTAGCTCTGGGGCAAAGGTGTCAGGGTCAGGAAGCAGGGGGAGCGATGCTCCGGGTACTTCTGGCTCGAAGGAGGAGGCTTCCAGTTCAGGAAGCAGGGGGAGCGATATTACATGTAGTTCTTGTTCGAGAGCAGAGACTTCTGATTTAGGTAGCAGGGGGAGCGTTGCTCCAGGTGCTCCTGGTTCTAGTGAGGAGGCGTCATGTTCAGGAAGCAAGGGGAGCATTGTTCCGGGTTTGCCAGGGAATAGAGCTGGTTCAGGAGCAGCGGAGGTGGTTAGCCATGATCAAGTTCTTCGGAGATCGAAGAGGATCTGTAAGCCACCAGCTAGATATAGTGAAGCGAACACAGTGGACTTGGTCCCATGTTTTCTTACAAGCCCTCAGATCGAGCGAGTACCTTCTGGCTATGATGACCCACTAGAATCGAGGAGGTGGTTGACACCAAGGCTGAAGAGGTGACTTCTCTCAGAGGTATTGAGGCTTGGGCTATTGTTCCTAAGGTAGTTGGTGGTACTCCTTTGATGCATGAGTGGAGGTTGAAGCTGAAGAAGAAGATAGAGGGAAGCATGGCTCTTATAGGAGATGCTGGAGGGCTCCCACATTGTCCATGAAATGCGGGGCGGGGACTATGCCTTGGACATTTCTTCATAGATGCTATCGGATGGACCAGGTGCAAGGTTACTGGAGCTGCTGGAGTTATTCACCACTTCTCACTTCAAGCAGGTGTGTTGAAATTTGTGAAGTGAAAGTGGGTGAATGGAGCATTTGGACCTATCTGCGCGGACTACGTGGACAGGGTTGGCAGACTGCTAGGTCGGCATGGATATTGCAGACGGTTTGTTCTGTAGCGGCATGGGCGGTCTGTTCGCGCGGACTATGTGGACAGCAGTGGCGGTTAGCCAGGTCGGCTTGTGTCAGTAGGCAGTTGGATCCCAGGAAGTAAACGGGCTGATAGAAACTCTAGCCACGGAGTACGGCAAGATATAGAGTGACGAACTTGAGCTCGGCAGACCGGTTTGGCAGTTGCCTTGGTATTGCTCTGGTGCAGCGGCAAGTGGAAGCTACGGAGACCGCCAGTCAGTGCGGATTGATACTGGAGTTTGCTGAGACAAGTGGATTGGATCCAGTGTCCGCTAGTAAGTGCGGACTGGCCCTTGTGTCCAGTGGTGTGGACTTGGTTGGTTTTGAACCACGTCCATGCTTTGCTCAGTCTGGGGAGATCGCGCAGTAGAGTACGGACTGCTCTTCAGTCCGCCAAGCTCGGCAGAAGTACATATGCCTTAGTTACAAGTTTGGGGATAAGCGGACTGGAGGTTGGTTCCCAACTGCGTGCGGACTGGAGCTAGAGTCCACTGAGTACGGTAAGTATCTTAGTGACAAGGCTATGGACTTGGGATATGCAGACTGGTGCAGTCTGCGGGATATGCAGACTGGAGGAGTCTGCAAGGTATGCGGACTGGGATGTCTGCAGGGATATACAGGCTAGAGCTGTCCGCAGTATGGGCGGACTAAAGTCAGGTGTCCACTGAGTCCGGCAAGTGCCTTGGTGGCGATGCTGCGGGCTCGGGATAAACGGGCTGGTGCTGTGTCTGCATATTATCGGACTGTTGCTGCGGAGTCCGGCTGTGGCTGTCCTGGCTTGGCCCTTGGCGGCAAGGCTGACTGCTGTTGCTGTCCGGCCTTGGTGATGTCTTAGCGGCTTGGTCTTTGGCAACAAGGCGAACTGTCGATTGTGTCCGGCCTTGGAGAAGCTAGGCGGGCTGGCTATCTTGCATAAGTGCGACGGACTGGTATGTATCCGCGGACTACGAAGAAGTCTTGCTGCGGAATATGGCGGTAATCCTATTGGTTAGGGTGGTGACCACACTCATCATCGTGCCTATAAATAGGACCCAGGTCATATCAGGATAAACAACCTCAGGAAGTAAGTGAACAGTAACTTGAGCTCATATAGGTTGTTTCGGAATGCCTTTTGGTGTTCGCGTGGGTTTGTTGAGTTGACTGGATTGTGTTGTGCAGGTTGTAAGGATAGAGATATAAAAGCCAGGACTTGGCTCTGATTTAGTTCAGGGACAGTGCGAAGTCTGCGTTTAAGCAATAGGTGGAAAACAGCAGGTCGCAGACAGCGAACAGATGGTCTTCTCTTTGGCAACTTGGTTCGAGTTTCAATAAGTCGCCTGCTTCAGGCGGACTGTTCTATTCGGCATCGCAGCTTGTGCGGTCTGGCGGCTAAGCGACCTCGCGTTCAGGAGGCTTGCAGATCGGCAGCTAGAGCTAGCATTGGAATAAGGGGTAGTATGCTCAGCATGGGTTACGGTTTGGAGACCTGGCAGACTGAGCGGGCTCCACAGTAGTAAACCGACGGCTTGTGTTTGAGTCCGTGCGGCTTAATTCTCTTGTCTTGTTTTTGTAGTCTCTGCTTTCCCTTTGGTGGTTGTTTGGTGAAGCATGACTCGTCATGTATGTCTTATCTTGTAAAGAGGATTGTTGTTATCAAGAAGACTCTTGTGCTACATGTGTTGCTGGTTGATTGACTTCAGTTGAGATAACCCCTACTCACTCCAGGTTTGTTGGAACACCCTAATACTAATTTGGGTCAGGATCACTATGTCTCTAGGAAACCTGTTTTTGACCTCCTGTATAGATCTAAAGGTCAATTAGAATTGAGTCTAAGGGTTAGAAGTCTAGGTTTGGAAGCTGCCCTCAAGACCAAGGATTTTTCAGTTTGAGACTAAGTCATATCGTCGAGCTCAGCACGACGATTCGTCGAACTCCAATCGACGATCGTCTAGCTCAACTGCGATAGATCGTCGAACTCCATTCAACGATAGCCGAGCTAAACTTCAACAAATCGTCGAACTCCATTCGACGATCTGCGAGCTCAGTTCGACGATCTTGACTCAGTATTGGATCTCTATCTCTGAGCTCAATTCGACGATCTTTGAGCTCAGATCGACGATTTTTGTTGCTGTCTAAGTCCAAATCGCTGAGCTCAGTTCGACGATAGCAGAGCTCAGTTTGACGTTTTCTGATGAGTTAAAGGATTTTTCAAGATTCAAATTCAGGACAGTTAAGGAGTTATTCAGCAATTAATTCAGAAGATTTTCTAGCCGTTTTCATTTATTTCTGGACCAAGTTTCAAGGGATTATCAAGGAATGTTTCTTTGGACCTTCCTCCAGAAGACAACTGCAATTAAAGATGCAATTAATGACAGGCCAACGACTATTCTTGACAGAGGATGATTTTCTATTCAGTACCAGAGAATAAAAGACAAGATTTTTGAATCTCTCTATCACTTAGAAATCAGACACATACAAGAAGAACAAAAAAAAATATTCTATCTCAAAGAATTCTCTCAGGAACACACATCCAAGGAGATCAACCATCTGAAATCTTCTGATCTCTTGTGATTCAAGTGTTCAAGGCCAACATCTTTCAAAGACTCCAGACACATAACATTTTAGCTGTTGCTGAAATCATCATTTGCTGGAGATCAACTTCTGAAGGCCTATCACCCTACAGCAAAGCTTAATTTCCTGAACATCTCAAGGACTCAGGGGGAGCTTTGACACCATCAAATCCACATAGTCTTCTCAGCTGCTTTGAGAAAGAGAAGACTTTTATAACTCTCTCATCGCCATCTCTGTAAAGGGTTTTTCAAACTCCCTTCAAAAGTTTGTGCTTGGTTTTTGAGCACCTTGTCAAAAGCTCATTGGTGGCAAGACACCTGATCAAAAAATCTGATTTGGTTTTTGAGCACCTTATCAAAAGCTCATTGGTGCCCAGGACACCTGATTAACTCATCCTGCAGTGGATTCCTACCTAGGGTGGTAGAAGAGTGGATGTACCCAAGTTTATGGGAACCACTATAGCTCCTTGTGTCTTCTGGCTTGCTTAGCTTAATCTTTTGTTTCTGGCTATGATTGTTTTGTGATTAGTTTATATCTGTGATTAATTTCTGTTGTAGGTTAATTTGTGATTAGATTTAATAGTTGCTTCCCTGTTCACTCAGATTACAACAATTGTTGTAAAACGTTTTCAAGCACCATATACTCTATTCACCCCCCCCCCCCTCTAGAGTATATCAGATCTAGATGCACTTTCAATTGGTATCAAAGCCAGGTTGGTTAAACATATCACACCTTGGTGGTTGCACAGGCTAACACCTGAACCCAAAGATTCCTAGTTAGATCTATTTTCTTTTGAGTTTATTATTAGATTTTGTTTTCACAAATCATGGCCCAAAACAAAGATTATGCTAGCACCAGACCTCCAATGTGCAATCTATCCAAGTTTGTACTTTGGAAAGCAAGGATCAGATTATACATGAATTCTATTACGAGGATATTTTTAATTCTGTTTTGACAGTTTGCCCAAGACCTCCAGAGAACTCAAGTACAAATGCTGTTCCACCTCCATCAGGAACAGATGCTGATATTAAGAAGTGGAAGGTAGCTGATGCCAAGGCCATGAACATTCTAGCCCAGACCATGTCTGATGACATCTTTCAAAAGGTGGCTGAATGCAATTCAGCAAAAGAAATCTGGGATAAACTCTCTGAAATAGTCTCAGGCTCAGCTGATGAGAGAAAGGACAGGAGATCCCACCTCATCTCCCAATATGAGAATTTCAAGAAGGGAGAAGCTGAGTTAGTTGGAGATATGTACAACAGGCTCAGACTAATAGCCAGTGAACTCAGGACTTTGGATAAGGAGATATCACTAACTGAACTCAATGACAAAATTCTAATGTGCTTCCCTAGCACTTGGGATTCAAGAATTTCGCCAATCAAGGATGCTAGAAGTTTGAATGAGATCACCACAGAAGCTCTATTGGGTAAGTTCAAATCTTATGAGCTACTCATCAAGAATAGAGAAGAAGAACAGAAGGCTGCCTCACCAGCCACAAGAAAAGAGAAGACAATAGCCTTCAAGGCAACTGAAGATCAGCCTGAAGACAAAGTCACAGGCAATGATGAACAGCTCAGTCTGTTGGCCAAAAGATTCTACAAGATGGCCAGAAAAGACTTCAGAAGGAGATCATACAAGGAGCATGATAAGCCAAGATATGATAAGTCAATTAATAATAAGGAAATTGTCTGCTTTGGTTGCAGGAAACCAGGGCACATTGTTCCTGACTGTCCAGAAAATAAAAACAAGGACAGAAGGGACAAGAAAGAAAGAAGAAAGGAGAAAGACTCCAAGAGGAATGGAAATGGCAAACCCTCCTCAAGCAAAAATAAACACACAAGAAAGGGGTTTGTTGCTGAATCCTGGAGTGAAACTGAAGAGGAATCAGAAGCCTCATCCAGCTCCAGTGATGATGAAGATGATGCAGAAGAGAAGGAGTTCTACATGATGGCAATCAATGCCTCACAACATAATTCAGATGAAGAAGAGTCAGAGTCAGATTCAGAGACTTAACTTGAAGAAGATCAGGTAATTAGTTCATTTGATTTCAATTCAGAGGACTTTAAATCTGAGTTTAAAGCTTTATGTTTAGACCTGCTAAAATCTGAGAAAGAAATTATCTCTCTCAGAAATCATTTATCTGAACATAACACCTTAAAGTCAGAAAACCTCAAACTCTCTTAGGAGTTGGAGTGTTGTAGGGAGCAGATAGCTTCACTGAAAGGTGAGCTATCTGAGGCCAAGAAGCTTGAAGAATCCCTTAATGGGAGAAGCATCAAGCTGATGGACATCACAAGCACAGTGAACTCCAGATTTAATAGTATACTGGGCTTGGGTGCTTCATCCATCCAACCCATAGTTCTAACAACTCCAATCAAGTTCATTTCTGATAAAGGAAAGGGAGTTGTAGAGGTAGCTAGGAAAAATTCTGATCTGCCCAAGAAAACTAAGTCCCAGCAGAAATCGTCGAACAGAGCTCGACGATCGCCGAATGAAGATCGACGATCTCAGGCAAAATCGTCGAACTCAGGTCGACGATCTCAAGTTCCTGAACTCTGCCATAGTAGACCGTCGAACGGAGCTCGACGATCTGACTCAAGATCGTCGAACGCAGCTCCACGATCGTCGAACAGAGATCAGAGCTCTGGAAACTCTTTCAAGGGCAAATCAAAATCCAATCCTATGGGTCCTTCATCCCAAATCTTTAACCCTTATACTGAATGGATTATACCTCCAAGGAGATATCATCCTGAAGGTTATAAGAGTTAACCTGGGATGTCTTTTATTTCAGAGTTTAAAGGTTATCAACCTAGGCCCAAGGTAAACTGGGTCAAAAACAAATGAATTATCTTATGTGCAGGTGAAGACCTATCCAACATCTAACCAGCAATGGTACTTGGGTAGTGGGTGCTCTAAGAACATGACAGGAAATAAGGACAACCTCACATCCTTTAGAGCCAAGCTTGGACCCAAAGTTATCTTTGGTGATTCAAACTTTGGACAAACTAAAGGATATGGTGCAGTCCAGATTGGATCAGTAACATTCAAGAAGGTAGCTTATGTGGAAGGACTGAAGCACAACTTAATAAGCATCAGTCAGCTATGTCATGAAGGCTACCAGGTGACCTTCAGCAAAGCATTATGCAAGATCAAGTCAGAGGACAACACAATAGTGTTGACAGGTAAAAGGAAAGGTAACATCTATCTAGTAGATTTTCTTTCAACAGATGTAGATATTTGCCAGTTCAATTCTGTCTGTAGACCTAATATTTTATGGCATAAGAGGCTAGGACACTTAAACCTTAGAACTATTGCTAGGCTATCCAAGGACAACCTTGTTAGAGGACTACCTTCTGGCCCCAACAAGAAGGAAGGACTCTGCAGGGCTTGTCAATTAGGCAAGCAAACTAAAAACAGTTTTAAGTCACTTAATAAGAGTGATTCACCTAGGATATTGTATCTGTTACACATGGATCTTTTTGGACCCATCACAGTACAAAGCCTAGGAGGGAAATCTTACACTTTAGTAGTTGTAGATGACTTCTCTAGATTCACTTGGGTGTTCTTTCTGAGGAAGAAGTCTGATAACTTTAAGTGTTTGACAGAGTTTCTCAAATGTATACAGATTGAGTTCAATACTCATATTGCCTTGATCAGAAGTGATCATGGGATAGAGTTTGATTCTCTTCTTATGCAAGAGTTCTGTCAGAGTGAAGGGATCAGGCATACTTTCTCAGCTCCTAGAACTCCTCAACAAAATGGGGTAGCTGAAAGGAAAAATAGAACCCTTATTGAATCTGCCACTACATTGTTGGCAGATGCTCACCTTCCTTTATCCTTCTGGGCAGAGGCAGTGAACACCTCCAACTATGTGCTGAATAGAAGTTTGATACATAAACTAAAGGGAAAGACTCCCTATGAATTACTCAAAGGGAAGAAACCTAAAGTTGATTATTTTAGAGTTTTTGGTTGCATCTGCTATATACATAATAATGACAAGAAATATTTAGCAAAATTTCAAGCTAAAGCTGATGAAGGAGTGTTTCTGGGATACTCCAAGATCAGTAAGGCTTATAGGGTGTATAATAAATCATCTCCAAAAATTGAGGAATCTGTTCATATATCATTTGATGAATCAAACATGTCTTTCAAGGAGAAGATCTCTTCTACCATAGAACCTTTGCAGGAACATTCTCTTGTTGAAGACTTGAACAAGTTACAGGTTACCCAAAAGGATGAAAGCAGTGAAGATGAAGAAAGTATTCAACACATTGAAGAGAAACAACCTGAAGTGCCAGTTGTTGTACCACAAGAGGAAACAACAACACAGGTTGGTGAATAATCAACACCCCCTGTTGATTTAGTAACATCAAGAGATCATCCAATTTCCCAAATAATTGGAGACATCTCAGCTGGTGTGCAAACTAGAAATCAGGTCAACCAAAACCTGTTGCACACTTGCTTCCTATCTCAAATTGAACCTCAGTCCATTCAAGATGCAGAGCAAGATCCACACTGGATCATTGCAATGCAAGAAGAGTTGCATTAAGTTGAAAGGAACAAAGTGTGGGAACTAGTGCCAAAGCCTAAGGATCACTCCATTGTTGGAACAAAGTGGGTGTTCAGAAACAAACTGGATGATCAAGGAGTAATTGTAAGGAACAAGGCAAGGCTAGTTGCTCAAGGATATTCTCAAGAAGAAGGAATAGACTATGATTAGACTTTTGCACCAGTTGCAAGATTAGAAGCCATCAGAATCTATTTAGCTTATGCAGCACATAAAGGATTCAAGGTATATCAGATGGATGTCAAAAGTGCATTTATAAATGGAGACATCAAAGAAGAAGTATATGTCAGACAACCTCCAGGTTTTATCTCTCCAACTTATCCTGATTATGTTTTTAAATTGAACAAAGCATTATATGGTCTCAAGCAAGCTAATAGAGCATGGTATGAGACCCTAGCATGCTTCCTTTTGGAAAATGGATTTATAAGGGGTAGAGTAGACAAAACTCTTTTCATTAGAACCCATAAGCACCATACCCTACTAGTACAGATTTATGTAGATGATATTATTTTTTGTTCTACTGATTCAAAATTGTGCAGAAGGTTTTCCAACCTAATGTATTCTAAATTTGAAACGAGTAGCATGGGTGAGCTATCCTTCTTTCTAGGATTGCAAGTCAAACAACATGCTGAAGGCATCTTTATTTCTCAAACCAAGTATGCAAATGAATTGGTTAAGAAATTTGGCATGTCTGAAGCATCTTGTATGAAAACACCTATGCCTAGCAATGTTGTATTGGATGCTGATGAACATGGGAAACCTGTTAATCAGACAACATATAGAGTAATGATTGGCTCTTTACTGTACCTAACAGCTAGTAGACCAGATATAATGTTTGCTACATTTATATGTGCTAGGTTCCAAGTAAGCCCTAGAGAGTCACACCTAACATTAGTAAAGAGGATTCTCAGGTATGTTAAAAGTTGTCCAAATCTAGGTATCTGGTATCCAAAAGATTCAGCATTTGATTTAACTGGATTTTCTGATGCTGATTATGCTGGATTCAGAATTGACAGGAAAAGCACCAGTGGAACTTGTCAGTTCCTTGGTGACAGACTTGTCTCTTGGTTTTGTAAGAAACAAACTTCTGTGTCAACTTCAACTACTGAAGCTTAATATATGGCTGCAGGCAGTTGTTGTTCACAAATCTTGTGGATTCAAAACCAACTCCTAGACTATGGCTACAACTTAGAGGAGTCTAAAATCTTTTGTGATAACACCAGTGCTATTTCTATAGCTCAAAATCCAGTCCTCCATAGTAGGACAAAACACATAGAGATTAGGCATCACTTCTTAAGGGATAATGTTGAAAAGAATAAAATTGAACTGCAATATATCCCAACTGACTTACAAAGGGGAGATATTTTCACCAAGCCCTTGGATGAAAAGAAACAGACCTTCTTCCTAAATCTGTTAGGAATGTTAGATGGAGGAAGTCTTAAATAATATCCAAGATTTTAAAAGTTTAAAAATTGACCAAGACTAGGCAAACATCTTGATTTTTCTTAGTGTCTAGAGTTTTTCTGGTCTCTGAACTGCGCTCGACGATTTTCCCCCAGATCGTCGAACGGAGATTGACGATTTCCGAAATCGTCGACCTGAGTTCAGCGCTTCTTAGATAGTCTGAACTATCTCTTCCGGTCAATGATCGTCGAACGGCGCTCGACGATTTTGTTCTCTGAACGATCGTCGAATAGAGCTCGACACTCTCCAATATCGTCGAACGGAGATCGACGATATTGAAGACTCTTCAGATTCCTTTAGAAGCCCCGATCATCGAACTGAGTTCAACGATCTTTCCTTTTCTGCGTCGAACCCTAATATAAAATTCATTTTTTGCCGTCGTTCTCCTTTTGCGCTTTTGATTTCTCTGCAAAAACTTTCTTTCCCTCCAAACATTTCTGCACTTGGTCGTTTTGTTTGTTGAATCTTTGCAGGTAACCATGGCCATTTATGTTGCTGTTCTTGCCGCCATGAAATTTGATGCCGACTTTGACATTGACATGGAGTCTTTCAGCACAACAGATTAGGTTTTCCATGACATCTTGGAGTTGTTCAAAGAGCAGAAACTTGCTACAATCATGAGCACAAGGATTAAACTTGTTGCTGATGAGATTAAAGAGTGGGTCTACACTGCCCACAACCAGGATCAAAACACAATCATTGGATCAATTTATGGCATCCAGGTACCCTTGACCCCAGCAATTCTGACAGAAATTTTTGAGTTAAGCTCTGGTGGAGATTCTGCTGATTTATCTGGATAAGAATATGCTGACTTGCTTGCAAGAATGGGTCATTCTGAGGCTAACCCTAGCAAGCTGCTGAAGAATAATCTGTCTGTGGAATATAGATTCCTGGCTGATGTAGTTGGAAAAGTCCTATTGGCTAAGCACTCTGCCCATGATACTATTTCCAGGTATCAGCTATGCTTAATGGGAGCCATAGTGGACAAGAAGAATTTGAACTGGGGAGAGGTCTTCTTTGACCTAATCAAAAAGAAAATTAATAGGAGTTTTGTGAATTTTGGGAGGATTTTAGGCCTTTTTCTTCAGAACAGATGCCTTGCATTGGTGGTATCTTCTGGGATACACATTAATGCTTCAATGAGACTGTCCTGTGCCCTATTTGGTAAATGGGACAGGCAGATCACCAAGCCCAGCAGGCCCTCTTCCAGCACACCTTCAGGCACCAGGACTGTTATAGTCACTTCCCCTCAGGTCTCTGCCCCTGCAGATGACCTGCCTGCTACTGCCTCTCCTCCTCCTCCAATTCCATCTTCTCAAATTCCATCCACCATTCAAACTTCATCCACTATCATGATCTCCAGCCCATCTCCAACATCAATACCATCTCCAATTCCAACTGTCACAGAAGAACCATTCCATCCATTATACTCCTACTCTCAACCAGACTCTGCCACATCACCCTCCATTCCCTCATTCACTCTTATTGATGATTCCTTTATGGATGACTCACCCTCCTCACCTCCTGTGCTGCCCTCCTCAGCAACATCTTACCAAGACCTTCTACAAGAGATTATTGATCAACCCACCTTCACACCATCTATCTCAATCCCCTTGTATTCCATCACCACTTTCCCCACACCTCAACCATCTCTTCCCCAATACACTAGCTCTCCACTACCATCACCAGTAGCTCCACCTCCATCCTCTACCTCTGCTCCAGTCACTACTGAGCAAGTAGATCTTCCAGCCCTAGCTGACAGGATATATGAATTGCTAGCCCCTAGGCTATCTCTTCTCTTGGAGACCTCCTTGGCTCCATTACTCCAGTTAGTGGCAGCTCTTTCTGCCAGGTTCTCCTCCTTATTCCCTCAGGCAGCCCCTTCAGCAGTGTGCCTTGATCCAGCTTTGTCTGAATCTAGGCAGGGGGAGATGCCCTATGAAGTGAGCTTGCCTGCTGTGTCTTCTGTTTCTTCAGTTGTTGCTGCTGCTGTTGCTCTTCAAGCTCCAGTTCCCCTTCCAGTTGCAGTCTTTCCAGTGGACATCAGGTCCTTGCTCTCAGTGTTTGATTCAATGTATTTCAGTTGTCTGCCAGAGAAAGCTTGTTTTCCAGAGAGAGTTGTTATCCAGCCCCCAGAGGATCTCTCCAAGGCCCTTGTGCCCTTTTCATGTTGTGATACCAGCATTATAACTTCCTTTGTCCATTCAGTATATGTTGCTGCTACTCCTGCTGAAAGCAGTGTTGATGTTTCTGATGTTGTTGCCCTTCCTGCTGAAAATTTTGTTGATATTATTGCTGATACTGCTGATGAGTCAATTTCTAAGGATATGCAGATGACAGAGGCACATGATGTTGAGCCTTATGTGTTTGCTGATGACATTCCTCCTGCTGCTGATATTGTTGTTTCTGTAAGTGACACTGTTGCTGCACCAACTGCTATTGTTATTACTACTGCCACAACTTCAGTATCTGCTGCTGTTGCTGCTGCTTCAACTTCTGTTACCAGTTCTGTATCTACTTCTGCTTCAACTACAATTGCTACAAGTGTTGTATCTGTTGCTGCTTCATCTGCTTCAACCCAGCTCAAGAAAGATTTGATGAAAAAGATTGATGCTCTGTATGATGAACAAAGTTCTGAAAGTGATGAGTTCAAGACTGATTCTGATGACTCCTCTGCCACCATTGCCAGAAAGAGAAAGGCAAGGAGCAAAGCCATGAAGAGAGTATCTCCAACCAAAGTCAAGGACAACAATGACATTCCATATTATATTCTTCATGACTGCCCTATAACTGAGCACTGGATGCAGTACTCAAAGAATCAACTCAAAGCAATGAAGAAGAAAAGGAAATATGAAAAAAGGATCTTCCCAATTTCAACATCCTCATCCTCCTCCACCACCTCCTCCTGATGCAAGTGTAGGTGGAAGTTCAGCTGCTCAACCCTCTGCCAAAATCCAAACCCCCTATCAACCACATGCAAGATCTTATCATAGGGGAAGCCAGTCCAGGGGTTCTCAATCCAGAAGAGGAAACTTCAGAGGAAATCAAAGAGAAGTCCAGGTTTATTCTAAAGTTTATTCAAGGCAACATCCCTACTCCAGGGAAGGAAAAATCTCATCAGACACAACCTCTGGTCCTTTTCCCTATAAACTGAAGGAAGTAGTGTCATTCATACCTCCTTAAGATAATCCATCAAATAGATATGAGCCACCAGTGCCATTTGAAGATCCTGAAAATAATCCAACTGCTTGAACTGTAAGGATGAAAGAGCTTGCTGCACTGGACCAGAATAAGAAAGCTAGAGAGCAAGGCAGAGACTCCTCCAACATCACTACACTGTCTGAACAGAGAAAGAAAGAGTTGGAAAGATATGGTTCAAGTAAATTATTTGATTCTGATAGATACATGGAGCTGCATCCTGAAGCTGTAGTTCCAAGACCCAAACAGCAAACCTCTTTAGGTGCAGCAGATGACACAAGATCAAAGAAGGAAGCTCTCAATCCCAATAGAGAAATCAAACTCATAAAGAGCAAGGAGAAGAAATAACTATGTAAGGTGACAATCATTTTGAATTCGGAAATTCTGTCTGGGATGATATATATCTGTGGTTCTGCATGACCTACTTATTGCTTTTTTGTATTGTTGCTGTGTATGTTGTTTTTTTAATTTTTCCAAATTCTGTAAATAGTAATCCTAACTCAAATAGGGGGAGATTGTTGGAACACCCTATTACTAATTTGGGTCAGGATCACTATGTCTCTAGGAAACCTGTTTTTTACCTCCTGTATAGATCTAAAGGTCAATTAGAATTGAGTCTAAGGGTTAGAAGTCTAGGTTTGGAAGCTACCCTCAAGACCAAGGATTTTTCAGTTTGAGACTAAGTCATATCATCGATCTCAGCACTACGATTCGTCGAACTCCAATCGACGATCGTCTAGCTCAACTTCGACAGATCGTCGAACTCCATTCAACGATCGCCGAGCACAACTTCAACAAATCGTCGAACTCCATTCGACGATCTGCGAGCTCAGTTCGACGATCTTGACTCAGTATTGGATCTCTATCTCTGATCTCAGTTCGACGATCTTTGAGCTCAGATCGACGATTTTTGTTGCTGTCTAAGTCCAAATCGCTGAGCTCAGTTTGACGATAGCAGAGCTCAGTTCGACGTTTTCTAATGAGTTAAAGGATTTTTCAAGATTCAAATTCAGTACAGTTAAGGAGTTATTCAACAATTAATTCAGAAGATTTTCTAGCCGTTTTCATTTATTTCTGGACCAAGTTTCAAGGGATTATCAAGGAATGTTTCTTTGGACCTGCCTCCAGAAGACAACTGCAATTAAGGATGCAATTAATGACAGGTCAACGGCTATTCTTGATAGAGGGTGATTTTCTATTCAGTACCAGAGAATAAAAGACAAGATTTTTGAATCTCTCTATCACTTAGAAATCAGACACAGACAAGAAGAACAAAAAAAATATTCTCTGTCTCAAAGAATTCTCTCAGGAACACACATCCAAGGAGATCAACCATCTGAAATCTTCTGATCTCTTGTGATTCAAGTGTTCAAGGCCAACATCTTTCAAAGACTCCAGACACCTAACATTTCAGCTGTTGCTGAAATCATCATTTGCTGGAGATTAACTTCTGAAGGCCTATCACCCTACAGCAAAGCTTCATTTCCTGAACATCTCAAGGACTCAGGGGGGGCTTTGACACCATCAAATCTACATAGTCTTCTCAGCTGCTTTGAGAAAGAGGAGACTTTCATAACTCTCTCATCCCCATCTCTGTAAAGGGTTTCTCAAACTCCCTTCAAAAGTTTGTGCTTGGTTTTTGAGAACCTTGTCAAAAGCTCATTGGTGGCAAGACACCTGATCAAAAAATCTGATTTGGTTTTTGAGCACCTTATCAAAAGCTCATTGGTGCCCAGGACACCTAATCAACTCATCCTGCAGTGGATTCCTACCTAGGGTGGTAGAAGAGTGGATGTACCCAAGTTTAGGGGAACCACTATAGCTCCTTGGGTCTTCTGGCTTGCTTAGCTTTATCTTTTGTTTCTGGCTATGATTGTTTTGTGATTAATTTATATCTGTGATTAATTTCTGTTGTAGGTTATTTTGTGATTACATTTAATAGTTGCTTCCATGTTCACTCAGATTACAATAATTGTTGTAAAACATTTTCAAGCACCATATACTCTATTCACCCCCCCCCTCTAGAGTATATCAGATCTAGCTGCACTTTCAAGGTTCCTTGGTATTTTCCGCGTGATCAAGGTGTGATCTTGATAGTGCTTAGAATATTAATTTGGCATCAGGCTATCTTGTTAACCACCTGGAGAATTCAACATGGTAGTAGTGCCCGGTTGTTGAATTTTAACAAATGATGTTGCTGATGATGATTTGAATGTTAATGACTACGAGGTGGATGCATATGAGATTATGGTTGCTGCTGATGAGACCAAAGCTGTTGATAATGCTAATGATGTTTTTGAGCAAGTCTTAGTGGAGAACATTATTGTCCCTCTCCATGAGATTATTCCTACTATAGTGCCTGAGGGGGTGGCAACTCAGTCCTTGATATTTATTGCTACTAAGGTTGACAGGTCTATCCATAACCTTGAGAAGATTATTGGCAAGATGCCCAATGCTCCTCCTATAGGACAAGAGGAAGTTGTGGATATTTTTGATGAGGAAGGAAATATAGAAGTGAATACTCCTATCCTAACTATTGAAGACC
The DNA here is from genome assembly GCA_039583875.1 of Platanthera guangdongensis. Lineage (NCBI taxonomy): Eukaryota > Viridiplantae > Streptophyta > Magnoliopsida > Asparagales > Orchidaceae > Platanthera > Platanthera guangdongensis. The sequence goes on from CM077156.1 coordinate 30,287,296, forward strand.
CTGGACTGACTTATAGAGCTCACTTATCTCCAATAGATGAGTCTTCCAGCAACTCAGAGATCCATGTTGATGTCCCATCCCCTCCAAGATCACATCTTGAAGATGTTCCCTGTTCCACTGCTAACAGTTCTATCTTGAAGACCATAGAAGCCATATTTGCTAAGAAGCAAGCACATTTTAACTCCTCCATGCTGAAGCTTCTGAAAAAGGTCAAGGAAACAGAGTAAGATCTGAACAATGGCCTTGCAGAGGTCAAGGTCAAGGTTGACAAGCTGGACACCAAGATGGATTCATGGTTCTTCCAAGGTGGAAAGGCTATTACTCATACTATGGGTGGACTTCAGAGTAATTTGGAAGTTCTTCTGAATTTTAATATGAATGCCAAAACCATGATTGATGCTCACAATAGATCAATGGCTCAATTTGACAAGTCGATGGAATATTTTGCCAATGTTGTAGCTGATGAAGTCAGAAAGGGGGAGGATGCCCTGAAAGCTAAGGTAGATGTTGTGGAGGCTGCCATGGTTGGAAACTTCAAAGGAGTAAATGATTACAGCTATGATAACTTCGACTGGCTACATGGTGACCTTTTTGGCAGACCCAGTCAAGTAGAGGCAAGAATTTCAGTACCTCTCGTGCCTGCACCAGTTGATGTTAAAGTTCATCTTATAGAGGACTACGCTCAATACTGGTCAGACACTCATGACTTTTCTCAAGACAGACCCGCTACTGTTGTTGCTTATGTTCCTCCACCAGTATACAAAAGAAGAAGGTATGGTGAAGGCCCATCCGCTGTGAGATCAGAGCCTACCAGAGACACGCCTATCAGAGATATGCCAAATCAAGAATTGGCTGAAGTGTGTAGTCCAATTTCCAGGGGAATCATCCTAGACTCCTTTACCATGATTGATGCTGGATGTGACAACAGATGGAGACACTACGATCGAGATGAGTGGTAGAAGTATGAGATTACCAGTGCAAAGCAAAGAATTCATTTCTGAAATCACAAATTTGATGATTTAACGGCACATGCAGCTCCTACGAGATATTATCCAAAGCCCAATGCTTATTTTTTCAGGCAGCGTCAGAAGGGCCAGGGCAATCAAGGCTCATGTTTTTATATGTTTTGGTTGATATGTGTGGATGTGGTTGCCCAAAACAAAAACTATGGTTTATATATATAATTTAATGCTCTGACTGGGAATGTGTTCTTTGTTTAATTTTCTTTAATTCTAAATGTCTTGTTCCTTGTATGCTTTATTATTATTTTGTGTGCAATTCACCTTGGCTTGTAGGATTTTGATTTCTTCAAATAGTGGGAGATTGTTGGGTATTGCATCCATAATTACCCTGATTTGAAGAAGTGTCCCGTTAAGCTAAGATGAATTGAGATTGTATTTGATGTTGCATTTTCAGTTATGTACTTGCATGACTACATTGTTAAGTACACACCAATGTCATGTTACAGTGGGTCAGTATACACGAGAATATACAATGTAATCCTTCGCTGTGCAGGCCAATGTGTAGTAGTTGGGTCCAATGATCCCAATGTCCCAGATTTGTAAGAAGTCAAACAAGTCAATGACATACACATAAGGTGTACATTATGTGTGGTTTAGTCCATACATACAGGTTAGTCTTTATCATAATGATTGTATAAGTGGTCACAAGATAGGCATGTGGAGAGACAGAAAATATGTCTAAGTCCACAGGAGTTGAGTAGACCAAGCTCACTCAACACCAGAAGCCTTAAGAAAGAAGCTGGACAGAGAAATTCCACTAAATCTATTGGGTCCGACGTTCCTTCACTTGACCCGTGCCGCTCTTCTACTTATTTAAGAAATTAAGTATCACCCTTTCCAACAGTCCGGGCTTTTGGAACAGTTGGTTATGCGCTTGATCCTTCAATTGGTATCAGAGCAGGTCACAGGTTCAAGACCGGGGGAGCGCTATTAAATCCTGATTTTTCCCTTCTACCTGTGTGGGTCCAGCGGGTCAGACAACCGTGGACATGTGGTAACCCCACCTCTGAGCCGTGAAATCGTGGACATGTGGTAACCCCACCTCTGAGCCGTGTGGGCCATGTGGTAACCCCACCTCTGAGCCATGTGGGCCATGTGGTAACTCCACCTCTGAGCCGAGGGGTTGTGCTGGACGTCGAGGGGGATTGTTGGGTCCGACGTTCCTTCACTTGACCCGTGGAGCTCTTCTACTTATTTAATAAATTAAGTAGCACCCTATCCAACAGTCCGGGCTTTTGGAACAGTTGGTTATGCGCTTGATCCTTCAAAATCCACAGGCGTTGAGTGGAGTAAGATCACTCAACGCCATATGCCAAATAGTGCTGAGACAGGTGTGGACAGTCAAATTCCGAGCACCAACAATCATAAAATCGCCTAAGTTCACAGGCATTGAGTGATGTCAACTCACTCAACGCCATGCAGCTATATTCATTGAGTATAGCCTATTCTGTCAAAGCCGGAGAGATTGTCAAATAAAAAGTTTTTTTAGTCTAGAAGCATTGTGTGAAGCCAGTTCACTCAACGTCATGCTGATTCAGTCAAAGTCTTGGAAGAAAGACATGAAAATCCATCTAAGTACAAAAGCATTGAGTGAAGCCAGTTCACTAAATGCCAGATGACAGATAGCATTGAGTCGTGTTGCTGTTGTCAATGCCAAACAAGAAACAAGAATTTGACTAATTCCAAAATAATTGAGTGAAGCCAGTTCACTCAACACCTAGTCAAATATTGAGGCAGAAAGGAGAAAGAGTTTAGTGTTGTCAACGCTCTCAACGCAACACGACTCAGCATAACTGGTGACGTCAGCACGAGTCAGTAAAAGTCAACAATGTCAACGCAATTCAAATTCATTGCGGGAAAGCTGATGTTGACCTTTCATGGCATAGGTGGCCAGCTGGTCGATCTTCTATGTAAAAGAAGGTAATATTTCGGCAATAAATGTTGGGTCCACAACGCAAAGAGTCGTTGATCATCGATCAATAATAGGGGAAGATTAGCTGAGTCAAGCACAAGTAATTAGGGTTTTATAATTTCACATAGCTGTTGAACATCATCGTCTTCCTTGCTATTGTTGCCGAGCCTGAAGGTCTTGTTCAGTTCAGTTAACCTAAAAGCAAAAAGAGATAGATGCTGCAAGTTTCTTCTATGACATCAAGTTCGGGATTGATTCTTGAAAGATCAGATGTAAAAGATTCTGCAAGATACTTCAAGCACAGGCCGTTGTTCCAGAAGATACATTTCTTGATGCTATGAAGAAGAGGTTAGGGCAGAGTTAGTTTTAACCCAGGAAGTCAGACACAGAGAAACTTTCTCTGGTGTCTGATTGTCTCAAATCATCTATATTTTCTATAGGATCCAATCTTGGATCTAAATGTAAGATTCCTATGTGAATCCGAGTGTATGCATGTGTTATAAAGGCTGAGGTAGGATCTATTATTGATCTGAGTGTAGGTTCTTTTGTTGATTTAAGTGTAGGATTCCTTAGTGAATCCGAGTGTAGACCTGTGTTATAAAGGCTGAGGTAGGATCCAGTTGCAATCTGAGTGATAGGGCTTTGGCCTGAGTTGTATGGATGATTAGGCATGATGTAAGTTATTGTTATATCACCGAGTGGTGAGGCTTAGTGCCTGAGTTGTAGGTCTTGTAGAAAACTGAGTGGTCCTGCGGGATCGTGTTTTAAGCTCCTTGGAGCTGAGATTTTGGAGAAGAGCCTTATCTAGCACATAATTAGAAAGGTGGGAGAGACAGTGGACGTACCTATAATCTGGTTAACACAATAAAATAACTGTATCTTCTGTGTGTGTTCTTGATAGCATAATTACGAACTCACAAAGCACAACAAAGTAAGCTATAATTCTAATAAAGGTTTAAAGAGCCCAAAAACCTATTCACCCCCCCCCCTCCCACTCTAGGTGTTTAGCTGACCTTGAAAACAAAGACTTTCAAGTGGTATCAGAGGGAGGTTTCTAAGAAGGATTAACAACCTGAGTAGATCTCCAAGTTCAGCAAGAAGTCTGTCCTTATTGTTTTAGGAGTGAACTATAAGGAGTTGCGTGTCATGAAACTTCCAATCTGCAAGTAGGAAGGTTTTGACATCTGGAAGGAGAGGGTTAGGCTGTCCATGTAAGCAGCTGACCCTAGGATATTTATTACTGTCATGGAGGGACCTTTCATCCCTATGAAGGTCTCAGTTCTGGATGCAAATGTACCGACACCTAAGATATATTTTGAAATGACTAAGGATGAAGTCATCCTTGCTACTATGGACAAGAGGGCACAAAATATCATTGTAAGTGTCATAGATAAATCCACCTTCGAAAATCTGGTGCACTGCAAGACCTCCAAGGAGATGTGGGACACTTTAGTGGTCTACATGGAGGGCACAAAATAAGTTAGAGATGACAAAAAGTCTATGCTCAACCAAGAGTCTGATGCTTTCAGGCAAAGCAAAACTGACAGCATAGCTGAGTGCTAAGAAAGATTTTTTAGGATTGTCCATTAGTGTATGGTAGACTCTTCAGCACTTATGAGCTGAATGACAAGTTTCTCCGGTCTAACTAAATACTGGGATATGCAAAGGAGGGATGCTGAGTCTGACTCAGAAAATCCAGATTCAAGCACATCAGACTGCCATATATCTGATGAGGACTTTGCTTCCTTCTCCAGGCAGTTCCAGAAGCTGATGAGAAAGAAGCATTGGAAGAGCAGACCCTCCTTCTCCTCCCATAACAAGGAGTACTACTACAACGGAAAGAAGAAATCCTCCAAGGAGGACATGTATGGTTCTAAACTTAGTAAACATGTTTATTCTAAGATTATTTGCTACTATTGCAACAAGCCAGGGAATGTTATACCTGACTGCCCTGTCAAAAGAAAAGAAGTTGGGAAGAAGAAGACTCGCCAGCATAAAGGAAAAAAGGAGAAATCCTTCATTGCTAAAAAGCAGAAGAGCTGGACAGGCTCCTCCTCATCAGATTCAGAAGAGGAAGAAGAAGATGAAGCCTGTATATGGTTGTTCTCTACTGAAGAAGAAGCTAAAGAAGCAAACTTCACTGATAAACTTGTTGCTATTGCTGAAGAAGCTGATGAAGATTACCCTACAGCAAGGATTGGAATGAGGGTCCCTTTGACACAATCAGATAGTGATTTAGAGGTGGATAAAGAAGTAGCAGAAGAAGACAGTTGATGTTATGGGCTGATGTCAATGACTGATGAAGAATTCAGGCAGGATCGGCCTGGTCAACCGAAGGTACAATCTCTATCTTAGTCTTCTTCTGAGTCAGACTATAAGACAAGTCCATATTCAAGTGCTTCTCCATCAAGTGATCAAGATGGTTAAGAATCTGTGGGAGACATCAATCAATTCATTGATGATTATGGTGAGCTTTTGTAGACATTAAAGAGAAGTAAGCTACTAGCTAAAACGCATGCTTAGGAGATTGCATCTCTACAGCTTGTTGCTTCAGAATCAACATCCCTACTGGATCTGAAGATAAAAGAAGTTAGCATGCCTAAAAATCTTACACTCATTCGGAAGGGCACCATAACCTTCAAGAATGACCATATTAGGAATGTTGAAGGAATGCTCGAAAAGGAGAAGTAAATAGTGGCTAGTTATTCAAATCCAGGTTCAGTGCTGCCTTTGATACTCCTTCTCCTCCCAAAAGGGTAATAAGGGGTTGGGTTTTAAAGGAAGCACAAGAGTTGCCAATACCAAAGGAAAGGGCAAAGATCCATTACAGCCACTAGCAACCAAGACTCTTATTCCTTTTCGGAGAGTCCTGCTACCTTCTAACATGTATGACCAAGAGAGTATCTATGGTCACTGGAAGAATGGTATATCCACTAGTATGAACAAAGATGATCTACACTATGGTGGTAGATATAACAAGGGTCCAAGTTCCTTCAAGGCAGCCCATGAGGAAATCCAAATGGCGCATCATGAACCATTTATTTTTGGTGCACCAACCCTCACACTCAAGGGCAAGGCAGCAACCTATTCTCAGGATCTCCCAACTCACTCTCAGATTAAAGACAAGTCTATCAGCAGGCTAGACTTCGGAATATTTGATGCCATTCAGAGTATGTTTTCTGAAAAGAAAACTATTGTTGGTACGGATCAAGATATCCCAAGTACTTTTACTACCATACCCTCCTCAGGTCAGAATATGGATGGAAGATACAAACAAAAGACTGCTGCCACTCCTTCTAGACAAAGAGTTCTTGTCTGCACAACTAGCATGCCATATCAGAAAAGAAGGTATAATATCTATGAGTGTTGGTGCTATGCCAGAGTGGGCCACTATGTTATTGATTGCCGGCACAATCCAAGTGTGCCAAGATTAAGAGTAAGCTTAACTGGTAGAAGAGCTATAAGCAAGCAGGTTCATCATAAGACTTACTGGTACCTAGGACCCAATAAGAATTGGGGTCTTGAGGATAACTGATTTATTTCTTGCAGGTTAGTCCAAGTACCCAGACCCCTAACTGGTACCTAGACAGTGGATGTTCCAAGAACATGATTGGAACAAGAAGTTTACTGAGGGATTACACTCCTATAAAGAATGTAGACAATGTCATCTTTGGGTGGTTCAGATAGTGGAGTGACTACAGGTTATGGTAAGATCTCCAATTGCATGGTCACTATTATAAAAGTATCCAATATGGAAGGGTTACAACACAACCTGATAAGTATTAGCAGACTCTGTGATCTTGGCTATGACATAGTTTCCCACCAGAAGGAGTGACATATTAAGAGGTTAAGTGACCAAGAGGTCATCTTAACATGCACTAGAAGTGGAAATATTTATTTCTTAAATTACCTTTATTTAAATAAGGACTCTCCTATATGTCTAGTGGCAAATGAGAAAGTCTCTTATTGTGTCCAGTGGAATAAGAGGCTAGCTCATTTGAACTATAAGACCATTGGCAAGCTCTTTTGTGAAGAGCTGGTTAGAAATGGACACAAGTTGAAATGCTCTAAGGAAGGTATCTACTCTGCATTCCAAAATGGAAAACAGACCAAGACCTCTTTTAAGAGCATTGGGACCAAAGACTCGGTGAGGTACTTACAGCTCCTACATACGGACTTGTTTGGTCTTAAGCCAGTTCATAGTCTTGGTAGGAATGTCTACACCCTTGTGGTGGTTGATTATTATTTAATGTTTGTTTGGGTGTTCCTCCTTAAGATAAAGGACGAAACCCTTATGTCTTCAATACATTTATTAAGCAAATCCAGAATGAACTAGGCAGTATTGTAGTCAATATCAGAAGTAATCATAGGATAGAATTTCAGTCTGGCAGCATGACAAGTTTCTGTGAAGAATAAGGGATTGACCAAAATTCTCTTCTCCTAGAACACCGCGGCAAAATGGAATTGCTAAGAGGAAAAATAGGACTCTTAAAGAAGCTGGAAGGACCATAATGTACGACACAACTCTCCCAAAATATTTCTAGGCTGAGGCAGTAAACACTACATGCCAAGTCCTTAATAGAGCTTCTATCAGCAAAAGCTACAATAAGACTCCCTATGAGATTTTGAAGGGCAGAAAACCAAACTTATCTTATTTTAGGATCTTTGGTAGCAAGTGTTTTGTGCTGAACAATGGAATGTCCTATGTGACTAAGTTTGTTTCCAAGTCCTTTGAAGGGATCTTTATTCGGTACAATAACCTTAGTAGGGCGTATAGAGTCTATAACTTGACAAGTCAAGTTGTAGAAGAGTCAGTTCATGTTGTTTGATGAATCAAGTATGTTTAACAGTGAGCTGTCTAGCTCTTCCTCTAGTATTATAGGTACATCGTAGTTGATGGACAAGCTTACCATTAAGGAGAATGATCAAGCAGTCTAAGATAAGAATAAAGTTGAGTGCTGCACAGAGGAAGCATAGAGCGCACTTGAAGAGGTTGAAGAACAGCTAGCTGAAGTCAATGAAGAATAGAAAGCTGAAGTTAGACTGCCTTTAGCTGTCAAGCATTTAAGGTATCATTCAGCACACCAAATCATTGGTGAGGAAAGCCAAGGGGTCCAAACAAGAAGCAAAGTATAAACACAACACTCTACTCAAGCTTCCTGTCACAAGTGGAGCCAAAGAAGTTTGAAGAGGCCAATATAGGCCAATTATGGATTTTTAGTAATGCAAGAGGAACTGAACCAGTTTAAGAGATGTAAAGTATGGAAGTTTGTTCCCAGACCTAAAGGACATAATGTCATTGGAGTAAAGTGTATTTCTAGGAATAAACTTAATGAAAATGACATTATAGTTAAGAACAAGGCTAGACTGGTGGTTAATGATACACGCAAGAATAATGGATAGATTTTGATTAGATATGTGCCCTAGTAGCCAGATTGGAAGCTATCAGGCTCTTCCTTGTATTTGCTGCCTACCAAGGATTCAAAGTCAACCAGATGGATGTGAAATCAGACTTCCTAAATGGGGACTTGAAGGAAGAGGTCTATGTTGATCAGTCTTCAGGTTTTGTTGACTCTAACTCTCTAGATTTTGTTTATAGGGTTAAGAAGGCTCTATATGGGTTAAAAATAGCCCGTAGAGCATGGTATAAGACTTTGGCTAGCCTCCTCATTGATAAAAAATTTTCAAGAGGGAAGATAGGCAAGACACTATTCCTAAGGGAATTTAAGGGCAAGATCATCCTAGTCCAGATATATGTTGATAACATTATCTTTGGATCTATTGATGACAGCCTTTGTAGGATGTTTGCTAAACTTATGCAAAAGAAGTTTGAGATGAGCAGTATTGGTGAGCTCAAGTTCTTCTTGGGACTCTAAGTTAGATAGACTGATGATGGCTTGTCCATATCCTAATCCAAGTTTACCCAGGAGTTGATTAAGAAATATGGTATGGTGAATTCCTCCACCATGAAAACTCCCATGGGGTCAAGTATGTCTATAGACAAAGATGAAGGTGGGAAACCTGTTGATGAAATTTTGTATAGAGGGATAATTGGATCCCTTCTATACCTCACTGCTAGTAGGCCTGATATCATGTATGTTATAAGTGTTTTTGCTAGGTATCAGGCCTGCCCTAAAGAATCTCAATACTCTTCTGCAAAGAGGATTTTGAGGTATCTTAAGGGCACACAAGAACTTGTCCTATGGTACCCTAGAAATAGGGATTTTGAACAAACATGCTATTCAGATGCAGATTCTATAGGCTGCAAACAAGACAGGAAAAGCACTATTGGCACCTGTTAGTTCTTTAGAGGAAGACTAGTACCTTGGAGTAGCAAGAAGCAAACAAGTTTGTTTATATCAACTGCAAAGTAAGAGTACATATCAGAAGGCAGTTGTTGTGCTCAGCTACTATGGTTTCATCACTAGCTCCAGGACTACATCCTCAAGGTAAGTAGAACTCTATATTGTGATTCTACAAGTGATATTTCTATTACTAGGAATTCTGGCTCACACAATAGGACCAAGCACATAGAAATTAGATATCATTTTATTAGGGAGCATGTGGAAAAGGAAGACATCAGTCTAGAGTTTGTCCCCACGGACAAGCAAGTGGCTGATATCTTCACTAAGCCACTAGATGACGTAAAGTTCAAAACCTTCAAGTTTGAGTTGAGTATGTTAAACTTGTCCTAGCTTCAGTTACTCTCTATGATATTATTTTTTGGTGGAGGTTTTGTTCTTCTTGTAGGAGATAAAAACTTCAAAGTAGTATCAGTAAAATGATGCTTCTATTGAGGGGGAGCAAGCCCAGTAGCTATAGGAGAAGTTTCAGTCTCATGAAAAGAGAAATCTTGCAACTGCACCAGTGGCATCTTCTGCAAATAAATGGGGGGAGAAGAAAATCCAAGCAGGCCAGCTCGTCCCTAACTATTCTACAGACGTCAAATGGGGGGAGAAGGACATGCGGTCCAGTGGTATCAAGAGAGTAGGAATTGATCAAATAATATCAGAGGTTCATCATCAAATGATTGGGTGGAATCAAAGGGATAAGGAGATGGTCACTCATGCAGTAAACCCAGTGGGAGAAAGAGCTGTTACCATACAAGGGATAATCTGATCAAGGCATTCACGTCAGGGCATACACCTTGTAGCAAAATAAGGGGAGTAGGTGATGCTCACCATACAGAATGGAAATGTGGTAACCTTCCTTGATCTGTTCTGTTTTAATTATATTGGTTTATTGCATCATATGTTGTGTGTGTCATTAACTTAAAAAATGAAATAACTTGTATAACTGTTTTGACTTCTTCAAATAGGGGGAGATTGTTGGGTCCATTAATCTGAATGTCCCAGATTTATAAGAAGTCAAACAAGTCAATTACATACACATAAGGTGTATTTGATGTGTGGTTAAGTTCATGCATACAGGTTAGTACTTATCATAATGATTGGACAAGTGGTTTGAAGATAGGCATGTGGAGAGACAGAAAATCTGTCTAATCCTATAGGCGTTGAGTAGAGCAAGCTCACTCAATGCCAGATGCCTTAAGAAAGGAAGCTGGACAGAGAAATTCCACTATGTCCACAGGCATTGAGTGGAGCAAGATCACTGAACGCCATATGCTAAATAGCGCTGAGACAGGTGTGGACAATCAAAGCCCAAGCATCAGTAAGCAGAAAATCGCCTAAGTCCACAGGCGTTAAGTGATGTCAACTCACTCAACACCATGCAGCTATATTCGTTGAATATAACCTATTCTATCAAAGCTAGAGAGATTCGGTCAAAGAAAAAGTTTCTAAGTCTAGAAGCGTTGAGTGATGTCAGTTCAATCAATGTCATGTTGATTCAGTCAAAGCCTTGGAAGAAAGACAGGAAAATCTATCTTAGGTACAAAAGCGTTGAGTGGAGGAAGTTAACTCAATGCTAGATGACAGATAGCGTTGAGGCATACTGCTGCAGTCAACGCCAAAAAAGGAACCAGAATTTGACTAAGTCCGACAGCATTGAGTGAAGATAGTTCACTCAACGCCTAGTCAAATATTGATGTAGAAAGGAGAAAGTGTTGATTGTGGTCAACGCTCTCGACGCCTTCACGCAGAGCATAATTATTCTAAGTACAAAAGCATTGAGTGATGTTTATACACTCAACACTCTCAATGCCAAGAATATAGAAAAGGCTGAAGGATAAGCTAAGGCAAATGGCATTGAGTGAGGACTATTCACTCAACCATCTTGACGCCTAAAAAAGCTGAAGAATTATTCTAAGTCTAGAAGCATCGAGTGAAGCTTATACACTCAACGCTCTCAACGTCAAGAATGCAGAAAAGGATGAAGGATAAGCCAAGTCAAATGGCATTGAGTGAAGGACATTCACTCAACGCTCTCGAAGCCTGAACAATCTGAAGAATTATTCTAAATCCAGAATCGTTGAGTGAAGCCATTTCACTCAACGCTCTCAATGCTTGTACTGAAATTGGCTAAGTCCATAACGGGTGACGTTAGCATGAGACAGCAAAAGTAAACAAAGTCAACACAATTCAAATTCATTACGGGAAAGTTGTTGATAACATTTCATGGCACCGGTGGCCAGCTCGTCGATCTTCTATGTAAAAGGAAGGTAATATTTCAGCAATTAATGTTGGGTCCACAACGCAAAGAGCCGTTGATTGTCGATCAATAAAAGGGCAAGATTTGCTGTGTCAAGGACAAGCAATTAGGGTTTTTTGATTTCACGTAGCTGTTGAACATCATCATCTTCCTCGCCATAGTTGTCAAGCCTGAGTTCTTGTTCAGTTCAGTTAAACTGAATGCAAAAAGAGAAAGCTGCTGCAAGTTTCATCTACGACAACAAGTTTTGGGTTGATTCCTAAAAGAGAAGAAGGCAGAGATTTTGCAAGATACTTTCAGCATAGGCCGCAGTTTCCTGAAGATACATTTCTTGCTACTGTGAAGAAGAGGTTAGGGTACAGTTAGTTTCAGCCCAGGAAGTCAGACACAAAGAAACTTTCTCTGGTGTCTGATTGTTTCAAATCATCTAAATTTTTTATAGGATCCAATCTTGGATGTGTGTGTTAAATTCCTGAGTGAATCTGAGTGTAGGCCTGTGTTATAAAGGCTAAGGTAGGATTTATTGTTGATCTGAGTATAGGATCTTCTATTTATCTGAGTGTAGGATTCCTGAGTGAATCTGAGTGTAGGCATGTGTTATAAAGGCTGAGGTAGGATCCAGTTTGTATCTGAGTGGTAGGGCTTTCGCTTGAGTTGTAGGGCCGATTGGGCCTGAGGTAGGTGATTATTATATCGCTGAGTGGTAAGTCTTAGTGCATGGGTTGTAGGTCTTGTAGAAGACTGAGTGGTCCTTCGGGATCATGTTGTAAGATCCTTGTAGCCGAGATTTTGGAGAAGAGCTTTGTCTAACACACTGTTAGAAAAGTGAGAGCAATAATATACGTATCCTTAATCTGGGGAACCACTATAAAATAACTGTCTTCTGCGTGTGTTCTTGAAAGCTTAATTACTACTAACTCACAAAGCACAGCAAAGTAAACTATAAATCTGATAAAGGTTTAAAGAGCCCAAAAACATATTCACCCCCTGTAGGTTTTTAGCTGACCTTGAAAACAAAGTGTTGGGAATTGTGCCCTACAATGTTCCTCAGGATTTGAAGGGGCATCACCAATCATGATAAGGAGCATAATGTGTTTGATGTGTACTTTGGTTCATGCATATAGGTAGTCCATGTTTGTATAGGTGAAGAAAATGAGTTTGGTAGTAAACTCAAATTTCATCGACCTCTGCTCGAAGTTTGTCGAGCTCAGCTCCCTGGTCGTCGAGCTCAGCTCAACATTCCTTAGGATAAGCACAAGAGCACATTTTTCAAATTTCATCAAGCTCAGCTTGAAGTTCATCGAGCTCAATTTGCAATTCATCAAGCTCAACTTATAAATCATCGAACTCAGCTCAACACCTGTTAAGCTAAAGCCAGAAAAATCAACTAAGGCAAAAAGCACTGAGACCACTGAGAAGATCATAGTTCGTCGAGCTCAGTCCATAGATAGTCGAACGCAGCTAAAGTAGAGAAACTCACTAAGGAAAAAAGCATTGAGACCGCTGAGATAGCCGAGAGTAAGGCATTGAAATCGCTGAGACAGCTGAGATGGCTGAGAAGAAGGCGTTGAGAGCGCTGATATAGCTGAGACAAAACTGGCTGAATTTCTCTAAGTCCAAAAGCATTGAGTGAAGCAGGTTCACTCAATGCTTCTAATGAAGAAGGAAGCATTGAGACAAAACTAGCTAGATTTCTCTAAGTCCAGAAGCGTTGAGTGAAGCAGGTTCACTCAATGCTTCTAATGAAGAAGGAAGCGCTGAGATAGTTAAGAGAAAATTCGCTGAGACAGAATATAGACTCATCTGTGAAGCAAAAACAACTGAGACCACTATAAAGATACCGCTGAGACAAAAACTTATCTCAGCTAATAAGAAGAAAGATTTGAGATAAAGGCCTGTGATAGCTATTAAGAAGAAACCACTAAGACCGCTGAGACAGAACCGATGAGACAAATCTCGGGAAAGTTCACAAGTCCAGAAGCGCTGAGAGCCAAGACAGATGGCATTGAGTGACTTAACATCACTCAATGCTTCATGGATTTCTGAATTATTTTCTATGTCCAGATAGTGATGACCATTGCCGATGTCATCAAAGTCAACTTACATGTAGTCGTTGCGGGATAGCTGCAGTGGCGCCGAAAGTTGCCTTATCCTTTTCTAAAGAAGGTGGGGCTCACCAAACCTTGGCTGGGGCCCACATACAAGTGTTTCGTTGCTTCAAATCAATGTATATAAAAAGGAAAATGAAAAAGGGATTAGGGCAACGAACAGAAAACAAAAGAGATCAAATGGAAAAAGAAAATTAGAGGCAGTTGAACATCATCTTCTGCACCAAGCTTGAAATCTAAAGTCTAGCAGGGATAGATGTCAAGTCAAAGGAAGCTAGCTGAGCTCTTCAAGCTTAGCAAGATAGTTCTTTCAAGAACAGAGAAGTTGATTCTTCCATTCAGTAAGCCGGTTGCTGCTCTTCAGTGCAGCAGAAAAGAGTTAGCTGTAGAAGAGGACTAATTCCTTCTACCACAAGTGTGCTGGACTAAAAGCTGCTCAGTCCAGCAAGGTAGACTCAGAGATTTATCTCTGAGTGAGTTGTTTGTTTTTCTTAACTACTCTATATTCTTTTCTTGTAGGATTCAGTTTATCTGAATCTGAGTGTAGGGCACTTTGTGCCTAAGGTAGGTGACTAATTAATCACTAAGGTGCGTGCCCTATTGGGGTACTGAGGTAGGATGCAAGTGTAGATCAGAGCTATAGGGCTTTATTACCTGAGGTAGGAGAGTGCTGCTCTCTGAGGTTGGATCCAAGTGTGGATCTGAGGTAGTGCTATCCTCCCAGCCTGAGTGTAGGGTCTTGTGTCTGAGGTAGCTGACTGGAGAGTCACTGAGTTGTAGGTGACGAGTGTGTCACTGAGTTTTAGGCCTTAGAGGAGGCCGAGCTGTAGGTACATGGAAGGGTACTGAGTTGTAGGAGTGTTGCAGCACTCTGAGAGTAGGGTTGTGTGCTTGAAGCTGTAGGGCTGAAGAGCATGAGTTGTAGGCCTTATAAATAAGGCTGAGGTAGGTGATCAGTGGATCATTGAGCTGTAGGAGTCCTGTAGGGCTCTGAGGTTGGAACCCTTATGGTTCTGAGTTTGGATTTTGTGAATAATCTATGTAATAGGCTGAGGGCATGAGGTGTAAGCTCTGTGGAGCATTTTGGTGGGCTTTGTGCCTAGTCCAACAAATCAGTTGGATAGGTGGGAGGGAAAGTGAATGTACCCAATTGGGGAACCACTATAAATCTTTTTGTTTGTTGTGTTGCAGGTTATCTTTCTTATTGTAGGATTTAAAGACAAGCTCTAGATAGTATAAGTTAAAAATCAGCAAAAGAACCAAGAAAATTTCAAAGTCCTATTCACCCCACCCCCGCCCTCTAGGTGATTAGCTAACCTTCAGTTAAATAACTTTAAAGTGGCATCAGAGGGAGCTTACTCAAAAAGGATTTAACAGTCTAAGTATACCTCCATGATTAGCTATAAGATAAGTTTATGGGGTCTGGAATGAACAATAAGGAGCTAGGGACCATGAAGTTGCCCATATGAAGGAAGGAAGGATTTGGCCTTTAGAAGCAAAGGGTCAGACTATTCATTGAAGCATCTGACCCTAGGATCTATGTAACAGTAGTGGAAGGTCCTTTTGTCCACGCAAAGGTTTCCACCATAGATCCAACTGCGAGAGCGCCTAAGGCATATTCAGAAATGGACAGAGATGAGGTGATTCTATCCACCATGGACAAAAGGGCACAAAATATTATAGCTAGTGTCATTGATGACTCAACCTTCCAAAATCTTGTACACTGCAAGACCTCGAAGAAAATGTGGGACACCCTTGTGGTCTACATGGAAAGCTCTGAGTAAGTTAGAGATGATAGAAAGTCCATGCTCAGTCAAGAGTATGCAGTCTTCAGGCAAAGCAAGTCTAAAAAAACTATTGATTATTTTGAAAGGTTCTTTAGGACAGTCAATCAAATAAGAACCTATGGTAGGGTCTTCAGCAACTATGAGCCGAATGACAAGTTCCTTAGATCTCTCACTAGATATTGGGACACCAAGATCTGTGCCATTAGGGAAATTGCTTAGCTAGTAGACACTCCTCCAACACCACTCTTTGGAAAGTTGTTGTCCTATGAAATGCACCTGGTTGTTAGACAAGAAGAGGCGAAGAGCAGCCAATTCAAGTCCATGGACAAGTCTATGGCATTCAAGGCAGAAGCCCCAAGAAGAAGTAGAATGAAGACTCCCTCACCACCAAGGAGGGAGGCTGAATTTAGCTCAGATAATTCTAAGCCAGGCTCATTAGCCAACCACAAGTTTGATAAAGATCTAGTTGTCTTCTCCAGGCAATTTCAGAAGTTCATAAAGAAGAAGGACTAGAGGAGCAGGCCGTCTACATCCTCTTATCACAGGTAGTCATCCAAGGATGACAAGTACGTCCCTAAAACTAGTAAACAGATTTCTTCTAATGTCATCTATTATTGTTGCAGCATGGTTGGTGTACAACCCCGTGTCCGGCGAGCGGGTCCCGCCAGAGAGGTTGAGTAGACCTGGTCCCGCGACCCGCACACGAACGGCAAAACAGACGTGCGGCAGAAGGGCTGGCCTGCTCCCGCCCATCTCAGGCGAGCGAGCCGGCAAGGCGAGCGAGCGGGTCGCGCGAAGAGTCCTTGGCCAAAGCAGATAAGTTTGGCGACCCGCGACTGGCGAGTCAATCGGGGTCACGGTGACCGTCGGCCAACCCCACACGCGACCTGGCCGCCGGTCCGCCCGGCAGAAGACAGGCGGCTCGCCCGGCACGGCTCGCACTCGCCCAGGGAGGATGGACGAGCCATGAGAGCCAGGTCGCGCCCGCCTCCCGCGAAGGGGAATTGGAGGCGAGCTGACTCCCCAGGGGTGCGAATAGCTACTCAGAACAGCGGAGCCTCGCTGTTGGCAGACCAGGTTGGACTGCGCATAGCTGCTCAGGACAGCGGAGTTTGGCTGTTGGCAGGCCCAACCAAGGGCTTTTTGGTATTTCCAGGTCAGTTCTTTTGGTTATTGGCAGTTCAGGTTCTGAAAATCTATAAATAAGACCCAAGGGGTACCTCTGAGGGCACGCATTCAGTGCCTCCTAACTCTTATTTTCGAGTGCTCTCTGAGGGTACCTTAGCTCGGCTTCTGGCTAAGGAGGGGAAGCGCTCAGAGATCTTCCGGGTTTGTGGAGGGACCTCCCTGCCGAGCCCTTGGGTCTGTTCTTTCTTGTCTCTTCCGTTGTTTTTCTTGCAGGAGCAAAGTAGGCGTGAGACCACCCCTTCCCCAAGGGTCGAACTCCACAAGAGGCCGGATTCCGGTTTCAACATTTTGGTGCGGTGAGCGTGGAGAGTGACCAGCACAGAAGAACTCAGGCGAACATCATGGCTATAGAAGTGGAACCAGGTGACAACCAGGGTCATGCGTTGAGGCTTTGTGCGTGAGGTCCTCATACTCAGAGTTGTCCCCTCCCATAGCTGTTGTTTGAATCCCATAGCATTTGGAGTAGGATTTGCACCAATTTGAAGCGCTTCTGCCTACGAAAACCCATGTGTCCCCACTTGTTACATCAACGAGAAATCTGGAGGTTATTATCCTCAAGATCGAGTAAGAGGGCAGCTGAGACGTATTAGAAGCCGGGATGACCTGAAAGGGTTCCCTCCCTTGTGGTAATATGTTATCTCTTCCTTGTAATTCAGTAGCGGTCAAGTTTTCTCTTTGTTACCAATTCGCCTCGAGCTTCTGAGGGCTTCAAGGGTTAGCCTCGCGATCGACTCCGGAAGCCAAGCGTCCAACCCGTTCCTTCTAAATAGCCTAGTTCGGACGATGGGACGGTGCCGCGGGACTTTAAGCGCTATTGTAAGACCAAGCCTCTCCACTGACGGCCGAGATTAGCTCCCCCCTTGCACGTCGGCCTATGTCCTCCCGATCGCACCTCTCCTCCGACTAGAGGAATTATCAGGAACGAGCCTAGACGCTAACCTCCCAGATTTGATAAAGGGCCGATCTCTCCAATCAATCGCAAGTGACATGGCGGAAAGTGATCTTTGTCATTAGATCAGGATACGAAACGTCCAACTTGTTCCTTCTAAATAGCCCAGTTCGGATGATGGGACGATGCCTCGGGACTCTAAGCGCTATTGTAAGACCGAGCCTCTGCACTGACGGCCGAGATCAGCTCCCCCCTTGCACGTCGGCCTATGTCTCCCCGATTGCATCTCTCTTCCGATTGGAGGAATTATTAGGAACAGACTCGGACGCCAGCTTCCCGGTTTGACGACTTCCAGATCGTCTTTCTTATGTATAGAATGCGTCCTCCATTTGTAAAAGCATCGGTGCAATTAACTCTTCAGCACCTCTTAAGTAAATAAGATGTCTCCATCTCGAGCAAAGTCAAGTCGAGTAGTTTTGGACCCCGAGCAGATCCCGCTGTCAGGCTCTCATCTAGCTGGCAGGGCCGGAAGTCACTCGGTGTCATCCGTGGGCCTCGAGCAGATCCCGCTGTCAGGCTCTCACCTAGCTGGCAGGGCCGGAAGTCACTCGATGGCGGTAGTTGTGGACCCCGAGCAGATCCCGCTGTCAGGCTCTCATCTAGCTGGCAGGGCCGGAAGTCACTCGGTGTCATCCGTGGGCCTCGAGCACATCCCGCTGTCAGGCTCTCACCTAGCTGGCAGGGCCGGAAGTCACTCGATGGCGGTAGTTTTGGACTCCGAGCAGATCCCGCTGTCAGGCTCTCACCTAGCTGGCAGGGCCGGAAGTCACTCGGTGTCATCCGTGGGCCTCGAGCAGATCCCGCTGTCAGGCTCTCACCTAGCTGGCAGGGCCGGAAGTCACTCGATGGCGGTAGTTTTGGACCCCGAGCAGATCCCGCTGCCAGGCTCTCACCTAGCTGGCAGGGCCGGAAGTCACTCGGTGTAATCCGTGGGCCTCGAGCAGATCCCGCTGTCAGGCTCTCACCTAGCTGGCAGGGCCGGAAGTCACTCGATGGTGGAATAATCGTGAGCTGTGTTCGCGAGAAGGGGAGGTGGTTCAGGTTGAGCACGTACCACCCCGCCCAGGTACTGCGCGAGGGTCTCCTCAGCCGCGTCGACCCATCTCCTGTGAAGGTCCGCGTCCACCTGGGCGAGCTTTCGGGCCTCTTCCCTCTCGTCCGCCATTTTTTGGATGGACGCGGCGTTCCTCTCCACCTGGGTGCAATGCCTCCCCACCATGTGAGCCAGCTCCAGGCCGCGCAGCTGGGCCTGCGCGCTCTCGTGAATCAGTACTCGCGTCTCCTCTTTGTCGTAGATGGCGGCGTCTTCTCGAGAGTACAGACCAAAGGAGAAGCTGTACGCCTCCCCGTCGATAGTATCCTGCTCCATCCAGCTCGGCAGCAGGGTCGAGATCGTCGCACGGTTCGACTCCTTATCCCACGACAGGAGTGGGACGCCGAGCTCGTCCAGGTACCTCTCGTCGTAGCCGAAGTTACGATGCTCTCTCGGCACCGGCTCCGCAGCAACTTGAGACCCGCCCGGCGGCGCGGAGGTGCCCGCCGCCCTGACCGGGGAGTCGCTGGTCGAAGCAACTAGCGGGGGCGAGAGGCCCTCGGCCGGTAGGACCGCGGGAGCCTTGCCCTTCCTTTGGCTCGCGGTGGGTTGTTGATCCGCGGTCTTCGCCACCTTCGGCGGAGGGGCTGGCTGTCCGCCTCCCGGCCGCTTCTTGGCCGGGACCGATGGGATGTCGCGCTGGGCGGCATCCGCAGCCTGAGCACGGGTGAGAACCCCGGGGGGAATCCGAGCGCTCTCGTAAGGGGGTGAAGAGGGATGTCGCGCTCGCCTGTCAGAAGGAAGAGGTGAGATAAAGGAAGAGAGGGGATAAGGCATAACAGCGGCGAGTGACAAACCTCCCCCCGGCGGAACGGCAGCGAGGTCGTCAAGATGGCGGCGCAGGAACGCGACCTCGAAATTCTTCCCAGCGAAGAACGCGCATAGGTCTGCTTCGTGGCCGCCTAAGCTGGGCGGTCGGTAGCTCGCCTCGCTAAGTTGCACCGGCGAGAAGGGGACGTTGCCGAAGTCCCCTTTGACGAACAGGAATTTCTTGAGCCAATTGTGGCTCTTGTTAACTGTCTCCCGCACCTTGAGGTGGGCGCTGGAGAAGTAGGCCGTCCCGTCTCGATTCGCTCGGAAGGAGAACAGCTTCCGGAACACGGCGAGGCTGAACTCCACTCGCTCCTCTCGCATGAAGCAGGCGAACCCCACCATGACGGCGACGGAGTTCAGGGTCATCTGGCCTAGGACGACCCCGAAGTATTTCAGCACCTGGCGCACCTCGGGCCACAGGGGGAGTCGCAGGCCCACCTCAAAGTGAGCTAGCGGGATGGCGAGCTCATCCCTGGATAAGTCGTTGATCTTTTCCCCATCCCCGGGCCGTCTCGCAGAAAAACCCGGCGGCACGTGGTCGCCAAGAGCATCCAGGTACTCGCGCTTAGAGATGACGGCGTGAGGAAAATCATGCTCGGAGAAAGTCCAAGCGCACTTACTTCGTCCGTCCACGTCGCCGCCGCCTCCGCCCATTCCCATCAGATCGCCGCTGAACGTGCGAGACAGATGCAGAACGCGAGCACAAGCAGTACTTCGCGGGGAACAGGAAGCGAGAGGGTTTAGAATCTATGGGGAAATAAGGGCCTCCAAGGCCTATTTATAGGGAAAGAGAAAGGGCGGGAAACTTCCCGCCGAAAGAAGGGGTGCGGATAGCAAAAATCAGCCCGACGGTTCGACTTCCCCGCGCGCAACCGCACCGCAAAGGCCGCGCCCGCGGGAGACCCGAGCGGGCGAGTCTCGACCCGCACCCGCACGGGGTTTCGCGCGAGACGGGAAACTCCCGTCTGGCGAGCTCCTCAGCTCGCCCTCGCCTCGATCAGCGCGAGGGGAAGAACAGACTTTTCCTTTAACCCACCCACAGAAAGCAATAGAAACAGCATGATATTTTCAATGAGCCTCAACAGTAACAAGTTAGGCCCATAGGCGGGCTAAAAGAGTCGCAAACGATTACAAATACAAGATAACTCCAAAATAACAGCAATCCCGCGGCATCCCGAAAGCGGGTGGCTGAGAGCTGGGTCAGTACTCGACCCACTTCCACCTATGCCGCCGCTTCGTTCCCGATCGCGGCGGCACGCGAGGATCGTGGTAATCGCGAACCGCCACTAGCTCCCGCTCAGCCAGGCCGATCTGCTCTGCGGCGCTCCTAAGATGCCCCTCGGCTCGCGTTATATGCACGCCCGGCGAAGTCACATCGTCATCTTCCGCTGCGCGCCGAGGGCCCTCCAAGGCCGCGAGCTGGGCCTCAGTCTCGGCCTTGTCTCCATCGACCCTCTTCACGATCTCCTGCAGCAGCAGCGTGTGTTTTTGGAATAGCCGCGTCACCTGCCTCTTCATCCCCACCGCATCGGTCAGGTCGCCTAGGTAATCGGAGACACTGTCCACGTCGGGCGGAGGCGAATACCCTTCGCTCATCTCGGTTTCAGGGGAGGCCCTGTTATAGCCTACAGACGGAGCGAGTCAGAAGGAGCGAGCAAGGGACAAAACCCAACGGTAAATACCAGCTCACCAGGGGTTGGCACGTTGCCCGCACCGGCGGATAGGCGAGAAGAGCCCGGCCGACCCCGAAAGGTTTCTCCCTCGAGGGTCTCAAGGGATTTTCCCAGTCCGTGGGAAGCCGGCGGGCGGGGGGTTTCCGGAGGTGGGCGGTCCAGACCTGGAGAACTAGCGACCCTCTCAGGCGACGAGGGAGGGGGACGATCCTCTCCACGGTTCTCCACCTCTTCACCGGGAATTACCTGCAAAATAGAAAATCAGAGAGACAGCGATAATCCGCGGAAGGCCACGTACCCCATGGACGACCTCAGCACCCGCCGCCGAGCTGGAGGCCGGACAGTCACCCGCCAGAGACCGCCTAACAATCTTTCCCCTAGCCGGCCTAAAAAGAGGGCCGGGGGACCCACGTGCTAGCCAAGGGGCGGCCTCAAGGGCCTCCTCCTGAGTCTTCAGGACCGCTGCCGCCAGGCGAGCGCGCACCTCTTCGCTGACCGGCATCGAGAAACTAAAGTCTGCTCAAAGAAAATAAAGGGGTTTGGGGAGCCTCCTCCAGGGGTCAGCGGTATGTATTTATAGCCGGACAGTGGGGGCCCACCAGACGATTCCCTGCCAGCTCAGCACAGTGCTCGCCGAACACGCGGGTTGGATGTTTCTTTCCGAGCTTGAATCAAGCTCAAAAAGAGCGGGGATTGTGTACAACCCCGTGTCCGACGAGCGGGTCCCGCCAGAGAGGTTGAGCAGACCTGGTCCCGCGACCCGCACACGAACGACAAAACAGACGTGCGGCAGAAGGGCTGGCCCGCTCCCGCCCATCTCAGGCGAGCGAGCCGGCAAGGCGAGCGAGCGAGTCGCGCGAAGAGTCCTTGGCCAAAGCAGATAAGTTTGGTGACCCGCGACTAGCGAGTCAATCGGGGTCGCGGTGACCGCCGGCCAACCCCACACGCGACCTGGCCGCCGGTCCGCCCGGCAGAAGACAGGCGGCTCGCCCGGCACGGCTCGCACTCGCCTAGGGAGGATGGACGAGCCATGAGAGCCAGGTCGCGCCCGCCTCCCGCGAAGGGGAATTGGAGGTGAGCTGACTCCCCAGGGGTGCGAATAGCTACTCAGAACAGCGGAGCCTCGCTGTTGGCAGACCAGGTTGGACTGCGCATAGCTGCTCAGGACAGCGGAGTTTGGCTGTTGGCAGGCCCAACCAAGGGCTTTTTGGTATTTTCAGGTCAGTTCTTTTGGTTATTGGCAGTTCAGGTTCTGAAAATCTATAAATAAGACCCAAGGGGTACCTCAGAGGGCACGCTTTCAGTGCCTCCTAACTCTTATTTTCGAGTGCTCTCTGAGGGTACCTTAGCTCGGCTTCTGGCTAAGGAGGGGAAGCGCTCAGAGATCTTCCGGGTTTGTGGAGGGACCTCCCTGCCGAGCCCTTGGGTCTGTTCTTTCTTGTCTCTTCCGTTGTTTTTCTTGCAGGAGCAAAGTAGGCGCGAGACCACCCCTTCCCCAAGGGTCGAACTCCACAAGAGGCCGGATTCCGGTTTCAACAGTTGGGCATGTCATTGATGACTGCCCAGTAAAAAGAAAGGAAGAAGATGAGAAAAAGAATAAAAAGCATCACCATCACCACAAGGTCAAGAAGAAGGAGAAGTCCTTTGTGTCTAAGAAGGAGAGAAGCTGGATAGATTATTCATCCTCAGATTCTGAAGATAAAGAGGAAAAAGTCAATATATGGTTGATATCTGATGTTGTAGATCCAGAGAAGAGGAGGAAAATCCTGCTGGCAGGATAGGAATCAGGGCCCCTCTGTCACACTCAGATAGTGATAATGAGGAGGATGATGAAGACTATGGATGTCATGGTTTGATGGTAATGAATGAAGAAGAAAGAAGTCAGCCAGATTTAGAATCAATCAAGGTACAACCTATTTTCAATTCTACATCTTCCTCTGACTATGTGACCAATCCAGATACTGGTGCATATTCATCCTATGATAAAGATTGCTAAGAATCTGAGACTGATGTCAATCAATTGATTGACAAGTATGGACTACTCATACATGCTATAGAGAAGAACAGAATTCCTGCCAAAAGGCAAGCCAAGGAGATATAAGTCCTAATGCCTTATAAAACACTTTATAACAATAAATCTATTGAGTTCTATAAGAAAAGTCATAAGGTGTCTGAACACAAGAAAAGTCTTTAGTGTTTGACTTTGCTTCTAGAAGAGAATAAAAAGCATATTAGATATCTAGAACAAAAGTTCACAGAGAGATTGGGGATTGTGATTAACCCTTCTCAGTCACAGGGTCAGTTGCCAAAAGCTGCAACTTGCCCAGTCCCTAAGAAGTTGGGTGTTAATCACATCAATCATCATTTCAAATCTGAATTCCTTGATAAGAGGACAGTATTTCAGAAGGCAAATTCACCTTCTAAAACTGTCAAGTTTGTTCCACTCCGAAAGGATCAATCAAATGTGTGCTCCACCAGTTGGGTGAAGGCACATGACCTAAGAAAGAGTGATATTGTCCGCTCTAGCCACAAAGTTCAGGAGAAGTTCTTTAGATTTGGATCCAAGTATCCTTTATCTAAGGAAATGAGAGAGTCCACTAGATGTCAGGATCCAAAAATACATCTGGCCCATACTGGACCAGTTGTATTTAGTCCCTCAACACCTTCACTCACGAAGAAGGGGTAGCATCATGCAATGCTCATCCAATAAAGTATGGTGTTGCTCACCTCTCTCATGGACATCAATTTTGTGATGGCCTAAAGAGAAGACACAACATTCATAAATGTTGGTGATGTGGCAAAGTGGGTCACTTTGTCATTGATTGTTGTCATAACCTGAACGTGACTAGTAGACAAAAAGGTGCTCATCCCAGGCAGAGAGTTGGGCAAAAGTTTTATGATACAAACAAGAACATAGGACACAGTCATCACTGGGTGCCTACGGGTAAATGAATTTTGTTTTGTAGGATAGTCCAAGTACCTTTCCAATTAAGACTTGGTATTTGTACATTGGGTGTTCCATGGAAATGTCTGGGATAGAATAGTTGCTCTAAGAATATACTCTAGGAAAATCAACAAATTAATATTGAGGCTGTCAAGAATGTAATCCTCAAAAGCTAGAGGAAGCAATCCTCAAGGTAAGTCTCTCCCTCCTACATAGAGATTAAGTTTGCTAATTAATAGTTATGTTAGATGTGCTCGGGCTGAACCTAATCAAGCACACCAAATAGAAAACAGTAATTCAATTATCTACAATGTTAATTTTTGTAGGCTTTATTCTAAAATAATCTTATTAGCAAGCTATAAGGTAATCCAATGCATAAATTGATGTGCCAACAAAACTGGCTCATTAACATGTTATGTACCCTTCTATTTAAAATTAATTAAATCTTTATTAATTCAAATAGATTGTGCATCCAATCAGTGATGGAAGCCACAAATTAAATATATAGTGAATAAGTAGAAGAAAAGCTGAGAGGTAGAAGAATCAAAGCACTAAATCTCATGTTCCATAACAAGAAGCGTAACACAACCGGTTAAAATGAAATGTATAAGTTTTAGGATAAAAATGCTTAATTGATAATTGAACCCTTTTGGTATAAATAGAAAGGCGACACGGAACGAAAAGCCACTCCACTCTTTAAAAGCCTTAACCCTGGCCGTCGAGACTAAAACCCTTTCAGTGTCTTGTCGTACTGGTTCAATGGCGCCAGATGTCATCAAGGATCTCCAGGAAGGATATGAAATTGTGAGGGATGGATTCAGTAATACCTCGCTAGAGATTAAAGCAGTAATAAGGAAGGTTGAAATCACAGGCCTGGAGTAGGCCCTGTCTGAACCATCCATCATTCTTAAAAAGGAGTTTGTAGAATTCTTCTCGAACATTAAAGTGTCTGCCTCTCAAAACTCCCTTAAGTCTAAGATTGAAGATATTAAAATAAAGGTAAACCCTAAGAGACTAAAAAAGGTCCTTCGTATACCCTTCGTCAACCCTAGAGAGGAAGAAGAGCTCGTCATCACGGAAAGTGATAGTGTTCTCAGTTGGTGTGGATACAATGAGGCCAAATTTGGGTCTCTTAAAATAAAATTCTTCAATCAGAGAGGCAAATTTCTAGCACATATTGTAGGGAAAGCCCTTATCTGCAAACCTGGATAACATGACACTATCTCCAAGTCCATGTTTGATGTCATGACCAGAATTATCCTGAATAGAAAGACCTCATGGTCTTCTATCATCTATCAGAGATAGTAGACTGTATACCCTCTCCAAACATGGGTAGAATTCTTTCATTATACCTAGTGAACTCCTATCCTGATACCTTCAAACAGGAACATGGGGTGAAGATTCATTACCTAAAGAGAATGGACATAAAGACTTTGGACAGATTCACTTGGGTCCTACCAATTAGCCAACCTTTAGCAATAAAGGACTCCTCTAATGGCACAAGGACGAAACCTATTATGGAAGAAAGAACCTCCAGCCCTAAACCTGAGCTTGGATCATCCTCTCCAGCTGATATTGGTCTGCAGGTTTACTTATCACTCAGTCAATTCTCTGCAAACACTTAACTCCAGGACACTGTAGTGCATGTTGATAAAGTCCTTGCCAGGCCTAGGTCAGGACAAATATGAAAGATTGGCAATGAATAAAAAGTTATTGCAGAGGATGAGGTAGATATGGCAGAAGATAACCATGAGCCTCCTGAAGCTTTAGATACTTATCTTGATTGGTCAAGCCTAGAGAAGGATGCTCAGTCTGAGGTGGGAGCATTATTAGATGGATCTTACAAACTTGGATCAAGTTGTCAACAAAATACTTGAGTCTACACCCACTACAGGTAATAACCACACCCTCTTAATTAGTAGTGTTAATACAGCTTTAGCTAAGGAAATGTTTCCTACTATAGGTGTTGTAGTTGAGGGGGAGACTTCTCAGATCCCTACTCAGAATGTTGTACCTCCTCTGATAAGACATACTTCATCTACCCCCATCTGCAATGAGGAATTTCTAAATCAATTCAAAGCACTCTTGGATGCTCAGACCTCAACCCTCAAGGAGTATGTTGATCAATCAGTTGCCAAACTGAGGGATGACCTGACAACCAAAATCAATGAAAATAAAAAAGAAATCTATCACTTAAACAAACAGGTCACCACCTGTTTTGATAGGGTTGAAACTACTGGCATCAAACCGACCACCCTCATGCAATCCTTCGACACAAGCCAAAAACTCTCTACAGCCGACATAGGATATGTCAAGAATTATGTAAGTGGAACTGATGTGGTGATCAAGGGTGCAGCAGATCATGTAAATCAGCATATCACCATTGTTGCCTTCCAATCTATGAAAGAGACAATACTTCTGAAAGATGAGCTGCTTGCTGACAATGAAAGAATATACAACTCTATATCAAGCAAGAATGAAGCCAACACCACCTTACTACAAAAGACCATCTCTAAATAAGGTAGAAAGGGGGAGAGTAGCCATGCTAAGACAGCAGCACTCATTAAAGATCAAGCCTTCAATACAATTCAAGGCACCAGGGTGGAACTACACCTGCCCCTCCTAGACAGAAAGAGGCCAGAGGACCTAGACTTCCAAGCACAAGCTAGAATTGCATAGGATGCACAGCTTACTGCCAGAAGAAAGAGGGAAGGAACTCAAATGGTTGAAGAGTTCTTGTCAAATAGGAGAGATAAGAACAGAGTTGATCTAGACTATAAAGAGCTAAGTGATGTCTCTGAATCCATCATTATCAATGCTTGGGTAAGCCATGGATAAATTTTAAAGAATATTGATAGTGTATATCCTTCTGAGAAATGGATAAAGCATCTAGAATGAAATTCCCTAAGGGAAAGAGTATTCAAAGAGAATCTGGTAAGGAAGAGCAACCGCAAGAAATTGCCTTCCAGATATATTCCAAAGCCATTCCTCTACTTCAAGAGGCAGAAGAACAAAGTAGAAAACTTGAAGAAGACAAGTGCAACCAAGGATGTTGGTGCAAGTTCATCAAAGAAAAGCTGATAGAAGACTGCAAGACTTAAGCTTATTTAAAAATTGTCTAATCTATGTTCTTTAATGAATCTCAACAGTGTAAAAATTTCAAATTTCTATCAAGGAAATGAATATGTTTTGGATCTGACTACATTGATGTGATAAATGTGCATGAAATTTTCACTTACATATATGTGTTTGACAAATAAGCTATTCCTTGACAAATATCTTATAATCACAAATTTTATCTACTACAGTTTGACTAAAGATATTTAAATTAGTTAATGATTAGGTTCATCTTGATCATAATGTTTATCTAGTTAATGACTAATAAAGCTTTGGTTGTTAATCATGTTATCACATTATCAATGATTGATAATTCACCTATGTCATTGATCTTTCAATCATAGGGATAAGCCATCTCATCCAGGGGCAGTTATCCTATATTGGGTTGGCTAGTTGTCTTGATAATGTTATCATTAGACCTATCATGATATTTCTTGTGTTGATGTACCTTAGCATGGATGGATTTTCTGCCTTCTTCAAATCGGGGGAGATTGTTGGGAATTGTGCCCTACAATGTCCATCGGGATTTAAGGGGCATCACTAATTATGCAAAGGAGCTTAATGTATTTGATGTGTGCTTTAGTTCATGCATGCAGGTAGTCCTTGATTGGACAGGTGAAGAAAGTGAGTTTGGTAGTACTCAAATTTCGTCGAGCTCGGCTCGAAGTTCGTCGAGCTCAACTCGTCGGTCGTCGAGCTTAGCTTAACATTCCTTGGGATAAGCACAAGAGATTAGGTTTCAAATTTCGACGAGCTCATTTTGAAGTTCGTCAAGCTCAGTTTACAATTCGTCGAGCTCACCTTACAAAACGTCGAACAGAGCTCAACAATTGTTAAGCTAAAGCCAGAAAAATCAACTAAGTCAAAAAAGCACTGAGACCGCTGAGAAGATCAGAGTTTGTCGAGCTCAGCATACAGATCATCGAACGCAGCTAAAGACAGAGAAATTGATAAAGTAAGAAAGTGTTGAGACCACTGAGATAGCCGAGAAGAAGGCATTGAGACCGCTGAGACAGCTGAGATAGTTGAGAAGAAGGCGTTGAGAGCGCTGAGACAGCTGAGACAAAACTGGCTGAATTTCACTAAGTCCAGAATAGTTGATTGAAGCAGGTTCACTCAATGCTTCTAATGAAGAAGGAAGTGCTGAAACAAAACTAGCTGGATTTCTCTAAGTCCAGAAGTGTTGAGTGAAGCAGGTTCACTCAGTGCTTCTAATGAAGAAGGAAGCATTGAGATAGTTAAGAGGAAATTTGCTGAGACAGAAGATAGACTCAACTGTGAAGCAAAAAACCATTGAGACCACTGTAAAGATACCATTGAGACAGAAACTTGTCTCAGCTGATAAGAAGAAAGCGTTGAGACACAGGCCTCTCACAGTAATTAAGAAGAAATCGCTGAGACCGCTGAGACAAATCCAGGGAAAATTCATAAGTCCAGGAGCGCTGAGAGCCAAGATAAATGGCGTTGAGTGACTTAACATCACTCAATGCTTCATGGATTTTTGGATTATTTTCTAAGTCTAGATGGTGTTGACCATTGTTGACATCATCAAAGTCAACTTACATGTAGCCGTTGCGGGTAAGCTGCAGTGGCGCTGAAGCTGCCTTCTCCTTTTCTGAAGAAGGTGGGGCTTAACAAACCTTGGTTGGGTCCCATATACAAGTGTGTCATTGATTCAAATCAACATATATAAAAAGGAAAATGAAAAGGGATTAGGGTAACAAAAAAAGAGATCAAACGGAAAAAGAAAATTAGAGGCGGCTGGACATCATCTTCTCCACCAAGATTGAAAGTTTAAGCCCAGTAGGGATATCCGCCAAGGCAAAAGAAGTTATTTAAGCTCTTCAAGCTCGGCAAGATAGTTCTTTCAAGAACAAAGGAGGTGATTCTTCCATTCAGTAAGCTGGTTGCTGCTCTTCTGTGCAGCAGAAAAAAGTTAGTTATAGAAGAGGACTAATTCCTTCTACTGTAAGTGTGGTGGACTAAAATCTGCTCAGTCTAGGAAGGTAGACTCAGAGATTTATCTCTGAGTCAGTTGTTTGTTTTTCTTAACTACTCTGTATTCTTTTCTTGTAGGATTTAGTTTATCTAAATCTAAGTCTAGGGTACTTTGTGCCTGGGATAGGTGACTAATTAGACACTGAGGTAGGTGCCCTGTTGGGGTACTGAGGTAGGATCTAACTGTGGATCTGAGCTGTAGGGCTTTATTGCCTGAAGTAGGAGAGTGCTGCTCTCTGAGGTAGGATCCATGTGTGGATCTGAGGTAGGGCTATCCTTCCAGCCTGAGTGTAGGGCCTTGTGCCTGAGGTAGGTGACTAGAGATTCACTGAGCTATAGGTGGTAAGTGTGTCACTGAGTTATAGGCCTTGGAGGAGGCTGAGCTGTAGGTACATGGAAGGCTACTGAGTTGTAGGAATGTTGCAACACTCTGAGAGTAGGGTTGTGTGCTTGAAACGGTAGGGCTGAAGAGCTTGAGTTGTAGGCCTTAGAAATAAGGCTAAGGTAGGTAATTAGTGGATCATTCAGCTGTAGGAGTCCTGCAGGGCTCTGAGGTAGGAAACCTTGTGGTTCTGAGTTTGGATTCTATGAAGAATCTTTGTAATAGGCTGAGGGCCTGAGGTGTAAGCTCTATAGAGCATTTTGGTGGTGTTTGTGCCTAGTCCAACAAATTAGTTGGATAGGTGGGAGGGAAAGTGGATGTACCCAATTGGGAAACCACTATAAATCTTTGTTTTTGCTGTGTTGCTGGTTTTTTTTCTTATTGTAGGATTTAAGGACAAGCTCTAGATAGTATAGGTTAAAAATCAGCAAAAGAACTAAGAAAATTTCAAAGACCTATTCACCCCCCCCCCCCCTCTAGGTGATTAGTTAACCTTCAGTTAAAGAACTTTCACAAAGTCTTTCAGTTGACTCACGTGTAATCTCTCTATTTGGGTGTACTTCTATCCTAAGTTCATGCGAAGGATCGATGAAGGACAAGGACTTGGAATCAGAAAAATAAAAATTCTTCCCAAGTAAAATTCGTAGATTATTCTAAGGGAAATTCGTCGAATTCGTAGAATATACTCGTTGATACTCGTCGAATTCGTCATGTATACTTACCAATACTAATCGAATTCATCATATTGTACTTGGGGTAAAATCTCTGAGAGATGAAAAATAAGCCAAGTAAAACTCGTCTAGTATTCCCATGTATACTCGTCAAATGTATCTAACGATACTCTCTGAATTCGTCGAATATATTAGTTGATACCCGATGAATTCAGCAAGTCAATTCAACTGGGTACATTTCGTGATTTCTGCTCGGTCGACGACAGCAAGCTGCATGATTTGATATTCCTCCACCGGTTCGACTGGATCTTTGCTTTCTGAAGGTTTTTATTCTCGTAGATCTAGTTGATCTGTGATTCAAGATCAAAGTCCTCAAAGTTTCATATTTTTCGTGTTCTCTAAGATATTCAAGTTCAAACTTTTCGAAGAACGATGGAGTGAAGGCTTAGATCTAAATACGATTACTTGTAATCTTTATTTTATTGTGTATATCTCTATTTACATTTGTAGGAGTCTTTTCCTACAAGTTGTAGATCTGGTTTTGGATCGAGTTGTAGGAGAGGTTGTTTTCCGAGTGGTGGGAGCGTTGTATCCGAGTTATAGGAGTTGAGGCTCCAAAGTGTAAGATTTGTTGAAATCTGAGAAAGGTGAAGTAGCTGAATCTTGCCCTTCGTAGTAGATAGGCGAGGCGGGACAATGGACGTACTCAACTCGGCGAACCACTATAAATCTCTATGTTACGTGTGCTTTATTTTTTAAGTTATTTTTATTCCGCAAAAAGACACAGACCTCACCTATTCACCCCCCCCCCCCCCCCCTCGAGGTGATTTAAGATGACTTTAGATACTTTCAGTATGGTTATGGGTGTCTGGGAATAGATCACTCCTCTAAAAGACATGTAGGGGAAAATGGTGGCAGTCATTGCAGCAACCTATACTGTTACCTGAGGTTAAGGTCACAAGTCGGGCATACAGTATGCACAACAATCTCTTCTACAAGCATCATTGAAGATGCTGAAGGGCTATAAAGCACATGTTGTTTGGAGCTTGTCCCCGAAAAGGGAACCAGTAACAGTAGTAATGCCATAGTCGGTGAATGATTGGCTATCATATTCGGACCTGGCATATATGTCACTTGGGAGTGTATCCATAAGATAAATCGTAGTGGTCTTAGGGTGGGGGAAATAGCTCATACAGTCAAGAGGGTTGATAACTTAATGACCTCCGCATGAGGTGACCAAATAAGTCCAGGGGGATCAAGCAAGCTCCATAACTAATAAACTAATGATAAGTGCACTGGTCTCTCAAGTAATATAAAATGTGGGAGTATCTCCCCAAGTATCGATCTCTCGATAAATGCAAGTTGGGGCGCATGATTCGAAGGTTTAGAAAATTAATTGTAAGAATTTAAAAGTAAAATAGGGCTTGGATTGGGTTTTGCAAAAGAAAATGGAAACCTAAACTAAACTAGTGCGGCTCGCAGTCACTGCTTTGCAAGGTGGATGGAGACTAAAGCAGGTAGATGAGCGAGTAGGCAAGCATATGGAGTGGTTCACAACGGCGGATAAGCGTCGAGAGCACCTCTTCCCAATGCACGCCACTAGTAATTGCTAGTGTGAGGAACTTCGTGACGGTGGAGTGGAATCGATGTGGTGGAAGCGCTCCTCACATGCGTAAACCGCAATCAATTTCTCATAGACATGAAATATTGCATTAAAACAATTTAGGTTTTGCATAAATCATTCAAACAACCATTACCAACCAAGAATAAATACACGACATCAAAGGATACTTATGTGCTCGGTTGACGTTATTGACTTCGATTGATATCTCGTTATTATCTTAGAAATTTTGATATAATTAATTGTCAAGATATTTTTAAATAATAACATTAAAATAAATAGATTATTTGTCAAAGAAGACAAATATATAAATATGATTGAATTAAATAGATCATTAACTCAACAATCATTAGTTTTATCAGGAAATTTTTTCATTTTACAATTTTTAAACTCTTTTACATTCACATATTTCATTAATATACTTTTCTATACTCTTTGTTCTACATGGAGGTATATTAACATCCATCCCAAAGGGGATTCAAGAAGTGGCATCATGGATATGAAGGCCATGTGTCTCTATAAGAATTATAATGGCTAAATCCATGATGCATCTGCTATGAAGATCTCAGTAGAATTCTCCTTAAGCATCATTGACCAAATTGAAGAAAATCATAAGAAAAGGATAGGTAAGTT
The DNA here is from genome assembly GCA_039583875.1 of Platanthera guangdongensis. Classification (NCBI taxonomy): domain Eukaryota; kingdom Viridiplantae; phylum Streptophyta; class Magnoliopsida; order Asparagales; family Orchidaceae; genus Platanthera; species Platanthera guangdongensis. Next base: position 30,319,817 of record CM077156.1, read on the forward strand.
GATTGAAATTTGTGCATTTGTAAAATTGCTTATTTATTTCAGCAGCTATGAACAATGTTCTTTTTAGAGAAAAAAAAAGATAGATTTATTTTTTTTCATCGCGTCATCCTTCTCTACTAATTTATGAATCTACATTACTTACTAGGACTAGATTGGTGAGGTTGGAGATGTTAAATATAATAGAACACAAACATCCCACCCAAAACTAATTTGTGAAATGTGAAGAGATCCAAGAATACAAGCAGTACACTAGGAAAAATAAAATACCCAATGCGGGATTAAATTTTACAACATGTACATCCTCTCATGTGTCAGAACATATGTAATATTTGAGGGAAAAGAGGGAGGGAATATTGAAGCATGTGAACTTATAAAACATACTACGTCAACATGGGATTCCAGTTTATAACTAAATATTTCAACAACTCTATTCATCAAATTTTCTACTTCCGTTACATATACTCGAGTCATTTTCTTTATCCTTATTGGCTAATTTTCTAGCTTCTTTAGCATACAAGTACTTATTTCACAAGGAATACAATACAACAACATGGTATAGCCTTTTCTTCGTATTCGTTTAATTGATTCTAAGCATTCTTCTAAATATTTTCTCCAATTACTTTGAACTTTCAGTATGTAGAGGTCACATCGACCAAATTATATCATAAGTAGTAATACTATGAAACCTAATTTTCAAAATAAAGTGTAAACATGTCTACAACAAATACAAAAATAGATGGCATATGATTATGTCTTTCATGTTGATTTATAAATAGATGGAAATGTTATTTTTTGGTTCAATATTTTTTAAGTTGGTTATGCTATCATTATCCCACATGCATTGTTGGTGATTTGTGTCTAAATAAGAAGCTGGTTTATAAAGGAATTATTACGTCGTTGCTTTTTTCACCAGAGATGTGCTTTCTCCAAAGATTTTTGTGTGTTTCAATATGTTGTTTGGTTTAAAATAAATGTTTTTTGGCTGTGTAAATGTGTCGCATTTAGTTACGAAAAATGAAGAATAACAAAAGTGATCATTTGAGTCATGATTTATTATCAATCATCAAATATAGTATCATAACTATTTAGAGCTTATTTTATGTGTGCCAAATTCCAATTCATTATTGTCAAGAAAAAAATAAGGATTCAGCCATTTTATTTGAAACCTACTATAGTTATTGCTTGGGGTGTTTAACCTTAACTACATTAGTCATTTTGACTAACTTTCATCGATATTTCCCTATCTTGTATTTGGTCAAATCACTTAACTTTTTTTTCTAATCCTATCCTTGATTTACATCTCTATTATTAATTCTCTAATATAATCGCTCCAACATACATCATTTCTATTTCATATCATGTTATATTATCATTCTAATTTTGTCAAGTTAACTTAGATATCAATCTTACCGTTGAATACTAAATGAAATCCATATACATTGTTAGTATAATTTGTATAACACTTTTTAAGACTTACTATCTCATGATCTCCATACTGTCCTCTTATGCATGGTATGTCTCAAAAACTTTCTTCATTTTAAATACTCAACCTTAATAATTTTCATCAATGTTATCTTAGACACTTATATCTTCAAAACACTTAAACCTATCATTTACCGAATCACGATAACGTTTTTTTGAAATTCCTTATATCACTCACATTAAAATTGTGTATAATGCACTAGGTCATTGTTATGCTACATCAATGCACTATAGATAACTTTGGATTAAAACATCATTCTTCTAAATTTTCACTAAAATTGTAATTCTTTCAGTTATTAGAATTGTACCATCTAACAAAACATTATACAAATTGATGAATTTTAATTTACCTATAAATTATTAGACTGATATTATTTACCATTAATGTGTTAAACTTCTTCAACAATTGTCTCATATATTTCATGTAACACCCTCATCTGTTGTATGGCATATAACAGAAGGTCCAGCTGGAACCCGACGCCATATACCACGGACAGTCGGAAGGCATACATAAGCATATCAAAATTTAACTACAACTACTTGCCCTAACTTAGAGCATTCTAGCGGAAGCTTTAAACAGTTGGAATGAACCCATAATTTAATAACAATTATCATGAATATCCACCCACTACCAAAGGAATGAAATAACAAATACACTGAAAAGTACTTGGCCTTATGGTCTTACAAGAGTTCACTTAACAAAGTAATGTTTCACATACATTGGCTCGCAGTCCGGCCACACATGACAAAAAAAACTATTCGATTTGGCCTTCGAGGGCCAGCTCAGCAACATGGGCTTCAGCCCGCTATTTGGTACTTGGCTCCGCAGCACCTGCAAGCAACATTCCACCGCACGGTGGCATACAAAAGCAACGGTCGGCTAAAGCTGACCAAATTATAATGACCTCGCCCCTTACTCGGGATGGAGGTGCTCCTTCCCTGCATTTCGTTAGCGCAACTAAACAATAAAGTGCAAACATACTTCGCCACAGGTGTAGGCTCATACAGCCAAACACCTCGTGCACTCAGGGCACATTGTCGGTGAATCCGGTCAATTCCGTGGCTTCACCACCATCCCTGGGACGGCAACATAGTGAGCATTTTATCCTTTGTTACCACAGTCTAAGACTCCCGACTATGCCAATGGCCAGTCCCGCTTTTGGGTCTCTAGCACCGAACCACAAAGCCCAGGTCTGATTTCACTTGCCCGTTGCTCACTCTGCCTAGTCACTTTAAGACCTATGCGTGGGACAATCTTCTCTCGGATCGCAAAACATTCCCAAACATCACAAAACCCAGTTATGTACAAGGCTGGCTCCCCGGCCTGCAAGTTAACAGAACTACGTTTCTGCTCAGTTTTTCGGGTGCGCCTTGGAGTTAATCCACAAGGATCCTTGCTGTAATCTACTGTGTAGAAACCCGAAAACACAAAGCACTGAGTCTTCTCCGGCAAACCATACAATATGCAACATCACTGATCCAGACCAACACATCTGGGTAGGTTTCACACACAATGCCTATGTCTGTACTTCGATTCCAGACACTATATGCAAACCAAGGAGGACTATTCACATCTACCCCAAGGAACACCGCACACTCACCGTACACTCACATTAGGGGGTTTCCTTATGCAAAAGAAAGAGTGCTTCATATGCTCAAGTACAGAATCGTTACCCTTGAAGTTCGCTTTTGCATCATGGGAATCTATACAGATGGAAAGCTTTGAAAGGGAATTTCCTTCGTGGATCCGGTCTCGGTTCTCAATTCGGTGCTCCGATGCTCCGCCGGCGGCCGGATTCCTCCTCTTCTTTCCTTCTTGCTCTCTGCTCTCTCTAACTGCTTAGAAAGAGAATGCTTTAAGAGGTAATGAGGAATTAATCCTCAATACCCGGCATTAAATAATCAGGACCACATCTGGGCTGTCAGATCTTGCTTAAAGAAAACGAACGGCTCAGATCAGCCTAAAATTTCTCAATCCTGGGCCAAACACGGCCTTGCACACGATCGTGTCCTAGGCCGTGTGCCCCGATCCAGCCATGATCGTCGAGTATAGAAAAGTACACGAGTCCAGACACGCCCGTGTCTCAACCTGACACGCCCGTGTCCTAGGGGCATGTTACAAATAACCGCCACGCTAACCGTCACGTCCCTTGGTGAACACGGGTAGGGACACGGGTATGTACACGCCCGTGTCGCGCTTGACATGCCCATGTCGCAACTGCTCAAGGTCGTGTTTCTTGTCGTGTCCTTTTCTGGACACAGCCGACCAATACAAAGAAAGACACGGCCTTGGACATGCCCGTGTACCAGGCCCTGTACCCCTATTTAGGCACCAAAAATTCCTTAGGAAGCGACCAGTTCAATTACGCTTTTCGGGGCGTTACAAATCTCCCCCCTTTAAAGAATTTCATCCCGAAATTATGTAAAGGTACACAAAATTTAAATGTTAGCAGAGTGGAATAACTCAGGGTATTCCTCCAACATAGTCTGATGTCGCTCAAATGAAAGCTCCTCGCATCTATAGTTATCCCAACGGAGTTTAACCATTCGGATTTCATTGTTGCATAGTCATTTGACTTTAAAGTCTTCAATGCATACTGGCTTGACCATTCCTGTCAACCCGTAATCCACCGGCACTTGATCGACCCTAACGACCTGTGAAGGCTCTTGCACCGCCTTCCGCAACACCGATATATGGAATGCATCATGTATCCCACTAAACTCCACTGACAGCTTCAATCGCTATGCTGCTTCGCCAACCCGCTCCAGGATTTCAAACGGTCCAAGGTATCTCGGACTCAGCTTCTTCAAGCGTTGAACCCACGAGACACCCTTGAACGGCTTGATTTTCAAATACACTCAGTCGCCAACACTGAACTCCACGTTCATATGCTTGGCGTTATAGTATTTTTCCTGCCTGTCCTGAGAGATCTTCAACCGTTCCTAAATTATACGTATTATTGAAGTGGCATCTTCCACTGCTTGACGTTTGTATAACTTCAACTTGCCTGTCTCCAACCAAGACAATGGCGTGTGACACTTTCTCCCATACAAGGCCTCGAAAGGCGCCATTCCAATACTTACTTGATAATTGTTGTTATATGCAAACTCCACCATGTACAGGTGATCTTCCCACTGCTTTCCGAAATCCAAGACGTATATGCGAAGCATGTCCTCCATCGTCCTGTTGACTCTCTCGGTCTGACCATCCGTTTGTGGATGAAAGGATGTGCTGAAACTCAGCTTAGTTCCCAACAGACTATGCACCAGCCTCCAGTCATTCGACATGAAGCGTCCATCTCGATCACTAACAATACTATGTGGCACACCATGCAATCGTACAATATTATCTACATAGACTTTGGCTAACTTTTCCACCGGATCTTCCTTCCTGTTCGGGATGAAGTGCGACACTTTTGTCAATCTATCTACGATCACCCAGATGGTGTCGTTTCCCATCTGCGACTTTGGAAAACCATGCATAAAATCCATAGAAATGTCGTCGAACTTCCACTACGGGATAGGTAAGGACTTTAAGAAACCTCCGAGCTTCTGGCACTCCGCTTTCACCAAGGCACAAGTTTGGCACTTAGCCACATAAAGTGTTACATCCTTCTTTAATCCTGGCCACCAGAACAACTTCTTCGGGTCCTTATACATCTTTGTGCTCCCCGGGTGGATTGAGTACTTGGTATGATGAGCCACGTACATCAACTCCTCCCGAAGGTTATCTGCACTAGGGACGCATAGGCGACCATCCCTCCTTAACAGTCCATCCTCAACAGTAAATTGGGAATTTGACCCATCCAAAGATTCATCTAAGATCTGCTTCATGTTACTATCCTGAACCAAAGCCCGCCGAACCCTATCAGCTAGGTCACACTGCACCTCTGTCCAATACAATTTCTCCTCGACACTAGTCTACTTATCGACGCAAGAGATCTCTAATGCCTCCAAATCACGGACCAAACTCTCATCATGTACCGACAACAAGCTGGCCCGCGCAGGAGCCCTGCGACTCAACGCATCTGCCATTGCATTTCCTTTCCCAGGAACATGTATCTCAAAGGTGTAGTCCCCCAGGAACTCCATCCACCTCTGTTGCCTCATGTTTAGGCCCTTCTGATCAAACAAGTACTTTAGGCTCTTATGATCGGTGTAGATATCGACCTTCATACCGTACAGGTAGTGCCTCCATAGCTTTAGAGAAAATATCACGGTCGCTAACTATATGTCATGGACCGGATAATTCCTCTCGTGAACCTTCAATTGTCGTGAACCATAGGCTATCACGCTCCCACGCTGTAGTAGAACACAGCCCAAAACACTGCCCGAAGCATCACTATAGATTTCAAACCCTTCGGTCCCACTCGGCGAACGAAAAATAGGCATCGTGGTCAATAACCTCTTCAATTCTTCAAAAGCCCGCTCGCACTCCAGCGACCCCACAAACTTTTGATCCTTCCTTGTCAATGTCGTGAGTGGTAGCGCTATCCGCGAGAAGTTTTCTACAAAGCGCCTGTAGTAGCCGGCAAGCCCCAGAAAGCTCCGGACTTCCGCCACTGTAGACAATACAGGCCACTCCCGTATCGCCACTATCTTCACCAGATCCACTGTTATCCCTTCTACACTAACAACATGACCAAGAAACGCTACCGAGGATAACCAGAACTCACACTTGGAGAACTTCGCATACAACTTATTTCTTCTCAACGTCTCCACCACCATATGCAGATGCTTGTAGTGATCATCCTCACACTTTGAGTACACCAAGATATTGTCGATAAATACTATCATGAAACGTTCCAGGTACTCTCTGAACGTCCTATTCATCAGATCCATAAACACAAATGGCGCATTGGTCAACCCAAACTGCATGACCATGAATTCGTAATGCCCAAACCGTGTGTTGAACGCTGTCTTTGGGATGTCTCTTTCCCTTATCCTTAATTGGTAGTAGCCGGATTTTAGATCTAACTTCGAATATACTGTTGACCCAACCAACTGATCAAATAGATCGTCAATCCTTGGGATCAGATACTTATTCTTTTTCATAAGCTTGTTCAACTCCTGATAGTCGATACAGAGTCGCAAGCTCCCATCATTCTTCTTAACGAAAAGGATCTGTGCGCTCTAAGGCGATGAACTTGGACGCACATACCCTTGTTCCAACAACTCTTACAGTTGCACCTTCAGCTCCGCCATCTCCCTTGGCGCTATCCGATATCGAGAGCGTGACACTGGTTTGGCACCTGGCACCAGCTCAATTGTAAAATCAATCTCCCGCTAAGGAGGGGCTCCTGGAAGATCATCTGGGAACACATCAGGATACTCTGACACAACTGGAATACTTCCCAAACTTGGCTTAAGAGTTGAAGCATGCACTAATGTGACAAACAGCTCTGCCCCAGACCGAACTGCCTTAATCGCCTGAAGGGCCGACATCAAAATTTTACTCGACCCATTCATTCCCGCAAACATAGTATCCCGATCAGTATTCAGTCCAAACTTAACCTCCTTTCGGTTGCAATCAATGCATGCTCGCTGCTCCGAGAGCCAGTCCATACCAAAGATTACGTCGAACTCCACCAATAGCAGTACCGACGTTTGCAAGCCAAACTCCTGATCCCCAATCCGTATCTTTACCACACAGATTCTATCCGCGCTCATTGAGCACTCATTGGGCAACAACACATCCATCTTGTCTTTTGCCAACGTGGAAGGGACTCCGATGCGCGTTACGAATCTTTTGGATAAGAAGGAATTCGAAGCTCCCGTATCAAACAGGGATCTCGTCGGATAATCGAAAATTAACACAAAGCCTAGAACCAACATTAATAAGCTAACATATAAAAAGGTAATAACTACATAAAGTTAAACTTCTATAATTTAACGCATACCTGTCACCACGTCAGCTTGTTTTATGGCCTCTTGCAGACCAAGATTATATACTCCAGGCTGTGCTGGAGCATGGTGGGACGCGATTGATTCCACCGCCTTCCATTTTTCTTCATATGTTGCTCCAAGCTTCCTCTCGGACTTTGCACGTTCGCTCCAACATTCATGAGCAAAATGCCCCATCTTTCCACAGTTGTAGCAAGCTCCTGGAACTCGACTTATGGTTGCCCCCGTCGCACCAGATGAAGGGGCTGAGCTCGAAGTCTTCAGCTTCTTGTTCCATCTACAGAAACTTGACTTTGTATTTGTCACTTTGAACTCTGACTTCTTTTCCCCTAGGTCCATCTTCTCTTGCACTTTCTTCACAACCTTTTCCAATGACCGGGCCGAATTGACCAAGGCTAGGAAGCCCTGTGCCTTAGGCACAGCAAGGAGTAGCTGTAGGTCGCCATATAGGCCCTCACAGAATTGGTTGGTCTTTCTCTCCTCCTCAGTAAACGTAGCACCAGCATAATGACCCAACCGTGTAAACTCGTGGAGATACTCATCCACGCTTCTGCCTCCCTGAGTCAAACCAAGGTACTGATTCTCCATCTCAAGCTTATGAGCAGAGCATAGATATCTGGCCTAGAACAACCTTGAAAATTCCTCCATAGGCACATCCGCAAGTTACCTTCCCACTAAGAGGTGAACCTCCAACTCGTCCCACCACAGCCTCGCCTCACCAGCCAAAAGGAAGGTCGCTATGGTAGTCTTCTGCCACTCCTCAATTTTTGTGGCCATTAAGACCCGCTTTATCGTAGATAGCCAATCCTCGGCTTGAGTTGGTGTTCTAATCCCGTCGAACACCGGAGGATTAAAGCTCATTACATGCTTAAGCTACTTCTCCGTAGCTCTCCTTAGTGCTACTTGATCAACTTCCATGCATTCTACCACTCCCGGCCCTACCACCATAATCGATTCTTGCTCATTAATAGGTAGTGTGTGGTGCATTTGCCTTGCAGGTTGGGCATTGATCATAGCAAAGACTGCTTCAGCAAAAAATCTGATGGTTTCAGCTGAAGGGGGTGTTGTAGGCTGATTGGTATTTTCGCATCAAGTCCGAAAACTTAATGCGGTTAAAACTCCAAAAATAGGTGAGGATTCACGCGGTGACCCGGGTGGTTTTATTTAATTAAAAAAGCAGATTGGTTTTTATTTAGAAAATGGGGCGCACGTATTTATTTATTTAGATATAAAAAGATGTGATCGAGTTTTAACGAAAGGAGACAAGTGCACCTATCGTGAGTAGTACAAGATATTCTGGGTGGAATATCGAGGTCGTATTGTTCTCGGGGTCGGTTCGATTATTTCTACTCTTCCCTGGATGGGACTATTATTTTACTGATAATTACTTGTCGGGTAATATATATAAACAAAAGGCAGAAATTAAAAGCATAATAAAGGTGGAGCCAATGAAGAGCTTAGCTCGATGGCACCGAATTAAATTCGAACTAAAATAGACTTTTAATAAAAAGAGCTCCTAAATTTCTAATTAATTAAGGAGGAGACTTGGCCGTGGAGGTTCCATTAGAATGAGCTAACCTAGCTATAGGGATATCGCTCACCTAAACGCTAAGACTATTCGACGGAATGTTAGTCCGATGAAGGATTCCTCTTAACGCCTGCATTATGCTAAGAACCTCGCTATTGGGTGGGGAATCCAATCCGGTACAGTTGGCGTGCCTCCTCTCTCGAGGTTTAGTGCGGAACTCTCTTTGCCAAGGGGTGATCGGTCCATATGCACGTCCTCTTGACTAGCTAGCATATGGACTATGGAAATAGGGCCCACACATTGATTATGTGGTCCTACGCATCGTAAATCCTAGGCAAACCGTAAGTAAATTTAATTAATTAGAAAGTAAGGACCTTCAATTATTTTAAGTTATTTTATCTGTCTCAATGCTCTTCGATACTGAGGGCTAAGAACGATTAGCTACTCATCGGAATGGGAACGGCTTACGAGGAAAGCAATAAAGAAAGCGATAAAGAAAGAAGGAAAGTGAAAGCAGTAAAATGAAAGCAGTAAAGGAAAGCTGAAAATTGCAAGTCCTACTCAAACGAGTAGGACTGAAATGAAAGCAGTAAAATGCTATTCCCGGTGTAAATGCGTGGGCGGGAGAAAGAAAGCGGGTCCTACTCAAATGAGTAGGACTAAATAAATGCAACACACGTACGCACTCGACAGAAAGTAAAACTCACGCACACACACGACATAATTGAAAACACACGCACACAAATCCTACTCAAATGAGGAGGGAAAAATAAATGCAAGTCCTACTCAAACGAGTAGGAGAAAATAAATGCACTCACTCTATGAAAAGTAAAACACACGCACTCGACAAAATGTAAAAACTCACGTACACAACAGGAAAATAAACACACTCCACACACTCTACTTGATTGAAATAAAGCAAAGTGTCATTTAACTCTTAACGAGTAGGCTGTAACGCCGCCGATTTTTCGATGATTTTATTTCTTTGGGCAACGTCAGATTTTTGATGTCCTGGCATTACTTTTAATGTCGACGATCGTCGAACAGAATGTCGAGCTGAAATCGTCGAATGGAATTTTTCAAGCTGAAATCATCGATCGGAAATCGTCGACCGAAAATTTCTCTTCAAAATTCGCTGATTCCATGGGTTTGACGAATCACGGGCTGCTCACGGGCGTGACCAATAAGTCACGGGCGTGACTTGGCAATTTTTTGCAGATTTTAATTTTTTTTCCTAAAAAATAAAATAAAACAAGTTAGTAAAATATTTACAAAAATATGAGCATTTTATTGAATAAAAATAAGTAAAAATGACAAAAATAAATGAAAACGACATAAGTAATGTACATAAAAATAGGTATATTTACAATTTATCAAATACCCCCATACTTAAGCTTTTGCTATTCCAGAGCAAAAGTTGGAGATGAACTTATAAGGAATAAAAGAAATCCTAAGTTTAGCTACCGCTTAATTAATTATAAGAGAGGTCTAAATAAACATACAGGGTGTAAAAGTTAAGTCCTAAAATTATGTAGATGATTTAAATATCTCAAAAGTTTTGGCCAAAAGACTTTTTGATGTAATCAAATTGAAGGCAATAATTGTAATGGTTAGATTAACGAAAATAGCTTGGAATTATATGAACTCTAGCTTATAAGAGTGTTACTGGAAATAATACAATTTACTAATTATGCTCTCAAATAAATTTTTGAATTAATTCTAGAATCGTGAAATTGGCTAAGGGGATTGTTGTTGGTTTATGAAGAGGGTTTTGATTTTTAAGGTGTGGTAATTTTTTCTCGAACCTCCATTTTTTTTGGATTATTAGGAAAATGAAATCTTATTTTCCTAATATGATTTTAGTTTTTCAACTTCATAAGAATAAAATTAACCAAATGTATGTGTGTAGGAATAATGAATTTTATCCTCTTACTCCATAACATATAATCTTTTTAAATTATTCGGTGTCTATGTTTACGGAACGAAATCTTATTCTCATTTACATAGGATCTTTTAAGGATTTTAAAGAACGAAAATAAAGTTAAAACGAAATAAGAATAAGATTGCATAAGAGTGTTGCTAAGAATCATTGCAAACCCAAAATAAGAGATGAAAAAAAACAGATTTTATTAAGTTAAAACACGAGTTACAAAGGAATGAAAATAAAAGTTAAGGAGAGGGGGAGAAATATCCCTTACATAGCATTTGAAACTCATCCAAGCAGCATAACTCCTATATAAAATGGTTCAAAAGAAGGAACAAGAACTCAAGCAGAGAACTTGAATTTATAGAGAAAAATTTCATGTGACACGCCCTCTGACACGGGCGTGTCAGCACTATTCCTGATGGCGGCCGTCGATTTGACGGGAAAGTGGACTACGGGCTGGACAGGTGTCGGTCATGCAGCAGTCACGCCACAGGTCATGGGCGTGATGGTGGGCGTGTCGGGGAGGTAGAACTGGGCGCCGTGTGCGTCGAAAATCGTCGTGCGGGTATTGTCAGACAGGTGGAGAAGTCACGCCCCAGGTCACGGCGTGACTCTAGGCATGTCGGTTGGTGTCGACACTCGACAAACGTCGAGCGGAAAGTGTCGAGTTGAAAAATCGTCGAGTTGCTAGAGATTCGTCGAGCGTGAGTTTGTTGAGCGGACATCGTCGAGCAGAATTTCGTCAAGCGGGAAGATGAGTCACGCCCTAGGTCACGGGCGTGACTCTGGGCGTGTCGCGGAGGTGTCGACGATCGTCGAACCGAAATCATTGAGTGTGAGTTTGTCGAGCGGAAATCGTCGAGCCGAATTTCATCAAGCGGGAAGAGGAGTCACGCCCTAGGTCACGGGCGTGACTCTGGGCATGTCGCGGAGGTGTCGACGATCGTCGAACGGAAAGTCGAGCTGAAATCGTCGATCGGAATTTGTCGAGCTGAAATCGTCGATCGGAAATCGTCGATCGGAAATTTCTCTTTAAAATTCCCTGATTTCATGGGTTTGACGAATTACGGGCTAGTCACGGGCATGACCAATAAGTCACGGGAATGACTCTGGGCGTGACCAATAAGTCACAAGCATGACTTTGGGCGTGTCGTGGAGGTGTCGACGATCGTCGAACCGAAATCGTCGAGCGCGAGTTTGTCGAGCGGAAATCATTGAGATGAATTTCGTCAAGCGGGAAGAGGAGTCACGCCCTAGGTCACGGTTGTGAATCTAGGCGTGTCGCGGAGGTGACGACGATCGTCGAACAGAATGTCGAGCTGAAATCGTCGAATGGAATTTGTCGAGCTGAAATCGTCGATCGGAAATCGTCGACCGAAAATTTCTCTTTAAAATTCGCTGATTCCATGGGTTTGACGAATCACGGGCTGGTCACGGGCGTGACCAATAAGTCACGGGCGTGACTTGGCAATTTTTTGCAGATTTTAATTTTTTTTTCCTAAAAAATAAAATAAAACAAGTTAGTAAAATATTTACAAAAATAGGAGCATTTTATTGAATTAAAATAAGTAAAAATGACAAAAATAAATGAAAACGACATAAGTAATGTACATAAAAATATGTATATTTACAATTTATCAAATACCCTCATACGTAAGGTTTTGCTATTCCAGAGCAAAAGTTGGAGATGAACTTATAAGGAATAAAAGAAATCCTAAGTTTAGCTAACGCTTAATTAATTATAAGAGAGGTCTAAATAAACATACAGGGTGTAAGAGTTAAGTCCTAAAATTATGTAGATGATTTAAATAGCTCAAAAGTTTTGGCCAAAAGACTTCTTGATGTAATCAAATTGAAGGCAATAATTGTAATGGTTAGATTAACGAAAATAGCTTGGAATTATATGAACTCTAGCTTATAGGAGTGTTACTGGAAATAATACAATTTACTAATTATGCTCTCAAATAAATTTTTGAATTAATTCTAGAATCGTGAAATTGGCTAAGGGGATTGTTGTTGGTTTATGAAGAGGGTTTTGATTTTTAAGGTGAGGTAATTTTTTCTCGAACCTCCATTTTTTTGGATTATTAGGAAAATTAAATCTTATTTTCCTAATATGATTTTAGTTTTTCAACTTCATAAGAATAAAATTAACACAATGTATGTGTGTAGGAATAATGAATTTTATCCTCTTACTCCATAACATATAATCTTTTTAAATTATTCGGTGTCTATGTTTACGGAACGAAATCTTATTCTCATTTACATAGGATCTTTTAAGGATAAAAAATTTATCATGCCAAGTAGGTCATGATAAGTAAGGGGAGAAAAGAAAACTAAATTTTTAATCCTAAAGATGTTTGAGAGCAACCTTTATAAATTGTACGTTCCAATCTTTAAGAAAGCTAAAAGTAAGTATAATTGAATTCTATAGTCGTTATTTCCTAACATAATACGTGTGCTCCTATTAATGAAAAATTAGAAGTAGTGCCTAAAACGAGTTTGCTATCTTTAACAAAGCATAATGAATTCTTTAAAACTTAATCCCGACTATTTAAATTTTTCAATCAATAATTAACAAACGAATAGCAAACAGAGAATTAATCAAATTCACATATAAATAAACTCAAAACAAAATTTTTGGATAGCAAGAAAATTAAGAATTGAGATATTCGATTTATGCGTTACATAATTAACAAAATATTTTTGGGATTTTAGGGTTTTTATCATTTTTTGTATTTTTTGTGATTATGATTTTTTCTGTTAAATTTTTACAGTTATTATTTTTTTAGGAATTTTTTATTTTTCTAATTTTTTGATTTTTTAGTGTATTTTGATAAGTAATTTACAAAAATGAGGAGAGAAAGAAGTGTTATTTACAAAGGAGATAGTGGGGGAAAGAGATCAAAAAATTTATTATTATTATTTTTAAATAATGTACAAAGTAAAAACTCGAAGGCGGCCCGCGAACAGACTATTATTTGAGTGGTTGGTTCGATGACTCGAACGCCGCGGGGATGCTAAAAAGCGAGCTTTTACAAAAAGAAAGGGGGGGAAAGAGATTTATTTTTAAAAATATTTACAAAGTAAAAGAAAAAAATTTTGAATTTTTTGATGTTTTATAAGTTTTTTTGTGAATTTTTTGTGTTCTATGATTTTTTTGAGTTTTATGATAATAAAAAAAATAAGGAAAAAGTTTTTCAGGTTTTAATTTTTTTTCTATTTGCATGAGTTTTTGTTTTGTTATGGCAAAAAAAATGCAGAAATGAAAAAATAAGAAAACACCCACATACTTAAATCTCACATTGTCCTCAATGTTATAATCTAATTATGCAGAACAAAATATATACAAAGTATAGTAAGTACAAAAAGAAAAAGTGAGGGAAGAAGCTTCTCTTAAGACGAGTCCGGGATGCTCAATTAGATCCCTGCATTAGTAAAAGAAAATAAAAGAAGCGAAAGAGGATATGATAAAAGCGAAAAAGATAAATTCGGCTAAAAGATATGCGGGCGGTAGGGGGCAGGTGTGTGTGACTCGAAGCTAACGTCTTAGCTTTTGAGCGTGTACAGAAATGTGCTCCCCTAGCGCGCACAAAAATGAGAAGCGCGCCGAAGTAAAACAAGTGAAAATAAAATAAGCAAAATATATACATTTGTTTTAAAAAAATCAAATTATTATTTTTTTGTGTTTTTTTAAGTAGATTTTTTATTTTTTAGTTGATTTTTTATGTAGGTGTTTTAGTTTTTTTTGTTTGTTTTCATTAAAATAATTAAAATATATGTTTTTTATTTTTTTTTGTTAAGTTTTTTCATTTTTTCGAATTTTTTTGTTTTGTTTGTTTTATAGTTTTTTTTCATAAAAATAATGAAAATAAATTTTTTTTGTTAAGTTTTTTTTCCATTTTTTTGGTTTTTTTTTGTTTTTTTTGTGATTATGATTTTTTTAGGTTTATAGTTTTTTGCGGATTGTTTTTTTTTTAGTTTTTTTTAGTTTTATAGTTTTTCAAATTTTTATTTTTTAAAATTTTTCAAAAAATTTTTTAGTTTTATAAGTTTTTCAATTTTTTTTGTTTTATAATTTTGTAAGTTTTTTTATAGTTTTTATTATTATTATTATTATTATTATTATTATTATTATTATTATTTTTGTTGGTCATTTTAAATTTTTTGTGATATATCTAGATATAAGTAAAAATAATAGATTTCCAGAGTTCAAAATAATGACACGAATTTCCCCGGCAACGGCGCCAAAAACTTGATTGGTATTTTTGCATCAAATCCGAAAATTTAATGCGGTTAAAACTCCACAAATAGGTGAGGATTCACGCGGCGACCCGGGCGGTTTTATTTAATTAGAAAAGCGGATTGTTTTTTATTTAGAAAACGGGGGGCACGTATTTATTTATTTGGATATAAAAAGATGTGATCGAGTTTTAACGAAATGAGGCAAGTGCAACTATCGTGAGTAGTACATGATATTCCGGGTGGAATATCGAGGTCGTATTGTTCTTGAGGTCGGTTCGATTATTTCTACTCTTCCCTGCAGGGGATTATTATTTTACTGATAATTACTTGTCGGGTAATATATATAAAAAAAGACAGAAAATAAAAACATAATAAAGGTGGAGCCGATGAAGAGCTTAGCTCGATGGCACCTAATTAAATTTGAACTAAAATAGACTTTTAATAAAAAGAGCTCCTAAATTTCTAATTAATTAAGGCGGAGACTTGGCCGTGGAGGTTCCACTAGAATGAGCACACCTAGCTATAGGGTTATCGCTCGCCTGAATGCTAAGACTATTCGATCGAACGTTAGTCCGACGAAAGATTCCTCTTAACTCCCGCATTATGCTAAGAACCCCGCTATTGGGTGGGGAACCCAATCCAGTACAGTTGGCGAGCCTCCTCTCTCGAGGGTTAGTGCAGAACTCTCTTTGCCAAGGGGTGATCAGTCCATATGCATGGCCTCTCGGCTAGCTAGCATATGGACTACGAAAATAGGTCCCACACATCGATTATGTGGTCCTACGCGTCGTAAACCCTAGGCAAACCTTAAGTAATTTTAATTAATTAGAAAGTAAGGACCTTTTGTTATTTTAAGCTATTTTATCTGTCCCAATGCTCTTCGATACTGAGGGCTAAGAACGGTTAGCCACTCATCAGAATGGGGACGTCTTGTGAGGAAAGAAATAAAGAAAGCGATAAAGAAAGCAGGAAAGTGAAAGCAGTAAAATGAAAGCAGTAAAGGAAAGCTGAAAATTACAAGTCCTAATCAAACGAGTAGGACTGAAATGAAAGCAGTAAAATGCGAGTCCTGGCGCAAATGCTTGGCGGTAGGAAGAAAGCGGGTCCTACACAAATGAGTAGGACTAAATAAATGCAACACATGCACACACTCGACAGAAAGTAGAACTCACGCACACACACGACATAATTGAAAACACGCGCACACAAATCCTACCCAAATGAGGAGGGAAAAATAAATGCAGGTCCTACTCAAACGAGCAGGAGAAAAAAATGCACTCACTCTACGAAAAGTAAAACACACGCACTCGACATAAGGTAAAAACTCACGCACACAACAGGAAATTAAACACACTCCACACACTCTACTTGAATGAAATAAAGCAAAGTGTCATTTAACTCTTAACGAGTAGGCTGTAACGCCGCCGATTTTTCGATGATTTTATTTCTTTGGGCAACGTCAGATTTTTGATGTCCTGGCATTACTTTTAACGTCGAGTGTTGGATTTGAGTAGTTTTGGACGTGCTCGTCCAGTTTCATCGCAACCCGAGCATTTTTGGAGTCTCGGCGCGCGATCGAAGTTTTGGGTTTTATTTTTGTTCGTCGCAGGTTTTGGCGGTTAATATCTCGAGAATGGCTCATAGGATTTTGGCTTTAACTTCCCTATTGTGTCCGTAGCTTCATTTTTCTCCTACGGCGTGAGTTTCGTTTAATTTGGCGTGTTTGAGCCTTTGTTTGATCTCGTATTTCCATGTTCAACTATCTGAACACGATAATTGTTATATTAATGGCTTGGGCTTGTGTGATTCTCAGGAAGCCTCCCTAAAGGTGTGGGTTTTCGTCGAACCGAGTTTTTCTTCGATTTTTTCTGGGCGCTGTTTCGAGTTCGACGATCGTCGAACGGAGCTCGACGATTGTCATTTTTTATGGGCGCTGTGTTGAGGTCGACGATTGTCGAGCGGAGCTCGACGATTGTCATTTTTCTGGGCGCTGTTTCGAGTTTGACGATGGTCGAGCGGAGCTCGATGATTGTAATATTTTCCCGGAGCTGTGTTGACATCGACGATCGTCGAGTGGAGCTCGACGATTGTCATTATTTTCTGGGTGCTGTGTCGAGTTCGACGATCGTCGAGCGAAGCTCGACGATTGTAATTTTTCCTGGGCGCTGTGTTGAGGTCGACGATCGTCGAGCGGAGCTCGACGATTATCATTTTTTCTTGGGCGCTGTCTGGAGGTTGACAATCGTCGAGCGATTGTCGTGCTGAGCTCGGCGAATCGTGGAGCGGATCTTGCTCTAGGTCTAGCGGATCTCTGTGTTGAGTTCGACGATTTTCGAATTGAGTTCGACGATTTTCAAACTGAGTTTGACGATCGGGCCCTGCCTTCTGTGTTCAACGATTTTCGAATAGAATTCGTGAGTGATCCTCTAGCAGTACTCGAGTAATTGTCGTATACTCTGTTGGGTACATTGGTTTAAATGTACCTGATTTGAAGAAGCCTCACCCAACTCAATGATATACATCAAAATATATTTGATGTGTTGTTGAGTTTACTTGTGCAGTTTAAGTATTTGCAGGACTGAAGCAAAAAGTTTCTAAGTACATGTGTCGACACCCAGAGGAAAAGTGTCGACACTTAAGAAGACTTGTGTCGACACCCAGGCAAGCAGTGTCGACACTTGGAGTCATTGTGTCGACACCAGGGATGCTGAGTCGACACCAGACACAAAGTGTCGACACAAGGAGCTGTGTCGACACTCAATGAAGAAAAGTGCAGAGAAGCAGTGTCGACACAAGGAGCTATGTCGACACCCAGTGGAACTGTGTCTACACCAGAAGGTGTCGACACTTGGAGCTGTGTCGACACTCAGCAAAAGTCAGCAGAGACTAAGTATAAGTGTCGACACCCAGAACAATGTGTCGACACTCAATAGAAGAGTCAGCATTTAAAGAAAGTGTCGACACCCAGAATAATGTGTCGACACACAACAGAAGAGTCAACACTTGAAGAAAGTGTCGACACAAGGAAGAATGTATCGACACTAAGCTGAAGACTCTACACTTGAAGAAAGTGTCGACACATGGAGCTGTGTCGACACTTAGCAAAGAACAGCAAGATCAACAAATTATTCTAAGTACAAGTGTCGACACTAAGGGGATGTGTCGACACTCAGCTGAAGTCTCAACAGAAGAATCAAGTGTCGACACAAGGAGCTGTGTCGACACTCAGCAAGTTTCAACACTGAAGACATGTGTCGACACCAAGAAGCAGTGTCGACACTTAACAGATTCAACATATGAAGATGTGTCGACATAAAGGAGATGTGTCGACACTTAGAAGAATTCAGCAAAATATAGAAGTACAAGGAATTGTGTCGACACACATTATCAGTGTCGACACCTGAAGAAGAAGCTGTGTCGAGACATAGAAATTACAACACAAGGAGTTGTGTCGACACCTTGTAGACTAGTGTCGACACTTAGACAACTTGTGTCGACACTTGGTCTATAAGTGTCGACACTTAAAGACAGAAAGTCTCGACACGTTCAGATAGTTAGAGAATTTTCAAGAACTGACTGGATGACTTGACAGCTGTCGTTCCAGCCGGTCTACAGCACTTGTCAGAGTTGTCAGAAAGCAGTTATGAACCGGACCAGCTGGTTACCATGAAGAAGGCCTATAAATAGGCTTATACAGTCTACAGAAAGTTGTTGTTCACATTATTGATCAAGTATCTAACAAAGAAGATCTAGCTATTTCTTGAAGAATAAAGTGCAGATCTAAGAAGTTGGAGAGAGAGAGCTCCATTCAAGAAATCAGCCGTTGGAACTAGGATGAGAAGAAGGGTTCAAATTTATTCTGGATCTTAAGAAGCAGAGATCAAGGATCAACTGCAGAAGGAGTCAATCTTATTGAGTTCTACTTTCAAGAAGCTTTGAAGAAAGCTAAGTCAGATTGATTTCAGCTGAGTTCTTCCAAGAACTCATCAAGAAACTCACAACTCCCCTCTCTTGTCTCTAGGTTGCTGAGTTAACAATTGTATAATCATTTTTATCTTGTAGGATCCTTTGGATCTGAGTTTTTGTAAGTCTGTAATTATAAAGGCTGAGTGTAGGGCTTGAGAGCCTGAGTGTAGGAGATTGAAATCTCTGAGTGTAGGCCTTAGTGGCTGAGTGTAGGCCTTGGTGGCTGAGTGTAGGCCTTTGTGGCTGAGTGTAGGCTTTGTGGAAAAGCTGAGTTGTAGGGCCTTGGGCCTGAGGTGTAGGAACCAGTTTGGGTTCTGAGATAGTGGAGAAGTTTGGCCGAATCTAGTACACTGCTAGATAGGCGAAGGGGGGAAAGTGGATGTACCCAAACCTTGGGGAACCACTATAAAACTGTGTGTCGTCTGTGTGCTGTGATTTGCTGTGAATAATGTGTGATTGCTGTGCAATAGTAGATTAGATTCTGTGTTAAAAATTGATTGCTGCCATAAAAAGTTAAAAAGAATTTGGTCACCTATTCACCCCCCCCCCTCTAGGTGTTTAAGTACTATATCTTTCAAGTGGTATCAGAGGCAGGTTCCTCAAAAAGGAATAACAGTCTGAGGAGATCCTGACTGGCAGATTCAGTCTAAGTCAAATTACAGATTCAAGAAAATCAAGAACCATGGGTTCCACAGATAATCACAAGGAATTGGGATCCATGAAATTACCTATATGTAGGAAAGAGATATTTGGGATCTGGAAGGAAAGGGTAAGGCTGTTTATGGAAGCCTCAAACCCTAGGATTTATATCACAGTCAAAGAGGGGCTATATGTGCCCATGAAGATATCAGTTCTATATGCAAATCAGAGAACACCAAAGGATTTCTCTGAAATGACAAAG
The DNA here is from genome assembly GCA_039583875.1 of Platanthera guangdongensis. Lineage (NCBI taxonomy): Eukaryota > Viridiplantae > Streptophyta > Magnoliopsida > Asparagales > Orchidaceae > Platanthera > Platanthera guangdongensis. The sequence continues at coordinate 30,339,770 of CM077156.1, forward strand.
GATGAGATTGTCCTAGCCACCATGGACAAAAGGGCTCAAAACATTATAATGAGTGCCATAGATGATGCAACTTTTCAGAATCTAATACACTGTAAGATAGCCAAAGAGATGTGGGATACTCTTATTGTGTATATGGAGGTTTCTGAAGAAGTAAGGCAATACAGAAAATCCTTGCAAAATCAAGAGTATGAAAGGTTTAGACAAGAAAAGGGTGATAGCATAACTGAGTGCTATAAGAAGTTCTATAGGATAGTGAATGAACTCATGTCTTATGGAAGAGAGTTCAGTAATTATGAACTAAATGACAAGTTTCTAAGGTCCCTAACTAAAGATTGGGATACCAAGATCTGTGCCATTAGAGAAATGGCTAAGTTGGGAGAAATTCCTCCACCTACACTGTTTGGCAAATTGTTGTCATATGAAATGCAGTTGACAGTGAGGAAAGAGGAGGAGAAATCAATAAGAAATGACCATAAGGAAAGAACAGTAGCTTTCAAGACAGAAGCCCCCAGAAAGTACAGAGGTAAGTCACCAACTCCACCTCCAAAGGTTGCTGAATCAGAGTCAGATGAGTCTGTCAGCACAAAGTCTGAAAGCTGTGAAAGTGATGAAGACTTTGCTGCCTTCACTAGACATTTTCAGAAGTTCTTGAAGAAGAAACAGTGGAGGACAAGGCCTTCTACTTCACAGGGAAAAGAAGGCTTCTATCAGAACAAAAAGTCTTCAAAGAAAGACAGGAAGAGAACTAAGTCTAGCAAGGCAACTGTTTCAAAAATAGTGTGCTATTGCTGCAATAGACAAGGCCATGTTGTTGCAGATTGTCCAGAAAAGAGAAAGGAGTCTGGTGACAGGAAGAAGACTCATGTCAAAGGCAAGAAAGAGAAGTCTTTTGTTGCCAAAAAGGAGAAGACTCTGTCAGATATTTCTTCTTCAGAAACTGAGTCAGATGCTGAGGCATACATAGGGCTGTTTGGTGAAGAAGAAGAAGAAGAGTTCATGCAGATTATGGATTCTATATATGAGCAAGAAGACTGTCAGTGCCAAGGACTGATGGCATTGACTGAAAATGACAAAATCCTGGAGCAGCCAGGACCCAGTAAGATACAAAGTTCAACTTTAAGTTCAGTTTCTTGTGCCAGTACAGAATCAGATTCATCATCATCAAATGATGAGAGTGCATCTGAGTCTGAAGAAGGTATTCATCAGTTGATAGATGAATATAAAGTACTGTTGCAAGCTTACAAGAAGAGCAAGTCCCTAGACAAAAGTCAGGCAAAGGAAATTGCTGATCTCAAAGCTGCTGCAACAGATTCTGAGAAGTTATTTGATCAAAAGCTTAATGAGATAGCCATACTAAAGTACATAACAGTGATTCAGATGGGTACTATATCATTTAAAAATGATCAAATCAAGAGTCTGGAGATTAATCTTCAGAAGGAGAAGGACTTAGTTGCTAGGATTTCTAAACCTAAGTCAGTGTTACCCATAATTGATGAATTTGTTCATCACAAGGGTAAAGCTGGACTGGGATTTACTAGACCTGCAAGGACTGAGCAGTCCAAGTCCAAGTCTAAGGGCAAAGCCCCAACACTCATCAAGCCAGCTGTGGATGATACAGCTAAGAAGGTACCTAAGCAAAGGTACAATAAGTTTGAGTGTTGGTGTTGTGGAAAGATAGGCCACTTTGCAATGGACTGTTGGCACAATGCTAGCGCCAAAGTGAGTAACAAACTGCCTATTGGAAAACCAGTAGGTAGCTTTGTCAGGTTGCAAACTAACAAGTACCAAGGACCCAAGAATTCTTTGGGTTCTAAGGTTCATTAATCTGTTTTGCAGGTGAGTCCAAGTGGTCATGCCCCAACATGGTACTTGGACAGTGGATGTTCCAGACATATGACTGGAACTAGAGGATTACTAAGGGACTACATTCCAATCAAAGATGGTCCAAAATTCACCTTTGGTGGTTCTGAAAAATGAATCATCAAAGGATTTGGTAACATTTCTAGCAACTTGGTTACCATTACTCAAGTGGCTTATGTTAAAGGGTTGAAACACAACCTAATAAGTATAAGTCAATTAAGTGATGTAGGGTATGACATCTCATTTTTAAAAATGGTTGTCATATCAAGAGATCAACTGATCAAGAGATCATTTTGCCTGGTTATAGGAAAAGGAATGTCTATTGCTTAGACATTATGGTTGAGAACAATGGTTCTCCAGTGTGTCTTGTAGCTGATGAGACAGTCTCTCATTGTGTCAAATGGCACAAGAGGCTAGCCCATCTTAACTACAAGACTATTGGCAAACTCTTTAGCAAAGAGTTAGTGAGGAATGGTCCTCAAGTTAAGTGTGTTAAAGATGGTATTTGCTCAGCTTGTCAAAAGGGCAAGCAGACTAGATCCATCTTTAGAAGCATAGAAAACAAAGATGCTGTGAGGTGTTTATACCTCTTGCATATGGATCTCTTTGGTCCAATGCCAGTTCACAGCCTAGGTAGGAAGGTATATACCTTTGTAGTTGTAGATGACTACACAAGGTTTTCCTGGGTGTTCTTCTTAAGACAGAAATTTGAAACACCTAGTGTCTTCTATAGCTTTGTCAAGCAAATTCAGAATGAACTAAACAATACAGTGGTCAAGATTAGAAGTGACCATGGTACTGAATTTCAGTCTGATAGCATGACAAAACTATGTGAAGAATTTGGGATATTTCAAGAGTTTTCTTCACCTAGAACACCTCAGCAAAATGGCATTGCTGAGAGGAAGAATAGGACCTTGATTGAGGCTGGTAGGACCCTATTAAGTGATACATCACTACCAGAATATTTCTGTGTTGAAGCAGTTAATACTGCATGCCATGTTATAAATAGGGCTACCATCACTAAAAGCCTCAACAAGACCCCCTATGAGGTTGTGAAAGGCAGGAAACCAAACCTATCCTACTTCAGGATCTTTGGTTGCAAATGCTTCATACTTAACAATGGAAAGTCTTACTTGACCAAGTTTGTTGTCAAGTCCCAAGAGGGAATTTTTGTTGGGTACAGCAACAACAGTAAGGCTTATAGAGTCTACAATTTGTCTACACAAGTTGTAAAAGAATCTATACATGTAGTATTTGATGAGACTAAACTTATTAACAATGAGTTGTCTAGTAGTGTATGCAGCCCCACAGGTTTAACAAAGAAGATGGACAAGCTTACAATAGAAGAAGTACCTACTGCAAGACAGCAAGTAGAAGACAGTGGCTGTTGTCCAGGGGGAGAACTACATGTACCAATTGCTGATGAAGTTCAAGGAGTACAGCATGATGGAGATGTTGAAGAGGTTCAACCAGAAGTCAGGATGCCTCCAGCCAATAGGCATCTTAGAGATCATCCAGTAGAGCAGATTATTGGAGATCCAAGACAAGGAGTACAAACAAGGAGCAGAAATCAGAATGCAGCAATCTACTCAAGTTTTCTATCTCAAGTTGAACCAAAGAAGTTTGAAGAAGCCATTCTAGATCCACAATGGACTGAAGCAATGCAAGAAGAGCTTAATAAGTTCAAGAGGTGCAAGGTCTGGGAACTTGTTCCTAAACCTAAAGAACACAATATAATAGGAACCAAGTGGATCTACATGAATAAGATGGATGAACAAGGGGTCATCATTAAGAATAAAGCAAGATTGGTTGCTAAAGGATATAGGCAGGAAGAAGGTATTGACTTTGATCAAACCTTTGCTCCAGTAGCCAGACTGGAAGTCATAAGGGTGTTTCTTGCCTATGCAACCTTTCAAGGATTCAAAGTTTACCAGATGGATGTCAAATCAGCATTTCTAAATGGTAATCTTAAAGAGGAAGTCTATGTGGAACAGCCATCAGGTTTTGTTGATTCAACTCTACCTAATCATGTCTATAGACTTAGGAAAGCTTTATATGGGTTAAAACAAGCCCCTAGGGCTTGGTATGAAACTCTATCTAGTCTCCTCATTGAGAACAAGTTCTCAAGGGGGAAAATAGATAAGACTCTATTCCTTAGGGAATCTAGAGGCAAAGTTATACTAGTCCAAATATATGTAGATGACATTATATTTGGGTCTACTGAAAGCAGCCTTTGCAAAAAGTTTGCAAAACTTATGCAAGGTCAATTTGAGATGAGTAGTATGGGAGAGCTAAAGTTTTTCTTGGGTCTCCAAGTTAAACAGACTGAGAATGGTTTATCCATTTGTCAGTCTAAGTTCACCCTAGAACTCATAAGGAAGTATTGTATGGATTCATCCAGTACCATGAAGACTCTTATGGGGTCAAGTATGTCTCTCAGCAAGGATGATGCAGGGAAACCTGTAGATGAAACCTTATATAGAGGGATAGTTGGCTCCCTATTATACTTGACTGCAAGTAGACCAGATATCATGTATGCTACATATGTCTGTGCAAGGTATCAAGCGTGCCCTAAAGAGTCTCATTTGACAGCAGTCAAAATAATATTGAGATATCTAAAGGGCACTCCCTATCTAGGCCTCTGGTACCATAGCAATGGGGATTTTGAACTAACAGGTTATTCAGATGCAGACTTTGCAGGATGCAAAGAAGATAGAAAAAGCACTACTGGAACCTGTCAATTCCTAGGTGGGAGACTAATTTCATGGAGTAGTAAAAAGCAAACAAGTGTGGCTATCTCCACTGCAGAGTCAGAGTATGTGGCTGCAGGAAGTTGCTGTGCTCAACTTCTGTGGATACAACATCAGCTTGAGGACTATGGAATTCAGGTAAGTAGAACTCCACTCTTTTGTGATTCTACTAGTGCTATTTCAATAGCTAATAATCATGTATCCCATAGTAGAACAAAACATATTGAAATTAAATATCATTTTCTTAGGGAGCATGTAGAAAGAGAAGATATTTTACTTGAATATGTTAAAACTGATAATCAACTAGATGATATGTATACTAAGCCCCTAGAAGAAGCTAAGTTCAATAGATTTAAAATTGAACTAGGAATGATAAACTTAGAGTAAGTTTACAGAATTGGAAATGGCTAAGTAAAAAGGTGTCGACACATAGAGATTTCTTTGTCGACACAGAATAGTGGTGTCGACACTTCAGGAAAAAGGTGTCGACACATCTAGGAAATTGGTGTCGACACTTCAGAATATTAGTGTCGACACATGACATGTAGGTGTCGACACATCCAATGTGGTGTCGACACTTAGTATTTACTCAGAATTCTCTAAGTAAAGTCTCGACTATGTGTCGAGTTATGTGGTGTCGACACATAAACAAGTGTCGACACATATTATCTGTTGACTAAACTTGTGTCGACGCATATGTGTCGAGACATTATAAGTCAGTGTCGACACTCATTGCCAGTGTCGACACAATTTAAGTTAGCCGCCCGCCTTTTCATCTTCAAAATTAGAAAGGTATAAATAGGGTTTTGTCTTAGTTTGTCGATACGCTTTCAAAGTTTCGAGACCAAACTTCTGTGTCGACACATCTCTTCTCTCAAGACAAATTCTTCAAACCCTAATGGCACCTAAGCTAGAGGAGAACGTCAACGAAGGATACGAACTGGTGCGGGATGCTTTTGAGGATGCCGATCAAGAAATCAAGAGCGTGATAACCCTAGTAGCAGATTCAGGGTTAGAATATCTTGTTTCAGAACCTACTAAAATATGGAAGAAAGCGGTACTGGAATTCCTCAATGGAGCTGAAGTGGACGAATCTGGATACAAGATCAAATCCAGAGTTCATGGAACAAAGGTTAAGATTTCACCAAAAAGTCTGAGAAAGGTACTTCAGTTGAATAGAACTAAAGAAGAAGATGAGTTTACTACTTCAAAGACCAGTGAAGCTATAACATGGTGTGGTCTCGATTCTAAGATGAAAATTGGCTCTGTTTTTAATAGAAAGGGCATGAACAATCAAGGGAAATTCCTTTATGAGATAGTTGGCAAAGTAATTCTCAGTAAGCAGGAGGGCATGATAGGATATCTGCCTCTATGTTCAGTATTATGACAAGGATCATCTTCACTTTGCAAACAGATTGGTCTGTTATAGTGTTTGAAAAAATCAAGGAAAGCCTGAAGAAGCCCAACCTGGGCAGAATTTTAAGTCTTTATCTTGCTGGTGTAATACCTGAAGTTATGGGTCAGGCTGCTGGAAGTAAAATAAATCATATGAGGAAAATGGATCTGAGAATATTCTCCAGATGGGACAGAGTGTTGTCAAAAGAGATGCCAACACCTGAGAAGATCACTTCAGAGAAGGAAAATCCACCAAAGAAGAAGAGGAAAATTATCCCAGTGGCTCAAGAGTCAACTAGCAGCTCTGGAAGTGAAGAACATGTTGTCTTCTCACCTGATGAGAATGAAGGAGAGACTGTTGTAAAGTCTCCATCTCCTCAAGAGGTTGCTGAAATCCAGGGGAGATTCCAGTTGTAGATGAACCCACTACACTAGAAAGTGAGCAAGCTACAACCACATTCCTAGAGGTAATCACTGAGCTTAATGCTTTAGTTTTTCCTTTAGAGGATACTGATTTGTCTGATATTTATCAGCCACCACAGTCTAATAGTCAAGTTCCAGATGCTGTTATAGAAGACACATTTGTTATTGTTCAAGTTATTCCTGATCCAGTGGTTGAAGAACCCAGAATTTCTCCAGCTCAGTCTCCACAAGAGTATACCATGGAAGATCTTTTCTTAAATCTAGATCAAGAAGACTTTGGAAAAGAAACTACTGCTGCTGAAGGAGAGAATGCTCCAGTTGAGGGGGAGCACATGCAAATTCTGGAAGAGCCTGTGAGGCAAGAACCTGAGACAGCACCAGATGTGCAGACTGAGAGGCCTCCAAGCCCTAAGGAGAGGGTTGAAATAGCTAGCTCTTCAGCTTCTGAAGATGAGGAGGCTACCAGGGCTAAGAAGCAGAAATTTCAGGTCTTCAGAAGAAGAAGCCAGAGTTATAAGAAGGCTTTGCAAACTGTTGCTCCACAACCTATAGTTCAGCCAGCACCATCAATAGACTATAGTGATCTGATGGTTGCCATGCAGATCAAGTTGGATGAGCATAGAAAAGCAATAGAGACTTATGTGGATCTAGGGCAGAAATCATTGCAGTTTGATCTGGCCCAGGACATAAAGTCAATAAGATTTGAGATGAATCTTAACAAGAAGGAGATGACAGACTGCTTCCACAAAGGGGGAAATGCAGTGGTGTACTTAGCTACACACCAAGAAAAGATAAAAGCTCAAGTAGATGACATAGCATTGAAGCAGGGGTATGTTCTAGAGAACCAAATCAGGATGAATGATAATTTAACTGCTTCCCATAATGCTATTGTCACTGAAATGAAAAACATAGCTGCTGGACCTTCTACCTCTACTGCTACTATTAAAGCTGAATTTGACAAAGCATTTCAAGAAGAAATCACTGCTATTAAGACTGTCATTCAAGAATCTCATAAGTTGATAACTGACAAACTCCAAAGGTTAAAACCTTTATTTAAAGATGGAGTTAATTATTTGGATAATCAAATCAGATTTCAGAAGGATGATGTCAGAGATCACATGGCTAGAGAAGTCATATAGGGGGAGAGAGTGTTAGTCAAGGCCAGCTCTGATCATGCCAAGTGGATATCAAATTCAATCAGAGCAACTCTTGGATATCCTCCTCTTTGTGATGATGATAATGTTGCTGAATCTGGAATTCATCCTGCATATCTAGGAGGGGAGCAACCTGAAGTGGCTCAAGTCATCTACCCTCCTCCAGATTTTGACATGATTCACACAGATGTACAGTCCATGTATAGCCCACCTGGGGGTAAGGATAATGTCATTATTGACAAAGTTGTTCAGCTAATTTCTGAAGCTATGCAAGAGGCACTGCAGAAAGAAGAAAAGACTAGATTGTCTAAGAAGAGGTTTAGGGAACAAGCTGAACAAAGACCAGACTTTGAGCAGTGGAGCCCTACCTCAAGAAACATTATATTGACTGCCTGGAAAGCTGCCAAAGATAATGTGCATGACAGGAACAAATGGTTTTCTGAGGCTGAATGGAGAAAACATGAGACTAGACAGGAGGCAATAGTCCAATATAGAAGGAAGGCCAAGATGGGAAAGCTACCTCCTACTACTCAGGAGCCTAGCAAGTACTTTCCTAAGCCTTACCATTACTTTGAAAGGCAGAAGATTAAAGCAGAAGAGCTTAAGAAGAAAGACTTGAAAGGCAAGAAGCATGCTGATGCTAAAGTTGCTGATGCTCCTGTTCAAGCCAAAGTTCAAGCAGGAAAAGGAATAGTGATTAAGGAGCCAGAACAGAAATAGAATTAGAATTTTCTTAAAGATTACTTTGAAATCTTTTTGATGTAAAACATTCTGTGAAATGAATATGACAGATATTAGAACAATGTGTTATATGTTAAATCTATTTCATATTAGTTCTGTGATGATGTCTATGTCTATTTCATATTTGTTCTGTGATGATGTCTATGAATACATGTGTGATTGATACATGTTTATGTTTACCCTGCTATATAATTATCCTGCTTTACATCATTTTGTAATTTAATTATGAATGGTGTATATCATTGACTAAGGGTTATGACTTCTCCAAATAGGGGGAGATTGTTGGGTACATTGATTTAAATGTACCTGATTTGAAGAAGCCTCACCCAACTCAATGATATACATCAAAATGTATTTGATGTGTTGTTGAGTTTACTTGTGCAGGTTAAGTATATGCAGGACTGAAGCAAAAAGTTTCTAAGTACATGTGTCGGCACCCAGAGGGAAAGTGTCGACACTTAAGAAGACTTGTGTCGACACCCAGGCAAGCAGTGTCGACACTTGGAGTCATTGTGGCGACACCAGGGATGTTGAGTCGACACCAGACACAAAGTGTCGACACAAGGAGCTATGTCGACACTCAATGAAGAAAATTGCAGAGAAGCAGTGTCGACACAAGGAGCTGTGTCGACACCCAGTGGAACTGTGTCTACACCAGAAAGTGTCGACACTTGGAGCTGTGTCGACACTCAGCAAAAGTCAGCAGAGACTAAGTATAAGTGTCGACACCCAGAACAATATGTCGACACTCAATAGAAGAGTTAGCATTTAAAGAAAGTGTCGACACCCAGAACAATGTGTCGACACACAACAGAAGAGTCAACACTTGAAGAAAGTGTCGACACAAGGAAGAATATGTCGACACTAAGCTGAAGACTCTACACTTGAAGAAAGTGTCGACACATGGAGCTGTGTCGACACTTAGCAAAGAACAGCAAGATCAACAAATTATTCTAAGTACAAGTGTCGACACTAAGGGGATGTGTCGACACTCAGCTGAAGTCTCAACAGAAGAATCAAGTGTCGACACAAGGAGCTGTGTCGACACTCAGCAAGTATCGACACTGAAGACATGTATCGACACCAAGAAGCAGTGTCGACACTTAACAGATTCAACACATGAAGATGTGTCGACATAAAGGAGATGTGTCGACACTTAGAAGAATTCAGCAAAATACAGAAGTACAAGGACTTGTGTCGACACACATTATCAGTGTCGACACCTGAAGAAGAAGCTATGTCGAGACATAGAAATTACAACACAAGGAGTTGTGTCGACACCTTGTAGACTAGTGTCGACACTTAGACAACTTGTGTCGACACTTGGTCTATAAGTGTCGACACTTAAAGATAGAAAGTCTCGACACTTTCAGACAGTTAGAGAATTTTCAAGAACTGACTGGATGACTTGACAGCTGCCGTTCCAGCCGGTCTACAGCACTTATCAGAGTTGTCAGAAAGCAGTTATGAACCGGACCAGCCAGTTACCATGAAGAAGCCCTATAAATAGGCTTATACAGTCTACAGAAAGTTGTTGTTCACATTATTAATCAAGTATCTAACAAAGAAGATCTAGCTATTCCTTGGAGAATAAAGTGCAGATCTAAGAAGTTGGAGAGAGAGAGCTCCATCCAAAAAATCAGCCGTTGGAACTAGGCTGAGAAGAAGGGTTCAGATTTATTCTGGATCTTAAGAAGCAGAGATCAAGGATCAACTGCAGAAGGAGTCAATCTTATTGAGTTCTACTTTCAAGAAGCTTTGAAGAAAGCTAAGTCAGATTGATTTCAGCTGAGTTCTTCCAAGAACTCATCAAGAAACTCACAACTCCACTCTCTTGTCTCTAGGTTGCTGAGTTAACAATTGTATAATCATTTTTATCTTGTAGGATCCTTTGGATCTGAGTTTTTGTAAGCCTGTAATTATAAAGGCTGAGTGTAGGGCTTGAGAGCCTGAGTGTAGGAGATTGAAATCTCTGAGTGTAGGCCTTGGTGGCTGAGTGTAGGCCTTTGTGGCTGAGTGTAGGCTTTGTGGAAAAGCTGAGTTGTAGGGCCTTGGGCCTGAGGTGTAGGAACCAGTTTGGGTTCTGAGATAGTGGAGAAGTTTGGCCGAATCTAGTACACTGCTAGATAGGCGAAGGGGGGAAAGTGGATGTACCCAAACCTTGGGGAACCACTATAAAACTGTGTGTCGTCTGTATGCTTTGATTTGCTGTGAATACTGTGTGATTGCTGTGCAATAGTAGATTAGATTCTGTGTTAAAAACTGATTGCTGCCATAAAAAGTTAAAAAGAATTTGGTCACCTATTCACCCCCCCCCCCCCTCTAGGTTTTTAGGTACTATATCTTTCATACTCGAGTAATTCCCTTGTTGTACTCGAGTAATTCCCTTGCTGTACTCGAGTAAGTAGCCTTATACTCGAGTAGTTTTCCCGTGCAGTACTCGAGTTGGTCCTTAGTACTCGACTAATTCCCTTGCTGTACCCGAGTATGTGCCTTAGTACTCGAGTAACCTAATGGCGCCATGGATCCCCGTCTGAAAGCGTTCGTGGATTGGGACGGTCGTTGTCGCAAGCTCACGGATGGTATTTCTACCTCGACGCCAACGCCGCCTCCAAAGCGTTCGTGGATTGGGACGATTGTGGCCGCAAGCTCACGGATGGGATTTCTACCTAGACGCCAACGCCGCCGCCACTATTAAATAAAATATATAATTATGAGTAAAATAATTATAATTATATATTTTATTAAATTGTTATTTTATCGATTGTTATTTTAAGCAATCTTATTCAAGCATTTTAATTTTGTATTGCATGATGGGTGCTTATAACCATCTTGCATTTTTTATTCTTCATGAAAAGTCTATGTTTTATTTAATTCATGATGGGTGCATATAATCATCATGAGGGTGTTAATTTTCTAAGGTGTAGATTGAGTTGTGTAGCCTATATATAGGCATGGATTGTTTTCATATGGTTAAGTTGAAGGAGAATTTGAAATCCTACCTCCAAAAGGAATCTCCCCCCTCTCCCTCCTATTCTAATTTCGGCTCCCTCTCAATCCTAGCCTTCTTTCCCCTCTTGGCCGCCAACCTCCTCTCCCTCCCAAGCCGCCCAACTTCTCCCCCTTCCCCCTTCAAGGAAGAATCCGGCCACCCCTCTCTCTTGGTGGTTAGAGCAAGGTGCTTGTGGTAATCTCTCGTGGATCTCTGCCAAGGCGTGACGCGACGGAGGAGGAAGAGTTTCCTCTCCATCCTGCATAACTCCGGCGGAACCGTGGAAGCGCGATTCAAGCAAGATAATCGGAATCATCTATTCCGGTTTGGGTAACGAAAATCTCTAACTTTGTGTGTTTTCTCCTCTGGATAGATCTTGTGGCATATGCGTGTTGCGTGGCTTGTGAAGCGTTTGAAATTTCATGGTTAAGTTTTCATTGATATTGTTGGTGTTTTCTTTTTTTCCGTTTAAGTTCGTGAGGCGTGGCGGCCCTCGTTTTATTTTGTTGGGAGAGAACCATCCTTGTACGAATCTTTTGTTTTCGGTGGATTCTCTTTTGGTACAACAACGCTCGACCGAACCGTGTGGGTTCCTTTCGCTTGAGAGGACCTTGGCCTATCGCCTTGGTACTATCTTGAAGGGCTTTGTGAACCCTCCGTCGTCTATGTTTAATGAATATACGAGTTGGGTAGTTGCTGCGTTTTTGTTGCTTGAGCGTGACGTGAGAGTTAGCGGAGAGCGTTGCGTTTAGTTATGTCCGTCTCCAGAATGTCAAAAAGGGGCAAGCCACCATCAATTTGGTATCAGAGGGAGGTTCACGTCAATTTCCTAATTGGCACCCTCCCCCTCTTATTTTTTGGAAATTCACTATCTTATTTTTAATAAGAAATCCAAAAAAAAATTTATTTTTCATTAAGTCATTATTTTTATTAAATTATTTTAAAATTTAATAGTTGGTCTGCAAATAGCGGCCTATATTTTTATATTTTCAGCAAAATTCAAAAATAAAATTTTTTAATAATCCTCATATTTTTTCCAGCAAGAAAATCTATTTTATATAATTATAACCTTAGTGGCTAAGCGGGAACAATTCCATCTTTGAAATTTAAATAGGGTCAGGTTAGTTAGCCATTGCGTGTGCACTAGTTCTGGGTGAGTTTTCTCTCCGGTTCTCACTAAATGGCATATGACATATATGCTACCCAATTAGACTATTCCTATGCTAAGGATATGGCTAAACACACCCCTAGGGCACAGCATATTTATCATACTTATGACGGTTTAGAGTATCCCCACAATTTTAGACACTGGCTTAAGGGATTAGAACAATATTTTAATTGTCACTTATGGGATGACTACGAAAAGGTTAGATTTGCCAGAGAGATATTAGTAGGTCGAGCCCGATAATTTTGGTTAAACGAAGAGCGTTGTGTTGGTAGCTATCATTATGCTTGGCCGCACATGCGTAGCCTCCTCTCGGATCAATTTGATCCCGCCTACCTGCGCACTGATAGCACCACACCCGTTAGTAAGAATAGTTATGGCACCAGACCCGTATCTTCTTATAGGAGTGACCCTACGCCTCTGGATAGATCCTATCCCCAGAGAGGTAGTAATACCCAAAGTGTGCCTAGTCCCACCTATAGGGAACATAAGCCATTTAGACCCCAAAATTTGAACTCGAAAGAGGTTACTATTAGGGTGCCTGCTTCATTAGCCTCGACATCTAAGCCCTCTGGTATAGTGACTGATACCTCTGAGGATTCTTATGTGGATATAGAATCTCTGCATGATGAAGTTAATCAGCCATGTGAGAGTCTTCCTTCACTTACGATAGTGTCTGACTCTCCTGTTGAACCTAAAGATGTGAATAGGACTGAGCCCGTCACTGAGGACGAGGCAATTTTCGCTGACGCTTTTAGTGACGTTGAGGAGATTGGTTACCCTAGTGACTTGGACGAGGATTTCTCCCCTGAGGAATCATCTCCACCCCCCTTCGACGATATTTTAGTCAGGGAGTCGTCTGATGACCCTGAGTCAGAAGATGTTCCGGCTGAGTCGGTAGAGTCATCTAATGTTGAAAGCTTACCTGTTACTAAATTAGGCGATGACTTGCTAGGACTCGATATTATTATGGTTGACCCAGAATTAATAGATGTTTCAACGGTATTGGAAGAGTCACCTTGGGATGGTTGTTCAATTTGGGATAATCTTAGTGTGATACATCCGAGAGTTAGTTCATTTATGGTATCAACGCCGCTTAAAAGTCAAGTTAATTTTGATACTCACCGGGATTCAATTTGCCCATCCCTTTATTTTGATTATGACGATGCACCCACTTCATGGGAAGAGTTGGATAACGAAGGATATATCGTTTTGGAAAATTTACACTATGGGGAAAAATTATCTTTGGATGACGGTAGCCCGGAGGGCCAGAAAGACATTTCGTTGATGATTGTTCCTTTACCTAGGGCCCAAAACTGTTTAGAAATTTTGTCGGATACGATTTTGCCTACTTATGATACGCTCACTAATTCTGAATTAAATGAAGTATCAAATGAGTTGGAAGACTTGTCGGCTGAGTTTTCAGTGAGGACGAATCCACTGTTTAATTTTTCCTATGCTTTTAATGGCCTGCAACCGGAGGCTTGTTCTTGGTCGAGTAATCCTTGTTTTGACATTGAGTGTGACTTAACTTCCCCTACGGAATCACCCATGTCGACTATCCCTCCGGTTCATTTAACTCGAGTAGATGATTTGTTAGGACACGAGCTAGTCATTTCTAGCCCTTTATATTTGGAGAAGTTTATTATTACCGCCTCCCCATTAGGCTTACTTAGATGGATGTGGGTAAACGTAGTTGGTAACAAGCATTTTCTGCAGGTTATTCATTACGAAATTTTTAAATCAAAATTTACTTCCAAATTTAAAACCAAAACGTTAGGTTCCACTGAAATAATCTTTGAAGTTAAAGAACCCGTGTCACCTGATATAGTTCCGTTATTTTCTACTATTAATTCTAGTCATGTTGCATATGGGTTCACCCCACATGGTTGTAAGTTAATTAGGCGCATTCTTACCCTTTTAATCCATCAAAATGCGTCCTTTAATTTACTTGCGGGTTTGTGTCAGAAAGTCTCCTACTGTTATGTGGATGATTTGGGTTTGGTTAGTCTCACCCCTGAACGGATGCCCCTGGGCACCTTAAAAATATTAACGAATCGTCAAGTCCATCCTTTACGAACGTTAAGGGAGTTTGGTAACATCACTTCTATTAGAATTTTCCATTGATTGGGGCATAGCTTCTATTTTCATCGTTTAATATTTTACGCTTCATGCTTCTATGCCACTTGAAATGTCTACCTCTTCATATATATATTCCACTTTGAATTCTATCGGGTTGGGTGGTGCAAGTTTCCCAGGATCGTTCTCTTTCTCAGTCTCCATCGGAGGTATGTTGGTTGATGTTGTGGAAACTGTTTTTCCTTCGTTGGCTAATGCGTTTTTGAGGTCCCCCCAAGACCACTTTTTTGCCTTGCAGGTTCTTCTTCCCTGTCGACGATTTTCCATGCAAGTACTCACATGTCTACTCATTAGTGATGAGTATTTTTGCGAGGGGGAGGATTGATGGTGCCATGGATCCCCGTCTGAAAGCGTTCGTGGATTGGGACGGTCGTTGCCGCAAGCTCACGGATGGTATTTCTACCTCGACGCCAACGCCGCCTCCAAAGTGTTCATGGATTGGGATGATTGTGGCCGCAAGCTCACGGATGGGATTTCTACCTCGACGCCAACGCCGCCGCCACTATTAAATAAAATATATAATTATGAATAAAATAATTATAATTATATATTTTATTAAATTGTTATTTTATCGATTGTTATTTTAAGCAATCTTATTTCAAGCATTTTAATTTTGTATTGCATGATGAGTGCTTATAACCATCTTGCATTTTTTATTCTTCATGCAACCTATATGTTTTATTTAATTCATGATGGGTGCATATAACCATCATGAGGGTGTTAATTTTCTAAGGTGGAGATTGAGTGGTGTAGCCTATATATAGGCATGGATTGTTTTCATATGGTTAAGTTGAATGAGAATTTGAAATCCTACCTCCAAAAGGAATCTCCCCCCTCTCCCTCCTATTCTAATTTCGGCTCCCTCTCAATCCTAGACTTCTTTCCCCTCTTGGCCGCCAACCTCCTCTCCCTCCCATGCCGCCCAACTTCTCCCCCTTCCCCCTTCAAGGAAGAATCCGGCCACCCCTCTCTCTTGGTTGTTAGAGCAAGGTGCTTGTGGTAATCTCTCGTGGATCTCGGCCAAGGCGTGACGCGATGAAGGAGGAAGAGTTTCCTCTCCATCCTGCGTAACTCCGGCGGAACCATAGAAGAGCGATTCAAGCAAGATAATCGGAATCATCTATTTCTGTTTGGGTAACGAAAATCTCTAACTTTGTGTGTTTTCTCCTCTGGATAGATCTTGTGGCATATGCGTGTTGCGTGGCTTGTGAAGCGTTTGAAATTTCATGGTTAAATTTTCATTGATATTGTTGGTGTTTTCCTTTTTTCCGTTTAAGTTCGTGAGGCGTGGCGGCCCTCATTTTATTTTGTTGGGAGAGAACTATCCTTGTCCGAATCTTTTATTTTCGGTGGATTCTCTTTGGGTACAACAACGCTCGACCGAACCATGTGGGTTCCTTTCGCTTGAGAGGACCTTGGCCTATCTCCTTGGTACTATCTTGAAGGGCTTTGCGAACCCTACGTCGTCTATGTGTAATGAATATACGAGTTGGGTAGTTGCTGCGTTTTTGTTGCTTGAGCGTGACGTGAGAGTTAGCGGAGAGCGTTGCGTTTAGTTATGTCCGTCTCCAGAATGTCAAAAAGGGGCAAGCCTCCATCATAACCATTGTGTTGTACTCGTGTAATTCCCTTAGTACTCGAGTAATCCTTCTATCTCGAGAAATCTGGTTCAGCCGAACTCGGTCTATTTTGTTTGTTCTTCTTGTTATCACATTAGTATAAATATCTTCTTCATCTTCTCTGATTCCTTTTTCCTCCCGAACCAGAGCGGCGTGAGCGAGAAAGAGGTTGTCCGTCCTTAATCCTTCCGGTGTCCTTTGACGGTGCTCCGGTGCTCGGAATTTCAAACCGATCGTAGATCTGGAAAGCTCTCGTCGAGACCTGCGCCCTCGTGGTAATTTCTTCCCCATTTCTTGAGATTTTCATGTTAGGGTTTTTCATCCCTAATCCCCTTTTCGACCTTTTTTGTCTAGATTTCAACTCCTCCCGCAGTCTTTTGCCCCGATCTTCGACATGGAGCGATTCAGAGGACTTCTCCGGTAAAACCAAGGCAAGTGGTGGTTTTCCCCTCATTTCTCTTTTTCCGATCTGATGGTAATGACTATACTTTCATGTTCTTTAAATTCTCTGCGCTTATTCTTCCAAATCGTTGTTTTGCTTAATCGTTTCAACGATCCTTTGTTGTTGTAAGGTGTTGTCTTGGAAAGCCTGATTTTGTCTGAATTTGGTTAATTGTTCCTGGTGTGTCTTAATGATGGCTATGTATGTTTCATCTTTCATTATTTTAGCACGTTGGAATTTATCTAGGACCGTAAATTGCTCCTAGAGGTTGATCAACCGCTTCTTGAGTTCGGTAATGTCAAGTAGAATCTGTCGAGCCAAATCTCGAGGTATTTGTGTTGTGGTTTCTTTGGGTTTCTGGAATGCGGGAGTTAGTGGACGATTCCACCTCCACAGTGTTTGTTACCTTCATTAGTGCCCTGTGGAAGTCTACCTGGTTTTTGGATGTCTGTGGTGTATGGTGGAGAGTATGAGACTCCCTCGCAGTTAGACGGATTATATATCTGTTTGTTTTCGGTGGTGTGTCCAAGAGTGACCACTTCGCCTGTGTTTTTGTGTGGTGTGTCCAAGAGGGACCACTGTGCCCGTGTTTTTGGGTAGAGTCGACCACAGGTGCCTAATAAAGGTTTTGTATTTTTCTTTCTCGTGAAATATTCATGTAGTCACCTTATAGCCTTGTGCGTCTGGTGTACTCTTGTGGAACGTGACAAGTCACGTAGGAGTTCTTTTCCTGTTGATGCCCTATTTCTTTCATACTTTACATCAGTGTTTTTTGTCTTGGGTTGGTACCCCTGTTGACCTTTGCTTATTTTGTCTTATTAATTTTCCTGCCACTACTTATACTTTCTTGCTGAGGTATTCTGTTTTTGGAATGCCTCGGGTTCAGAGCAGTTGTAACAACTCCATCCATTCATATGGTATATACTATAAGGTCCGGTCGGGGCCCCACAGCATATATCACAAAACAGGCAGAAAAGTTACGGAAGGATACCAGAGCAGCGCAGTGCATCTTAACACACTATATTCAAGCAGAAGCCTATACTAACACTTGAACTCAACACGTGAATGTCCAACATATAAAACAACTCCACATTGTATATATAATAGGAATGTCTTACAACATGTAAACATCATTGGCCTTATGGCCTTACAAGGCTATCAAACAGTGGCCCCAACATTAGCACGCAGGCCGGCCACATAAAAATAAATCACAACATTCATTCCAAATGGCCTTCGAGGGACAGCAACAACAGCAGCAGCAGGGACATCAACCTTTATGTGTCTCGCTTGGCTCTCCAGCACCTGTACAGGGACAATCCACCCAAGGGTCGCAAACAGAGGTAACGATCAGCATTCAGCTGACCAAATTATAACGACTCTACCCCTTTTCTCAGGGCAGCAGTAATCTTCCCTGCAGGCATATCATATCACAAGCATGGCAATATGTTTTATATAATGTGCTTTCACGCACACATGCCATCACAACCGTCAGCCACCCATCCCAACGGTCCGTGCACTCAGGGCACATTTTTGGTGTACTGGCAAATCAGTTTCCCACCACCGTTTCAGGGTCACAACCCAACGGTAACTTTCTTGAGCATTTACTCCATGGCATGCAACCGGAGTTCTATAGTCTTAGTGAACCGGGATTGGCCCTTAGCCCCCCATTGTCTCACGGCACGTAAGCCTAAGACTCTTGCTATGCGCTCCAATAGACCGCACCTTTTTGTCTCACGTCGGACGGACATAATGCAGGTCGGATCCTCCACCCCCCGTTGCTCAAATCGCCTTGCCATCACCGAGCACGGCATACTCGCGGCTATATAAAGGCACGGGTAGGTCTCACCGATCCTGTTCTGGCATTCAAGCCTGGGTATTTCTATTACATCCATTCTCTCACAACATCAGCGGGTCTTTCCTGGGGACACCAGTACTTCCTGTTACTCGTTCACAGGTACGACAATGCAATATCACAAATATCAGGGGTCTTTCCTGGGCACACCAGTACTTCCTGCTACTCTTTTCATAGGTACCACCTATGACATCAAGCATCACAAAGGGCCTTTCCTGGTCACACCAGTACTTCCTGTTACTCATTCACAGGTACGACCCAATATCACACGCATAACATGAATATTTTCCTGGACTACCACTCCAGTACTTCCTGGGACTACCCGTCACAGGCATAATCCGTTTACTCCTTCAACGACACGTTTATCACGGAGTCTTCTCTGGTTCGTATGCAACATCACCAATCCAAACCAACCTGTCCAGATAGGCTTCACACATCATGCCTATTCCGTACTCCATTTCCGGATCTATATGCCAACAAAGGGGATTTCATGAATCCACCCAAAGACTCCCAAAATCAGCCACCTCTTGGTGGGGGAATCACAAACATATGCCAAAAGGAAGCCTTCACATGGATAGGAAGAAAAGTAGTTACCCTTGAAGACCCCTTTGGTGCCATGAGCTCTAAGCTGCCTTGAACGACTCACAAGAGCTTTTCCTCTACAACGTCGGCCTCAGATCTCCGACGCTAAACCGCAGCACCACCGGTGATCAGCCCCCTTTCCTCCTCCTTCTTCCTCTCTCTTTCTCTCTCTTAAGAGAAAGGTAAAAGCCAAATGAGTTTCCCCAACCCATTCTCGGCCTTAAGAAGACACGGAGGCCTCTCAGCCCTTGGATCCAGGCTGAAGGAATGGATAGCAACAATTTCACCAAAAATTATAAATTTTGCCTGACACGGCCTATGACACGCCCGTGTCTGTGGCCGTGTTCCCTAAGCGGTGCTCAACCGACTTATCCAAACCAGTGACACGCCCATTTGACACACTCGTGTCCTGGGCCGTGTCACCCGACACGTCTTCAGACACGCCCGTGTCTGTGGCCGTGTTCACCAGGCTGAAAAATCTCAAAAGCACCCGAGACTCACACGGCCTATAACACACCCGTGTCCCAAGCCGTGTGCCCATACACGGCACTCGACACGCCCCAGCTCAAAGTCGTCGGGCTGAGTTCGTCGAACCAAAGGGACACGCCCGTGTCACAGGCCGTGTTCACTGAACTCGACAAATGTCAACCACATCTCGACACTCGATGATCGTCGAGCAACTTTCGTCAAACGCAAGGAGACACGCCCTCCCGACATGCCCATGTCGCCTGATGTGTTCCTGTCGAACACTGTTCGTCGAATGAATTTCGTCGATCTCGCGACTACTCGCACCCAAGCAGGACACACCCTGGGACACGCCCGTGTCCCAGGCCGTGTCACCCGAAAATTTGCCTGATGATAATAATTGGGTTGTTACAACCCTCCCCTCCTACAAAAATTTCGTCCTCGAAATTAGTACACAGGAAGGCAACCAACAATCAGCAACCAAATAATTATAACCTTAAAATTCTCATGTTACAACAACATTCTCTCCACGGATTACAGAAACAGCTCAGGAAACTCCTCTCGCATGGTTTGCTCTCTCTCCCATGTAAGTTCCTCACAGCCGCAATTGTCCCAGTGGACTTTAACCATGTCAACTGTCTTGTTCCGCAACAGTTTCTCGGCTCGATCATCCGCGATCACTTGAGCTGGATCTTTAACGGTCTTCCAAAGCACCGAGATGTGAAATACATCATGTAATTCACTCAAGTCTGCCGACAGAGCTAGCCAATATGCCGCTTTTCCAACTCGTTCAAGCACTTCAAATGGACCCAAAAATCTTGGACTCAACTTTTTCAAACGTTGAATCCTGGAGACACCTTTGAAGGGCTTGATCTTCAAGTAGACCCAATCGCCAACCGCAAATTCCACGTTCCGGTGCTTGGCGTTGTAGTACTTTTCTTGACGATCTTGGGCTATCAGTAGCCTCTCTCAAATAGTTCGTATGGTTGAATTTGCTTCATCAACCTCATTTAGTTTATACACTCGAGCTTCGCCCGCATCTACCCAAGCCAAGGGAGTACAGCACTTTCTTCCATATAGAGCTTCATATGGTGCCAGCCCGATGCTCGCCTGGTAGCTATTATTATACGCAAACTCCACCATATAGAGATGATATTCCCATCTCTTTCCGAAGTCGAGGGCGCACATTCGGAGCATGTCCTCCATCGTTCTGTTGGTACGTTCTGTTTGGCCATCTGTTTGGGGATGAAAGGCCGTACTGAAAGTCAACTTCGTGCCCATCAGTCGGTGAACTAGCCTCCAGTCATTTGACGTGAATCACCCATCTCGATCACTTACGATGCTCCGAGGAACACCGTGAAGCCGTACAATCTGGTCAACATATAATTTTGCCAAACTTTCGACCGAATCATCCCGCCTGTTCAGGAGAAAATGTGCCACTTTAGTTAGCCGGTCAACAATAACCCAAATGGAATCATTCCCTCGCTGAGATTTTGGCAACCCGTGCACAAAATCCATGGAAATATCATCAAATTTCCACTCTGGGATCAGCAGCGACTTCAAATAACTGCCCGGCTTTTGGCATTCCGCCTTCACCATCGCACATGTTTGACATTTGGCCATATAGAGGGTAACATCTCTCTTGATCACTGGCCACCAGAATAGCTTTTTCATATCATTGAACATCTTTGTGCTCCCGGGGTGAATGGAATACTTTGTATAATGCGCTTTATACATCAATTCTTCACTCAATTTACCCACATTTGGGACGCACAAACGGCCCTCGTTTCGTAAAAGACCGTCATTCCAGGAGAATTTGCCCTCTGGCCCCTCATTAACAAAGCGTAAGAGATATTCATCCAACTCTGTTGCCCGTCGAACTCGGTCTGCAAGGTCACATTGCACCTCCGTCCAGTTCAAACATGCATTGGCAGTGGCATTTTTGTCAACACAATATATCTCTAATGCTTCCAACTCCTGGATAAGACATTCATCATGCCTTTGTAACCAACTCGCTCTAGCTGAAACCCTCCAACTCAAGGCATCCGCGACAACATTCCCCTTCCCGGGAGTATAGTGAATTTCAAAAGTGTAGTCCCCAAGGAACTCCAACCACCTTCGTTGTCGCATGTTCAAGTCTTTCTGCTCCAATAGGTACTTTAGGCTCCTGTGATCTGTATAGATCTCCACCTTCACTCCATAAAGGTAGTGTTGCCACAACTTTAGTGCAAAAATCACCGCCGCTAATTACAAGTCATGGACGGGATAATTTCGCTCGTGCACCTTCAGCTGGCGTGAGCCATAAGCAATTGCCTTTCCATTCTGCAGAAGAACGCAGCCTAAGTCGCTGCCTGAGGCATCACTATAAATAACAAATCCATCGGTCCCACTTGGCGAAGACAACACCGGCGTCGTGGTCAACCGAACCTTCAGCTCTTCAAAAGCTCACGTGCACTCTGGCGTCCAAACGAACTTCTGATCTTTTCGCGTCAACATGGTTAGCGGGAAAGCAATCCGCGAGAAGTTTTCAACAAATCTTCGATAGTAGCCCGCAAGTCCAAGGAAACTCCTGACCTCGGCCATGGAAGACAACATTGGCCACTCCTCTATGGCCTTTATCTTCGTTGGATCTACAGCAATGCCCGCTCAACTCACCGCATGGCCCAAAAAGGCCACAGACGATAGACAAAACTCGCACTTCGAGAACTTGGCATAGATTTGATTTTGCCTCAATGTATTCAACACCAACCGCAAATGTGTCTCATGCTCAACTTTCGACTTCAAGTACACCAGGATATCATCAATGAACACTATCACAAATCGATCCAGGTACTCTCGAAACGTGCGGTGCATTAAATCCATAAATGTTGAAGTTGGTGACCGGGCGGCCTGGCGGTTTGTCTTGGCGGGTTGAAGACCGCGCGGTCTGGCGGTTTGTCTCAGCCGGCTTAGAGACTGGGCGGTCTGGCGGTCTACCCTGGCAGTCTCGCTTCCTCTCTGGTGGTAGCCGTGCGGTTAGCCCTGCTGTCTAACCGCGCGGTTTGTGCGGTTTGTTTTGTATAGTCCGCTTAGTCCTGTAATTTTTTAGTCCCACATCTCTTATTTGTATTCTCTCATCTCTCCTCCATTCTATATAAGGGAGGACATACCTTTGTAATAGATACCTTTTTTGGATAATAAAATTTCAATTATTCAAAAGTTTATTCGCTTGTTCTCTCCTTTTCGCTACTTTCTAACGTGGTATCAGAGCGGACTTCTTCTCCCTGTCCACTTCTGCTTTCCCCATTAACGCTTGTCTCTATACTCGCGGTTTGCTGCTGTGATCTGCCTGACCGTGCGGGTTGTTCCTTTCTCACCCGCATCTTGGTCGCGGTCACCTGCTCTTCTCTTCTCTTCTGTTCGCTCGGCCTTCTCAGTCCGAGCGACCTCTTCCCCGCTGGGCCTTTGCCTGCTTTTTAGCCGCTTGATTCTCCGTCTGCCCGCGCGACCTATCCGCGCGACTTGCCCCTTCTTTTTCGCGACCGTTTTTCGCAATCTCCTCTATTCGCCGCGCTCTACTTCTTGTTGCCTTCTACCCGCTCCTGCTTGCTAGTCGCCCCGGCCTCATCTTTGGCCGTGCGACTTGTTCTCTTCTATTCGCCCGACTTTTTCAGGTCGTGCGACTTCTTTCCCTCTGCTTTGCTCTGCTTCTTGGTAGCAGCCTTCCTAGCCGCCCAACCTATTTTTTGTTCGCCCGGCTTGGTGCTCTTTTCTCTTCTCGCGGCTTGTTCTTCTCGTCGTGGTTTGCTCATCTCTTGCTTCCATGGCTTTCCGATCCTCCAGCTTGTCCGCCTCCGTGGTCACCTCTTCTGGTCGTGCTCATGTTGTTACTTGCGGACGATGGCTCATTGACTCTGGTGCAACAAATCATATGACAGGCAACCCTCAATGTTTCTCTCTTCTTGACACACAGGCTCAGTTGCCCCCGGTCATTGTTGCTGATGGATCTCCCTCCCCGGTCCATGGGACGGCCATGGTTCAAGTCACTCCATCTCTCTGCTTGGCTGATACCCTCTATGTGCCCAAGTTTCCGTGCAATTTATTATCGGTTACTTCTTTATGCAAGCAACTACGGTGTTCTGTCATATTCACCCCTACCTCTTGTTCTTTTCAGGATCCGGACTCCCAACGGACGATTGCTACCGGGACTGGGAGTGGTGGCCTCTACTTCCTCGACAACATTTCTGCTCTATCCGCCTTCTCCTCCTCCTCTACAGATCTTCTCCAATGGCATCTTCGCCTTGGACATGCTCCTCCTCGAATTCTACGACAGCTCCTGCCTCACCTCCCTCCTCATCATCCTCCTCTAAACTGTGATGCATGTCAACTTGGCAAACATCACCGCTCCTCCTTCCCACCAACATAAAGTCGGGGCTCTTCCCATCCGTTCGACCTCGTTCACTCTGACATATGGGGTCCCGCTCCTAACCTCACCATCGGTCGTGGTAGTTCCTATTTTGTCACCTTCATTGATGATTTCTCTTGATGTATGTGGGTATATCTTCTCAAAGACCGCTCCGAGCTGTTCTCTGTTTGGACCTCCTTTTATTCTATGGTTAAAACTCAGTTTGATACGTCTATTAAACTCCTTCGTTCTGACAATGCTAAGGAGTATCTTAGCCCCGACTTCTCCTTCTTTTGTACTCACCATGGTGTTATTCGTCAAACCAGCTGTGTCTACACCTCACAACAAAATGGGGTGGCGGAACGCAAAAACCGTCACCTCCTTGATGTCGCTCGCACTATGATGACTCAAATGCATGTTCCTCGCTCCTATTGGGGCTATGCTGTCCTCCTCTCCTGTTATCTCATCAGTCGCCTTCCCTCCACCGTTCTCCACGGTGCTACCCCCTTCTCCATTCTTTATCCGGACAAGGATCCCTTTCCTCTTCCTTTGCACATCTTTGGGTGCACCGCTTTTGTGCACTCTCCCGCTGCCACCCGTGATAAACTCTCACCACGTGCCACCAAATGTGTCTTTCTGGGCTACTCTCCCACTCAGAAAGGATATTGTTGCTTTGACCCTGTTATCCGCAAGCAATTTGTCTCTGCGGATGTCACCTTCTTTGCCAATGCATCTTACTTCTCTCCTGCTTCCTCTTCTACTCCTCCTGCTCCTACTTCTCATACCAACCCATCCATTCCCCCTGCTCCCACTGATGTTCCGCCCTCTCCACCCACTCCACCGTCTTCCCCATCCTCTTCATCTCCACCCTCTACTACGCTTTCTCCCTCCACTCCGCTGCCATCTCTCTCTACTCCCGGGCCAGCTCTCTCCACCACGGATACTCCGGATACTGAGGCACCTGCTGACCTGGATCTCCCGATTGCTCTTCGCAAAGGGGTTCGGGCCTGTACCCACCATCCGCTTGCTGCCATTGTTTCCTATGATCGTCTTACCCCTGCTCGCCAAGCTTTTGCACTGGCTATCTCGGCCACTGCCACCCCCCGTTCCTACCAGAAGGCCCTTACTATTCCTCACTGGAAAGTGGTCATGGATGAGGAGATTGCTACTCTCACTGAACGGGGTACCTGGACCCTTGTTCCGCCTCCTTTCGGCACAGATGTTGTTGGTTGTCGCTGGGTCTTCGTGGTGAAGTTTCTCCCGGATGGCAGTGTGGATCGTTATAAGGCTCGCCTGGTTGCCAAGGGTTTTACCCAAACTTATGGGATTGATTACTTTGACACTTTCTCTCCCGTGGCTCGCCTCAGCACTATTCGGGTTCTTCTCTCTGTGGCTGTCAACAGGGATTGGCCCATCTCGCAGCTAGATGTTAAGAATGCCTTCCTCTATGGTGATCTGCAGGAAGATGTTTACATGGAGCAACCTCCTGGGTATGTTGCTCAGGGGGAGACACGGGTATGCCGGCTAAAGAAGGCTATCTATGGCCTCAAGCAGAGTCCTCGTGCCTGGTTTGACAAGTTCAGTGGCATTGTTGCGGCCATTGGTTTTACACGAAGCTCAGCAGATCACTCCTTGTTTGTTCGGAAAACCGCCTCTGGTCTTGTTGTTCTTGCGGTTTATGTTGATGACATTCTTCTTACTGGCGATGACCAGGATGGGGTATTGATGACCAAGAAACACCTTCGTCAACATCTGGTTACAAAGGATATGGGCTCCCCGAAATACTTTCTGGGGATTGAAATCTCTAGAAAGCCCAACTCCATGGTCCTTTCACAACGGAAGTATGCTCTTGATCTTTTAAAGGAGGTAGGACTCACTGGTGCTAAACCTGCACGTTGTCCTATGGCTGCTGGAGAAGACAAAACTTGGACAGATGACTCACCTCTTCTCTCTGATCTTACGAGATACCGGCGTCTGGTGGGCAAGCTCATATATCTCACGGTAACCAGACCCGACATCTCTTATGCTGTTGGCAAGGTGAGCCAGTTCATGCAAGCTCTGAGGGAGTGTCATCTACAATCTGCTCTGAGGATATTAGAGTATATTAAAGCTGCTCCAGGGAAAGGACTCCTATTTCAGAAGAATGGTCAGCTAAGGGTTGAAGCTTACTCTGATTCAAGCTATGCGGATGACAAAGGGGACCGCAAATCGACTTCAGGTTTCTGCACATTTGTTGGAGGCAATCTTGTGAGTTGGAAGAGCAAGAAACAGTCTGTCGTTTCCAGGTCTAGTGCAGAGGCGGAATATCGTAGCATGGTATCGACTACATGTGAGTTGAAGTGGTTGCGGGCTCTCATGCTTGACTTAGGAGAGGTTTACAACTATCCTCTTCCTATGTTCTGTGACAATAAGGCCGCGATACACATTTCCAAAAATCCGGTCTTTCATGAGAGAACAAAACACATAGAAGTCGACTGTCATTTTATTCGGGAAGAAATATTGAAGAAACAAATTTGCACTCCATTTGTCACGTCCGACAACGAGTTGGCAGATGTCTTCACCAAGCCGGTGTCCGCTTCCTTTTTCCACATCTGCGACAAGCTGAGCATGATCGATATATATGCTCCAGCTTGAGGGGGAGTGTTGAAGTTGGTGACCGGGCGGCCTGGCGGTTTATCTTGGCGGGTTGAAGACCGCGCGGTCTGGCAGTTTGTCTTCGCCGGCTTAGAGACCGGGCGGTCTGGCGGTCTACCCTGGCAGTCTCGCTTCCTCTCTGGTGGTAGCCGTGCGGTTAGCCCTGCTGTCTAACCACGCGGTTTGTGAGGTTTGTTTTGTATAGTCCGCTTAGTCCTGTAATTTTTTAGTCCCACATCTCTTATTTGTATTCTCTCATCTCTCCTCCATTCTATATAAGGGAGGACATACCTTTGTAATAGATACCTTTTTTGGATAATAAAATTTCAATTATTCAAAAGTTTATTCGCTTGTTCTCTCCTTTTCGCTACTTTCTAACAATAAACATCGAGGGCGCATTGCACAGTCCAAATTGCATGACTGTGAACTCATAGTGCCCGTAACGCGTTCCAAATGCTGTTTTGGGAATGTGACTTTCCCGAATTCTCAACTGGTAATAACCAGACTTCAAGTCCAACTTCAAATAGACGGTCGAGCCCACCAGCTGATCGAATAACTCATTAATCCGGGGTATCAAATATTTATTCTTCTCGGTCAGCTTATTCATTTCACGGTAATCAATACATAACCGCAACCCACCATCTTTCTTCTTCACAAAAAGCACAGGAGCACTCCAATGTGACATGCTTGGTCGTATATAACCTTGCTTCAGCAATTCTTATAGTTGGACCTTCAACTCAGCCATCTCTTTTGGCGCGATGCGATATGGAGAGCGGGCCACAGGTTTCGCACCTGGTACCAACTCGATCGTGAAGTCAATCTCCCGCTGGGGTGATAGCCCAGGGAGATCCATGGGAACCACATCTGTAAATTCCGCCACAATCGGAACCTCGCACACACTGGCCTTAGGCTCAACAACCTGAATTAGTGCGAAGTAACATTCTGCACCCTTCCGAACAGCCTTGACTACCTGGAGTGCAGACGTCAACGTCCTGCCCACTCCTCGCATACCCACGAACTTTGTCTCCTGTTCGGTATTCTGGCCCAACGTGATCTCTTTGGATTGGCAATCAATCAAGGCATGCTGCTCC
The DNA here is from genome assembly GCA_039583875.1 of Platanthera guangdongensis. Taxonomy (NCBI): domain Eukaryota; kingdom Viridiplantae; phylum Streptophyta; class Magnoliopsida; order Asparagales; family Orchidaceae; genus Platanthera; species Platanthera guangdongensis. The sequence goes on from CM077156.1 coordinate 30,367,458, forward strand.
GTAAGCCAATCCATCCAAAAAATCACGTTAAATTCCGATATGGGCAATACAGAAGCAGTCAAACTGAAATACCGACTTCCTATTTGGACCGCCACATCGCAAGCTTGATTCGCAAGCATCCAACAGCCATTCGGCAACACCACTCTGACGCTATTTGTCTTTGCACGACTAGGTATCCCAAGCCGCGCTATGAACTCGCTAGACAAAAAAGAATGTGATGCACCCGTATAAAATAGTGCTCGCACCAGCGTGTCTCAGATCATCACAAAACCTATGACAATCATACCACACACACAAGCCACATACACATATGCACTAAGCAAAGCACATAAGCAATAGCATACGCAAAACTAAACTCATACCTGTGACGACATCACTCTGCTTGATGGCCTCCTGCAGGCTAAGATTGTAGACCCGGGTTTGCGCCTGAGAGGCAGAGGAGTCCACCACCGCCTTTCCTTTTTCCGCATAAGACGCTCCCGCCTTCTTTTCACTCTTTGGCGGCACCTGACAATCTCGAGCTATATGCCCCATCCGTCCACAATTGAAGCATGTACGAGTATACGGCCTTAAGGTGGCCCTCGATGTTCCTCCCGATGCAACTGATGAAGGAGGTTGTCCACTTGTCTTCGACTTCTTGCCCCATTTCTTCTTATAAAATGGTTTCCCAGGTTGGGGCACCTTAAACTCCGGTTGTGTCACAGCCAAAGCCCTCTTCCCCTGCACCCTCTTCATATCTTTTTCCAGTACGCTTGCAGTGTCGACCAATGCCTGGAAGCCCTGGTTCACAGAGCTAGAAACCAGGAATCTCAACTCATCCCGTAGTCCTTCGTAGAACCTATTCGTTTTTCTCTGCTCATTAGCAAAAATAGAACCCGCATACCGCCCTAAGCGAGTAAACTCATGCAGGTAAGCTTCCACACTGCTATCACCTTGCGTCGGCCTTTGGAATTCATTCTCCATGGCAATCCATTATGCCGCAGGAAGGTGCTTCGCTAGGAAGAGTCGGGAGAATTCTTCCATCGATACTTGTGTTAAGGGATGAACCGCCAAGTGATGCAGCTCCATCTCGTCCCACCACAGTCTAGCCTCTCCTTTAAGAAGGAAAGTTTCTAGGGTGACTTTCTGATTCTCCTCCGTTCCAATCGCCATCATGACTCGCTTGATGCACGATAACCAATCCTCAGCCTGTGTAGCAGCTCCCACGCCCGAGAACGTCGGCGGGTGAAAACTCATAAACCGCATCAACTGCTTCTCAGCAGTTCGAGGATTCACAACCACAACAGGTTCTGGCCTCGCATCCACCTGTTCTGGCCGCATAGCTGGCTTCACCTTCCCTTGCGCCTGCCCAACCGGATTTCCTTGAACCATCGTAAACAAAGCCTCAGCAATTTGTCGCACGGTTTCTGCAGATGGCGGAGGTGTAGGCACCGCAGCTGGTACCGTACTTTCATCAGACCGTTGGGGCTCAGATTGCCCCGCACCACTCCGAGTCACCTAAAGGGGATAAGACACACACATTAGCGGCCTTACACAAGCAAACAACACAAAATAGGAACACGCAGGTTCCTCAAACACAAGAATTTGCATTCCTATCATGGACATTCAGGAGTTCAAACGTGTTAACGTGGTTTGCAGAGACACGTGCACGCCACCCCACAAAAGAAGTCGACCACGACTTCGAGAGGGAAAGACCCGGACATCACAAAGGGCCTTTCCTGGCCACACCAGTACTTCCTGTTACTCGTTCACAGGTACGACCCAATAGCACACGTATAACAGGATATTTTCCTGGACTACCACTCTAGTACTTCCTGCGACTACCCGTCACAGGCATAATCTGTTGACTCCTTCAACGACACGTTTATCACGGAGTCTTCTCCGGTTCGTATGCAACATCACCAATCCAGACCAACCTGTCCATATGGGCTTCACACAGCATTCCTATTCCGTACTCCATTTCCGGATCTATATGCCAACAAAGGGGATTTCATGAATCCACCCAAAGACTCCCAAAATCAGCCACCTCTTGGTGGGAGAATCACAAACATATGCCAAAAGGAAACCTTCACATGGCTAGGAAGAAAAGTCATTACCCTTGAAGACATCTTTGGTGCCATGAGCTCTAAGCTGGCTTGAATGACTCACAAAAGCTTTTCCTCCACAACGTCGGCCTCGGATCTCTCGTCGGTAAACTGCAGCACCACCGGTGATCAGCCCCCTTTCCTCCTCCTCCTTCTGCCTCTCTCTCTCTCTCTCTTAAGAGAAAGGCAAAAGCTAAATGAGTTTCCCTAACCCATTCTCGGCCTTAAGAAGACAACGAAGCCTCTCAGCCCTTGGATCTAGGCTGAAGGAATGGATGGCCATAATTTCAACAAAAATTATAAATTTTGCCTGACACGGCCTATGACACGCCCGTGTCTGTGGCCGTGTTCCCTAAGCGGTGCTGAGCCGACTTATCCAAACCAGTGACATGCCCATTTGACACACCCGTGTCCTGGGCCATGTCACCTGACACGTCTTCAAACAAGCCTGTGTCTGTGATCGTGTTCATCAGGCTGAAAAATCTCAAAAGCACCCGAGACTCACACGGCCTGTGACACGCCCGTGTCCCAGGCCGTGTGCCCATACACGGCACTCGACACGCACCAGCTCAAAGTCGTCGGGCTGAGTTCATCAAACCAAAGGGACACGCCCTGTGACACGCCCGTGTCACAGGCCGTGTTCACTGTACTCGACAAACGTCGACCACATCTCGACACTCGACGATCGTCGAGCATCTTTCATCGAACGCAAGGAGACACGCACTCTCGACACGCCCGTGTCGCCTAGCATGTTCCTGCCGAACACTGTTCGTCGAACGACTTTCGTTGATCTCGCGATGACTCGCACCCAAGCAGGACACGCCCTGGGACACGCCCGTGTCCCAGGCCGTGTCACCCGACCTGCTGATAGAAATTGGGCTGTTACAGCAGTAGTGGTTAGCAGTGCTGGTTTTGGAGTTTTCTGGGTGGCAGTGTTGGCCGTGGTTGTTGCCTCGTCTTAGCGAGGTAGTTTGTTGTTTGTTTGGTTTTACTAGTTCAGACATACTTTTGTTCGTGGGTTCGTGTTAGTTTGTTGGCACCCATTGAATTGTTAGTTGTTTGATACTTGCTAGCTGCTCATTTCTTTTATGTGGATGTGGATTACTCGTTTCCTGGGAGGATTTATGCTAGGAATGCATGTTAACTATTTTTAACTATAAAACCTACTACTATTAATTCATGCATTGCATAATTTGAAACTCTAACTTGTTATTTTTAGCGACCGTAAAAGCTATCTTCCCTACTATAATAAATTTAGAATCTTGAATAGCATGAGTTGTCCTTTAGGGACGTTTATACTCATGTAGGATGTTTGAGTTAATCTAATCAAGTATTTTTTTTCCGCAGCGTATAATATATTTTGATTCGTGGACTAGATGAGCCACTAAGCCGAGGGATACGGCTAACTTCTGCACTTAATTAATTTTCCTTAAAATAACTTAAAAGAGCATTTCTTCATGATTAGTTTGGTGTCTGCCTGAGCATCCGCAGTTATCCTTACTGACGTGGCATCATGATGCGCGTTTTCCCGTACTCTGATAAACCTTTTATGCAGTCAAAATGCAGGTTGTGATAGTTGGTATCAGAGGGAGGTTGCTTGACAATTTGTCGGGCAACCTTTCCTTGTTGGTATTAGGTGTTTAGCATCATATCATACACGCATCAATATGTCATCAGCACATCTTGGCTGAACTACGAACACTACACTCATAGCATAACATGAAGTATACGGGCATATTATGTAGTATGGGATGCATAATATGTGTCTGTATATGGATCCACCATAGGGGCAACATGTGAGGGTTATGTAGTATGGGATGCATAACCTCACCACATTAATGCGACTAGCACATTTCTTTTTTGCTACATGAGAATGTAATGTAGTATGGGATGCATTACATTGTCATGCATACGCCGCTCATAACATGCATTAGGGCCTTTTTAGAATGCATAGCACAATCATGCATAGCATAATATTGCATAAGCACAACGTGCCAAGCTAAAGATTTGCGTGATGACATATGTACACACATGGTTTTAAATCAGAAAAAGAATAAAGAATACATGCATTCATGTCATAGGCACAAGAGTCAATAGGATGAGAGGATATCATCCTAAGTAGGACATAACATCTTTATAAAATCCCAGAGCAAGCTGCAGCATAAGCAAGTGTCTTCTAAGTATGGTCTGAACTAGTCGTGTGGCTTTGTTGCAAGCTAGGGTTCTGATGGGTTATTTGTTGCTTTTTAGAATGCCGCCAAAGCATCCTGCGATGAGGTCGACTCCCCAGTCAGAGGGTGAGTCATCATGTGTGCAGAGTGATGCGGTTATGGAGAGTTTGCGTCAGAGCAATGAGGCTCTGTTGAGACAATTGGTAGCGATGCAATCTCAAATTGAGTCTTTGTTGTCTGTCGCTCCCGCGCAACAACCTTCAGCGCAAGAGCCCGCCTTGGGACAAGCCATGCTCGATACCCCTGCTCCTTTGGTGCCCCCGATGGCGATTCCACCAGAAATGAATTTCATATCACACTTCCAGCAGTTGGGACCTCCCACCTTCGACGGGAGTGTTGACTTTCTGATTATAGATGATTGGATCATCTCCATCGAGGAGATGTTTTTGTATTCCGGAATTTTAGAAGCCCAGAAGGTGATGATTACAGCCTATCAGTTAAAAGGTCTGGCAAAGAGTTGGTGGATTCGAGAAAGAGATGGTCTGAAGGAAGGCTGTTCTTGGGAATCTTTTAAGAAGATGTTGCTGAAGAAATTTCTACTCTCAGTCGAGCAAGACCGCCTGATGAATAACTTCCTGCATCTAAATCAGAGACAGCTCACCGTGAGCGAGTACGAGATTGAGTTTAGCAAACTGAGCAGGTTTGCTCCTGATTTGGTAGCTTTTAAGGAGGGTAGGGTGAAACGTTTCTTGGGAGGATTAAGAAGCGATGTCCAGCAGTTGGCATGCGCTTACCAAGCTGAAAGTTATGTTGATGCTGTGGAAGTCGCTTTAAAAGTGGAGGCGATTGAAAACGCCAAGAACCGCGGTGCTGCGGCAAGGAAAGAGAAAAGAAAAGGCGTTGAGGATGGTAGCTCCAGGGCATCTGGCCCTTCTTCGAAGAAGAAAAGTAAGGAACCGTGTAGCTTCTATGGTCGTCCTGGCCACCCCTACGAAAGGTGATTCAAGAGGACTGCCACCCTGAAGCAGCAGCAGGTGCATGCCATCCAAGGTGCACCTAAGGGAGAGCTTGTGTGCTCGTTCTGTGCAAGGAAGGGTCATGATGTGACTCGTTGCTGGATGAAAGAATGGGTTTGCTTCCAGTGTGGGCAGAAGGGACACCAGAAGTCTTCGTGCCCCCAGGCTCAGTCCCCACTGCAGCATGCCCCACTTCGATCTCTACCACCGCCACCAAACCTGGATAAAGGAAAAGGAAAGCTGAACGTGATGACCAGCGAGAAAGCCCAAACCTCTACGCAAGTGATATCAGGTTAGCCTCAGTTTAATTTATCCTTGTTAAGTTATCATTGTTTCCCTAGTTGTCGTTCATTTAGTTATGTATGTTACGGTTTTAGGGGAGTTTAAGGTGCGGAATAGGTGGGCTCACGTTCTTTTTGATTCGGGTGCCACCCATTCCTTTGTGGCCTAGAGATTTGTTGATAAACATCGCCTGAGTGTGGACCATTTGGGAGGCTCCTTTAATGTCAAGCTCCCTTCCGGTTATTCTGTAATATCTAACGATGGAGTTCTGAGATGCCCTATTTATCTTGGCAATTTTCTGGCATATGCGGATCTAATGATTTTGGATCTGTCTGATTTTGACGTGATTCTGGGCATGGACTGGTTGTCCAAGTATGATGCGGTCATCCAGTGCAAGGCTAAGAGATTGGATTTCAGGATGGACGACGGTCAACCTATGAGCGTCTATGGATTTCAGGATAGAGTTTCCCCTGTCATTTCTGCGGTACGTGCTTGTCGTGCAATAGAGTCTGGTTGCGAGGCGTTTTTGGTTTCTATTTCTGCTCTGGAAACAGCTTTTGTTACACCATGTCTTGAGGATGTCTCGGTGGTGCAAGAGTTTCCAGATGTTTTTCCTGATAGTCTTCCAGGACTTCCTCCTGAAAGGGAGATAGAGTTTGTGATAGACCTTGAGTCAGGTACTCGTCCTATTGCTAAAGCACCGTACCGTATGGCTCTGCGTGAGTTGGACGAGTTGCGTACTCAGCTTGATAAGTTTCTGAAGTGTGGTTTTATTAGACCCAGTACTTCTCCATGGGGTGCTCCTGTTTTGTTCGTCAAGAAGAAAGATGGATCGATGAGACTTTGCATCGATTATAGGGAATTGAACAAGGTAACCATTAATAATAGATATCCCCTGCCAAGGATTGATGATTTGTTCGACCAATTGTGTGGTAGCTCGGTGTTTTCAAAGATCGATCTTCTTTCAGGCTACCACCAGTTGAGGATTCGTGAGGCAGATATTCCTCGAACCACTTTCCGTTCATGGCATGGACATTATGAGGTTCTGGTGATGTCTTTTGGTTTAACAAATGCACCCTCTGCTTTCATGGATTTGATGAATCGGGTGTTTAAGGATTTCTTGGACCAATTTGTTATTGTGTTCATAGATGATGTCTTGGTGTATTCCCGCAATGTTGAGGATCATACTCAGCATTTGCGTATGGTTTTATCGACCCTGAGGGAGCATAAGTTATATGTGAAGTTGAGCAAGTGTGAGTTCTGGTCACCTCAGGTGTCCTTTCTGGGTCATGTGGCAAGCAAGGATGGTATTTCTGTAGACCCGGCCAAGATTTTTGCGATGATGGAATGGGAGAGACCTTCTACACCTAAGGATATTAGGAGTTTCTTAGGCCTAGTCGGCTATTATAGAAGATTTGTGGAAGGATTCTCGGTGTTATCGGCTCCTCTAACTAGACTTACTCAGAAGAATACTGCTTTCATTTGGAGTGATAAGTGTGAAAGGCTTTCCAAGAGCTGAAGAAGAGATTATGTATTGCTCCGATTTTAACCTTACCTACTGAAGGAGTTGAGTATGATGTGTATGTTGATGCATCACATATCTTACTTGGTTGTGTTTTAATGCAAGATGGCAAGGTGATCGCGTATGGATCTAGACAACTAAAGACCCATGAGAGAAACTATCCTACGTATCTTTTGGAGTTCGTTGTCGTAATTTACGCGCTGAAGCTTTGGAGACACTTATTGTACGGCACGTTGTGCAATATCTATACGGATCATAAGAGTTTGAAGTACATCTTCACTCAGAAGGAACTAAATCTGCGCCAGTGTCGGTGGTTAGAATATGTGGCGTATTATGAAGTGGAAATTCTTTATCATCCAGGAAAGCTTATGTAGTAGCCGATGTCTTGAGTAGAAAGACCGCTAAGATTTTTAATCTGTCGGTGCAGTCCTTGATAGAAGAATTTTTGTTGATGGATATTGAGGTTGGTAGTAGTACTGTGCCTGCTAGTCTAGAAGCAGAAGAACCCTCTTGGATTTCCCTTACTTGAGCACATCAGAAGGATGATCCTGATTTATTGCACCTCCGAAATAGAACCGTGGAACCGTGAAGGGAGAGCTACCTGATTTCTCTGTGGATGGGTTGGACACCTTGAAGTATCGGGCTAGATTTTGCGTCCCCGCCTTTAGCGATATTCGAGCTAAGATCTGTGTTGAAGCCCATGGTTCCAGTGTAGCCTACCACCCTGGTTCCACTAAGATGTATAAAGATCTAAAGCAAATTGTTTGGTGGTCAGGGATGAAGAATGACATCGCAAATTTTGTATTTGAATGTTATACATGTCAGCGTGTTAAGGTTGATCATAGAAGGCCTGGTGGTATGTTGTCACCGCTTGATATTCCCAGTTAGAAATGGGAAAGTATTTCAATGGATTTCATCACCGGTCTGCCAAAATCACCCCATGGGTACGACTCTGTTAGGGTGATAGTCGACAGATTGACAAAGTGTGCTCACTTTGTTCCATTTAAGATTGGGTACTCGATGAAGAAGATAGCTGAGTTATATCTTGAAGAGGTCATCAGGTTGCATGGTGTGCCTATTAGCATTGTATCAGATCGGGACTCTAGATTTACGTCTCGCTTTTGGAAGATTTTACAAGAGGGGTTGGGTACCGACTTAAGGTATTCCACCGCCTATCATCTGCAGACTAATGGTTAGACGGAAAGGGTAAATCAGATCGTAGAGGATACGATCAGGTGTTATATTTTGGATCATGGTGGTGCTTGGGATGAGCGTCTCAGACTCATGGAGTTTGCTTACAATAATAGTTATCAAGAGAATCTGCAGATGGCTCCGTTTGAGGCCTTGTATGGGAGGTGTTGTAGAACTCCATTGTTTTGGGCTTAAGTTGGTGAGAGACCGTTGTTAGGTTCGGAAGCCCTTGAAGAGATGAATTGTGATGTGACCCACATTCGAGAAAAGCTTTGTGTGGCTCAAGAGCGCTATGATAAGTATGCTAATCTACGACGGGTCGATCTGGAGTTTGTGGTTGGAGACTTGGTTTTTCTGAAGGTTTCTCCGATGTCTGGTGTTAAAATGTTTGGAAGGAACCACAAGTTAGACCCCCGGTATGTGGGACCTTTCCAGATTCTTGAGCGCATCGGAGTGTCAGCTTATAGGCTGGATTTGCCTGCAACCTTCCCTGGTGTCCATGATGTGTTCTATGTGAGTCAGTTGCGGAAGTGTGTTCGTAGTGATCGTCAAGTCCTCGACTCGATACCCCAGATTCAGCCCAACCTTACATATGTGGAAGAACCTATTCGTCTTCTGGATTCTCAAGAGCGTGTGTTGCGGAGAAAGACCATCCTTATGGTCAAGATTCTTTGGAGAAATCAAGACGTCGAGAGCGCAACGTGGGAATTGGAATCGGCGATGAGGGAATCTCATCCGCACCTCTTCTCTTAGTTTCGAGTATGTTGCCATGTTTTCAGTTATGCATGGTTTTATCGATTTTGGTTTGGTTTTGGAGTTGTGATAAGTTTCGGGACGAAACTTCTTTTTAGGGGGAGTGACTGTAACGCCCCCGATTTTTCGAGTTATTTTATTTGTTTGGGCAACGACAGATTTATGACGTCCTGGCATTACTTTTAACGTCGAGTGTTGGATTTGAGAAGTTTTGGACGTGCTGGTCCAGTTTCATCGCAACCCGAGCATTTTTGGAGTCTCAGCGCGCGATCAAAGTTTTGGGTTTCGTTTTTGTTCGCCGCAGGTTTTGGCGGTTAATATCTCGGGAATGGCTCGTAGTATTTTGGCTTTGACTTCCCTGTTGTGTCCGTAGCTTCATGTTTTCGCCTATGGCGTGAGTTTCATTTAATTCGGCGCGTTTGAGGCTTTGTTTGATCTCATATTTCCATGTTCAACTATCTGAACACGATAATTGCTATATTAATGCCTTGGGATTGTGTGATTCTCGGGAAGCCCCCCTAAAGGGTGGGTTTTCGTCGAACCGAGTTTTTCTTCGATTTTTTCTGGGCACTGTTTCGAGTTCGACGATTGTCGAGTGGAGCTCAACGATTGTCATTTTTTATGGGCGCTGTGTTGAGGTCGACGATCGTCGAGCGGAGCTCGACGATTGTCATTTTTCTGGGCGCTGTTTCGAGTTCGACGATCGTCCAGCAGAGCTCGACGATTGTCATTTTTCTGGGCGCTGTGTTGAGGTCGACGATCGTCGAGCGGAGCTCGATGATTATCATTTTTTCTAGGCGCTGTATCGAGTTCGACGATCGTCGAGCGGAGCTCGACGATTGTAATTTTTCCTGGGTGCTGTGTTGAGGTCGACGATAGTCGAGCAAAGCTCGACGATTGTGATTTTTTCTTGGGCAATGTCTGGAGGTCGACGATTGTCGTGCTGAGCTCAACAAATCATTGACTGGAGCTTGTTGTAGGTTTAGCGGATCTCCGTGTTGAGTTCGACAATTTTAGAATTAAGTTCGACGATTTTCAAACTGAGTTCGACGATCGGGCCTTGCTTTCTGTGTTCAACGATTTTCGAACAGAATTCGTGAGTGATCCTCTAGCAGTACTCGAGTAATTGCCTTATACTTGAGTAATTCCCTTGCTGTACTAGAGTAAGTGGCCTTGTACTCAAGTAGTTTTCCCGTGCAGTACTCGAGTAGGTCCTTAGTACTCGAGTAATTCCCTTACTGTACCCGAGTATGTGCCTGAAAGATATTGTACCTAATCACCTAGAGGGGGGGTTGAATAGGTGACTTAAATCTTTTTAACTTTTTAGGAAGAATTCAGATTTTATCAGAGTTATATCTACTTTTTCACAGCAATCAATCTGCAATCACAGAATCACACATGCACACAGTAGACACACAGATTTATAGTGGTTCCCCAAGGTTTGGGTACATCCACTTTCCCCCTTCGCCTATCTAGTAGTGTACTAGATTCGGCCAAACTCCTCCACTATCTCAGATCCTCAGATCTTACACTCAGAACCCCAAAACAGGTTCCTACAGCTCAGGCCCAAGGCCATATAACTCAGTCTTCTCCAAAGACCTACACTCAGCTTCTTCACAAAGCCTACACTCAGCCACAACTGGCCTACACTCAGCCACAACTGGCCTACACTCAGAGATAAGAATCTCCTACACTCAGGCACACAGGCCCTACCACTCATCCTTTATAATTACAGGCTTACAACTCAGATCCCTAAGGATCCTACAAGAAATATAAAATACAAAGTGTATATACCTACAACTCTGAATAGAGAGATGAGTTGATAGGTTCTTGATGAGTTCTTGAATGAACTCTGCTGAGAACAATCTCACTTGGCTTTTCTTCAAAGCTTCTTGAATGTAGAACACAATAGGATTGATTCTCTGCAGCTGATCTTCAATCACTGCAACTTAAGATTCAGAACTAGGTCTGAACCCTTCTTCACAGCCTAGTTCCAACGGCTGTCTTCTTGGATGGAGCTCTCTCTCTCCAACTTCTTAGATCTTCACTTGATTCTTCAAGAAATAGCTAGATCTTCTGTGTATCACTTGATGTGTTGATCATAAATTGAATCATCTCTTTCTGTTGACAGTATAAGCCTATTTATAGGCCTTCTTCATGGTGACCGGCTGGTCCGGTTCATAACTGATTTCTGACAACTCTGACAGGTGCAGTAGACCGGCTCGAATGGCAGTTGTCAAGTCATCCAGTCAGTTCTTGAAATAACTGTAACTGTCTGAAAGTGTCGAGACAATCTGTCTTTAAGTGTCGACACTCATAGACCAAGTGTCGACACAAGTTGACTAAGTGTCGATACGAGCCTTCAAGGTGTTGACACAACTCCTTGTGTTGCAGAATTCACTTCGCGACACAGCTTCTTCATCATATGTCGACACTGATATTGTGTGTCGACACAACTCCTTGTTCTTCAATATTTTGTTGAATTCTTGTAAGTGTCGACACATCTTCTTGGTGTCGACACATGCCTTCTGTGTTGATACTTGCTGAGTGTCGACACATCTCCTTGTGTAGACACATTCTTCTTCTCTTGAGACATTGGCTGAGTGTCGACACATCTCCTTAGTGTCGACACTTGTACTTAGAATATTTTGTTGAACTTTGCTGAGTGTCGACACAGCATCCTAGTGTCGACACTTTCTTCATGAGCTGAGCCTTCTGCTGTGTGTCGACACATTCTTCATTGTGTCGACACTTTCTTCAAGTGTTGAGTCTTCTGTTGAGTGTCGACACATTCTTTATTATGTCGACACTTATACTTAGACTCTGCTGACTTTGCTGAGTGTCGACAAAGTCTCCAAGTGTCGACACTTTCTGATGTAGACTCAGTTCCACTGGGTGTCGACACTGCTGTTAAGTGTCGACACAGCTTTACTGGACGTTTCTTCATTGAGTGTCGACACAACCTGTATGTGTCGACACTTTCTGTCTGGTGTCGACTCCGCATCACTGGTGTCGACACAAGTACTCCAAGTGTCGACACTGCTTGCCTGGGTGTCGACACAAGTCTTCTTAACTGTCGACACTTTGCTCCTGAGTGTCGACACATGGACTTAGAAACTTTTCAGCTTTTCCTGTAAATACTTGACCTGCACAAGGCAACTCAAAATACATCAAATACTTTTTGATGTATATCATTGAGTAGGGTCAGGCTTCTTCAAATCAGGTACATTAGAACCAATGTACCCAACAATCTCCCCCATATTTGGAGAAGTCATAACCCTTAGTCAATGATATACACCATACAGAATAAAATCATAGCACAAGATTATGCAATCAGGGAAAGTACATAACATGTATTAAACAAACATGCATACACAGATATCATCTCAGAACAATTATGAAATAGATTTATCATACAGCACATTGTTCCAATAACTTTGTCATATTCATTATACAAAAGTTTACAGAATGTTTAACATCAAAAGATTACATAGTAAACTTAAGATAATGCTATTCTATTTTTGCTCAGCCTCCTTGATCACTATTCCCTTTCCAGACTATATCTTGGCTTGTACAGGGGCTTCAGCATCTTCAGCAGCAGCAGGCTTCTTGCCTTTAAGATCCTTCTTCTTTAGCTCTTCAGCTTTGATCTTTTGCCTTTCAAAATAATGATAAGGCTTGGGAAAGTACTTGCTAGGCTCCTGGGCAGTAGAAGGTAGCGTTCCCATCTTTTCCTTTCTTCTATATTGCACTATGGCTTCTTGCCTGTTTTCATGCTTTCTCCATTCTAGTTCAGAATACCACTTGTTTCTGTCTGGAATATTATCTTTGGCAGCCTTCCAAGCAGTTAAGATAATATTTCTTGAAGTGGGGCTCCACTGTTCAAAATCAGGCCTTTGTTTAGCTTGCTCCCTGAATCTTTTCTTAGACAGTTTGGCTTCTTGTTCTTTCAGCAAAGCTTCTTGCATAGCCTCAGATACTGGCTGAACCACTTTTTCTATAATGATATTGTGCTTTCCCTCAGGTGGGCTATACATGGACTGTATATCTGCCTGTACCATATCAAAGTCTGGAGGAGGGTAGATTACTTGAGCCACTTCAGGTTGATCCCCTCCTAGATATGCAGGATGTATCCCAGATTCTGCTACATTGTCATCATCACATAAAGGAGGATAACCAAGAGTTGCTCTGATAGAATTAGAAATCCACTTTGCATGATCAGAGCTGGCTTTGACTAACACCCTCTCCCCCTTTATGACTTCTCTTTCCATGTGATCTCTTAGATCATCCTTTTGAAATCTTATTTGGGCATTTAGATAATTGACTTCATCCCTGTAAAAAGATTTCAACCTTTGGAGTTTTTCAGTGATCAACTTCTTAGAGTCTTGTATAGCAGTTGTAACAGCAGTTAAGCTCTCTTGAAAGTGCTTATCAAAAGTTTCTTTGGCTGTGGCATTTTCTGCAGACTGTGTAGTGGTTATATTCTTTATCTCAGTTACAATAGCATTGTGAGAAGCTGTCAAGTTATCACTCATTCTGATTTTATTTTCCAGTACATATCCTTGCTTTACTTCAAGTTCATCCACTTGAGCTTTGATCTTTTCTCTTGATGAGTAGTTAGATAGACTACTGCATTCCCTCCCTTGTGGAAGCAGTCAGTCATCTCCTTCTTATTTAGATTCATCTCAAATCTAATAGACTTTATGTCCTAGGCCAGATCAAACTGTAGAGACTTATGCCCCTCATCCATATATGTTTCTATGGCTTTCCTGTGCTCATCAAGCTTAATTTTCATAGCAACCATCACAGCACTGTAATCAATAGTTGGTGCTGGCTGTAGTGCAGGTTGTGGTGCTATAGTTTGCAAAGCCTTCTTATAATTCGGGCTCCTTCTTTTAAATACTTGAAATTTCCTTTTCTTTGCACTATCAGCCTCCTCATCTTCAGAAGTTGAGGTTCTTGCTATGTTTACCCTCTCCTTAGGTAGCTCCTTAACACCCTTTGGCTTCTCAGGCTCTGTCCTTGCTGTTTCTTCTAAAATTTCAACATGCTCCCCCTCAACTTGAGCATTCTCCCCCTCAGCAGCAGCACTTTCCTTCTCAAAGTCTGTCTGATCCAAGTTAAGGAAGAGATCTTCCATAGTAAATTCTTGTTGAGGAAGAGATGGAGATTCTCTTATCTCATCAGTTACTTGATGGGGTTCCACTTGTACTGTGACAGATGTGTCCTCCATGACAACATCTGGGGGTTGACAATCAATCTGAGATTGCTGATTAACATCAGATAAGTTGTCAATTATAACTTCACTCTCAATAAGGAAATCTAATTGATTGATTTCTGAGATTACCTCAAGAATGGTTTGGGTTGCTTGCTCACTCTCTAGTGGAGTTGGCTCTTCCACTACTAGTGGCTCCCCCTGGATAGTATCCTGGTGAATGGGGCTAGCTTGAGGTAGCTCCCCCTGCCTCTCTGCAACTTCTTGTTGAGCTGGAGACTTCCCAGCATCTCTAGTGTCTTCTTCATCAGGAGTGAAGACAACTTACTCTTCTGAACTGCTAGAAGATTCTTGAGCCACTGGGGCTATCTTCTTCTTCTTCTTTTGAGGAGTTATTTTCTCAGGAGTAGGCATCTCCTTAGTTAAAACTCTGTCCCATCTAGAGAAGATCCTCATGTCCATCTTTCTCATATGGTTGATCTTAGTTCCGGCAGCTTGACTTATTACTTCTGGTATACTACCAGCCAAGTAAAGACTTAATATCCTACCCAAATTGGGCTTCTTCATACTCTCTTTAATCTTATCAAAGACAACAACAGACCAATCAGTTTGCAGGGTGAAGATAATTCTTGTCATGAGACTAAACATATGGGCTGATACCCTATCATGCCCTCCAGGCTTACTTAAGATCACCTTGCCAACAATTTCTGAGAGAAATTTGCCTTGGCTGTTCATCCCCTTTTTATTGAATACTGATCCAATTTTTAATTTGGAATTCAATCCACACCATGTTAAAGCTTCTCTGGTCTTAGAAGCAGTAACTTCATCTTCTTCCTTAGTCTTTGGTAGGTTTAGGACCTTTCTTAAACTCTTTGGGGAGACCTTCACCTTTTCTCCATGAACCCTTGACTTGATCTTGAATCCAGAGTCGTCTAGGGTTGCTCCATTTAGAAATTCCAATACTTCTTTCTTCCAGATCTTAGTCGGCTCTGAAATAAGAAAATCTAACCCTGAGTCTGCAACTAGGGTTATCACATCCTTGATCTCTTGTTCTACATCGTCAAATGCCTGCCGCACCAGTTCATAGCCTTCGTTCATGTTCTCCTCGAGCTTTGGCGCCATTAGGGTGTGAAGAATTTGAATGGAGAGAAGAGAGGTGTCGAAACACAAGTTTGGTATCGAAACTATAGTGAGCGTGTCGACAGTCAATGGCGAAATCCTATTTATACCTTTCTAGGATTGAAGATGAAAGGGCGGGCTAACAAACTCAAATTGTGTCGACACTGTTGATAAGTGTCGACACCGACTTATAATATCTCGACACCTATGTGTCGACACAAGTTTAGTAATCAGAATATATGTGTCGACACTTGTTTATGTGTCGACACCACTTAGCTCGACACATAGTCGAGACTTTCCTTCACTAATTCTGAGTAAAGTCTAAGTGTCGACACCACCTTGGATGCGTCGACACCTACTTAACATGTGTCGACACTAATTTTCTGAAGTGTTGACACCAACTTCCTAGATGTGTCGACACCTTTTCTATGAAGTGTCGACACCAATTTTCTGTCTCAACACAGACAACTCTGTGTGTCGACACTATTTTACTTAGTCATTTCTGTAAACTTATTCTAAGTTTATCATTCCTAGTTCAATTTTAAATCTATTAAACTTTGTTTCTTCTATAGGCTTAGTATACATATCAGCTAGTTGATTATCTGTTTTAACATATTCCAGTAAAATATCTTCTTTTTCTACATGTTCCCTAAGAAAATGATATTTTATTTCAATATGTTTAGTTCTACTATGGGAAACAGGATTGTTAGCAATTGATATAGCACTAGTAGAATCACAAAACAGTGGTGTTCTACTTACCTGAATTCCATAATCCTCAAGCTGATGTTGTATCCATAGAAGTTGAGCACAGCAACTTCCTGCAGCCACATATTCTGATTCTGCAGTGGAGATAGCCACACTTGTTTGCTTTTTGCTACTCCATGAAATCAGTCTTCCACCTAGGAATTGACAGGTTCCAGTTGTACTTTTTTTGTCTTCTTTGCATCCTGCAAAATCTGCATCTGAATAACCTGTCAGTTCAAAGTCTCCATTCCTAGGGTACCAAAGGCCTAGATAAGGAGTGCCCTTTAGATATCTCAGTATTCTTTTGACTGCTGTCAAATGAGACTCTTTAGGGCATGCTTGATACCTAGCACAGACACATGTAGCATAAATGATATCTGGTCTACTTGCAGTCAAATAGAGTAGGGGGCCAACTATCCCTCTATACAAAGTCTCATCTACAGGTTTCCCTGCATCATCTTTGCTAAGAGACATACTTGACCCCATAGGAGTCTTCATGGTACTGGATGAATCCATACCATACTTCCTTATCAGTTATAGGGTGAACTTAGACTGGCATATGGATAAACCATTCTCAGTCTGTCTAACTTGGAGACCCAAGAAGAACTTAAGTTCCCCCATACTGCTCATCTCAAATTGTCCTTGCATTAGTTTTGCAAAATTTTTGCAAAGACTACTTTCAGTAGACCCAAATATGATGTCATCTACATATATTTGGACTAGTATTATCTTGCCTCTGGATTTCCTAAGGAATAGAGTCTTGTCTATTTTCCCCCTTGTGAACTTATTCTCAACGAGGAAACTAGACAGGGTTTCATACCAAGCCCTAGGGGCTTGTTTTAACCCAACAAAGATTCCCTCTTGGGACTTGGCAGCAAACTTGGTCAAGTAAGACTTTCCATTGTTAAGTATAAAGCACTTACAACCAAAGATCCTGAAATAGGATAGGTTTGGTTTTCTGCCTTTCACAAGCTCATAGGGGGTCTTATTGTGGTTTTTAGTAATGGTAGCCCTATTAATTACATGGCATGCAGTATTAACTGCCTCAGCCCAGAAATATTCTGGGAGAGATGTGTCACTTAATAGGGTCCTACCAGCCTCAATCAAGGTTCTATTTTTCCTCTCAGCAATGTCATTTTGCTGAGGTGTTCTTGGTGAAGAAAACTCCTGAAATATCCCAAATTCTTCACATAGTTTTGCCATACTATCAGACTGAAATTCAGTACCATGGTCACTTCTTATCTTGACCACTGTACTGTCTAGTTCATTCTGAATTTGTTTGACAAAGCTATAGAAGATACTAGGTGTTTCAGATTTCTGTCTAAGAAAGAACGCCCAGGAAAACCTTGAGTAGTCATCTACAACCACAAAGGTATAGACCTTCCTACCTAGGTTGTGAACTGGCATAGGATCAAAGAGATCCATATGCAAGAGGTATAAACACCTCACAGCATCTTTGTTTTCAATGCTACTAAAGGTGGATCTAGTCTGCTTGCCCTTTTGACTAGCTTAGCATATTCCATCTTTAATACACTTAACTTGAGGACCATTCCTCACTAACTCTTTGCTATAGAGTTGGCCAATTGTCTTGTAGTTAAGATGGGCTAGCCTCTTGTGCCATTTGACACAATGAGAGACTTTCTCATCAGCTACAAGACACACTTGAGAACCATTGTTCTCAACCATAATGTCTAGGCAATAGACATTCCTCTTTCTATAACCAGTCAAAATGATCTCTTGATCATTTGACCTCCTGATATGACAACCATCTTTAACAAATGAGATGTCATATCCTAAATCACTCAATTGACTTATACTAATAAGGTTATGTTTCAAACCTTTAACATAAGCCACTTGAGTAATAGTTATATGGGAGCTAGAAATGTTACCAAAACCCTTGATAATTCCTTTTTCAGAACCACCAAAGGTGACTTTTGGACCATCCTTGATAGGTGTGTAGTCCTTTAGCAATCCCCTAGTTCCAGTCATGTGCCTGGAACATCCACTGTCCAAGTACCATATTGGGGCATGGCCACTTGGACTTACCTGCAAAACAGATTAGTTGACCTTAGAACCCAAAGAATTCTTGGGTCCTTGGTACTGGTTAGTTTGCCTCCTAACAAAGCTACCTGCAGGTTTTCCAACAGGCAGTTTGCTACTCACTTTGGCACTTGCATTGTGCCAACAGTCCATGACAAAGTGGCCTACATTGCCACAGCACCAGCACTCAAACCTATTGTACCTTTGCTTAGGTACATTCCTAGCTGTTTTATCTACAGCTGGCTTGTTGAGGGCTGGGGCTTTGCCCTTAGACTTGGACTGAACAGTTCTAGCAGGTTTAGTAAACCCCAGTCCAGCTTTACCTTTTTGATGTACAAATTCATCAATCAAAGGTAGAACAGACTTAGGTTTTGAAAACCTTGCAACAATATCTCTCTCCTTCTGAAGACTAATCTCCAGACTCCTGATTTGATCATTCTTAAATGTTATAGTACCCATCTGAATCACAGTTATGTGCTTCAGTCTGGCTATCTCATTTAGTTTTTGATCAATCATCTTCTCAAAATCAGTTGCAGCAACTTTGAGACTAGCAATTTCCTTTGCCTGACTTTTGGCTAGGGACTTGCTCTTCTTAAAATTTTGCAATAGAACTCTATATTCATCAATCAATTGATGAATATCACATTCTGATTCAGATCCACTGGCATCATTTGATGCTGATGTAACTGAATCAGAACTAGCACTAGAAATTGAACTTAAAGAACAATTTTGTACCTTACTAGGTCCAGGCTGCTCCTGGATTTTGTCATCTTCTATTAATGTCATCAGTCCTTGGCACTGGCTTTCCTCTTGCTCATATATGGAGTTCATTATCAGGATAAACTCCTCTTCTTCTTCCTCAGCAAACAGTCCTATGTAAGCTTCAGCTTCTGACTCAGTTTTTGAAGAAGACATGTCTAACAGCCCTTTGTCCTTCTTGGCAACAAAAGACTTTTCCTTCTTGCCCTTGAATTGAGTCTTTTTCTTATCATTAGACTCTTTCCTTTTCGCAGGACAGTCAGCTATAACATGTCCTTGTTTGTTACAGCAATAGCAAACTATTTTTGTTAAAGTTGCTTTGCTTGACTTGGTCTTTCTTCTGTCATTCTTTGATGACCTCTGTGCTGTGGATGGCTTAGTCCTCCACTGTTTCTTCTTTAGGAACTTCTGAAAGTGTCTTGTGAAGGCTGCAAAGTCCTCATCACTTTCACTGCCTTCAGACTTTCTGCTTTCTGAATCATCTGACTCAGTCTCAGCTACTTTAGGAGGTGGAGTTGGTGACTTACTTCTGTATTTTCTGGTGGCTTCTGTCTTGAATACCACTGTTCTTTCTTTATGTTCACTTCTTGTAGACTTCTCCTCTTCTTTCCTCACCATCAACTGCATCTCATAGGATAGCAGTTTTCCAAACAGTGTTGGTGGAGGGATATCTGCTAAATTTGTCATTTCCCTTATGGCACAGATCTTGGTGTCCCAATCTTTTGTTAGGGACCTTAGAAACTTATCATTTAGCTCATAATTACTGAACTCTCTTCCATAGGACATTAGCTCATTGACAATCCTATAGAACTTCTTATAGCATTCTGTGATGCTATCAGACCTACCTTGCCTAAAACTTTCATATTCTTGGTTTAACAAGGATTTTCTATCATGTCTTACTTCTTCTTAACCCTCCATGTACACTATAAGAGTATCCCACATCTCCTTAGATGTCTTATAGTGTATCATATTCTGAAAGGTAGCATCATCTATAGCACTCACAATGATATTCTGAGCCCTCTTGTCCATTGTGGCTAGAATTATCTCATCTTTTGTCATCTCAGAAAAGTATTTAGGTGTTCTCTGATTTGCATCTAAGACTGAAACCTTCATGGGCACATATGGCCCTTCTTTAACTGTGATGTAAATTCTAGGGTCTGAGGCTTGCATAAATAGTCTCACCCTTTCTTTCCAGATGCCAAATATTTCTTTTCTGCAAATGGGTAACTTCATGGATCCAAGTTTCTTATGATTCTCAGTTGAACCCATGTTTCTTGATTTTTGGTTTCTGTAATTTACTTAGACTGAATCTGCCAACAGGATCTACTTAGACAGTTATGTCCCTTTTTGAGAAACCTGGCTTTGATACCACTTGAAATATATTGTACCTAATCACCTAGAGGGGGGGTGAATAGGTGACTTAAATCCTTTTAACTTTTTAGGCAGAATTCAGATTTTATCACAGAGTTATATCTACCTTTTCATAGCAATCAATCTGCAATCACAGAATCACACATGCACACAGTAGACACACAGATTTATAGTGGTTCCCCAAGGTTTGGGTATATCCACTTTCCCCCTTCGCCTATCTAGTAGTGTACTAGATTCGGCCAAACTCCTCCACTATCTCAGATCCTCAGATCTTACACTCAGAACCCCAAAACAGGTTCCTACAGCTCAGGCCCAAGGCCCTACAACTCAGTCTTCTCCAAAGACCTACACTCAGCTTCTTCACAAAGCCTACACTCAGCCACAACTGGCCTACACTCAGCCATAACAGGCCTACACTCAGAGATCAGAATCTCCTACACTCAGGCACACAGGCCCTACCACTCAGCCTTTATAATTACAGGCTTACAACTCAGATCCCTAAGGATCCTACAAGAAATATAAAATACAAAGTGTATATACCTACAACTCTGAATAGAGAGATGAGTTGATAGGTTCTTGATGAGTTCTTGAATGAACTCTGCTGAGAACAATCTCACTTGGCTTTTCTTCAAAGTTTCTTCAATGTAGAACATAATAGGATTGATTCTCTGCAGCTGATCTTCAATCACTGCAACTTAAGATTCAGAACTAGGTCTGAACCCTTCTTCACAGCCTGGTTCCAACGGCTGTCTTCTTGGATGGAGCACTCTCTCCAACTTCTTAGATCTTCACTTGATTCTTCAAGGAATATCTAGATCTTCTATGTATCACTTGATATGTTGATCATCAATTGAATCATCTCTTTCTGTTGACAGTATAAGCCTATTTATAGGCCTTCTTCATGGTGACCGGCTGGTCCGGTTCATAACTGATTTCTGATAACTCTAACAGGTGCAGTAGACCGGCTAGAATGGAAGCTGTCAAGTCATCCAGTCAGTTCTTAAAATAACTGTAACTATCTGAAAGTGTCGAGACAATCTGTCTTTAAGTGTCGACACTTATAGACCAAGTGTTGACACAAGTTGACTAAGTGTCGACACTAGCCTTCAAGGTGTCGACACAACTCCTTGTGTTGTAGAATTCACTTCTCGACACAGCTTCTTCATCATGTGTCGACACTGACATTGTGTGTCGACACAACTCCTTGTTCTTCAGTATTTTGTTGAATTCTTGTAAGTGTCGACACAACACCTTTGTGTCGACACATATTCATGTGTTGAACTTGTTCAGTGTCGACACATCTTCTTGGTGTCGACACATGCCTTCTGTGTTGATACTTGCTAAGTGTCGACACAGTTCCTTGTGTCGACACATTCTTCTTCTCTTGAGACTTTGGCTGAGTGTCGACACATCTCCTTAGTGTCGACACTTGTACTTAGAATATTTTGTTGAACTTTGCTGAGTGTCGACACAACATCCTAGTGTCGACACTTTCTTCATGAGCTGAGTCTTCTGCTGTGTGTCGACACATTCTTCATTGTGTCGACACTTTCTTCAAGTGTTGAGTCTTCTGCTGAGTGTCGACACATTCTTTATTATGTCGACACTTATACTTATACTCTACTAACTTTTGCTGAGTGTCGACACAGTCTCCAAGTGTCGACACTTTCTGATGTAGACTCAGTTCCACTGGGTGTCGACAGTGCTGTTAAGTGTCGACACAGCTTTACTGGATGTTTCTTCATTGAGTGTCGACACAACCTGTATGTGTCGACACTTTCTGTCTGGTGTCGACTCTGCATCACTGGTGTCGACACAAGTACTCCAAGTGTCGACACTGCTTGCCTGGGTGTCGACACAAGTCTTCTTAAGTGTCTACACTTTGCTCCTGAGTATCGACACATGGACTTAGAAACTTTTCAGCTTTCCCTGTAAATACTTGACCTGCACAAGGCAACTCAAAATACATCAAATACATTTTGATGTATATCATTGAGTAGGGTGAGGCTTCTTCAAATCAGGTACATTAGAACCAATGTACCCAACGGTGCCTTAGTACTCGAGTAACCCTTGTGCTGTACTCATGTAATTCCCTTAGTACTCGAGTAATCCTTCTGTCTCGGGAAATCTAGTTCAGCCGAACCCGGTCTATTTTGTTTGTTCTTCCTGTTATCACTTTAGTATAAATATCTTATTCATCTTCTCCGATTCCATTTTCCTCCCGAACCACAGTGGCGTGAGCGAGAAAGAGTTTGTCCGTCCTTAATCCTTCTGGTGGCCGTTGATGGTGCTCCGGTGCTCGGAATTTCAAACCGATCATAGATCTGGAAAGCTCTCGTCGAGAGCTGCGCCCTTGTGGTAATTTCTTCACCGTTACTTGAGATTTTCTCGATAGAGTTTTTCGGTCCTAATCCCCTTTTCGACCCTTTTTTGTCTAGATTTCAACTCATCCCGCAGTCTTTTGCCCGGATCTTCGACGTGGAGCGATTCAGAGGGCTTTTCCAGTAAAACGAATGCAAGTGGTGGTTTTCCCCTCATTTCTCTTTGTCCGATCTGATGGTAACGACTATACTTTCATGTTCTTTAAATTCCCTGCGCTTATTCTTCCAAATCACTGTTATGCTTAATCGTTTTAATGATCCTTTGTTGTTGTAAGGTGTTGTCTTGGAAAGCCCGATTTTGTCTGAATTTGGTTAATTGTTCCTGGTGTGTCTTAATGATGGCTATGTATGTTTCATCTTTCGTTATTTTAGCACGTTGGAATTTATCTAGGACCGTAAATTGCTCCTAGAGGTTGATCAACCACTTCTTGAGTTCGGTACTGTCAAGCAGAATCTGTCAAGCCAAATCTCGAGGTACTTGTGTTGTGGTTTCTTCGGGTTTCTAGAATGTGGGAGTTAGTGGACGATTCCACCTCCGCAGTGTTTGTTACCTTCATTAGTGCCCTATGGAATTCTACCTGGTTTTTGGATGTCTGCGGTGTATGGTGGAGAGTATGATACTCCCTCACAGTTAGACGGATTATATATCCGTTTGTTTTGGGTGGTGTGTCCAAGAGAGACCACTTCGCCTGTGTTTTTGGGTGGTGTGTCCAAGAGTGACCACTGCACTCGTGTTTTTGGGTAGAGTCGATCACAGGTGCCTAATAAAGGTTTTATATTTTTCATTCTCGTGAAATATTCATGTAGTCACCTTATAGTCTTGTGTGTCTGGTGTACTCTTGTGGAACGTGCAAGTCACGTAGGAGTTCTTTTCCTGTTGATGCTCTGTTTCTTTTGTACTTTACTTCAGTATTTTTGGTCTTGGGTTGGTACCCCTGTTGACCTTTGCTTATTTTGGCTTATTACTTTTCCTGCCACTACTTATACTTTCTTGCTGAGGTGTTCTGTTTTTGGAATGTCTCAGGTTCAAAGCAGTAGCTGTTAGCAGTGCTGGTTTTGGAGTTTTCTGGGCGGCAGCGTTGGTCGTGGTTGTTGCCTCTTCTTAGCGAGGTAGTTTGTTGTTTGTTTGGTTTTACTAGTTCAGACATACTTTTGTTCGTGGGTTCGTGTCATTTTGTTGGTGCTCACTGAATTGTTAGTTGTTTGATACTTGCTAGCTGCTAATTTCTTTTATGTGGATGTGGATTACTTGTTTCTTGGGAGGATTTATGCTAGGAATGCATGTTAAGTATTTTCAAATATAAAACCTACTACTATTACTTCATGCATTGCATAATTTAAAACTCTAACTTGTTATTTTTAGCGACCGTAAAAGCTATCTTCCCTACTATAATAAATTTAGAGTCTTGCATAGCATGAGTTGTCCTTTAGAGACGTTTATACTCATGTAGGATGTTTGATTTAATCTAATCAAATATTTTTTTCCCACAGTGTATAATATATTTTGATTCGTGTACTAGATGAGCCACTAAGCCGAGGGATACGGCTAACTTCTGCACTTAATTGATTTTCCTTAAAATAACTTAAAAAGTGACTTTCTTCATGATTAGTGTGGTGTCTACCTGAGCGTCCGCAGTTATCCCCTGCTGACGTGGCATCATGACGCGCGTTTTCCCTTACTCTGATAAACATTTTATACGGTGAAAATGCGGGTTGTGACATAGGCGGAAATAAATGCGCACGCGTACAGAAATAAAAAAAAACTAAGTTACCTAAAAATTAAAACAACTGCATTTCTACCGCTAGAATATCGTAGAAATGTGTAAAAAGCTGAAATAAAAATAAACTGGGCAAAAAGGTTTGCAAATAAATGCAAAATAAAAATGCCCGAAAAATTGAAATAAATACATTTCTACCGCTAGAATGTCGTAGAAATGTGTAAAAAGAAGAAATAAAAATAAAAGGGGCAAAAAGTTTTGGAAAATAAAGAAAAAAAATACAAGTGTTTAAAAAATTAAAATGACGATAAATCCAGTCTTATATCTCTACAAAAACACTTAAAAAGTGGAAGAAAGGGTAAGATAACGAAAAGTTTTACAAAAATAACAAAACAAACTAAGTAAAAAAATCATAAACCATTTTTATAACCATTTTTATAGTTTTATAAGGATGCATATGAAGAGTACGGAAAAATCCTAACACTAACCAAAGCTAGTAACAATTATGAAAACATAAAAATATAACTCTAACCTTATACACACACGCACACGGATTTTAAAGAACGAAAATAAAGTTAAAATGAAATAAGAATAAGATTGCACAAGAGTGTTGCTAAGAATCATTCCAAACCCAGAATAAAGATGAAAAAAAACAGATTTTATTAAGTTAAAACACGAGTTACAAAGGAACAAAAATAAAAGCTAAGGAGAGGAGGAGAAAATATCCCTTACATAGCATATGGAACTCATCCAAGCAGTATAACTCCTATACAAAATGGTTCAAAAGAAGGAACAAGAAGTCAAGCAGAGAACTTGAATTTATAGAGAAATATTTTATGTGACACGCCCTCTGACACGGGCGTGTCAGGGGGCGTGTCATCACTATTCCTGATGGTGGCCGTCGATTTGACGGGAAACTAGACTGCGGGTTGGACAGGTGTCGGTCACGCAGCGGTCACGCCCCAGGTCATGGGCGTGATGGTGGGCGTTGAAAGATATTGTACCTAATCACCTAGAGGGGGGTGAATAGGTGACTTGAATCTTTTTAACTATTTTAGGCAGCAAACAGATAATATCACAGAATTCTATCTACTTTATCACAGCACACATTCAGCAATCACAGAATTCACAGCACACAGTAGACACACAATTTTTATAGTGGTTCCCCAAGGTTTGGGTACATCCACTTTCCCCCTTCGCCTATCTAGCAGTGTACTAGATTCGGCCAAACTTCTCCAATATTTCAGAACCACAAAACTGGTTCCTACAGCTAAGGCCCAATGCCCTACAACTCAGCTTCTCCACAAAGCTTACACTCAGCCACCAAGGACTACACTCACCCACCAAGGCCTACACTCATCCACCAAGGCCTACACTCAGCCACCAAGGCCTACACTCAGAGATTTAAATCTC
The DNA here is from genome assembly GCA_039583875.1 of Platanthera guangdongensis. Classification (NCBI taxonomy): domain Eukaryota; kingdom Viridiplantae; phylum Streptophyta; class Magnoliopsida; order Asparagales; family Orchidaceae; genus Platanthera; species Platanthera guangdongensis. The sequence goes on from CM077156.1 coordinate 30,393,237, forward strand.
CTACACTCAGGCACTCAAGCCCTACACTCAGCTTTTATAATTACAGGCTTACAAGATAAAATGAATACAAAAATATATACTCAACAACTCAGATGAAAGAGAGATAAGTTGTGAGTTTCTTGATGAGTTCTTGGAAGAACTCAGCTGAAATCAATCTGACTTGGCTTTCTTCAAAGCTTCTTGAATGTAGAACACAATAAGACTGATTCCTCTGCAGTTGATCCTTGATCTCTGCTACTTAAGATTCAGAACAATCTGAACCCTTCTTCTCAGCCTGGTTCCAACGGCTGATTTCTTGGATGGAGCTCTCTCTCTCCACCTTCTTAGATCTTCACTAGATTCTTCAAGGAATAGCTAGATCTTCTTCTTGTTAATGATCACTTGAACTTGTTGTCAATCTGATCTTCTTTTGAACTTTTTCAACATCTTTTCTGTAGACTGTATAAGCCTATTTATAGGCCTTCTTCATGGTAACCGGCTGGTCCGGTTCATAACTGAATTCTGACAACTCTGACAGGTGTTGTAGACCGGCTGGAATGGCAGCTGTCAAGTCATCCAGTCAGTTCTTGAAAATTCTGTAACTGTCTAAAAGTGTCGAGACTTTCTGTCTTTAAGTGTCAATACTTATAGACCAAGTGTCGACACAAGTTGTCAAAGTGTCGACACTTGCCTACAAGGTGTCGACACAACTCCTTGTGTTGTAGATTTTATATCTCGACACTGCTTCTTCTTCTTGTGTCGACACTGATATTGAGTGTCGACACAACACTTTGTTCTTCAGCACTTTGTTGACTTCTTGTAAGTGTCGACACATCTCCTTGTGTCGACTCATCTTCATGTGTTGAACTTGTCAGTGTCGACACTGCTTCTTGGTGTCGACACATGTCTTCAGTGTTGATACTTGCTGAGTGTGGACACAGCTCCTTGTGTCGACACATACTTCTTCTGTTGAGACTTCAGCTGAGTGTCAACACATCCCCTTAGTGTCGACACTTGTACTTAGAATATTTTGTTGAACTTTGCTGATCTTTGCTAAGTGTCGACACAGCTCCTTGTGTCGACACTTTCTTCAAGTGTTGAGTCTTCAGCTGAGTGTCGACACATTCTTCCTTGTGTCGACACTTTCTTCAAGTGTTGACTCTTCTGTTGTGTGTCGACACATTGTTCTGAGTGTCGACACGTATACTTAGTCTCTGCTGACTTTTGCTGAGTGTTGACAAAACTCCAAGTGTCGACACTTTCTGATGTAGACACAGTTTTACTAGGTGTCGACACAACTGTTAAGTGTCGACACTACTTCACTGCACTTTCTTCATTGAGTGTCGACACAGCTCCAAGTGTCGACACTTTCTGTCTGGTGTCGACTCTGCATCTCTGGTGTCGACACAAATACTCCAAGTGTCGACACTGCTTGCCTGGGTGTCGACACAAGTCTTCTTAGGTGTCGACACTTTCCCTCTGGGTGTCGACACATGGACTTAGAAACTTTTACATCTTTCCTGCAAATACTTAACCTGCACAAGTGAACTCAAAACACATCAAATACATTTTGATGTATATCATTGAGTTGGGTGAGGCTTCTTCAAATCAGGTACATTTAAACCAATGTACCCAACTATCTCCCCCTATTTGGAGAAGTCATAACCCTTACTCAATGATATACACCATTCATAATTAAATTACAAAATGATGTAAAGCAGGATTATATATAGCAGAGTAATCATAAACATGTATCAATCACACATCTATAGATAGACATCATCACAGAACAATTATGAAACAAATTTATTTCACAACAAATTTATCACACAGACATTGTTCTAATATTTTGTCATATTCATAATTCTAAAGTTTACAGAATGTTTTACATCAAAAGAATACATAGTAAACTTAAGAAATTTTCTATGCTATTTCTGTTCAGCCTCCTTAATGACTATGCCCTTCCCAGATTGTACTTTAGCTTGTACTGAGGCTTCAGCATCTTCAGTGTCAGCAGGCTTCTTCCCTTTCAGCTCCTTCTTCTTAAGTTCCTCAGCCTTAATCTTTTGCCTTTCAAAATAATGATAAGGCTTGGGAAAGTACTTGCTAGGCTCCTGAGTAGTAGGAGGTAGCTTTCCCATCTTGGCCTTTCTTCTGTATTGGACTATAGCCTCCTGCCTTGACTCATGCTTTCTCCATTCAGCCTCAGAAAACCACTTATTCCTGTCTTGCACATTATCTTTTGCAGCTTTCCAGGCAGTCAAAATAATGTTCCTAGAGGTGGGGCTCCACTGTTCAAAATCTGGTCTTTGTTCAGCTTGTTCCCTGAACCTCTTCTTAGACAATCTGGTTTCTTCTTCCTTCAGCATAGCTTCTTGCATAGCTTCAGATATTTGCTGAACAACTTTCTCTATAATAACATTATCCTTTCCCCCAGGTGGGATATACATGGACTGTATATCAGCATGTATCATGTCAAAATCTGGAGGAGGGTAGATGACTTGAGCCACTTCAGGTTGCTCCCCTCCTAGATATGCAGGATTAATTCCAGATTCGGCCACATTATCATCATCACAAAGAGTAGGATATCCAAGAGTTGCTCTGATAGAATTTGATATCCACTTAGCATGATCAGAGCTGGCATTAACTAACACTCTCTCCCCCTTTATGACTTCTCTTTCAATATGATCTCTGACATCATCTTTCTGAAATCTAACCTGGTTATCCAAATAATTGACTCCATCTTTAAAATAAGGCTTTAACCTTTGGAGTTTGTCAGTAATGATCTTCTGAGAGTCTAGTATGGCAGTCTTAACCGCAGTTATTTCTTCTTGGAATACTTTGTCAAATTCTGCTTTAGCAGTAGCATTAGCTGGAGTCTGCCCTGCAGCCAGATTCTTCATCTCTATTACTATGGCATTGTGAGAAGCAGTCAAGTTATCATTCATCCTAATTTGGTTTTCAAGTACATAGCCTTGCTTGACTACAAGTTCATTAACTTGAGCTTTTATCTTCTCCTGATGTGTAGCCAAGTACACCACTGCATTCCCTCCTTTGTGGAAGCAGTCTGTCATCTACTTCTTATTTTAATTCATCTCAAATCTTATTGATTTTATATCCTGGGACAAATCAAACAGCAATGATTTCTGCCCTTCATCCACATACTTCTCAATGGCCTGCCTGTGCTCATCAAGCTTAATTTGCATTGCAACCATGAGAGCACTATAATCAACAGTAGGTGATGGCTGTGATATAGGCTGTGGTGCAATAGTTTGTAAGGCCTTCTTATAACTCTGACTCCTTCTCTTGAATACTTGAAATTTCTTTTTCTTTACCCTTGCAGCTTCCTCATCTTCAGAATCTGAGGAGTTAGCAATTTCTACCCTCTCCTTAGGGCTTGGGGGTAACTCCTTCTGCACATCTGGTGCCTTCTCAGTCGCTTGTCTTGCAGGCTCTTCAACAAATACTACTTGCTCCCTCTCAAGTGGAGCTTTCTCCCCTTCAGCAGCAGTAGTTTCCTTGTCAAAATCTTCTTGATCCAGATTAAGAAATAAATCTTCCATTGTAAACTCTTGTGGAGAATGAGCTGGAGAAATGCTTGGCTCATCTACCCTTGGATCAGAAACTTCTTGAACTCCAACAGATGTGTCCTCCATGACAACATCTGGAACTTGACTATAAGGCTGTGGTTGCTGATAAACATCAGACAAATCAGTATCCTCTATATGGAAATCTAAAGCATTAAGCTTAGTGATTACCTCAAGGATGATGTTTGTAGCTTGCTCACTCTCTAGAGTAGTTGGATCTTCTACAGCTAGAGGTTCCCCCTAGATTTCAGCAACATCTTGAGGAGCTGGAGACTTTACAGCAGTTCCTGTGACTTCATCCTCATCAGGTGTGAAGACCACATGCTCTTCACTACCAGAGCTGCTAGTGGAAACCTGAGCAACTGGAGAAGTTTTCCTCTTTTTCTTTTGAGGTGATACTTTCTCAGGAATTATCTTCTCAGGTGTTGGCATCTCCTTAGACAACACCCTGTCCCATCTGGAGAATATCCTCATATCCATTTTCCTCATATGATTTATTTTTGTTCTAGCAACTTGACTCATTACCTCTGGAATACTTCCAGCAAGGTATAGACTTAAGATCCTGCCCAAGTTGGGCTTCTTCAAGCTTTCCTTTATCTTCTCAAGAATCACTAGAGACCAGTCAGTGTCCAGATTGAAGATTATCCTGGTCATAATGCTAAACATATAGGCAGATATCTTATCATGCCCTCCAGGTTTGCTCAATATTACTTATCCAACTATTTCAGACATGGATTTCCCTTGACTGTTTATGCCCTTCCTATTAAACACAGATCCAATTTTTAGTTTTGAATCTAGTCCACACCAAGTTAGAGCTTCTCTGGTCCTGGAAGCAGTAACCTCTTCTTCTTCCTTAGGTCTAGGCAGGTTTAGAACCTTTCTTAAGCTTTTTGGTGATACCTTCACCTTTTCTCCATGGACCCTGGATTTGATCTTGAAGCCAGATTCGTCGACCTTAGCTCCATTGAGGAATTCCAGTACTTCCTTCTTCCATATCTTTGTAGGCTCAGAAACCAGAAATTCTAACCCAGAGTCGGCAACTACGGTTATCACATTCTTGATTTCTAGGTCTGCATCTCCAAACGCGTCGCGCACCAGTTCATAGCCTTCATTAACATTCTCCTCAAGCTTTGGCGCCATTAGGGTTTGAAGAATTTGAACTGAGAGAAGAGAGGTGTCGACACACAAGTTTGGTCTCGAAACTTTTGAAAGCGTGTCGACAGACTAAGGCAAAATTCTATTTATACCTTTCTAAGTTTGGAGATGAAAATGCGGGTCAGCTAACTTAAATTGTGTCGACACTGTGGATAAGTGTCGACACTGACTTATAATGTCTCGACACCCATGTGTCGACACAAGTTTAGTCAACATAATTATGTGTCGACACTTGATTATGTGTCGACACCACTCAACTCGACATTTAGTCGAGACTTTACTTAGATAATTCTGAGTAAATACTAAGTGTCGACACCACCTTGGATGTGTCGACACCTACTTGCTATGTATCGACACTAATTTTCTGAAGTGTCGACACCAACTACCTAGATGTGTCGACACCTTTTCCCTGAAGTGTCGACACCAATATACTGTCTCGACACAGATAACTCTGTGTGTCGACACTATTTTACTTAGCCAATACTATAAACTTATTCTAAGTTTATCATTCCTAGTTCAATTTTAAACCTATTGAACTTAGCTTCTTCTAAGGGCTTAGTGTACATATCAGCTAGTTGATTATCTGTTCTAACATATTCTAGTAAAATATCTTCTCTTTCTACATGCTCCCTAAGAAAATGATATTTAATTTCAATATGTTTAGTTCTACTATGGGATACAGGATTATTAGTTATTGATATAGCACTAGTAGAATCACAAAAGAGTGGAGTTCTACTTACCTGAATTCCATAGTCCTCAAGCTGATGTTGTATCCATAGAAGTTGAGCACAGCAACTTCCAGCAGCCACATATTCTGACTCTGCAGTGGAGATAGCCACACTTGTTTGATTCTTGCTACTCCATGAAATTAGTCTTCCACCTAGGAATTGACATGTTCCAGTAGTGCTTTTTCTATCTTCTTTGCATCCTGCAAAGTCTGCATCTGAATAACCTGTTAGTTCAAAATCCCCATTCCTAGGGTACCAGAGGCCTAGATAGGGAGTGCCCTTTAGATATCTCAATATTCTTTTGACTACTGTCAAATGAGACTCTTTAGGGCAGGCTTGATACCTTGCACAAACACATGTAGCATACATAATATCTGGTCTACTTGCAGTCAAATATAATAGGGAGCCAACTATCCCTCTATACAAGGTTTCATCTACAGGTTTCCCTGCATCATCCTTGCTAAGAGACATACTTGACCCCATAGGAGTCTTCATGGTACTGGATGAATCCATACCATACTTCCTTATGAGTTCTAGGGTGAACTTGGACTGGCATATGGATAATCCATTCTCAGTCTGTTTTACTTGGAGACCCAAGAAGAACTTAAGTTCTCCCATACTACTCATCTCAAATTGTCCTTGCATAGGTTTTGCAAACTTTTTGCAAAGACTACTTTCAGTAGACCCAAATATTATGTCATCTACATATATTTGGTCTAGTATTACTTTGCCTCTAGATTCCCTAAGGAATAGAGTCTTGTATATTTTCCCCCTTGTGAACTTGTTCTCAATGAGGAAACTAGACAGAGTTTCATACCAAGCCCTAGGAGCTTGCTTTAACCCATATAATGCTTTCCTAAGTCTATAGACATGATTAGGTTGAGTTGAATCAACAAAACCTGATGGTTGTTCCACATAGACTTCCTCTTTAAGATTACCATTCAAAAATGCTGACTTCACATCTATTTGGTAAACTTTAAATTCTTGAAAGGTTGCATAGGCCAGGAACATCCTTATGACTTCCAGTCTGGCTACTGGAGCAAAGGTTTGATCAAAGTCAATACCTTCTTCCTGCCTATATCCTTTAGCAACCAATCTTGCTTTGTTCTTAATGATGACTCCATTTTCATCCATCTTATTCCTGTAGATCCACTTGGTTCATATTATATTGTGGTCTTTAGGTTTTGGAACCAGTTCCCAGACCTTGCACCTCTTGAACTGATTCAGCTCTTCTTGCATTGTTTCAATCCAATGTGGATCTAGGATGGCTTCTTCAAACTTTTTTGGTTCAACTTGGGATAGAAAACTGGAGTAGATTGCTGTATTCAGATTTCTGCTCCTTGTTTGTACCCCTTGTCTTGTATCACCAATGATTTGCTCTACTAGATGATCTCTAAGATGCCTATTGGCTGGAGGCATCCTGGCTTCTGGTTGAACTTCTTCAACTTCATCATCTTGCTGCACTCCTTGTACTTCATCTGTATTAGGTACATGTAGTACTCCCCCTGGACAGCAGCCACTATCTTCTACATGCTGCCTTGCAGTAGGTTCTTCTTCTATAGTGAGCTTGTCCATCTTCTTCGTAATACCTGAGGAGCTGCAAATTCTACTAGACAATTCATTGTTAATAAGTCTAGTTTCATCAAAGACTACATGTACAGACTCTTCTACAACTTGAGTAGACAAGTTGTAGACTCTATAAGCCTTACTATTGTTGCTGTACCCAACAAAAATTCCCTCTTGGGACTTGGCAGCAAACTTAGTCAAGTAAGACTTTCCATTATTAAGTATGAAGCACTTACAACCAAAGATCCTGAAATAGGATAGGTTTGGTTTTCTGCCTTTCACAACCTCATAGGGGGTCTTGTTGAGGCTTTTAGTAATGGTAGCCCAATTAATAACATGGCATGCAGTATTAACTGCTTCAGCCCAGAAATATTCTGGTAGTGATGTATCACTTAATAGGGTCCTACCTGTCTCAATCAAGGTTCTATTCTTCCTCTCAGCAATGCCATTTTGCTGAGGTGTTCTTGGTGAAGAAAACTCTTGAAATATCCCAAAGTCTTCACATAGTCTTGTCATACTATCAGACTGAAATTCAGTTCCATGGTCACTTCTTATTTTGACCACTGTACTGTCTAGTTCATTCTGAATCTGTTTGACAAAGCTATAGAAGACACTAGGTGTTTCAGATTTCTGTCTAAGAAAGAACACCCAGGAAAACCTTGAGTAGTCATCTACAACTACAAAGGTATAGACCTTCCTACCAAGGCTGTGCACAGGCATAGGATCAAAGAGATCCATATGCAATAGGTATAAACACCTCACAGCATCTTTGTTGTTAATGCTACTAAAGGTGGATCTTGTCTGCTTGCCCTTTTGACAAGCTGAACATATTCCATCTTTAACACACTTAACTTAAGGATCATTCCTCACTAACTTTTTGCTAAAGAGTTTGCCAATTGTCTTGTAGTTTAGATGAGCTAGCATCTTGTGTCATTTGACACAATGAGAGACTTTCTCATCTGCTACAAGACACACTTGAGAACCATTGGTCTCACACATAATGTCTAGGCAGTAGACATTCCTCTTTCTATATCCTGTCAAAATGATCTCTTGATCACTTGACCTCTTGATATGACAACCATCCTTAACAAATGAGATGTCATACCCTACATCACTTAATTGACTTATACTTATTAGGTTGTGTTTCAACCCTTTAACATAAGCCACTTGAGTAATGGTAACCAAGTTACTAGAAATGTTACCAAACCCTTTGATGATTCCTTTTTCAGAACCACCAAAGGTGACTTTTGGACCATCTTTGATTGGAGTGTAGTCCCTTAGTAATCCCCTAGTTCCAGTCATATGTCTGGAACATCCACTGTCCAAGTACCATATTGGGGCATGGCCACTTGGACTTACCTGCAAAACAGATTAGTGAACCTTAGAACCCAAAGAATTCTTGGGTCCTTGGTACTTGTTAGTTTGCATCCTGACAAAGCTACCTGGAGGTTTTCCAACAGGCAGTTTGCTACTAACTTTGGCACTAGCATTGTGCCAACAATCCATGGCAAAGTGGCCTACCTTGCCACAACACCAACACTCAAACTTATTGTACCTTTGCTTAGGTATAGTCTTAGTTGTTTTATCTACAGCTGACTTGTTGAGTGTTGGGGCTTTGCCCTTGGACTTGGACTTGACAGTCCTTGCAGGTTTAGTAAATCCCAGTCCAGCTTTACCTTTGTGATGAACAAATTCATCAATTAAAGGTAGAACTGACTTAGGTTTAGAAAACCTAGCAACTAGATCTCTCTCCTTCTGAAGACTAATCTCCAGACTCTTGATTTGATCATTCTTATATGTTATAGTCCCCATCTGAATCACAGTTATGTGCTTCAGTCTGGCTATCTCATTAAGCTTTTGATCAAACAATTTCTCAAAATCAGTTGCAACAGCTTTGAGATTATCAATTTCCTTTGCCTGACTTTTGGCTAGGGACTTGCTCTTCTTATAAGCTTGCAACAGAACTTTATATTCATCTATCAACTGATGAATATCTTCTTCAGACTCAGATACACTCTCATCACTTGATGATGATGAATCTGATTCTGTACTGGCACAAGAAATTGAACTGAAAGAACAATGTTGTACCTTACTAGGTCCTGGCTGCTCCAGGATTTTGTCATTTTTTGTCAATGCCATTAGCCCTTGGCACTGACTGTCCTCTTGTTCATATATAGATTTCATAATCTGCATGAACTCTTCTTATTCCTCCTCAGCAAACAGTCCTATATATGCCTCTGTATCTGACTCAGTTTCTGATGAAGAAATATCTGACAGGCTCTTGTCCTTTTTGGCAACAAAAGACTTTTCCTTCTTGCCCTTGTATTGAGTCCTTTTCTTGTCACTTGACTCCTTCCTTTTTTCTGGACAATCTGCAACAACATGGCCTTGTCTATTACAGCAATAACATACTATTTTTGAAAGAGTTGCCTTGCTAGACTTAGTCTTTTTCCTGTCTTTCTTTGAAGACTTTTTATTCTGATAATAGTATTCTTTTCCCTGTGAAGTAGATGGCCTTGTCTTCCACTGTTTCTTCTTTAAGAACTTCTGGAAATGTCTTGTAAAGGCAGCAAAGTCCTCATCACTTTCACTGCTTTCAGACTTTCTACTTGCTGACTCATCTGATTCTGTTTCAGCAACTTTTAGTGGTGGAGTTGGAGACTTACTTCTGTACTTTCTGGGGGCTTCTGTTTTAAAGGCCACTGTCCTTTCCTTATGTTCATTTCTTGTTGATTTCTCCTCTTCTTTCCTCACTGTCAACTGCAATTCATAAGACAGCAGTTTGCCAAACAGTGTAGGTGGAGGAATTTCTGCCAACTTTGTCATTTCTCTAATGGCACAGATCTTGGTGTCCCAATCTTTTGTTAGGGATCTTAGAAACTTATCATTGAGTTCATAATTACTGAACTCTCTGTCATAGGACATGAGCTCATTCACAATTCTGTAGAACTTCTTATAGCACTCAGTTATGCTATCTGCCTTACTTTGTCTAAAACTTTCATATTCTTGATTTAACAAGGATTTTCTGTCTTGCCTTACTTCTTCAGAACCCTCCATGTACACAATAAGAGTATCCCACATCTCTTTAGTTGTCTTACAGTGTATCAAATTCTGAAAAGTTGCATCATCTATGGCACTCACTATTATGTTCTGAGCCCTCTTATCCATAGTGGCTAGAACAATTTCATCCTTTGTCATTTCAGAGAAATCCTTAGGTGTTCTCTGATTGGCATCCAAGACTGAAACCTTCATGGGCACATATGGCCCTTCTTTCACTGTGATATAAATCCTAGGGTCTGAGGCTTCCATAAAAAGTCTCACCCTTTCCTTCCATATACCAAAGATCTCCTTTCTACATATGGGTAGCTTCATGGATCCCAATTCCTTGTGATTCTCAGTGGAACCCATGGTTCTTGATTTTCTTGAATCTATAATTTGACTTAGACTGAATCTGCCAATAAGATATACTCAGACAGTTATGTCCTCTTTTGAGTAACCTGGCTCTGATACCACTTAAAAGATATTGTATCTAATCACCTAGAGGGGGGGGGGTGAATAGGTGACTTGAATCTTTTTAACTTTTTTAGGCAGCAAACAGATAATATCACAGAATTCTATCTACTTTATCACAGCACACATTCAGCAATCACAGAATTCACAGCACACAGTAGACACACAGTTTTTATAGTGGTTCCCCAAGGTTTGGGTACATCCAGTTTCCCCCTTCGCCTATCTAGCAGTGTACTAGATTTGGCCAAACTTCTCCACTATCTCAGAACCCCAAAACTGGTTCCTACAGCTCAGGCCCAAGGCCCTACAACTCAGCTTCTCCACAAAGCTTACACTCAGCCACCAAGGCATACACTCAGCCACCAAGGCCTATACTCAGCCACCAAGGCCTACACTCAACCACCAAGGCCTACACTCAGAGATTTAAATATCCTACACTCAGGCACTCAAGCCCTACACTCAGCCTTTATAATTACAGGCTTACAAGATAAAATGAATACAAAAATATATACTCAACAACTCAGATGAAAGAGAGATAAGTTGTGAGTTTCTTGATGAGTTCTTGGAAGAACTTAGCTGAAATCAATCTGACTTGGCTTTCTTCAAAGCTTCTTGAATGTAGAACACAATAAGACTGATTCCTCTACAGTTGATCCTTGATCTCTGCTACTTAAGATTCAGAACAATCTGAACCCTTCTTCTCAGCCTGGTTCCAACGGCTGATTTCTTGGATGGAGCTCTCTCTCTCTCCACCTTCTTAGATCTTCACTAGATTCTTCAAGGAATAGCTAGATCTTCTTCTTGTTAATGATCACTTGAACTTGTTGTCAATCTGATCTTCTTTTGAACTTTTTCAACATCTTTTTTGTAGACTGTATAAGCCTATTTATAGGCCTTCTTCATGGTAACCGGCTGGTCCGGTTCATAACTGAATTCTGACAACTCTGACAGGTGCTGTAGACCTGCTGGAATGGCAGCTGTCAAGTCATCCAGTCAGTTCTTGAAAATTCTGTAACTGTCTAAAAGTGTCGAGACTTTCTGTCTTTAAGTGTCGATACTTATAGACCAAGTGTCGACACAAGTTGTCTAAGTGTCGACACTAGCCTACAAGGTGTCGACACAACTCCTTGTGTTGTAGATTTTATATCTCGACACTACTTCTTCTTCTTGTGTCGACACTGATATTGAGTGTCGACACAACACTTTGTTCTTCAGCACTTTGTTGACTTCTTGTAAGTGTCGACACATCTCCTTGTGTCGACTCATCTTCATGTGTTGAACTTGTCAGTGTCGACACTGCTTCTTGGTGTCGACACATGTCTTCAGTGTTGATACTTGCTGAGTGTCGACACAGCTCCTTGTGTCGACACATACTTCTTCTGTTGAGACTTCAGCTGAGTGTCGACACATCCCCTTAGTGTCGACACTTGTACTTAGAATATTTTGTTGAACTTTGCTGATCTTTGTTAGTGTCGACACAGCTCCTTGTGTCGACACTTTCTTCAAGTGTTGAGTCTTCAGCTGAGTGTCGACACATTCTTCCTTGTGTCGACACTTTCTTCAAGTGTTGACTCTTCTGTTGTGTGTCGACACATTGTTTTGAGTGTCGACACTTATACTTAGTCTCTGCTGACTTTTGCTGAGTGTCGACACAGCTCCAAGTGTCGACACTTTCTGATGTAGACACAGTTTTACTGGGTGTCGACACAACTGTTAAGTGTCGACACTGCTTCACTGCACTTTCTTCATTGAGTGTCGACACAGCTCCAAGTGTCGACACTTTCTGTCTGGTGTCGACTCTGCATCTCTGGTGTCAACACAAATACTCCAAGTGTCGACACTGCTTGCCTGGGTGTCGACACAGTCTTCTTAAGTGTCGACACTTTCCCTCTATGTGTCGACAAATGGACTTAGAAACTTTTACATCTTTCCTGCAAATACTTAACCTGCACAAGTGAACTCAAAACACATCAAATACATTTTGATGTATATCATTGAGTTGGGTGAGGCTTCTTCAAATCAGGTACATTTAAACCAATGTACCCAACAGGCGTGTCGGGGAGGTAGAACTGGGTGTCGTGCACATCGAAAGTCGTCGCGCGGGTCTTGTCGGCCAGGTGGAGAAGTCATGCCCCAGGTCACGGCGTGACTCTGGGCGTGTCGGTTGGTGTCGACACACGACAAACGTCGAGCGGAAAGTGTCGAGTTGAAAAATCATCGAGCTACTGGAGAATCGTCGAGCTCGAGTTTGTCGAGCGGAAATCATCGAGCCGAATTTTGTCAAGCGAGAAGAGGAGTCACGCCCTAGGTCACGGGCGTGACTCTAGGCATGTCGCGGAGGTGTCGACGATCGTCGAACGGAAAGTCGAGCCGAAATCGTCGAGCGGAATTTGTCGAGCTGAAATCGTCGATCGGAAATCGTCGACCGGAAATTTCTCTTTAAAATTCGCTGATTCCATGGGTTTGACTAATCACGGGCTGGTCACGGGCGTGACCAATAAGTCATGGGCGTGACTTGGCAATTTTTTGCAGATTTTAATTTTTTTCCTGAAAAATAAAATAAAACAAGTTAGTAAAATATTTACAAAAATAAGAGCATTTTATTGAATAAAAACATGTAAAAATGACAAAAATAAATGAAAAAGACTTAAGTAATGTACATAAAAATAGGTATATTTACAATTCATCATAGGCAGGCCACTCGGTGCACTACTTTTCACCGATTGCAGACGTTCTGATTGCCCAGCACCACTCCTAGCTGCCTGTAATAGCATAAACGCTTGATTAGGTGACAAACAGATTGCTAAAAGCAATTATTGGAACACTCGGTTCCTCAAAGTAAGTGTACTTTTCATTCCTAAGTGGACATTCATGGGTTCTTTTATGTTATAACGATGATGCACAAACATGTGCTCACCACCCCTTAAAAGAATTCGTCCACGAATTCAAATAAAGAAGACCGACACCTGGGATTTGATACTAAATTGTAACACCCTCATCCGTCGTATGGCATATAACAGAAGGTCCAGCTGGAATCCGATGCCAGATACCATGGACAGTCGGAAGGGATACATAAGAATATCAAAATTTAACTACAACAACTCGCCCTGACTCAGAGCATTCTAGCGGAAGCTTTTAAATAGTTGGAATGAACCCATAATTGAATAACAACTATCATGAATGTCCACTTACTACCAAAGGAATGAAAGAACAAATACACCGAAAAGTACTTGGTCTTCTGGCCTTAAAAGAGTTCACTTAACAAAGTAATGTTTTACATACATCGGTTCGCAAACCGGCCACACATGACAAAAATAAAACAATAATTCGCTTTGGCCTTCGAGGGACAGCTCAGCAACATGGGCTTCATCCCGCTATTTGGTACTTGGCTCCGCAGCACCTGCAAGCAACATTCCACCGCACAGCGGCAAACAAAAGCAACGGTCAGCTAAAGCTGACCAAATTATAACAATCGCGCCCCTTACTCGGGACGGCGGTGCTACTTCCCTGCATTTGATTAGCCCAGCTAAACAATAAAGTGCAAACATACTTCTCCACAGGTGTAGGCTCACACGGCCAAACACCTCGTGCACTCAGGGCACATTGTCGGTGAATCCGGTCAATTCCGTGGCTTCACCACCATCGCCGGGACGGCAACATCGTGAGCATTTTAGCCTTTCTGACCACAGTCTAAGACTCCCGACTATTCCAACGGCCAATCCCTCTTTTGGGTCTCTAGCACTGAACCACGTAGCCCAGGTCCGATTTCACTTGCCCGTCCGCCTAGTCACTTTAAGACGTACGCGCGAGCCAAGCTTCTCTTGGATCCCAAAACATTCCCAAACATCACATAACCCAGTTATGTACAAGGTTGGCTCCCCGGCCGCCAAGTTAGCAGAACTACGTTTCCGCTCAGTTTTTCGGGCGCGCCTTGGAGTTAATCCCCAAGGATACCTGCTGTAATCTACCGTATAGAAACCCGAAAACACAAAGCACGGAGTCTTCTCCGGCAAACCATACAATATGCAACATTAACAATCCAGACCAACACGTCCGGGTAGGCTTCACACACAATGCTTATGTTCGTACTTCGATTCCGGACACTATATGCAACACAAGGGTGATTATTCACATCTACCCCAAGGAACAGCGCACACTCGCGGGAGCGGGTTTCCTTATGCAAAATAAAGAGAGCTTCACATGCTCAAGTAGAGAATCGTTACACTTGAACTTCGCTTTTGTGCCATGAGAATCTATACGGATGGAAAGCTTTGCAAGGGAATTTCCTCCGCAGATCTAGTCTCGGTTATCGATTCGGTGCACCGAGGCTCCGCCGGTCGCCGGATTCCTCCTCTTCCTTCCTACTTGCTCTCTCCTCTCTCTAACTCCTTAGAAAGAGAATGCTTTAAGAGATAATGACGAATTAATCCTCAATACCCGGCCTTAAACAATCAGGACCACATCTGGGTCGTCAGATCTTACTTCAAGAAAATGAATGGCTCAGATCCGCCCAAAAATTTCTCAATCCTAGGCCGAACAAGACCTTGCACATGACCGTGTCCCAGGCCGTGTGCCCAGATCCAGCCACGATCGTCGAGCACAGAAAAGGACACGGGTCGAGACACGCCCGTGTCTCAACCTGACACGCCCGTATCCTAGGGGCGTGTTACAAATTACCGCCACGCCAACTGTCACTTCCCTTGGTGAACACGGGTGGGGACACGGGTATGCACACACCCGTGTAGCTCTTGACATGTCAGTGTTGCAACTACCCAAAGCTGTGTTTCCTGCTGTGTCCTTTTCTAGACACAGCCGGCCAACATAGAGAAAGAAACGGCCTTGGACACGCCCGTGTCTCAGGCCGTGTGCCCCTATTTAGGCATCAAAAAATCCTTACAACATGACCAATTTGATTACGATTTTCGGGGCATTACATTTCACTCTTCAAATCATTATAATTATGATCTGGAGTTGGCTCATTATCAACGTCCCAAAAATGGACATAATCAATGCTCGTGTAATCAAGAGGATCATTTTTTTCGAGTATATCCTACAAAAAATTACAATGCATAAGACATGTAAAACTTACAATAATGACAATTAACATGTATGAATATGCACACCTATCACTTATATTAATGTTGTAGTAAACATAAACACGATCATCAAGTCTTTGATGTGCTAGGCGATTTCTTTGATATTTATGAATTTGCTCAATGACGCTCACATTCCTTTTGCAATCAGAGGAGGATGAAGTTTCCCTAACTGCACAAAGAGCCAATTATTGTAATTGAGAAGCACTAGAACCAAACACAGTCCACCATTCATCTAAGAAATAAGTCGCATTACAATAGTAAAGTTTAAAGCTAAATTGGAAAAAAAATAATATAATCAAATTTAGTTTGTATTGTACGAACAAGGTTGCATTTCTTTTGACATTTTTATTGTGAATGGCTTCCTCGAAGCCCTCAAGTTGACCACGGTATAGCCTAACTTCATTCATTACAACTGATGATTTATTATAAATGTCCTTCTTTCCAATAAGATCATTTAAGCCCTGCACAACTTAGTGCTTATTAGAGGAATTGACTTGATCATATTGGAATGAAAGGTTCAGAAAATATATGCAAAATGAAGTAGTTGGCAAAGAAGACTTTCTCTTTTATCTTTGATAATAAGTGTATATGGCATATACAATCTCCTAACATTTTTTTTAAAATCAACTTAATTCTCTTTCTTGCTCGATACATTCCATCATAAACATATATAACCCAATGATGGATTCTTATCAGAATCAACAATGCGCAATAATCTTATTAGTGGACTTGTAACTTTTATCATCATCAAACACAGGTTCAAAAATGATTATCAAAATGATAGTGACAACTTTGTGACCATTGCTTGATTTTGAGAGGAGACACTAAAAATTTAGTTTCCCAAGACCAAAAATTTTAGATCATCATTAGATTTAGATAGCATTCATGGATGCACACGACGTAATGAGAAAGCTTGAGAAATGTCCCCCTAGTTTGATTCAAGATATATAAATAACAAAGTACATTTAAGGATTGAAATATTACATTAGGTTTGTGATGTTAAGAAAAAAATCCTAGTGGTTGATGGTAAGGTTTGAACTAGCAACCACTCAGTGAGGTTAAAGACCCCTCCCCCCCCCCCCCCCCCCCCCCACACACACACACACACACACATGAAACCGTCTACTACTCCACTTAGGGATTCAACAATTGATCTCAAGGGTCACCCTTCAATGTCGAAATCAGGGTCGGCATCCTCTAAGGCATCGTACCCCATTTTTCTTTGTGGCAATCAGAAAAGCTTGAAGTTTGAAATTTGAAAGCTCGATGTAGTTTCATTATATTCTTGCCTTTTTCCATTAACTGCTAAATTTTGCGTTTTCATATAATTTCATTATATGCCCTTTTTGGTTTCGGCTTAATTAATTATGGTTGTTTAATTCATGGCACATGTTCCTCCTGGTTAGACTAATTAAGAATGCCTTCTATATTGCTGAATGAATGCATGGGCTTGAATTTGACTTCCTCCAAGCTATATATATGCTCTTTATGGATTGTTTTATTAGGCTCTCTTGACTCGTCTTTTTCTTGGCTTCTACCTCCTAGGTTCCCAGGTTTCCTCTTTGTGTTATGAGCTAGCTTGTCATCAGATGTAGTTTGGGTACTTTTCTTCAGAGTTGTTGTGTGACCGAATCGGTCTCCCTCAGAGCACAATGTACCCCTATTTTTATATTAATAATATAAATCATTCATCAAGAAAAAAGAATAAAATCTTTAAAATTATACTCCATATTAAATTAGTATTAATCGTAAAGTAGGACCATCAAATAAATCTGTACTCCTCCATTTCAATCCTTATAATCTAACAAAATACATTGCTTTTAATACATATAACCGAACATCGTTGTTTATGGATAACATCGACCTAGCATAAGCTCCTCGGAAATAATATGCATGTGGCTCAAATGGCACTTATTTGTTCTCGATCGACGAACGAATACTATTGCACATTGGGCTCCCAAAGATTTCGAGTATTGCCGCAAATTAAATATAATTTAAATACATCAAATTATTATTCATGTCTCATTTTTAAAATGAGTTTTTTTGTAAACCATTTGTTACAAATAACATTTAAAAATATGTTCATGGAATGGAGATGAAAGGAGGACTTTTTTAGTCCATTAAATATGGATGGAGTTGAGAGAAACCTGGCCATAAAATGGAACGTATCCATTTCCACTCCAAATAAAGAGGATCTCCATCCATCTTATAAAAGGGCTTCCATTGAGCTCGAGTTTGAGTGAAAAAAAACATGAGGAATCACACATTGAGAATGTCATTTTCCAAACTTTTTTCATTTTCAAAACCTTTGCAAGGTAAATATATTTAATTAAAACTATGTATATTTCATGTATTCTTATATAAATATTTGAATTAATAATATATATTTCGTCATACTTCATGTGCTAGATGCAATATCTTTAAACTTAGCAAGCATGTCAAATAGGTCCCCTACAAGTTTGTTAAATTACACGTTGCACCTTTCTATCTTTTGAAATTACTAAAATATTTCATGTAAGTTTACATTTCATAATGCTTTCGTGCACAGAAATACCCGCACTCCCCATAGGTATATTTTTGTGTATGAATGTCATGAAATGTAAACTTATAGAAGAGGTTTTTGTAAGTTTACAAGATAGAGGGGTGCAACCTATAATTACATTTCAATAAAACTTCATGTAGTAAGGAAATTTAGGAAAGCTAGATAATTCCTTCCTAATTAGCATCAAATTTAGCTCGATAAATGCATTTTCATTTTTCCAACAAAAATAACAAGGATTTTTTTGTTGCAAAAAAGAAACAATTTTGTTTTATTTCTTCCAGCAGAAATTTTGTTGCAAAATAACAAAGAATTTTTTGTAGCACAATATTTATGGATGTGAAAGATTATTTCCATCAAAAAATTCTTCTCTTTTCCATTAAAGTTGCTTATCCCACTCTTAATATATATACACATGAGTGCCCTACATGGAGCTTCCCCATGCGGCCAAGCGCGACAGTACCCAGCCTCCCCCGGCGTGCTTCGCCCAAATATATTATTGGAAACAAAAATTTAATTTTAACTGAATTAAGGAAACATTAATTTTAACAGGATTAAGGAAACGTTAATTTTAACTTAATTTAAAAACCGGTAATAATAAGTTAATTAAAGATACAGTATTGTTAAGTTAATTTTAACTTAATATTAGTAATGTTAATTTAATTTTAACTTTGTTAGAAATCAAGCGGGCTGCCGGGCTGGCCGGCTTGTGGGCTTGGTAGACTGCACTTAAAATTCGTGAATTGTAGGTGTGGGCGGGCTTGCGGGCTGCGCTTCTTAATTAGCGGACTTTAGCGGGAGGGTTTGGTGAGTCGTTTTTGAAATAAACTACATAACTTTAGGACTCCTTTAGTAGGTTTAGGACCCCTATGAAAAAGTGGATAGAAGGGGTTCGTTTGATCAGATGACTTCTGCAAAATGAATTCAGATCGGACGGCCCAAATCACTCCAATGAATTTAAAATTCATCACTCAAGTATTTCTTTTATAGTGGTATATATATATATATATATATATATATATATATATATATATATATATATATATATATATATATATATATATATATATATATATATATATATATATATATATATATATATATATATATATATATATGAATGCCTGAAAAAACGTGTAACGCGTATATAAGTGTTATTCGCATAATACAACTGCTTTTAAAAAAAATTGTCGTTGAGCACTGGGCTGCGACATAGAGGAGGTGGTTTGCAGCTACGGGCTCGTCGACCAACGGCCGCCCTGGGCTCGTCAACGGGGATGTCGGCGAGCCCAGGGCGGCCGGTGGCCGGCGAGCCCGCAGCCACCGGCTGCCGATGTTGCGAAGTTTTTCACATCGGGGCGGCCGGCGGCTGCGAGCTCGCAGGCCACTGGCCTCCCTGGGCTCATCGGCACGGACGCCAACGTGCCCAGGGCGGCCGATGGTCGGCGAGCTCGCAGCCTCCGACCGCCCCGATGTGAGGCGCCACCATTTATATCATGTCCGCGGATAAATGATATATACGCGTTACATGTGTATACATTTAAAGAGGATCTCCATCCATCTTATAAAAGGGCTTCCATTGAGCTCGAGATTGAGTAAAAAATACATGAGGAATCACACATTTAGAATGTCATTTTCCAAACTTTTTTCATTTTCAAAACCTTTGCAAGGTAAATATATTTAATTAAAATTATGTATATTTCATGTATTCTTATATAAATATTTGAATTAATAATATATATTTCGTCATACTTCATGTGCTAGATGCATTATCTTTAAACTTAACAAGCATGTCAAATAGGTCCCCTACAAGTTTGTTAAATTACACGTTGCACCTTTCTATCTTTTGAAATTACTAAAATATTTCATGTAAGTTTACATTTCATAATGCTTTCGTGCACAGAAATACCCCCACTCCCCATAGGTATATTTTTGTGTATGAATGTCATGAAATGTAAACTTATAGAAAAGGTTCTTGTAATTTTACAAGATAGAGGGGTGCAACCTATAATTACATTTCAATAAAACTTCATGTAGTAAGGAAATTTAGGAAAGCTGGATAATTCATTCCTAATTAGCATCAAATTTAGCTCGATAAATGCATTTTTATTTTTCCTACAAAAATAACAAGGATTTTTTTGTTGCAAAAAAGATACAATTTTGTTTTATTTCTTCCAGCAGAAATTTTGTTGCAAAATAACAAAGAATTTTTTGTAGCACAATATTTATGGATGTGAAAGATTATTTCCATCAAAAAATACTTCTCTTTTCCATTAAAGTTGCGTATCCTACTCTTAATATATATACACATGAGTGCCCTACATGGAGCTTCCCCCTGCGGCCAAACGCGACAGTACCCAGCCTCCCCCGGCGTGCTTCGCCCAAATATATTATTGGAAACAAAATTTTAATTTTAACTGAATTAAGGAAACGTTAATTTTAACGGGATTAAGAAAACGGTAATTTTAACTTAATTTAAAAACCGGTAATAATAAGTTAATTAAAGATACAGTATTGTTAAGTTAATTTAAACTTAATATTAGTAATGTTAATTTAATTTTAGCTTTGTTAGAAATCAAGCGGGCTGCCGGGCTGGCCGGCTTGCGGGCTTGGTAGACTGCACTTAAAATTCGTGAATTGCAGGTGTGGGCGGGCTTGCGTGCTGCGCTTCTTAATTAGCGGGCTTTAGCGGGAGGGTTTGGTGAGTCGTTTTTGAAATAAACTACATAACTTTAGGACTCCTTTAGTAGGTTTAGGACCCCTATGAAAAAGTGGATAGAAGGGGTTCGTTTGATCAGATGACTTCTGCAAAATGAATTCAGATCGGACGGCCCAAATCTGTCCAATGAATTTAAAATTCATCACTCAAGTATTTCTTTTATAGTGGTATATATATATATATATATATATATATATATATATATATATATATATATATATATATATATATATGAATGCCTGAAAAAACGTGTAACGCGTATATAAGTGTTATTCGCATAATACAACTGCTTTTAAAAAAAATTGTCGTTGAGCACTGGGCTGCGACATAGAGGAGGCGGTTTGCAGCTACGGGCTCGTCGACCAACGGCTGCCCTGGGCTCGTCAACGTGGATGTCGGCGAGCCCAGGGCGGCCGGTGGCCGGCAAGCCCGCAGCCACCGGCTGCCGATGTTGCGAAGTTTTTCACATCGGGGCGGCCGGCGGCTGCGAGCTCGCAGGCCACTGGCCTCCCTGGGCTCATCGGCACGGACGCCAACGTGCCCAGGGCGGCCGATGGTCGGCGAGCTCGCAGCCTCCGACCGCCCCGATGTGAGGCGCCACCATTTATATCATGTGCGCGGATAAATGATATATACGCGTTACATGTGTATACATTTATCCGATATATATAAATATATATAGTTATATATATATATATATATATATATATATATATATATATATATATATATATATATATATATACATTATCAAAAATTATTAGTATTTAATGAAATAATTATATTTATTTTAAAGATTTTATATATTTTTAAATTTTTTATGTAATTTGATAAATTATGTATATTTTTGGATTTCTTAAATAATTTGATAAATTATATTTATATTTAAATTGATCAACGAAATAATTATATATTTATATAAAATACATAAAGAAATATATATATATATATACTAGTGCCCGACACGGGGCTCCGCCCCTATGGCTACGCGCCACAGTACCCGGCCCGTGACGGCGGGCTTCGCCCACACCTGTCTACGCCCGCCCCCCAGCGGGCTTCTCCCGCCCCCCCGGCGGGCTGCGCCCGCCCCGCGGCGGGATTAAAAATATGCGGCGGGTTTAAAAAAATATGCGGCGGGCTGCGCCCGCCCCGCGGCGGGATTAAAAAAATATGCGGTGGGCTTCGCCCCCCCCCCCCCCCCGGCGGGATTAAAAAAATATAGTATTTAAATATATTTTAAAAAATATAATATTTAATTATATTTAAATATATATTTAAAGAATATAATATTTAATTATATATAAAAAATATAAAAAAATATTTTAAAAATATATATTAAAAAAAGAACATGCGGGATTTAATCCCGCCTAAACCGCCTGTTTAGGCGGGATTAAATCCCGCCTATACTTAGGCGGGATTAATCCCGCCTAAGCTAGGCGGGATTAATCCCGCCTAAGCTAGGCGGGATTAATCCCGCCTACCTTATTTGGCGGTGTGGGATTTAGTCCCACACCGCCAAATTTAGTTCTGCTACATGTGTATATAAGGGGTTTTGATCTTGAATGGTGCAGATGTGATACAAAGGGGCGGGTTTAGGCCGGTGGGCGTTGGGCGGGTGGATTCTGTATTTGGGTGCGCTGGTTGGGCGGGCCGGCGGGCCACTATTTTTGGACAGTGGGCGGCCGGCGGGTCTGTAATTTTGGACTGACCTGATGAAGGGTGCCCTAAATTTTAGAGGCCCTATATAGGTTTAGGAGTCCTATGAAAAAATATGAACGGTCCTGATTCGTTGTTGTGATGAACGGCTGCGATCAAATGTTCGGTTTAGATTCAACGGTCGTGATCGATCGTGATCTGATTTTAGAATTCAAAACTACTTCTTTATAATAGATAAAGATATATATATATATGCACATGTATATATAAATATCCGTATAAATATATATACGTTATATATTTTTAGTAACTACATATATGTATATATAAATAATTATATATATATATATATGTTTATATTCCTGTATATATAAATAACAATAATTATATAAATGATTGTATATATATAACATACAACCACCATAAAATTAGTTAATTGAGTTAGATAATTAGATTTCCTTGCTATTTAAGAAGGGTAAACTTCCCTGATAAAAAATCCTTACAAAATAGAAAATAATAAATTCCTTGAAAAATTAGCTAGGCAATACTAGTTATAATTTTTTTTTGTTTCTAAATTCCTTACTAATTAAATTAATAATTTTAATTAGCAAGAAACTTTGTTCCTTGTCTATATATATATATATATATATATATATATATATATATATATATATATATATATATATATATATATATATATATATATATATATATATATATATATATATATATATATACTAGCATCTTCGAACGGGCTCCGCCCGTTCTCGATGCGTCGCTGCGGGCTTCGCCCGCTTGGCATTCCGGCGGGCTTCGCCCGGCCCCCCGGCGGGCTTCGCAACCAAGCGGGCTTCGCCCACTTGGCATTCCGGCGGGCTTCGCCCCCCCCCCCCCCCCCCCGGCGGGCTTCGCCCGCTAAGCCGGCATAAATTTTTAAAAATTTAAAGTTAAAAATTTTAATTTTCTGATTTTTTCAATAATTATTTAATTATTTATTAATAATATAAATTATTTAAATATAAAAAAATTTAATTTTCTGATTTTTTTAAATAATTATTTAATTATTTATTAATAATATAAATTATTTAAATATAAAAAAATAAGAAAATCGAAAAAAAAAAAACAAAAACCGCGCGGGCAGCCTCCGCCTCCTCTGTCGCCGGCGGCGGAGCCGCCGGCGGGCTGCCCGGCGCCCCCCGGCGGGTTCGCCGGCCTCCGGCGAACCCGCCGGGAGTTGTCCGGCGGCGAGCGGGCAGGGCCACCGCCGGCGGTGGCCCTGCCCGCTGGCCGCCGGTGGGTGCCGGGCAGGCCGCCAGCGGCTCCGCCGCCGGCGACAGAGGAGGTGCGGTGGACGGTTTGGCGGAAGCGCTGGTATCGGGAATTCTCCTGATATGAACAGTAACTGCTTTTGAGTTTTTTTTAATGGCAGCCCTCCTCTATTGAATCTAACGGCCAGTTTTTTAAGGAACTTGATCGGACGGCTCTGATTTAGCTGGTGGTGTGCTTCCAAATATCACTATTGTTTTATATAATAAAGATATATATATATATATATATATATATATATATATATATATATATATATATATATATATATATATATATATATCATCTCACATGTTAGCTACAAATGAATGCAAATAAAGTTATTTCTCATGTATGTAGAAGAATATGGTCAAATTTGTAGTGTTTGTAAATGAATTTAATATAAAAGATCCAACTGCTTATGACTATATGGGCGATAAAATCATTTTCAAAATTTGTAGTTAATAATGTGGGCAAGCATCCCTCTAGAATATTCAAGTCAAAGGGATAGTCATGGTCTACTATTTTTCATAAATTTTATTTCAATTATAATATAATTGTATATTCATGTTAGCATCTTCATACTTATATACCGGAAAATCATAATCTATCGGAATTAAAATATTGTGAATGGTCAAATTAGTATTTACTTAGTCCTATCAGAAGCATTCTCACATCTATCCGAGGTCATTTTAAAAGTATTCTTTGAGTTTTTCTTATTTGACCAGAATACTTCCTGAATTTTGATGCTTTTGTAGGGTTTGCAAATGAATTTACTGTTAAAGATCCAACTGCTTATGACTTTCTATGGACGATAAAATCATTTTCAAAATTTGTCGGTGATACCGAGGGAAAGCAGCGTTCCGGAAAATTTAATTCAAAGGGATATTCATGGTCTACTATTTTTCATAAATTTTATTTCAACTTTCCTATCAATGTATATTCATGTTAGTGTATTTATACTTTTATACAGGAAGCTCGTACTCTATCCAAATGGAAATATTGTGAATGGTCAAATTAGTCTTTACTTAGAGCTATGTATAGTATCCTCACATCTTCTTGAGGCTATGTTCAAAGTATCTTATGAGTTGTTCTTATTTGACCAGAATACTGAGGGCACATTATCAAAAAAAGGTTTGACTTTCTAGCAGCAAATTTTACTGTAGATATTGGTGAAATTAAAATATGAACATATAAAATTTAATGATTTTCATTCATTTTCTTTCAAATATTATTGATTTGATTTGTGAAGTAGAACAAGATTCACGATTCTCTTTTATTGTAGGGGAGAATCTTTGTCAACTTTATGATGAAATAGGTTTTCGAAGCATGATCGATCTGAAAATGTTCAGAGATTCTTCGAATGGGTATCTCATGAACGATAGTTGTATGTTTGGGGTCAAAATTTTACAAATTGTTCCCATGCAGACACCTACTGAATGTTTGTATCCAATGGAGAAGATCAACCACGAATTTTCCTGGAAGATTGAGAATTTCTCAAAGTTGGACACAAAAATTAGTCATGAGAAAAAATTTACTGCAGGAGGCAATTTATGGTAATGCTTTTTCTACTATTATGTTTATATTTACTTACCAACATGCGTTTATTATGTATTTGAACACCGTAATATGAGGTATTTGATGCATATATGTCTTCTATGATTGCAAACACGTGTACACCGCTCAAACGACCCCCTAACACTCAGGTTAGACAAGAAAGTGTTGTTTAAAATTGATTTGTTATCTTTTTGTATTTTTAGGAGTCTTCATCTTTCTATATAAAAAGGGTACAATAGAGTTAAATAGTTATCATTAAAGGTTGTCTTTCATGACATTCTTTAGATAGAGAGTTCTTTTGGGGGAACCAATACTCATGTTTGACACCTTCGAGCTTATCACACTCTTTTATGTTGTGATACTACATTCCGTTCAAGTTTGTATCAATTAAGGGGCGAGATTTTAACATTTTGTAGTATTTTAACTAGAGTTGTTTTTGAATGAATTCATTTTATTTGGTGGATATTGGGCC
Organism: Platanthera guangdongensis; assembly: GCA_039583875.1. Taxonomy (NCBI): domain Eukaryota; kingdom Viridiplantae; phylum Streptophyta; class Magnoliopsida; order Asparagales; family Orchidaceae; genus Platanthera; species Platanthera guangdongensis. Next base: position 30,419,106 of record CM077156.1, read on the forward strand.
GATATGAATGTTGTTCATTAAATACAAGATCGCAACACTTATAACTATGATTTTTGCATAAATGTCTATTAGAAGGCAGAAGAAGCATCAGTAAGAAAAGTAAACTTTTTATTGGAAACATAAAGAATGAGAATAGATGTACCAAAAGTAAGACATCTTTAAGTTAAAAAGGTATATGCAAAGTCAAGTCAACACATCATGTATCACTCAAAAAAGATGAAAAGTGGTTATGAAATAATTTCATAATGTTATATCCGGGAAAACAAAGTGTAAATAAAGTAAAAAAACTAAAGACTATCTAAAGCAAATTTCAAGCCTGATACAAAAAAAAATTCAAGCCTGATACAATATAGAACTCATAAAATGTGTTAGAAGGGTTGTTGGTTCATTTATGTTGTAATGTAATTGTTGAAATTTATACAAGCAGGTCAACTGGTAGTTCTGGTATCAAAGCACACACTTCCAAAACTATCAAGTTGATCACTTGATTAAGAGGAAAGCGAGAACTAAGATAAGGAACACTCCAACCATAAACAGAGCTATATATCAGTAACATTGAAGAGCAAACCATAGATCTTGCATTAAACAACTATCAAACTTTATAGGGTCAGGTATACATGGCGAGACATGATTTCGCCAAGTACAAAGGGAAGTAAAGCAAAACAATCTTAAAGCCGGGCAGACAGCCTCGGAGATTGATGAGTCTACCGAGACAGCCGAGACCGCCAAGCCGCTGCTGCTACTCTGAACTACTGAGTCCGCACAAACTGTGCGGACAACCCATTATTCTACTGACGCCTGCTCTACAAGTCTCCGCCGAACTGGATGAACAGGCCGCCAAGCCCGCCAAGAACGCGACTTGGTTATTGAACTTAGACTTCAATTGATGGAGAGAAACTTGTTGGCCACCACACGCGACCTGCTGTAACAGCTGATTGTAAACCTCAAGCTTCACTGCTGCCTTACCTTGATCAGAACCAGACGCCTGGCTTCACAATGCTAGCCGCACAACCTACAAACAGCAACCTGTTAAAACTCAAACCGCGCGACCTGAAAACCCGAGTCCGCAACAATTGATCAACGCTCAACTTACTGTTCACTAAGTTACTATAGAAGTATCGGGGGGGTCTATTTATAGGCGGGGTGAGGAGTGTGGTCACCGGCCTAGTGAATAGAGTCACCACCCCATCTCGCAGCTAACATAACCCAGTCCATTGAGTCCACAAGGACTAAGCCGGACCATCCAACTTGCCAGGCGCCAAGTCAAGGTCAGTCCACCACCAGGCGGACACCGCGCATATCCGCACTGCCCGCAACCACTGCACCAGTCCGCCACACTCCACAGCACACAGACACAGCCAAAGCCAAAACTGCATCAGTCTGCACGCTATACGCGGACATGCGACATTCCGCATAGCTCGTGATCACCGCCTCAGCCCTCCACACGAGTCCACGACCAACAGGCAGATCTCCCGGTCAACAGCGGACTCTGCGGTCACTGCGAACACCTTGGACTTGCCACACAGTGTAACCAAGTCCAGCAACCTACCAAACTACAGGCGCGAGCTCAGCGGACACGAAGCCTAGACCGCCAACTCCAATGGACAGTCCGCCACTATGAATGCTGCTATCACCCGCCGCATCACTGGAGAACTCGGCAATGACCAATGTCGATCTCGCGATCTCCAAAAATAGTCCGCTGAAACAGACTCCGCGGACACCAACTGAGTCCAAAACCTTCCCGCGAACTCACTGCTAATCCGCCCGGTTACTTCAAGAACCGGCTATCTGCAGAACTGCAGGCTGAGCTGAGCACCACCACCAGACCGCCATAGATAGTTTGCTCAGGCCACTTCACTAGACGCCTAAGTCGCCAGGACAACCCTGGCTACCCACCACCCATGCCGCAACATCAGTCTACCCAAACTGCGGACTCGGACAGCCCAGACAACATGGTCTGCTCCATCACCCACTTTCACTTCGTAATTTTCAACACTCCCCCTTGAAGTGAGGAGTGGTAAACCAGCCCAGCAATCCTCGTAACCGTGTAAACAACACCTTCGGCAACGGCTTCATGAAAATGTTCGCGACATTATCCTCACTCCGCATATGCTGCTCCATCAGAGATCCCTCCAACACCTTCTCCCATATGAAGTGGTGCTCAATCTCGATGTGCTTGGTCTGAGCGTGACAAACTGGATTATTCACAAGTTTCAGGGCACTCTCATTATCACTGCTTAGCAGAGTAGGACCACACACTTCTTCATAGACATCCTCTACTAGTCTCCTCAGCCAGATGGCTTCCCAAGCTGCCAAGGTCGAGGCCTTGTATTCTGCTTCTATAGTAGAGACGGACACTGTGTCTTGCTTCTTGCTACACCAAGAAATACTCCCTGATCCACAAGAAAAGACGTAATCGGATGTTGACTTCTGGTCGTCTGAATTTCCCCCATAATCAGCATCTGAGTATCCTTGAAGAACAAACTTTGTGCCTCTCCTATAAAGGAGACCCATGTCAGAAGTGGCCTTCACGTACTTCAAGATATTCCTAGCCACCATCAAATGAGACTTCCTGGGTTCCGCCATATACCGACTTACTCGGCCAACCGCATAAGCAATGTCTGGCCTTATAATCGTCAGGTAAATAAGACTCCCAACTAGAGCCCGGAACACCAAAGTATCCGGAAGAATCCTCCCCTCATCCCGCTGAAGTTTGATGCCAGAATCAAATAGAGTAGAGCTACTCTTCCCCTCCTGCATACCGAATCGCTAAAGAATTTGATCAGCATAGCCCTTCTGGAACACGAGTATGCTTCTCTTCTTCCTCTCCACCTCAAGTCCAAGGAAATGATGGATTTCGCCCAGGTCCTTCATCTCGAACATGATAGCTAGCTCTGCCCTGAGCATAGCTACTTCCTCCTTGGAGTTACCCGTGATGATCATGTCATCCACGTACAACAGCACCAGGACTAGAAGATCCCCCTTCTTCTTGACGAAGAAGCTCGAATCTGAGTTTGAAGCCAAATAACCGCAGAATTGAAGGTATTCTGCAATCTTCCCATACTAGGCTCGAGGATCCTTCTTCAACCCATAAAGCACTTTTCGGAGCTTGCAGACGTAGTCTGGTTGTTCTTCAGATATGTACCCGAGCATCTAATCCATGAAGATGTCCTTGTCAATCTCTCCGTAAAGAAAAGTATTCTTTATGTCCAGCTGCCACATCTTCGAACCCTGGCAAGCTGCCAAGGCAATCACCACTCGTACTGAAGTCATCTTCGCCACTGGACTAAATGTCACCTCATAGTCCTTACAGTACTGTTGCGAAAACCCCCGAGCTATAAGGCGAGCTTTGTATCGCTCGATGCTTCCATCTGCCTTCTTCTTCAGCTTGTAGGCCCACTTGCAAGTAACAGGAGTAACACCATCAACCGTGGGCACCAAGTCCCAAGTTTCATTCTTCTTGAGGGCAGTTATCTCCTCATCTATGACATCATCCCAACCCTTTGCTCCAGTGTCCTCTTCAAACTTTGAAGGCTCTCACTCATCCAATGGGCTGTGAAGAAACAAGAAACGAAGCTCATTGTGTTTCCTTCGCAATATCAAGCTGGTGGCTAAATGGTCTTCTTTGATCTCCGAAGAGGCCGCTCCTTGGTCACCACCTCCGCTACTTCTTCAGCACCAACTTTATTCTTGGGCACACTATGAGCATCGCTCCCCCTGCTTCCCGAACCAGAAGCTTTTACCCCAGAGCTTGAAACAACTGGAACTCATGGTGATACAGACAGCTCCACCTAAAGATCTTCAGCAGCTTCCTCCTGCCCTTCATCAACCCTGCTCTCCTGTAGTTCAACAATGCCACCTCCATACGATGTCAGGTCAACAAATACAATGTCTCTTGAAATAAAGAACTTCCTTATCGTAAGATCCATGCACTTCCACCCCTTCCGCTCATCATAGCCCACAAAGACAAGCTTCCTTGCCTTTCCATCAAGCTTGGTCCTCTGAGAATCTGGGATATGAACATAGCAGGTTGATCCAAACACCCGAAGGTGCTCCACACTCGGCTTCTCCTTAAACATAATTTCCACATGTGACTTCATGTTGCTCAGACTTAGAGGCATCCGATTGATGACATAAGTTGCTCAAGTCATTCCTTCCGCCCAACAGGACCTCGGAATGCTCTTTCATGAAGCCAGCACTTGCAAGTTTCCATCATGTGACGGATCTTCCTCTCCACTACTCCATTTTGTTGTGGAGTATGAGCACAAGTAAGCTCCCTATGGATTCCATGCTTCCTGCAGAAGTTAGAGAACTCATATGAGGCAAACTCACCCCCATTGTCTCATCTGAACTTCTTGATCCGCAAGCCAAGCTGACGCTCCACAAGCTCCTTGAACTCCACAAACAATTGGAAAGTTACCGACTTCTCCTTCATGAAATACATCCAAGTGTACCTTGAATAGTCATCAATCAAAAACATCATGTATTTGCTGCCTCCAAGACTAGCGGTAACAGTTGGCCACATCAAATCACCATGGATGCATTACAAGGGTGCCTTGCTCCTCGTTTGTGACTTATCAAACAGAAGGCGATGAGCCTTACCGTACTGACATCCTGCGTAAACGTGGTTATCTCCGTAGGAGGACAACTTCGTCAAGCCATTCACCTGGCTCATTTTTGATATAGCCTTCAACTTGTCCATCCCCGCGTGCCCTAGTCTTTCATGCCAGATAGTCACGCTATCATTTTCCCTCATCCGAGCAACATAAGATCTTGTTGATAAAACAAACAAGTCTTTTACTCTTCTCCCTGCATGAGCAACATCAGCCTTTACCGCTGATACATTGCTGAGAAACCTAACTTTTATTGGTCCAAACAGAACATGAATGCCCATGTCAAATGTGTTGGTCACTGAGAAGAGGTTCTTCTTCATGCCAGGAACGTGGTACACACTCCTTAGAGTAAGTGAACCCTGAGCACTCTCCAAAGAAACAACACCCTCCTCTACAGAATGAATAGAATCATCAGCTGTAATAATTGCTTCATTACCTGAGAATGGTTGTAGAGATGAGAACTTCGACTTGTCTCCAGTAAGGTGATGACCACACCCCGAGTCTACTATCCAGCCATCTTGGTAGTCAACGGTGGAAAGAGCATGAACACACGTGCTTGTCAAGAAGGATCCTCCCCACCCAGCTTCCTCAGAACTAGAACAAGCTCCCTCCTTGCCAGCAACATGCCCTGGTTCCAACTTGACCTTGCAGTCGCGCTTGAAGTGGTCTGCCTGATTACATCTGTAACACTTCAACTCTTTCTTCTAGTTCATCTTAGGAGAAGAGCTCCTCTCTTGCTAATAAGAGGTTGAAGACCCTTCTTCAGTAGCAAGCTTCTTCTTCTCCCATCTCTTCTTCTTCTTATTAGTGATGATATCTTCACTACCTCCTTCAGAGATAGTCACATCGACCATCTGCCTGACCAAGCTCTCATGTGACGTTAACAAGATTTTCAGATCCAGTAGATAAGGTTGAGTTGCCCGCGAACTATGTGCCTCTTCAACTTTGCCTCCAAGATGGGTTCATCGGGATCCAATGCTGATATTTCAGCATACAGGTTCTTCATCTTTAGAAAGAACTTAGAGATGGAAAGATCACCTTGAGTTGCCTTAGCCAACTCATTCTCCAAGAACTGCAGCCTTGCCACATTCTTCCTGTTGAACAAACCATCAATGGTTGTCCAAATCTCTGCAGCAGACTCACATCCTAAGATGTGATCAAAGAGCTCATGTGAGACAGACCGTTTGAGAGCAAACTCTACCTTTGCATTAGTTCTTCTTTGTTGAAGTTAGTGACCGGGCGGTCTGACGGTCTGGCTTGACGGGTTAATGACCGCACGGTTTGGCGGTTACCCTTCAGCGGTTTGGTTGCTGTGTGTTGCTGTCTGAGGTCCAAGCGGTCTAGCGGGTTGTCTCTGGTGACTTGGAGACCAGGCGGTCTAGCGCTCTCCCATGGCGATCTCTCTCTCTCTCTCTGGTAGTAGCCGAGCGGTTAGCCCTTCTGCCTAACCGCGCGGCCTGTGCGGTTTGTGTCTGTATTATCTGCTTGTGTCATGTAATTTTTTAGTCCCACATATCTTATTTGTATTCTCTCTTCTCTCCTCCATTCTATATAAGGGAGGTCATACCTTTGTAATAGAAACCTTTTTCGGATAATAAAGTTTCAGTTAAAACCATTTCGGTTTGTTTTTTGTTCGATTCTTACATGGTATCAGAGGACTCGATCTACTCCTCCTGATTCTGTGCCTTCCCTGTTCGCGCGGCTTGTCTCGCCAGTTTGCACCCTGTCCGCGCGGCCTCTTCCTCTCCTTGTCGTTGCCCTCTGTGTGCGTGACTTTTTTTTTCCTATTCTAAGTCGTCGCCTCCTGTCGTAGTGACCTGTTTTGTCCCTGCTCCTGTTCGCGCGGCCTGTCCTCTAGCCATTCGACCTCTTCCCCTCTGCTTGGGTCTGCAGCTTGGTCGTGGCTTTTTTGGCCGCTGGTTTCTACCCTCGTGACCGCTGCAGATTTTCTTCTTCCTATCCGTGCGGGTTGTTTCCTACCCGCCTAGCTTCCCTTTTCCTACTCTTATGGCTCTTTCTGATGCCTCTACTACCACCACCCCTGTCAGCAATCCGGCTCCGCCTCTTCCACCTACTCCTTCCAGGAACCTTGGGACCGTTTCCAAGCTTGTTGTCTCCAACTACCCGGATTGGAGCGTCTCTTTCACCTTTCTACTTCGCTCACAATGCAAATGCCACCATCTCGTTGATGACCCACCTCCTATCACTTCACCTCTCTTTGATGACTGGGATGCGAGTGTCGCGCTTGTGCGTACTTGGCTCGCGAACAGTCTTTCCGATGAGTGCCTTCCCGTCATACGTCATGATGAGACGGTCAAGGCCGCTTGGCTTCATCTTGCCGCTCTGTACTCCAAGGGGGCTCAGACATCCCGCATCTATACGTTGTATGCGGACCTCTTTGCCCCTCCTACCTTGTCTCCTGCTGCTGCATACCAACAGGTTCAAGATCTTGGGGCTGAGATTATTTAGAATCGCCCCTTTTCTGCAGATTTGGCTCACCAACACAAGCACTTCCAGGAGCTTCTGGTTGTGTGTTATTTGCTCCGGCTTCCTGATACTTATGACATGATCCTCCAGCAAATTCTGGGTGAGGCAGAATCTCCTACCTTAGATGCCACCGCTGCCTGCATCGCTGATGTCACCTCTCTCCTTCAGCGCCCACTTTTCCCCGCTCCTCCTCCACCACCGGACAACTATTCTCATCACACTCAGCAGAGTGGCTCTGGTAGCCGCAGTCACCAGTCCGGCGGTCGTGCTTCTTCCCGCTACCTTTTCTCTCATTGTGGCCGCACCGGACATACTTCCGAACGCTGCTGGACGAAGCATCCCCATCTTCGCCCCTCCGGTGACTCTTCCAAGCCGTCTGCCTTTATTGTAACATCATCAGGTAGTGCCCACATGGTGACCCAAGGTAAATGTCTCATCGACTCTGGTGCCACTAATCACATGACGGGCAATCCTCAGTGCTTCTCTTTACTCGAACAACATGATCGGTTGCCCCCGGTCCTAGTTGTGGATGGTTCTCCCTCCCCGGTTCATGGGACGGGAGTGGTTCATGTTACTCCGTCACTACGACTAGCAGACACTCTCTATGTGCCCAAGTTTCCGTGCAATCTATTGTCTGTTACCTCTTTATGCAAGCAGCTTCAGTGTTCTGTGACATTTACTCCGACTTCTTGTTCTTTTCAGGATCCGAGCTCCCACCGGATGATTGCTACTGGGACTGAGAGCGGCGGCCTCTACTTCCTCGACAACATTTCTTCCTTGTCCGCCTTCTCCTCTTCTTGTACGGATCTTCTCCAGTGGCATCTCCGCCTCAGTCATCCTCCACCACGACTTCTACATCAGCTTCTGTCCCACCTCCCTCCGTCTAGTACTCCTCTCCAATGCGATGCCAGTCAACTAGGCAAGCATCACCGTTCCTCCTTCCCACCGAAGCAAGGTCGGGGCTCTACTCGTCCTTTTGATCTTGTCCACTCCGATATCTGGGGACCTGCTCCTACCCTCACCATTGGCCGGGGTAGTTCTTATTTTGTAACTTTTATAGATGATTTTTCTCGATGTACTTGGGTGTATCTCCTCCGAGATCGCTCTGAACTTTTAGATGTATGGATCTCTTTTTATCAGTTAATTAAAACTCAGTTTAATGTTTGTATTAAAACCTTTCGCTCCGACAATGCTAAAGAGTATCTGAGTCATGCTTTTACATCTTTTTGTGTGCAACATGGCATTATTCACCAGACTAGTTGTGTTTACACCTCCCAACAAAATGGGGTGGCGGAACGCAAAAACCGTCACCTCCTCGATGTGGCTCGCACATTGATGACCCAGATGCATGCCCCTCGCTCTTATTGGGGCTATGCTGTTCACCTTGCCTGCTACCTCATCAATCGCATTCCATCCGCCGTTCTCCACGGGAAAACACCATTGTCCATTCTTTATCCGGGCAAGGAGCCTTTTCCTCTCCCTCTCCGAATCTTTGGATGCACTGCATTTGTGCATACCCCATCTGCCACCCGTGACAAGTTGTCCCCTCGCTGCACCAAATGTGTCTTTCTGAGGTACACCACTCAGAAAGGCTATTGTTGCTTTAACCCTGTTCTTCGTCAGTAGTTCATCTCTGCTGATGTTACCTTCTTCGAGAATGCCTCCTACTTCTCGGCTGAATCCTCCTCTCTTTCCCCCGCTTCCTCTCCTCTTCCCCCAGCTTCTGATTCTCCTGTTATTCCCTTCGTTCCCTCGTCTACTACCGAGATATCCACCCCTCCGCCATCTCCATCCCCTCCTCTCGCTCCACCTCTCTCTCCCACTTCTCCACCACCGTCTCCATCCTCTCCGCCGCCGTCGCTCTCTTCTCCCGGGCCAGCTCTCTCTGCCATGAACGCTCCGGATACCGAGGGGGCCGCCGACCTGGATCTCCCTGTGGCTCTTCGCAAAGGGGTGCGGACATGTACCCTACACCCCCTTACTGCTGTTGTTTTATATGATCGTCCTACCCCTTCTCGCAGGGCCTTTGCGCTGGCTATCTCTGCCACTGCCACGCCTCGTTCCTATCAGGAGGCCCTTGCTATTCCCCACTAGAAGTTGGCCATGGATGAGGAAATGGAGACCCTCACGGAGCGGGGTACCTGGACTCTTGTTCCTCCTCCCTTCGGTACTGATGTTGTTGGCTGTCGCTGGGTCTTTGTGGTCAAATTTGGCCTCGACGGCACGGTGGACCGTTATAAAGCTCGCCTTGTTGCTAAGGGCTTTACTCAGACATATGGAGTTGATTACTTTGACACTTTCTCTCCGGTGGCTCGTCTCAGCATAATCCGAGTCCTTCTCTCTGTGGCGGTCAATCGAGAGTGGCTGATTTCGTAGCTGGATGTCAAGAATGCCTTCCTTTATGGTGATCTTCAGGAGGCCATCTATATAGAGCAACCTCTGGGGTATGTTGCTCAGGGGGAGACCCGAGTATGTCGGTTGAAGAAGGCAATCTATGGCCTCAAGCAGAGCCCTAGAGCTTGGTTTGACAAGTTCAATGGCATCGTGGAGGCCGTTGGTTTTGTGCGCAGCTCTGCCGATCACTCGCTATTTATTTGGAAAACCTCCTCGGGCCTGGTGGTTCTTGCTGTGTACGTCGATGATATTCTTCTCACTAGCGATGATCAGGAAGGGGTAGCCTTGACAAAGCGGCATCTTTGCCAACATCTGGTCACGAAGGATATGGGCTCTTCGAAGTACTTTTTGGGGATTGAAATCTCTCGGAAGACCAACTCCTTAGTCCTCTCCCAGCGTAAGTATGCTCTAGATCTTTTAAAAGAAGCAGGATTGACTGGAGCCAAACCTGCCCGATGCCCCATGGCTATTGGAGAAGACAAAACCTGGACGGATGATTCGCCCCTTCTTTCAGATACTACGCGGTACAGGAGTCTAGTTGGTAAGCTCATATATCTCACAGTGACCAGGCCCGACATTTCCTATACTGTGGGGAAGGTGAGTCAATTCATGCAAGCTCCTAAGGAGTGCCATCTACAGTCCGCCTTGAGGATCTTGGAGTATGTCAAAGCAGTGCCTGGGAAAGGATTACTCTTTCAGAAGAATGGTCACCTAAGGGTTGAAGCATACTCAGATGCGAGTTACGCTGATGATAAAGGTGATCGCAAATCTACCTCCGGTTTCTGCACCTTTGTTGGGGGAAACCTGGTAAGCTGGAAGAGCAAGAAGCAGTCTGTTGTTTCCAGGTCCAGTGCTGAATCAGAGTATTGGAGTATGGCATCGACCACTTGTGAGTTAAAATGGCTACGGGCTCTCATGCTGGATTTAGGAGAGGTCTACCACCATCATCTACCTATGTTTTGTGACACCAAGGCTGCCATATACATCTCCAAAAATCCAGTCTTTCATGAAAGAACCAAGCACATTGAGGTCGACTGTCATTTCATTCGTGAAGAGATTTTGAAAGAACAAATTTGCACTCCCTTCGTCACTTCTGATAAGGAGCTGGCTGACATCTTCACCAATCCAGTATCTACCTCTTTTCTTCATATTTGTGGCAAGCTGGGCATGATCGATATATATGCTCCAGCTAGAGGGGGAGTGTTGAAGTTAGTGACTGGGTGGTCTGGCTTGACGGGTTAATGACCGCATGGTTTGGCGGTTACCCTTCAGCGGTTTGGTTGCTGTGTGTTGTTGTCCGAGGTCCAAGCGGTCTAGCGGGTTGTCTCTGGCGACTTGGAGACCGGGCGGTCTAGCGGTCTCCCATGGCGATTTCTCTCTCTCTGGTAGTAGCCGAGCGGTTAGCCCTTCTGCCTAACCGCGCGGCTTGTGCGGTTTGTGTCTGTATAGTCCGCTTGTGTCATGTAATTTTTTAGTCCCACATCTCTTATTTGTATTCTCTCTTCTCTCCTCCATTTTATATAAGGGAGGCCATACCTTTGTAATAGAAACCTTTTTCGGATAATAAAGTTTCAGTTAAAACCATTTCAGTTTGTTTTTTGTTCGATTCTTACATTCTTCAAACTCTCACTTCCTCAGCAGTACCAGTAGCAGTAGTAACCACTTGCTTGTCGTCACCACCGACGACCTCCCATAATTCCTAGACCAAGAGATATCCCTTCATACACGACTTCCACTTTTTGAAGTTAATCGATGTAAGAAGTTCAATGCCAAGACCTCTTCAATAAGCTCCTTCCATTGCAAATCATCACTGATCACAAAGCTTCCAAAAGCACCGAGCACAATTTGAGGTTGATCACAGCTCACTTCTCAAGCTACTGTTCCCTTTGATACCATGTTGAAATTTCTACAACCAGATCAACTGGTAGTTCTAGTATCAAAGCACACACTTCCAAAAATATCAAGCTGATCACTTGATTAAGTGGAAAGCGAGAACTAGGCGCAGGTACACTCTAACCTTAAAGAGAGCAATGTATCAGTAATAATGAAGAGGAACCACAGATCTTGAATTAAACAGCTATCAAACTTTACAGGGCTAGGTATACATGGTGAGGCATGATTTCGCCAAGTACAAAGGAAAGTAAATCAAAACAATCTTCAAGCCTGGCGGACAGCCTCAGAGACCGCTGAATCCGCCGAGACCGCCGAGACTGCCAAGCCGCTACTGCTACTCTGAACTATGGAGTCCGCACAAACCGCACAGACAACCCGTTATTCTGTTGACGCCCGCTCTACAAGCCACCGTCGAACTGGGTGAACAAACCGCCAAGCCCGCCGAGACTACGACTTGGTTATTGAACTTAGACTTCAATTGATGGAGAGAAACTGGTTGGCCGCCACACGCGACCTATTGTAACTGATGATTGTAAACCGCAAGCTTCACTTCTTCCTGACCTTGATCAGAACCAAACGCCCGGCTTCGCAATGCTAGATGCACAACCTGCAAACAGCAACCAGTTAAAACTCAAACCACGCGACCTGAAAACCCGAGTCTGCAATAATTAATCTACGCTCAACTTATTGTTCACTCAGTTACTGTAGAAGTATCGGGGGGGTCTATTTATAGGCGGGGTGAGGAGTGTGGTCACCGGCCTAGTGAATAGAGTCACCACCCCAGCTCACAGCTAACATAACCCAATCGGCCGAGTCCGCGAGCACTAAGCCAGACCAGCCAAATTGCTAGGCACCAAGTCAAGGTCAGTCCACCACCAGGCAGACACCGCGCCAGTCCACACTGCTTGCAAGCACTGCACCAGTACGCCACACTTCACAGCACATGGACACAGCCACATCCCAAACTGCATCAAGCTGCATGTTATATGCATACATGGCGACAGTCCGCACAGCTTGTGATCAATGCCTTAGCCTGCCACACGAGTCCACGACCAACAGGCAGATCACCTGGTCAACAATGGACTCTGCGGTCACTGCGAACACCCTGAACTTGCCACACAGTGTGACCAAGTCCAGCAACACACCAAACTACAGGCGCAAGCTTGGCAGACATGAAGCCTAGACTGCCAACTCCAATGGACAGTCCGCCACCATGAATGCGGCTATCACCCGCCGCATCACCGTAGAACTCGGCAAGGACCAATGTCAATCTCGCGATCTCTAAAAAAAGTCCGCTAAAACGGACTCCGCGGACTCCAACTGAGTCCACGACCTTCCCGGGAACTCACTGCTAATCCGCCTGGTTACTTCAAGAACTAGCTATCTGCAGAACCGCAGGCTGAGCTGAGCACCACCACCAGACCGCCATAGATAGTTCGCTCAGGCGCTTCACTAGACGCCCAAGCCGCCAAGACTACCCTGGCCACTGACCACCCAGGCCATAACATCAGTCCGCCCAGACCGCGGACTCAGACCGCCCAGACCGCACGCGCCCAGACCGCACGGTCTGCTCAATCACCCACTTTCACTTCATAATTTTCAATAGTAATGTTTAATTAATTGAAGATGCCGGGTAGCTTGCTTGTTTACATCTTTAAATATTATTTTTAAATGATGTTTATGTGCTGGCTTGATTTTATTGATTTTGATAGATATCTCATTATTTTCTTATAAATTCTGATACAATTAATTGTCATGACATTTTTAAACAATAACATTAAAACAAACTCTTATATATACTTGTTGAATTAAATAGATCATTCACAAAACAATCATCAGTTTTATCTATACATTTTTTCATTTTGCCGTTTCTAAAACTCTTTCACATTCACATATTTTATAAATTTATTTTCTATTTTCTCCTTTTTCTACATGCAGGTCAATTAGCATCCGTCAGAAGGGGTATCAGAAAACTGACATCGAGGTTAAAGATGATTATTTGTCTCTTCACATGAATTATAATGGATCTATCCATGACCAATCTACCACGAAGATCTCAATAGAATTCTCCTTAAGCATCATTGACCAAATTAAAGGAAAACATATGAAAAGGACAAGTAAGTTGATTAAAATATCTACATACGAAGAAATTGCTTATTTATTTATGCATATATGAAAAGTTTACTTTTTAATATAAAAGATAACTTTATATTTTTCATCACGTAATTCTTCTGTACTAATTTATGAATCCACATTACTTATTCAGAATAAATTCGTGAGGCTAGAGATGTTAAATCTAATAGAACACAAACATCCCACCTAAAACTAATTGGTGTAATGTGAAGAGATCCAATAACATATGAAGTATACAATGAAAAATAAAATACCCAACAAAGGACTATATATCACATGTAGATTCTCTCATGTGTCAGGGCATATGAAATATTGGAGGGTAAAAGAGGGAGGGAATATTAAAGCCAACAAACTTATAAAACATACGACATCAACATGGGATTCTAGTTTGTAACAAAAACTTTTCAACAAAGTCTATTCTTCAAATTTTCTTCATTCTTACTTATGATCGATTTGTTTTCATTGTCTTTATTGCACAATTTTCTAACGTATTGCATAAGAATTCTTATTTCACAAGGAATGCAATTTTATAGCTTTCTTTTTTGTATTTGTTCAACTAATTATAATCCTTTTCTTCTAAATATTTTCTCCGATTACTTTGAACTTTCATTAAGTATAGGTCACATAGTTCAAATTATATCATTTACAGTAAGACTAAGAAACCTTATTTTCAAAATAAAGTGCATTCATGCCTACAAAAAATATAAAAATAGATGGAACTTTAATAGAAAACATTTTGGTCACTCCATTAACATAAAAAAATGTTGAAGTTATATCTCACTTTTGCAATTACTAATGCAATTTTAAACCTTAACCTTTAAATTGTTTCTTTGATGACATCAAACATTCTAAAAATTAAACTCATTATCCTATGCTTTTGTCACAGGTACTGCCGTATTAAAACGTTCTGAACCTGGTTGGGGATGGGATGCTTTCATAACACTTAAAGAATTTAATGACCAAGCACTTGGTTTTGTTGTTAATGATAGTTGCATCATTGTCGCTCAATTCTTTGTTCTTGCATTGGTGAAATGATCTAAGTCTTTCATATTGATTTATAAATAAACGGAAATGTCAGTTTTTTCCACTATTATTTATGACCCAATAGCAGGGTTCTTAGCGTAATGTGGGCATTATGAGGAATCCTTCGTCGGACGAGAGCCCGGTCGAATAGTCTTAATGTTCAGGTGAGTGATAGTCCTAGAGATAGGTGAGCTCATTTTAGTGGAACCTCCACGGCCAAGTCTCCGTCTTAATTAATTCGAAACTTAGGATCTCTTTTTATTAAAAGTTTATTTTAGTTCAAATTTTATTTGATGCGGATGTGTTAAGCTCTTCATCGGCTCCACCTTTTTAAAATGCTTTCATTTTCTGTTTTTTTGTTAATATATAAAAAATTAACCCGATAAGTTAAAATATCGATAAAATAATAGTACCCTCTAGGGAAGAGTAGAAATAATCAACCCGACCTTGAGAACAATACGACCTCGATATTTCACTCCGGAATATCCTGTACTACACACGATAGGTGCACTTGTCTCCTCTCGTTAAAACTCGGTCTAAACTGTTTTATATCCAAATAATAAATCTGTGTGCCACATTTTCCTAAATAAAACCAAATCCTCTTTTCCTAAATAAACTGCCCGGGGCGCCGTGTGACCTTAATAATTTTTGGAGTTTTAACCATCAGTAAACCTCTAATACCAATGAAAGAAATGGGGATAGATCTAATTAGCTCTAGAGGGGGGTGAATAGAGTAATTTAAAATCTTTTAGCTATTTTTATAATTTATCAGAGAAATTAGTGATAGTAATAGTAGTATAAAATGAAATAGAAACTGGGCTAAACTACACAATCACATCACATCAAAACAAAAAAGAATGAGCACACAGACAACAAAAATAATTTATAGTGGTTCCCCAAATCTGGGTACATCCACTATTCTATCACCCTGGTAGGAATCCACTAACAATTTTCTTTATATATGTTGTTGCAATTTTCCTTGAGAATTTGAAATGAGTCCATTAATTACTGCTAGAAATCTGAGAAGGAGAACAGCTGGAATATCTAACTTTAATTGTATTTCCCCAACTGTCCCGAGAATAAGTCAAGTAATTACTCTGATGAAAATCATAATTAATGTTGCCTTCAACAGCTATATTCGTAGAGAATTTAAGCATTAATTACTCATAAAATATTGACTTAGGATGGAATGAAGAGAGGGACAAATAAGGAAAACTTAACATTTAGGCTCTGAATAGATTTCATCGACCTCAGGGCAAATTTCGCCGACCTGGTCTCCAAGTTCGTTGAGCTAAGGAATCACGTTCGTCGACCTGAGCTCGACGATCATCAATATGGAAATATCTAGTTAACTCTGCGCTCTAAGTTCGTCGATCAGAGAATCTATCTTAAGGGAAGAAATAGTTGACCTGAGCTCGAATATCATCGAGCTCAACTAAGAGAAAGAACTCTGAGTTCGTCAATCTGCGAACGACGAACGTCGAGCTGAGATCGAAGAACTTCGAAATAATCATCTGAACTCTGAATTCTTCTAAGTCTTTAGTCTCCTGAAGTCCACTGCATGTTGGTCCATGAAGATTGAATCTAATGACTAGCCTAAACTCTATGACTGACAAAGTTAACCTTGGCTATACAAGGTGGGTCAAACATACTAATAGTGAACCTTAACACAAATCCAAACTAGGGGTTCCAACAAAAAATAATTTTGTTATTGCAGTAATGCCCAAGTACCACTATGGAGCCAATATGTTACTTCAATAGTGTGTATTCTGGACATATGACTGGAACTAGAAGTCTATTAAAGAATTTCATTCCTGTGAAAGCTGGACCTAAAGTTATCTTTGGTGGCTCGGAAAAAGGGAGTAATCAAAGGTTATGGTATTATTACTAATGGATTAGTAACCATCACTAAGTTGGCCTATGTGGAAATATTGCAACACAATCTGAGAAGCATAAGTCAAATATGTGACATTGTCTTCCACAAGGATAAGGTCCTCATTAGAAAGACAAGTGACCAAGAGATCATTTTGTCAGACACTAGGAGTTGCAATATCTATTATTTAAACTTCTTATGTCTCGATGTGGATTCATCTATTTACCTTATAGCAAGTGAGAAAGACTCTCTATGTGTGCAATGGCACAAGAGGCTTACTCACTTGAACTATAAAGCTATAAACAAGCTACTCTCAAATGACTTTGTTAGAAATGGACCCAATTTAAAGTGCACTAAAGAAGGAATTTGTCCTGCATGCTAAAAGTGCAAGCATATAAAGGTCTCTTTTAAAATCATTAAGTCCAAAGATTCAGAAAGGTGTTTGTACCTACTCCACATGGATCTTTTTGGTCCTATGCCAATTCTTAGTCTTGGTAGAATGGCATATTCTTTTGTGATAGTTGATGATCACTCTAAATTTTCTTGGGTTTTCTTCTTAAAGAAAAAGTCAGATACTCTAGATACTTTTGTAGACTTTGTCCTACAAATTCATAATTAAAATGATTGTTCTGTGGTCAAACTCAGAAGTGACCATGGTATTGAATTCTAGTCTGATGGTATGATAAAGATTTGCAAAGAGCTAAGTATCTTTCAGGAGTTCTCTTCACCCAGAATACCCCAGCAAAATGGAGTAGCTGAGAGGAAAAACAAAACTCTCATAGAGGTTGGTAGAATATTACTAAGTAGCACATCTCTTCCAGAATATTTTTGGTATGAGACTATTAAGACAGCTTGTCATGTTCAGAATAGAGCTCTAATCAACAAGTATCATAATAAGACTCCCTATGAACTAATGAACAACAGAAAACTAATTTTAGCCTACTTTAGAATTTTTGGAAGTGCTATGTGTTATATAATGGCAAGTCATACCTAACAAAATTTGCTGAGAAATCCTATGAGGGTATTTTTGTTGGATACAACAATCAAAGGAAAGCTTATAGGATTTACAATTTGAAAAATTAAGTGGTAGAAGAATCTATCAATGTAATTTTTGATGAAACAACCATGATTCATAGTGGGCAGCTACGATCCTCTAGTATTATAGATACAGGTTCAAGGATGGAACACTTAAGCTAGGAGGATCCATCAATAGCTAATTATGAGAATGAAGATGGTGTGTACATTCTAGAAGAAGATCCAGTTGATGTGCAGGTGGAGAAAGACATTCAACCTACTGTAACTGAGGTTCAAGGTGCTGAAAGGAGATTACTAGTGGCTGCAAAACAGTTGAGAGATCATCCAAGTGATCAAATTATAGGTGATGCTTGGCAAGGTGTAACTACTAAAAGCATACATCATAATGAAGTCATGTATTCAAGTTTCATCTCTCAAATGGAGCCAAAAAAGTTTGAAGAAGCAAATTCAGATCCAAACTGGATATTGGCTATGCAGGAGCAATTGAACTAGTTTGAGAGATATAAAGTCTGGAATCTGGTTCCCAGACCAAAAGATCATAACATAATAGGGACTTAGTGGATTTTTAGAAATAAGATGGATAAGCATGGTATCATTATTAAGAACACAACTAGACCGGTAGCTAAAGGATATAGACAGGAAGAAGGAATAGAATTTGATCAAACATTTGCCCTAATTGCAAGAGTTGAGGCAATCCGATAATTCCTAGCATGTTGCATACAAATGTTATAAGGACTTCCAGATGGATGTTAAATCAGCTTTCCTTAATGGAAATCATAGAGAAGAAGTTTATTTAGAGAAACCTCCAGGATTTTCTAATCCTAACTTTCTTGGTCATGTTTATCTGTTAAATAAAGCTTTATATGGGTTAAAACAGGCTCCTAGAGCCTGGTATGAAATCATGTCTAGTTTTCTCATAGAGAACAAATTTTCTAAGGGAAAGATATACAAGACATTATTTGTTAGGGATATCAGATGGTCAAGTATCCTAGTACAAATATATGTAGATGACATAATTTTTGGGTCTACAAATGAATTGTTGTGCAATAAGTTTGCTAAACTCATGCAAGATAAGTTTGAAATGAGTAGTCTGGGTGAGCTCAAATACTTCTTGGGATTCCAAGTAAGACAAATTGATGATAGAATTTGCATCTCTCAGTATAAGTTCACCAGGGAGTTGATTAAGAAGTTTGGTATGTAGAATTCCTCTACTCTGAAAACTCCTATTAGTTCAAGTGTATCACTTTACAAGGATGAAGCTGGTAAAACAGTGGATGAGACCTTGTATAGGGCCATAATTGGATCACTCCTTTATCTAACTGCTAGTAGGCTTGACATTATGTTTGCAACATGTGTCTGTGCAATGTATCTAGCTTGCCCTAAAGAGTCCCATTATACAACTGTCAAATGAATTCTGAGATATCTCAAGCGCATTCCTAATCTGGGACTTTGGTACCTTAGGAATAATGACTTTGAACTAACAGGCTATGCATATGCTAATTTTGTAGGATGCAAGGAAGATAGGAAGAGTACATCAGGTATATGTCAGTTTCTAGGTATGAGACTGATTAGCAAGAGTAATAAAAAGCAAACAAGTATAGCTATATGTACAGCTGAATCTGAATACATATCGGCTGGAAGTTGTTGTCCACAAATACTGTAGATCCAACATCAACTACTAGATTATAATATTCAGCTAAGTAAAACTTCTATGTTTTCTGATTCAACAAGTGTCTTTTCTTTTGCCAATAATTCAGTATCTCATAGTAGAACAAAACATATAGAAATAATATATCACTTTATTAGAGAAAAAGTAGAAAAAGAAAACATTTGTTTGAACTATGTTCCAACTGATAATCAAATAGCTGACATCTTTACCAAACCTCTTCATGAAACTAAGTTCAACTACTTCAAATTTGAACTAGATATGCTAAACATAGAATAAAACCAAAACTATGGCATCAAGAAAACCTTAGAATATCTTATTTAGTATAAAACTAGTTAGGCGTAAAGTTAAGTAGTTAAGAGTCGAGTAAACTAGTTAGGAGTTGAGTTAACTAGTTAGTCGTCGTGTAAACTAGTTAGGTGTTGAGTTAACTAGTTAGAAGTCGGCTAAACTAATTAGGCGTTGAGTGATGTAGGTGTCTCGACGCTTTTTATATCGACTCAACGCTTCTCATTTTTAAGCAATATAAAGTTGGGTCAAGTATAAGGTTAAGGTAATCACTTAAGGAGCGCACCTCTTTGACTCTCAATGTAGAACAAGGATAAATAAAATTTATACCTAAAAATCCATACGAATTCTCTTGTTCTCAGTATTCCTATATGAAAACCATAGAGTCCCGCAGAAAAGCCATTCTCATCTCCTCACGATACCAATGCCTCCCAAAGCAGCGAGTAACTTCTCGAGGGCACCAAGTTGTGCTGCAATGGATTTCGTAATGCACCAAAGGAAATCCAAGCAGTTCTTAGGCTGTTAGAGGATGCAACGATTGAATATTGTCTTTTTGAACCCTCGGTCATTTGGAAGAGGGAATTCCTTGAGTTATATGCGAATGCAAGGATTGACCAAACTAAGGGCATGGTCAAATCAGTTGTGAACGGACACAAACTGAAGGTTTCTCCAAAATTCATCAGGAAAGCTCTTTTATTCTTCAAACCTAGGTCGAATGCTGATGGTGACCCTGGCAAAGTGTTTGACAAAGAGTCATCGAGTCACTCAAATGGTGTGGGCTTTCAAAGCACACCACTGGAGTGATATATAGAAAGAAGATGAATGTTTAAGGAAAGTTCTTTGTAAATGTCATTGGGAAAGGATTACTCTACAAGAAGGGATCCTATGACAAGATATACAGATATATGTTTGATCTTATGACCATCTTCAATAAAAACACTGATTGGGAAAGGTAATCTTTGACAGATTTTTGCAGGTTTCCCAAGTAGATTTGGTTAATGATGTGGTCGGGCTTGTGGTGCATATTGATGATGATTTGGATCACCTGTATATGGAGATAGGAATGTAGGAATCATCCTCATTTTTTACCCCTGCCTCAAGCACAGTGCGAGTATTATTATACAGGTATAGGGTGACTATTCTTTCTCCATATCAATACAATTACCAAAATTGATAATAGAATAGTGCATGTTCATTTAATTTTTCATCGTTCACTAAGTCAATGAATTACTACTGCTGAATAATTCGCGTTGGCATGACAATAATACCAATACATATCTAGGAGTGGGAGTCATCTATAATTAATTATGTCAAGTTTTAGTTGTTGAAAATTGTTAAGTGAAAGTGGGGGTTGATCGAGCAGACCGTGTGACCTGGGCGGACTGATGGAGCGGCCTGGGCAGACTGATCGTGCGGCCTGGGAGGCCTGCTTATTGTGACCTGGTTGCAGTGTTCAGTCAGTTCGGCTTGTGGTTCTACAGTTGTCTGTTCTTTGAAGTAATTGGGCGGATAGGTGGTATATCCGTAGGAATGTGGAGGTCTCCTTTTGTGTTCGCGGAGTCTGTTGGACTGCGTATGGATATCACGAGATCGGCACTTGCACGTGCCCTTGATCTATGGAGGAGAGGTTGGTGATAACTGCATTCGTTGTTGGTGGACTGTCTTGGGAGCTGGAGGTCTGACATCTTGCCCACTGAGCTCGCGCCAGGTTTTTGGTTAGTTGCTGGACTTGGTCACAATATATGACAAGTCCAGGGTATTCGCAGAGTCTACAATGTTTGCTGGTTGACTGGCCGGTTTGGGCCTATAGATCGTGGACTTGTGTGACGGGATGGTGCAGTGTTCGCGGTCTGTGCAGGTTATTGTTGTGTCTACATATAGCGTGTGGACTGGTGCAGTGTGTGGGCTATTGTTGTGTACGCATGCTGTGTAGCATGTGGAGTTGTACAGTGTCTGCCAAATAGAGGATTGGCTTCTTGTCTTAGTGCCTGGCGTTTTGGTTGGTGTTCGTCCATGTCCTTGCAAACTAGGAGGACTACATAGTGCTAGCTGCGAGCTGGGGTTGTGATTCTATCCACTAGGGCGGTGACCACACTCCTCACTGTGCCTATAAATAGGACCCCTCGTCACATCAATACTAACTGAATGAACAGTAAGTTGAGCGCGGATTAATTACTACGATCTCGGTTTTCTTATCCGTGCGGATTGAGAAGGTTTAACTAGTTGTTCGTCGCAGGTTGTGCGACTAGCACTGTGAAGCCAGGAGTTTGGTTCTAACTGCGGTCAGGAATCTGTGGAGCTTGCAGTTTACAATCTGCGTTTTGCATCAGGTCACATTTATGGCATGTCAGTCTTCTTTCCTTCATCAAACTCAAGTTCAATAACCAGTCTGCCGAACTCGGTAGTCTAGGTGGTCTGTTCTTTCAGTTCGGTGGCGGCTTGCAGAGCGGTCGTTCAGCAGAATAACGGGTTATCTGCGGACTTTGCGGACTCCGTAGATTTGTGGTGCAATAGCGGCTTGGCGTCTCAGTGGAATCGGCGGACTCGGCAGTCTCTAGGGCAGTCCGCCCTGCTTGATGTTCATGTTTACTTGTTTTGCTTCTCCTTTGTACTTGGCGAATTCATGTCTCGTCATCTATGTCTTGTCTTGTAATGAAGATAGTTGATAATAAAAGATCGGTGGTTGTTTTCTGTTGTCTTTGATTTACTTAGCTCTTTGGTTACTGTGCTTGTTTCCCTCTTTCCACTTGATCAAGTTGTCAGCTTGATAGTTCTGAAAGTTTTTACTTAGTATCAGAACTACCATCTGATCAGCTTCTGAAATTTCAACATGATATCAGATCCTTGTTTTCCTTGAGCATTAATCAACCTCAGTTGTGCTCGAAGACTCTGGAAGCTATTAGATCAGTGGTTGTTGTAATGGAAGGAGCTTATGCAGGGGGTCTTGGTATTGAATATCTTTCAGCGACTAACTTTAAGAAATGGAAGTGGTGTATGAAGAGCGATCTTCTGAGTGAGGATATTTTGGAAGTCGTCGGTGGTGACGATCAGCAAGAAGTGACTGCTGCAAGTGGTTCTACTGAGCAGGTGAGAGCTTGGAGGAGGATTAACGCAAAGGCAGAGTTTGCTCTCAAGTGGGCTGTCTCTCCTGAGCTCTTTGATCACATCTTAGGATGTGAGTCTGCTGCTAGGATCTGGACAAACATTGATGATCTGTTCAACAGGATCAATGTTGCACGACAATAATTCTTAGAGAATGAGTTGGCTAAAGAAACTCAAGGAGATCTGCTCATCTCAAAGTTCTTCCTTAAGATGAAGAACTTGTGAGCTGAAATATCAACATTGGATCCTGATGAGCCCATTTTTGAAGCTAAGGTTAAGAGGCAAATAGTTAGCGGTTTGCAGAAGAAGTATGTGGCCTTTGAGACTTCTGTTCAAGGATGGGGGACTCAGCCATCTTTGCTGATGCTGGAAAAACTGCTTACATCACAGGAGAGCTTAGCTAAGCAGATGGCTTAGGTGACTATCTCTGATGGAGGTAGTGAGGCTTTCTTCACTCATAAGAAGAAGAAGAAGAGATGGGTGAAGAAGAAGAAGCCTGCTGCTAAGGATGGGCCTTTAACTTCCTATCAGCAAGAGAAGAGCGCTGCTCCGAAGAATAACTGGAAGGAGTTGAAGTGCTACAAGTGTAATCAACCATGTCACTTCAAGCGTGACTGCAAGGTCAAGCTGCAGCCTGAGCATATGGCAGACAAGGAGGGAGCTGGTTACAGTACTGAGGAAGTCGGGTGAGGAGGAGCTTTCTTGATAAGCACGTGTGTCCGTGCTCTTTAAAACATCGACTACCAAGATGATTGGATAGTTGACTCGAGGTGTGGTCATCACATCACTAGAGACAAGTGAAAATTCTCATCGCTGCAAACATTCTCAGGTAATGAAACTATTATTACAGCTGATGATTCTGTTCATAATGTTAAGAAGGAGGGTATTGTTTCTTTAGATAGTGCTCTGGGGCCATTTACATTAAGGAGTGTGTATCACGTACCTGACATGAAGAAGAACCTCTTCTAGGTGATCAACGCAGTTGACATGGGTTATCACATTCTGTTTGGCCCAACAGAAGTGAAATTTCTCTGCAACATATCAGGAGTAAATGCTGATGTTGCTCATGTAGGGAGAAGAGTAAGAGACTTGTTTGTTTTATCAACAAGCTCTTATGTTGATCGGAAGAGGGCAAACAATAGAGTTGTTATTTGGCATGAAAGACTAGGGCACATTGGGATGGACAAGCTGAAAGCCATGGCGAGGAGAAATCTTGTGAAAGGCTAGCTGAAGTTGTCGTCCTATAGAGATGACCACGTTTGCGCAGGGTGTTAGTATGGTAAGGCTCAACGCGTTCTGTTTGACAAGTCACAAACAAGCAGCAAGGCACCATTAGTGTGTATCCATGGTGATCTGATGGGGTCAACTGTTACCACTAGTCTTGGAGGCAGCAGATACATGCTGGTGCTGATTGATGAATACTCAAGATACACTTGGGTGTATTTTATGAAGGAGAAGTCAGAGGCTTTCCAATTGTTTGTGGAGTTCAAGGAGCTGGTCGAGTGCTGGCTTGTCCTACGGATCAAGAAGTTCAGATCGGACAACTGTGGTGAGTTTGTTTCATCTGAGTTCTCTAACTTCTGGAGGAAGCACGGGATCCAGAGAGATCTAACTTGTGCTCATACTTCATAAAAAACGGAGTAGTGGAGAGGAAGATTCATCACTTGACAGAAACCTGCATGTGCTAGCTTCATGCAAAGGGCATTCCCAGGTCCTTTTGGGCTGAAGGAATGTCCTGCGCAACTTACATCATCAATCAGATGTCTCTGAGTCCGATCAACATGAAGTCTCTAGTTGAAATGATGTTCAAGGAGAAGCCGATCATGGAACACTTTCGGGTGTTTGGATCAACCTACTATGTGCACGTCCCGGATGCTCAGAGGACCATGCTTGATGCAAAGGCGAGGAAGCTTGTCTTTGTGGGTTATGATGAGTTGAAGAAAGGTTGGGAGTGCATGGATCCTACAACAAGAAAGTTCGTTATATCAAGAGACGTTGTCTTTGATAAACTAACGTCGTATGGAGTTGGCTCTGTTGAGCTGCAGGAGAGCAGGGTTGATGAAAGGCAGAAGGAGGTTGCTGAAGATCTTCAGGTGCAGCTGCCTGTGTCACCAGGAGCTCCGGGTGTTTCAAGCTCTAGGGTAGAAGCTTCTGGTTTGGGAAGAAAGGGGAGCGACGCACCAAGCGTGCCCGGGAATGGAGCTGGTTCTAAAGAAATAGCAGAGGTGGTGAGCAAGGTGCAGACACTTCGGAGATCGAAGAGGACCATCAAGCCACCACCTCATTATTATGATGGAAACGCAGTGAGCTTTGCCTCTTGTTTCTTCACAGGTCCCTTGGATGAACGAGAGCCTTTAAAGTTTGAAGAAGCCACTGTAGTCAAGGAGTCGGATGATGTCATGGATGATGAGATGGCTGCCCTCAAGAAGAATGAAACTTGGGACTTGGTGCCCAATATTGATGGTGTTACTCATGTGACTTGCAAGTGGGTCTACACGCTGAAGAGAAAGGCGGATGGAAGCATTGAGTGGTACAAGACACACCTTATAGCTCGGGGATTTTCATAATAATATGGAGAAGACTATGAGGAGATGTTCAATCTCGTGGCGAAGATGACTTCAGTTCGGGTGGTGGTGGCCTTGGCGGCATACCGGGCCTGGAAGTTGTGATAGCTTGACATAAAGAATGCCTTTCTTTACGGGGAGATCGACAAAGACATCTTCATGGATCATCCACTGGGATATGTTTCTAAAGAACATCTGGACTATGTCTGCAAGCTCCGAAAAGCCCTATATGGTTTGAAGCAGGCTTGAAAGGGCAACTAGATCTGATATACTCTAGAGGGGGGTGAATAGAGTATATGGTGTTTTAAAACTTTTGAAAAACTTTTACAACAATTGTTGTAATATGTGTGAGCAGGGAAGCAAATATAAATCTAATCACAGAACTAAGCTATGCAAAAGCTAAGCACAGACAAATCAAGGCCAGAAACAAAAAAGAAAACAAGCAGAACCAGACGACACAAGGAAATATAGTGGTTCCCCAAACTTGGGTACATCCACTCTTCTACCACCCTAGGTAGGAATCCACTGCAGGATGAGTTGATCAGGTGTCCTGGGCACCAATGAGCTTTTGATAAGGTGCTCAAAAACCAAAGCAGATTTTTTGATCAGGTGTCTTGCCACCAATGAGCTTTTGACAAGGTGCTCAAAAACCAGATTCAAACTTTTGAAGGGAGTTTGAAAAACCCTTTACAGAGTGGGGGTGAGAGAGTGATGGCAGTCTTCTCTTTCTCAAGCAACTGAGAAGACTATGTGTATTGATGTCAAAGCTCCCCCTGAGTTCTTGAGATCTTCAGGAAGAAGAGCTTTGCTGAGGGTGATAGGCCTTCAAAGGTAGATCTCCAGCAATAGATGATTTCAGCAAGCTGAAATGTTGAGTGTCTGGAGTCTTGAAATGATGTTGGCCTTGAACACTTTGAGAGCTGAAGAGATCTGATGATTTTTGAAAACTTGATCTCTTTGATGAGTGTTCTTCAGAATTCTTTTTGACAGAAGATTGAGAGAGTCTCTGTAATCTGTATTGTGTGTCCTCTACTTGTTCTACTCTGTATATCATCTATGTTGATTCAAAAAACATTCTGTCTTTTTATTCTCTGTGCCAGAATAGAATATTACTCTGTCAAAGATAGCCGTTGGCCTGCATTGATTGCATCCTTAATTGCATAATCTCTTCTAGAGGAAAGTCCACAGAATTATTCCTTGAAAAATCCCTTGAAACTTGGTCCAGAAGTAAATGAAAACGGCTATCAAATCTCTGAATTAATTGCATAATAACTCCTGTCTGATTTGAATTTGAATTCTGGAAGTTAACTGAAATCGTCGAACTGAGCTCTGCTATCGTCGATCTGAGCTCAAAGATCGTCGAACTGAGCTCAGAGATAAGGATCCAAAGCAGAGTCAGAATCGTCGAACTGAGCTCACCGATCGTCGAATGGAGTTCGACGATATTCTGAAGTTGAGCTCAGCGATCGTCGAACTGAGTTCGACGATCTGTCGAAGTTGAGCTAGACGATCGTCGACCGGAGTTCGATGAATCGTCGTGCTGAGCTCGACGATCAGACTTAGTCTCCAGACAGAAAAACTTGGTCTTCAGGACAGCTTCCAATCCTAGACTTCTAACCCTTAGACTCAATTCTAATTGACCTATTAAGCTATACAGAAGGTCAAACACAGATTCCTAGAGACATAGTGATCCTGACCCAAATTAGTAATAGGGTGTTCCAACAATCTCCCCCTATTTGGGTTAGGATTACTATTTACAGACTTTGGAAAATCAAATAGCATCATACAATCAGAAAAGCATAAAAACAACAGCAGCTAGACATTGCAGAAACATCACAGATATATATATATGTATATATGGCATCCAGATAGCAGTCAGAAAAACCAAAGATTGTCACCTTACAGAGTTACTTCTTCTCTTTGCCTTTAACCATTTTGATTTCTCTGTTTGGATTTAAGGCTTCCTTGTTGGACCTGGTGTCATCAGCTGCACCCAAGTATGTTTGCTTTGAAGTCCTGGGAACCACAGCAGCAGGATGCAACTCCATATATCTGTCTGCATCAAAGAATTTGCTGGAGGCATATCTTTCTAATTCTTTTTGTCTTTGCTCTGACATGGTAGAAATATTTGAAGTGTCTAGCCCTTGTTCTTTGGCTTTCTTTATCTGGTCTAATGCAGCCAACTCCTTCATCCTAGCAGTCCAAGCAACAGGATTCTTCTCAGGGTCCTCAAATGGTACAGGTGGCTCATACCTGTTGGAAGAATTATCTTGAGGAGGCCTAGCAGACACTGTCTCTCTTAGCTTGTAGGGGAATGGACCAGAAGTAGTGTCAGCTGAAACATGTCCTCCCCTGGAGTATGGGTGCTGCCTGGAATGCCCTTTAGAATAAACCTGAATATCTCTTTGACTTCCCCTGTATCCTCCTCTCCTAGAATAAGAACCCCTAGGCTGGCTTTCCCTTTGGTATGATCTGGCATGCGGTTGATAGGGAGCCTGGCTTCTAGAGGGGGCTTGACTTGCAGAGCTGCCACCTGCACCTGCATCAGGAGGAGGTGGTGGAGGAGGATAAGGGTGCTGGAACTGGGATGAGCCCTTCTCATACTTTCTCTTCTTCTTCATTGCCTTCAGCTGATTTTTGGAATACTGCATCCAATGTTCAGTAATTTGGCAGTTATGCAGAATATAATAGGGAATATCATCATTATCCTTTACTTTTGCAGGAGGAACCCTTTTCATAGCCTTGCTTCTAGCTTTCCTCTTCCTGGCAATAGTGGCAGCAGAGTCATCAGAGTCTGTCTTGAACTCATCAGAGTCAGAACTCTGGGCATCATATATAGCATCTATCTTCTTCATAAGATCTTTCTTCAGTTGAATTGCAGCAGATGAGGCAGAAGCAGAAGGAGCAGCAGCAGGGACAGCAGCAGAGACAGCAGCCAATGCAACAGTAGATACAACAGCAGATACAGAAGGAGAAGCAGAAACAACAACAGTAACTTCAGGAGTGATGGCAGCAGCAACTTCAGTAGCATCAACAAAATCTTCAGCAGGCTCAAAATCAGTGGCCTCTGTCATCAGAAAATCCTTGGATATGGGCTCATCAGAGGCAGTTGGGATTTCATCAGCAGCAAAAACACTTTCAGAAGCAGATTCAGTCTTTTCTTCAACAGCAGCAGCAATTTCTGAGAGCACAAAAGAAGATATAATGCTGGGGTCACAGCCAGAGAAAGGCACCAGAGCCTTGGACAAATCTTCTGGGGGCTGGACAGCATTAGGCTCTGGGAGATAGCTGAAGTATGCAGTATCAAAGGCAGAAAGCAAAGACAGTAGGTCTATTGCCAAGACTGCAGTAGGATCCACAGTAACAGAAACAACAGCAATAGCAACAGCAGTATCATGAACAGCAGGAGCAGAAGCAGCAGCAACAGCAGCATGAAGGCTTGCTTCATATGGCATCTCCCCCTGCCTGGATGCAGATACATCTGTATCAAGGCACACTGCTGGAGGTGCTACCTGAGGAAGGAGGGAGGAAAGCCTGGCAGAGAGAGTTGCCACTGACTGTTGTAGAGGAGCTAAGGAGGCCTCCATGAGAAGAGAGAGCCTGGGGGCAAGTAGCTCATACAACTGGTTAACTAAGGCTGGGAGATCTACATGCTCAATGGCAGGAGCAGAGGTAGATGGAATAGGGATGGCTGAGGATGCTGGAGGTGGAGGGCTGGAGAGTGGAGGGATGGATGGCTGAGGTGTGGGGATGGTGGAGATAGAGGACAAGGGGATGGATATGGATGGAGTGAATGTTGGTTGGTCAATGATGTGGTGGAGGAGATCTTGGAATGAGGTTGAGGAGGAGGGTAATTCTGGAGGAGATGAGGGGGAATCATCCATGTAGGAGTCATCCAGAAGGGTGAGTGATGGTATGGATGGTGAAGAAGTGACATCTGGTGGTGGATATGAGAACAATGGGTGGAATTGGTCTACTGGAGGTGATGAAATGGTTGCTGGAGATGGAATTGATGTTGGGGAAGGGCTAGAGATGGTAATGGTGGATGGAGCTGGAGTGGTGGATGTTAGAGGTAAGGTTGGACTTGGAGGAGGAGGAGAGGCAGCAACAGCAGTAGCCAGGTCTTCTGCAGGAGCAGAGACCTGTGGGAGAGTGACTCTGTGAGTCCTGGTGCCTAAAGGAGCACTAGATGATGGCCTGCTTGGCTTGCTGATTTGCCTGTCCCACTTGCCAAAGAGGGCACAGGTGAGTCTCTTGGAGGCATTTATGTGCACTCCAGAGGAGACCAGCAAGGTAGGGCACTTGTTCTGCAGGAAGACTCCAAGAATCCTTCCAAAATTTACAAAGCTTTTATTTATTTTCTTCTTTATTAGGTCAAAGAAGAACTCTCCCCAGTTCAGACTTTTCTTATCTACCAGAGCTCCCATGAGGCAGAGCTGATGTCTGGAGATAGTGTCATATGCAGAGTGCTTTGCCAACAGCACTTTTCCTACAACATCTGCTAGGAACCTGTACTCAACAGACAAGTTCCTTTTGAATAACTTGCTAGGGTTTCCCTCAGGATGACCCATCCTGGCAAGTATGTCAGAAAACTCTTCTCCAGATAATTCAGCAGTATCATTTCCAGTTCTCAATCCAAAAACCTCTGTTAAAACTGTGGGGGTCAGAGGTACCTGAGTTCCAGCAATGGAGCCAACTATAGTGTTGTTGTCTAGATTGTGAGCAGTATAGACCCATTCCTTTATTTCATCTAAAGCAAGCTTGATTCTAGTGGTCATGAGGGCAGACAAGTTCTGATCCTTGAATAAATTCAGAATGTCTTGGAAAACTTGATCAGTAGTGTTGAACGATTCCAGATCAATGTCGAAGCTTGCATCAAACTTCATGGCGGCTAGAACAGCAACTGATACGGCCATTGTACCTGCAAAAACTTAACAAACAAAACGAACAAGCGTAGAACTGTTTGGAGGGAAGAAGATTCTTGCAGAGAAATTGAAAGTGCAAGAGAGAACGACGGCGAAAAATGAGTTTTATATTAGGGTTCGACGCAGAATTGGAAAGATCGTTGAACTCAGTTCGATGATCGAGGCTTCTAAAGGAATCTGAAGAGACTCCAACATCGTCGATCTCCGTTCGACGATCTGGAAAGGCGTCGAGCTTCGTTCGACGATCGTTCAGGGAACAAAATTGTTGAGCGTCGTTCGACGATCGTTGACCGAAGGAGATAGTTCATACTATCTGAGAGGCGCTGAACTCAGTTCGACGATTCTGTAAATCGTCGATCTCCGTTCGACGATCTTTGGGGAAATCGTCGAGCGCAGTTCAGAGATCAGAAAATTCTAGACACTAAGAGAAATCAGAATTTTTGCCTAGTCCTGGTCAATTTTTAGCTTTCAAAATCTTGGATATTATTTAAGACTTCCTCCATCTAACATTCCTAACTGATTTAGGAAGAAGGTATGTTTCTTTTCATCCAAAGGCTTGGTGAAAATATCTCTCCTTTGTAAATCAGTTGGGATATATTGTAATTCAATTTTATTCTTTTCAACATTGTCCCTTAAGAAGTGATGCCTAATCTCTATGTGTTTTGTCCTACTATGGAGGACTGGATTTTGAGCTATGGAAATAGCACTTGTATTGTCACAAAAGATTTTACACTTCTCTAAGTTGTAGCCATAGTCTAGGAGTTGGTTTTGAATCCACAGTATTTGTGAACAACAACTGCCTGCAGCCATATATTCAGCTTCAACAGTTGAAGTTAACACAGATGTTTGTTTCTTGCAAAACCAAGAGACAAGTCTATCACCAAGGAACTGACAAGTTCCACTGGTGCTCTTCCTGTCAATTCTGCATCCAGCATAATCAGCATCAGAGAATCCAGTTAACTCAAATGCTGAATCTTTTGGATACTAGAGACCTATATTTGGACAACTTTTAACATACCTAAGAATCCTCTTTACTAAAGTGAGGTGTGACTCTCTAGGGCTTACTTGGAACCTAGCACATATACATGTAGCAAACATTATATCTGGTCTACTAGCTGTAAGATACAGTAAAGAGCCAATCATTGCTCTATATGTTGTCTGATCAACAGGTTTCCCATGTTCATCAGCATCCAATACAGCATTGGTAGGCATGAGTGTTTTCATACAAGATGCCTCAGATATACCAAATTTCTTAACCAGTTCATTAGCATATTTGGTTTGAGAAATAAAGATGCCTTCAGCATGTTGCTTGACTTGTAATCCTAGAAAGAAGGATAGCTCACACATGCTACTCATCTTAAATTTAGAATGCATCAGGTTAGAAAACCTTCTGCACAACTTTGAGTCAGTAGAACCAAAAATGATATCGTCTACATAAATTTGTACTAGTAGGGTATGGGACTTATGAGTTCTAATAAAAAGAGTTTGGTCTACTCTACCCCTTATAAAACTATTTTCCAAGAGAAAGCATGCTAAGGTCTCATACCATGCTCTAGGAGCTTGCTTGAGACCATATAATGCTTTATTTAGTCTAAAAACATAATCAGGATAAGTTGGAGAGATAAAACATGGAGGTTGTCTGACATAGACTTCCTCTTTGATGTCTCCATTTAAGAAGGCACTCTTGACATCCATCTGATAAACCTTGAAGCCTTTGTGAGCTGCATAAGCTAGAAATATTCTGATGGCTTCCAATCTTGCAACAGGTGCAAAAGTCTGGTCGTAGTCAATTCCTTCTTCTTGAGAATATCCCTGGGCAACTAGCCTTGCTTTGTTCCTTATAATTACTCCTTGATCATCCAGTTTATTTCTGAATACCCACTTTGTTCCAATAATGGAATGATCCTTAGGCTTTGGCACTAGTTCCCATACTTTGTTTCTCTCAAATTGATGCAACTCCTCTTGCATTGCAATGATCCAGTGTGGATCTTGCTCTGCATCTTGAATGGACTGAGGTTCAATTTGAGATAGGAAGCAGGTGTGCAATAGGTTTTGATTGACCTGATTTCTGGTTTGCACACCAGCTGAGATTTCTCCAATTATTTGGGAAATTGGATGGTCTCTTGATGTTACTAAATCAACAGGGGGTGTTGATTGTTCACCAACTTGTGTTGTTGTTTCCTCTTGTGGTACAAAAACTGGCTCTTCAGGTTGTGCTTCAAAGTGTTGAGCATTCCCTTCATCTTCACTGCTTTCATCCTCTTGAGTAACCTGTAGCTTGTTCATATCTTCAACTAGAGAGTGTTCCTGCAAAGGTTCTATGGTAGAAGAAATCTTCTCCTTGAAAGACATGTTAGTTTCATCAAAAGAAACATGAACAGATTCCTCAATTTTCAAAGATGATTTATTATAGACCCTATAGGCCTTGCTGATCATGGAGTATCCCAGAAACACTCCTTCAACAGCTTTGGCTTGAAATTTTGCTAAGTATTTCTTGTCATTATTGTGAATATAGCAAATGCAACCAAAAATTCTGAAATAGTCAACTTTAGGTTTCTTCCCTTTGAGTAATTCATAGGGAGTCTTTCCCTTCAGTTTATGTATCAGACTTCTGTTCAGCACATAGTTGGAGGTGTTCACTGCCTCTGCCCAAAAGGATAGAGGTAGATGAGCATCTGACAACAATGTAGTGGCAGATTCAATAAGGGTTCTATTTTTCCTTTCAGCTACCCCATTTTGTTGAGGAGTTCTAGGAGCTGAGAAAGTATGTCTGATCCCTTCACTCTGACAGAACTCTTGCATAAGAAGAGAATCAAACTCTGTCCCATGATCACTTCTGATCAGGGCAATGTGAGTATTGAACTCAGTCTGTATACATTTGAGAAACTCTGTCAGACACTTAAAGTTATCAGACTTCTTCCTTAGAAAGAACACCCAAGTGAATCTAGAGAAGTCATCTACAATTACTAAAGTGTAGGATTTCCCTCCTAGGCTTTGTACTGTGATGGGTCCAAATAGATCCATGTGTAACAGATACAATATCCTAGGTGAATCACTCTTATTAAGTGACTTAAAACTGTTTTTAGTTTGCTTGCCTAATTGACAAGCCTTGCAGAGTCCTTCCTTCTTGTAGGGGCCAGAAGGTAGTCCTCTAACAAGGTTGTCCTTGGATAGCCTAGCAATAGTTCTAAGGTTTAGGTGTCCTAATCTCTTATGTCATAACACATTTGGTCTACAGACTGAGTTAAACAGGCAAATATCTATATCAGTTGAAAGAAAATCTACTAAGTAGATGTTACCTTTCCTTATACCTGTCAACACAGTTGTGTTGTCCTCTGACTTGATTTTGCATAAGGTTTTGCTGAAGGTCACCTGGTAGCCTTCATCACATAGCTGACTGATGCTGATTAGGTTGTGCTTCAGTCCTTCCACATATGCTACCTTCTTGAAGGTTACTGAACCAGTCTGGACTGCACCATATCCTTTAGTTTGTCCAAAGTTGGAATCACCAAAGATAACTTTGGGTCCAAGCTTGGCTCTGAAGGATGTGAGGTTGTCCTTATTCCCTGTCATGTGCTTAGAGCACCCACTATCCAAATACCATTGCTGGTTAGATGTTGGATAGGTCTTCACCTGCACATAAAACAATTCACTTGTTTTTGACCCATTTTACCTTGGGCCTAGGTTGATAACCTTTAAATTCAGAAATGAAAGACATCCCTGGCTGACTCTTATATCCTTCAGGATGATATCTCCTTGGAGGTATAATCCATTCAGTATAAGGGTTGAAGGTTTGGGATGAAGAACCCTTAGGATTCAATTTTGACTTGCCTTTGAAAAAGTTTCCAGAGTTCTGACCTCTGTTCGACGATCTTGGAGCTACGTTCGACGATCGTGGGTCAGATCGTCGAGCTCCGTTCGACGGTCGACTATGGCTGAGGTCAGGTATATGAGATCGTCGACCTGCGTTCGACGACTTTGGCTGAGATCGTCGACCTGCGTTCGATGATTTTTCCTGAGATCGTCGAGCTGCGTTCGGCGATCGTCGATCTTCATTCGGCGATCGTCGATCTCCGTTCGACGATTTTTGTTGGGACTTAGTTTTCTGAGGCAGATCAGAATTTTTCCTAGCAACCTCTACAACTCCCTTTCCCTTGCTAGAAATAAACTTGATGGGAGTTGTTAGGACTATAGGTTGGCTGGATGAAGCACCCAAGCCCAGTGTACTGTTGAATCTAGAGTTCACTGTGCTTGTGATGTCCATCAGCTTGATGCTTCTCCCATTAAGGGATTCTTCAAGCTTCTTGGCCTCAGAGAGCTCACTTTTCAGTGTAGCTATCTGTTCCCTATAGTTCTCCAACTCCTGAGAGAGTTTGAGGTTTTCTGACTTTAAAACATTTTGTTCAGATAATTGATTTCTGAGAGAGATAATCTCTTTCTCAGACTTTAGCAGGTCTAAACACAGTGTTTTAAATTCAAATTTAAAATCTTCTGAAGTAAAATCAAAAGACCTAATTACCTGGTCTTCTTCAGGTTGAGTTTCTGAGTCTGACTCTGACTCTTCTTCCTCTGAATTGTGCTGTGAGGCATTGATTGCCATCATGCAGAACTCCTTTTCTTCTGCATCATCCTCATCATCACTGGAGCTGGATGAGGCTTCTGACTCCTCTTCAGTCTCACTCCAGGATTCAGCAACAAACCCTTTTCTTGTATGCTTATTCCTTCTTGAAGAAGGTTTGCCACTTCCATTCCTTTTGGGGTCCTTCTCCTTTCTTCTTTCTTTTCTGTCCCTTCTGTCCTTGTTCTTGTTCTCTGGACAGTCAGGAACTATGTGCCCTGGTTTCCTGCAACCAAAGCAGATAATGTCTTTGTTATTGCCAATGGACTTGTCATACCTTGGCTTATCCTGCTCCTTGTATGATCTTCTTCTGAAGTCCTTTCTGGCCATCTTATAGAATCTTTTGGCCAACAAGCTGAGAAGTTCATCATTGCCTGTAGCTTTTTCTTCAGGCAGATCCTCAGTTGCCTTGAAGGCTATGGTTTTCTCTTTCCTTGTGGCTGGTGAAGCAGCCTTCTGTTCTTCCTCTCTATTCTTGATGAGTAGCTCATAAGACTTGAGCTTACCCAACAAGGCTTCAGTGGTGATCTCATTTAGACTTCTGGCATCTTTAATTGGTCAGATTCTTGAATCCCAAGTGCTGGGGAAGCACATTAGGATCTTGTCATTAAGTTCTGTCAGAGAGATCTCTTTGTCTAATGTCCTCAGTTCACTGACAATTAGACTCAGCCTGTTATACATGTCTCCCACTGACTCAGTCTCTCCCTTCTTGAAGTTCTCATATTGGGAGATGAGATGGGATCTTCTGTCCTTTCTCTCGTCAGCTGAGCCTGAGACTATTTCTGAGAGTCTATCCCAGATTTCCTTGGCTGAATTACATTCAGCTACCTTTTGAAAAATGTCATCTGACATTGTCTGGGCTAGGATGTTCATAGCCTTGGCATCAGCTACTTTCCACTTTTTGATGTCAGCATCTGTTCCTGATGGAGGTGGAACAGCATTTGTACTTGTACTTTCTGGGGGTCTTGGACACACTGTCAAAACAGAGTTAAATATATCTTCGTCAATAGAATTCATGTAGAGTCTAATCCTTGCTTTCCAAAGTGCAAACTTTGACAGATTGCACACTGGAGGTCTGGTGCTAGCATAATCTTTGTTTTGGGCCATGATTTGCAAACAAAATCTAATAATGAAATACAAAAGAAAACAGATCTAGTTTGGGATCTTTGGGTTCAGGTGTTAGCCTGTATAACCAATCAGGTATGGTATATTTAACCAACCTCCCTCTGATACCAATTGAAAGGGCAACTAGATCTGATATACTCTAGAGGGGGGTGAATAGAGTATATGGTGTTTTAAAACTTTTGAAAAACTTTTACAACAATTGTTGTAATATGTGTGAGCAGGGAAGCAAATATAAATCTAATCACAGAACTAAGCTATGCAAAAGCTAAGCACAGACAAATCAAGGCCATAAACAAAAAAGAAAACAAGCAGAACCAGACGACACAAGGAAATATAGTGGTTCCCCAAACTTGGGTACATCCACTCTTCTACCACCCTAGGTAGGAATCCACTGCAGGATGAGTTGATCAGGTGTCCTGGGCACCAATGAGCTTTTGATAAGGTGCTCAAAAACCAAAGCAGATTTTTTGATCAGGTGTCTTGCCACCAATGAGCTTTTGACAAGGTGCTCAAAAACCAGATTCAAACTTTTGAAGGGAGTTTGAAAAACCCTTTACAGAGTGGGGGTGAGAGAGTGATGGTAGTCTTCTCTTTCTCAAGCAACTGAGAAGACTATGTGGATTGATGTCAAAGCTCCCCCTGAGTCCTTGAGATCTTCAGGAAGAAGAGCTTTGCTGAGGGTGATAGGCCTTCAAAGGTAGATCTCCAGCAATAGATGATTTCAGCAAGCTGAAATGTTGAGTGTTTGGAGTCTTGAAATGATGTTGGCCTTGAACACTTTGAGAGCTGAAGAGATCTGATGATTTTTGAAAACTTGATCTCTTTGATGAGTGTTCTTCAGAATTCTTTTTGACAGAAGATTGAGAGAGTCTCTGTAATCTGTATTGTGTGTCCTCTACTTGTTCTACTCTGTATATCATCTATGTTGATTCAAAAAACATTCTGTCTTTTTATTCTCTGTGCCAGAATAGAATATTACTCTGTCAAAGATAGCCGTTGGCCTGCATTGATTGCATCCTTAATTGCATAATCTCTTCTAGAGAAAAGTCCACAGAATTATTCCTTGAAAAATCCCTTGAAACTTGGTCCAGAAGTAAATGAAAACGGCTAGCAAATCTCTGAATTAATTGCATAATAACTCCTGTCTGATTTGAATTTGAATTCTGGAAGTTAACTGAAATCATCGAACTGAGCTCTGCTATCGTCGATCTGAGCTCAAAGATCGTCGAACTGAGCTCAGAGATAAGGATCCAAAGCAGAGTCAGAATCGTCGAACTGAGCTCACCGATCGTCGAATGGAGTTCGACAATATTCTGAAGTTGAGCTCAGCGATCATCGAACTGAGTTCGACGATCTGTCGAAGTTGAGCTAGACGATCGTCGACCGGAGTTCGACGAATCGTCGTGCTGAGCTCGACGATCAGACTTAGTCTCCAGACAGAAAAACTTGGTCTTCAGGGCAGCTTCCAATCCTAGACTTCTAACCCTTAGACTCAATTCTAATTGACCTATTAAGCTATACAGAAGGTTAAACACAGATTCCTAGAGACATAGTGATCCTGAACCAAAGTAGTAATAGGGTGTTCCAACAAGGCTACTTGAGCTTGGTATGGGAAGATTGCAGAATACCTCCAATTCTGTGGCTATCTTGCTTCAAATTCAGACTCGAGCTTGTTCATCAAGAAGAAGTGGGAGTTTTTGTTCTTGGTGTTGTTGTACGTGGATGACATGATCATCACAGTTACTCCGAGGGGGAGTTAGCTAGGCTAAGGGCAGAGCTAGCTATAAAATTCGAGATGAAGGACTTGTGTGAGCTTGTAAGACCCCATTTTTTTGTTTTTCAACCACGGGGTCCTATGCCCAGAATCGCCTTAAAGGAGGGGTTAAACCTGATTTACTCTAGGGGGTGAATAGAATAATTAAAAATTTTGGCTGTTTTAAGTTTTTATATCAGAGTGAAAATAAGTGATACCAATAATATATAAAGAAAAGAACAGCAGCCTAAGATATTCTATCTATCACAACCACAGTAAGAACAAAAGAGAAAATGAGCAACCAGACGACACAAGAATTTTATAGTAGTTCCCCAACCTGGGTACATCCACTCTTCCATCACCCTGCTAGGAATCCACTACAGGTTTTGATCAGGTAAATGTCACCTTTGAGCTTTCAATCAGGTACTCAAAAACCAACTCAAGTCTTTTGATCGGGAGACTTGCAACCAAGGAATAACTTTTGAAGGGAGTTAAAGAACCCTTTATACAGAGAGGGGGTGAGAGATTTATGGTGTCTTCTCTTTCTCAAAACAACTGAGACTACTAGTGGATCTGGATGTTGTCAAAACTCCCCCTGAGATATTGAATTGTTCAGGAAGATTAGAGTTTTACTTCAGGGTGTAGGTCTTCAGCCTGTTCTGTCAATGTTCAGGAATCTAGTAGACTGATGTAGAATGGTTGTCTTTGAGGATTCAAGACTTCTGAAGAAGACTCTTGAATTATGATTAATGTTCTTATTCAAATACCAGGACAGAAAATGTTTCAGCACACAGAATAATGCTTCAGAATAATCAGGATCTGTGTTTTGTGCTCTAAATGTTCTTCTCTGTTATTCTCTGCGTTCTATGTTCTATCTTCTGTCTTCTTTTTTGACTAAAGAAAGGAATCTCTTTTTATCTTTTTCAGTCAATCTCTCCTTTGAATTTTTGAATTCTAGCATTAATTGTTGATTGCCTAGAGAGAATGAAATACAACTGGAATGTCTATCATAAATGAATTTCCCCAACTGTCCCTAATAAAACAAACAAATAATTATCCTGATGAAGAGCATAATAAATGCTGCCACTAACGACTATATTCAGAGAATATATGCATTAATTACTCAGGACAATACTGCTAAATAATATGGAATAAGGACAGAAATTAAGGAAAATACTAAGTCTGAAAATGCATAAAAATCGTCGACTAGAGGACAGATTTCGTCGACCTGAGAATATGGTTCGTCGACCTGAGAATTCCAGTTCGTCGACCTGAGCTCTGCGAACTGCGTACTGAGAATGACTTGCCAAATCTGTAGTCTGAGTTCGTCGAGCTGAGATTCTAACTTTGTCGACCTGAGTTCAGAGAAAATATTCTGGACATATTGTGTTGAAGTTGAGCTTCCAGAATTTCGTCGACCTGAGTTCGAATATCGTCAAGCTCAGCTCAGAGAATAATCTCTGAGTTCGTCGAGCTGAGTTCGACGAACGTCGAACTAACTTTCTGAACTGATTTTCTTCTAAGTCTTGAGTCTTTTTAGGTCTTCTGTTGGCTGGTCCATCAGCGTTGAATCTAAGGACTTAATCTAAACTCGAAGACACAAAGTCATGACCCTGGCTATACAAGGTGGGTCAAACATCCTAATTAGTGAACCTAGCCCAAATCCAATTAGGGATCCAACAATCTCCCCCTATTTGGGTGAGGTAACTAATACAAATAAAAACATTCACAAAGCAGAAAAGATATATCTGGCAGAAAAATTAAAACATTCAGCAGATATTTACAAAGTAGTTTTGTGAAATAACAATAAGAGTTCAGAAAATATAAAAAATCAAGCAGAATGTTCAATTCTTTTTCTTCAATTTTTTCTTTTCCTAGTTTCCTTTATCAGAACTTCCAGAAGGCTGTCTGAATATGATTTCTCTGTTTGGGTTGACAGCTTCTCCCTTTCACATTGTCATATTAGCAGCACCAATTATATTGAGAGAAGTGGCTCTAGGTACTACAGCCTCTGGATGTAATTGCATATAATCATCTACATTAAAGAACTTATTTGCGTTTGCATACATGTTTAATTCCTCTTTTCTGTATTTAGACATAGTAGAATATTGTGAGGGATGTTTTCCTTCAGTTTTAGCCTTATTTATCATTGATAAGCCAACCAGTTCCTGGAACCTGGCCATTCTAGCAGTGGTTACTGTTTCAGGATACTCAAATGGAACAGGAGGAGATTCAGGCCTCTTTGGACTATCAGCTTTTTGATGTTCAGTAGCTTGTTGTTGATGTTGCTGAGGTTGTTGATGTTGTCTGCTTGAGGAGTGCCTCTGCTGGCTGCTTCCAGAATGTGGAGAGGATCTATCTTGTTGTCTATGATAAGTTTGAGCGTATTGGATAGACCTCTGAGAAGAGGTGCCTGAAGCACCAACACCAGGTGGAGGAGGAGGAGGTGGATCTTTCCTGTATCTTTGAGAAGGTGGAGGAGGAGAGTATCTCCTGCTTTTCTTCTTGGCTTTCTGCTCATTCTTTGACAGCCACATCCAAGCTGGCATACCCTTGTAAGGAGTGATATTTTACATAATATAATATGGGGTATCATGAGTGGGATTAAGTTTTGGTGCAGTATGAGGAACAGCCTTTCTTTTCTTAGAAACTTTCTTCTTAGTTTTTGGTTCATCATCAGAATCATCTTCCTCATCTTCATCATCAGAGGATTCCTGAGGATTATCATATAAGACATTAACTTCCTTTAGAGCTTCTGCAGATATCAGCAACTTTTCAGCCTGAGGAGGAGCTGGAGGTAGAATAACTTATTCAGTAGCTTTTTCAGCAACTAATACATTCTCTTGTTCTATATCTGCCATCATGATCTCATCCAGATCTGGCATGGGACTGTCATCCATCTTGAATGTTGGAGGAGAGATGGCATTCAGAGGGGATGATATAATGAAAGAATCTGCTCTTGGTGGAGATGGAACAACTGGAGCCTCTATACTTGCAAAACTGGCCTTGAGTTGCATGGCAACTTCGGGGCTTATTGGAGAAGTGTAAGAAACTATAGCCATAGAAGTCTTTAGGCTGTTTTCTGGAAGAAAGTTCAAATGAATTATATCAAAAGTATTTAACAAACTCAAAATATTTACTGTGCGATTGATAATATAATCACTAACAGTGTTTATTCCAGCTATAGCTGTCTCATCTATATCTATATCAGAATCAATGAAATCAATTAAATCAGCAGGGATAACTATATCTGTTGCTGCTTCTGCTGTAGTTTTTGTTGTTGCTTCTGCTGGAGCTGGAGCTACTTCTTCAAGGAGTATCTCCCCCTGCCTAGTTTTAGTAGGCACTGGAGCCAGGCCCCTGAATGAAGAAGGAGGGACAGAGAAGGCAGAGAGTTGGGCAGCAAGGGATGAGATGGAAGTAGCAAGAGGGGAAATAGTCTTTGTTATCAGGTTTTTGATGAGTGGAGTGAGAATTGCCAGAAGAGGTGGAATGGAAGGGGGGTCCAATTGCATGAACTCAGAAGTTGTCTGAGTGGATACAGAAGGATGGATGGGAGATGATGGTGGAGGATAAGGAAGAGAAGCTGGCATTGGCTCATCTTCAAGTGATGGCGTATGAAGGGGGAATGACAGTAGGTCAAAAGAAGGTAGTGATAGAAGATTGGAAAGGGGGATGTTAGCTAGATGTTGCGGTAGAGGAGATGAGGGTGGTGTACCATATTTTGATGGAGTTGGTGTACCATGTTATGATGGAGTTGGTGTATCATATTGTGATGGAGTACGTATTGGAGAGTGAATATGGGTTTGTGGATGATACACTGGAGATGATGGAGGTGTTGAAGTATGGACTGTGGTATGAACTGGTGAAGAGAGATGAATTGGGGAAGCTGGAGGTGGTGGAGGTTGAGGTGTAACATTTTTAGCAGGATGGGGAGTGGCTGGAGCAGCCCTTGTACTCTCAGAAGGTCTGGAGGAAGACGAGGGAGCCTTCGATGGCTTGGTGATATTTCTCTCCCACCAGCCAAAGAGAGCACAAGTAATCCTCTTGGAGGCATTAATGAATATGGTCGGTGTGACCAGGGATTCAGCAGTCTTGGCTTGAAGGAAGATTCCCAGAATCCTTCCAAAGCACACTTCTTTCTTGGTGTTCTTCTTTCTAATCATCTCAAAAGTTATTCTAGCCCAGTTCACAGGCTTCTTGTTTACAACAGCACACATCATAAGGAATTGATGCCTAGTGATGTAGTCATGGGCTGTATGCTTGCCCAGCAGTAACTTTCCGACAACATCTGCTAGAAACTTGTAGTCAACAGATAGATGTTTCTTCAGCAGTTTATTGGGTGTCTCTAGAATAACCCATTTTAATCAACATTTCATCAAATTCAGCACTATTAATCTCTAATTCTTCTTCACCATTAACTAATCCGAAAATGTCTATTAAGACGGCGGGTGTAAGGGATATCGCATTACCCGATATGGTGCATGTCATGGTATCATCATCTGGGGAGGAGGAGGTGTAAACCCATTCTCTTATTTCAGTCCCAGCTATATTCATCCTTGTGGTCATCAGATTCTTTAGCTGTTAATCTTCAAATAATTTCAGAATCTCCAGGAAGATTGGGTCAGAATATTGGAAGGACTCGAAGTCGATATCACAACCCATATCAAATTTCATTGCTCCAAGAACGCCTGCCGGAATCTCCATGAGTTCGCCTGCAACAAAAACAAAGAGATCAAGTTCAAGAGAACTGAAAGCGTGGGATGGAGGTCGAAGAAAACCTAGATATAAGATTTTTCAGAATATGAATCGACAAACTCCGTTCTACGAAAAGTAAAAAATTGTTCGATCTGAGGTCGACGAAATATTTTATAGTCAAAATAATTCGTCGATCTCAGTCAAAAGATGTGAAAATATTTCGTCGAGCTCCGTTCGATGAAAGTTTCGCGAAACAAATTCGTCGATCTCCGGTCGATGAAAATAACTTCACTCATAGAGAATTTGTCGATCTCCGTTCGACGAAGTTCTCTTGAACTTTTCTCTGTTCGTCGATCTCCGTTCGACGAACTTTGAAAAATTCGTCGACCATAGACATAAATCAAATTAAAGCTTCTACATTTATCATATCAAGCTGATTTATGAAGAACAGATGATTCTTCTCATCCAAAGGCTTGGTGAAGATATCTGCTCTTTGTAAATTAGTGTAGATACAAACAAGATTAATTCTGTTTTTGTCTACACACTCTCTAATGAAATGGTGTCTAATGTCTATATGCTTAGTCCTACTGTGATGGACTAGATTTTGTGCTATGAATATAACACTTGTGTTGTCACATAATAGAGTGGAATTATTTAAGTTGAACTCATAGTCCAGGAGTTGGTTCTGAATCCACAGCATCTAGGAACAGCAACTGTCAGTTGCTATATATTCTGCTTCAGGAGTTGATGTAGACACAGATGACTGTTTCTTGCAAAACCAGGAGACTAATCTAGCACCAAGGAATTGGTATATTCCAGAAATACTTTTCCCGTCTACTCTGCATCTAGCAAAATCAGCATCTGAGTATCTAGTTAACTCAAACTCTGACTCAGTAGGATACCAAAGTCCTATACTAGGACAACTCTTCATATATCTCAAAATTCTTTTTAAGAAAACTAGATGAGATTCTTTAGTGATCACTTGGAACCTAGCACAAAACATGTAGCAAACATTATGTCCGGTCTGATTGTTGTAAGATATAGTAGGGACCCAATAATGCCCCTATATAACTCCTGATCAACAGGTTTCTCATATTCATCAGAATCTATTACAACATTAGTGG
This sequence comes from Platanthera guangdongensis, assembly GCA_039583875.1. NCBI lineage: Eukaryota > Viridiplantae > Streptophyta > Magnoliopsida > Asparagales > Orchidaceae > Platanthera > Platanthera guangdongensis. Next base: position 30,462,420 of record CM077156.1, read on the forward strand.
CTATGAGTGATTTCTTTGCTGAGCCATCAGCCATCCCAAACTTTTTGATAAGCTCTTCAGCATACTTAGCCTGGGATATAAAGATGACATCAAGTAGCTGCTTCACTTGAAGACCAAGGAAGTATGAGAGCTCACCCATGTTACTCATTTCAAACTTTGAATGCATGAGGTCAGAAAATCTCTTGTATAGTTTAGAATCTGTAGACCCAAATATAATATCATCTACATAAATTTGGACTAATAAAATTTGATTCTTATGGTGGCTAGTGAATAATGTCCTATCTACAATACCTCTAGAAAATTTATGCTCTATCAGGAAGCTAGCTAAGGTCTTATACTAAGCTCTTGGAAATTTCTTTAAATCATAGAGAGCTTTATGCAATCTAAAGATATATGAGGAATGAGTTGGAGAGATGAAATCTGGAGGTTATTCAACATAAACCACTTTTTTGAGTTCTCCATTCAGAAAGGCACTCTTGACATTCATTTGAAAAACTTTGAATTTATTATAGGCAGCATAAGCAAGGAAAACCCTGATAGATCCCAGCCTTGCAACAGGTGCAAAAGTCTAGTCATAGTCAATTTCTTCTTCTTGCATATAATCTTGAGCTACAAGTCTTGCTTTATTCCTTATGATGACTCCTTGGGCATACACCTTGTTTCTATATACCCACTTAGTTCCAATGACTGGGTAGTCTTTGAGTCTTGGAACTAAGTCCCAAACTCTGCATCTCTCAAATTGATTGAGCTCCTCTTGTATTGCAATAATCCAGTGCAGATCTTGCTCTGCATCTTTGATGGACTGAGGCTAAATTTGAGATATGAAACAGGCATGCATCAAATCTTGCTTGAATTGATGCCTTTTCTGCACACCACCTGACATGTCTCCAATCACTTGAGATATGGGGTTATCTCTAAGTGTAACAAAGTCGGTGGGTGGAGTTGGTTGTTCAACAGCCTGGGGAATAAATTCCTCTTGTGGAATTAAGTTAGTTGTTGCTGGTTCATCACTGATTACATTATCTTCTTCTTCACTTTCTTCAGCACCTTGTGGAGAAGGATGGTTACCTGCCTCCTTGGTGAGGGTCAGGTCATTAAGCTTCTCACACAAATTATGTTCCTGCAAAGATTCATTGGTAGAAGAAATCTTCTCCTTGAAAAACATGTTAATCTCATCAAAGGAAACATGGATAGACTCCTCAATTTTTAAGATTGATTTGTTATACACCCTATAAGCTTTGCTTACTTTGGAATATCCAAAAAAAATTCTCATTTCAAACTTGGCTTCAAACGTTTTAATATGTTTCTTATTGTTGTTGTGTACATAACATAAATATCCAAAAAATTTAAAGTAGTCTACTTTAGGTTTCTTCCCTTTCAGTAGCTCATAAGAAGTCTTATTCTTAAGTTTGTGTATAATACTTCTATCCATCACATAATTTGTTATGCTTACAACCTCTGCCGAAAAGGATAGGGGCAAATAAGCATCTGCAAGTAATGTGCATGCAGATTCAATTAGTATTCTATTTTTCCTTTCAACAACCTCATTTTGTTGAGGTGTTCTAGGAGCTTAGAAGCAATGTCTGATACCTTCATTCCTACAAAACCCTTGTATAAGAAGAGACTCAAACATAGTATCATGATCAATTCTGATCAATGCAACTGGAGTAGAGTACTCAATTTATATGTTCTTGAGAAAATCTATAAGAACCTTAAAGTTATCAGACTTAGATCTCAGAAAGAAAACCTAAGTGAATCTAGAGAAGTCATCTACAATCACTAAATTATAAGATTTTTGCCCTAGGCTTTGTACTGCTATAGGGCAAAAAAGGTCCATATGTGTAAGACCCCCCTCACGGAACACAAGACACGGCCGATGGGAGTCTTATGCCCAGAACAGCGGCCTTGCGGTAGCGTCAGAAGACAGACTAACATGTACCACAAGATGTCTATTCTGCCGGCTAGTCTCAAATATCATACTACCAACCCATCAATAAAAGAATAAACACATAAGTCATGATTCACATTAAGTAAAAAGTCCAAACAAAACAGGAAGCTACACAAAGGCTACTTAAAATTTCAGAGTATATAAAACAAACTTTGCCCAAAGGGGCTACATCATGAGTCTCTCAAAACTCACATCAGTCACCGACGACAACGACGATACCATCTCATCAGGCTCTGTCATCCTGGCATGGCTGCGCTCCTACAAAACCTGATACTCTATCTGCGAGGTTTCCTCCTAAAAAGGAAGACGTAGCAACTGTTAGTCAAAAAAACTAAGTGGCTATCACATCCGCTCCACCGGCGACTCCTCAGCACCGAGCAGAAAAAGGAACAAGGGTACAATATATTTATATAAGCAATAGTACAAGCAGGTGGAGTAAGTATACTTGTCATGAGTACAAATAGAAGTAATGTATAACAATATTATCAGCATTCTATTCTAGCAATTCTACTCAAGCTATATCAATCCATCTAAGCATATAGATCTACAACAGGAAAGTAACTTAATTTATAAAAATGTTCATATAAACTTATAAGTTAAGGATCGGCTTAACAGTAAAGTAACTCATCGTATAGGAGTGTCCATACAAACTTATACGATGAGGATCTTGTGTATGTAATGTATGTAATGATATGAATGCAACGCAATGACTCACTCATGATCATGCACATGCAACTGCAATGTCGACAAAGACTTGTAGTTCCCCCTTTTCGAGCAGGTAGCTAACCTCTATAGCATCATCTGTCGTGGTCAGGCGGTGATAGTGGAGCAGGCTTCTCCACTACTAGGCGGGCATCTACACTACTAAGCCTAGACCTCCGTACGCCTCAACGCTAAGAACACAACAACGGAGCTCCCATGCGTACTACAGCCTAGCGGAAGTCTCGGGTAGATGTGCACAGAGAACCAAGCCTCGAACTGGCCTATGTTGTGACCCGGAAGGAGCCTCGAAAAAAGCACGAGGACTAAGCCCAACCGTTCACTTGGCACGGAAGGAGCCCCGGGAAATGAGCACCGAGGATCAAGCCCAACCGCCCAAAGTCTATCTGTCAACTTCCGTCGGTGTGGCGACTAGCGAGCCCGTAGACCTGCAATACTATCCTTAACCTAGGATTACGACACCGCGTGTCGACTCACACCGCATGCAATTCCACATCATCGTTGCACAGAAGGAGCCTCGGAAAAGCACGAGGACCAATCCCAACCGTCCACTTGGCACGAAATGAGCCCCGGGAAAAGAACACCGAGGACCAAGCCCAACCGTCCATTTATGTCTCTTCTTAACATTACCAAACCAGTGCGATCAAACCTCCGCACTTACACCATTTTACAATCTCATGCCCCAAGGCACTTAAGGGTTCATCATCAACGCATGTGGCGAACCACCTCATACAACAGACAAACCACACTGCTGCCCGTAAGGAAACACACCTCACAGCAGTGGACCACCTTAGACTTCCTTATTAGACATGCCTCAAGACCATGCATGAACCTCTTTCGCATTTTCATGCATCCAAGCACACAAGAGTTCACTATTCTCACAGATGATAAGCGACCTTATGCTACATGCAGTTCTCACACGGCTACCCGTAAGGGGCACAACTCTAAGCAGTGGACGACTAAATTCATTTCATCAGTCAACATCTCACATGGTCATAAATTAGCATCATACAATTCATTTTCAAATGATATCCGACATATTGCTATTATCCAGCGCATCTTTATTAATTCTCATAATTAAGTCATTGGTATAACTTCAAATTCACCAAATCACTCACTCATTAACCTCCACCAAATCCTTTCATTCAAATACGTTTCACTACTCCATTGGTTTGCTAAAGATCTATCTAACAAATTTCATCAATCGTTGAATTATCACGGTTAGACATAAAAAGAGTTCACCCAACCTCAATGTCAATTTGTTATAATGTCTCTACCGAGTACAAACCCGATTCCACACCAACCCAAGAATTTTAAGTGCAGCACACCTTCTGGACAGCAACTTCGACCAGAGATTCCCAAGGCTATAGGAATCTGGTGAAGGCATGTAACCGCTCGTTAGAAAGGTATTTTTGTGAGCTACAACTTTCATGTTCAGCCTACAACCCAGATCCGGCCACATCATGTCTGAAAATGGCCTCGAAATACGCTGCACGCAGAAAATAGATTTTTGCACGCATCTTGAAGCAGGACGAACGACATCAGCTCGTCTTCTTCTCCTAATTATTTATTTCAACACTTCTCACGGATTATCCTCCACCCTTATTCACCCTCATGAGGCTATTTATCTTCACGATCACATTCCACAAACTTCATTTGAAGTGAGGAAAGGTTGAAGACTCTACCACAGGACACAAGTCCTAGCCGGCCTCCTCCTACGAGATCTTCGGATCGCAAGCCCGACTCCGTTGAGTCGACATATCTCCTAGAAATAACTATAGTTCTAGCACCAAGGGAGAGGGTAGGAAGCTCATCAGATATCCATGTTGAATTTTGTGAAGTGGAAGTGGGTGACGGGACAGGCCGCGCGGCCTGTGGCGGACAGCCTTGGCGGACTGGGCGGACTGGGCGGACTGAAGTTCGCGGCCTGGTGAAAAGTCTAGTGGGAAGCCAGCTGTTCTTCTGAGCGGATTGTTGCATGGAGTCCGCGGACTATGCGGCCTGGTATCTGCGGATAGAGAGGCTTGCGGACTGGTGCATTGCTCAGTGGCCGCGGGTGCAAGCTTGCGCTGTTGGCGGGTTGGTTCGAGTTCGCGGGAAGACTTGCGGACTGGAGTGTCCGCGGTATTGGCTGTTGCGGACTGAGCCTAGAGCTTGGCTGAGGCCTTGTCGATCTCTGGTGTTACAGCAGGCGATTTGCTGTGGAGACCAGTTGGCGGACTGGTGTTTGGAGTCCGGGAGGAAGCTGCTGCGTTGGACAAGTGCGAGGAGCTCGCGGACTGGTTGCGGTCTGTGCTAGGGTGTTTGGCAGACGGGACTTTGTGTCCGCCATGCTCGCCCTGACCCTTGATGTTTTTGGACTTGGTCACACTTGGTGTCAAGTTCATGGTGTCCGCCGTATCCGCGAAGTCCGCTGTGACCGGGCGGATTGTTGCTGTCTGCCTTTGGTCGTGGACTTGTGGCGGATTGAGGTGTGAGTCTTGCGGAGTGCCTCGGGTTGGTGCGGACTGCCATTGAAGAGGGTGCTGTCCTGCAGTGGTTGGAGCTTTGCGGGCTGATGCCTTGTCTGCTTAGCTTGGGCGGACTGGAGAGGGTTCGTCAATGGTTGCCTTGCTCCTGGCGGTTTCCTTGGTATCCGGCTAAGTCCATGCGGACTCAGCGGACGGTGGTTGTATTCGCGCGGACTGAGGGTGGTGTCGCTATCTCTTGGGCGGTGACCACACTCCTCACCTTTCCTATAAATAGGACCCCCCTGACACATCTACAGTAACCTAAGTAACTTGAGTGAACAGTAAGTTGGGGTGTGCGAAGTGCTGCGGTATGTGTTTGCCAGTCCGCGCGGATTGTTTCAGGCTGACGGTTTGCTGTGTGCAGGTCGCGCGGATAACTTCAAGGAGCCAGGAGTTTGGCTGTGACTTCGGTCAAGTGCTTGGAAGTGTGCGGTCTCTGCGGACTCAGCAGGAGGTCGCTCTGCGGCTTGTCAGTTCTGTTTCAACTTTGCCAGCTTCAATAACCTGTCCGCCGGCTTCAGGCGGGTAGGGGAGTTCCTCAGTTCAGGTTCAGCAGGAGGCGAATAACGGTGTGTCCGCGCGGCCTCGCGGTCTCGGCGGACTCCGTGGTATTCGGCGGATTGCAGCATAGCTTGGGCGAGCTCAGCGGTCTCGGCGGTCTCGGCGACCTCGCGGTCTCGGCGGACTGGAGTGCTGTCCGCCCGGCTTGTTTTTTGGTTCTTTCTGTTTACAGCTGTAATACTAGCGAAATCATATCTCGCTATGTATGCCTCGGATTGTAAAGAAGTGAATGCATAAAAAGACCTTCTTGTGCTTCCATTGTTTTGTTGAGTGCAACCTCTAGTCCTTGGGCTTTCCGCAGGTTCAGCGTGCGAACTGGGTAGTTCCGAAGATATTAATTTGGTGTTTGGGCTATCTTGCTGACCACGTTGAGAAAATTTAACATGGTATCAGAGTCAGGTTTCTGAGGTTGCGGAGGTTCAGTTGCGTGAGCGGAGGTCAACCAGCGTTGTTACTCAGTGATTGAGTGGTGATCAACCTGTGTTGTTGCTCGGAGCTGCTGAAGGGTACCAACAGGTGATTGCAATGGAAGGAAGCTTAGCAAGAGGTCTGGGCATTGAACTCTTAACGCCGACTAACTTCAAGAAGTGGAAGTCGTGCATGAAGAGTTATCTTCTAGGCGAGGAGCTGTGGGAAGTCGTCGGTTGAGACGATAGACAGGAAGTTACTGCTGCTTTCGGTACTGCTGAGCAGGTAAGGCTCTGGTGAAGAACTAATGCTAAGGCGGAGTTCATTCTGAAGAGAGCTGTCTCTCCGAAACTGTTTGATCACATCATTGGATGTGAGTCGGCTGCTGATATTTGGACAACCATTGATGAGTTGTTCAATAGGAAGAATGTGGCGCGGCTGCAGTTCCTGGAGAATGAGTTGGCCAGGGCAACTCAGGGAGACCTTTCCATCTCCAAGTACTTCTTAAAGATGAAGAGCTTGTGTGCTGAGCTGTCGGCACTGGATCCTGATGAGCCTATCTCTGAGGCAAAGATGAAGAGGCACATTATCCGCGGCTTGCGGAAGGGGTATGTGGCCTTTGTTACATCTGTTCAAGGGTGGGCTACTCAGCCGTCTCTGCTGGAGCTGGAGAATCTGCTTGCCTCGCAGGAGAGCTTAGCAAGGCAGATGGATGGAGTGAACCTGAATCAGGAAGGCAGCGAGGCCCTTTTCTCAGGCAAGAAGAAGGGATGGGAAGGGAAGAAGAAGAAGAAGGTGCAGGCCGCTGGTGAGAAGGAGACTTCAACTTCATATCCGCCGGAGAGGAGCAATGCTCCTAAGGACTGGAAGAAGAATCTGAAGTGCTACCGGTGTCATCAGCGAGGGCACTTCAAGCGGGACTGCAAGGTCAAACTGCAGCCTGGGCATGCTGCGGGAAAGGAGGAAGCTTGCTCAAGAAGTGAAGAAGCAGAATGGGGAGGAGCTTTCTTGACGGGCACTTGTGTCCGGGCCTTTTCTGCTGAGGACTTCAACAGCGAGTGGATCATCGACTCCGGGTGTGGTCATCACCTCACCGGAGACAAATCGAAGTTCACCTCCATGCAGGCTTACTCAGGTAATGAAGCTATTATCACTGCTGATAATACTGTTTATGCAGTAGAGAAGGAGGGGGTCGTGTCTTTGGGTAGTGATCAGGGGCCACTCACGTTAAGGAGTGTGTATCACGTGCCGGGCATGAAGAAGAACCTCTTCTCGATGACCAACGCGGTGGACGCTGGGTATCACGTTCTGTTTGGGCCAACAGACGTGAGGTTCCTTCGCAACGTATCAGCGGTGAAGGCTGATGTTGCTCATGTTGGGAGGAGGGTGAAGAACTTGTTTGTTCTTTCCACCAGTGCTTATGTTGATAGAATGAGGGCCAATGATAGTGCGGCTATCTGGCATGAGAGGCTGGGGCATGTTGGCATGGACAAGCTGAAGGCGATGGCTAGTAGAAGTCTGGTGAGGGGGTTGCCGATGTTGTCCTCCTTTGGTGATGGGCATGTTTGTGCGGGCTGTCAATATGGAAAGGCACATCGCCTTCCATTTGATAAATCACAAACAAGGAGCAAGAAGCCATTGGAGTGCATTCATGGCGACCTGATGGGACCGACGGTTACTGCCAGCCTTGGTGGAAATAGATACATGCTTGTCTTGGTTGATGACTACTCAAGGTATACTTGGGTGTACTTCTTAAAGGAGAAGTCGGAAGCCTTCCGTTTGTTCGTGGAGTTCAAGGAGTTGGTAGAAGGCCGGCTTGGCTTGCGGGTTAAGAAGCTTAGAACTGATAACTGGGGTGAATTTGTTTCCTCCGAGTTTTCTAACTTCTGCAGGAAGCACGGGATCCAACGAGAGCTTACTTGTGCTCACACTCCACAACAAAATGGGGTAGCGGAGCGGAAGATCCGTCATTTGACGGAAACCTGCAAATGCTGGCTTCATGCGAAAGATATCCCAAGGTCCTTTTGGGCGGAGGGAATGTCTTGTGCTGCCTATGTTATCAACCGGATGCCACTCAGCCCTATCAACATGAGGACTCCTGTTGAGCTGTTGCTGAAGGAGAAGCCGAGTGTGGGACACCTTCGGGTGTTCGGTTCAACTTGCTACGTGCATGTCCCGGATGCTTCACGGACAAAGCTGGATGCGAAGGCAAGGAAACTTGTCTTTGTTGGCTACGATGAGCGGAAGAAGGGATGGAAATGCATGGACCCTGTGACGAAGAAGTTCGTGGTGTCAAGAGACGTTGTCTTTGACGAGCTGACGTCATATGGAGGTGGCTCGGTGGAGCTTACCGGAAGTAGCAAGGTTGATGAAGCACCAGTGGAGGCTGCTGATGGCTTGGAAGAGGAGCTTGCTGTTTCACCAGCAGCTCCTGTTGCTTCGAACTCCGAGGCTGAGCCTTCTTGCTCAGGAAGCAGGGGGAGCACTGCTCAATGCTTGCCCCAGGTAGGAGTGGAGCCTGAAGAAGCAACGGAAGCCGTGAGCAAGGAGCCGTGTCTTCAGAGATCGAAGAGGGTGGTTAAGCCACCGGCTCGGTACTGTGAAGGGAATGCAGTGAGCTTTGTCTCCTGCTTCTTTGCAGGTCCTCTGGATGAGCGAGAGCCTGCAAACTTCAACGAGGCCACTGGAGTGAAGGAGTGGGAAGGTGCCATGAAAGAAGAGATTGATGCTCTGAAGAAGAATGAAACCTGGGATCTTGTGCCCAAGGTTGATGGCATTACTCCGGTTACTTGCAAGTGGGTGTATAAGTTGAAGAAGAAGGCTGATGGGAGCATTGATCGGTTCAAGACTCGCCTGGTCGCTAGAGGATTCTCACAGCAGTATGGAGAAGACTATGAGGAGACATTCAGTCCAGTTGCGAAGATGACGTCTGTAAGAGTGGTGATCGCCTTGGCTGCTAGCAAGGGATGGAGGTTGTGGTAACTCGATGTGAAGAATGTCTTTCTTTACGGAGAGATTGACAAGGACATCTTCATGGATCAGCCGCTTGGTTTCGTCTCTGAGAAGCATCCGGACTATGTCTGCAAACTCAGGAAGGCTCTCTACGGGTTGAAGCAAGCTCCTAGAACGTGGTATGGGAAGATTGCAGAGTACCTGCATTTCTGTGGATACTTTGCTTCTAACTCGGATTCTAGCTTGTTCGTCAAGAAGAAGGGAGAGCTAAGAGTCTTGGTCCTACTGTATGTGGATGATATGATCATCACAGGGAATTCGGAGGAGGAAGTAGCAAGGCTCAGGGCTGAGCTTGCTATACGCTTCGAGATGAAGGACTTGGGAGAGTTGCATCACTTTCTCGATCTGGAAGTGGAGAGGAAGGAGTGCGGGATTCTCATTAGCCAGAAAGGGTATGCTGATCGTATTGTGAAGCGGTTTGGCATGGGCGAAGGGAAGAAGTGCTCTACTCCACTGGAACCTGGGCTAAAGCTTCGACGAGATGAGGGAAGGGTTCTTAATGATCCCTTGGTGTTCAGGGCTCTTGTTGGGAGCTTGATCTATCTGACGATTACAAGGCCGGATATAGCTTATGTTGTTGGCCGAGTAAGTCGATATATGGCTGAACCAAGGAAATCTCATCTGTTGGCGGTAAAGGGGATTCTGAAGTATGTCAAGGTGACTTCTGAGATGGGACTCCTCTATGGAAGGGATGCGGAGTTTGCGTTGCTCGGGTACACGGATGCTGACTATGGCGGTGATTCGGATGATCGAAGGTCTACTTCAGGTTATGTGTTCACTTGCGGTTCAGCTAGCATCTCGTGGTGTAGCAAGAAGCAGGACTCGGTGTCGGTTTCAACCACGGAGGCGGAGTATAAGGCTTCGGCCTTGGCTGCTCGGGAAGCCGTTTGGTTGAGGAGACTTATAGAGGATGTTCATGAAGAAGTGCAAGGGCCGACTTTACTCCGGGGTGACAATGAGAGTGCTCTCAAACTGGTAAACAATCCAGTGTGTCACGCCAGGACCAAGCATATAGAGATTGATCACCATTTCATCAGGGAGAAGGTGTTGGAAGGATCTCTGCTGGTCGGGCATGTTCGGAGTGAAGATAATCTTGCTGACATCTTCACGAAGCCGCTGTCGAAGGGGCCCTTTGAACGCTTGCGCAGCTTGCTGGGCTTGGTCACCACTTCTCACTTCAAGGGGGAGTGTTGAAATTTGTGAAGTGGAAGTGGGTGACGGGACAGACCGCGCGGCCTGTGGCGGACAGCCTTGGCGGACTGGGCGGACTGGGCGGACTGAAGTTTGCGGCCTGGTGAAAAGTCTAGTGGGAAGCCGGCTGTTCTTCTGAGCGGATTGTTGCATGGAGTCCGCGGACTATGCGGCCTGGTATCTGCGGATAGAGAGGCTTGCGGACTGGTGCATTGCTCAGTGGCCGCGGGTGCAAGCTTGCGCTGTTGGCGGGTTGGTTCGAGTTCGCGGGAAGCCTTGCGGACTGGAGTGTCCGCGGTATTGGTTGTTGCGGACTGAGCCTAGAGCTTGGCTGAGGCCTTGTCGAGCTCTGGTGTTACAGCAGGCGATTTGCTGTGGAGACCAGTTGGCGGACTGGTGTTTGGAGTCCGGGAGGAAGCTGCTGCGTTGGACAAGTGCGAGGAGCTCGCGGACTGGTTGCGGTCTGTGCTAGGGTGTTTGGCGGACGGGACTTTGTGTCCGCCATGCTCTCCCTGACCCTTGATGTTTTTGGACTTGGTCACACTTGGTGTCAAGTTCATGGTGTCCGCCGTATCCGCGAAGTCCGCTGTGACCGGGCGGATTGTTGCTGTCTGCCTTTGGTCGTGGACTTGTGGCGGATTGAGGTGTGAGTCTTGCGGACTGCCTCGGGTTGGTGCGGACTGCCATTGAAGAGGGTGCTGTCCTGCAGTGGTTGGAGCTTTGCGGGCTGATGCCTTGTCCGCTTAGCTTGGGCAGACTGGAGAGAGTTCGTCAATGGTTGTCTTGCTCCTGGCGGTTTCCTTGGTATCCGGCTAAGTCCATGCGGACTCAGCGGACGGTGGTTGTATTCGCGCGGACTGAGGGTGGTGTCGCTATCTCTTGGGCGGTGACCACACTCCTCACCTTGCCTATAAATAGGACCCCCCTGGCACATCTACAGTAACCTAAGTAACTTGAGTGAACAGTAAGTTGGGGTGTGCGAAGTGCTGCGGTCTGTGTTTGCCAGTCCGCGCGGATTGTTTCAGGCTGACGGTTTGCTGTGTGCAGGTCGCGCGGATAACTTCAAGGAGGCAGGAGTTTGGCTGTGACTTCGGTCAAGTGCTTGGAAGTGTGCGGTCTCTGCGGACTCAGCAGGAGGTCGCTCTGCGGCTTGTCGGTTCTGTTTCAACTTTGCCAGCTTCAATAACCTGTCCGCCGGCTTCAGGCGGGTATGGGAGTTCCTCAGTTCAGGTTCAGCAGGAGGCGAATAACGGTGTGTCCGCGCGGCCTCGCGGTCTCGGCGGACTCCGTGGTATTCGGCGGATTGCAGCATAGCTTGGGCGAGCTCAGCGGTCTCGGCGGTCTCGGCGACCTCGCGGTCTCGGCGGACTGGAGTGCTGTCCGCCCGGCTTGTTTTTTGGTTCTTTCTGTTTACAACTGTAATACTAGCGAAATCATGTCTCGCTATGTATGCCTCGGATTGTAAAGAAGTGAATGCATAAAAAGACCTTCTTGTGCTTTCATTGTTTTGTTGAGTGCAACCTCTAGTCCTTGGGCTTTCCGCAGGTTCAGCGTGCGAACTGGGTAGTTCCGAAGATATTAATTTGGTGTTTGGGCTATCTTGCTGACCACGTTGAGAAAATTTAACAATCCATGTGTGTCACCCAATAGTCGCGTGTGCGGAACTTGCGCGTTGCTCCATCCATGACCGGATCTCACTGATCCAGATCTTATCGGACGTTGTCGAAGAGGCGTTGGCCTTGGATCTTGAAGTGATCTGAAATGAATTCATTGGCATCATTTTCGATCTTGGAGGTATCAGCCTTTGCATTCTTAATTATGTAGAGCTCCTTGAGAATCTCGTCAAGGGTCCCTTAAGCCTTCATGACCACTGCTTATCTGAGCTTTACTTTACTTTATATCTTGAAAGGCTTAGAGGCAGGTCACATTACAACATGATCTTGCACTCTCCAACCAAAATATCAGTCGAGTTAAGTTCCCTCACTAAATCCATAATCACCCTGTTGTGTACACACCCTATTTTCATCTTTTCTTTAGTAGCACTTCCATGTTGGAAACATTGACAACAAGAGTTTCATCATCAAAATGTGCATGTAATAATTTGATGTCCTTTGTTTCCAGGCTATCAATTAATAAAGTATTTGCAAATAAAGCCTCTGTCATTCTATCAAACTTAGGAAAAACTTCCCCATGTCAACTTGATTCACATATAGTAAACTCCTTCCATAAATATGTTACCTTGGTTTACAGTCATCTGCCACCATGAAGATGGCATAACCTGTTGGGGTCTCAAAGAGCACCAACATCAATAACAAATACACTGGATTCCCCAACTTGAGGCAAACGACAACCACACCTATCAGGAGAAGAGGAGCTGAGGTTTGGAAGGTGTTCGCCAGACTTGGATCTTGGTGGAGGAGATCTCGCCGAGAAAATGTTGGCGGAGGTTGGATCTGGAAGAGATGGTGGTGGTTGCCCATGAGGTTTAGAGAGAGAAGTGGCTGGCCGGAACAAGAGAAGAGTTGCGTTGGCGCCGTGCGATGCTCACAAGAGCTAGCTTGCCGTCGGAGCTTGTCGGGGAAGTATTTGCCCGAGGGGAGGGGGTCGAGAAGCGCCGGAGGAGTGGTGGTCGGAGCTTGCACGGAGGAATCAGGGAGGAGTTAGCGCCGTCAAGGATAGCAGGGGAAGAGATCGGGAGTGCTACTTCTAACCTAATTTTTATTGGTATATATATATATATAATGTAATATAATAATATTACTATTATTACTATTCTTATTATTAATAATAATACATTCAAACACTCTTATCTCGCTCTACAGAACTCGGATTTTGTCTCAGAAGGGCTCGTTACGATCGTCTCGCTGACACACATCCAACGGAATGATTCAAGATCAAATCCGAGTTCGTATGCTCATTTTACGCTCCCCGGAGCGTTTGTGACCAATTTACTTGAACTTCAAAACTGTGCAAATGATGTCCGAATCGCGAACGGACGACTCTGTTGGACTTGTATTATCACTACGAATCGAATAAAACTATTTGAGATCATTCTCAAGGCCGTTGGCTTGATTTCACCATTTCGCATAAACATGATATTTGCAAACCACATTATTTCAGCTCGGCACGCGCTATAATTTCTTCAAGCTGGAATGCTGCCTTGGAGGTAACACATGCTTCCTAGGTAACATAGACCTTCTAGGAGAACACTACCATCAACGGTATACCTACAACTTGACGATCATGTAATAATCTCTCCTAATTGCAATTTTTTAACTTAAATCATCCTCCTATGTTAACCATGACCCCACCATGATAGCCTCACGGTCTGAAGACTTCTATCTAGTACAGGCTGATACGTAGTGACACAACTCACTAGGGGGGTCTAGCTCGAATTGGGATGTTACAAATTCAATAAACGAAGAAACAATTTCGTCCCCGAAATTTAGGTTGGGGCTACGAGGATTTTTCGGATGAGAGTAAAACAAACCCATCATGTACCGTTATGGATAATTCACCCATAATAATTTCAAGCTCATATATACATTCTCAATCGTCACAATTTGTACACAGAATCAAGATTGTATGAGCACCTCCTATATTGTAAGGCACGAACTAATAGTGACACGCACTGTTTCAAAATAACTACATTGGTTTAAGCTGATTCAGTTATGATCTAAATTCAATTACATAACCTACAAGAAGGTATTCTACGAGGACATAGTGAGTACGACATCATGCAGGCTACTCATTTATAAAACCACGATTGCATCAGACTACCGCTATCAACCTACGTATCGCAGTACAGGTTCCATGAATCAAAGTAACTACATAATCAACATCTTGTTTACACCTTGTAGGACTGGATCTCAAAGCACTAGATCCCTACAACAAGTGTCATTAACGGTTGCCTTGCACCAATTTATGCAATGCCAGCCATGAGTCTCCAATACAATTCCTCGGTAATCCTATTTAGTTTACAACATAATCACGTTGTATACGCAGACTAGTGCATTAACACAACTATTATGAATTCACGAGAACGGGGGCTAGATTTTAGAATATCAACATACGAGAGAAGACAACAAGTCAAACAAGGTGGATAAGACAACAAGGCTTCTATATGGGTTTAATATACATATAAAGCATCTTGAGTACAATCTACTCCAAATCTATTCACACCTTACATGGTCCAGAAATTTCACCTTACATAGATGATACAATTGGATGAGTTTGTCAACCTAACAAACCACAGAAAAAAACCTTAGCATAATGAACGCTACGATTTGAATCATTTATCCGTAATCTTTACGCTTTTGTAAACATACCTCTTGATCAATAATCAATACAACTCCAACTTAACAAATTCCGAGGCGTCCCTCAAAATTTGTCATGCGGTCATCAGACCAACCATTGATCGCTAAGAGGTACCACAACACTATCGACAGGGTTAAGTTTTCTTTCCACTACACTCTCAGTCTAAAATTTAGGGAGTTTAAAACAATTAATCGAGTTAATTGGTTATGATATTATCTCCTAAGTGCTTGTCTGACATAAGAGAAAGGTAACCTAAATGAATCAACATTCTGACTTAACCACCAGACTTAACCACCAAGGATCAATATCGTTCGTTGTGTTGTCATTGCACTAACAACACAAAAACTTTTTGGTGGACAAATCAAATTATTGATTATGGTGATTATTTCTCGTCAATAAATTATCTGACTTCAAGGTTTCCCAATACAACAAGAGGAATCAACCTGAGATAAAATGAAGGTAAATGAACTTAGATTCGTTGAGGGTGTGTGCGAGAACTCAAAATTATTTATGAAGACTATGACCCTTAAACCTTCAGATAACAATTTCACTGGATTGGTTTGAAGTTATACTATCCCTACGAAAATTGAACATCACCGAATTATAACCATTAATATGTTATCTCCACAAGCATGTGATTCCAATTTGGTGAGTATATCTTCAAGTCTCTTGCTATAATATTATTCAATTCATCATTGAGTACACTTTGGATCTAAAATTTTTAAGTCCAAAAATCATTATACACATGAGATTAATATTCATATATTCAAGTAATAATTAGGCTTCACTTCTAAAATCGTATCATGATCTTAGCTTTTGCAATATTGATTCTTCTGATACAATACATCGTGATCCAAACAACATTTAGTATAACAATGTCAACATGCCCCAAATAAATACAATTTTCCTTCGTGATGAAGAGCCTCGTTGTTTTGTACATGTAATGACTTGCGAATTTTATCAACTTGATCAAAATCTGTATCTCCCTAAGTACGGATGAGTAGTCAATCAATACATTCAATCATATTCTTAAGAAATTTAGCATTTAATATGGCTGGTCACAAGGTAAATCGGGCATCAACAATAAAAATTCAAGAAGTCACATCATTAAACTTCTGATTATATGTCCAGTAATAATTGTATTAGTGATGTCTAACAAAAAAAGATGACTTCCAATCAATTCCCAAATGTCAATATCTCGTGTTTTCTCAATTAGCGATCTTTTGATAACAAGACATATTACGTTTTTCAATAAAACATGATCTCCACTTGATCTTAAGTTTTTTGGGATCATTATACCTCCAATGTTATGATATCTTAATCACCGATCAAATATAATCATTATTGTTTGCGTAATATGTGAATAAATAAAACTTTGATATCATACATTCATGACACATTATTCTCAAAATAAGATCTAGGGGAAACCCAAATTGGTACATAACTAGCCCAATAAACGAAGAGATAAGCCCCAGTACATCCTGGGCTGAGTTTCTTCCACCACTAATGCAATACATTCATCTCATGTAAGCGCATAATCCTAAGTGGCATATAGTCCTTGACTTGGCGTTCATACCCTATAAATCCTTGTATCAAAGCACCTCTATATCAGCCTTTGAGACAGATTTATATAATACATGTTCTAGCTCCTCAATGCTACCATTTACAACAATCTTTTATGGATTGACATGTTCCCGACCCCAAAATGGTCACTTTCTAGACTCGCAGTCTTATTTGACGTAAACTATAGTGGGGAGCATCACATCATGGGTACGAACATCAAACTTACAAGTCTCATACTATTCCAACAGTAGATTATAAGTACTACTTGACCTCGAGATGCTCCAAACTTCCCAGAGAAGTTATATGAGGATAACCAGGTGTAAGAATTGGACAATTATATTTGCATTCAATCATATCATTTTGTTCATTGTCGGAAATCTTACCGCCTAAACATACCATACCTGAGGCACATTTTAGACTAGGGTACGACATAAATTGTCTTGGTCAGCCAAATCAAGGTGTTATCCTAGTTAGGTTGGCACTAGATCTAAGGGTTAGTGGACATACTTAATGTGAATCCCACATGGGCACACCACCGCTTACGCTATGTTAGTTTGCCCTCAAACTGACCTATCAAGCATGGTGGCCAAGTGGTTTAATGGACTTCTTTATATCAGGATTGTTTGCAAGCTGATACCATTTGGAAGACCCCCCCCCCCCTCCGGGAACACAAGAAACGGCCGAGGGGAGTCTTATGCCCAGAACAGCCGCCTTGCGGTAGCGTCAGCAGACATGCTTACATGTACCACAAGACGCCTATTCTGCCGGCTAGTCTCAAATATCATACTGCCAACCCATCAATAAAAGAATAAACACATAAGTTATGATTCACATTAAGTAGAGTCCAAACAAAACAGGAAGCTACACAAAGGCTCCTGAAAATATCAGAGTATATAAAACAAACTTTACTCAAAGGGGCTACATCATGAGTCTCTCAAAACTCACATCAGTCACCGACGGCAACGACAGTACCATATGATCAGGCCCTGTCGTCCTGACATGGCTGCCCTCCTGCAAAACCTGCTACTCTATCTGTGAGGTTTCCTCCTAAAAAGGAAGTCATAACAACCGTTAGTCAAAAAGACTAAGTGGCTATCACATCCGCTCCCCCGGGGACTCCTCGGCACCGAGTGGATAAAGGAACAAGGGTACAATATATTTATATAAGCAATAGTACAAGCATGTGGAGTAAGTATACATGTCATGAGTACCAATAGAAGTAATGTATAACAATATTATGAGCATTCTATTCTAGCAATTCTACTCAAGATATATCAATCCATCTAAGCATATAGATCTACAACAAGAAAGTAACTTAACTTATAAGAATGCTCATACAAACTTATAAGTTAAGGATCAGATTAACAGTAAAGTAACTCATCGTATAGGAGTGCCCATATAAACTTATACGATGAGGATCTTATGTATGTAATGTATGTAATGATATGAATGTAATGTAATGACTCACCCATGATCATGCACATGCAACTGCTCTGTCGACACAGACTTATAGTTCCCACTTTTCGAGCAGGTAGCTAACCTCTCAGGCGTTATCCGTCGTGGCCAGGAGGTGACAGTGGAGCGGGCTTCTCCACTACTAGGCCGACATCCACACTACCAAACCTAGGCATCCGTACGCCTCAAAGCTAAGAACACAACAACAGAGCTCCCATGCGTACTACGGCCCAGCGGGAGTCTCGGGTAGATGTGCACCGAGAACCAAGCCCCGAACTGGCCTATGTTGTGACCCGGAAGGAGCCTCGGAAAAAGCACGAGGACCAAGCCCAACCGTTCACTTGGCACGGAAGGAGCCCCGGAAAATGGGCTCAGAGGACCAAGCCCAACCGCAAAAATTCTATCTGTCAACTCTTGTCGGTGTGACGACTAGTGAGCCCATAGACCTGTCACACTATCGTTAACCCAGGATTACGACACCGCGTGTCGACTCACACCGCATGCAATTCCACATCATCGTTGCACAGAAGGAGCCTCGGAAAAAGCACGATGACCAAGCCCAACCGTCCACTTGGCACGAAAGGAGCCCCAGGAAATGAACACCGAGGACCAAGCCCAACCGTCCACTTATGTCTCTTCTTAACATTACCAAACCGGTGTGATCAAACCTCCGCACTTACACCCTTTTACAATCTCATTCCCGAAGGCACTTAAGGGTTCATCATCAACACAGGTGGCAAACCACCTCATACAACATACAAACCACACTGCTGCCCGTAAGGAAACACACCTCACATCAGTGGACCTCCTTGGACTTCCTTTTTTGACAAGCCTCATGGCCATGCATGAACCTCTTTCGTATTTTCATGCATCCAAGCACACAAGGGTTCATTATTCTCATAGATGATAAGCCACCTTATGCTACATGTCATTCTCACACTGCTACCTGTAAGGGGCACAACTCTAAGAAGTGGATGACTAAATTCATTCCATCAGTCAACATCTCACATGGCCATAAATTAGCATCATACAATTCATTTTTCCAAATGATATCCAATATATTGCTATTATCCAGCGCATCTTTATTAATTCTCATAGTTAAGTCATTGGTACAATTCCAAATTCATCAAATCATTCACTCATTAACCTCCACCAAATCCTTTCATTCAAGTACGTTTCACTACTCCATTGGTTTGCTAAGGATATATCCAACAAATTTCATCAATTGTTGAATTATTACGGTTAGACATAAAAAGAGTTCAGCCAACCTTAATGTCAATTTGCTATAATGTCAACAATTGATGAAATTTGTTCAAGGAGGTCCACTGATGTGCAAGATACCTTCTGGACAGCAACTTCGACCAGAGAACTCGATTGTTGACATTATAGCAAACAATCGACCAGAGATTCCCGAGGCTACAGGAATCTGGTGAAGGCGTGTAACTGCTCGTTGGAAAGGTATTTTTGTGTGCTACAACTTTCATGTTCAGCCCACAACCCAAATCCGGCCACATCATGTCCGAAACTGGCCTCGAAGTTCGCTGCGCGCAGAAAACAGATTTCTGCGCGCATCTTGAAGTGGGACGAACGACATCAGCTCGTCTTCTTCTTCTAATTATTTATTTCAACACTTCTCACGGATTATCCTCCACCCTTATTCACACTCATGAGGCCATTTATCTTCGCGATCACATTCCACAAACTTCATTTGAAGTGAGAAAAGGTTGAAGACTCTACCACAGGACACAAGTCCTAGCCGGCCTCCTCCTACGAGATCTTCGCCTCGCAAGCCCGACTCCGTTGAGTTGACATCTCTCCTAAAAATAACTATAGATCTAGCACCAAGGGAGAGGGTAGGAAGAGCACCAGATATCCATGTGTGTTACCCAATAGTCGCCTGTGCGGAACTTGCGCGTTGCTCCATCCATGACCGGATCTCACCGATCCGGATCTCGTTGGACGTTGTAGAAGAGGCGTTGGCCTTGGATCTTGAAGTGATCTGAAATGGATTCATTGGCATCATTTTCGATCTTGGAGGTATCAGCCTTTGCATTCTTAATTATGTAGAGCTCCTTGAGAATCTCGTCAAGGGTCCCTTAAGCCTCCATGACCACTGCTTATCTGGGATTTACTTTACTTTATATCTTGAAAGGCTTAAAGGCAGGTCTCATTACAACATGATCTTGCACTCTCCAACCAAAATATGAGTCCAGTTAAGTTCCCTCACTAAATTCATAATCACCCTGTTGTGTACACACCCTATTTTCATCTTTTCTTTAGTAGCACTTCCATGTTGGAAACATTGACAGCAAGAGTTTCATCATCATAATGTGCATGTAATAATTTGATGGCCTTTATTGGGATGCTATCAATTAATAAAGTATTTGCAAATAAAGCTGTTAAATTTTCTCAACGTGGTCAGCAAGATAGCCCAAACACCAAATTAATATCTTCGGAACTACCCAGTTCGCACGCTGAACCTGCGGAAAGCCCAAGGACTAGAGATTGCACCCAACAAAACAATGAAAGCACAAGGAGGTCTTATTATGCATTCACTTCTTTACAATCCGAGGCATACATAGCGAGATATGATTTCGCTAGTATTACATCTGTAAACAGAAAGAACCAAAAAACAAGCCGGGCGGACAGCACTCCAGTCCGCCGAGACCGCGAGGTCGCCGAGACCGCCGAGACCGCTGAGCCGCCCAAGCTATGCTGCAATCCGCCGAATACCACGGAGTCCGCCGAGACCGCGAGGCCGCGCGGACACACCGTTATTCGCCTCCTGCTGAACCCGAACTGAGGAACTCCCCTACCCGCCTGAAGCCGGCGGACAGTTTATTGAAGCTGGCAAAGATGAAACAGAACTGACAAGCCGCAGAGCGACCTCCTGCTGAGTCCGCAGAGACCGCACACTTCCAAGCACTGACCGAAGTCACAGCCAAACTCCTGGCTCCTTGAAGTTATCCGCGCGACCTGCACACAGCAAACCGTCAGCCTGAAACAATCCGCGCGGACTGGAAAACACAGACCGCAGCACTCGCCCACCCCAACTTACTGTTCACTCAAGTTACTTAGGTTACTGTAGATGTGTCAGGGGGGTCCTATTTATAGGCAAGGTGAGGAGTGTGGTCACCGCCCAAGAGATAGCGACACCACCCTCAGTCCGCGCGAATACAAACACCGTCCGCTCAGTCCGCGAGGACTTAGCTGGTCAGCAAGGGAAACCGCCAGGAGCAAGGCAACCAATGACGAACCCTCTCCAGTCCGCCTAAGCTAAGCGGACAAGGCACCAGCCCGCAAAGCTCCAACTGCATCAGGACAGCAAACCCCCTTCCATGGCTGTCCGCACCAACCCGAGGCAGTCCGCAAGACTCACACCTCAATCCGCCACAAGTCCACGACCAAAGGCAAACAGTAACAGTCCGCCCGGTCACAGCGGACTTGGCGGATACGGCGGACAACATGAACTTGGCACAATGTGTGACCAAGTCCAAAACCATCAAGGGCCAGTGCGAGTATGGCGGACACAAAGTCCCGTCCGCCAAACACCCTAGCCCAGACCGCAACCAGTCCGCGAGATCCTCACACTTGTCCAATGCAGCAGCTTCCTGCCGGACTCCAAGAAACAGTCCGCCAACCGGTCTCCACAGCAAGACCTGCTGTAACACCAGAACTTGACAAGGCCTCAGCCAAGCTCTAAGCCCAGTCCGCAACAGCCCGTACCGCGGACATATCAGTCCGCAAGGCTTCCCGCGAACTCGAGCCAACCCGCCAACAGCGCAAGCTTGCACCCGCGGCCACTGAGCAAAGCACCAGTCCGCAAGCCTCTCTATCCGCAGATACCAGGCCGCACCAAACCGCGGACTCCATGCAGCAACCCGCTCAACACAGCCGGCTTCCACCAGACTTTCCACCAGGCCGCAAATCTCAGTCCGCCCAGTCCGCCCAGTCCGCCAAAGCTATCCGCCACAGGCCGCGCGGCCTGACCCGTCACCCACTTCCACTTCACAAATTTCAACAAAAGCCTCTATCATAATCTCAAACTTAGGAAAAACTTCCCCATGTCTACTTGATTCACATATAGTAAACTCCTTCCATAAATATGTTACCTTGGTTTACAGTCATCTGCCACCATGAAGATGACATAACCTGTTGGGGTCTCAAAGAGCACCAACATACATAACAAATACACTGGATTCCACAACTTGAGGCAAATGACAACCACACCGATCAGGAGAAGAGGAGCTGAGGTTTGGAAGGTGTTCGCCAGACTTGGATCTTGGTGGAGGAGATCTCGCCGAGAAAATGTTGGAGGAGGTGGGATCTGGAAGAGATGGTGGTGGTTGCCCATGAGGTTTAGAGAGAGAAGTGGCTGGCCGGAGCAAGCGAAGAGTTGCGTTGGCGCCGTGCGATGCTCACAAGAGCTAGCTTGCCGGCGGAGCTTGTCGGGGAAGTATTTGCCCGATGGGAGGGGGTCGAGAAGCGCCGGATGAGTGGTGGTCGGAGCTTGCATGGAGGAATCAGGGAGGAGTTAGCGCCCTCAAGGACAGCAGGGGAAGAGATCGGGAGTGCTACTTCTAACCTATGTTTTATTGTGTATATATATAATGTAATATAATAATATTACTATTATTATTATTATACTTATTATTATTAATAATACATTCAAACACTCGTATCTTGCTCTACAGAACTCGGATTTTGTCTGAGAAGGGCACGTTACGATCGTCTCACTGACATGCATCCAACAGAATAATTCACGATCGAATCCGAGTATGTATGCTCATTTTACGATCCCCGGAGCGTTTGTGACCAATTTACTTAAACTTCAAAACTGTCCAAGTGATATCAGAATCGCGAACGGACAACTCCGTTGGACTTGTATTATCACTTCGAATCTAATAAAACTATTTGAGATCATTCTCAAGGCTGTTGGCTTGATTTCACCGTTTCGCATAAACATGATATTTGCAAACCACATTATTTGAGCTCGGCACGCACTATAATTTCTTCAACCTGGAATGCTGCCTTGAAGGTAACACATGCTTCCTAGGTAACATAGACCTTCTAGGCGAACACTACCATCAACGGTATACCTACAACTTGACGATCATGTAACAATCTCTCCTAATTGCAATTTCTTAACTTAAATCATCCTCCTATGTTAACCATGACCCCACCATGACAGCCTCACGGTCTGAAGACTTCTACCTAGTCCAAGCTGATACGTAGTGACACAAGTTACTTGGGGGGTCTAGCTTGAATTGGGATGTTACAATATGTAGTAAGTACAATATCCTATGTGAGTCACTTTTGTTTAATGATTTAAAACTACTTTTAGTTTGCTTGCCTAATTGACAAGCCCTGTAAAGGCTTTCCTTCTTGTAGGGGTAAGAAGGCAAACCTCTGATAAGGTTGTCCCTAGATAATTTGGCAATGATTTTCAGGATAACATGAACTAATCTCTTATGTCAAAGATCATTGTTGTTTCTTGTTGAATTAAATAAGCAAATCTCAGATTTAGCTGACTGAAAGTTAACAAAGTAAATGTTTCCTACTCTAGTGTCAGTCAATACTACATTATTATCCAATGAAGTAATAATACAAGAGGTTTTAGTAAATGATACCTGAAACATTTCATCACATAATTGACCTATGGAGATAAGGTTGTGCTTCAGTCCACTTACATATGCAACATTCCTGAAGGTGACATCTCCAACTTTAACTTTTCCATTGCCCTCAGTCTGGCCACAGTTAGAGTCACCAAATATTACTTTTGGTCCTAGCTTTGCCTTGTAGTGAGTTAGGTTGGCCTTATTTCCAGTCATGTGCTTAGAATAGCCACTATCCATATTCCACTGTTGCTCGGTGGTAGGACAGTCTTTCACCTGCAATGAAATAGATTAGTCATTCCTGACCCAGGTTACCTTGGGTCCTTCTTTCTTTATATAGCAAAAACTGGAAATAAATGAACATTCAGGTTGACTTTTATATCCTAAGTGGTGATATTTCCTAGGTGGGATAATCCACTGATTAAACTAATTATTGAATGTTCTTGGTTGGTTATAAGTTTTAGAATAATTTAAATTTCTGTTATTCTGAACTGCGTTCGACGAATTTTGGTGAGTTCGTCGAGCTGAGTTTGACGAATTTGGATGAGTTCGTCGAACTCCACTCAGAGAATGATAAAAGTCATTTTCTGAGTCTCAAAATCGTTGATCTCTGGTCGACGAACCATACTGGTTTCGCTGAGCGTAGTTCAATGAATGATTATTATACAAATCTGCGTTCGGAGTTCGTCGAACGGAGTTCGACGAACCGTACTTATTTCGTCCATCTGCGTTCGACGAAATCTGTTGAACATAGTTATTATTAGGATTTTTCTGTTTGTTTTTCTTTTTCGTATTCCTGGGTTTAAATTCAGTTTGTTTAACATTTTCACCATTTTCTATTTTCTCTTTTCCTTTTTCAGACACAAATTTAATTGGTGTTGTTAATATATTTTTCTGAATGAGTGAGGGTTGGCTTGATGATGCACCCAATTCCAGATTGACATTTAACCTGGCATTAACTGTGCTTGTGATATCCATTAGCTTGATACTTCTCTCATTTAGGGATTATTCAAGTTTCCTAGCCTCAGCTAATTCAGATTTTAGCAGAATTATTTGTTCATTTGTAAAACTAAATCATCCCTTAATTTAACATTTTTAGAAATCAAGTTTTCTTGATTAGCCAATCTTTCCCTAAGCATTTTGATTTCCTTTTTAAAGTTAATCAGATCTATACACATGGTTTTAAATTCAATTTTAAAGTTATCCGAACTATAATCAAATGATGATAGTACCTGTTCAGCTTCTGATTGTGAAGCTTCTTCATTATCAGATTCTTCCTCAGTATCTGATGGGCTGCAAGAGGCATTGATTTCCATGAGGCAGACTTCCCTTGCCTTTTTCTCTTCTTCCCCTTCACTAGAGCTGGAAGATGTGGATTCATTTTCTATGTGAATCCAGGTTTCAGCCACAAAGCCCTTCTCCTTCTTTTTATGTTTGCTGGAGGAAGGCCTGCTGTAGTGCTTGCTCCTTGAGTCCTTTTCTCTTCTCCTCTCCTTCTTCTGATTCTCAGGGCATTTAGAAATGAAGTGTCCTGGTTTCCTGCAAATAAAACACACTATTTCTTTAATAGGAGTTTTATCATACCTGGGCTTATCATCCTGCCTGGATGAATTTCTCCTAAACTCCTTTCTTGCCATCTTGTAGAATCTCTTGGCAAAGATACTCATTAGTTCTTCATTAACTGTTGAAGCTTCAGTCTCTCCAGCAGCTTTGAATGCTATATTTTGCTCCTTTCTTGCTGGTGGAGGAGTTCTTTGTTCTGCAGCTTCTCTATACTTTATCAGCTGCTCATAAGATTTGAGCTTTCCCAATAGAGATTCTGTGGAAATCTCATTTAAACTCCTGGCCTCCTTGATTGGCCAGATCATGGAATCTCATGAGCTTGGGAAGCATATGAGGATCTTATCATTCACTTCTGTAAGAGTGATGTCCTTGTCTAAAGTCTTCAGCTCATTGATTATTGAGCTCAATCTGTTATACAGGTCAGCAACAAACTCTGACTCATACTTCTTGAAGTTCTCATACTGGGAGATGAGAGTTGATCTTCTATATTTCCTCTCATCAGCAGAACCAGCTACCATCTGGTTAAGAGAGTCCCAAATAGCCTTGGCTGATGTGCATTCAGCCACCTTCTGGAAGATGTCATCAGACATAGTCTGAGCCAGAATATTCATGGCCTTTGCATCAACAATCTTGGCCTTCTTCTGAGCATCTGTCCAC
This sequence comes from Platanthera guangdongensis, assembly GCA_039583875.1. Taxonomy (NCBI): domain Eukaryota; kingdom Viridiplantae; phylum Streptophyta; class Magnoliopsida; order Asparagales; family Orchidaceae; genus Platanthera; species Platanthera guangdongensis. The sequence continues at coordinate 30,487,940 of CM077156.1, forward strand.
TCAGGTGGTGGAACAACATGTGTGCTTGATGTTGATATAGATGTAGATGTTGTTGGTTGAGGAGGATCTATCAAAATAGAATTGTAGATGTCCTCATCAATGGAATTCATATAAAGTTTGATTCTTTCCTTCTAGATGGCAAACTTATTCAAATTGCACACTGGAGGTATGGTGCTTGCATAATCCTTGTTCTGTGTCATGCTGTGAAATGAATAAACCTTAGAGAATTAAGGATCAGATCTAATAAAGGATCTTTTGGTTCAATGGTTAGCTTGTGCAACCAAAGGAACACTACTCTGATACCAATTGAAAGGAGGGGTTAGACCTGATTTACTCTAGGGGGCTGAATAGAGTAATTAAAAATTTTGACTGTTTTAAGTTTTTATATCATATTGAAAATAAGTGATATCAATAATATATAAAGAAAAGAACAGCAACCTAAGATATTCTATCTATCACAGCCACAGTAAGAACAAAAGAAAAAAATGAGCAACCAGACGACAAAAGAATTTTATAGTGGTTCCCCAACCTGGGTAAATACACTCTTCTACCACCCTGGTAGGAATCTACTACAGGTTTTGATCAGGTGACTGCACCTTTGAGCTTGTGATCAGGTACTCAAAAACTAACTCAAGTTTTTTGATCAGGAGACTTGCAATCAAGGAATAACTTTTGAAGGGAGTTAATGAACCCTTTGTACAGAGAGGGGGTGAGAGATTTATGGTTTCTTCTTTTTCTCAAAACAACTGAGAAGACAAGTGGATCTTGATGTTGTCAAAGCTCCCCCTAAGATATTGAATTGTTCAGGAAGATTGGAGCTTTGCTTCAGGGTGTAGGTCTTCACCCTGTTCTGTCAATGTTCAGGAATCCAGTAGACTGATGTAGAATGGTTATCTCTGAAGATTCAAGACTTCTGAAGAAGACTCTTGATCTGTGATGAATGTTCTTCTTCAGGTACCAAGACAGAAAATGTTTCAGCACACAGAATAATGCTTTAGAATAATCAGGATCTGTGTTTTGTGCTCTGAATGTTCTTCCCTGTTATTCTCTGTGTTCTGAGTTCTATCTTCTATCTTCTTTTTCGACTAAAGAAAGGAATATCATTTTATCTTTTTCAGTCAATCTCTCCTTTGAATTTTTGAATTCTAGAATTAATTGCTGATTGCCTGGAGAGAATGAAATACGGCTGGAATGTTTTTTATAAATGAATTTCCCCAACTGTCCCTAATAAAACAAGCAAGTAATTATCTTGATGAAGACCATTATAAATGCTGCCACTAACGGCTATAATCAGATAATATATGCATTAATTACTCAGGACAATACTACAAAATAATATGGAATAAGGACAAAAATTGAGGAAAATACTAAGTCTGGAAATGCACAGAAATTGTAGACCAGAGGACAGATTTTGTCGACCTGAGAATATGGTTCGTCGACTTGAGAATTCCAGTTTGTCGACTTGAGCTCTGCGAACTACGTACTGATAATGACTTGATAAATTTATAGTCTGAGTTCATTATGCTGAGATTCTAACTTCGTCGACCTGAGTTCAGAGAAAATATTCTGGACATATTGTATTGAAGTTGAGCTTCCAGAATTTCGTCGACCTGAGTTCGAATATCGTCGAGCTTAGCTCAGAGAATAATCTCTGAGTTCGTCGAGCTGGGTTCGATGAACATCGAACTTACTTTCTGAACTAATTTTCTTCTAAGTCTTGAGTCTTCTTTGGTCTTCTACTGGCTGGTCCATCAAGGTTGAATCTAAGGACTTAGCATAAACTATAAGACACAAAGTCATGACCCTGGCTATATAAGGTGGGTCAAACATCCTAATTAGTGAACCTAGCCCAAATCCAACTAGGGATCCAACACCGCCGTTTTGCGGTGACACCGACACTCGGGAAGGTCGCCACTACAAAACGTCGATCCTGCCGGCCTTTACGATCAAAAAAAAGAAAGAGAAGTATACACTTAGTATGGATAAAACTAAGTCCACAATCACATGTAATATATATAAAGGAAATCACATCAAGTCCACATATAATAAAAGTTCTGAAATAAAATAGTATAAGGAAATATAAACGGGCTCAAGCTCGGTACATCAATCCTCACTACAAACTCTCACGGAAGCTAAGTAAACTATTCACTCACGGAGCCAGTAGTCGGGGTTCCTGTACTAGACTAGCGCACCTCCACGTGCACCATATTCCGCTGGTGCTGTATCCCCTGATTTAGCTCCCTGTCTCCCATCCGTAGTCCCTGGAATGTTGTGGTTCAAAAAACATTAGTCAAAAGACTAAGTCCTATCATCCCCTACCCCTCCCCCATGGATCCTAGGCACCGAGCGGGGAGGAGGAAAGGGAAGCTATGAAGGTGGAGAGTAAACAATGAAGGTGACGGTGGAACTATTCTAGTAGTTAATTATAACGTAAATATAGCTAAAGAAGAAAGGTACAAGCTAGCAGTTCTATGATAGTAAGCAGTATGGTAAACAAGTAGAACAAGCAACACATGTAAGAATGACATTCTAAGAAGTAAGTAACCTTAACTTATATGAATGCCCATACAAACTTATAAGTTAAGGGGTCTTCTATAAGGCTCTCATCGTATAAAAACTCTCATACTGATTTATATGATGGGGTGTCAGGTTTAAATGCAAGTATGAGTGTAGTGCTATGTTATGTCATGATTCATGCAAGTGAAACTCACACACACGACTCTATGCACGCAGATCTTTAGTTCCCCACATTTGGGCAGCTAGCTTCACTCCCAAGAACCTCCATAGTGGCAAACGGAGACAGTGGGTCGGGCAGCCCAATCCTAGGCGGGTATCCACACTACAAGGCCTAGCCCTTACGTACGCCTCTAGAAGGACATAACCTAGAGTCACCATATATTAATGCTGTCCATATCCACCAGACTTTCTTTGGTAAAGTGTCAACCATACCCGCCGAGTCAACATATCAACGTCGCTGTGAACGACCGTCCAATACCGTAGACCCACCACCTTATTTATATATCCAAAACCTTCCGAGCCACCGACTCCCGGGACCATCCAGTCCATTACATCTACCTCTGAACCTACCATTCGGATGTCAAATCAAACTAACCTAACCACCCTCCTAAGCTACCGGGGTGTGTGTGCTTGCGGAACCCTAGTTATACTAGTTTCTCTTAAACATTGATTTTACTTATGGTTTATGTTAGCCCAGGACTGCCCATGGTATTACCCGTGAAGGGCTCTCGAGAGCACTAGGAACTACAATGGGCTGAAGCCCAAAGCTCCCTTTCGCATGTCACTTACTGTTATTGGTTATTACCTATTACTCGATCCCTTTTAGCGTTGTATTGGAACTAACCCTAATGTAATTGACTCTTCCTCTCCCTCTCCACAGGAAAGATGATCTTTCGTCGATCCCGAGCACCACCTACTCTAGTTAAACCAACATTATTCCCAATGATGAAATCCTTAGCTCCTGACCTCAACCAATAGCATAATATCCCAACTCTCTGAGTTCATTTTGCAGTTTTACTATGTGTAGACCATCCTACGCTATATGATGTATATGACAGGAGGTACCCCAAATTTTCATCCAAAATCCCTATAATATTTACTGGGGGTCTACCATGATATATTTAATCTAAATCCAGAAATTTATAATTTTATAATTAAATTTGTCTTTTTATTAATTTTTCCAAAAATTAATTCATGGGTGATTTGAATATGAAGTACTGAATTTCCTTAGGGTATGACCATTCAAAAATTATGGGCACTATAGAATAACAAGATATCAGTGAATACTAAATATCATAAGCTTTCATAAAATAGTTAACATCTAAATATTTATTCCAAAATAATTCGTATAAATATGTGTATTGAAGGAAGTACCAAAAACACTAGTCCAAAAATTCCTCAAAAATTAGCATAGCTACATTATGATCATAAAACCTCACTTCCTAAGTTGCATGAAATTCACAAGTCAGAAAGCCAGGTAAAAGATTATCCTAAGGAAAATCATCATGAGGTACTTTATGAAGACTCACCCTTGTTATCACAATTAAACATCATTTAACAATTTTCCATGCTTCTATATGCCCTAATATGTTCATTGACAAAGTAGCATAATTTTCCAACAAGCTATAATATATATTTAATATTTATCCAGGTAAGGTGCACTAATTTACTTTGCAAAGGAGGTACTACAAATAAAGCTTCAACAACTCCAAATAAACTACTAGTGCAACATAATGTGATTTGATTATCTATTCTAGAATTTCAACCCATTCTACTACCTTTATATCATATTTCCATCATTAACATAAAAAGGGCAATATGAAAGTTACTACTATAAGGATGATATACTGATCTCTAAACACCATAAGATAAATACCAGAGGTTAATAATACTATGAAACTATCCATGCCAAAATATCATCAAGATTCAAGGTCATTTGACCCATGAGATAATTTCTAGGCTTTAAAGTGATAAATACTTATTAAGTGGTTTATATGGGGTGCATGTGTCTAAGTACCACCATATCCCTTCCTAGGGCATTTCACCACCGTAGGATCTCATGGACTAATCCCCAAGTCCATCCAAGAACATAACCCCCAATGTACTACACAAGCCCCCAAAGTCCAACCTTGGGGTTAGAACTAGGGTCCAAGGGCAAATCCACCCTAATCAACCCCATAATCCTTATGAGGGTGTTAAATATCATGTCAAATCAGTGTCCCAAATTTCAACTTTTGTTGAGGTGGTTTGGCCAATCAAACCCACAAGGGGCACTTTTGACCTAAATACCTCTTTTAGGGCAAGGCTAGGGTTTGCTTATTTCCAAACCAAATCATCACCAAATGGGATGAAAATTTATAAAGAGCCTTATGATGACCCCAAGGATAAATCACCAAAATTTGGGAGGGTTTGGAGGTAATTAGGTCCCCTAAATATATTACCGTATGACTATTAAATAATTTCAAAAACTATAGAAAAATGTCTCCAAAAAATCCCATTTTTGGGCATACCTAGGTATAGGTTAGAATAACTCCCTGTCCAAATTTCAGATCATTTGGACTTGTCGTGAAGTGGGGGCACAGATTTAAGTCTCTCCTAGCCCTAGGTATAGATCCCACCAAAATCAGTGTTGTAGTCAACCCACTTACCCAAATTGGTTGAAATCATTTTAAAAATAAAGTATACCCATAGAGCTACGATTTTCATGTTGATCATTTTCTCTGAAACAACCCCTAGGTATTTTTAAAATATTACCAAAGATGACTAACTTATAAGGGCAGAAAATACATTTAATATAATATAAAAATGTTGATCTTGTACAGATCTTGGCGCAGATCCGACGGAGCCGACTCATCTTCTACCTCCAGCCAATGGATAGGATCTACCCGACCTAGAGTAGGTTCCAGCCGCCACAGACGGCCACCCGGCCACCTCCCCGACGGGCCACCGCCACCACCACCTCCGTTGAGGTGGTGGCCATCGCTGGGCGGTGGCACGACCGCCGGAGTGGTGGATTCCGGCGATCCTGATAGGTTGACGTTTTCAGAAAAATAGAGAAATTAAAAGCTTGGATCGGGCTCAATTGAGCATGAATCTCTTCCCTATTGAATCCTATGATCTACCCATGGAAGAAGGAGAAAGGGAGGACCTTATTGGTGGTCTGGAGTTGAGTTGATCGCCAGGTTGTCATGGTGGTGGTGGCGCCACTCGGGTTTCTGCAACTACACTGTAGAGGGGCTCGAAATCTCCAGGTAAATGGTGGGAAGGGCTCCTCTCATGGTACTGATGGTGTTTAAAACACCAGTTGAGGAGGGGAGAGGCCAAGCCATCAATGTCCATTAATCGCCATTGAAAGCTTGGCTCGACCATGGATGGGTTCACTGTTCCGGCCGTAAACAGCCACCAAAATGGCCCCTGAACTTCCCTAGATTGAATGGGGAGTTGAATCAGCCCCCTTGGAGGTGGAGGGAGGGGCTCTTGGTCTTCCTTGGCCATGAATGGACTTCCTCCCATTACTCTCTACTCTATTAAAGGGAAAATGAAGATTCTTCTCTCTTCTAGTCACCTTTGCCAAAATTAGATGGCAAATCTAATGTTTATCAGCCCCCATAAACCAATGAGCCACCTTAATTGGGCTTAGCCCATGTGGATTGGGCTTGAGCAAGCAATTTTGGCTAGTTTGACCCATTTCAAGGGTGGAGTTGACCTTGGTCAAAATGACCTTCTAGGTGGACCGCAATGGGTCCTAGGTGACCCATTATCCTTCCCCACGGTCTAGGTAGGGTTGGGTAGGTTTGTCTTGATACTTGTAGGTCACCTGCCCCTTAGTTAGAGCACTTTGACCATTTTATGGCTAGGGAAACTTGGGTCAACTTAGCCTCTAGTGTTGACCCCAATGATTCCTTGGTGACCCCTTGGCCTCCCTTAGGGCTTGGGGAGGTGTAGGTATGGTCAACTGGGCATGTTAGAGGAAAATTGCCCTTAGTTAGGGCACCTTGACCTTTTTAGGGCTAAGGTTGACTTAGGTCAACTTAGCCTCTTGGGTTGACCTCAATGGGTCCTTGGTGACCCATTGACCTCACTTTATGGCTAAGGAAGCATGTGTGGGTTCCACTTGGCTAAGGAAGGGTCAACTGACCCCAAGTAGGCCAGTTTGACCCATTTAAGGTTAGGGTGGACTTAAGCCAACTTGGCCACTTTGCATGTCCCCATTGGGTCCTTAGTGACCCTATGTGAAAGATGGGGGTTAGATTTGACTTAATTTACAGGGGGGGTGTGAATAGAGTACTTAAAATTCTTTTAACTATTTCAAGAATTATCAGAGTAATAATACGATACCAGTAGTAGTAGTAGATAAATAGAAAATAATCTAAACTAAACTACCATAGCACAACTACCCCAACACAGCCAGAAATTTAATCTATCACAGCCACAGCAAGAACAAAAAGAAAAGGGCAACTAGACAACACAAGAACTTTTATAGTGGTTCCCCGACCTCGGTACATCCACTCTTCTACCGCCCTGGTAGAAATCCACTAGCAGGTTTTGATCAGGTGACTGCCACCTTTGAGCTTTTGATCAGGTGCTCAAAAACCAAATCAAGTCTTTTGATCTGGAGACTTGCAACCAAAATAAACTTTTTAAGGGAGTTAATAAACCCTTTATACAGAGGGGGGGGGGAGAGATTGATGGTGTCATCTCTTTCTCAATTCAACTGAGAAGACTAGTGGATTTTGCTGTTGTCAAGAACTCCTCTCAATAACACTTGGAGTCTTGCACAGGGTGTAGGTCTTCAGATTCAGCCTTAACTTGAAAATGATATCCAGGAACTTCTAACTGATTTAAGTATGTTGTCCTTGAAGGATCCTGCAGTGAAGGTTAAAGAAGACTCTTGATTTGTGATGATTGTTCTTCTTCTTCTTCAGTAATGTCAAAGAGAAAACAAACTATTTTCTGTACAGAGAAGGTTTAAAATATTTTGTTGTGTTTCTGTATTCCTGTGTTCTATCTGTTTTTTGTATCCTTCTTGTACTTGACTGAAAAGAAAATCCCTTTTATATATCTATGTGTAATTCTTCTTTGAATTTTGAATTGTCTGCATTAATTGCTGACGGCCTGACGAATGAAAATTGGCTGGAGAATAATTACATTAATGAGTTTTCACAGCTGTCCCATTAAAAAGGGCAAGTAATTAACCTGATGAAGACCATAATCAATGCTGCCACTAACGACTATATTAGGAGAATATAAGAATTAATTACTCAGGAATTACTGCTATAGAATAAGGACAAAATAAGGGAAATTTCCAAGTCTGGAACTGTACAGGAATCACCGACCAGAGAACAGATTTCGTCGATCTAAGATCAAAGTTTGTCGACCAGAGAAATCATGTTCGTTGACCTGAGAATTCTTGTTCGTTGACCTGAGAACCAAGTTAATTGACCTGAGTTCAGCTAACTGCTTTCTGTGGAAAACTTCCCAATTCTGTGCTCCAAGTTTGTCGAGCTGATAATATATTTTCCTCGACCTGAGTTCAGAGAAAGTATTCTGGACTTAATGTGTTGAAGTTGAACTTTAAGAATTTGTTGACATGAGCTCGAATATCATCGAGCTGAACTCAGAGAATTTACTCTAAGTTCATCAAGCGGAGCACGACTATCGTCGAGCTGAGTTCAACAAACGTCGAACTCATTTTTCTGAACATGATTTTCTTCTAAGTCTTTGAGTCTTCTGCTACCTTCTATTCACTGGTCCATGTATGGTTGATTCTAAGGTCTTAGCCTAAACTCTAGGACACAGACATGACCCTGGCTATACATGGTGGGTCAATTATCCTATTTAGTGAACCTATCCCAAATCTAACTAGGGATCCAACAATCTCACCCTATTTGGGCGAGGTCACTAATACAAATGAAATAAAGACATTCACAAAGCAGAAAAAAATATATCTTGCAGAGAAATTGAAATATGCAGCAGATATTTACATAGTAGCTTTGTGACAGTAAATAGATATAAAGTTTAGACAAACTAAACAAAATATTCTCATTTCTTTTTCTTCAATTTTTCCTTTTGCTTGTCCTCTTTATATTGATCAGAAGGCTGTGTAAACTTGATTTTTCTATTGGGATTAGTTGCTTGCCTCTTGGATATTGTCATATCAACAGCTCCAATAATATTCAGAGATGTAGCTCTAGGCACAACAACCTCTGGATATAGATTCATATAAGAATCTACATTAAAGAATTTATTAGTTTTCTCATACCTTTTTAACTCTTGCTTTCTGTATTTAGACATAGTAGAATATTGTGATGGATCTCTTCCTTCAGCTTTAGCTTTATTTATCATTGATAATCCAACAAGTTCATAGAAACTGGCCATTCTAGAAGTTGTCTTTATCTCTGGATCCACAAAGGGAATGGGTGGAGACTCTGGCCTTTTAGGACTGTCAGCTTTTTGTGGTTCAGGAGCTTGTTGTTGCTGTTGCTGTTGTTGATGTTGCTCTTGCTGATGTTGATGTTGTTGTTGCTACAGATGTTAATGTTGTTGTTGCTAATGTTGATGTTGTTGTTATTATTGTCCGCTTGAAGAGTACCTCTGCGGGCTGCTTCCTTGATATTATGAGGATCTACCTTGTTGTCTATGATAGGTTTGAGTATATAAGGTAGACCTATGAGCCGTGTTGCCTGAAGCACCAGCAGCTCGTGGAGGAGGAGGACCTTTTTAGTGCCTATGAGGAGGAGGAGAATATCTCCTACTTTTCTTCTTTGCTTTCTGCTCATTTTTAGAAAGCCACATCCAAGCTGGCATCCTAGGGTATGAAGTGATTTTCTGTAGAATATAATAAGGTGTGTCATGTGTGGGATTTGGTTTGGGAGCAGCAACTGGAGGAGCCTTTCTTTTCTTTGAAACTTTCTTCTTGGTAGAGGGACTATCATCAGAATCATCATCCTCATATTCATCATCAGAAGATTCTTGAGGATCATCATATAAGGCAACAATGGCCTTCAGAAGATCTTTATCAATTGGCTTTTCAGCCCGAGGCTGTACTTGAGGTTCAAGAGCTGGAGCAACTATTTCAGGAATATGTTCAACTACTGATAAATTTTCTGCTTCTATATCTGCGATGATTATCTCATCCAAGTAAGGAAGAGGACTGTCATCCATCTTATAAGTGGGAGCTGAGACAACCTCTCGAGAATAAATATCCTTGGGAGCTGATACTGTTTGAATCTCTGTAACCTCAAAATCGTCCTTAAGTTGCTTGGCAACTATGGGACTTATTGGTGCTGTATATTGTACAATAGCTAAGGAGGGCTTTAGACAGACAACTGGAAGAGAACTTAAATAAATTGTATCGAAAGAATTTAACAAACTGAACAAATCAACTGTAGGATGGACAATGCAATGACCAACAGTTATTTTTTCTGTAGTCTCTATAGTTATATCTGTGCAGAGCATATCAACATTTATAACTGTTATATCTATAACCATATATATATCTGTATCTGTTTCTTCTGCTGCTACTGCTGAAGCTGGAACGGCTTCTTCATTAAGCATCTCCCCTGCCTGATTTTAGTGGTAGCTGGAATTAGGCCCCTAGTAGAAGAAGTAGGGATAGAGGAAGCATCAATGATGGCAGCAAGAGAAGAGATGGAATCAGTAAGATGTGTAATAGCCTCTGCTATGAGTGTCCTAATAATTAGAGTGATGTGCTCCAGGATGGTGGAAAGGGAGGGAGAAACTATGTCCATAAACTCTGGTGGAGTTTGAGTGGATATAGATGGATGAGCAGAAGGAGTGACATCTGGCATGATGTCATCCTGTGGAGATGATGCAGCAGGGGATGGTGTTGGACTTGGAATGTCATGGATAGGTGAGGTGGGTGTAAATGGTAATGAGGTGATCAGATCAAAGGTGGGGGACGACAAGAATGTTTCAGTGTTTATGTCTAGGAGGTGGGATGGCAGTGGAGAGTGAGGAGGTGTGATATGTTGTAGAGATTGAATAGGTGTTGGCAGATGTGTTGATGAAGGAATTGATAGAGCTGGTGGTTGTAGAGGAGGAGGTGATGATGGCTGAGGAGATGGAGGAGTCATTGTTGGAAGAGATGTTGTTGAAGGAGGAGGTGGAGGAGGAACTTCTTCAACACTAGGGTGGGGAGTGGCTGTTAAAGCCCTGGTTCCCTCAGAAGGCCTAGAGGAGGAGGAAGCCTTGGATGGCTTTGTGATTCTCCTCTCCAATCTGCCAAACAGGGCAGAGGTTAGCCTTTTGGAGGCATTTATGAATACTGCTGTGGAAACCAGATGTTCAGATGCCTTTTCTTGCAGAAATATCCCCAAGAACCTTCCAAAACAGACCTCTTTCTTATTATTCTTATTTTTAATCAAGTCAAACAACAAATTGCCCCAGTTTACTCATTTCTTTTCAACCAAGGCACCCATCACCAAGAACTAGTGCCTGGTGATATAGTCGTGTGCCGTGTGTTGGCCCAGTAGCACTTTCCCAACTACATCTGCTAACAATTTGTACTCAGCAGACAAGTTCTTCTTCAGCAGCTTGTTTGGGTTATTTCCAGAATGACCCATTTTAATCAACATATTATTATATTCCTCATTGTCCATTTCTATCTCTTCATTACCATTCAGTAGACCGAAAATTTCGGTTAGTACAGTAGGGAAAAAGGAAATGTTGTTACCATAAATTATTCCTATCATGGTGTCTTCTGATGTTGTAGATGTAAAGATCCATTATTTGATCTCAGTCATTGCAATTTTGATGTTGCGGGTCATGAAGTTCTGCAGATTCTGCTCCGCAAATAGTTCCAGAATTTCGACAAAAATTGGGTCAGAATGCTGAAATGAGTCGAAATCAACATCAACGCCCATATCAAACTTCATTGCGGAAAGATTGCTCGTCGGAATCGCCATGAGTTCACCTGCAAGAGAAAACCAAAGATCAAGTGCAAGAGAACGGAAAGCGCGGGATGGAGGTCAAAGAAAACCTAGATATAAGGTTTTTAGAATATGAACCGGCAAACTCCGTCCGACGAATAATAAAAATTCTTCGATCTGAGGCCGACGAAATAATTTATAGTCAAAGGAATTCGTCGATCTCTCTCAGAAGATGTGAAAACATTTTGTCGAGCTCCGTTCGACGAAAGTTTTCTGAAGCAAATTCGTCGATCTCCGGTCGATGAAAATAACTTCACTCACAGAGAGTTCGTCGATCTCCGCTCGACTAATTTCTCTAAAATGTTTCCCAGTTCGTCGATCTCCGTTCGACGAACTTTGAAAAATTTGTCGACCATAGACATAAATCAAATTAAGGCTTCTCCATTTATCATATCAAACTGAAAGAGAGGGTTAGACCTGATTTACTCCAGAGCGGGGGGGGGGGGGGGGGGGTGGTGAATAAAGTAATTTAAAAAATCTTTTTGCTATTTAAGAAATAATCAGAGTAGTGAAAATAACCGATGTCAAGATTAACTGTAAGCAAGAAAACAACCTAAGATAATCTAATCAAACACATCACAAATAATCTAATCTATCACAGCCACAGCAAGAATAAAAAGAAAAGGGCAACCAGACAACATAAGAACTTTTATAGTGGTTCCCCAACCTGGGTACATCTACTATTCTACCACCCTGGTAGGAATCCACTAGCAGGTTTTGATCAGGTGACTGTTACCTTTGAGCTTTTGATTAGGTACTCAAAAACCAACTCAAGTCATTTGATCAGGAGACTTGCAACCAAAATAAACTTTTGAAGGGAGTTAATGAACCCTTTACAATGGGGGGAGAGAGATTGATGGTGTCTTCTCTTTCTCTTTTCAATAGAGAAGACTAGTGGATATTGCTGTTGTCAAGAACTCCTCTCAATAAAACTTGGAGTCTTGTATAGGGTGCAGGTCTTCAGTCTTCAACCTTGACTTCAAAATGAGATCCAGGAACTTCTGACTGATATGGATGTGTTATTCTTTAAAGCTCCTGGAAAGAAGGCTGAAGAAGACTCTTGATTTGTAATGAGTGTTCTTCTTCTTCTTCAGCAATGTCAAGGAGAAAACAATTTGTTTTCTGTATAGAGAAGGTTCAGAGTGTTGTTGCTGCTGATCTCTTCTCTGGGTATATCTCTTTCTGTGTTCTGTAGGTTCTCTGTATCTTCTATTCTCTGTATCTGTGTGTTCTTCTAGAAAAGAAAAACTCTTTTATATCTTCATTCAAATCCAGCTTTTGAATTTTGAATTCCATCCCATTAATTGCTGACGGCCAGGAGAATGGAATTCGGCTGGAGAGAATATTAGCATTAATGGATTTCCCCAACTGTCCTATTAAAAATGACAAGTAATATTCCTGATGAAGACCATAATCAATGCTGCTACTAACGACTATATTCAGAGAATGTAAGCATTGCTTTTTTAGGAATTACTACAATAGAATAAGGACAAAATGAGAGAAACTTCCAAGTCTGGGACTGCACAGAATTCGTTGAGCAGATAACAGATTTTGTCGACCTGAGTCCAAAGTTTTTCGACCAGAGAAATCATGTTCATCGACCTGGGAAATCTTGTTCGTCGACCTAAGAACCAAGTTTATCGACCTGAGTTCAGAGAACTGCCTTTTGTGAAAACTTCCCACTTCTGGGTTCCAAGTTCGTCGAGCAGATAACATAACTTCGTCGACCTGAGTTCAGAGAAAGGATTCTGGACTTAGAGTGTTGAAGATGAACTTTCATAATTCGTCGACCTGAGCTCGTATATCGTTGAGCTCAACTCAGAGAATTTACTATGAGTTCATCGAGCGGAGCATGACTTTCGTCGAGCGGAGTTCGATTAACATCAAACTGACTTTCCTGAACTTGATTTTCTTCTAAGTTTGGAGTTTTTTGCTGTCTTCTATTGGATGGTCCATGTGTGGTTATTTCTAAGGACTTAGCCTAAACTATAGGACACAGACAAGACCCTGACTATACATGTTGGGTCACGTATCCTAGTTAGTGAACCTAGCCCAAATCATACTAGTGATCCAATAATCTCCCCCTATTTGGGTGAGGTCACTAATACAAATGAAATAGAGAACATTCACAAAGCAGAAAATATATCTGGCAGAAAGATTAAAACATCCAGCAGATATTTACATAGAGCTTTGTTTCAGTACATAAATAGAGAGTTCAGAAAGACAAAAACTTAAACAGAATGTATGTCACTTCTTTTCCTTCATTTTCTCTTTTTGCTTATCCTCCTTTTCTTTGTGAGCAGGCTGAGTAAATTTGATCTCTCTATTGGGATTAGCAGCTTGACTCTTGGTCATAGTCCTATCAGCAGCTCCAATGATATTGAGAGATATGTCTCTAGGCACAACAGGCTCTGGATGTAGATTCATATAGGCATCTACATTAAAGAATTTTTTAGCTTTTACATACATGTTCAATTCTTCTTTCCTGTATTTGGACATAGTAGAGTACTGTGATGGATTCTTTCCTTCAGATTTAACTTTATTTATCAGTGATAATCCAACCAATTCCTGAAACCTGGCCATTCTAGCAGTAGTCTCTGTCTCTGGATTCACAAAGGGAATAGGAGGAGACACTAGCGTTTTGGGACTGTCAGCTTTTGCTGGTTCAAGAACTTGTTGTTGCTGTTGCTGAGGATGTTGATGCCTGCTAGAAGGATACCTCTGCTGGCTGCTTCCTTGATGAGAGGAGGATCTACCTTGTTGTCTAGGGTATGTTTGAGTATAAGAGGTAGACCTCTAAGAGATATTGACTAATGCACCAGCAGCAGGTAAAGGAGGAGGAGGAGGTCCTTTCCAATATTTCTGAGGTGGAGGAGAATATCTTCTGCTTTTCTTCTTAGCCTTCTGCTCATTCTTGGACAGCCACATCTAGGCTGGCATTCCAAGATAAGGAGTAGTTTTCTGTAAAATATAGTAGGGAGTGTCATGATTTGGATTAGGCCTAGGCGCAGCGACTGGAGGGGCTTTCCTTTTCTTTGAAGCTTTCTTTTTGGCAGAAGAGCTATCATCAGAATCTGAATCATCATTATCATCATCGGAGGAGCCTTGAGGGTTATCATATAAAGCATCTAAAGCTTTCAGAAGATCTTTTTCAATAGGCTTAATAGCCTGAGATTCTGGAGTTGGAGCTGGAGGTTCTGGAATAACTATGTCAGCATTTCTTTCAGCAACTGTTTTATTTTCCTCTTCAATATCTGCCATAATTATTTCATCTAGGTGTGGCAGTAGAGTGTCATCCATTTTGTAAGTGGGAGGTGACATGGCTTTAGGGGAAGATACTATAAGAGGCTCTGCAACTGCAAGACTGGCATTAAGTTGCTTGGAAACTATGGGGCTTATTGGTGCAGTGTATGGTACAATGACCAAAGAATGTTGAGAAGAAGAGCTGGGTAGAATATGTCTGTGCACAAAACTGAATAAATCTAATAAAGAATACAAATTAACAGTGGGATTTACAATATAATCCCTAGCAGTTTGAATTTCAGCCATAACATGCTCATCCATATCTGTATCTAAGTCAATCAAATCTACTATTTCAGCAGGGGTAGCTGCTACTTCTAAAGAATCAGACATTGTTGAGTCTGTTTCTACTTCTGCTACTGCTGCTGCTAGAACTTCTTTATCATGTAGAATCTCCCCCTGACTGGCTGCAGGGGGTCCTGAAGCCAGTCCCCAGAAAGAAGGGATAGGAGATAGAGCAGCAATTTTAGTAGAAAGATTATTGACGGAAGTAGTGAGAGGTGCTAGAGCATCAACTAGAAGTTTATTAAGGGTGGGAGAGATGAATTCTAGCAAGTCCTTAACAATGTCAGAGAAGTTTAGATAGAGAGGTCCTGGAGAGGAAGTGGAGTTGTGGTTGTGATGTCCACGTTGAGAATAGACAGTGAAGGCACTGGAGAAGTCTATGTCAGTGTAATCAGGAGCAATGGATGGAATGTAAGATTGAGTGGCTGGAGGGATAGAGATAGAGGGAGTAGCAGTTGTAGAAAGTGGAACTATTATTGTGGGGGAGGAGATGGGTTCCAGGATGTGTGATTGGTGTGGTGATTGTAAAGGAGATTGATGTCGGGATGGTTATGGTGATTGAAGTGGAGATGACAGAAGGTTGAATGATGGTTCTTGGATGGGGGAGGATGGTATTTCAGGGATATTTATTTGGGGAGAAGATTGAGGTGGAGATGGTGGTGGTGTAGAATGTTCAGGATATGGAACAGGTGTTGGAATATGAATTTGTTATTTTAGATGTTGTTGTTGTGGTTGAGGTTGAGGAGGAGAAGGAATGGTGGAGGTGGAAGGGACTTCTTCTGGGGGTGGAGGAGAGGCTATGACTGCCTTTGTGCTCTCAAAAGTTCTTGTAGAAGAAGAAGCCTTGGTTGGCTTGGTTATCTTCCTCTCCCATCTGCCAAAGAGGGCAGAGGTAAGCCTCTTGGAGGCATTGATGAACACTGGTGTGGAAACCAGATGTTCAGGTGCTTTGTCCTGAAGGACAATTCCCAGAATCGGCCCAAAACATACTTCCTTCTTATTAATTTTCTTTTTGATTAAATCAAACAGGAGCTTGCTCCAATTTGCTGCTTTCTTCTCTACCAGAGCACTCATCGCCATGAATTGGTGCCTGGTTATGTAGTCGTGTGCTGTATGTTTGCCCAACAACACCTTCTCAACTACATCAGCCAAGAACTTGTACTCAGGAGACAAATTCTTCTTCAGCAGTTTGTTAGGATTGTCTCCAAAATGACCCATCTTGGTCAGCATAATACCATACTCCTCAGTCCATTTCTATTTCATCAGTACCATTCGATAGACCGAAGATTTCAGTTAGCATATCAGGAGAGAGGAAGACTTGATTACCAGAGATTGTGCCTGTCATGTTATCTTCAGATGTGGAGGAGGCAAAGACCCATTCTTTTATTTCAGTTATTGCAATCTTTATTCTAAATGTCATGAACTTCTTCAGTTTTTGATCTTCAAACAACTTCAGGATCTCCACAAAGATTGCTTCAGAAAACTGGAAGGAGTTGAAATCTATGTCAAAACCCACATCGAATTTCATAGTGGAGAGAGCGCTCGTTGGAATCGCCGTGAATACACCTGCAAGAGAGAAACAAAGATCAAGTGCAAAGGGAACTGAAGGCCCGGGATGGAGGTCGAAGAAACCTAGATATAAGATTTTCAGAATATGAACCACCAGACCCCGTTCGACGAAAAAGAAATTCTTCGATTTGAGGTCGACGAAATATTTTATAGTCAAAAGAATTCGTCGATCTCAGTCAGAAGAGGTGAAAACATTTCGTCGAGATCCGTTCGACGAATGTTTTCTGAAGCAAATTCGTCGATCTCCGGTCTACAAAAGTAGCTTCGATTACAGAAATTTCGCCGATCTCCGTTCGACGAATTTCTTTAAAACTTTTCCCAGTTCGTCAATCTCCGTTCGACGAAATTTGAAAAATTCGTTGACAATAGACAGAAAACAAATAAGGCTTCTCCATTTATCATACCAAGCTGATTTATGAAGGATAGATGGTTCCTTTCATCCAATTGTTTGGTGAAGATATCTGCTATTTATAAATCTGTGTATATATACACAAGTTTAATTTTATTTTTGTCTATACACTCTCTAATGAAATGATGCCTAATATCAATATGCTTAGTCCTACTGTGATGGACTGGATTTTGTGCAATGGAAATTACACCTGTGTTGTCACATAATAGAGTTAAATTATTTAAGTTGAATCCATAGTCCAGTAGTTGGTTCTAGATCCACAGCATCTGGGAACAACAACTGCCAGCTGCTATATATTCTGCTTCATTAGTTGATGTAGACACAGATGACTGCTTCTTGCAAAACCAGGAGACTAATCTAGCACCAAGGAATTGGCTTGTTCCAGAGGTAGTTTTTCTATCTACTCTGCATCCAATAAAGTCAGCATCTGAGTATCCAGTTAACTCAAACTCTGACTCAATAGGATACCAAAGTCCTAGACTAGGACAACTCTTTATATATCTTAAAATCCTTTTAGGAAAATAAGATGAGATTCTTTAGGGTTTACTTGGAACCTAACACAAAGACATGTAGCAAATATTATGTCAGGTCTGCTCGCTGTAAGGTATAGTAGGGACCCAACAATAGCCCTATATAATTTCTGATCAACAGGTTTCCCATTTTCATCAGAGTCAATTACAGCATTTGTAGCCATAGTTGTTTTCTTGGCTGAGTGATGCGTGTAAATCGGCAAGCACACCAGTCGCACAAGTAATAAAGTTTGGGAATAAATCCCCGAGTGTCGGTCTCTTGAGGAATACAATTAGCGTAGAGCGGTAACAGTTCAAAAAATATTGTTATGAGGGTTATACCTTGAAAAAGAGCAAAGAGGGGACTTGAGAGATTGTGGTTGTTTGATCTAATAAACTAGGAAAAGCTATGCGGGTCAAAGACACCGCTTCTCAAGGTGAAGTGTGTATTTCGGCCGCTATGCCGAACTTCGGTTGGGCGAGTGGACGGAAATCTAATGGATGGAAGTGTTCTTGTGTGGAGTGCAATCGGGTGAGACACGGGTATGGAGTGGATGTAGAGTGAGCGAGGCGCATTCACAGACACTACTTACAAGCATAAGAAAAATACTAACATTCCATTAGATATAGAATAAAACTTGATGTTCATTACAATGTTAAACCATTCCATACCACAGAGGAAAGGGAAGAGGAGTAAACCAAAAGAGAGTGAAGATCCACAACGGGTCGTGGCCGGAGTAGCGAGTTGTCAGTCCGTTTCCGGGCTCAGTCCAAGGAGGCTTCCGGTACCGACGAGCTGTCACCTCGAAGGCCTTTAAGTCCGTTCTCTAGGTTGTCTACTTCACCAACTCCGGTGGAAAGCTTGGAGTTGAAGTCGTCAATGGCCGAGGGCTTCGCCAGAGAGTTTGAAAAGCTTCGGAGTAGCTGACTATGGACTCCCGATGAAGGTGGAGGTGATGGAGCAGCTGGAGAAGTGAAATGGCGATTCCCGCGCACTCCACGATCGCAGCAAATGACAGGCGTTGACCTAATTCGCGGAGCAGGGACTTAAATACGGAGGCAGCAAAATCAGTGCGCACGATCAGTGGTTGTGCGCACTGTTGGTCGATGATCGTGCTACATTTCCAAATATACTTGCAACCTGGATAAGCAACATCCGCATATACGCGCACGATCAGTGGCACACGACCAGTGGTTGTGCGCACTAAATCCACTGATCGTGCGATTAGTAGGGACAGATTTACAGAAATCAAGGGGTAAACGCGCACGACCAGTGGTCATGCGCACTACGGCCAGTGCTCGTGCGATTAATCGGGCAGGATTAGGAAAATGAGAATATAATGCGCACGATCGGTGGCGCACGACTAGTGGTCATGTGCAATAAGTCCAGTGGTCGTGCGCAGTATTCCTGTATCGTCGGGGTCTCCCGAGCAGTTCCGGAGAACGCACACGGACCCTGCACCAGTAGAAGAGGCAGATATGCCTCCCAACGTGCACACCACATTCCCGAGATAGGGCTAAGGAATAACAAAAACACAGAAACACAAAAAGCACACAGAAACGGTCCTATAGTGCACTTTATCGTGAAATAGGCACGTAATCAAATATAAGCAATAATGGCTCTCAAGTGTAGTGCTAAGATGATAAAACTGGCCCAGATGAGTCCAAAAATCAGTGTACAATGTGGACTAATCACACCCCCAGACTTAACCATTTTCACGTCCCGAGCAAATCATCACTCCGTGGACTAGAAAATAGCTAACTGGCTCAGAAATTTAAAAAAGAAGTAAGACGAGAAATCAAATACATCATGGGCATAGAAGATATAATAGAAAAACTTTTTAATTATACGACGTAGTTTAAACTATTAGACAGACGTAAATAAATATTGTAATTGCTCAAAATTAGAATTCTGGAGAATCTTGCGATCATGTGTAGGAAGAAAGTAGGCAGGCCACTAAGGTGAGCATTGCCAAAGTTCGGGACTCAGGATCACCTCCAAAGGAATCCACCAATGTCGGGGACCATACGCTTGCACGTTCACACTCTCTCCATGGCGCGGGTTAGACTCAAGCGTGAATCAGTAGGACTTGTAGGAGAAAATGGGGCTTAGGCGACGGCTTGGTAGTCAAAGATAAACAGGAAGGCTCTACGCAACCAAAGAGAGCGAATAAAACCCAAACCAATACAGCCACTTAGAAATGTATGGGTAACACACCCCTAGACTGAGCTTGAAAACCGGGCGTGAACACGGCCGAACCCGACCAAAATAAATAAATAGGATGGGGATAGAATTCTCAAAGTAATTCTTTCAGATTTTTTTTTTGGCGCTTAGCTGCTTTTTTTATTTATTTTCTGCGCTTGGAATCCCCAACGTAGCAATCAAAACGTGAATGAATTCAGCACCCCATTAAACGATGTCCACATATCACAACCTTGACAAAATAGTAATACAAACAAGCTCAAGCATTTGATTGCGATGGTGGGTTTAGCTTCAGGCCTTGGTGAATATGAGTGGAGCTGAATCAAAGAGAGGGTAGGCACAAATTTCGCATGCAATGTTTAACGGGTAGGAAAGGCTAAACAAGGCTCAAACTAGCCAAAATGAGGGCCTACGTCATGCTCACGCATGACTACCCGTGCACCAATGCTTCGAGAGTAACTTAGTGCAAGTTCTTAGCCACCGAGAAAGATGATCCTTCCTCCTGACTCTAGCAATATGAGTCTAGTGGCGGCTACACACATTCCTACATTATCGTTCGATTACTCTAGATTCAGATTTTGAGTAGTACAAATAATATTTACGTCTGCAGAAAAATATAAACTACAAGCATAAAGAAAAATTAATTCTATCCTAGTTCTACACAAACCATGAGTACTCGATTAGGAGCACTGCATGAGTTTCGAATTACTCAATCCTGAAATCCTAAGCCAACACCACTATTTTAAAGCTTACACAAAAACAATACATTAGACTCGGGCTGTGCACGTGGATAAGAGCGCACTCGTGTGGGTGATTCAGTGTGTGCAACAGAGATCAATAAATAATTAAACAAGAAACTGGTATGCAACAAAAAGTGTGGTGTAGTGACCACATGCATGCTCCCCCCAGACTTAAAGTCGACAACTAGTAAAAATAAGCATTCCAAATATGATAAATAGCTAGGGTAGGAAGTACATATGCTCAAAATTGAGCATACCAGTCGTGCAATGAGCTGTCCAAGTGCGTCCAAGTTGCCGCGCCTCAAATATTTCGGCACCTGTGATTGAAGTATGCAAGTCAAACAAAATATGGAAACAGAAATATATGAATATATAAAAAGAACTCAAAACAAAGCATAGGACCAAACGGTCCAACTTGGGTTGTCTCCCGAAAGCCCTTTTGTCTACCGTCCTTAAGGTGGACCAAATACCTGTATTAGCAGTTCAAATAGAGAGTTCTTGGCAGTAGAAAAAGAAAAAAAATTAAAAGTAGAGCAACCAACGTTCAAAAAGTAGCGGGAAAGAGGAGGTAAAGTGGAATGATGGTTGTGCAATCAGCGAATCAGCTATAAGCAGATTTATGGTAAGTCTCTCCGGTGGGATGCGAGAGGACAGCAGATTGGGTTTTTGCATTGGGGGTAGGCATTGGCCCCTTACTTCGATTGCACTCTTTCTTGCGCCGGAAGGCAGCGTAGCGCTCTTCGCGTAAACACTTTGCCTCTTTCAGTTTCTCCACCGTGGGAGACTTCCAATGGAGGTAGGCTGTGGGGTTTCCTGGTATCGTGGGTTGTGGCGTCCTGTCCGGCACCGTGACGGCAACCGGATCTGCCCAAGCTACAGATCGCTTAACAGAGTTATACAAATTAGTGTCTAAGGATTTCTCCCGAATAAAACTTGGTTCGCCATGCTCAACAACATAGTTGGCTGGAATTAGAAAGGCATCTGTGGATTTGGTACACTTGATCTCCTCGTTGACCTGTAGCTCTTGATTCTCATCTACCTCCTGAGAGAGTCCTGTCTTTGGCTTCTCTTCCAGATGTGCTTCCAATGTGGGAAGACCTGAATCTATCTTGGTATCTGTGACACTTAGAGAATTGCTATTTTGGATGGGAGAGGAATGTATGGATGTGTTATCGAGGGTGGAATCTTCGGTTGGCCAAGTGACACGGCCTTTGGAAAAGTCGAGGGATGCGCCACTGGCTGTCAGGAATGGGACTCCTAATATAGGAATAGAGTTATTTTCCTTTGGTCCCAAAACCTGGAAGTCAGTGGTGATACTTTTGCCGTTAACCTCGATTTCAACTTCCCAAACACCTCCCTCAGTGTCAACCAAATTGCCACTCGCTAAGATAATCAATTTCCGATTTGCAATGTCGACTTGTAGGTGCATCTTCACAACATCTTGTAAAGTGAGGATGTTGCTGGATGCCCCGAAATCGCATAATGTTGAGGTTTCGATGTTATTGATTTTATAATGGATGACGAGTTCGTTGCAGTTTCCCAAATTTTCCTCCCCGAGGCGCTTACCTTGTTCATGGGGGTTCTTTTCGGTGTTACTAGGTAAGGTGCCTTAGGTGCGCTCGGAAACCACTTGGGCCAATTGGCCCAATTGTCCCTCCAGTTTGCGCATCGAGGCGACCTGATTTGTCATGTTGGTTTGGGAAATTTCAACGAATTTCGCAAACATCTCTTCCAAAGAACTTTTTTTTTACGACGGGGGCCCTTGGGAATAATTCGGTTGAGGCGGCCTCAGTTGGCTTCCGGAGGCATACACATCATTTTGATGCTGCCCCGGTTGCCATCTTTGGCCAGATGCTTTAGGATTCCAAGAAACGTTGGGGTGGTTTCTCACCCCCGGGTTGTATGTATTCCCGTAAGGCACTCCCCTGTTTTGATTGGCGACAAAATTAACTGACTCATTCATAAATGAATATTCGTCTGGTACCTCAACTCCTAAGCATTCGAAGTAGTGCTGGTTGGTGCTTCCGCACCCTTGGCATGAGATTGCCATCACTGGGGTGGCAGGAGCAGGCTTGGGGATATCCACGGCAAATACTCCACTTGTGCTTCGTGGGATGTTTCTTCCAGGGGTCCAGTAAGCACTGTGGGTGGTGGTGTCTTGTAAGACTCTCAGAGCATCATCTAGAGCAAGATTCATGATTGTTCCTCCAGAGGCGGCATCGATCATGGCCCGGTGGTGGGGATCAATAGCGAAGTAGAAACTTTCAACGAGGTTCCACGTTTAGAATCCATGATAAGGGAACTTCCTCAGCAGCTCGTTGAAACTCTCCCAAACTTCGGCTAAACTTTCTTGATCGGCTTGCCGGAAGTTGGTTATTGCACGCCTCATGCTCACGATCCGATCCACCGGATGCAACTTAGCTAGGAATTTTGTGGTCAAAGCATCCCAGGTGGTGGCTGTTCCAGGTGGGAGGGAGTGAAGCCATGTCTTGGCTTTGTCCCTTAATGAAAAAGGGAAGAGGAGGAGCTTGACTGTTTCGTCTGGAATTCCAGCGTAGCGGAACGTGGCACAGATTTCGGAGAATTCTGTAAGGTGAAGATGAGCGTCTTCAGTGTCCATTTTGGAGAACTGAGTGTTGTTCCGAATGATATTCAGAATAGCTGGTTTAATCTCGAACTATGGATTGGTGATAGCAGGTCCAAAACTGGGGTATATACTCACGACAGTAGGTGTATTATAATCCCTCATGGTGCGGACCTGTGGAGGGTTCACTTCATTTTCGTCGCCATGAGGTATCCCTCCAACTCGTTTGTCTACATCAATATTCAGCTGGTCTCCCATTGGGGCAAAAGTGATGGCTGCGGCGCGTCTTCGCGCTAGGATAGTACATTCGATCTCTGGGTCGTAGGCGACAAAATCTCTTGTAGCTCGCCCCTGCATTCACTGTGGCAAACACTACACAATAGAAGGAAACAACAGTCAAAAACACTAACTCTTATAAAAATATTTTCAGTCATCCTGAGTCGCTTTACAGTTGCACTCCCCGACAACGGCGCCAAAAACTTGATGCGTGTAAATCGGCAAGCGCACCGGTCGCACAAGTAATAAAGTTTGGGAATAAATCCCCGAGTGTCGGTCTCTTGAGGAATGCAATTAGCTTAGAGCGGCAACAGTTCAAAAAATATTGTTATGAGGGTTATACCTAGAAAAAGAGCAAAGAGGGGACTTGAGTGATTGTGGTTGTTTGATCTAATAAACTAGGAAAAGCTATGCGGTTCGAAGGCACTGGTTCGCAAGGTGAAGTGAGTGTTTCGGCCGCTATGCCGAACTTCGGTTGGGCGAGTGGAAGGAATTCTAATGGATGGAAGTGTTCTTGTGTGGGGTGCAATCAGGTGAGACACGTGTATGGAGTGGATGTGGAGTGAGCGACGCGCATTCACAAACACTACTCACAAGCATAAGAAAAATACTAACATCCTATTAGATATAGAATAAAACTTGATGTTCATTACAATGTTAAACCATTCCATACTACAGAGGAAAGGGAAGATGAGTAAACCAAAAGAGAGTGAAGATCCACCACAGGTCGTGGCCGGAGTAGCGAGTTGTCAGTCTGCTTCCGGGCTCAGTCCAAGGAGGCTTCCGGTACCGATGAGCTGTCACCTCGAACACCTTTAAGTCCGTTCTCTAGGTTGTCTACTTCACCAACTCCGGTGGAAAGCTTGGAGTTGAAGTCGTCAATGGCCAAGGGCTTCGCCGGAGTGTTTGAAAAGCTTCAGAGTAGCTAGCTATGGACTCCCGATGAAGGTGGAGGTGATGGAGCAGCTGGAGAAGTGAAATGGCGATTCTCGCACACTCCCCGATCACAACAAATGACAGACGTTGACCAAATTCGCGGAGTAGGGCCTTAAATACGAAGGCAGCAAAAGTAGTGCGCACGATCAGTGGCACACTACCAGTGGTCGTGCGCACTGTTGGTCGATGATCGTGCGACATTTCCAAATAGAACTGCAACCTGGATAAGCAGCATCAGCATATACGCGCACAATCAGTGGCGTATGACCAGTGGTCGTGCGCACTAAATCCACTGATCGTGCGATTAGCAGGGACAGATTTACAGAAATCAAGGGGTAAACGCACACGAGCAGTGGCGCACGGCCAGTGGTCGTGCACACTACAGCCAGTGCTCGTGCGATTACCCGGGCAGGATTAGGAAAATGAGAATGTAATGCGCACGATCGGTGGTGCACTACCAGTGGTCATGGGAAATAAGTCCAGTGGTCGTGCACAGTATTCCTTCATCGTCGGGGTCTCCCGAGCGGTTTCGGAGCATGCACACGGACCCTGCAGCAGAAGAGGCAGATAGGCCACCCAACGTGCACACCACATTCCCGATACAGGGCTAAGGAATAACAAAAACACAGAAACACAAAAAGCACACAAAAATGGGCCTATAGTGCACTTAATCGTGAAATAGGCACGTAAGCAAATATAAGCAATAATGGCTCTCAAGTGTAGTGCTAAGACGATAAAACTGGCTCAAATGAGTCCAAAAATAAGTGTATAATGTGGACTCATCACTGAGCCATCTGACATCCCAAACTTTTTGATCAGCTCTTTAGCATATTTAGATTGGGATATAAAGATGCCATCAGGTAGCTGCTTCACTTGGCGACCAAGGAAGTAGGAGAGCTCACCCATGCTACTCATCTCAAACTTTGAATGCATGATGTCAGAAAACCTCTTGTATAGTTTGGAATCTGTAGACCCAAATATAATATCATCTACATAAATTTGTACTAATAAAAATTGATCAGTATGGTGCCTAGTAAATAATGTCCTATCTATAATACCTCTAGAAAATTTATGCTCTAACAGGAAGCCTGCTAAGGTCTCATACCAAGCTCTTGGAGCTTGCATTAAATCATAAAGAGCTTTATGCAATCTAAAAACATAAGAGAGATGAGTTGGAGAGATAAAACCTGGAGGTTGTTCAACATAAACCTATTCTTTGAGTTCTCCATTCAGAAAGGCACTCTTGACATCCATTTGAAAAACTTTGAATTTCTTGAAGGCAGCATATGCAAGGAAGATCCTGATTGCTTCCAGCCTTGCAATAGGTGCAAAATTCTGGTCATAGTCAATCCCCTCCTCTTGCCTATTAACCTGAGCAACAAGCCATGCTTTATTCCTTATGATGACACCTTGGGCATCCAGCTTATTTCCATATACTCACTTAGTTCCAATGACTGGGTAGTCTCTGGGTCTTGGAACTAAGACCCAAACTCTGCATCTCTCAAATTGATTGAACTCCTCTTCATTGCAATAATCCAGTGTGGATCTTGCTCTGCATCTTTGATGGATTGGGGCTCAATTTGAGATATGAAGCAGGCATGCATCAAATCTTGGTTGAGTTGATGCCTTATCTGCACACCAACTGACATGTCTCCAATTACTTGAGATATGGGGTGATCTCTAAGTGTGACACGATCAGTTGGTGGAGTTGGTTGTTCAACTGCTTGGGGAATAAATTCCTCTTGAGGAATTAAGTTAGCTGTTATTGGTTCATCACTGATTACAGTGTCTTCTTCTTCACTTTCTTCAGCACCTTGTGGTGAAGGATGGCTAATTGCCTCATTGGTGAGGGTCAGTTCATTAGCTTCTTACACAAATTATGTTCCTGCAAAGATTCACTGGTAGAAGAGACCTTCTCCTTGAAAAACATGTTAGTCTCATCAAATGAAACATGTATAGACTCTTCAATTTTTAAGGTAGATTTGTTATACAACCTATAAGCCTTGCTTATTTGAAAATATCTAAGAAAAATTCTCATTTCAGACTTGGCTTCAAACTTTCTAATGTGTTTCTTATTGTTGTTGTGTATATAACATAAACATCCAAAAATTTTAAAGTAGTCTACTTTAGGTTTCTTCTCTTTTAGTAGCTCATAAGGAGTCTTATTCTTACGTTTGTGTATAAGACTACTATTCAGTACATAATTTGCTGTTCTTATAGCCTCTACCCAAAAGGATAGGGGCAAATAAGCATCTGCAAGTAATGTGCCTCCAGATTCAATTAGTGTTGTATTCTTCCTTTCAGCAACCCCATTTTGTTGAGGTGTTCTAGGAGTTGAGAAGCAATGTCTAATACCTTCCTTCCTACAAAACTCTTGCATAAGAAGAGACTCAAAACCAGTACCATGATCACTTTTGATCAATGCAACTGGAGTATAGTACTCGATCTGTATGTTCTTGAGAAAATTTGTAAGAACCTTAAAGTTATCAGACTTAGATCTCAGAAAGAAAAGCCAAGTGAATCTAGAGAAGTCATCAACAATCACTAAAGTATAAGATTTCTCTCCTAGACTTTATACTGCTATAGGGCCAAAAAGGTCCATATGTAGTAAGTACAATATCCAAGGTGAGTCACTTTTATTTAATGATTTAAAACTACTTTTAGTTTGTTTGCCTAATTGACAAGCCCTGCAAAGATTTTCCTTCTTGTAGGGTTAAGAAGGCAATCCTCTGACAAGGCTGTCCTTACATAATTTGGCAATGTTTTTCAAGTTAACATGACCTAATATCCTATGCCAAACGTCTTTGTTGTTACTAGTTGAATTAAATAAGCAAATCTCAGATTTAGCTGACTAGAAGTTAACTAAGTAAATGTTTCATACTCTAGTGCCAGTCAATACTACATTATTATCCAAAGAAGTAATAATACATGAGGTTTTAGTAAATGATACCTGAAACCTTTCATCACATAATTGACTTATGGACATAAGGTTGTGCTTCAGTCCACTTACATATGCAACATTCCTGAAGGTGAGAACTCCAACTTTAACTTTTCCATAGCCTTCAGTCTGGCCACAGTTGGAGTCACCAAATATTACTTTTGGCCCTAACTTTGCCTTGTAATGTGTTAAGTTGGCCTTATTTCCAGTCATGTGCTTAGAACAGCCACTGTCTAGATACCACTATTGTTCTATTGTAGGACAGTCTTTCACTTGCAATGAAACAGATTAGCCATTCCTGACCCAGGTTACCTTTGGTCCTTCTTTATTTACATAACTAAAACTGGAAATAAATGAACATTAAGGTTGGCTTTTATATCCTAAAGGGTGATATTTCCTATGTAGAATGATCCATTGATTAAATTTATTATTAAATGTTCTTGGTTGGTTATAAGTTTCAAAAGAATTATAATATCTGTTATACTGATCTGTGTTAGACGAATTCTGGTGAGTTCGTCGACCTGAGTTCGACGAATTGGGGTGAGTTTGTTGAACACCACTCAGAGAATGAAAGAACCCATTTGCTAAGCCCCAAAATCTTGGAGCTCTAGTAGACGAACTATTCTGGTTTCGTCGGTCATAGTTCAACGAATAATTGTTATATGAATTTGCGTTCAGAGCTTCTCGACTGGAGTTCGACGAACTGTACATATTTCGTCAATCGGAGTCCGACAAAATCTGCTGAACATTATTTTTATTTGGATTTTTCTTAATTTCTTTTCTTTTCGTATTCTTTAGTTTTGATTCAATTTATTGAACATTTTTAACATTTTCTATTTTCTCTTTTCCCTTTTGAGAAACAAATTTAATTGGAGTTGTTAATATATTTTTCTTTATGAGTGGGGGTTGGCTTGATGATGCACCTAAGCCCAGCTTGTCATTTAACCTGGCATTAACTATGTTTGTGATGTACATCAACTTGATACCTCTCCCATTTAAGGATTCTTAAAGTTTCCTAGCCTCGGCCAATTCAGATTTTAGTGAGATTATTTTCTCTTAAGCTAATGTTAATTCATCTATTAATTTAGTATTTTCAGAAATCAAATTTTCTTGATTTGACAATCTTTCTCAAAGCATTTTGATTTCTTTTTCAGAGTTAATTAAATCTATGCAGATGGTTTTAAATTCAACTTTAAAACTATCAGAACTATAATAAAATGATGATAGTACCTAACCAGCTTCTGATTCTGAAGCTTATTCATTATCAGATTCTTCTTCCGCATCTGATGGGATGCAAGAGGAATTGATAGACATGAGGTAGACTTCCCTTCCCTTTGCCTCTTCTTCCTCTTCATAAGAGCTGTAAGATGTGGATTCATCTTCTATGTCATTCAAGATTTCAACAACAAAGCCCTTCTCCTTCTTTTTGTGCTTGCTGGAAGATGGCATGCTGTATTGCTTGCTTCTAGAGTCTTTTTCTCTTCTCCTCACCTTCTAATTCTCAGGGCTTTCAGAAATGAAGTATCTTGGTTTCCTGCAGCCAAAATACACTATTTCTTTAGTAGGGGTTTTATCATACCTGGGCTTGTCATCATTCCTGGATGACTTTCTCCTGAAGTTTTTTTTGCCATTTTATAGAGTCTCTTGTCAAAGATACTCATCAATTATTCATTGACTGTTGAAGCTTCAGTCTCTTTAGTAGCTTTGAATGCTATATTTTGCTCCTTTCTTGCTGGTGGAGGAGTCCTTTGTTTTGCAGCTTCCCTGTATTTGATCAACTGCTCATAGGATTTGAGCTTTCCCAGGAGAGATTCTGTGAAAATCTCATTTAAGCTTCTGGCCTCATAATTGGCTAGATCCTTGAATCCCATGAGCTTGGGAATCACATGAGGATCTTATCATTGATCTTAGTGAGTGAGAATTCTTTGTCCAGGGTCTTCAAATCATTGATGATGGAGCTTAATCTGTTGTACATGTCACTAACAGATTCAGCTTCATCCTTCTTGAAGTTCTCATACTGTGAGATGAGAGTTGATATTCTATCTTTTCTCTCATATGCTGAGTCAGCAACCATCTGGTTGAGAGAAACCTAGATTGTTTTTGAGAAGTGCACTCAGCCACCTTTTGGAAGATGTCTTCTGACATGGTTTGAGCCAATATGTTCATGGCTTTGGCATCTGAAATTTTGGCTTTCTTCTGTACATCAGTCCACTTAGGTGGTGGAACTGTATGAGTGCTTGAGGTTGAAGTGGGTGTAGAAGCAGTTGGTTGAGGAGGACCTATCAAGATGGAATTGAAAATGTCCTCATAAATAGAGTTCATGTAAAGCTTTATTCTTTCCTTCTAGATTGCAAATTTATTCAAATTGCAGACTGGAGGTCTGATGCTTGCATAATCTTTGTTTTGTGCCATGATGTGAGCTAAATAAACCTAAGAGAATTAGAGGTCAGATATAACACAGGATCTTTTGGTTCAAGCTTTAGATTGTACAATCAAAGGTAACTGCTCTGATACCAATTGAAAGAGAGGGTCAGACCTAATTTACTCTAGAGGGGGGGGGGTGAATAGAGAAATTAAAAAAAAACTTTTTGTTGTTTAAGAAATAATCAGAGTAGTGAAAATAACCGATGCCAAGATGTTAATATAAGAATAAGACAACTAACAAATTATTTATACTCATAATAAGATTGGATCATGTGAGAAATTTCTAGCTACGGACATTTTTTTGTACCATAATTGATTAACTGTTGAGTGGAAAATCCTAGCCAAACACATTTGTTATTACTATAGTGCTACATAGAACTTAACATGGTGCTAACATGGTGTTAACATTAAGAACTCAAGTTTTGTGGAAGGAAAGTCATCAAGGGCAATGGGAAAATCTCATCTCCATTACTTGTTTGAGTTGGAGTTATTGGGGGTATTTTCAATGAAAATACCATAAGAAAAATTAGATTACCAATGTAAAAACCATAGGCAAAATAAGAAAATACCAGAAGTAGTACTACCTGTGGGATCGGCGGAATCGGAAACGGAATGACGCCGGGATCGGGTGCTTAATATCTCACGGAATCGGCGGGATCTGTAGAAAACCTCAGTCGTAAAATGAAATACGCGAGCTCAATATCTCAAGAAATTGTGTATGCCCCTTGCGGGATACACGATTCCAAAAATAAAAAATATTTTTTTAAAAAAATATGTTTCCTAGAGTTTCGGAAACGCGTTTCTGGGAATTTTTCATATCCGGTGCACGTTCGAGTCTATACGTAGGCCATTTTTAAATATTCGTGTTTCGTAGTTGACCGCTGCTGCAGCTAACCATCAAACCACTACTGCGGCTAACCATCAGACTGCTGATGTAGTTAAACTCCAGACCAATACGACGGCTAACCTCCAAACCGCTGCTATGGTTAATCACGAGACCGCTGCTGCGGCTAACCTCTAGGACGCCGTTGCTGCTGCGGATAACCACCAAATCACAGTGCGGATAGCCACCAGGCCGCTACTGCAGATATCCACCAGACCGTAGTGTAGGTAGCCACCAGGCCGCTGCTGCGGGCTCTTACCAAACTGCTAAGATAGCTACCAGATAGGCCGCTGGTCCAAACCGCCATACCTCTAAACAAACAGACCTCTGCTACAAGAAAGGCTAAACACACAACTTCACAGGCTTCAATGGGTCCATGTACACTAATTCACACCACATATGGGTAAATCCCTTAGGACTCCAACCAACGACACATCAAGGTCCTAAAAATACCCCAAGCTGGCTAGAACCAATTTGTATCACATCTAACCATCACCCTCTTGACTTTACTATATGCAGTTCAATTGATCGATATGAGTCTAAGTGTTATAAACACCAAATATTTTATCCAAATGACATATGATTAATTACTGGGGTCTGAATTCTCAGTTATGATGAAGTTCCAAAGTTTCACAATTTTCTAAATAAAATTGGTCATAATGGAATTTTCCAAAAATATAAGTCACTAGTGGATTTGAACATGAAGTATCACATCCAAGGGTCCCAACAGTACCAATTAATTTCCACAAGTTCATAATGATAAATAAAAGGTCTGTACAAAATTTCATATCATTATAATAATATTTGATATTTTATTTCTAATTATGAAAATGTGATCCACTAGGTCATGTTACACATGAAGTACTATAAATATTTATCAAATAATTCAAGAAAAATTAATGGATATTACAAATGGTAATTAATTATTTTTTCCATAAATGAATAGTTTTATAACTCAATTTGAGCACAATTATCTCAATAATATGTATGGGGCAAAAAGGGTAATTTTAAATACAACTCTAAGATTCTTACATCCAAAAATTCCAATTAATTTATCAATTATGTATAATACTAAATCATTGTTATTGACAAGGTTTCATAATTTTTGCAACTACTTTAGTCACCAAAATATCATTAATACACATGAGTAACAAAATATTAATTAATTCATTGGTCAAGCAAACCAACACCAAATGTTCTAAAATTTCATGAGGTGTACTTTCACTAAGAAAGTGCATGTATAAAATTTCACTGGATTTGACCAAGCTTAATGTAGAAGATACACCTTTTGTCTAAATGCACATCACATATTACAAGTCATAGCTTCATGCATCGGAATACACCCACATACAGAGATTCAAATGACTTGAAATTTTTACCAGTGCTTTATATTTCCCTATTGAGACTCCAACCAAAATTTGGGGTTTATATAATTTTTTTTAGCAAAATATTTTACTTCTAGAAAAAAGCATATTTTACCTAAAACTATAGGAAAATGTCATCCAGAAATTCCCATACTTGGACTGTAGGTGCATAGGTTATATTACTACATGCCCCAAATTTCAGCACACAGCTTTAACAAGTTAAAAGTTAATCAAAAAATATGGGTTGTTCCCTCCTAAGGTCCAGTCTCACTAAACATACCTAATAGGTTGTTAAATTGCTCCAAATGAGCTAATTTAAGTCTCTAATTAAAGCTGAGATAGAGGCCTACAATTTTAAGTCTCTAATCAAAAAGTGCATATTAAAGTATATTATATATAATATTTAATATATTAAACTATTTGGACGGCTGGGATTTCATCACCTACCTCCAGCCTGTAACATCCCTCAAACAAATAGATCCATAGGAGTGGTTTTTTCATGACTGGGTCATGACAAAACCTTAAGAAGCTCAAAGGATCAAGTGAACAAGGGCCAAGGTGAAAATCACCTTGGACTGCCTATAACACAACCTCACCACCAGACTTAGGGTTTGACCTTAGGGCTTAAACTTGACTTCATGACCCCACAATAACACCCTAAACTCCCTTGAGTGGTCCATAGGGTCACTAAGGACCCAATGGGGACAGGCAAAGTTGCTAAGTTGGCTTAAGCCCACCCTAACCCTCAATGGGTCAAACTGGCCTACTTAGGATCAATTAACCTTCCCTTAGCCAAGAGAGGCTCACACATGCCTTCCTAACCCTAAAGTTAAGTCAATGGGTCAACAAGGACCAATTGGGATCAACCCAAGAGTCTAGGTTGACCAAAGTCAACCCTGACCCTAATTTGGACAATGTACCCTTCCTAAGGGCAAGTGACCTCCAAAGTGCCAAGACAACCCTACCCAGCCAAACCTAGTCCCTAGGGGAGGCCAATGGGTCACCAAGGATCCATTGGGGTCAACCCAAAAGGTCAAAATGACCATGGTCAACCCTAGTCTAGGTTTAGGTCAACTTAGCCTAAATGGGCTAACCCAAGCTCAAGCCCTATTCACTTGGGCTAGCCACCTCTTAATCATTTAATATTAGGAATTAGTGTGCTGTAATTAGGCTAGTGTGATGAACAATTTCGGCCATGAGGGGCAGGAGAGAGAAAGCTTCAAGTTGCCCTTAATGGAGGAGAGAGAAAGAGGGAGGGAGAAGACATTCATGGCTTAGAGAGGCCAATAGCCACCTTGATTGCTGGATTCAACACCTCTGGGGAAGAGGAGGAGTTTCCAGTAGTTTCCTGGCCACCATAAGCCAGATCCCCCCACCACCACCACCATGGTCAAGAATGGCCTTAATGGCCATAAATGGACATTCAGCCCACACCCTCCCTCTTCCCCATCTAGTGGTTTTAAAAGATCCACTGGACATAGGGGAGTCGTTTACACTCTTTACCTGAAGAAGACAAGGCATCGCACTGTGTAGTTGTAAAAATCCGGCCGGCGGCACCACCACCATTACAACCCGAAGATCGGCTCGTCTCCAGACCACCAACAAGGTCGTCCCCTCCTCCTCTCTTTGTGGGTAGATCGTAGGAATCATTAGGGATGAAAATTGGGCTCAATTGAGCCCGAACGGGAAATGAGAATTTCCTGGTTTTTATGTAAATTATGAAAATTGGGCAGAGGAAGTTTTAGATCATTTTACTCATACTAGAATGTTATTATAATTTTTAGATGTATATAATTAGTACTTCCTTCACAAGCTCACAATTATGCAATTATATTCAAAAATAGATTCAGAGCTTAATGTTGATTAGAAAATTATGAAACTTATAAAAAGTGCACTTAGGTCATTATGCTCATGGGAAAAGTTTATCATAATTTTTAGATGAATATGTTAAGTAGTTGCTTCATTGATTTATGAAAGTGGGATGTTGACCAAAAATTAAAATGAGAGTTTATTATCCACTTAAAAATTTGGAAACTTGGTCAGGAGTGTTTTTAGGGCATTTTAGTTATTCTTGAACTTTATTATAATTTTTGGAAACATATTCATAGAACTTACTTCTTTAGTTGTTAATTATGTGATTATATTTAGAATTATTGATCAGAGGTTTAAACCTTGCAAAAATTTGGGAGACTTGAATTTACTGTTAATTAGCTGCCTATTATTTTATCATAATTTTATGATGCATTTTGCATGACTGTAAGGGCCACTTCATATACAACCCGGGGCATTTGGATTTTTAGCAGAAATTAAATAAATGAAAAATTAATTAGAAAAATTCCAAGTGTCTGGATTTAGGCTAAATATGTCATGATAGACCTCCATTAAGTATATTAGGGTGTTTGGATGAGGATTTAGAGTACCTCCTATCATGCACGTCATATAGCGTAAGGTGGTCTGCATTTAGTAAAACTGCAAAAATCGACTCAACATGGGGACTGGTCGTAGGAAGATGGGATTGTTGTTTACTGATTTTGGTGAAGTGGATTGGTGTATACCACTGGAAGCTGGGATGAGAGTGTTGGGTTGGCTAGAGTTAGGAGATGCTCGGGATCGACGAACGATTGTCCTTCCTATGGAGGGAGGGAGAGAGAGAGCGAGTCAAAACTCATTAGGGTTAAATCCAGAATAATATTTAAAAGGGATCGGGAATCAGGTGTTAACCAATAACAGTAAGTGCCTTGCGAAAGGGAGCTTTGGGCTTCAGCCCATCGTAGTTCCTAGTGCTCTCGAGAGCCCTTCACGGGGAATACCTTGGGCAGTCTTGGGCTAACCTAAACCGTAGGTAAAATTAATGTTTAACATCAACTAGTATAACTATCGTTTCACATTCACACACCCCGGTAGCTCGGGAGGTTGGTTAGGTTAGTTTGGTTAGACATCCGAACGTTAGGTTTGGAAGGTTGATGTAACAGACGGAATAGTCCGGGGAGCTGGTGGCTCAGAAGGATTTGGATACATAAATAAGGTGGTGGGTCTCCGGTATTGGATGGTTGTTCACACTGACGTCAATATGCTGACTCGGCGGGTGTGGTTGACACTTAGCCAAAGAAAGTCTGGTGGATATGGTCAGCCCTAGTACGTGGTGACTCTAGGTTATGTCCTTCTAGAGGCATACGTAATGGCTAGGCGTGGTAGTGTGGATACCTGCCTAGTAGTGGGGGGGCCCGACCCATTGTCTTCGTTTGCCACTACGGAGATTCCTGGGAGTGAAGCTAGCCTCCTTAATTGGGGTAACTAAAGGTCTGTGCGCATAAATTCGTGTGCGTGAGTTGCACTTGCATGAATCATGGCATAACATAGCACTATACTCATACTTGCATTTAAACCTGACACCCCATCACATAAATCGATATAGGACTTTTTATACGATGGGAGCCTTACAGAAGACCCCTTAACTTATAAGTTTATATGGGAATTCATATACGTTAAGGTTACTTACTTCTTAGTATGTCTTTCTTACATAAGCTGCTTGCTCTTTTTTTACATTACTGCTTTCTATTATAGAACTGCTAGCTTGTACCTTCCTTAATTAGTTGTACATACATTACAATTAGCTGCTATAATAGTTCCACCGTCACCTACTTGTTTATTCTCCACCTTCATAGCTTCCCTTTCCTCCTCCCCTCCCGGTGCCTAGGAGCCATGGGGGAGGGGTAGTGGATGATAGGACTTAGTCTTTTTGACTAACGGTTTTCAGACCACAACATTCCAGGGAGTCCGGATGGGAGACAGGGGGCAGCAACAGGGGACACAGCACTAGCAGAGTACGGTGCTCTTGGAGGTGGGCCAGTGTAGCGCAGGAGCACCAGCAACTCGTTCTGTGAGTGATTAGTTACTTAGCTTCCGCGAATGTTTGTAGTGAGGATTTGATGTACCGGGTTTGAGCCCGTTTATATTTCCTTGTACTGTTTTATTTCCGTATTTTTACTATATGTGGACTTGTTGTGATTTCCTTTACATATATTACATGTGATTGTGGACTTAGTTTTATTCATACTATGTGTATACTTCTCTTTCTCTTTGGTGATCATAAAGGCTAGCATAATGGGTGTTTTGTAGTGGAGACATTCCCGAGTGTTGGTGTCATCGCAAAACGGTGGTTCTGGGCATAAGACCCCGCGATTTTTAGAGAAAAAGGGGTCTTACAAACTTTTATCAAAGAAAACATCGATCCAAGAGAAGAAATACACAAAACCCTGGATCACCCCCGCTCGAGCTTAGTTTGCGGACAAACTAGAAGTGGAAGTAGTGGTGGGCCCATACGGGGAATCACATGTAAAGTCCACTTTATGTCATCCAATCTTTTCATTTGTACGCTATCTAACAATTGGAATTCTTCTTTGTAGCCTGCGACGAACCCTACCCACAGCAGGGAACACCTCAGGCACAAAATATGGTTCCACCCCCGCAGGCTCCTTCTCCATTCCAGTAGAAGGAGATGGGACAAACATTGACGGCTATTCTGGAGGCCTTCATGGCCCAGCAGTCCCTGGCTCCACAGCCAAATCCTGGGGCCAACTAGTTGAGTGCCTTCCGGGGGCTTTCTCCTCCATCATACCTAGGGACGGAGTCGGCAGTCTGCACTGAGGAGTGGTTAAACACCATCTATGAGATGCTTGTGGAGATTCGATTCCCGACAGAGGAGGCGGTTGCTTTGCCAGTTTCCTGCCTAGAGTCACATGGGAAGAGGTTGTGGAAGTCACAGCTAGACACCACCTTTGCTGGAGTGGATTGCGCAGTCATCTCCTGGGAGGAGTTCAGAGCAGCTTTACTTGGACATTTTTTACCTCAGTCAGCGAGGGACGAGTTGGAGGATAGGTTCCTGGAGTTAAGGCATGGCAACAGGACCGTTCTAGAGTACTACCAGGAGGGTGGTAGAAGAGAACAAATATGTTTTGACTGACATTATTTGGTATTATTGTAATAAGCTAGGTCACGTCATCGCCGACTGCCCTCATAAGAAGAAGGAGGGTAAAAAAAGAAATCCTCATACAATAAAAAGAGGAAAGAGAAGAGCCTGATAGCCAAAAAGAGCAAGACTCTTAGTAACTCCGACTCATCTGAGTCGAGTGAAGAAGAAGAATCTTATTTTGGGCTTATGGCTCAAATAGATGATGATCAAGAGCCCCAGTTCACTGGGAAGGCAAACACTCATATCCCTCTTTCAGATTCTGAAGTCTCTGAACATGATTGTGAGGATATCTCCTCTGACGATGAGTCAGAACTAATGGCCCAGTACAAGGATTTGATCATGGCTTACGACAAATGTCGTCGAGTCGTGAAGACTCAGGGTAAAGAGATCAAATCTCTGAAAGCTGAAGAGAGCATATTGAGAGAGAAAGTCGCAAAGACTGACTCCCTCGAAGAAAACTTCAATAATTCAATTGAAGAATATAACAAGGCTCTTGAGCACCTTGACCTCAAATAGAAAATCATCAAGGAATTGGAAGCCCAACTGGCGGCTGAAAAGAAACTAGTTGAAAGTTTCTCGAAGCCCAAGACGGTTTTTCCATTCATTGCTGAATTCTCAGCCAAGGCCAAGGGTGTCGGATTAGGCCATGAAGAAGCTCCTAGTAAATCCACTAGGAGAAATAAGTCTCAACGTAAGAATAAGGCCGCCAAAAAGGCCTTAGCCAAAGAGAACGGGAAATCCCCTCAAGATCAGACCACTTTCAAGAAGGTTATATTTCCTTCAAATGAGTTTGATTTTGACTCATCCTACGGGCACTTTGCTAGGCCTAACTATGTAGAGCCAAAGTCCGCTATCAAGGATGGACTCGGCCCAGAAACTTTGGCGAAAGTGTCTTTAAGGCACCTTATGAAGAAGTTATTCTTTAGAGCTATGACCCTTTCAATCATGGGCATAACTTCAAGAAGGCACCAAAGACAAAGCCTGTTGTAGAAAGGACTCCTAAGGAGAAGAAGACATGTGACTGTCATTATCACGAAGCTTCTTCCTCTAAGAATGCTGCCCCTGCTAGACCGCAATCCCAAAAGGTCAAGCAGGAGATCATGAGGCAAAGGTACAACAGATTTGACTGTTGGTGCTGTGGCAAGGTTGGTCACTTCGCCATTGATTGCTGGTTCAATCCCAGAAACGCTGCAACTCCTCCTGTCAGCAATATGAGAAAGACCGCTCATAATGCTAACACTCGTAGGGGGAGTACTCTAACCCGAGACCAAGGACCCAAACGTGTTTGGGTTCCTAAGGCCAATTGATTATGATTGTAGGTATGTCCAAAGGCCAACAAAACACCAATCTGGTATTTGGACAGCGGATGCTCTCGGCATATGACCGGGACTAGAAGCCTTATTCAGAACTTTACTCCAGTCGTGAACGGACCAAAGGTCATCTTTGGAGGTTCAGACCGTGGAATTACTAGAGGTTATGGTATGATAACTAATAATAATGTATCCTTCTCAGATGTGGCTTATGTCGAAGGATTGGAACACAATCTTATAAGCATAAGCCAACTATGCGA
Organism: Platanthera guangdongensis; assembly: GCA_039583875.1. Classification (NCBI taxonomy): domain Eukaryota; kingdom Viridiplantae; phylum Streptophyta; class Magnoliopsida; order Asparagales; family Orchidaceae; genus Platanthera; species Platanthera guangdongensis. The sequence continues at coordinate 30,526,370 of CM077156.1, forward strand.
TAAAGGATACATAGTTGAATTTCATGCTGATAAGTGCTTGATAAAATCCATTGACATTATGGAAACGATTCTATACGACACTCGAAGCAGGAATATTTTTTGTTTAAATTTCATTTGTATAGATTCCTCTACACCAGTGTGCCTTTTAGCAAAAGATAGTGCGTCTCTTGGTGACCAATAGCACAAGAGGCTAGCACATATTAATTTCAAAACTATTAACAAATTATTTTCAATGAACTTAGTTCGTGATGTAATGCCCCGAAACTCAAAAGAGCGATGGGGGACGTTTTGGGCCAGCTTTGGGTTCTGGCTGCAGGCTCACGGCCTGGGACACGGGCGTGTCCCAGGGTGTGTCAAGCTTATGTCGACACTCAGCCGGGAAGTCGACATTTTGATCTCGACATTGTGTCGAGACTGGGCACACGGCCTGCGACACGGGCGTGTCGCAGGGCGTGTCGACCCGTGTCGACACTTTGCCAGCGAAGTCGACACTCTGCGTTCGACGAAGTGTTGAGACATGACACACAGCCTGTGATACAGGCGTGTCGCAGGGCGTGTCGACCCGTGTCGACACTCATCCTGGGGAGTCGACATTTTACTCGACGTTGTGTCGAGACAAGGCACACGGCCTAAGACACGGGCGTGTCCCAAGCCGTGTCGTCAAGTCGACGATCTTCGCTCGACGAAGTGTCGAGTGTCGAGACTGTATACACGGCCTGGAGCCCAGGCATGTTGAGGTGACACGGGCAAGGACACGGGCATGTCCTAGAACCCGTGCAGTGCTCGGGTTGTTTTCGGGGAAAAATGATGGGTGTACACGGCCGGCCACACGGCCGTGTCAGGTGGAACACGGGCGTGTCAGATCGAACACGGGCGTATTCGATGCTCGTGTGTTGTTCCAGGCGCATCGATTTTGACGGCGAATGAGGCACATGGCCCTGGGCACGGGCGTGTGCCAAGCCGTGTGCGGTCCAGATTAGGCATTTCAGTCACGAATCAAAGCCGTTCATTTCTTTAATTGATGATCCAACGGCTGGGGGTTGTTCCTGAAGGGATATACCCGGGATTGAGTCTTAGAAACCCTCACTTTTCATAAGTGGCTGTCTTTCTAAAAGCTTAAAGAGAGAGGAGAGCCAAGGAAGGAAGAAGGAGCTAGATCCGGCCATTGGAGGAGCTTCGAAGCTCCAAATCGCGAGCCGACTCCGGATCCACAGAGGCAAAGCTAGTGCAGTGCTTTTCATCCGCTTACTTTTCCATGGCGCCAAAGAGGAACGCTAGGGTAACGATTCTCTTCTTGAGCATGAGTAGCTCTCCTTCTTTGCATAGGAAGCCCGCTCTCGCGAGTTTGAGGTGAGTTGGAGGCGTTCCTTCGGGTAGATATGTGAAGTCCCCGTTGTTTAGAGTCCGTAAGCGAGAACGGACATAGGCATGATGTGTGAAGCCTACCCTAACATGTTGGTCTGGATCGGTGATGTTGCATTGCATAATGCTGGAGAAGACTCCGTGCTATTGGTTGTTTTTTCGGGTTTTCTACACGGTAGATTGCAACAGGGAGCCTTGGGGATTAACCCAAAGGTGCACCCGGAAAACTGGGCGGATGCGCGATCTTGCCAACTTGGTGGCCTGAGAGCCAACTTGAACATAACCGGGTTATGTGAATTGTGATGGAAATGGGACTCGGGGGAAGTTTGACCAGCGCATATGACTTAAATTGTCGTTGCGATGTGAGCACGAGTTAGATTGAACCGTACCCGTTCTATGTCGTTCGGTTAAAGAGACCTAAGGGTACGTGGCACTTGCCGTTGGCATAAATTAGGGTCTTCGGCGGTCAATGGCTTAAATTGTCGTGACCCAGGACAAGAAGACAAAATGCTCATAGGTTTGGCCGTCAAAGTGGCGGTGGTGAGTCTGGAATGTCTATGGCTTTAATTGACGTGACATCGACTGGTTCATCGAGAATGTGCCCTGAGAGCATGGGGTGTGTGGCCTTGCGAGCCAACGTCTGTGATGAAGTGAAAATATTATATTGCTCGCTTATGCTAATGAAATGCAGGGAAGGAGCATCGCCGCCCCGAGTTGGGGGCGGGATCGTTATAATTTGGTCAGAATTGCTGACTGTTGCCTTGTTTTGCCACCGTGCGGTGGTTTGTTGCTTGCAGGTGCTGCTGGACCAAGCGGTCAATAGTGGGATAAAGCCCTTTTTTGCGAAGCCGGCCCTCGAAGGCCTAATTGGAGTGTTTACTGTTTTATTTCATGTATGACCGGCCTACGTGCCGTGGTTTGTAAAACATGTAATATGAAGTGAACAATTTTTGGAAGGCCTTAAGGCTTGTAATGGTGTATTTGTAACATTCCTATTTGGTATTAGTGGACATTCATGCTTTAGTGCTGGATTCTTATTTGCAAGTTTTATAAAACTGCTTCCGCTAGAATGCTCTGTGTAGGACGTTATGATTGGTTGGATTGTTTCCATGAGTAACCACGTAGTCTGTCTGTGGCATACGACGTCGGGCCTCGGCCGGACCTACTGCTATATGCTATGCGACGGATCGGGGGTGTTACAATTTGGTATCAGACTACTGGTTTTGGTCGGGCTTAAAATGAATTCGTGGGCGAATTCTTTTTAAGGGGTGGTGAGCACATTGTGTGCGTCATCGTTATAACAGTAAAAGAACCCATGAATGTCCACTTAGGAATGAAAATACACGTGTTTGAGGAACCTGCGTGTTCCTATAATTACTATAGGTGACCAGAAGTGGTGTTGGGCCGTCGGAACGTCGAGTTTCTGAGGCTAGCAGTGCACCAGATGTTGCTCCTGCAACACCTCTATCGGCTGAGAACATACGATTGGTGGCCGAAGCAGTGTTGGCCGTGATAAATGCACAGCCTGCAAGGCAAACGCAGTAGGCCGCTCCTGCGATGGAGCAGGTACCTCTTCAAGAGGCTAAGCCGAGGAGAGTGGAGCAAGTGGCTGTGGAACCGGTGGTGCCAAGGAGGGCAACCGAGAGACATCTTAAGCATATTATGAGCTTTAACCCTTCGATATTCTCGGGGTTGGGAATCCCATCTCAAGCTGAAGACTGGCTCTCCAGGGTGTAGAGAGTCATGACAGCAACGAAGATGGAGGAGTGGCAGATGACCACCATCGCTACGTTCCTTCTGGATTGTGAAGCGAGAATGTGGTGGGAAGGTTTGGAGCTGCACTTATTGAGAGGTAGGCAACTTGTTGATGTCTCGATGGAGGAGTTCTCGAGATTATTCTTGGCTCGATACCTCCCTTCGACGCAGAAGATATCATTGGAGAATGAGTTTCTGAAGTTGGTTCAGTGTGAGAGGAGCGTGGATGAATATCTCCACGAGTTTACTCATTTGAGTCGATATGCTAGCTCCACCATTGCGGATGAGGAGCGCAAAATGAATCGATTCTACAAAGGCTTGAGAGATGAGTTGAGATTACTACTCTCGGGGCCGATGATGCAGGTTTTCTTAACCTTGGTCAATACTTCCCGGTCCTTGGAGAAGGACATGAAGAATGTACAAGCAAAGAAAAGCTTGGGTGAGAAGAAATCTGAATTCAAAGTGCCGACTACTTCAAAGTCCTGCTATCAGAGGTCTTTCAAGAAGCATAGGACTTTGGGTCCAGCTCCTTTTGGTGCTTCTGGGGCGACTACGAGTCGGACCCCGGGCGCGTGTTTTACTTGTGGAAAGACGGGGCACTTTGCCCGTGACTGTTGGAGCGGACATCCTAAGTCCGAGAGAAGGCCGGGAGCGACTTATGAAGAGTAGGGCAAGGCGGTGGAGTCGACCGCATCCCACTATGCTCCGGCCCAACCAAGGGTGTATAATCTTGGCCAACAGGAGGCCATCAAACAGGCTAATGTGGTGATATGTACGATTTAATTTATAGCAAGTCAATTTCTTTAAATACTTGTTATGTACATGTTACCTTACCACTGCTTGTTTAGGATTTGTTTTGATTTGTGAAAATCCGGCAAGAGCACTCTTCGATACGGGAGCTTCACACTCCTTGTCTGAGGGATTTATATCACGCATCGGAGTCCCTTCTTCGATGGCGAAGGATAAGTTGGATGTGTTGTTGCCCAATGGGTGTTCGATGCGCGCGGATAGGATCTGCGATGTTAAGATTCATATTGGGAATCAGGAGTTTGATCTGTAGGCGTCGTTACTTTCGTTGGTGGAGTTCAACGTTATATTTGGCATGGACTGGCTCTCGGAGCAGCAGTCCTATATTGACTGCGGTCGCAAGGAAGTCAAGTTGGGATGCAAGTCGTGAGACGACTTTTACGGGCTTAAAGGGGTCGAGCAAGATGTTGGTGTCTGCTCTTCAGGTGGTGAAGGTGGTTCGTGCCGGTGCAGAACTGTTCTTTACACTAGTGGAGGTTGCAAAGCCGAAGCCCGCGTTGGATTGTATTTCAGTGGTATCGGAATACCCTGATGTGTTCCCCCGCAGATCTTCCTGGAGCCCCGTCTAAACGGGAGATAGATTTTACGATTGAGCTAGTGGTAGGTGCAAAGCCCGTGTCACGATCTCCTTATCGGCTAGCGCCTAAGGAAATGGCGGAGCTGAAAGTTCAACTGCAAGAGTTGTTGGAGCAAGGGTATGTGCGCCCGAGTTCTTCGCCTTGGAGCTCGCCGGTCCTCTTCGTTAAGAAGAAGGACGGAAGCTTGAGGCTATGTATTGATTATCGGGAGCTCAACAAGCTGACGGAGAAGAACAAGTACCCGATCCACCGGATTGATGATCTTTTTGATCAGTTAGTCGGGTCGACGGTGTACTCGAAGTTGGATCTCAAGGCTGGGTACTATCAGCTGCGAATAAGGGAGAGTGATATCCCGAAGGCAGCATTTAGTATGAGATACGAGCATTATGAGTTTACGGTCATGCCGTTTGGGCTGACTAATGCGCCGTCAGTGTTCATGGATTTGATGAATAGGACTTTCAGGGAGAACTTGGACCATTTTGTGATCATCTTCATCGACGATATTTTGGTGTACTCGCAAAGTGAGGAAGATCACTTCAAGCATCTTCATTTGGTTTTGGAGACGCTAACGAGGAATCAACTGTATGCCAAGTTCTCGAAGTGCGAATTTTCGTTATCCTCAGTGGCGTTCCTCGGTCATATAGTAAGTGGAGAGTGTATTGCTGTGGATCCGGCGAAGATCGTTGCGATATGGGAATGGCCTGAGCTTGCTACGGTAGCAGAAGTCCGGAGCTTTCTAGGGCTTGCCGGCCATTATAGGCGCTTCGTAGAGAACTTCTCGCGGATAGCGTTACCTCTCACTACTTTGACGAGGAAGGAGCATAAGTTCGTTTGGACGCCGGAGTGCGCGCGAGCTTTTGAGGAGTTGAAGTGTCGGTTGACCACGACGCCTGTGCTAAGTTCGCCATGTGGGACCGAAGGCTATGAGATTTATAGTGATGCTTCAGGCAGCGGTTTGGGTTGCGTGCTACTACAACACGGAAGTGTAATAACTTATGGCTCGAGACAGCTAAAAGTGCATGAAAGGAATTATCCGGTCCATGACTTGGAGTTAGCGGCCGTGATTTTTGCCTTGAAGCTGTGGAGACACTATTTGTACGGTGTGAGGATTGATATCTACACCGATCATAAGAGCCTGAAGTATCTGATTGATCAGAAGGATCTGAATATGCGGCAGCGTAGATGGATGGAGTTCTTGGGGGACTATACATTCAAGATCCACTGCGTGCCTGGTAAGGGTAATGCGGTTGTGGACACGTTGAGTTGACGAGCCCCAGCTCAAGCCAATTGGCTATCGATGCATGATAAGCGGTTGGTGCGGGCGTTGGAGGCGTTGGAGATTTTTTGTGTGGATAGGCAATCAAGTGCTGAAGCAGTTCTGAATTGGACTGAAGTCCAATATGACCTGGCTGATCGTATTCGGCAGGCTTTGGATATGGATGCTCATATGAAGCAGTTCATGGTAGAGGCTCTGGATGGGTCAAATTCCCAATTCATCGTGGAGGACGGATTACTTTGGAAAGACGGTCGTCTGTGCGTCCCAAGTGTGGGCAATTTGCAGGTGGAGTTGTTGTACGAGGCACACCATTCCAAGTACTCGATTAACCTGGGGAGCACGAAGATGTACCGTGATGTGAAGAAATTGTTTTGGTTGCCGGGTTTGAAGAAAGATGTGGCGCTATACGTAGCGAAGTGCCAAACTTGCGCCTTGGTGAAGGCAGAGTGCCAAAAGCCAGGAGGATTTCTTAAGTCCTTGCCTATTCCGGAGTGGAAATTTGACGACATCTCTATGGACTTTGTGCACGGTTTGCCAAGGTCGCAAAAGGGGAACAAACCCATTTGGGTGGTCGTGGATTGGTTAACGAAGGTGTCGCATTTTACTCCGCATAGGAAAGATGATCCGGTGGAGAAGTTGGCAAAACTTTATGTAGATAACATAGTAAGGCTTCATGGCGTGCTCCGCAGCATCGTGAGTGACCGAGATGGGCGGTTCACGTCCAATGATTGGAGGCTAGTGCAACAAATGTTGGGGACAAAGTTGAAATTCAGCACAGCCTTCCATCCGTAAATGGATGGGCAAACCGAGAGGGTCAATAGAACTATGGAAGACATGATCCGCATGTGTGTCTTGGATTTTGGGAAGCAATAGGAAGACCACCTTTATTTGGTAGAGTTCGCATACAACAACATCTACCAAGCGAGTATTCAAATGGCGCCCTTCGAGGCCCTATACGGTAGAAAATATCGCACGCCGTTGTCTTGGTTAGAAACGGGTGAGTCAAAGTTATATAAGCGATTAGAAGTGGAGGATGCTACTTCTTTGGTGAGAACCATTCGGGAGAGGTTGCTTATCGCTCAGCACCGGCAAGCGAAGTACTATAATGCCAGGTACAGGAACGTGGAGTTCGCTGTGGGCGATTATGTATACTTAATGATCAAGCCGTTCAAGGGTATCTCGCGGGTGCGGCGATTGAAAAAGCTAAGCTCGAGGTACCTTGGGCCGTTTGAGGTTCTGGAGCGAGTTGGTGAAGCAGTCTATCGGTTGAAGCTTTCAGTGGAGCTTGGCGGATTACATGATGTATTCCATATTTCGGTGCTTCGGAAGGCGGTGCAAGAGCCTATGCAAGTGATCGCGGTTGATCATGTGCCGGTGGATAGTGGGCTGACGACAAAGGTCAAGCCCGTGCGGATTGAGGACTCGGAGGTCAAGCGGCTACGCAATAAAGAGATCAGGATGGTTAAGGTCCGGTCGGACAATTGCGGTCGTGAGGAGCTCTCTTGGGAGCGAGTGCAGACCATGCTTGACGAGTATCCGGAGTTGTTCCGCTCAGGTACAAATTTTGATTTTGTACATGTCTTTCCTTTATATAATTTCGTGGACGAAATTCTTTTAACAGGGGGAGAGTTGTAACGCCCCGAAACTCAAAAGAGCGATGGGGGACGTTTTGGGCCAGCTTTGGGTTCTGACTGCAGGCACACGGCCTGGGACACGGGCGTGTCCCAGGGCGTGTCAAGCCTGTGTCGACACTCACCCGGGAAGTCGACATTTTGATCTAGACATTATGTCGAGACTGGGCACACGGCCTGCGACACGGGCGTGTCGCAGGGCGTGTCGACCCGTGTCGAAACTTTGCCCGCGAAGTCGACACTCTGCGTTCGACGAAGTGTCGAGACATGGCACACGGCCTGCGACATGGGCGTGTCACAGGGCGTGTCGACCCGTGTCGACACTCGTCCCGGGGAGTCGACATTTTGCTCGACGTTGTGTCGAGACAAGGCACACGGCCTAGGACACGGGCGTGTCCCAGGCCGTGTCGTCAGGTCGACGATCTTCGCTCGATGAAGAGTCGAGTGTCGAGACCGTGTACATGGCCTGGAGCCCAGGCATGTTGAGGTGACACGGGCAAGGACACGGGCGTGTCCTAGAACCCGTGCAGTGCTCGGGTTATTTTAGGGGAAAAACGATGGGTGTACACGGCCGGCCACACGACCGTATCAGGTGGAACATGGGCGTGTCAGATCGAACACGGGCGTGTTTGATGCCCGTGTGTTGTTCCAGGCGCGTCGATTTTGACGGCGAATGAGGCACAAGGCCCTAGGCACGGGCGTTTGGCAGGCCGTGTGCGGTCCAGATTGGGCATTTCAGTCCCGAATCAAAGCCGTTCGTTTCTTTACTTGATGATCCAACGGCTGGGGGTTGTTCCTGAAGGGATATACCCAGGATTGGGCCTTAGAAACCCTCACTTTTCATGAGTGGTTGTCTTTCTAAAAGCTTAGAGAGAGAGGAGAGCCAAGGAAGGAAAAAGGAGCTAGATCCGGCCATTGGAGGAGCTTCGAAGCTCCAAATCGCGAGCCAACTCCGGATCCACGGAGGCAAAGCTAGTGCGGTGCTTTTCATCCGCTTACTTTTCCATGGCGCCAAAGAGGAACGCTAGGGTAACGATTCTCTTCTTGAGCATGAGTAGCTCTCCTTCTTTGCATAGGAAGCCCGCTCTCGCGAGTTTGCGGTGAGTTGGAGGCGTTCCTTCGGGTAGATATGTGAAGTCCCCGTTGTTTAGAGTCCGTAAGAGAGAACAGACATAGGCATGATGGGTGAAGCCTACACGGACATGTTGGTCTGGATCGGTGATGTTGCATTGCATAATGCCGGAGAAGACTCCATGCTATTGGTTGTTTTTTTGGGTTTTCTACACGGTAGATTGCAACACGGAGCCTTGGGGATTAACCCAAAGGTGCACCTGGAAAACTGGGCGGATGCGTGATCTTGCCAACTTGGTGGCCTGAGAGCCGACTTGAACATAAGCGGGTTATGTGAATTGTGATGGAAATGGGACTCGGGGGAAGTTTGACCCGCGCATATGGCTTAAATTGTCGTTGCGATGTGAGCACGGGTTAGATGGAACCGTACCCGTTCTATGTCGTTCGGTTAAAGAGACCTAAGGGTACGTGGCACTTGCCATTGACATAGATTAGGGTCTTCGGAGGTCAATGGCTTAAATTGTCGTGACCCAGGCCAAGAAGACAAAATGCTCATAGGTTTGGCCGTCAAAGTGGCGGTGGTGAGTCCGGAATATCTATGGCTTTAATTAACGTGACATCGACCGGTTCATCGAGAATGTGCCCTGAGAGCACGGGGCCTGTGGCCGTGTGAGCCAACGTCTGTGATGAAGTGAAAATATTATATTGCTCTTTTATGCTAATGAAATGCAGGGAAGGAGCATCGCCGCCCCGAGTTGGGGGCGGGATCGTTATAATTTGGTCAGCATTGCTGACCGTTGCCTTGTTTTGCAACCGTGCGGTGGTTTGTTTCTTGCAGGTGCTGCTGGACCAAGCGGTCAATAGCGGGCTAAAGCCCATTTTGCGAAGCCGGCCCTCGAAGGCCTAATTGGAGTGTTTACTGTTTTATTTCATGTATGACTGGCCTGCGTGCCGTGGTTTGTAAAACATGTAATATGAAGTGAACAATTTTTGTAAGGCCTTAAGACTTGTACTGGTGTATTTGTAACATTCCTATTTGGTATTAGTGGACATTCATGCTTAAGTGCTGGGTTCTTATTTGCAACTTTTATAAAACTGCTTCCGCTAGAATGCTCTGTGTAGGACGTTATGATTGGTCGGATGGTTTCCATGAGTTACCACCCGGTCTGTCTGTGGCATACGGCGTCCGGCCCCGGCTGGACCTACTGCTATATGTTATGCAACGGATAGGGGGTGTTACACGTGATGCCCCAAATGTCAAGTATGTCAAAGATAAATCTTGTCATGTATGTGTAAAAGGCAAGCAAACAAGGGCTACCTTTAAAAGCGTTATTGGCAAAGATTCTAATAGATGTCTTCCTCTACTGCACATGGACTTGTTTGGTCCACTGCAAATTAGAAGTTTGGGAGGTAAGGATTATACGTTGGTAATTGTTGATGATTACTCGCGCTTTGTGTGTGTGTTCTTTCTGAAACACAAGTCAGATACCTTCGACATCTTTACTAATCTTATCAGGCAAGTCCAGAATGAGTACAACTGCTCCGTAGTCAAAATCAGAAGTGACAATGGAACAGAGTTCAAATCTGGGGTCATGACAGAATTCTGTGAAAGCTTAGGTATCTTTCATGAGTTTTCCTCTCTTCGTACTCCACAATAGAACAGAGTGGCTGAGAGAAGGAATAGAACACTCATAGAGGCTTGCAGGACAATGTTGAGTGATGCTGCACTTCCGGAGTACTTCTCGGCTGAAGCCATCAACACTGCATGCAACGTGTAAAATCGAGCATTCATAAACAAAAACCACGATAAGACACCTTACGAAATTCTAAAGGGCTGGAAGCCAACCATCTCATACTTTAGAATCTTTGGTTGTAAATGCTTCGTACTTAACAATGGTAAGTATCATACCACCAAGTTCAGCGAAAAGAGTTTTGAAGGTATTTTCGTAGGTTATAGTAGCCATAGTAAGTCATATAGAATATTTAATAGAAAAACCCTGGTGTTAGAAGAATCGATACATGTTGTATTTGATGAGACGAGCTTGCTGCAAAGCAATCCGTCTAGTGTGCTCATTGAAGATGCAGGTGCAAAGCTGAAAGAAAGTAGCTTGGATGAACCGTCCGAAGACAAAGTCGAAAAGTTCATCAAGATCACCGCTCCAACCCCTATTGGAGAGGCTGATGATCAAGATGAACAAGTCATCCAAGATGAAGAAATTACTCCGGTGATTAAAGATAATCCAGATGCAAGAACTTTAGAGCTCAGACATCTGAAGGATCACCCCATGGACCAGATCATAGGAGATCCCCGGGACGGTGTCAGAACTCGAAGAGGTACAACAAATGAGAATTTATATTTGAGTTTTCTCTCACAGGTTGAACCGAAGAAGTTTGAGGAAGCAAACTCGGACGCATCGTGGATAATGACACTAGAAGAAGAGCTAAATCAGTTTAAGCGCTGTAATGTATGGAAGCTTGTTCCAAGACCCAAAGGAAAGAACGTCATTGGAACAAAATGGGTCTACAGGAACAAGATGGACGAAGACGGGATGATCATAAAGAACAAGGCCAGACTTGTCGCTAAAGGCTACCGTCAAGAAGAAGGAATCGACTTCGACCAGACATATGATCCAGTAGCACGGCTGGAGGCAATAAGGTTGTTCCTAGCATATGCTGCATTCAAAGGCTTCACCGTCTATCAGATGGACGTGAAGTCTGCCCTCCTAAATGGTAACCTAAAGGAGGAAGTGTATGTGGAACAACCTCCAGGTTTCGTTGATCCTAACCTTCCTGATTACGTTTATTTACTGCATAAAGCATTATATGGTCTGAAATAAGCTCCTCGAGCTTGGCATGAGATGTTGTCTAGCTTTCTACTTGAGAACAAGTTCACAAGGGGAAAGATAGATAAGACATTATTTCTTAGGGAAATTAAAGGCATGATTTTGCTAGTGCAAATCTATGTCGACGACATTATTTTTGGCTCTATAGACGACAACCTCTGCAAAAAAGTTCTCAAAACTTATGCAAGTGAAGTTCGAAATGAGCAGTATGGGCGAGCTGAAGTATTTCTTAGGGCTACAGGTGAAACAATCTGAAGATGGAATTTTCATCTCGCAGACCAAGTTCGCCAAAGAGCTAATTAAGAAATTCGGAATGGAGAACGCAACCTCTATGAGGACTCCAATGGGCTCAACTATGTCTCTTGACAAGGATGAAAAAGGTAAACCTTTTGATGAAACCAAGTACAAAAGCATAATTGGATACTTGCTCTACCTTACTGCCAGTAGACCCGACATAATGTTTTCAACATGTGTCTGTGCTAGATTTCAGGTGAACTCTAAGGAATCTCACTACGCTGCTGCAAAGCGGATTTTGAGATACCTTAAAGGTACACCAAATCTTGGCTTATGGTACCCAAGAAGTAATGATAGTAAACTAATTGGTTTCTCAGATGCAGATTTTGCAGGAAGCAAAGATGACAGGAAAAGCACCTCCGGGACGTGCCAATTCTTTGGAAGAAGGATAATCTCCTAGAGCAGTAAGAAGCAGAACTGTGTCACATTCTCAACGGCCGAGTCAGAGTACATCTCTACAGGCAGTTGTTGTGCACAGTTACTCTGGATAAAGAGTCAATTTGAGGATTACAACATGCAGTTCAAGAATATCTCATTATGTTACGACTCTTCCAGCGCAATTGCAATAGCCAACAATCCAGTCTCGCACAGCCGAACAAAGCATATCGAGCTAAGGTATCATTTCATCCGGGAGCATGTAGAGCATGGGGACATAGATCTCCAATATGTCTCCACAGACAGGCAAGTTGCAGATATTTTCACGAAGCCGCTGGACAAGACCAAGTTCTCATTCTTTAAAACTGAACTTGGGATGCTCAACAAGGAAGATTAGAGAAGTTTGGATTTCAAAAAGTCAAGGACAATAAAAGGTTAGTCAAAATTTGGCATTTCAAATTTTTATATATATATAGACTTGACCTACTCGAGAAATCAAAGGACCTAGTCAAGTAGTCCATTTTACTTTACTCGAGTAAGGCAATTCATATACTCGTGTAGTACACTTCATCTACTCGAGTCAGTCGATTCACCTACTCGAGTACCTCTTTATCTCTCGTGTATGTGCCTCCCTGGTTTTCAAATGTTCTTATACGCCAACCAAGGCTCATGCCGCCTTCTCATTTTTAAGTTATTTCCTTCTAGATGATTAGACATAAACCTAGGGTTTATAAATTCGAAATTCCAAATTCATTCTACACGAGATCTTTTCCAATCTCTTGAGTACCTGTCTACCGCTTCGTCTTCGTTCGAGAAGTTGCAGAGCCGCGACTTTTCCTCTTCCCCCCCGACAGAGCTTTTCCCAGTTTCTGGATCATGGCCGCCGTCTCCAAGATTGGTGTAGGTTTGGAACTTGTTACCGCAGGGATTGCAGAGCTTTCAGATGATTTCCACAACTTGTTGATTCTTCTAGACACCGCAGGGCTATCCTTCATCCTGCAAGAACCCTGCCAGATCCTCTTCCCCGAGGTAGCAGAATTCTTCTCCAATATGAAGGTCAAGTGGCATGGCAATGTTCTGAAATCCAAGGTGAAAGGTCTGAAAATTAAACTTACCGTGATAGTTGTCTCACAACTCCTCCGTTTACCGATAGTGGACGAAGAAGACGACCTAGATGACGAAGATTCTGACAGAACCTGCTTATTCTGTGGGATTTCGCCTGAAGCTCAGTATATCAAACAGTTAGACATGAACGTAGAAGGAAAGTTTCTGGTTGATGTTATTGGAAAGATTCTGCTGCGCAAGATCAACTCCATAAGAGACATTCCACTGTACTTCTTCGACATAATGCAAGCCATTGTCTGCCGCAAGAAATTCCAGTTTGACATGCTGATTCTGGACAAAATCAGGGACAGCTTAAAATTCCCCAACTTCGCCAGAATAATCTCTCTGCTCCTCCATGAAACAAATCCTCAAGTATTCAACTTCTCCAAAGGGACACCTCTTTAGCACATGAAAAAGGTCTCCATCTCTTCTATTCAGAGATGGGAGCTCAAACTGAAGAATGCTGCCCAAGCTGCCAAAGTTCCAGAAGATCCAGTATTAGAGGACATGACTCCATCTCCCTCTCCTCATCATGTAGCCAGCTCCTATGGTGCACCAAGTGAGGGGGAGTCTGCTCCTTCTATCTCAGTCAAGAAGCCCTCTCCACCAAAAAGTACCTCCTCTGCTCAGCCAACAACTTCTTCCCTACCTCAAACACCACAAACTCCTCCAGCAACTCCTTCAGATCAGATACCTCCAGAATCTCTTCTCTCAACAGCTGCTGCTATAGATGTAATGATTGCAAAACTCACTGAAGAAGTGCTGTCTATTCCTCCTCCTCCTCTATCTCCTCCAGCTCCATCCTCTGAAATTCACAAGGACTCAACTCCTGGACAATCTCCTGACAATTCTCCAGCCAGGACTCCAGCAGAATCTCCTGCTGCCCTCAAAGACCAGCAAGACACAATTCTCCTTTCTGATGAGCCCTCCCCTGAGCCAGCTGAGGCTCCTCTCAGAAACTTAGATTTCTCTATCCCTTATGATACAGAAGAAAGGGATGCTATCATTCATACAACAAGGGCTGCAAGCTCTGTGATTATTGGAGAAATAGCTCCATGGGTAGCTCCTCCTCTTCCTTCTGCACTTCCTACATCTGCTGCTCCTTCAACTGCTGCTGCTACAGCCCCTTCCTCCCCAGATTTGCTGTCCTAGATCTCTCTGCTGCTGCAAGACCAGAGAAAATACTTTGATGAATCTCTAGCTGTCATTACAGCCAAAGTTACTGCTCTAGAAGTAGAGATAAGCAGAGGATTTGCTGAAATCCAGCATAACACTGACACGCTCAAGTACTTATTTCAACTTGGTGGAAAAGCGCTCGACCACACTATAACTAGTTTTTGAGAGGTTATAGAACATGGTGTTACCCTTGCAAATAATCAGATTGAACTGGACAAACGAGCTGAAGCTAGCAAAATGAAAATATGTGAAGAAGTTGGTCTATTTAAAGAAGATGTTATAGAGAAGTTATTTGTTGAAATCAGAAAGAGGGAGATCTTGGTCAAAGAACAATTAGAAAAATCAGCTGCTCTGAAGTCAGATTTATGGGAAACTCATGTGAAGAAAATTCATGATGATGTGCTAGCACAGTAACGGGAAAAATCATCGAACGGTTCGACGATTTTGCGTTTACCGCAGGCCACAGGAAATCATCGAACTCCGTTCGACGATTTGGCGTTAAACACCGGACACAAAAAATCGTCGAACTCAGGTCGACGATCCTCGTCGAACTGAGCTTGACGATCCTTGCCAAACTCAGGTAACCGGAGATCGTCGATATCAGTTCGACGATCATCGTCGAACTCAGGTCGACGATCTTCATCGATCTCAAGCAACCAGAGATCGTCGATCGCAGTTCGACGATCCTCGTCGAACTCAGGCCGACGACCTTCGCAGAACTGGTTGCGTTGAGTACACCGCAATCCTGAAAAACCACCTTCATTTCCGACCAATCCTCTTAGCCTAATTCGATCCTATTACTCGCAAAGTAAGTATGAAAACCCACTGCTACTAGTTCTAGGGCTGATAGGCTAATTGCTACCCAAACCGAGATTAACAGGGAACAATTTGATAAAAATAAATAAGACTACAGCAACCCGGCCGGTAATTTGAGTTTCAAAACTTGAGATAATGCAAAAAAAGGAAACATAAAGGAGCATTTATGGTTTAAGATCCACGTGCCTTTGACGGAAAAACAGAGCAACATAAGCAATCTCGGGAATCATGAATGATTACAGCCAATATGACCATGAAAAGGAGAATAAAAACTTGGTGTTGGGACCTATGTCCACATTAACCCAGATTTGATGAAGTCATCCTGGAACTAAGATGAATTAGGTTGTATTTGATGCTTTGTTTGAGTTATGTGGTTGCAGGATTCCAATAGGAAGTGTAGACCAATGTCAGTCTACAATGAGTCACCAAACACAGGACCATACAATGTAATCCCTCATTGTATGACCCAAGGTGTTGACTCATGTGTAACCTCTCTATTGGGATACACTTCATTTTCAAGCACTTGGACCATGTGAATAGAGTTGGATGCTGGTTTCTCCAAAGAAGAAAGAATTTCCACCTTGAAAAGTTTTCTAAGTATTCTACTCGTGTAGGTCATTAACTACTCGAGTGAATTACTTGCTTTATACTCGAGTAAAAATTCTTGTACTCGAGTAAGTATATCTCCCACTCGTGAAGTTAAGTCCATATACTCGAGTAGACTGTCACTTACTGGAGTAGCTTACTTAACTACTCGAGTAGATACTTCTTCTTACTCGAGTTGCACAAATTTCGCTCTCCAAGTTTTTCTAAGTAAAACACTCGAGTAAGTATATACATACTCGAGTGGTCATAGTTTCTGACTTGTGTAACTGCTTTCTATCTTAAGAGTAAATTTTCTATACTCTAGTAGTATAAGTTATATACTCGAGTAGTTCACTAACTACTCGAGTAGTTCAAGCTTCATACTCGAGTAAACTAAATTTCTCTTCTCCTAAATATATTCTAAGTCATTTACTCGAGTAAGTCTTTTCATATACTCGAGTAGACTATATCCTCTCGAGTAATTCAGTCTGACTACTAGAGTAGATCATTTTACAGTGTTCAGAAATTCTTCTAAGTCCTATCACTCGAGTAGTTCATCAAACCACTCGAGTAGTTTTTCTCACCTACTCGAGTAGTACAACTTGTACTCGAGTAGTTCAACTCCACTTCCCGTGAATGTTTTCTGTATACTCGAGTAGATCTTCTAAGTACTCGAGTAAGTTGATTATATGTACTCGAGTAGTTGTTTTCTAGCTACTCGAGTAGTCCTGAGTTATATACTCGAGTTAGTTTCCTCTATCCACTCGAGTAGTTTTATACCTACTCGAGTAGTCATTTCCTCACTCGTGTATATCACTTCCTTTTTTCTCTGAAAATTTCTCTAAGTCTAGATTTGACAGATTTTCAAATTTCGTGACATGATTGGTCCACGTGTACATCATTAAAACCAATTATGACCGTTATTAGTATTCTTATATAAAGTCCTGTCTAATCGACAAACCCTAACAAGAATACAAGCTTTCAAGATCAAATATTATTGAAAAATTTCTGCAGCCATTTCTCTCTCCAAGTCGTTGTTTCCTCTCTCTATCTCTTCACGGAACGAAATCCGCCGCCGCCGCAGTTCTTCTCTGGCAAGGGTTTCGATTTTCAGAGGAAATAGACTGAAGAAGTTTTACAGATCGAGGTCGTTTCTCAACTGCTCATCCTCTTCCCGATCGGGTAAGACAAAGAAGATTCCAGATCTATTGCCGAGATTTTCTTCATCATTCTGAAAGTGCCGCAAAGCTTACAAGAAGAAGATCCTGGTTGCTTACTTGCAGATCTGACAGAAAAATCATTGTTTGTACTTTCTAAAATAATTTTTCATTCTTGTAGGAGAAGTTTTCTCCGAGTGTAGGAGTTTTCAACTCCGAGTTTGTTGGAAGTTTTGCCTTCCGAGTTGTAGATCCAGTTGGTTGGATTGAGATTGTAGGAACTTTGTTCCGAGGGTAGGATTGATTTTCAATCTGAGATAGTGGAGTAGCTGAGTCTAGTTTATTGCTAGAACGGTGAGGGAAAGTGGATGTACCCAAGATCGGGGAACCACTATAAATCTTGTCTCGTCTGTGATAATTTGGTAGATAGATCTGTGCTTTGTTCTGAGATTTTTTATTCTGCAAAAGACGCACAACTCACCTATTCACCCCCCTCTAGGTGATTTAGGTTGACAACTATTATCTTTCACTTGGCAAAGGTAGGAGCACCACTTGCCTCAAATTCCAGTGATTTATCTTGCACAGCCCTTCCTCTCTCTCTCAGCTCCAGCCACAACAGCACCTAACAGGATTCTAAAGTTTTAATGGCGGAGAAGGATCAAACCAGAAATTCCGAGACCCCTAGAAACACCATGAAAATTGAATCTCTTACCGTAGGAATGAAGGTCTAGGCGAGAGTAATCCAAATCCGCTTTCGGAATCGAATTTCGTCCACTAATGCTCCCAGAATCGGCGTCTGAAGGGTAGCATGGTTGGCGGTTTTTCTTCCTCTCGAACAGGCGACGGTTAAACTCTCACGGAAAGAGACGATGAAAAGTCTCGATTTTGTCTTGAGACTATATATATATGCATGGACATGCCTTATCAGCCCTAACAGACACCTAAAAGCCACTGGATTCCTTCAAGCTTTATTAATTAATTATTTGCATCCATTATTATCAACACAATCAAAACGACGCGAAAACCGAACCACCTCGGAATCCGACAAAATTCACACCGTAGCTAATTACCTATGCTACAAACGCAACGGCGAAGTCAAAATCAACTTTCGACGAACAAAACTCGGGTAATCACTACCCAAAGCCAAAACACAAGCATCCCCCGAGAGGCCTCACCGGTCACCAACACAGACCTGGCTTGCTAGGGGATCTTGCCAAAAAGGCTGCCAAAAACCACACAAGGAACCTAAAGAGCTAAAACCATGCTCTAACAAATGGCACATACCAGAAATGTGTCAACGTAACGCCCAACGAGAATTAAATAATCGCAGAAAAATCGGGGGCGTTACAGTCACTCACCCTAAAAGAAAGTTTCGTCCCGAAACTTTACGTACACAACTTCTACTATAGAAGGAAAGTAACAAAACAAGAGCTACTAGAAGGAAACGTACCAATCAAATCAAGGGAATAGAGGAGGGTGAGCCTCCCTCATTGCCGACTCTAGCTCCCAAGTTGCGCTTTCCAAATCCTGATTCTTCCATAGAACTTTCACCATCGGGATAGACTTCGTCCGCAACACCCGATTTTGAGTATCCAAGATGCGAACCGACACCTCAACATATGAAAGATTAGGCTCCAACTGGGGCACAACATCCAAGACTTGCCCACTGCTTCCCACACACTTCCATAATTGGCTTACATGAAACACATTATGAATACCTGGGAAATTTGCTGGCAAATCCAATCTATATGCTGACACGCCAATTCGTTCAACAATCTTAAACGGGCCCACATACCTCGGATCCAATTTTCGGTTCTTACCGAACCTCTTAACACCAACTATCGGGGAAATCTTAAGAAACACAAGGTCCGCTACAGAAAATTCCAGGTCAGACCTACGCCGGTTGGCATTCTTCTCATATCTCTCCTGAGCATATACAAAGCTTTCCTCCAATAAGCTTCACTGCGACTTCCATTTCCTTGAGCGCATCCGAACCCAGCACAGGCCTCTCACCGACCTCGGTCCAAAATAAGGTAGATCTGCAGCGACTCCCATACAAGGCTTCAAACGGAGCCATTTGCAAGCTCTCCTGATAACTGTTATTGTATGAGAATTCCATAAGCCGCAAACACTCATCCCACGCTCCTCCGTAGTCCAAGATGTAGCACCTGATCATATCCTCAACTATCTGGTTCACTCGCTCAGTATGACCATTGGTCTGCGGGTGGTAAGCTGTAGAATACCTCAAATCTGTAACCAAACCCTCTTGCAAACTCCTCTAGAAGCGAGATGTAAAACGGGAGTCTCGATCTGAAATGATGCTAACTAGCACACCGTGTAAACGGATGAATTCATTCAGATACAGCTATGTTATCTTTTTCATCAGATAATCAATCTTATACGGCACAAAGTGAGCACACTTCGTCAGTCTGTCCACTATAACCCAAACAGAATCAAATCCCCTTGGAGATCTCGGTAAGCCCGTAATGAAGTCCATAGAAATACTTTCCCACTTCCAAGTTAGGATCTCCAACGGAGTCAACTTGCCACCAGGCCTTCCATGATCGGCCTTCACACGCTTGCAAGTGTGGCACTCAGCAACAAATCGGGTTATATTACCCTTCATCCCATACCACCAGACAATCTGCTTCAATTCATGATACATTTTTGTAGATCCTGGATGGTAGGCAATACTGGACCCATGAGCCTCTCTGCAAATCATACCCCTGATGTCTCCAACAGCGGGGATGCAAAACCTACCGCGGTACTTCAAAGTACCTGCATCATCGATAGAAAAATCCGGTAACTCCCCTCTCTCATTCCCGAGGTATAAGTGCAGAAGATCCGGATCATCCTTCTTGTGCAACCTGGTATGTGAAATCCAAGACGGCTCTGCCACTGCCAAACTGCTCTGCATGTCACAGTGTCCCACGGAGATATCCATCAGGAGGAACTCTTCCACTAAACGATCAGCGGTGAGATTAAAGATCTTCCCCATCTTCTGGCTCAGGGCGTCGGCCACCACATTGGCCTTGCCCGGATGATATTGTATATCCACATCATAATTGGCCACATACTCTAACCAATACCGCTGGCGCAAATTCAGCTCCTTCTGGGTGAAGACATATTTTAGGCTTTTATGATTGGTGAAGATCTTGCACTGCGCACCATAAAGTAAATGTCTCCACAGCTTTAGGGCAAAGATCACTGCTGCGAACTCAAGATCATGCGTAGGGTAGTTCCTCTCATGAGTCTTCAATTGCCTCGACCCATACACAATCACTTTCCCTTCTTGCATCAACACCCCTTCGAGCCCAACATGCGAGGCATCCACATATACATCATAGTCCTTGCCCTCCGTAGGCAATGTCAAAATAGGGGCAAAACACAACCTGCTCTTCAGCTCCAAAAAAGCCTCCTCGCATTTCTCGTTCCAAATAAACGCCGGATTCTTCTGCGTCAGCTTAGTCAAGGGGGATTACAAGGTAGAAAAGCCATCCACGAATCTTCTATAATAGCCGGCTAACCCCAAGAAGCTCCTAATCTCCTTGTGGATGGATTGCTTTGGAAAGACGGTCGTCTTTGCGTCCCAAGAGTGGGCAGTTTGCTGGTGGATTTGTTGTACGAGGCGCACCATACCAAGTACTCGATTCACCTGGGGAGCACAAAGACGTACCGCGACGTTAAGAAACTGTTTTGGTGGCCGGTTTTGAAGAAGGATGTGGCGCTCTACATGGCAAAGTGCCAAACTTGCGCCTTGGTGAAGGCGGAGTGCCAAAAGCCGGGAGGATTTCTGAAGTCCTTGCCTATTTCGGAGTGGAAATTCGACGACATCTCTATGGACTTTGTGCACGGGTTTCCAAGGTCGCAAAAGGGAAACAACGCCATCTGGGTGGTCGTAGATCGGCTAACAAAGGTGTCGCATTTCATTCCGCATAGGAAGGACGATCTGGTGGAAAAGTTGGCAAAGTTATGTGTGGATAACATAGTGCGGCTCCACGGTGTGCCCCACAGCGTCGTGAGTGACCGAGATGGGTGGTTCACGTCCAATGATTGGAGGCTTATGCAGCAAATGTTGCGAACAAAGCTGAGTTTTAGCACAGCCTTCCATCCGTAGACGGATGGGCAGACCGAGAGGGTCAATAGAACTACGAAAGACATGCTCCGCATGTGTGTCTTGTACTTTGGAAAGCAATGGGAAGACCATCTTTATTTGGTGGAATTTCCGTACAACAATAGCTACCAGGCGAGTATTCCAATGACGCCCTTCAAGGCCATTTATGGTAGAAGATGTCGCACGCCGTTGTCTTGGTTGGAAACGGGTGAGTCAAAGTTGTACAAGCGTCAAGAGGTGGAGGATGCTACTTCATTGGTGCGAACCATTCGGGAGAGGTTGCTAATCGCTCAGGACCATTAAGCGAAGTACTATAATGCCAAGCACATGAACGTGGAGTTTGCTGTGGGCGACTGGGTGTACTTAAAGATCAAACCGTTCAAGGGTGTCTCGCGGGTGCGGCGCTTGAAAAAGCTAAGCCCGAGGTACCTTGGGCCGTTTGAGGTTCTGGAGCAGATTGGCGAAGCGGCTTATCGGTTGAAGCTATCGGTGGAGCTTAGTGGTCTACATGATGTATTCCATATATCAGTGCTGCAGAAGGTGGTGCAAGAGCCTACGCAAGTGATCGCGGTCGATCAAGTGCCAATTGATAGTGGGTTGACGACAAAGGTCAAGCCCGTGCGTATTGAAGACTCGGAGGTCAAGCGGCTACACAATAAAGCGATCAAGATGGTCAAGGTCCGTTGGGACAATTGCGATCGCGAAGAGCTCTCTTGGGAATGAGAGCAGACTATGCTTGACGAGTACCCAGAGTTGTTCTGCTCAGGTACAATTTTAGTTTTGTGCTTATCTTTCCTTTATGAAATTTCGTGGACGAAATTCTTTTAAGAGGGAGAGAGTTATAATGCCCCGAAACTCAAAATAGCGACGGGAGGCGTTCCGGGCCAAATTTGGAATTTGGCAGGAGGTACACGGCCTAGGACACGGGCGTGTCCCAGGGCGTGTCGTGTTGGGTTCGATGATTTGGCCGAGAGGTCGACGAAATTGGGTTCGACGATCGTCGAGCAGCAAACACGGCCCTGGACACGGGCGTGTCCCAGGGCATGTCGGGGTAGTTCAAAGATCTGGCAAATCGATCAGGCAGAAATCTGGTTTCGACGATCGTCGAGCAGCGGTCGACAATCTGGTCACAATGCTGCGGTCGACAATCTTTCGATATTCTGGGTTCGACGATCGGGCTATGGGTTCCACGATCGGGACGTGGGTTCGACGATCGGGCCAGTGATCTCCGTTCGACGATCGGGCCGTGCGTTCGACGATTTGGCCAGAGTTTTCCGTTCGATGATCTTGCAGCGGTCGACGATCGTCGAGCGCGGGGCGTTTGTGGCGTGTTTGACTCGGTCGATGCGGAGTGTTGACTCAGGGGATTTTGGCGGGAGTTGACTAAATGTCCCGACACAATTTGATTGATCGCGGACGTGTCTTGCTCCGGATTAGTGTATTGTGCGGTGCTTAGCCCCATTTGTCCAGGTCAGACTTGGATCGTATCCGTACATCCCTTTTTGTGGGATCTGACGGCTATGGTTATCCCAAAAGGGTTATATCCGAGAGAAGTGTTTCAAAACCATTATTTTTCTGCCGTAAGTTCTCTGTCTATATCCTAGAGAGAGGGGAGAGCAAAGGAGGAAGAAGAAGTCTAGATCTAGTCTTTGGAGGAGTTTTAGAGCTCCAAATCGTGAGCCGACTTCGGATCTACGAAGGCAAGGAGATTGCAGTGCTTTTCATCTGCTTACATTTCCATGGCGCCAAGGAAGAACGCTAAGGTAACTATTCTCTACTTGAGCATGTGAAGCTCTCCTTCTTTTGCATAGGAAGCCCGCTCTCGCGAGTTTGTGGTGAGTTGGAGGCGTTCTTTCGGGTAGATATGTAAAGTCTCAGTTGTGTAGAGTCCGTAATCGATAACGGACATAGGCATGATGTGTGAAGCCTATCCGGACATGTTGGTCTAGATCAGTGATGTTGCATTGCATAAATGTCGGAGAAGACTCCGTGCGAATGTTTGTTTTTCAGGTTTTCTACGTGGTAGATTGCAACAGGGAGCCTTGGGGATTAACCCTAAGGTGCACCCGGAAAACTGGGCGGATGCGTGATCTTGCCAACTTAGTGGCCTGGGAGCCAACTTGAACATAATCGGGTTATGTGATTTTGTGTAACGGAAACGGGCCTTGGGAGAAGTTTGACCCGCGCATATGGCTTAAATTGTCGTTGCGATGTGAGCACAGGTTAGGCAGAACCGTACCCGTTCTATGTCATTCGGTTAGAGTCGTTGGCATAGATGAGGGTCCTCCGCGGTCTATGGCTTAAATTGACGTGACCCATGCAAAGAAGACAAAATACTCATATGTTTGGCCGTCAAACTGGCGGTGGTGAGTCCGGAATGTCTATGGCTTAAATTGACGTGACATTGGTCGGTTCACCGAGAATGTGCCCTGAGTGCACGGGGCGTGTGGCCGTGCGTGCCAACGCTTGTGATGCAATGTATATTTATATACTGCTTGGTATGCTATTAAGTGTAGGGAAGGAGCATCGCCGCCCCGAATTGTGGGCGGGATTGTTATAATTTGGTCAGCATTGCTGACCGTTACTTTTGTTTGCCACCGTGCGGTGGTTTGTTGCTTGCAGGTGCTGCTGGACCAAGCGGTCAATAGCGGGCTAAAGCCCAAATTGCGAAGCCGGCCCTCGAAGGCCTAATTGGAGTGTTTACTTGCTTTCATTCATGTATGACCGGCCTGCGTGCCGTGGTATGGAAAACATGTAAATTGAGTAAATCATTTGTAAGGCCTTAAGGCCGGTACTTGTGTATGTACTTCATTCCTTTTTGGCTTGTTAGTGGACATTCATGTTTTTTTGTTGGGTTCTTTTAATTGCAACTATTTAAACTGCTTCCACTAGAATGCTCTGTGTAGGACGTTATGATTGGTTGGATGGTTTCCATTGAGTAACCACCTGGTCTGTCTGTGGTATATGGCGTCGGGCCCCGACCGGACCTATCGTTATATGCTATGCGATGGATAGGGGGTGTTACAATCAGAGTATTTGAAAACACGAGTCGTGATGCCACGTCGAGCAGCGGATAACTGTCGAAGCTCAGGCGAACACCATCTAACTAGACTATGAAAATCTCATAAGTTTAATGATTAGAAAATCAGATATAATTTTAAGGGCCGTATCCCTCGGCTCAGTGGATCATCTAGTCCACAGTATAAAACTATACTTATACGCAGCAGAAAATACTTTAATTATTTTTGACATCCTATGAGAGTGCATAAGTGTCCCCCGAGGTCCACTCATACTATGCAAGACTCTAGATTTATTTTATATTATAAGTGGGAAAACGATCTTTTTACATTGCTTAGAAAGTAGTGTATGAGTTTTACAAACATGCTGATCATGAGATATACTTATAATAGTATTTTTATGTTTAAAGGTAACTAGCAATCTAGCATAAATCCTCCCAAGAGCAAGTAGACTATCTCCAACAAGATAGCAGTAAAAGAAACATATATAGTATCATAAGGTAAACTACCAGTGGGCGCCAACAAACTGACACGAACCCACTGGCAAGTATGTATGTCTATAAGAAAACAGAATAACTGCCTCACAACAGCAAGAGAAAGATCCCTACAACTCAAGGGATCACCAGCAACACCTCAACAAATCTAGCCGCCTACCCGGATACTAATCAGAACTTGAGGCATTCAGAAAAGAAAAGAATACCTCAGCAAGTAAAACAAGAAAATCTGAATTAAGGCATTAAATCAAAATGGAACAAAGAGAGTAAGTAAACATGACAGTAAAAGCAAACACTGTCCAAAGTAAGCAAAAGTACACCAAGTATCAGGTAACAACAACAAGCCCTGCCCAAATCCTGCAGAGGCTACAAAGCAAAAGACAAGAAAACTTGCCACAATATGCTGCATTCTACAAGGAAGAAACACCTAACAATCCTAATTTGTGAGTTAGTGGCAGTAGTAACAACATGGACCTGAGTTGGTGACCAAAAACAATCCCCCAAGCAAAACAGTCCCAACTAAAAATAAAATTTCACTGTGTCAGCACAAAAACACCACAAACCCAGCCCGTATCTAGGATTAAAAGGTTGACGGCCACAACAATACCCAGCTCGTACCTGGGACTAAAAAGTGGTGTCCATGGCTCGCACACAAAACATCTCGCTCCTTTAGAGCATCAAAACACCACTACCTGCCATAACCCACAATTCGGCCCTCAAAGCAAAGGAAGAACGAAAGGTCGACAAGACATCCCCCTTAGGAGGTAATCACTCGGGTAGAAGAGAAACCAAAAAGGATTAAATCCCAGCTTACAGGAATCATCGATCTCCAGCCACAGGAAATCGTCGAACTCCGTTCAACGATTTTCCTTTCGTCGAACACAGGCACGAGAAAAATCATCGAACACCATTCGACGATTTTCTTTTCGGCGATCACATGTCACGGGAAAAATCGTCGAACGCCGTTCGACGATTTTGCATTAACCGCAGGCCAGAGGAAATCATCGAACTCCGTTCGACGATTTTGCGTTAAACATCGGACACAGAAAGTCGTCAAACTCAG
Source organism: Platanthera guangdongensis (assembly GCA_039583875.1). NCBI lineage: Eukaryota > Viridiplantae > Streptophyta > Magnoliopsida > Asparagales > Orchidaceae > Platanthera > Platanthera guangdongensis. The sequence goes on from CM077156.1 coordinate 30,551,888, forward strand.
TTCGACGATCCTTGTCGAACTCAGCTCGACGATCCTCGCCAAACTCACGTAACCGGATATCGTCGATCTGAGTTCTACGATCATCGTCGAACTCAGGTCGACGATCTACGTCGATCTCAAGCAACCAGAGATCGTCGATCTCAGTTTGACGATCCTCGTCGAACTCAGGTCGACGACCTTCGCAGAACTGGTTGCGTTGAGTATACCGCAATCCTGAACAACCACCTTCATTTCTGACCAATCTTCTTAGCCTAATTCGATCCTATTACTCGCAAAGTAAGTATGAAAACCCACTGCTACTAGTTTTAGGGCTGATAGGCTAATTGCTACCCAGACCGAGATTAACAGGGAATAATTTGACAAAAACAAACAAGACTACAGCAACCCAGCCGGAAATTTGAGTTTCAAAACTTGAGATAATGCAAAAAAAGGAAACAAAAAGGAGCATTTATGGTTTAAGATCCACATGACTTTGACGAAAAAATAGAGCAACATAAGCAATCTCGGGAATCATGAATGATTACAGCCAATATGACCATGAAAAGGAGAACAAAAACTTGGCAAAGGTAGGAGCACCATTTTCCTCAAATTCCAGCGATTTATCTTGCACAACCCTTCCACTCTCTCTTGGCTCTAGCCGTAACAACACCTAGCAGGATTCTAAAGTTTTAATGGCAGAGAAGGATCAAACCAGAAATTTCGAGACCCCTAGAAACACCATGAAAATTGAATCTCTTACCGTAGGAATGAAGGTCTAGGCGAGAGTAATCCAAATCCGCTTTCGGAATCGAATTCCATCCACTAACGCACCCAGAATCGGCGTCTGAAGGGTAGCAGGGTTGGCGGTTTTTCTTCCTCTCGAACAGGCGACGGTTAAACTCTCACGGAAGGATACGATGAAAAGTCCCGATTTTGTCTTGAGACTATATATATATGCATGGACACGCCTTATCAGCCCTAACAGACACCTAAAAGCCACTGGATTCCTTCAAGCTTTATTAATAAATTATTTGCATCCATTATTATCAACACAATCAAAACGACGCGAAAACCGAACCACCTCGGAATCCGACGAAATTCACACCGTAGCTAATTACCTATGCTACGAACGCAACGACAAAGTTGAAATCAACTTTTGACGAAAAAACTCGGGTTATCACTACCCGAAGCCAAAACACAAGCATCCCCCGAGAGGCCTCACCGGTCACCAACACATACCCGGCTTGCTAGGGGATCTTGCCAAAAAGGCTGTCGACAACCACACAAGGAACCTAAAGAGCTGAAACCACGCTCTAACAAACGGAACATGCCGGAAACATGTCAATGTAACGCCCAACGAGAATTAAATAATCGTAGAAAAATCGGGGGCGTTACAGCTGCCTAGACCCAAAAGCTATCACCTTGTCATGTTGCACCAAAACACAAGCCAAAACGCATCCCGATGCGTCACTAAAGATTTGAAATCCTCCGGTACCTTGCGGTAGATTTAGGACTGGAGTCATCATCAGTCTCTCCTTCAGTGCCTCAAATACTTAACTACACTCTTGAGTCCACACAAACTTATTATCTTTACGAGTGAGTGAGGTGAGGGGTAGAGCTATCCGCGAAAAATTCTCCACGAATCTCCTATAGTACCCGGCTATTCCAAGAAAACTTCGGACTTCCACCATGGTCCTCAAAACCGGCCAACCTCTGATGGCTTCCACTTTTGATGGATCCACTGCTACCCCATCCCCACTAATCACGTGGCCCAAAAATGCCACATTCGCTAACCAGAACTCGCACTTTGAGAACTTTGCATACAGCTGATTCTTTCTCAACACCTGCAAGACCACTCTCAAGTGTGTCTCATGCTCCACTTCTGATTTGAAATACACCAAGATGTCATCAATGAAGACAACCACAAAAGAATCCAAGTATTCCCGAAATTCTCGATTCATCAAATCTATGAATACAGATGGTGCGTTTGTCAGCCCGAACGGCATCACTGTAAACTCAAAGTGTCCATACCTCGTACCAAATGCAGTCTTGGGTATAGCCTCGTCCCGAATTTGCAACTGATAATAGTCTGACTTCAAGTTCAATTTTGAATACACGACCGACCCCACCAACTGGTCGAACAAGTCAACTATCCGAGGAATCGGAAACTTATTCTTGACGGTCAGTTTATTCAGCTCTCGGTAGTCTATGTACAACCACATACTACCGTCTTTCTTCTTTACATACAACATCGGTGCGCTCCACGACAAAGAACTGGGTATGATATACCCTTGATCCAACAGTTCCTGCAAATGTACTTTGAGTTTAGCCAACTCCTTTGGTGCCATCCTAAACGGAGGACGTGACACCGGCCTAGCCTCCGACACTAATGCGATCGAGAAGTCGATCTCCCGCCGAGGAGGCGCTCCAGGAAGTTCATCCAGGAACTTCCTCAATAGACAACTAGGAGAGGCAACCCTCCAATAATTCTACAAGCGCTACACCTGTAAGACCCCCCTTTTTTTTTTCTTTTTCGACTCCGGGGTCTTAGGCCCAGAACCGCCGTTTTGCGGTGACTCCTTCACGCCCTGAAGGGTCATCACCACAAAGCGCCGATTCTGCCGGCCAATTCGATCACATAAAAGTAGCATAATGAAGTAAAATGAAAACTATCTGTCCACAGAGAATCACATGACATATATAAATATAACTCCACGAAGGGAGTGCCCACAGTAGATAACATCAGAGTAGCAAAATACGGGCTTATGCCCGGTACAACATATCCTCACTACAAAATCACTCATGCGGAAGCAAAAGCTGAAAAACTACTCAGGGTCGAGACTCACAGTCCCGGCTGTATGAACTCCGGAGCTAGACTGCCCCACCTCCAAGCGCACCGGTCTCTGGGGCTGCTCCTCCATGCTGGTCTCCACGATCCCCTAAATGATGCGGTTCGAAAACCGTTAGTCTAAAAGACTAAGTCCTATCATCCCCCACCCCTTCCCCCACGGCTCCTAGGCACCGAGCGGAGAGGAAGAAAGGGGAGGACTTGAAGGTGGAGAATATCAAAAGCAGATGACAGCGGTCCCAATTCTAGCAAGTTCTATAGCATATATAGACAATAAAATGTAGTGTGAAATGTAACCTTCGCTTATGTGAAAAACACATAAGCCAAGGGGTCTTTTGCAAGGCTCCCATCGTATAAAAAGTCCCATACCGATTTATACGCTGGGGTGTCGGTGGTCAAACAGCAGTAACTAAGTATATCAAAATTAACCTTAATTTATAAACTTGCCCACACAAGCTTATAGACTAAGGGGTCGTTTTGTAGGTCCTAATGTATAAGCGTCCCATTCCACTTATACATTAGGTGTCAGGGGTTAAATGAATCGATTATGCTATGACATGCAAGTGGGTATGATGGACATGCAAGTGCAACGCACACACCCGACTCTATGCACACAGACCTTTAGTTCCCCCTTTTTGGAGCCGTAACCTCCCAGGATACCTCCGTAGTGGCAGACGGAAGCGGTGGGTTGGGCCTCGCCCACCTCTAAACCAGTAAAGCACTACCGGTCAGACCTATCGTACGCCTCAACGCTTGGTGCACGAAGCGGACTCCTGCGTACTCTTGCCGGCTGGCGCACCGGACTTCTGTTGGCGAAGTGTTAACCACACTTGCCGAGTCAACGTATTGGCGTCGGTGCATCGACCCTCCAATACCGAAGACCCACCACCTTAATTTACTTTCCTTTTATGCACATGCAAATTTAGCGTGATCAAAACCCGAGCCGAAGCTCCCCGGACCAACACGTCCGTCACAAACAATCGAGCCGAAGCTCCAGCTAACATCCCGTGCCATCAGTGTCTGTGAAATGTGCAACCCTAATTACTAAGTTACTCTTTTCAGCTTGTTAAACAGTTTACGTTAACCCAGGACTGCCCCCGGTATTCCCTGTGAAGGGCTCTCAAGGGGCACTAGGAACTGTGTTGGGATTACGCCCAGCGTTCCCTTTCGCAAGGTACTTATTTTATTATTGGTTGATCCCCTTACCCATTATTTTCTCATGTTTCGATACGCTAATCCTAGGGTGATTTGACTCCAACTCTCCTTGGGTAGGACGATCTTTCGTCGGACCCGAACGCCTTTAAACCCTAGACAAATCCACACCCTACTCACTCATCTTCCAAAGATGCAGCCCTTTCCACTTGTCCTTACAGCAAACCATCAAGACCCATCATACGTGCCCTAATTCATATCCAAATGAAATCCTGCAGTTTTGCTATATGCAGACCACTTAAGCTACGTGACCCGTAAAAAGGGAAGTACATGAAATACTCATCCAGTACCCTCATGATAATTATCAGAGGTCTATTATGATAAATATAGACTAAATTCAGAAAATCATATTTTCCCAATTAATCTACTATTTATTGAATTTTCCTCAAAAACTAGGCCATAGTCAATTTGAACATGAACCATAAGATTTTCTCAGGTAATGGCCTCCTAAAATTTGTATTCACTAAATAATAGAGAAATATCATTGGTTGCCAATTTTCATAATTTTCCAGATAATTCTTGACCTCTAAAGGATTTATTAAAATAATTCCTAAAATCAAATATAATGAAGGAAGTGCCACATATATGTCTCCAATAATTGTGTAAAAATTACTAGGGCTTCATAGGGAACTAAAAACATCATGATGAAGAAATTAGAATTTTTCAGACAATCTAAAAGTCATTATTAAATTTCCCAAGGTTCCATGGAATTAAATAATTAAAGAAGCAACTACTAAATATCATTCTTCAAAAATTTCATAAAAATTTACAGAGATGGGTATCATGATTATAAGCCCCTTTGCTAAGTTTTATCAAGTTTAAACAAGTATAGTTCTCTGCAAAAATTCTTAAGTGGAAATTATAAAATATAACTTTGTGAATAAAGTACCAAAAATATTCATCCAAAATTTATTATAAAATTTCCAGAGACATGTATGCCCTAAGCAACTACCCATTCAAAATCTCAGGCCTTTTCTGATAGTTTTGGTATTAGTTCTTATGGTTTCAAAGCTAGTGCCCTAAACTAGGGTTATGGATTTAAGGGGTCTTAAGTCTTCCAAATGCCCTAAAATTTTAACCACAGGACCATAGTAACCCTATGGACATCATTCCCAAGTTTCAAGTCCATCCAAGGTTTTTGACCCCAATTTATTCAACCCAAGAAATTTACCCTAAAGGGCCTACCCTAACATTCTAGGGCTACCCTAGTCCAATCCACTCCAAACTCCATAAGTGAGTGTAAAAAGTCAAATTATATCTGTGGCCAAAATTTCAGCCTCTGTTGAGGTGATTTGGTCACTCAAAACCAAAAGTGCAACTTTTGACCAAAATGCCCTTCATAGGGTATAAATAGGGTTGGGTCAAAACCTATTCAAAACTCATACAATCTAAATGAAATTTTATACAGGGACCTAATTGGAGCCCAGGGACCACTCACCAAAATTTGGGAGGGTTTGGATGTGTTTAGGGCACCTATTTAATTTATCTAATGATTATTAAATTTTTACCAAAACTATAGAAATATTTTCCCCAAAAATTCCCATTTTTTGGCAGGCCCTGGGTATGTCTAGGATAGACTCTCTGCCAAAATTTCAGCCAATTTGGGCTTGGGGTGAAGAGTGGGCACTCAATTTAGTGACTGCCTAGCCCTAAGGGTATGTCCCACCAAAATGGGTGCCCTGGTCTATCCAGTGTCCCAAAAGGGTCCAAACAATTTTTGCTGCAAACTATACACCCTAAGCTACAATGTTCATGTTGGGCAAATTTCCATTCAGGGTCCCTAAGTATTTTTAAACATTAATTACATTAAATACATCCAGTGTGACAGAAATGAAATAATTTTTATTTAATTCCTATAGTATTTGATCTGATGCCGCACGAATCTTGGCGCAGATCGACGGCATCTGGTCATCGTCCCCACTGAGCCAACGGCTGGGATTGGTTCTGCCTGGAGCGATTTCCAAGCTCTGCCGCCGGCAATCCAGCCCCTTCCCCGGCCTGCCACCGCCACCAACACCTCCGTCGAGGTGGTGGCTATCGTCAGACGGCGGCTCCGCCGCCGGAGAGGCATTTTCCGGCGGATTAAGCAAGAATTTTTCTTGCCGAAACCAGGAGAAATCCCGGATTCGATCGGGCTCAATTGAGCCCGAAACTCAAGCCTAAGGATTCCTAGGATCTACCCGCGAGTTAAGGAAAGGAGGAGGACCTTCCTGGCGGCCTGGATGCGAGAGGAGCGGCGGGATGCCATTGGCGACGGCGGCGGCGCTCGGCTTCTGCAACTGCACGGTGGAAGGGCTCGTCTCCTCCAGGTAAGTGCTCCAAAATGATCCCCTCGGCTCCCTGATGGTGTTTAAATGGCAATTGGGGGAGGGGAGAGGCTGGTTCTTCAATGGCCATTATCTCCATTAATGGAGTGGCTTGGGTTGTGTGGAGGGGGGCTGAACCCACCCCTTGGTGGCCGGGAAACGGCTGGAATCAACTCCTCTCTCCTAGAGGAGTTGATTGCAGCCATAATGGGTGGCTGTTAGTCTCCCTTGGCCGGCCTCTCACTTCCCCCTTCTCCTTCCTCATTTCTCTCTCCTCCATTATCATGGAGAGGAGCTCCTTCTCTCTCCTAGTCACCTCTGGTTGACTAGTCAACCCCACAAGCTAAAGGCAGCCCACTGGATTATGATGATCATGGGAATGGGTTTAGCCTAAGGGAGAAGTGGCTTGAGCTTGGGTTAGCCCCTTTTTGGGCTAAGTTGACTTGACCCTCAATGAGGGTTGACTTGGCCAATTTGACCATCTAGGTTGACCCCATTGGGACCTGGGTGATTCATTGGCCTCTCCTAAGGTCTATGTAGGGTTGGGTAGGGTTGACTTGGCACCTTAAAGGTCACTTGACCCTTGGTAAGGTCACTTTGACCATTTAGAGCTAGAGTTGACTTGAGTCAACATGACCATTAGGGTCCACCCCTATGGATCCTTGGTGACCCATTGACTTCCCTTAGGGTCTAGGTAGGGTTATGTGGGGTTACCCTGCACTTTGGAGGTCACATACCCTTGGTAAGGGTACTTTGACCAGATTAGGGCTTGAGTTGACTTGGGTCAACCTGGCCTCTAGGGCTGACCCCAATGTGTCCTTAGTGACCCATTGACCTCACTTTAGGGTTAGGAGGGCATAGGTGGGGTCCTCTAGACTAGGAGTGGGTCTATTGGCCCTAAGTGGGCTAGGTTGACCTATTTAGGGCTAGGGTTGACCTTGGTCAACTGGGCCTCTTGGGTTGGCCCTAATGGGTCCTTTTGGCTCTAATGGGTCTCCCAAAATGTTTGGGAGTGTTGTGGTAGGGTCTTGGGGTCATGGTGAAGCCCCATTGTCATCCTAAACTATTGTTCAGAATTCTACTATCTGCAGACCATGGTGATCCCTACCTTGGCCTCCTATCTCTTGGCCCATTTCTGGCTTCCCAGGGTTTGGTCATGACCTAGTCATGACCAAAACCACTCTTAGGGGTCTAGTTGGAAATGGGATGTTACAACACCACCCTGGTTAACCGCCCGCATCAACTGAATGGCCGAAATCAGGGAATAGGCCACTGCACAAAGGCCCTCAAATTTGACTTCAATCTGCCCCATGCTCCTTAGGATCACCACCTTGGATAGGCAATCAATACTGGCGTGCTGCTCTGCAAGCCAGTCCATGCCCAAAATCACGTCAAACTCAACCAACGGTAAAACTACTGCTACCAATACGAAGTCAACTCCGTCCAGCTCCCAACAAATGCGTCCTTTGGCCCCGGTGGTCATGGATGACCCATTGGGCATGCATACTTTCAGCTCAACCTCCGTCGAAATTTACTCAACTCCTATTCTCCAGATGAAGCTCTCCACAAGAAAGGAGTGTGATGCTCCCATATCGAACAATACCGTAGCGGGGTATCATGAAACTAATACGAAGCCTATAACATAGACATCACACATAAATGTCTAAAAGTATGAAGCATAAAGTTAAACTTAAGTTTCCTCATACCTGTCACCACATCGGTTTGGCGGATCACTTCCTGCTGTCCAAGGTTGTAGGCCTTTGGTCGCACCGGTTGGAACTGAGAAGCGCTCGACTCCGCCATCTTTCCTTTCTCTGCGGTACTGGGGCCGGAGCGCACAGTCTGCTCCTACCTTGCCTCTTGGTCCACTCCACCTTGAGGACAAACCCGAGTGATGTGCCCCACCTTACTGCAGTTGTAGCACGTCGGCGGTCCCCTAGAGTGAGAACCAGACATCCACTTGCTCTTCTCACCGGACTTGGAAGTGTGAGGTTTTTTCCTCCACCTACTCCCTTCAGACTTTCCCTGGGATTTGGAAGGCTTCCCTTCCCCTTGCTTGGGAGTGAAACCCTTACGACATTGTGTTCGCTCCAGATCACTCTCCAATGTCCTGGCCGCCTCAACTAGCTCATTAAAACTAGCTCTCTTCATGGAAATGAGGGGTTGCCTCAGATTCTCCCTCAGCCCTTGATAAAAGAGGTTATCCCTCTTTACATCATCTGCCATCGTCGTTCCCGCGTAATGACCCAAACGGGTGAACTCCTGCACATACTCGTCCACCGTCTTGTCTTGCTGTATTAAGTGTAGAAACTGCCTCTGAAGGGCCAACCGTGTAGAAACGGGAATGTACCTCTTTAGAAAAGCATACCTGATGCAGGCCACTCCCTAACAGTAACTCAGACACGAAAAAAGAAAAGGACTCCTAAGGGGAATTTTAGCGAACACGTGGCGTGCGAGAAAAACTCAAAATTTCGGCAGAGTTTCGTTTAAAATATCGCGATCTCACAAGGGGAAAACTCCCATACAAACCTGCACGAACAGAGACATACACTAACATCACAACCTAACCATACATCTAGCATCGCATCACAACAATTTCCATCCACATGGAGAGTGATCCGGACTAAAGCTTCGATTCGGAAAATAGTCCAAATACAACCCTCAAAACAAAATCGAACTAGGATATACCAAATCCTCTTAATCCATTCTAAACCAAAGGCTACACAAACCCCGGTTTGCAAATGTCCAAAGGGACCTACCCTTGCAAAATCTTCGCGGAAAATTCGGATAAACACAATAGAAATTTCAGATTTTTATATGTGCAAATTGAATCAATGATTAGGATAAAATATGAAATCACAAGTCTCCACTGATTCACAAATTCAAGAAGAAGATCACACGAGTTTAGGGGAAGAAAACCGTTACCAAGAAACCAGAAATTAGAGAGGAGGTGAGGAGGAGGAGGAACAAGATAGGGGCGGAAGAGTCGCACTTCCACGGGCCACCAGAGTCACACCGGATGAGGGAGAACCGAATCGCCTTCTTCGGAGTCACACCGGAGGAGGTAGGAGGTCACCGGAGCAGCAACGGTGCACCCAACGAGGGGCGGCAACAGCATCCGGGCGGCGTTCCTGGAGGAATCGGGTGCGGGTATTTTCGGCCAGGCCGAGAGAGGGGCTGGGCAAAAAGCCGGCTTTAGGGTTCTTTCTTCTCTTTTTTTTCATTCCCTTATCCCACTCCACATACACACACACACAGATATATATATATATATATATATATATATATATATATATATATATATATATATATATATATATATATATATATATATATATATATATATATATATATATTGAGGTTACACCACTCCTCCACCCTTCATCCAAAACTGTTGTGTACATTGGTTTAAATGTACCTGATTTGAAGAAGCCTCACCCAACTCAATGATATACATCAAAATGTATTTGATGTATTTTGAGTTACTTGTGCAGGTTAAGTATTTGCAGGAATGAAGCAAAAAGTTTCTAAGTCCATGTGTCGACACCCAGAGGGAAAGTGTCGACACTTAAGAAGACTTGTGTCGACACCCAGGCAAGCAGAGGCGACACTTGGAGTCATTGTGTCGACACCAGGGATGCTGAGTCGACACCAGACAGAAAATGTCGACACAAGGAGCTGTGTCGACGCTTAGTGAAGAAAAGTGCAGTAAAGCAGTGTCGACACTTAGCAGCAGTGTCGACACCTAGAAGAACTGTGTCTACACCAGAAAGTGTCGACACTTGGAGCTGTGTCGACACTCAGCAAAAGTTAGCAGATACTAAGTATAAGTGTCGACACCAAGAACAATGTGTCGACACTCAACAGAAGAGTCAACACTTAAAGTAAGTGTCGACACCCAGAACAATGTGTCGACACTCAACAGAAGAGTCAACACTTAAAGTAAGTGTCGACACCCAGAACAATGTGTCGACACTCAACAGAAGAGTCAACACTTAAAGTAAGTGTCAACACCCAGAACAATGTGTCGACACTCAACAGAAGAGTCAACACTTAAAGTAAGTGTCGACACCCAGAACAATGTGTCGACACTCAACAGAAGAGTCAACACTTAAAGAAAGTGTCGACACCCAGAACAATGTGTCGACACACAACAAAAGAGTCAACACTTGAAGAAAGTGTCGACACATGGAGCTGTGTCGACACTTAGCAAAGAACAGCAAGATCAACAAATTATTCTAAGTACAAGTGTCGACACTAAGGGGATGTGTCGACATACAACTGAAGTCTCAACAGAAGAAGAAAGTGTCGACACAAGGAGCTGTGTCGACACTCAGCAAGTATCAACACTAAAGACATGTGTCGACACCAAGAAGCAGTGTCGACACTTAACAAGTACAACACATGAAGATGTGTCGACACAAAGGTGTTGTGTCGACACTTAGAAGAATTCAGCAAAATACTGAAGTACAAGGACTTGTGTCGATACACATTATCAGTGTCGACACATGAAAAAGAAGCATTGTCGAGACATAGAATCTACAACACAAGGAGTTGTGTCGACACCTTGTAGGCTAGTGTCGACACATAGTCAACTTGTGTCGACACTTGGTCTATAAGTGTCGACACTTAAAGACAGAAAGTCTCGACACTTTCAGACAGTTAGAGAATTTTCAAGAACTGACTGTATGACTTGACAGCTGCCGTTCCAGCCGGTCTACAACACCTGTCAGAGTTGTCAGAAAACAGTTATGGACCGGACCAGCCGGTTACCATGAAGAAGGCCTATAAATAGGCTTACACTGTCTACAGAAATTGATGATTAAAAATAAGTCCAAGTGATCATTAACAAGCAGAAGATCTAGCTTTCAAGTGAAGATCTAAGAAGTTGGAGAGAGAGAGCTCCATCCAAGAAATCAGTTGTTGGAACCAGACTGAGAAGAAGCGTTCAGATTTATTCTGAATCCTAAGTAGCAGAGATCAAGGATCAACTACAGAAGGAGTCAATCTTATTGAGTTCTACTTTCAAGAAGCTTTGAAGAAAGCTAAGTCAGATTGATTTCAGCTGAGTTCTTCCAAGAACTCATCAAGAAACTCACATCTCATCTCTCTATTCTCTGAGTTGTTGAGTTAACATTATTATATTCATTTTTATCTTGTAGGATCCTTTGGATCTGAGTCTTGTAAGCTTGTAATTATAAAGGCTGAGGGTAGGAGAGTTAGATCTCTGAGTGTAGGCCTTGGTGGCTAAGTGTAGGCCTTGGTGGCTGAGTGTAGGCCTTTGTGGCTGAGTGTAGGCTTTGTGGAAAAGCTGAGTTGTAGGGCCTTGGGCCTGAGGTGTAGGAGCCTGTTTTGGGTTCTGAGATAGTGGAGAAGTTTGGCCGAATCTAGTACACTGCTAGATAGGCGAAGGGGGAAAGTGGATGTACCCAAACTTTGGCGAACCACTATAAACCTGTGTGTCTGCTGTGATTGTGGTTTACTGTGAAAGCTGTGTGATTGCTGTGCACTAGTAGCTTAAATTCTGTAATTATAAGTTGCATTCTGCCTTAAAAGTTAAAAAGAATTTGGACACCTATTCACCCCACTCTAGGTGATTAGGTACAATATCTTTCAAGTGGTATCAGAGCCAGGTTACTCAAAAAAGTTCTAACAGTCTGAGTAGATCCTGTTGGCAGATTCAGTCTAAGTCAAATTACAGATTCAAGAAAATCAAGAACCATGGGTTCCACTGAAAATCACAAGGAATTGGGATCCATGAAGCTACCTATATGCAGGAAAGAGATCTTTGAGATATGGAAGGAGAGGGTGAGACTTTTTATGGAAGCCTCAGACCCTAGGATTTATATCACAATCAAAGAAGGGCCATATGTGCCCATGAAGGTGTCTGTCTTAGATGCAAATCAAAGAACACCTAAGGATTTCTCTGAAATGACTAAGGATGAAATTGTTCTAGCCACTATGGATAAGAGGGCTCAGAACATAATACTGAGTGCCATAGATGATGCAACTTTTCAGAATCTGATACACTGTAAGACAGCTAAAGAGATGTGGGAAACTGTTATTATGTACATGGAGGGTTCTGAAGAAGTAAGGCAAGACAGAAAATCCTTGATAAATCAAGAATATGAAAGTTTTAGACAAGGAAAAGCTGATAGCATAACTGAGTGCTATAAGAAGTTCTACAGAATTGTGAATGAACTCATGTCCTATGGCAGAGAGTTCAGTAATTATGAACTCAATGATAAGTTTCTAAGGTCCCTAACTAAAGATTGGGACACCAAGATCTGTGCCATTAGAGAAATGGCTAAGTTGGCAGAAATTCCTCCACCTACACTGTTTGGCAAACTGCTGTCTTATGAAATGCAGTTGACAGTTAGGAAAGAAGAGGAAAAATCAACAAGAAGTGAACATAAGGAAAGGACAGTGGCCTTCAAAACAGAAGCCCCCACAAGGTACAGAGGTAAGTCACCAACTCCACCTCCAAAGGTTGCTGAAACTGAGTCAGAAGAGTCAGCAAGTACAAAGTCTGAAAGCAGTGAAAGTGATGAGGACTTTGCTGCCTTCACTAGACATTTTCAGAAGTTCTTGAAGAAGAAATAGTGGAGGACAAGGCCTTCTACTTCACAGGGAAAAGAAGACTTTTATCAGAATAAAAAGCCTTCAAAGAAAGACAGGAAAAAGACTAAGTCTAGCAAGGAAACTCTTTCAAAAATAGTTTGTTATTGCTGTAATAGACAAGGTCATGTTGTTGCTGATTGTCCAGAAAAAAGAAAGGAGTCTAGTGACAGGAAGAAAACTCATTTCAAAGGCAAGAAACAAAAGTCATTTGTTGCCAAAAAGGAGAAGACTCTATCAGATATTTCTTCATCAGAAACTGAGTCAGATGCAGAGGCATATATAGGGTTGTTTGCTGAAGAAGAAGAAGAAGAGTTCATGCAGATTATGAATTCTATATATGATCAAGAAGACAGTCAATGCCAAGGGCTAATGGCATTGACAGAAAGTGACAAAATCCTGGAGCAGCCAGGACCTAGTAAGGTACAACATTGTTCTTCCAGTTCAGTTTCTTGTGCTAGTACAGAATCAGATTCATCATCATCAAGTGATGAGAGTGTATCTGAGTCTGAAGAAGATATTCATCAGTTGATAGATGAATATAAAGTTCTATTGCAAGCTTATAAGAAGAGCAAGTCCCTAGCCAAAAGTCAGGCAAAGGAAACTGCTAATCTCAAAGCTGCTGCAACTGATTTTGAGCAGTTATTTGATCAAAAGCTAAATGAGATAGCCAGACTGAAGCACATAACTGTGATTTAGATGGGGACTATCACATATAAAAATGATCAAATCAAGAGTCTGGAGATTAATCTTCAGAAGGAGAAGGACTTAGTTGCTAGGTTTTCTAAACCTAAGTCAGTTTTACCCATAATTGATGAATTTGTTCATCACAAAGGTAAAGCTGGACTGGGATTTACTAGACCTGCAAGGACTGATCAGTCCAAGTCCAAGTCCAAGGGCAAAGCCCCAACACTCAACAAGTCAGCTGTAGATAAGATAGCAAAGACAGTACCTAAGCAAAGGTACAATAAGTTTGAGTGTTGGTGTTGTGGCAAGATAGGCCACTTTGCAATGGATTGTTGGCACAATGCTAGTGCCAAAGTGAGTAACAAATTTCCTATTGGAAAACCAGTAGGTAGCTTTGTCAGGTTGCAAACTAACAAGTACCAAGGACCCAAGAATTCTTTGGGTTCTAAGGTTCACTAATCTGTTTTGCAGGTGAGTCCAAGTGGCCATGCCCCAATATGGTACTTAGACAGTGGTTGTTCCAGACATATGACTGGAACAAGGGGTTTACTAAAGGACTACATACCCATCAAGGATGGTCCAAAAGTCACCTTTGGTGGTTCTGAAAAAGGGATCAAGGGTTTTGGTAACATATCCAACTCCTTTATTACAATTACTCAAGCGGCCTATGTTAAAGGTTTGAAACATAACCTTATTAGTATAAGTCAATTGAGTGATGTAGGATATGACATCTCATTTGTGAAAGATGGTTGTCATATCAGGAGGTCAACTGATAAAGAGATCATTTTGACTGGTTATAGAAAAAGGAATGTCTACTGCTTAGACATTATGGTTGAGAACAATGGTTCTCCAGTGTGTCTTGTAGCTGATGAGACAGTCTCTCATTGTGTCAAATGGCACAAGAGGCTAGCCCATCTTAACTACAAGACAATTGGCAAACTCTTTAGCAAAGAGTTAGTGAGGAATGGTCCTCAAGTTAAGTGTGTTAAAGATGGTATTTGCTCAGCTTGTCAAAAGGGCAAGCATACTAGATCCACCTTTAGAAGCATAGAAAACAAAGATGTTGTGAGGTGTTTATACCTCTTGCAAATGGATCTCTTTGGTCCAATGCCAGTTCACAGCTTAGGTAGGAAGGTCTATACCTTTGTAGTTGTAGATGACTACTCAAGGTTTTCCTGGGTGTTCTTCTTAAGACAGAAATCTGAAACACCTAGTGTCTTCTATAGCTTTGTCAAGCAAATTCAGAATGAACTAAACAGTACAGTGGTCAAGATTAGAAGTGACCATGGTACTGAATTTCAGTCTGAGAGTATGGCAAAACTATGTGAAGACTTTGGGATATTTCAAGAGTTTTCTTCACCTAGAACACCTCAGCAAAATGGCATTGCTGAGAGGAAAAATAGAACCTTGATTGAGGCAGGTAGGACCCTATTAAGTGATACATCACTACTAGAATATTTCTGGGCTGAAGCAGTTAATATTGCATGCCATGTTATTAATAGGGCTACCATTACTAAAGGCCTCAACAAGACCCCCTATGAGGTTGTGAAAGGCAGGAAACCAAACCTATCCTACTTCAGGATCTTTGGTTATAAGTGCTTCATACTTAACAATGGAAAGTCTTACTTGACTAAGTTTGCTGCCAAGTCCCAAGAGGGAATTTGTGTTGGGTACAACAATAACAGTAAGGCTTATAGAGTCTACAACTTGTCTACACAAGTTGTAGAAGAATCTGTACATGTAGTATTTGATGAGACTAAACTTATTAACAATGAGTTGTCTAGTAGTGTATGCAGCTCCACAGGTATAGTAAAGAAGATGGACAAGCTCACTATAGAAGAAGGATCTGCTGCAAGATAGCAAGTAGAGGATAGTGACTGCTGTCCAGGGGGAGTACTACATGTACCTAATGCAGAAGAAGTACAAGGAGTGCAGCAAGATGAAGAAACAGAAGAGGTTCAACCAGAATTCAGGATGCCTCCAGCCAATAGGCATCTTAGAGATCATCCAGTAGAGTAGATCATTGGTGATCCAAGACAAGGGGTACAAACAAGGAGCAGAAATCTGAATGCAGCAATCTACTCCAGTTTTCTATCTCAAGTTGAACCAAAGAAGTTTGAAGAAGCCATTCTAGATCCACAATGGACTGAAGCAATGCAAGAAGAGCTGAATCAGTTCAAGAGGTGCAAGGTCTGGGAACTTGTTCCTAAACCTAAAGACCACAATATAATAGGTACCAAGTGGATCTACATGAATAAGATGGATGAACAAGGGGTCATCATTAAGAATAAAGCAAGATTGGTTGCTAAAGGATATAGGCAAGAAGAAGGTATTGACTTTGATCAAACCTTTGCTCCAGTAGCCAGACTGGAAGACATAAGGATGTTTCTTGCCGATGCAACCTTTCAAGGATTTAAAGTTTACCAAATGGATGTCAAGTCAGCATTTCTGAATGGTAATCTTAAAGAGGAAGTCTATGTGAAACAGCCATCAGGTTTTGTTGATTCAACTTTACCTAATCATGTCTATAGACTTAGGAAAGCTTTATATGGGTTAAAGCAAGCCCTAGGGCTTGGTATGAAACCCTGTCTAGTTTCCTCATTGAGAACAAGTTCACAAGGGGGAAAATAGACAAGACTCTATTCCTTAGGGAATCTAGAGGCAAAGTAATACTTGTCCAAATATATGTAGATGACATAATATTTGGGTCTACTGAAAGTAGTCTTTGCAAAAAGTTTGCAAAACTTATGCAAGGTCAATTTGAGAAGAGTAGTATGGGAGAGCTAAAGTTTTTCTTGGGTCTCCAAGTTAAACAGACTGATAATGGTTTATCCATATGTCAGTCTAAGTTCACCCTAGAACTCATAAGGAAGTATGGTATGGATTCATCCAGTACCATGAAGACTCCTATGGGGTCAAGTATGTCTCTTAGCAAGGATGATGCAGGGAAACCTGTAGATGAAACCTTGTATAGAGGGATAGTTGGCTCCCTATTATACTTGACTGCAAGTAGACCAGATATCATGTATGCTACATGTGTCTGTGCAAGGTATCAAGCCTGCCCTAAAGAGTCTCATTTGACAGCAGTCAAAAGGATATTGAGATATCTAAAGGGCACTCCCTATCTAGGCCTCTAGTACCCTAGGAATGGGGATTTTGAACTAACAGGTTATTCAGATGCAGACTTTGCAGGATGCAAAGAAGATAGAAAAAGCACTACTGGAACCTGTAAATTCCTAGGAGGAAGACTAATTTCATGGAGTAGCAAAAAGCAAACAAGTGTGGCTATCTCCACTGCAGAGTCAGAATATGTGGCTGCAGGAAGTTGCTGTGGTCAACTTCTGTGGATACAACATCAGCTTGAGGACAATGGAATTCAGGTAAGTAGAACTCCACTCTTTTGTGATTCTACTAGTGCTATTTCAATAGCCAATAATCCTGTATCCCATAGTAGAACAAAACATATTGAAATTAAATATCATTTTCTTAGGGAGCATGTAGAATGAGAAGATATTTTATTGGAATATGTTAGGACAGATAATCAACTAGCTGATATGTATACTAAGCCCCTAGAAGAAGCTAAGTTCAATAGGTTTAAAATTGAACTAGGAATGATAAACTTAAAGTAAGTTTACAGAATTGGAAATGGCTAAGTAAAAAGGTGTCGACACATAGAGATTTCTGTGTCGACACAGAAAGTAGGTGTCGACACTTCAGGAAGAAGGTGTCGACACATCTAGGAAGTTGATGTCGACACTTCAGAATATTAGTGTCGACACATGTCAAGTAGGTGTCGACACATCCAAAGTGGTGTCGACACTTAAGTTTTACTCAGAATTCTCTAAGTAAAGTCACGACTAAATATCGAGTTGAGTGGTGTCGACACATAAACAAGTGTCGACACATATTATCTATTGACTAAACTTGTGTCGACACATATGTGTCGAGACATTATAAGTCAGTGTTGACACCTATTGCCAGTGTCGACACAATTTAAGTTAGCTGCCCGCCTTTTCATCTTCAAATCTAGAAAGGTATAAATAGGATTTTGCCTTAGTCTGTCGACACGCTTTCAAAAGTTTCGAGACCAAAACTTGTGTGTCGACACCTCTCTTCTCTCAAGTCAAATTCTTCAACCCTAATGGCGCCAAAGCTTGAGGAGAACGTCAACGAAGGCTACGAGCTGGTGCGCAATGCTTTTGATGATGCCGACCAAGAAATCAAGACAGTAGTAACCCTAGTTGCCGACTCAGGGTTAGAATATCTAGTTTCCGAGCCTACAAAGATCTGGAAGAAGGAAGTCTTGGAATTCCTCAATTGAGCTAAGGTAGACGAAACTGGATTCAAGATCAAATCCAGGGTTCATGGTGAGAAGGTGAAGGTATCACCTAAAAGTCTGAGGAAAGTATTACAATTACCAAGAACAAAAGAAGAAGATGAGGTTACTGCTTCAAAGACTAGGGAAGCTCTAACATGGTGTGGTCTGGATTCTAAAATGAAAATAGGATCTGTGTTTAACAGAAAGGGAATGAATAGCCAGGGGAAATTCCTCTCTGAAATTGTAGGTAAAGTAATCCTAAGCAAACCTGGAGGGCATGATAGGGTATCAGCCCATATGTTCAGTATTATGACCAGGATTATCTTCACTCTGAACACTGACTGGTCAGTTATAGTGTTTGAGAAAATCAAGGAAAGCCTAAAGAAGCCCAACCTGGGCAGAATTTTAAGTCTTTACCTTGCTGGTGTTATACCTGAAGTTATGGGTCAAGCTGTTGGAAGTAAAATAAATCATATGAGGAAAAAGGATCTGAGAATATTCTCTAGATGGGACAGGGTGTTGTCAAAAGAGATGCCAACACCTGAGAAGATCACTTCTGAGAAGATAATTTCTGAAAAAGTATCACCTCCAAAGAAGAAGAGGAAAATTGCTCCAGTGGCACAAGTGTCCACTAGCAGCTCTGACAGTGAAGAACAAGTTGTCTTCTCACCTGATGAGAATGAAGAAGAGACTGTTATGAAGTCTCCAGCTCCTCAAGATGTTCCTGAAATCCAGGGGGAGCCTATAGCTGTAGAAGAGCCAACCACTCTAGAGAGTGAGCAAGCTACAACCACAATACTAGAGGTAATCACTGAATTAAATGCTTTAGATTTTCCTATAGAGGATACTGATTTGTCTGATGTTCATCAGCAAACTCAGCTGAATAGCCAAATCCCAGATGCTATCATAGAGGACACATCTGTTGCAGCTCCAATAGTTACTGATCCAGTGGTTGAAGAGCCAAGAATTTCTCCAGCTCATTCACCACAAGAGTTTACTATGGAGGATTTATTCCTAAATATGGATCAACAAGACTTTGACAAGGACAATGCTGCTGCTGAGGGAGAGCATGCTCCAATTGAGGGGGAGCAAGTGCAAATTCATGAAGACCCTGGCAGGAAAGAGACTAAGAAGGCACCAGATGTGCAGACTGAGAGGCCCCCAAGCCCTAAGGAGAGGGTAGAAATTGCTAGCTCCTCAGCCTCTGAAGATGAGGAGGCTACAAGGGCTAAGAAGAAGAAATTTCAGGTCTTCAGAAGAAGAAGCTAGAGTTATAAGAAGGCTCTCCAAACTGTTGCTCCACAACCTATATTTCAGCCAGCACCATCAATTGATTATAGTGCACTGATGGTTGCTCTGCAGATTAATCTGGATGAACACAGGAAAGCCATTGAGAAGTATGTGGATGAAGGGCAAAAATCATTGCAGTTTGCTCTTGCCCAGGATATAAAGTCCATAAGATTTGAAATGAATCTTAATTAGAAAGAAATGACAGACTGCTTCCACAACGGAGGGAATGCAGTGGTGTACTTGGCTACACATCAAGAAAAGATTAAAGCTCAAGTTGATGACATTGCATTGAAGCAAGGCTATGTACTTGAAAATCAGATTAGGATGAATGATAATTTGACAGAATCTCATAATACAATTGTCACGTAAATGACTAACATTGCTGCTGGCCTGCCAACTTCTCTTGCTACTGCAAAGGCAGATTTTGATCAAGAACTGCAAAAGAACTTAACTGCTGTAACAACTGCAATTCAAGACTCTCAAAAGATCATCACTGACAAACTCCAAAGGCTCAAACCTTTCTACAGGGATGGAGTTAATTATTTAAATGCTCAAATTCGATTTCAGAAAGATGACTTTAGGGATCATATGGAACGAGAAGTCATAAAGGGGGAGAGGGTCTTAGTCAAAGCTGGCTCTGAGCATGCCAAATGGATTTCAAATTCCATCAGAGCCACTCTTGGATATCCTCCTCTATGTGATGACAATGATGTTGCTGAATCTGGAATCAACCCTGCATATCTAGGAGGGGAGCAACCTGAAGTAGCTCAAGTTATCTACCCTCCTCCAGATTTTGACATGATACATACTGATATACAGTCCATGTATAGCCCACCTGGGGGTAAGGACAATGTTATTCTAGAGATAGTTGTACAGCCAGTCTCTGAAGCTATGCAAGAAGCTATCTTAAAAGAGCAAGCTGAAGAAGAAACCAGATTATCTAAGAAGAGGTTCAGGGAGCAAGCTGAACAAAGACCAGACTTTGAGCAGTGGAGCCCCACCTCTAGGAATATTATTTTGACTGCCTGGAAAGCTGCCAAAGATAACATTCAAGACAGGAACAAGTGGTTTTATGAAGTGGAATGGAGGAAACATGAGACAAGGCAGGAGGCAATAGTCCAATATAGAAGAAAGGCCAAGATGGGAAAGCTACCTCCTACTGCCCAGGAGCCTAGCAAGTACTTTCCAAAGCCATATCATTATTTTGAAAGGCAAAAGATTAAGGCTGAGGAACTTAAGAAGAAAGATCTGAAAGGCAAGAAGCCTGCTGATGCTGAAGTTGCTGAAGCTCCTGTTCAAGCTAAAGTTCAAGTTGGAAAAGGAATAGTGATTAAGGAGCCAGAACAGAAATAGAATTAGAATTTTCTTAAAGTTTACTTTGAAATCTGTTTGATGTAAAACATTCTGTAAACTTTTGAAAATGAATATGACAGATATTAGAACAATGTGTTTTATGTTCAATCTATTTCATATTTGTTCTGTGATGATGTCTATGTATACATGTTTGTTTGATACATGTTTATGATTGCCCTGCTATATATAATCCTGCTTTACATCATTTTGTAATTTAATTTTGAATGGTGTATATCATTGACTAAGGGTTATGACTTCTCCAAATAGGGGGAGATTGTTGGGTACATTGGTTTAAATGTACCTGATTTGAAGAAGCCTCACCCAACTCAATGATATACATCAAAATGTATTTGATGTATTTTGAGTTACTTGTGCAGGTTAAGTATTTGCAGGAATGAAGCAAAAAGTTTCTAAGTCCATGTGTCGACACCCAGAGGGAAAGTGTCGACACTTAAGAAGACTTGTGTCGACACCCAGGCAAGCAGTGTCGACACTTGGAGTCATTGTGTCGACACCAGGGATGCTGAGTCGACACCAGACAGAAAGTGTCGACACAAGGAGCTGTGTCGACACTCAGTGAAGAAAAGTGCAGTAAAGCAGTGTCGACACTTAACAACAGTGTCGACACCTAGAAGAACTGTGTCTACACCAGAAAGTGTCGACACTTGGAGCTGTGTCGACACTCAGGAAAAGTTAGCAGAGACTAAGTATAAGTGTCGACACTCAGAACAATGTGTCGACACTCAACAGAAGAGTCAACACTTAAAGTAAGTGTCGACACCCAGAACAATGTGTCGACACTCAACAAAAGAGTCAACACTTAAAGTAAGTGTCGACACCCAGAACAATGTCTCGACACTCAACAGAAGAGTCAACACTTAAAGTAAGTGTCGACACCCAGAACAATGTGTCGACACTCAACAGAAGAGTCAACACTTAAAGTAAGTGTCGACACCCAGAACAATGTGTCGACACTCAACAGAAGAGTCAACACTTAAAGAAAGTGTCGACACCTAGAACAATGTGTCGACACACAACAAAAGAGTCAACACTTGAAGAAAGTGTCGACACATGGAGCTGTGTCGACACTTAGCAAAGAACAGCAAGATCAACAAATTATTCTAAGTACAAGTGTCGACACTAAGGGGATGTGTCGACACATAGCTGAAGTCTCAACAGAAGAAGAAAGTGTCGACACAAGGAGCTGTGTCGACACTTAGCAAGTATCAACACTGAAGACATGTGTCGACACCAAGAAGTAGTGTCGACACTTAACAAGTACAACACATGAAGATGTGTTGACACAAAGGTGTTGTGTCGACACTTAGAAGAATTCAGCAAAATACTGAAGTACAAGGACTTGTGTCGACACACATTATCAGTGTCGACACATGAAGAAGAAGCAGCGTCGAGACATAGAATCTACAACACAAGGAGTTGTGTCGACACCTTGTAGGCTAGTGTCGACACATAGTCAACTTGTGTCAACACTTGGTCTATAAGTGTCGACACTTAAATACAGAAAGTCTCGACACTTTCAGACAGTTAGAGAATTTTCAAAAACTGACTGGATGACTTGACAGCTGCCGTTCCATCCGGTCTACAGCACCTGTCAGAGTTGTCAGAAAACAGTTATGGACCGGACCAACCGATTACCATGAAGAAGGCCTATAAATAGGCTTACACTGTCTACAGAAATTGATGATTAAAAACAAGTCCAAGTGATCATTACCAAGCAGAAGATCTAGCTTTCAAGTGAAGATCTAAAAGTTGGAGAGAGAGAGCTCCATCCAAGAAATCAGTTGTTGGAACCAGACTGAGAAGAAGGGTTCAGATTTATTCTAAATCCTAAGTAGCAGAGATCAAGGATCAACTGCAGAAGGAGTCAATCTTATTGAGTTCTACTTTCAAGAAGCTTTGAAGAAAGCTAAGTCAGATTGATTTCAGCTGAGTTCTTCCAAGAACTCATCAAGAAACTCACATCTCATCTCTCTATTCTCTGAGTTGTTGAGTTAACATTATTATTTTCATTTTTATCTTGTAGGATCCTTTGGATCTGAGTCTTGTAAGCCTGTAATTATAAAGGCTGAGGGTAGGAGAGTTAAATCTCTGAGTGTAGGCCTTGGTGGCTAAGTGTAGGCCTTGGTGGCTGAGTGTAGGCCTTTGTGGCTGAGTGTAGGCTTTGTGGAAAAGCTGAGTTGTAGGGCCTTGGGCCTGAGGTGTAGGAGCCTGTTTTTGGTTCTGAGAGAGTGGAGAAGTTTGGCCGAATCTAGTACACTGCTAGATAGGCGAAGGGGGAAAGTGGATGTACCCAAACTTTGGGGAACCACTATAAAACTGTGTCTGCTGTGATTGTGGTTTGCTGTGAAAGCTGTGTGATTGCTGTGCACTAGTAGCTTAAATTCTGTAATTATAAGTTGCATTTTGCCTTAAAAGTTAAAAAGAATTTGGACACCTATTCACCCCCCCTCTAGGTGATTAGGTACAATATCTTTCAAAAACAAAAGCAAATCCTAGCCTCTAAAGTTTAAAAAAATTAAAATAACATGACAACATAAAAATAAGCTTATAAATTTATAACCTCTAAATTATAAATCTATAAACTTATAAAATGATAATTAGAGAATTAGGATTATAATATTATTTCAAAAATGAAATAACCACGAACATGTAGCGGTGGCGGTGGCGACGACGACTGGTGCAGCAACGACCATCAATGTCCACGAACATGTAGCGGCGGCGATCAAAATTGAGATCCATGTCGGCACGGGCAAATGGCGGGGCATCCCCGCCATCAATACCCAAATTATTCCATTGACGGGGTACGTCCAGGAAATTGGCGGCCGCTATGGCTCATCCACCACAACTTGGCATCTCCTTCTAACATAAACGCCGCATACTCAGATTTCTTCTCTTCTGGCGTCTCTGCCGCCCTCAAAAGCTCTTGAATCCTAGCCCACCAATCCTCTGCATGAGTTGGCTTACCAACTCCCTTGAACGATGGGGTATGGAAGCTCAGAAAGTACTTCATCTGCCTGTCCCCATGCCCGACCACCACTCTTTCTGCCAAAGGCTCTACTCGCCTGGTTTCTCCACCTGGAACGGCCGTCGCCATATCCGGGGTAGCAGGAGTTGCTACCTAAGCTGCCGCTGCAGCTTGGGCTGCCACCATCGCTTCTGCAAGCATGCGGCAGAAGTCAGCCGAATTTACACCGGTGCCCAAAAGACCCGTAGCAGTGGCACTGCTCGCTGAAAGCTCTTCTTTTGCTCTCGACGTACCCGCTTCGTTGCTTGCACTCTTCAGGAAAACAAGAAATAAGGAATCAGTCTCTAATCTCAAGACTTAAACATAAGGACACTCATGGTCCCGCGTTACTCTTATGTGAATAACTTCTCTACGCACTGACCTTGAACTAACCTCCCTCTGATACCAAATTGTAACACCTCCCCTGTAATGACCGTATAATATGGGTCCGGCTGGGGCCCCACAATATACAGACACCACAGCTTCAGTATTATAAGATGATATAATTACCCAAGCTCAAAACTCATAACACAACACAGCAGAAACAACAAGCAAGACTAGAAGTTATCCACGCCTACAAGAGTAAAGAAATGTCCTTATGGCCTTACAACAAAAGTGAGTCCAACTCAAATAATACATCAGTCACAAAAGTGCATAAGTACTCCTAGTCTACCTCGGCATGCAAGCCGGTGAACATGGGCATCAAACATACAATGTCAAAAAGTAAAGCTACAGCAAAAGGTAACACTTCATGAGGCTTAGGCCTTTCTGGCCGGCGTGCTAGCTCCTGCTTGCGATCCTTGCCTTGTAAAAATTATTAGTAACATGGGTCAGCAAAGGCTGACCTCAAATTGTGTAACCAACGTATCTCCTCCTGGCCGCCCCTAACGGACACCGGGGTACTCCTCCAACCTGCAAGTTATCACTTCGTATGCAATATTCATAAGCAAGAAAAGCAACAAGGGAAATAGGCTTGGATGTCTCAAACATCAAACATGTTCTCTACTGTTGAGCATATAATTATAGGGCCTACTATGCAACATGAATGCAACACCCGGGCTTCACCCAAGGCACCCTATAGCGTATGCATCTAGCACAACATCACATCATTTGGGTACTCCTCATTTCCCCATTGACATAAAGCCCCAAACAAAGGCGAACCACAATCCCCCAACGACATACAAACCGCCACACGAAACTCTTGCCAAGGCCCCACCCACTCACGGTCGTAGACCCGGGCTTGCCGGAAAACCCTGACTTCTCATGTCAGGATTTCGTCCAACACACTGACCGATTCTAAGATCCCTTGCTGGACCCCACCCGCTCATGGCCTCATTGCCCGGGCTTGCCCCATGCTCGACGTTCTCGTCAGTCTCATAAAAAGGGGACTAGTCTCGCCAGGACACTTTCCACACATGACTTGCACGTCACGGGATAGCCAGCCGACCACAGATATACATCCACGCCTTGGCACATCACAAACCAAGACAATTTCTCCATAATCCCTCATTAGTACTGTAGCATTCCCGCGCACCAAGGAAACCATCTACCACCCACGCAGAGCTAACCTTGTCCACCAAGGAAACCATCTACCGCCAATGAGAAGCTAACCTTGTCCAGTACCGGCCACACGTACTCATGCAAGATAAAGGGAAGAACATCACAAACATCATGAACATCACAAACGGCCTCTTGCCGCAACAGATCTCCACGAATCCTTAAACCTCGTATGCAACATCACTGAGTCGGACTAACGGTCGTGACTACGGCTTCACCCACCATGTCTAATCCACTAACGAAGCGGATCTCTAATGCAAAAACATGCCGTGGACGGACTCTATCGACCCGGAGGTTCCTCTTGAACCTTGGCGACCCAACCCCTCTTATTTGAGAGTTTGGTGCCCAAAAACTAGAAAATAAAAGATGCTAAAACATGCATCTTAAAACCAAGAGGAGAAGTGTCGTTACCTTCCGACTCCTCTTCCTAGCCATGGAAAAAGTAGCCGGATGAAAAGCACTGAAATCTCTACTTCCTCCTTCGCTCTCCCTTCTCTCTAGAACTCAGACAGAGAACCAACGGCAGAAAAATAAGGGTGTTGAAACCCTATACACAGGTATATGCCAATCGGATTAACCACCGGTCGTCGATTCCCATAAAAGGGAAGTACACGGCTATGATCCAGGTCTGACCTGGACAAAAGGGGCTGAACACCGCACAGTTCACCAATCCGGAGCAGGACACGTCTGCGACCAATCAATTTGTGTCGGGACATTTAGTCAAAATCCCGCCAAAAACCCCTATGTCGACACTCCGCGTCGACCGAGTCAAACATGCCACAATCCGCCCAGTGCTCAACGATCGTCGAGCCAAGATCGTCGAACGCTGCCAAATGGTCAAACAGAGACTTTGGCTAAATCGTCGAACGCTGCTAAATCGTCGAATGGAGTTCCCTGGCAAAATCGTCGAACGCAAGGAAATCGTCAAATGCAGATAACTGGCAAAATCGTCGAACGCAGGAAAATCGTCGAACGCAGATTGGCACAGCGGGACACGCCATGTGACACGCCCGTGTCATAGGCCGCGTACCCCTACCCATGTCGACACCTCCTCTATGTCGACACAACTGTGTCAACACCACCGTATTGACACCTCTGTGTCGACGCCACCTCGGTGTCGACACAACTGTGTCGACACAACTATGTCGACACCACCGTGTCGACACCTCTGTGTCGACACCATTGTGTCGACACCACCATGTAGACACCTCTATGTCGACATCGAGAGAACACGCCTGCGACACGGGATCCGACACGGGCGTGTCGGAGGGCGTGTCCCCCCACTAGTCGACGAACTGAGTGAAAAAAATGTCGACTTCCCAGGCACTCGACGAACCCGGATCGACACGGCCATGGACACACCCGTGTCCTTGGCCGTGTGACTCTCACCAAGCCCCAAAATGGCTCTCGATGCTGCTCGTACTTCTTTCAGATTTTGGGGCATTACACACAGTACATATCAAAAACAAAATGAAAGTACATCCAGTCCACAATGAGTACAAAAATATGAAGAGTAAAAAGGGCCTATGCCCTGTACATGAATATCAACTCTCCTCACAACATAAAACGTGGAAGCAAATCTATCATCCTCGAACACATCCCACCTGAGGTAGCGCTATAGTAGTAGTAGTAGGTGGTATCAACTCCTCACGCCCTGTCACCTTGTCCTGCCGATGGTGCTGGTGCTCCATCTCCTCGAGCTCCTAAAAATAGTTAGTCACTGACCATTAGTCAAAAGACTAAGTGGTTTCCTTTGCACCTCGCCGCGCAACTCTTAGGCACCGTGCGGGAGGACAAAGCGGAGGACTATCAAGGGATAACAAAAGAAAGCAGGTGACAAGAAATCTATGCTACCACGTAAGAGTGTAAGCAATAAATCTACACTAGCAGTTCTATGTATATAGTACAAAAGTAAAAGCATGTACAGTACAAGTATGTAAAGAACTGAAAGTAAGAGCAAAAAAGTAAAGCTATGCTATCGTAAGTAAACAACTGAAAGTAAGAGCAGAAAAGTAAAGCTATGCTACTACTACTCTGCCATCACAAACGTACCTTAACTTATAAAAATGAAAATACAAAATTATAAGTTAAGGTTTCCAGGAATTTTAACTTATTATATAAAAGAGTCCATACTAATTTATATGATAAGGATCTATGAAGCGTATGACCTAATATGAATGAATGTTTATGATGCAATTTATGCAACAGGAAAGTGCAACTCACACACAATGACTCCGTGATCACAGACCTTTAGTTCCCACTTTTTGATAGCTAGCTTCATTCTCGGGTACCAGCATTGTGGCTACGGCAGCAGCGTAGCGGACGTCTCCACTTCTAGGCAGGTATGCAATATACCAAACCTAGACCCCTCTCATACGCCTCTATACACGTCCTAGGTGAACTCTAGAGTCTGCGTACGTATTTTGCTGACTACCTATCAGTCTTGTTGGGTCGGGTGTGCGTTATCGGGGATCGTCCTCCAGACCTCATTATAAACCACCTACTGGCCCCTCAAACCCTCACACCCTCTTAAGTCACTGTAATGCCATCGGTGTGACGATCAGCCCAGTACCACATGACTCGCCACTAAGTTTATGCACATGTAAGTATTTCATCTCGAGCCTTCAGCTCGCAGGACCAACATGTCCTGATTCCCTCAAACCCTTCACGGGTGAGCCCCCAACATATATCCCTCCAACCCTATACGGGTGAGATGTTGCCTCAAACCCTCCAAACCTATATGGGTGAGATGTTACCTCAAAAACCCTCCAACCCTATACGGGTGAGAATACGCAATGTTTACCTTGGCCTATTAATCTACTCTTGCCTAAGGATTATTATGCTTAGTGACTTAGGGTTAATCCCAGGACTGCATAGGTTATACCCGGTGAAGTGCTCTCGTGGTCACTAGGAACTATGATGGGATTACGCCGAAAGTTCCCTTTCGCAAGGATATTTACTTTTATTGATGTCTACCCTTTATTTGTATTTTGCTCTCATTATTACTCTTGAGTGATCCTAATGACTTAAGATGTTCTCAGAAGGGCGACAATTTTCCGCCGGCCTCCACTCCAGTTGCTATCGAAGGTCTTGCACTTTTACTATCGTCACTAAGAAAAACTACCCACCAAGGTTATTCTCCAATTATAATCTCTAGCTCATCCGTCGATCTATCCCCCGGTGATCCTTATAGTATAACCGACTTACACTATGGACAACCCATGACCTAATACCACCCCGAATTAGAACTTCCAATTCCTTGGGCCACCTGCCCCTAACTATTTATCCTAGGATGGTATGGACTAATGAAGTGAGCATATTGATTTTCATAATTTTCTTAAGTAATTAAAGCCTCTAATTAAATCATTTAATTAATCCCCTAGGTCATTTAATACATGAAGTATTACAAATTATAATCCACTGACCTAAGGAATTTTTCCTGAGTTGCATCTTGGTAAAATATTGTTGTCTACCAAAATTCATAATTTTCCTTTGAATATTTCTATTTATTCCTTAATTATTACAAAACTCACATAATTATCATTTTCCAAATGAAGTATAAGCAATACATTATTCAAAATTCTAGGAAAATTACAAAGCATATATATCATTAATTTAAGGCTAATGGCAGAGTTTTATCAACCTCTATAATGTAATGACCTTTCAATTTCAATTCCTAATAATTTACAAAAATGCCATTATGCTAATTTAAAATTTATTAGGACATTCAAAAACTTTGAGATAATTATACAAGGCTAATCCTACAATTATACAACACAAGAAAGGTTTGCAAAATTTTTTGATATATATTTCCATCAATTCACGAATATATGGAATAAGGGTAAAATGGTAATTTCAATGTATTTTGCTGCAAAATTCGCAAATAGTAGGATAAAAATTTTCATGAGTCAAATATGACCTCCCTTTTATTTTGGCAGATTTTGGGGTTTCTTTTTTTGATCAAAAGCCTATTTTTCAATATATTTATCAAAAGGCCTAAATTTTTAAAAATTCAAATAATGAGATTTTTGCTCCCAAAAATCCAATTATTACTATAAGGGGTGAACTTTACTCTATTGAGCCTCTGACATCAATTCCATGATTTTTTAATGTATCAAATAAACTGAATATACTATATTTCAAAAATTGTTATTTGCACCCCAAAGCTATATATAGCCAACACATGCAAGTGGTTTAACCCAACATGCAGTGGTCCAAATGTGCTGAAAAAATTACCATGCACATAAAATGTCCCCAAGGACCTGCCACCAATATTTGGGGCCATTTGGAATCATATTACTTCAAATATTTCATTAATTTAATTTTGTGTATTTTCACTAATACTATAGAAAAATATTTCCCAAAAATTCCAATTTTTGGATAGAATTTAAGTCTACCATAGTCAAGCATATTTCCAAAATTTGTGGTCTTGTGGACTTCTGGTATGACATAGGCATGCATTTGAAATTCAACCCTTGCCTAGGACCAGTCCTAGTAGAACAGCCCTACAGGGAGTTCTACACTCCAAATTTGAAATTTAGGGAGGCAAATGAAAGATAAGACATAAGCCTACATTTTTCATGTTGATGTATGGTCTTGAATTTGCGCTTAAGAGGCCTAATGTTTGCATTCAAGTAGATTGATAAAATATGACAGTTAATACACTATTCATAATTAATTAAACTATTAACAAAATTCAATCAAATGAACGACATCCGTTCATCGTCCCCGATCAGCAATGGTGGAGATTGATTTTGGCTGGGCACTTTGTCTGGCCATCTCCGGGCACCTGGGCCGGCGCCACCGCCAGTGATTATTGCCACCACCTCCATTGAGGTGGGGGCCAGCGTTTCCCGATAGTGTGGCGGTCAGAGGCGGCTCCTCCGGCGATCCAGAGCATCATGAAAAACTTTGAAAATCCAGCTTTTCCTCACATGGCATCAGGCTCAATTGAGCCCGATATCTCCCCTAATTGATCTAGGAAGCTAGTACGGGCAGAGGTGAAGTGAAACGAACCTGATTCAGGCCTTGGCGTCGAGTGCGGCGGCGGTTCGCCATGGCCGAGCTGCTCCGGCGATCTCCTGCTCAAAACCTTGATTCTCCACCAATTCTCTTGCTCCAGGACTCGATCTCTACTCGTTTCCTCTCCATGAAGCTGTTGGTGGGGTTTGTTTTGGCTGGAGGTGGCTGTATATGGAGATACAACCAAGGTGGGCTCGGGTTAGAGCTTTGTATGCTTCACCCATGGTGCAAAGTGTCCACCATGCCCTAATTTCCTATGGAATCACTTTGGGATGCCTGCCAGCAAGCTTCCGCAGAAGGAATGAGGTCATGCGGCTACCATTCCATCTTTTCCTCTTCTCACTCTTCTTCTCTCTCCTAAAATTCCCACTTTACCCCCATGCATGTATTCACTCTCTTAATTCATAGGGGTAGGGGTTGTCCTTGTCCACTTGGGTTGGCCATGGGCCAACTTTGGTGGGCTTGGCCCAAGGGGAAGCGGCTTGGGCTCATTTTTACTCTTTAGGACAATTTGTTGACTAAGTTGACTTCTTGAGTTGACTTGGTCAAGCATGATGAGTGGGCTGATTCCACTTGAAGGTAATGACCCCAATGGCACTACCCAACATGGGTTGGGTCAAGGTGATGCTCTACTTGGGCTAAGTGGGCCTATAGGTATAGGTTTGGCCAACTTAGTGCTAAGGTTGACTTTGGTCAACTAGGGTCAAAGGGTTGACCTAGTTACATGCCCTAGGATCCACTTAGATTATTTTAGGGTTAAGGGCAATGTGGTGGGGTTGTGGTGCGGCTAGGGTTCCTATTAGGCTAGTTTGACCTAGTTTGACTTTGGCCCCTTAGTGGCCCCATATGGCTACAACCCACTCCCTAGGGTCAAACCTAGCTAAATTCCCTATCACCCACCCCATGCCTAACCCAATCTAAGTTAAGGGGTATAGGAGTAACATGCGATGTTACAAATCCCAATAAATAAAAGAATAATTTCTTCCCCGAAATTCAAGTTCGGGTCTACGGGGTTCTACTTGTAACAATTTAAGTAATTTTTAAAACATAAAATACAACATACCTGAAGTAAACAGCTCCGGGTGTCGCTCCAACATTAGATCCCTCGGCTCCCAGGTGTACTCCTCCTGTCCATGGTTGGACCACAACACCTTCACAAGAAGGACCTTCTTCTTCCGCAACACACAGACATCTGTATCATCAATCCAGATAGGCTCCAATCGAACAGATCTGTCTAGTGCTATCGAACCGGCTGTAGTAGTAACATGCTGATCCGGCTGTAGGAGAGCTCTTCACAAGGAAGAGACATGGAAGATGTCGTGTAGGGTACTCAACTGTGGTGGCAGCTGTAGTCGGTAAGCTAAGGGCCCGATCCGCTCCAGGATCAAGTGTGGACCCATGTATCGAGGACTGAGCTTCTTGTGCCTCTGCACTCGAGAGACACCGTGTACTAGACGTATCTTCAAGAAAACTCTGTCTCCAACCTGGAATTCCACCTTCCGGTGTCGTGTATCGTAGTACTTGGCCTGCCTACTCTGAGCATTTATATCCTCTATATATTCCGACCTGAGTGCCTTGTGGCCCTCATCCTGAACCTAAGATAGCGGCGTCTGACACTTCTTCTCGTACAAAGATCTATAAGGACTCATTCCAATACTTGTCTCGCAGATGTTCTTTATAAGAAAACTCTATCAGAGGTAACCGCCCCTTCCAAGTGTATTTTCGTTATACTTCGTGATATTCATAATCAAGGTTACGTGGGCATATTTCCAAGTCTTCTGACATATTATTATTAAATAAACCTTAATAATAGGTTGGTTCGGAGTCCCTTACGAGCAAGGATCACCAAGTATGTGAGAATTAGTAATCTTATATGTAGAATTAAGCACATAAATCTCATATTTCTTTTTCAGAATCGCATCATGCCTTATGACTTATACCATATTGATTCTTCCAATACAAGTTATCGTGATATTATTTATGACGAAGATCCAACTTATGCATAGTAATTAACCAACTTCCAAGATTATGATGTGATAAAGAGATCATCATCTTGTTTCTTCCAGATCCATGACTTATTACACCTCTATATAAATAGTAATACATAATTTATAGAGTGTTCATCTTTCAAGTGTACATCAAGCGATGAGTATTGATATTGATGTTGATACAGATGACTCCCAATCGCTTTTCACATATAATCTAAATCATAAATTTATAAGCATATCTTTTCAGAAATGGTGAGGTCTGACACAAATTATTTTCATCATAAAGAGAATCTTATAAACACTCATTACTTCTCGTGTAATTTCACCGTATACACCTTAGCAACAAAAATTGATCTCTTCATAGTAGTCATGAATTTCCTAAGGTGATCATGATGTTATCAACGTATGTGTCCCAGTTCTCGATGTTGTCATAATCCAGGGATCATACATATGTGTATGTTTCAACTAATCAACCACCCCATTTGAATTTGTTGAGTTGTTACATTTCCAATGTCATGCCATTGGAGATTAATCTTATTTATCATAACGTTACCTTATTTCAAATCATAAGTTCAAATATAATGACTTTTGCTTAATTGAGTCGTTCAAGGTTATAGTTCACCATTATGATCAGGTGACTGGCTATATCATGTAAGCGTGAATAGTAATGATATTTCATCATTGTGTTTAATTCTCCAAATCTCAGCCCCTTTTAGGATCAAACAAGGTAGTACTAAATCATACATAACCATAGCAAACTTAATCATTATATTCTAACGCAAGACGTTATCTTATCAAGATTTCTAATTATAACTTAAACTATCTCCCAAAGTATAAGGGTAAGTAAACCATTTAAATTTGTAAAGGATTGATTCTTTGAGAGAACACACCATCTGTAAATCATCATCGAACACTTTTGTTTTGCTTCTTGTGATCATCAGAGTCACATCCAAAGGATCATACCTATAATTTACGTCTTCCAATTTTGATTTTTCACTTGACTTTAAGTTTCTCTGGGATCGTTATACCCCTAGTGTTATAGACATAATTACTCAAATATTTGGATACTTACTTGATGGGCTCCAATCACGTCATAGTTAAGACCCATAATCACTCCACATTACCATGATGTTAATCTATCTCGATCTGTATGTTTCTAACATTGTGACCTGAGCATGCCAGGTAGGCGCGGATTGCAGTGATCTATCATCATTTGCACTTCCCCCAATTCTACACATTTAATATGTGAAAGTCATAGTCACTTCCCTAAGAGCCACAGCTATGCATAATTTCCAACTATCATTGCGACTTATAATGAATTCTCAATTCGCATTGGTTTTCTCTTGCAATATATCCTAGTTTATTAATCAAACCCTTAATCGATGATATAATTATTAATCGCGTGTCACGTCAATTAGGTTAAGGTGTTAGGGCATCTAGGAACATGCTCTGCTGAGGTAACACATTCCTTTAATTATACATAAAACCTTTGTATCGTCATTACTGCTTGATTTTAGTTTATCGAAAGGCCACTTGTTCGAATTCTTATGGACTATACGCAACTTGTTTCGATCTTTGGGATATAGCATATCATAATGCAATGATGAAATTACAATCTCTCTTAAAGTTGTGTCAAGTAATGATCTGATTCACGAGCCCGCGAAAGTTTCTAACGTCTCATGGAGACTTTTCTTATTCTAGGGTTGTAATATATCCAAGCGGGCAACCCTCTATGTATATCCCAAACTTCTAGGGAGGGTTGATTATCTTTCCGATTATGCGAATACAAAACCTCATCTTTACTTGGGAAACATTTGAATTAATCAAGTCTTCTAGATCACTATGTTTGTGACACATGGTTTATAAACCGGGTCTAGAGAAATTCAAGTCGTTACCAATTTAGCCCAATAAACAAAAGGATAAGCACTCATACCTTTCAGGCTAAATTCCCTTAATATTTATAGTGTATTCCTCTTATATGTACACTCAATCCTTAGGTTTAACAATCTTAGACCTGGATTTCTATCTTAATTGATATGTTATATACTTTAGGCCTTCAAGGTTACTATACGACAAATTTTTCAAGATCCACATGTGACCCAAATAAAATGGGTTTCTTCTGAGACTTGAATTCTTATTCTACCTTTTGTATTTGCCACTGTGGTTATCTCAATGTAATCAAGTCATCAGTATGAGGGTTAAGTTTACGAGTACCCTGCTATTCCACTAATATATTATATGCACCAATTCTCCTTAAGGCGGTCCTATCAGCTTGGGTAAGAAGTGATAATATCACTCGATAGGTGGAGTAGGGACATCGGAATTTAAGCCTTAAGCATTGACTATTGCGTCAAATTCTTCCCTTGGTGAATTTGGGTATCCCCGTACCTGAACCAATCTATCTCCGAATTCGATTTTAGACTCTAATACACTACGAAATCCTCTTAGTAAGTCAAGCTATGGTGGTGTTCTAATTGGATTGGCTTAACTCATTGTTTAAATGGACTATTTTATGTGACGTTTTACACATGGGCACACCATTGCTTCCGCTGCATAGTTTGTCCGCAAACTATTGCTCCGGCGAGGTGAGCCAGTGTTGTGGACTTCTTTCTCATATGATCGTTTGTTCAAGTGACACCAGTTTGTAAGACCCCTCCCCTTACTAAGGAGGCTCCCGGTCTTATGCCCAGAGTCGCTGTCTTATAGTGGCACTAACGCACGGGTTAGTCGAAACCACAACACGCCAATTCTGTCAGCTAATATGATCATATAACCTGTAGGCCAATATGAGAAATATAAGTATAGCAGTAATGTAGAAATAAACTACAACCAGTCCACTGTCACAGTACATATCAAATAATAAAATGAAAGTACATCCAGTCCACAATGACTACAAAAATATGAAGAGTAAAAAGGGCTTATGCCCTGTACATGAATATCAACTCTCCTCACAACATAAAACGCAGAAGCAAATCTATTATCCTCGAACTTATCCCACCTGAGGTAGAGTTGTAGTAGTAGTAGGTGGTATCAACTCCTCACGCCCTGTCATCTCGTCCTGTCGGTGGTGCTGGCGCGCCATCTCCTCGAGCTCCTAAAAATAGTTGGTCACCGACCATTAGTCAAAATACTAAGTCGTTTCCTCCGCACCTTACCCCGCAACTCCTAGTCACCATGGGGGAGGACGAAGCGGAGGACTATCAAGGGGTAACAAAAGGAAGCATGTGACAAAGAATCTGCGCTACCAAGTAATAGTGTAAGCAGTAAATCTACACTAGCAGTTCTATGTATATAGTACAAAAGTAAATGCATGTACAGTACACGTAAGTAAAGAACTGAAAGTAAGAGCAGAAAAGTAAAGTTATGCTACCGTAAGTAAGGAACTGAACGTAAGAGCAGAAAAGTAAAGCTATGCTATCACTACTCTACCATCACAAACGTACCTTAACTTATAAAAATGACCATACAAATTTATAAGTTAAGGTCTCCAGGAATTTTAACTTATCATATAAAAGAGCCCATACTAATTTATATGATAAGGATCTATGAAGCGTATGACCTAATATGAATGAATGTATATGATGCAATTTATGCAACAGGCAAGTGCAACTCACACACAATGACTCTGTGATCACAGACCTTTAGTTCATACTTTTTGAGAGCTAGCTTCACTCTTGGGTACCATCGTTGTGGCTACGACAGCAGCGAAGCGGGCGTCTCCACTTCTAGGCAGGTATGCACAGTAACAAACCTAGACTCCTCTCATACACCTCTGTACATGTCCTAGGTGCACTCTAGAGTTTGCGTACGTATTTTGCTGACTACATGTCAACCTTGTTGGGTTGGGTGTGCATTATCAGGCATCGTCCTCCAGACCTCAGTATAAACAACCTACTGGCCCCTCAAACCCTCACACCCGCCTGAGTCACTGTACTTATATCGGTGTGACGATTGGCCCAGTACCGCATGACTCACCACTAAATTTATGCACATGCAAGTATTTCATTTCGAGCCTTCAGCTCGCAGGACCAACCTGTCCTGATTGCCTCAAACCCTTCACGGGTGAGCACACAACATATATCCCTCCAACCCTATACGGGCGAGATGTTGCCTCAAACCCTCCAACCCTATATGGGTGAGATGTTACCTCAAAAACCCTCCAACCCTATACGGGTGAGAATATGTAATGTTTACCTTGGCATATTCATCTACTCTTGCCTAAGGATTATTATGCTTAGTGAGTTAGGGTTAATCACAGGACTGCCCAGGGTATACCCGTTGAAGGGCACTCGGGGGCACTAGAAAGTACGATGGGATTATGCCTAAAGTTCCCTTTCGCAAGGATATTTACTTTTATTGATGTCTACCCTTTAAAAGATTTGGTTTCAAGATAACCTAATACACCTAGAGGGGGGGGGTGGTTGAATAGGTTCAAATCCTTTTTATTTTAAGGCAGATAATAATCTCTAGTTTTCTGTTGATTATACTACTAACACAGCAAACACATCACAAAAATATATCCAATCATAGAGTGCACAGGATTTATAGTGGTTCCCCAAGTATTGGGTACATCCACTTTCCCCCTTCGCCAATCTAGCAGTGTGCTAGATTCGGCCTAACTTCTTCTCTTCACCTCAGATCCGCAGATCTTACAGCTCAGAATCCAATCAAGGTTCCTACAACTTAGAGTGAGTCCACACTCTTACAACTCAGGCACACAACCCTACCTCAGCCTTCAACAAGGCCTACAACTCAAAGATACAATCTCCTACAGCTCAGGCTCACACAGCCCTACCTCAGCCTTCAACAAGGCCTACCACTCAGAGATCTAAATCTCCTACAACTCAGCCTTTATAAATTAGGCTTATAGCTCAGATCTCAAAAGATCCTACAGAAAATAGTTTTAAGTTTGTAATTAACCACCACCCAGATAGAGAGAGAATGGATGGATAGTTTCTTGATCAGTTCTTGGAAGAAACTGATGGCAGAGAACAACCACTCTTAGCTTTCTTCAAAGCTTCTTGAATCTGAATCCAGTAGGATTGAACTCCTGTGAAGTTGATCTTCAATCAACTCCTTTCTTGAAATTCAGATCTCAATCTGAATCCTTCTTAGCAGATTGGTTCAGGATCTGCACTTGAGGGACTTGATGATGAAAGCCCCTTTCTTCTTTGGAGCTCTCTCTCTCCAAATTCTTCTGTATTCTGTATTAGATTCTCTAATCTGTAATCTTCTTCATTATGTTTTGTTGAAGGAGAAAGCCTTTATATAGTCTTCCTCCATGGTAACCGGCTGATCCGGTTTCTAACAAACGTTTGACAACTTTGACAGTTACAGGAGACCGGTTAGAAATGGCAGCTGTCAAGACATCCAGACACTTCTTGAAATACTGTCTCTGTCTGAAAGTGTCGACACTGAACTTCATCATGTGTCGACACAAGTAGACTAAGTGTCGACACAAGTGGACTAAGTGTCGACACAAGCCTTGGTGGTGTCGACACAGCTCCTTTGTTATTGTAACTGCTTCTCGACACACCTTCTTTAGAATGTGTCGACACTGATTCTGTGTGTCGACACAAGCCTTCTTTTCTTTAACTTTGTTGAATCTCTGCTGTGTGTGTTGACACAAGTCCTGTGTGTCGACAGAGTTGATGTCAACAAAGTATTTAGTGTGTCGACACTACCACTTGGTGTCGACACTGCCACTTGGTGTCGACACAATTGATGTCGACTAAGTATTCCTGTGTGTCGACACTGCCTCTTGGTGTCGACACCGTTAATGTCGACAATGCTTCTCAGTGTGTCGACACTACTTCTGTATGTCGACACAATTTCTTCAGGTGTCGACACAGCCTTTCCTGGTGTCGACACAATTAACTCCAAGTGTTAACACAGCTTTTCTCCAGTGTCGACACAAGCCTTCATAAGTGTTGACACAACTTCTCCAGGTGTCGACACATGGACTTAGAAATTTTTTTGCATTCCTGCATTTACTTAACCTGCACATATAAACTCAAAACAACATCAAATACACCTTGATGCATATCATTGAGTAGGGTGAGGTTTCTTCAAATCTGGTACACATTTTCCAATGTACCCAACAATCTCCCCCTATTTGGAGAAGTCATAACCCTTAGTCAATGATATACACCATTCATAACAAATACACATTATGATGTATAAAAAAATATTATATGACAGGGTAACTTCTAAACAAAACATATATAATATATCATCACAGAATAATAATGCTAACACAATGAGCATTCATCAATGTTTTGTTTCAACTTCCAAAAGTTTCATAACAAATGTTTACATAGATTTTAATACTAAAGATTACAAAGTTGTAAACTTAAGTAAATCTAGTCTAAAGCTGATCTGGCTCCTTGATGACTTTGCCTGATTGGACCTTGGCTTGTACTGGAGCATCTGTATCATCAGCTGTCTTCTTGCCCTTTAGATCTTTCTTCTTTTGCTCTTCAGCCCTTATTCTTTGCCTTTCAAAGTAGTGAAAGGTCTTAGGGAAATATTTGCTAGGCTCATGAGCATTAGGAGGTAGCTTCCCAGCTTTAGCCTTTCTTCTATATTGAACAATGGCTTCTTGCCTGACTTCATACTTTCTCCATTCTTGTTCAGAGTACCATTTACCCCTCTCTTGGGTCTTGTCCTTTACAGCTTTCCAAGCAGTCAGTATAATATTCCTAGAAGTAGGACTCCACTGCTCAAAATCAGGCTTCAGCTCTGCCTGTTCTCTGAATCTTTTCTTAGACAATAGAGTTTCTTGCTCTTTATTCAAAACTTCCTCTGGCACAGTCATGTCTACTTTTTCAAGGATAATATTTTTATTACCCTCTGGAGGACTACATACACTGTACTTCTTGGTGAATCATCTCAAAATTTGCTGAAGGATAAATTACTTGAGCAACTTCAGGTTGTTCACCTCCAAAATAGGCAGGATGTATACCAGACTCAGCTACATTGTCATCATCACAGAGGGGTGGATATCCAAGTGTAGCTCTGATGCTATTAGAGATCCATTTAGCATGATCAGAACAAGCTTTGACTAATACTCTCTCCCCCTTTATGACTTCTCTTTCAATATGATCCCTGAGATCATCTTTCTGCAATCTGATTTGTTCATCAAGAAAATTTACACCATCTTTATAGAAGGCCTTTAACTTCAGTAGCTGTGCAAAAATAGTCTTCTGAGATTGCTCAATACCTGTTTGTACACCAGCTATACCTTCCTTGAATTGCTTTTCAAAATCTGCTTTGGCTGTAGTCCTTACTGCAGTCTGGGAAGTAACAATATTCTTCATTTCTACTACAATCACATTTTGTGATTCAGTTAGATTATCGTTCATTCTAAGTTTATTTTCTAGAACATAGCCTTGCTTCAAAGCTATATCATCCACTTGAGTCTTGATCTTTTCTTGATGTTTGGCTAAGAAAACTACAACATTTCCACCCTTGAGGAAACAATCAGTCATTTCTTTCTTATTCTGATTCACCTCAAATCTTATAGATTTGATATCTTGAGCCAAGGAGAATTGTAAATCCTTATGGCTTTCATCCATATATTTTTCCATTGCAATCCTTTGATCATCTAGCTTTACTTGCAGTGAGATTAATAAGGAGCTATAATCATCTACTGGGGTAGATAGAGGATCAGCTATTTGTAATGCCTTTTTGTAGCTTTGGCTTGTCCTTCTGAAGACCATAAGCTTCCTCTTCTTAGCTCTTGTAGCTTCTTCATCCTTAGATGCTGAGGAACTAGCTATATCAACTCTATCTTTAAGACTTGGAGGCAATTCCTTTTGTGTCCTAGGATGCTCCCCCTGAGTCTCTTGCTCCTCCTCAGTTCTTTCTTTCTCCCCTTGAGTTTCTACTTGCTCCCCCTCAAGGTTGGTTTGCTCCTCCTCAAGGTTAATTTGCTCCCCCTCAAAATCTGCTTTCTCCCCTTCAAATTCAGTTTGTACTATATCTGGAAACAACTCTTCAAGGGTGAATTCTTGTTGAGTAGGGACTGGAGATTCTCTTATCTCAGGAGCGTCAGCAGCAGCAGATGTATCCTCCATGATAACATCTTGTGCTTGACTGCTTAGTTGAGGTGGCTGGTCAACATCAATCAAAAATTCAGTTAGAGTCTCATCCTTATCATTAAGAATGGAGTGATTAACCTCTTGAATTACCTCAAGAATTGTTTGTGTAGCCATTTCACTATCCAAGTGGGTTGGCTCCTCCTCATGATGAGGCTCCCCCTGGAGTGGATCCAGGTAGATGTGGCTAGCAGATGGTTTCTCCCCCTGCCTCTGTGCATCTTCATTTCTTACTTTTATTACTGGTGACTGTCCAGTATTGTCAGCCTCTTCCTCATTAGAACTGAAAACCGCTTGCTCCTCTGAACTACTGGAAAGTTCAAGAGCCATTTTGGCTTTCTTCTGCTTCCTCTGTGGAGGAGCTTCCTTCTTTGGAGTAGGCATGTCCTTAGTTAATACCCTCTCCCACCTGGAGATGATCCTGATGTCCATCCTTCTCATGTGATTTATCTTAGTCCCAACTGACTATTCCATCACTTCAGGTATTGTTCCAGCTAAATACAAGCTCACAATTCTTCCCAGATTTGGCTTCTTCATACTTTCCTTAATCTTTTCATAAATGACTGCTGACCAATCTGAGTTTAGTATATAGATGATTCTGGTCATAAGGCTGAACATATAGGCAGAAATCCTATCATGCCCCCTGGCTTACAGAGAATCACTTTTCCTACAACTTCAGACAAGAACTTCCCTTGTATATTCATGCCTTTCCTGTTCAAAGCTGAGCCAATCTTCATGGTGGAATCCAGTCCACACCATTGAAGTGCTTTCCTTAGCTTAGATGCAGGTACATCTACTTCTTCTTGTGTTCTTGGCAGGTGAAGAACTTTCCTTAAACTCTTCTGGGTGATTTTCACCTTTACTCCATGGACTGTGGATCTAATTTTGAGTCCAGTTTGATCTCGGGTAGTAGCACCAAAGAATTCTAATGTTTCTTTCTTCCAAATCTTAGTTGGTTCAGAAACTAAGAATTCCAGACCATTTTCAGCTATTAGGGTTATTACTCCTGTAATTTCTGATTCCGCTCCATCAAATGCATTCTGAACCAGTTTGTATCCTTCATTGACATTATCCTCGATCTTTGACGCCATGGTTGATGAGAGAAATCTGGTGTGAGGGAAGAGAGTTTGTCGACACTAGATTCTAGTCTCAAGAATCTGGAGAGCGTGTCGACAGGGTTTGTTGTTGACTTCTTTATACCTTTCTAAAAATGAAGTTGAAAAGGCTCGTCATAATTCTCTTAATGTGTCGACACTGTTGAAAAGTGTCAACACAGACTTCTAATGTCTCGACATAAGTGTTGACTTCTATGTGTCGACACCAATTATGATATGTCGACACAAATATCCTTAACTGACGACTCAGTGTTTGAGTGTCGACGCAGACATCTGCATTTGTTGACACCAATATAGTCGATAGAACTTATGTGTCGACACTTATTCCCAGTGTCGACACAACTATCCTGGATGTATCGACACAACTTCCTGAAGTGTCGACACTACTTTCCTGAAGTGTCATCAACACTTCTCTGTGTCGACACCTTTTTCCTGGATATGTTGAAACAGTTTTACTTAGCCAATTTTGTTAAACTAATCTATGTTTAACATTCCTAATTCAATTTTAAACTTATTGAATTTAGTTTCATCTAGAGGCTTAGTAAACATATCTGCAATTTGATTATCTATTTTGACAAATTCTAGTGAGATGTCCTCTTTCTCTACATGTTCTCTAAGAAAATGGTATCTAATTTCTATATGCTTAGTGCTACTATGTGAAACAGGATTATTAGTAATAGAAATAACACTTGTAGAATCACAAAGCACAAGTGTTCTACATACCTGAATAACATAGTCTTCTAGCTGGTGCTGATCCACAACAGTTGTGCATAGCAACTTCCTGCTGCCACATATTCAAACTCAGCTGTGGAAATTACCACACTAGTCTGCTTCTTACTGCTCCAGGACACCAATCTTCCTCCTAGAAATTGACAGGTGCCTGTAGTGTTTTTTCTATCTTCTTTGCAACCTGCAAAGTCTGCATCTGAATATCCTGTCAGTAGAAAATCTCCATTCCTACGGTACCAAAGGCCTAGATTAGGTGTGCCCTTAAGATATCTCAAAATCCTTTTTACTGTAGTAAGATGAGATTCTTTAGGGCAGGATTGGTACCTAGCACAGACACATGTAGCATACAAGATATCTAGTCTACTAGCAGTCAGATATAGGAGGAAGCCAACTATACCTCTATACAAAGTTTCATCTACAGGTTTCCCTGCATCATATTTGCTAAGAGATACACTTGTCCCCATTGGAGTTCTCATGGTAGTGGATGATTCCATACCATACTTCTTAATTAACTCCAGGGTGAACTTAGACTGTGATATGGACAAGCCATCTTCAGTCTGTCTTACTTGGAGACCCAAGAAGAACTTAAGTTCTCCCATACTGCTCATTTCAAATTTCCCTTGCATAAGTTTTGCAAACTTTCTACAAAGGTTACTTTCTGCAGACCCAAATATTATGTCATCAACATATATTTGGACTAGGATAATCTTTCCTTTGGATTCCCTAAGGAATAGAGTCTTGTCTATTTCCCCCCTTGAGAATTTGTTCTCAATGAGGAAATTAGACAGGGTTTCATACCAAGCCCTTGGGGCTTGTTTCAACCCATACAAAGCTTTCCTAAGTCTATAAACATAAGTAGGATAGAGTGGATCAACAAAACCTGATGGCTGATCCACATATACTTCCTGTTTTAAGTCTCCATTTAAGAATGCAGACTTCATATCCATCTGGAACACTTTCAAACCTTGATATACTGCATAGGCTAGGAATAGTATGATAGCTTCCAACCTAGCCACTAGAGCAAAGGTCTGATCAAAGTCTATGCCCTCCTCCTGTCTGTATCCTTTGGCAACTAATCTTGCCTTGTTCTTCACAATGATTCCACTCTCATCCAGTTTGTTCCTAAAGATCTACTTTGTTTCAATGATGTTGTGGTATTTTGGTTTAAGAACTAATTTCCAGACCTTGCACCTTCTGAATTGATTCAGCTACTCTTGCATGTCATCAATCCAATATGGGTCTAGAACAGCTTCTTCAAATTTTTTGGGTTCCCTTGAGATGAGAAGCTAGAGCAAAGAAATGTATTAAGATTACTGCTCCTTGTTTGTACTCCTTTTCTTGGATTACCAATTATCTGATTTGCTGGATGATCTTTTAAGTGTCTAATAGCTGGAGGTAGTCTATCTTCAGGTTGAACACCTCTAGTCTCTTCATTATGCTGCACCTCTTGGTTTTCATCAGCATCTGGAGAGTCTTGTACCCCCCTGGGCAGCAGCCACCATTTTCCACTTCCTGATTTGTAGTTGAATCTTCTGTAATGGTAAGCTTGTCCATTCTCTCATTTATACCTATAGAACTGCAAGAACTACTTGGCAACTCACAGTTAATCAGTCTTGTTTCATCAAAGACAATATGTACAGACTCTTCTACAACTTGAGTAATCAAGTTGTAGACACTATAAGCCTTACTATTGTTGTTGTACCCAACAAATATCCCATCTTAGTATTTGGCAGCAAACTTAGTTAGATAAGACTTGCCATTGTTAGGGATATAACACTTGCAACCAAAGATCCTAAAATAGGATAAGTTTGATTTTCTGCACTTCATAATCTCATAGGGAGTCTTTTTTGTGGCTTTTGATGATAGAAGCCCTATTGATCACATGACATGCAGTGTTTACTGCCTCAGCCCAGAAATATTCTGGGAGAGAAGTGTCACTCAATGGATTTCTACCAGCCTCAATCATTGTTCTATTCTTCCTTTCAACAATACCATTTTGCTGTGGTGTTCTAGGTGAGGAGAATTCTTGAAAAATCCTAAATTCTTCACACAGTCTTGTCATACTCTCAGATTGAAATTCAGTGCCATGGTCACTTCTGATTTTGACAAAACTATATAAAACACTTGGGGTTTCAGATTTTTGTCTCAGAAAGAACACCCATGAATATCTAGAATAGTCATCTACCACCACAAAAGTGTAGACCTTCCTACCTAGACTATGAACTGGCATAGGACCAAATAGATCCATATGCAAGAGGTATAGACACCTCACTGAATCCTTATTTTCAAGGCTATGAAACGAAGATTTGGTCTGCTTGCCTTTTTGACAAGCTGAGCATATCCCATCCTTTATACACTTAACTTGAGGACCATTCCTCACTAACTCTTTGCTAAAGAGTTGGCCAATAGTCTTGTAGTTAAGATGAGTCAGCCTCTTGTGCCATTTAACACAATGAGAGACTCTCTCATAATCTACAAGACAAATAGGAGAATCATTGTTCTCACACTCAAAGTTAAGACAGTACACATTTTTTTCTATATCCTATCAATATGACCTTTTGATCACATGAACTTTTGATATGACACCCATTCTTGACAAATGAGATGTCATATCCTGAATCAAACAACTGACTTATGCTAATAAGGTTGTGTTTCAAACCCTTTACATAGGCCACTTGAGTGATTGCAACTTAGTTATTAGAAATGTTA
Organism: Platanthera guangdongensis; assembly: GCA_039583875.1. NCBI lineage: Eukaryota > Viridiplantae > Streptophyta > Magnoliopsida > Asparagales > Orchidaceae > Platanthera > Platanthera guangdongensis. Next base: position 30,596,743 of record CM077156.1, read on the forward strand.
CCAAAACCTTTGATGATTCCCTTTTCAGAACCACCAAAAATTACTTTAGGCCCATTCAACATAGGTGAGTAGTCCTTCAGCAATCCCCTAGTTCCAGTCATGTGCCTGGAACAACCACTGTCCAAGTACTATATAGGGGCATGACAACTTGGACGACCTGCAATAAAGATTACTTAACCTTAGAACCCAAATGAGTTTTGGGTCCTTGGTTCATGTTAGTCTGAATTTTTACAAATCTGCATGCAGCTCTTCTAACAGGAAGACTGATATTCTCCTTGACACTAGTATTGTGCCAACAGTCTAAGGCAAAGTGGCCTATCTTGCCACAACACCAGCACTCAAACTTATTGTACCTTTGTTTAGGTACAACTTTAGCTGAATTATTAGCAGCAGATCTATTGTTCTATGTTGGGGCTTTGCCTTTTTTATTTGACTTAGCTGCCCATGCAGTTTTCTTAAAGCCTATTCCGGCCTTACCCTGTTGTGATACAAAGTCATCTATTAAGGGTAATATAGATTTTGGCTTAGAAAAACTAACCACAATCTCCTTCACTTTTTGAAGCCTATTCTACAGATTTTTTATTTGATCATTCTTGAATGTGATTGTTCCCATTTGAATAACAGTTATGTTTTTCAATCTGGCAATCTCATTCAACTTTTGATCCAGCATCTTCTCTGAATCAGATGTAGCCATCTTAAGATCTGCAATTTCCTTAGCCTGAGTTTTGGCCAGGTTTTTGCTTTTCTTTAGTGCCTGCAATAAGTCTCCATATTCATCTATCAGCTGATGAATATCACCTTCAGACTCAGACCCATCCACATCACTTGATGCAGATGTTGCTGACTCTGACTCAGTACTACAATATGAATTTCTAGAAAAACATTGTACCTTACTAGGACCAGGCTGATCCTGGCACTTGTCTTCTTCTGACACAGCCATCAGTCCCTTGCACTGATGGTCTTCTTGTTCATAGATAGAGTTCAGCACTTGTAGAAACTCATCTTTTTCATCTGTTGTATATAGACCAATGTAAGCGTTAGCTTCAGATTCTGACTCTGAAGATGATTGGTCTGTCAAGCACTTCTCCTTCTTAGCAACAAAGGATTTCTCCTTCTTGTTCTGGTATTGAATCTTATTTTTATTAGCAGACTCTTTTCTTTTATCTGGACACTCAGCCACAACATGTCCAGGCCTATTACAGTAGTAGCAAACTATCTTTGATGTTGTAGATTTGCTTGGCTTAGATCTGCTTCTGTCCTTCTTGGATGACTTCCTCTTTCGATAATAGTCATCCTTAGACTAAGATGTGGAGGGCTTTGACTTCAACTGCTTCTTCTTTAAGAATCTCTGGAACTGTCTTGTAAATGCTGCAAAATCTTCATCTGAGTCACTACTGTCTGAATTTTGGTTGTCTGAATTATCTGATGTAATTTTAGCAACTATCTTAGGAGATGATGGAGACATCCTCCTATTCTTCCTAGTGGCTTCAACCTTGAAGGCCACAGACTTTTCTCTATGCTCCCCTTTTGTACTTTTCTCTTCCTCTTTCCTAGTCATCAGCTGTATCTCATATGACAGTAATTTTCCAAACAAAGTTGGAGGAGAAATATCTGCAAGTTTAGCCACTTCCCTAATGACACAAATCTTAGTGTCCCAATCCTTTGTCAAGGATCTTAGGAAATTATCATTCAGTTCATAAGTACTGAAGATTCTCCCATAGGACATCAACTCATTTACTATTCTATAGAACTTTTTATAACACTCAGTTATACTGTCAGACTTTCCTTGTCTGAAACTCGCATATTCCTGGTTTAGCATAGACTTTCTATCTTGTCTGACTTCTTCAGAACCCTCCATGTAGACTATCAAAGTATCCCACATTTCCTTGAAGGTCTTGCAGTGAATCAAATTTTGAAAGGTTGAATCATCTATGACACTTACTATGATATTCTGTTCTCTTTTATCCATAGTTGGCAGGATGATCTCATCCTTAGTCATCTCTGAAAAATACTTGTGAATTATTTGGTTTACATCTAGAACTGAAATCTTCATAGGAATATAAGGACCTTCCTTTACTGTAATGTAGATCTTTGGATCAGAAGCCTCCATAAATAGTCTAACCCTTTCTTTCCATATTCCAAATATCTCCTTCCTGCATATGGGTAATTTCATAGAACCTAGTTCCTTATGATTTTCTCCTGAACCCATTTCCTTGATCTTGAATCTGCCTTATGGATCTAACTCAGACTATTAAGTCCTACGTTGAGTAACCTCCCTCTGATGCCACTTGAAAGATTTGGTTTCAAGATAACCTAATACACCTAGAGGGGGGGTGAATATGTTCAAATCCTTTTTATTTTAAGGCAGATAATAATCTCTAGTTTTCTATTGATTATACTACTAACACAACAAACACATCACAGAAATATATCCAATCACAGAGTGCACAGGATTTATAGTGGTTCCCCAAGTATTGGGTACATCCACTTTTCCCCTTCGCCTATCTAGCAGTGTGCTAGATTCGGCCTAACTTCTTCTCTTCACCTCAGATCCACAGATCTTACAACTCAGAACCCAATCAAGGTTCCTACAACTCAGAGTGAGTCCACACTCCTACAGCTCAGGCACACAGCCCTACCTCAACCTTCAACATGGCCTACAACTCAGAGATACAATCTCCTACAGCTCAGGCTCACACAGCCCTACCTCAGCCTTCAACAAGGCCTACCACTCAGAGATCTAAATCTCCTACAACTCAGCCTTTATAAATTAGGCTTACAGCTTAGATCTCAAAAGATACTACAAAAAATAGTTTTAAGTTTGTAATTAACCACCACCCAGATAGAGAGAGAAGGGATTGATGGTTTCTTAATCAGTTCTTGGAAGAAACTGATGGCAGAGAACAACCACTCTTAGCTTTCTTCAAAACTTCTTGAATCTAAAACCAGTAGGGTTGAACTCCTGTGAAGTTGATATTCAATCAACTCCTTTCTTGAAATTCAAATCTCAATCTGAATCCTTCTTAGCAAATTGGTTCAGGATCTTCACTTGAGGGAATTGATGATGAAAGCACCTTTCTTCTTTGGAGCTCTCTCTCTCTCCAAATTCTTCAGTATTCTGTATTAGATTCTCTAATCTGTAATCTTCTTCATTACTTTCTGTTGAAGGAGAAAGTCTTTATATAGTCTTCCTCAATGGTAGCCGGCTGATCCGGTTTCTAACAAACTTCTGACAACTTTGACAGTTATAGTAGACCGGTTAGAAATGGCAGCTGTCAAGTCATCCAGTCACTTCTTGAAATACTATCTCTGTCTGAAAGTGTCGAGACTGAACTTCATCATGTGTCGACACAAGTAGACTAAGTGTCGACACAAGTGGACTAAGTGTCAACACAAGCCTTGGTGGTGTCGACACAACTCCTTTGTTGTTGTAAATGCTTCTCGACACAGCTTCTTTAGAATGTGTCACACTGATTCTGTGTGTCGACACAAGCCTTCTTTTCTTTAACTTTGTTGAATCTCTGTTGTGTGTGTCGACACAAGTCCTGTGTGTCGACACAGTTGATGTCGACAAAGTCTTTAGTGTGTCGACACTGCCACTTGGTGTCGATACAATTGATGTCTACTAAGTATTCCTGTGTGTCGACACTGCCTCTTGGTGTCGACACAGTTGATGTCGACAATGCTTCTCTGTGTGTCGACACTGCTTCTGTATGTCGACACAATTTCTTCAGGTGTCGACACAACCTTTCTTGGTGTCGACACAATTAAATACAAGTGTCGACACAGCTTTTCTCCAGTGTCGACACAACCCTTCATAAGTGTCGACACAACTTCTCCAGGTGTCGACACATGGACTTAGAAATTTTTCCGCATTCCTGCATTTACTTAACCTGCACATATAAACTCAAAACAACATCAAATACACCTTGATGCATATCATTGAGTAGGGTGAGGCTTCTTCAGATCTGGTACACATTTTCCAATGTACCCAACACCCTTTATCCGTACTTTGCTCTCATTATTACTCTTGAGTGATCCTAATGACTTAAGATGTTCTCAGAAGGGAGACGATCTTCCGCCGGCCTCCACTCCAATTGTTATCCAAGGGCTTGCACTTTTACTTTCGTCACTAAGACAAAATACCCACCAAGGTTATTCTCTAATTGTAATCTCTAGCTCATCCGTCGATCTATCCCCCGGTGGTCCTTATAGTATAACCTACTTACACTATGCGCAACCCATGACCTAATACCACCCCGAAATAGAACTTCCAATTCCTTGGGTCACCTGCCCCTAACTATTTATCCTAGGATGGTATGAACTAATGAATGAGCATATTGATTTACATAATTTTCTTAAGTCATTAAATCCTCTAATTAAATCATTTAATTAATCCCCGAGGTCATTTAGTTCATGAAGTATTACAAATTTTAATCCACTGACCTAAGGAAGTTTTCTTGAGTTGCATCTTAGTAAAATATTGCTTTCTACCAAAATTCATAATTTTCCTTTGAATATTTCTATTTATTCCTTAATTATTACAAAACTCACATAATTGTCATTTTCCAAATGAAGTATAAGGAATACATTACTCAAAATTCTAGGAAAATTACAGAGCATATATATCATTAATTTAAGGCTAATGGCAGATTTTCATCAACCTCTATAATGTAATGGCCTACCAATTTCAATTTTTATTAATTTACCAAAATGCCATTATGCTAATTTAAAAATTATTAGGACATCCAAAAATTTTGAAATAATTATACAAGGCTAATCCTACAATTATACAACACTAGAAATTTTCCAAAATTTACAGATATATATTTATATCAATTCTTGAATATATGCAATAAGATTAAAATGGTAATTTTCATGTATTTTGCTCCAAAATTCTCAAACAGTAGGATAAAAATTTTCATGAGTCAAATATGACCTCTCTTTTGTTTTGACAGATTTTGGGGTTTCTTTTTTTATCAAAATCATATTTTCCAATTTATTTATCAAAAGGCCTAAATTTTAAAAAATTTGAATAATGGGATTTTTGCTCCCAAAAATCCCATTATTACTATGAGTGGTGAAATTTACTCTATTGAGCCTCTGACATCAATTCCATGATTTTTGAATGTATCAAATAGGCTGAATATGCAATATTTCAAAAATTGCTATTTGCACCCCAAAACTATATATAGCCAACACATGCAAGTGAGTTAACCCAACATTCATTGGTCCAAATGTGCTGAAAAGTTTAACATTCACATATAATGTCCCCATGGACCGGCCACCAAAATTTGGGGCCATTTGGAGTCATATTACTCCAAATATTTCATTAATTTAAGTTTGTGTATTTTCACTAATATTATAGAAAAATATTTCCCAAAAATTTCAATTTTTGGATAGAATTTAAGTCTACCCTAGTCAAGCACATGTCCAAAATTCGTGGTCATGTGGACTTCTGGTTTGGTATAGGCATGCATTTGAATTTCAGCCCTTGCCTTGGACCAGTCCTAGTAGAACATCCCTACAGGGAGTTCTACTTCTCCACATTTGAAATTTAGGGTGGCAATTTAAAGATAAGACCTAGGCCTACATTTTTCATGTTGATGTCTGGTCCTGAATTTGCGCTTAAGAGGCCTAATTTTTGCATGCAAGTAGACTAATAAAATGTGATAGTTAATACATTATTCATAATTAATTAAACTATTAATAAAATTCAATCAAATGAACGGCATCCGTTCATCGTCCCCGATCAGCAACGGTGGAGATTGATTCTGGCTGGGTCACTTTGTCTGGCCATCTCCGGCCACCTGGGCCGGCGCAACCGCCGGAGATTATTGCCACCACCTCCGTTGAGGTGGGGGCCAGCGTTTCCCGGCGGTGTGGTGGTCGAAGGGGCTCCTCCGGCAATCCCGAGCATAATGAAAAACTCGGAAAATACAGCTTTTACTCACATGGCATCGGGCTTAATTGAGCCCGATATCTCCCCTAATTGATCTAGGAAGCTAGTACAGGTAGAGGTGAAGTGAAACAAACCTGACTCAGGCCTTGACGGCGAGTGCGGCGGCGGTTCGCCATGGCCGAGCTGCTCTGGCGATCTCCTGCTCAAAACCTTGATTCTCCACCAATTCTCTTACTCCAGGACTCGATCTCTACTCGTTTCCTCTCTTTGAAGCTATTAGTGGGGTTGGTTTTGGCTGGAGGTGGCTGTATATGGAGATACAACAAAGGTGAGCTCAAGTTGGTGCTTTGGATGCTTCACCCATGGTGCCAAGTGTCCACGATTCCCTAATTTCCTCTAGAATCACTTTGGGAGGCCTGTCAGCAAGCTTGGGCAGAAGGAATGATGCCATGTGGCTACCATTCCCTCTTTTCCTCTTCTCACTCCTAAAATTCCCACTTTACCCCCCATGCATGCATTCTCTATCTAAATTCAGAGGGGTAGGGGTGGTCCTTGTCCATTTGGGCTGGCCATGGTCCAAGTTTGGTGGGCTTGGCCCAAGGGGAAGTGGCTTGGGCTCATTTTCACTCTTTTGGACAATTTATTGACTAAGTTGACTTTTTGAGTTGACTTGGTCAAGCATGATGAGTGGGCTGACCCCACTTGAATGTAATGACCCCAATGGCACTACCCAACTTGGGTTGGGTTAAGGTGATGCTCTACTTGGGCTAAGTGGGCCTATAGGTATAGGTTTGACCAACTTAGGGCTAAGGTTGACTCTGGTCAACTAGTGTCAAAGGGTTGACCTAGAGACATGCCCTAGGGTCCACTTAGATTATTTTAGGGTTAAGGGCAATGTGGTGGGGTTATGGTGTGGCTAGGGTTCCTATTTAGGCTAGTTTGACCTAGTTTGACTTTGGCCCCATAGTGGCCCCACATGGCTACAACTCACTCCCTAGGGTCAAACCTAGCTAAATTCCCTATCACCCACTCCATGCCTAACCCAATCTAAGTTAAGGGGTGTACAAGTAACATGGGACGTTACACCCTGAGCCAGATTCCCCCACCCCACCACCATGGCCGAGAATATCCTTAATGACCATTCAGCCTACACCCTCCCTCTTCCCAATCTGGTGGTTTTAAAAGCTCCACTGGACTAAGGGGAGTCATTTACACTCTGTACCTGAAGAAGACAAGGCGTTGCACTGTGTAGTTGCAGAAATCCGGCCGGCGACACCACCACAATGGCAACCCGAAGATTGGCTCGTCTCCAGGCCACCAACAAGGTCCTCCCCTCCTCCTCTCTTTATGGGTAGATCGTAGGAATCTGAAAGTCCTCTAATACCAATTGAAAGTTATGGGGATAGATCTTAGCTTAACTAATTAGAATTATATACTAAATGAAGCAAATCACAGCACAAAAATAAAGCAAGATGAGCAAGCACAGAAGACACAAGAATATATAGTGGTTCCCCAACCTGGGTATATCCACTCTTCTACCACCCTAGTAGGAATCCACTCAGGTTTTTGATCAGGTGCCTGACACTAATGAGATTTTGATCAGGTGCTCAAAACCAAACCTCAAGTCTTTTGGAAGGAGACTTGTGAACCTATAATCACTTTTGAAGGGAGATGATAACCCTTTATACAGGGGGGGGGGAAGAGATGATGGTGTATTCTCTGTCAACAATCAGAGAGAAGTCTAGTGGATATTGATGTTAGCAAAGGGCTCCCCCTGAGATGTTGAATAGTTCAGGGAATGAGGATCTTTGCTTCAGGGTGATAGGTCTTCAAGCTTGAAGCCTTGACTAGCAAAGATTTAGGAACTTCTTGACTGATATTTTGTTTGTTGTCCTTGAAGTATCCTGGAGAGTATAAGGAAGAAGAAGACTCTTGATATTGAATGGATGTTCTTCTTCTTTTGATTGATGTCACTACTCTGTTCTAGGGCTTATAGTTGCTTTGATGATATTGCCCTGAGTGTTCTACTTGTTGATCACTACCTATCACTGTTATCACTTTCCTATCACTGTGTCCTTCTTTTTACTGTGTCCTATTGCTTTTACTTCTCCGTCTCTGTATATATCAGACATTCAAATTCCTTGGCCTTGATGGTGGAAGAAACATTCCTGAGAGTAGAAGATGCATTGGGAATTGATCCATAATTAATCCAACTGTAACTGTCCGTTTGAATGGCTATTATTATTGTCTGTAATTAATCATCAATTAATACTGCCAACTGTAACTGATTGCGGAAAGATCGTCGACCTAAACTTGGAGTTCGTCGAGCTGTCTTGAGTGTGTCGACATAAGTCTTGTGTGTCGACATAAGTCTTGTGTGTCGACACAGTTGGCTTCAGGTGTCGACACAGTTAGTGTCGACAGTTATTCTGTGTGTCGACACAATTATTCTGTGTGTCGACACAACTGACTTCTGGTGTCGACAATTATTCTGTGTGTCGACACAATTATTTTGTGTGTCGACACAGCTGACTTCTGGTGTCGACAGTTATTTCGTGTGTCGACACAATTCCTCTATGTGTCAACACAACCTGGTTCCTTTGTTGATCTTGAGTTTAGCAATCGTCGACATGAGCTCGGAGTTCGTCGAGCTCTGCTGGAATTCGTCGAGCTGAACTTCTTGCTTGAGATCAGAGTTCGTCGACCTGAGTTCAGAGAAGGAACTCATAATTCGTCGACCTGAGTTTGACGTTCGCCGAACTGAGTTCGACTATCGTTGAATAGATTTTCTGACTGACTGCATTTCTTGGAATTATTCTAAGGCAAATCTAGAAATGAACCTATGACCCATCACTATATATTTTGGGTCAATCTAAGAAAACCTAATAGTGATCCTTGGCCAAATCATAACTGGGGTTCCAACAATCTCCCCATATTTTGGTAAGGACACTGTTTACATAAAAATAAATAAAATATAAAGCCAAAACAATCTGCCTGAATTATAAAGTTTTTCAGCATAAGTACATGGTTGCTTTAAAAGAAAATAAACAATCTCCCCTATTTGTAAAACAAACAATCTCTTCTAATTACTTTTCCTTGTCCAAATTCCTTGCCCCAAATCTGAGTAGACTTTATAATCTATTAGAATAATTAGTCTCTCTATTGCTGTAGCCTTTTTTCAAACAATTTCTCAGTATACAGCCACTGATATATCCTTGATATTGGCTGAGATTATTGATTTTGAGTACTGTCAAATCTCACTGCTTCATTGGGGTAAAGTATGACTTGTCCTGCAAAGAGAGGTTAAAAGTTCTGGACCCAGATTACCTTGGGTCCTGGTTCTCTTTTATGATAATTAGAAATAAAGGAGTATTTAGGTTCATCCTTGTATCCAAGTGGATGATATTTCCTAGGAGGGATTATCCACTCAGTGAAAGGATTTTTAAAATGCTGACTTTGATTATAATTTATAAAAGAACAAAAGTTTTTGTTCTGAAATCTTGAGTTCGACGAATTAAAGTACTTTCGTCGAGCTGAGTTTGACGAATGATAATGAGTTCGTCGAGCTCTGTTCACAGAATGACTTTCTGTATTCCATTTTCGTCGATCTCTGTTCGATGAATTATATCTATTTCGTCGAGCATAGATTCCTGAATAGTTGAAATCAAAATCTATGTTCATAGTTCGTCGAGCTGAGTTTGACGAATAGTATTGATTTCGTCGAGCTCTGTTCGAAGAATTATTTTGAAATAAGATTTTCTAAAGATTTTTATATTGATTTGATTTATTCTTTGGCAATTCTTCAGTAGTTTTATTTATCACCTCTAATTTTTCTTTTAGTTTACATGATTCTAAAAGACTTATCTTTTCAAAAGCATTTTGTAAATCTTGTTTAAGTTTTAAATTTTCTGAAGATACAATATTTAATTTCTCTCTGAGAAGTTTTATTTTCTTCTCATATTGAATTAAATCTTTACATAATAACTTAAATTCTTTTGATGAAAGATCAAGGGTAGAGATTACCTGATCTTCTTTTTCTGATTCACACTCTGATTCTTCTTCAGATTCTATTTCTGCGTCAGTGTTGCTGCAAGAAGCATTTATTGCCATTAGGCAGAATTCTCTAGCTTTTGTTTCTTCTTCATCTTTAGTTGTGCAGGATGAAGCATCAGAATCACTCCAGATTTCAGCTTTAAGGTTTCCTTCTTTAGCTGATCCTGCGACCAATGCTGTCAGAGAGTCCCACATCTCTTTAGCAGATGAACATTCAGCAAGTTCCTCAAATATGTCATCAGACATTGATTGTGTCAGGATGTTCATTGCTTTTGCATCAGTAATCTTTAGCATTTTCTGGGCATCTGTCCATTGAGATGATGGAACATCATTGATGCTTGATGTTGCCTGAGATTGAGTTGGTCCTGAAAAAATAGATTTAAAGATGTTTTCATCAATGGAGTTCATATAAAAACCTATCCTTGTTTTCTGCAGTGCAAACTTATCAAGATTGCACATAGGTAGTCTGGTGCTTGAAAAGGCTTCAATTTGTGCCATGATAAACTCTAAAGATATTTAAGATCTATCAGATCATTTTGGCTAAGGTGTTAGCCTATACAACCAAAGTAACCTGGCTCTGATACCAATTGAAAGTCCTCTAATACCAATTGAAAGTTAGGGGGATAGATCTTAACTTAACTAATTAGAGTTATATACTAAGTGAAGCAAATCACAACACAAAAATAAAGCAAGTGGAGCAAGCACATAAGACACAAGGATATATAGTGGTTCCCTAACCTGGGTACATCCACTCTTCTACCACCCTGGTAGGAATCCACTCAGGTTTTTGATTTGGTGCCTGACACCAATAAGCTTTTGATCAGGTGCTCAAAAACCAAACCTCAAGTCTTTTGGAAGGAGACTTGTGAACCAGGAATCACTTTTGAAGGGAGATGACAATCCTTTATACACAGGGGGGGGAGGAAGAGATGATTGTGTCTTCTCTGTCAACAATCAGAGAGAAGACTAGTGGATATTGATGTTAGCAAAGGGATCCCCATGAGATGTTGAATGGTTCAGTGAATGAGGAGCTTTGCTTCAGGGTGATAGGCCTTCAAGCTTATAGCCTTGACTAGCAGAGATTCAGGAACTTCTTGACTGATATGTTGTTTGTTGTCCTTGAAGTATCCTTGGGAGTATAAGGAAGAAGAAGAATCTTGATATTGAATGGATGTTCTTCTTCTTCTGATTGATGTCACTTCTCTATTCTAGGGCTTCTAGTTGCTTTGATGATATTTCCCTGAGTGTTCTACTTGTTGATCACTGTCTGTCACTGTTATCACTTTCCTGTCACTGTGTCCGTTTTTTACCGTGTCCTGTTGTTTTTACTTCTCTATCTCTGTATATATCAGACATTCAAATTCCTTGGCCTTGATGGTGGAAGAAACATTGCTGAGAGTAGAAGATGTATTGAGAATTGATCCATAATTAATCCAACTGTAACTGTCCGTTTGAACGACTATTATTGTTGACTATAATTAATCATCAATTAATACTACCAACTGTAACTGATTGCGCATAGATCATTGACTTGAACTTGGAGTTCGTCGAGCTGTCTTGAGTGTGTCGACACAAGTCCTGAGTGTCGACACAGTTGGCTTCAGGTGTCGACACAGTTTGCGTCCATAGTTATTCTGTGTATTGACATAATTATTCTGTGTGTCGACACAGCTGACTTCGGGTGTCGTCAGTTATTCTGTGTGTCGAAACAATTGTTCTGTGTGTCGACACAGCTGACTTCTGGTGTCGACAGTTATTCTGTGTGTTGACACAATTCCTCTGTGTGTCGACACAACCTGGTTCCTTTATTGATCTTGAGTTTAGCAATCATCGACCTGGGCTCGGAGTTCGTCGAGCTCTGCTGGAATTTGTCGAGCTGAACTTCTTGCTTGTGACCAGAGTTCATCGACCTGAGTTCAGAGAAGGAACTGATAATTCATCGACCTGAGTTCGACGTTCGTCGAACTGATTTTCTGACTGACTGCATTTCTTGGAATTCTTTTAAGGCAAATCTGGAAATGAACCTATGACCCATGACTATACATTTTGGGTCAATCTAAGAAAACCTAATAGTGATCCTTGCCCAAATCATAACTGGGGTTCCTACAGAATCATTAGGGATTGTTGAGATTATATTATCCAGCAGGACATGTGTGTGTGGGATCACGTGTTTGGCTTCCCCATCGCATTCTAGGTCTGGGTGTGGACCCCGGTGGGCCCCTTATGGTGGAATATCCCCGCGGTCCTGTGGTTGGGATTAATCCCACACCGCCTGTAGCCTTCTCCCCTTTTTGTTCATGTACCCCGCCACCCTTCATCTCAATACCTGGGTTTTGAGATGAACTATTGGATTGGCGGGTTCTAACTTGGTATCAGAGTGGGTTGTCCTGCTGCGGGGGTGTGTTGAGATTATATTATTTCAGTAGGACACGTGTGTGTTGGGCCGCGTGTTTGGATTCCCCACCGCGTTCCAGGTCTGGGTGTTGACCTCGGCGGGCCCCTTGCGGCAGAATATCCCCACGGTCCTGTGATTGTGATTAATCTCACACCGACTGCAGCCTTCTCCCCTTTGTGTTCATGTACCCCGTCATGCTTCATCTCAATACCTGGGTGTTGGGTATTGTATCCACAATTACCTGGATTTGAGGAAGCCACCTGTCAAGCTAAGATGAATTCACAATGTATTTGATAAAATCTTTCAAGTTGTGCTTGCAGTTATTCCACACTAAGTACACAGCAATGTCAGGGTGTAGTAGGTCAATATACACGGGTCTGCACGACGTAATCCCTCGTTGAGCAGATCAGTGTGTTGGTCTACGTGCACTCTGTCTATTGGAGTGTACTTACTTTCAAGTACAGGGCTGTGTTAAGGCAAGAGCAGACAAGGAGCAAGGATGGGTCAAGGAGCACCTCATGGGTGGAAAGATGAAAAATCATCTAAGTGTAAATCGACGAGAATCACCAAGTGATTCTCGCCGATTCGGCGAGAATCACTAGTGATTCTCGCCGAATCGTCGAGAATCATTGGCTGATTCTCGCCGACTCGATCCAGCTACTTCAAAGTGAGCATCTCTGATGATAAGTAATAATCGACGAGAATCACCAAGTGATTCTCGCCGATTCGGCGAGAATCACTAGTGATTCTCGCCGAATCGTCGAGAATCACTGGCTGATTCTCGCCGTCTCGACCAGGCTAAATCAGAGCGTGCAATCATGTCAACATCGACGAGAATCATCTTTGGTTCTCGCCGAATCGACGAGAATCACCTTTGATTCTCGTCGATTCGACGAGAATCACCTTTGATTCTCGCCGATTTTGACTTGGGCAATTTTCTGGAAAAAGCTGGACCGGATTCTGCCGCTGGCACTGTTTTGAACCGGAATTAGGGTTTCTTCTGGTGGGACCCATAACGGTCATAAAAGAGTATTTCACTGTATAAATACACGCGTATTTGTGAACAGTAGATTAGCGAAGAAGATTTGAAAAAGATGAGCCGCGTCGTGACCTAGATCGCGAGTTCCGCTCCGCCGCCTCCGCTGTCGCCGCTCGAGCAAGTTGATCGCTGGTCTTGATCGTGGTTTCTTCCAGATCTCCCGTCGACAGAAGCTTAGCTTAGCTTAGCGTCTCACGTGTCTAACCGGAGATCCTTTGTCTCTTGATTTGTTGATCGGGAAAACCTTCCCCGTCCGAATCGATTGAGACGATCGATCCTAGTGTGACCGTTGGAAGACCTAGCTAGCTTTGCTATGAAGTTTGCATCTCCAAAGTACAGCAGCCGCACATCGTTGTCGCCGCCGATCCCGTGAACCAAGCCGCCGCCCATCTTGCCGCCGCCGGTTCCGGGGAGATTCTCTCCAAGAGAGATCTAGGGTCGTGGACTCTTCGTGGACCTCAAGAACACGTCGTCAACGAAGAGGGACACCTTAGTCTCCAAATGTAGTTTGTATTTCTTGTACATTCTAGTTCATTTTTGTTGTAAAGGAACGTTGGTTCCGAGTTGTAAGGGTTGGGTGCAACCCGTGTTGTGGGAGTGTTGTCTCCTACGTGTGGAAGGGTTCCTTCCGATAGTGCAAGGATTGGATTTCAATCCTGTTGGTGAAGAGACCGAGTCGTCCCTTGTTTGGAGATAGGTCGAAGGGGGAAAGTGGATGTACCCAAATCGGGGAACCACTATAAATTGCTTGTGTACCTTCTTTGTTGTGGTGTTTTGTTTTCTTGTGTAGGTATAATTGTAAATTCCGCAAAAACGCTGCACCTCACCTATTCTCCCCCCCATAGGTGAAGATAGTTGACACTAGGTGGACTTTCAAGTGGTATCATAGGGACGTTGCTCATCAAAAAGGTTTACACCTTGAGTAGAATCCTGCCACCAGTGTCAGAAGCATGGAGCTGGATCATGAGATCTCTCCACTAAGACTTCCCACATGCACAAAGGAGTATTATCTAGTCTGGAAGATGAGAGTGTCAAATCACTTGGAGGCTATCGATCCTCGAGCATCTTTCATCCTGGAAGAGGGTCCTTTTATTCCTATGAAGACCTCCGGCTCCGGAAAGAATATCCAAGTGCCCAAGTGTATTGCTGAGATGTCGGAGACGGAACTCTCATTATTTAATCTGGACAAGATGATTCATCAGATTATCATGGATATCTGGTCTGGACCTTCTCGCTCCAGATTGGAAAAATGTGGGACGGCCAAATATATGTGGGTGATGATCTCAGAGCTGATGGGGGGATCAAAGAAAGCTGGAATCTGCTGTCAACTAGAGGATGAAGCCTATGTGGGGGTCCTCGCCTCTGAAGATGAAGGCAAGGATCAATCAGACAGCATCAGAGCTCCAGTGTCCGTGTCAGAGACTAAAGAGGCCAGTGAGGAAAGCAGCTCTGATGAGGATGACACAATGGTCACTGGCTCTAATGACAATAACACTGAAGAGTAGGTAACTTCTTCATCTTGCCCCGTCTCTCTTGAAGTTCCTGAAGACAGGAACTGTTTCCCATCAGAAAATCCTGATTCCCTGAAGAGAGCCCTTCAGACAAGCAACCTACTTGTTGAGGAGCAAGCGCAGGAGATTGCTCGGCTGAAGATCTTGTTGGTTCTCCAATTGGCATCCAACAAGGTCAAGGACTCTAAAATTTCAGATCTAGAGAGTAGTCTAGAGAATGAGAAAAGGATAGTATCTAACTTTTCCAAGGTTGATGCTATGAAGAGAAAGGTAGAAAATGGGTGGATCTCCCGAATTATCAATTCGTGGAGAAATGGGGAAACGGTATTCCGACCCCCCACTCCAAGCAGGAAGGCTACTCATCATGCCTTCAGGTATGATCACAGGAATAATCGTGGTCACTGCAAGGGTGATCTGTCCTCATGTGGAGACACCCATAGTGCAAGGGCCGTCATGGCCACCCATGAGAGAATACCTAAGGCTCCTTCTGAGCCCTTTGTATTCACGGCCACTGCCCCCACTCGGCATGAATCGGCTGGTATCAGCTCTCAGAACTCTTCTCTCCACCTAAGGACACAGGAAAGGGGAGTTAGAAGTCATGCTGTAAGTTCTCATGGGGCCTCAGGAAGGGGGCTGTCTGAAAGGAAGGCACCACCTCCCAGGCCTCGTGACGCTCGCTGCATGCATTCTTTCCACCCTTCCACGTGTTACGGTGGAAGAGGCAGTTCTGGGAGCAGATCCAGATCTATCCCGTTTGTACCTAGGATCATGACTACCTCAGTCACTAGATCAGGTCAGAAACGAAGATACAACATTCACGCGTGTTGGTGCTGTGGCAAGGTGAGACACTTTGCCATAGACTGTTGGCACAACCCCTTTGTGTCAAGGGCAAGGGCCTATCCACATCTCTTGGGCAGAGGTAGTCTTCCTGTCAGGATTTCTGAAGGAAGCCAGTCAAGTGTTTATGCCAACAAGAACCTAGGACCCAATATATATTGGGTTCCTAAGGTAAAGTAACTCTCTTTTGCAGGGTAGTCTAGGTTCCCGTAAATATAATGGGAACTAGACAGTAGATGTTTCAAGACTATATTGGAACATATATATGGAATAACAGAAGTGATATCTACTTGGGCATACTCATATTGAGCACCTGGTATGTTTTAACCAGAGGGGCTAAAAGATAACTCTCATAATCCCAGGTACTCTTAATCAGCTCCAAGACTTGAGTCATATTGTATCGACATTTCCATATATATATATATTTATATATTTATATACACATATATGTGTGTACACCTAAGGATAGGTTAACACGGTAAACATAAACCTTAGACACATCAATGAAGATTTATCGGAAATTCCACTTGTAGATTCGAGAACTAACATCTACAGGCGTAAATCAGTTCACTGAAAATCAACGAAGATACGTCATTTGAAATCTTTACATCAAGAAATGTATGGAAAAGCCCGGTTCAAACCCTAAATATATTGGCTTTAAGAAAAATATATATATTTAGAAATTTTTTTTTTATTATCTTGATATCAGACGACCCGTTAAAATCCGTTAAAATCCCTTTAGACCCATCGATATCGCACAGTTCCCGCCGACCCTTCACATTCCGCAGGAAGCTCACCGAAGGACTCTCGCCGATTCGTGAAGCATTCCTGCAAGATTCCCGCAAGCTTCTTCCCGAAGGACTCTCACCGAAGGACTCTCACCAAAGGACCCGTGATTCTTCCCCTTCCGTCGACATCCCGCAAGATTCCCGCAACTCGTAAAGAATTCCATCGATCTTGACGTGCAAGAATCCCGCAACTCGTGCAGAATCCTGTCGATCTCGCCGATTGCCCTCCGTGGATCTCTCCTCTCTCTCGTCCAGGGATTTTTCCGCAAGTTCGATCAATCACAGTCGCGTGCACCTCCCGGGTGTCCGTCGTCCTTGTCAAACTAACTCACCATCTACGCTCTTGGGTAACCACATCCTCATCCTTACAAGAACTTTATTACTCGTGTCACTTCCCTTTTGACTTTTGATTAAGCATAGAGTAGGGATTCTCCCCATAGGTTTGCAATGGCTCCAAGGACAACCGCTGGACTGATCACTGGATGTGAGATGGTTCGAACAGGGTTCTCACATGCTTTTGACGAATTCAGAAACATCATTATCATGCTAGAAGAGACTGGACTCTCATTCGTACTGGAACACCCGTGTAAAATCTTGGACAAGGAAGTGCTGGAGTTCTTCGCTACCGCCAAACTCCGAAATGAAGACTCTTTCATCAAGAGCAAGGTTGCAGGGGCAACGATCAAGATGTCTGCAAGCAAGCTAACCGAATACTTGCAGCTCACTAGTTCGGAGCACGAGGATTATCTTGAGGAAGAGGACAAAACCAGGACTTTATTATTCTGTGGACTCGCTCGAGGAACTAGGTCGATAAAGCGAAAGGATATGAATGAGGAGGGGAAACTTCTGTCAGACATCATTGGGAAGGTACTCATATGCAAACCGGGTTCTCATGACCACATCTCTGCGGACATGTTCAAGATCCCGGTGGCAATTGTCTGCAAAAAACGATTCAACTGGGGGGCATTGCTTTTTGAGAAGATAAAGGACACCCTCAGATCTCCTAGCTTTGGCCGAATCATCAGTCTATATTTCAATCAGTTAAATGGAGATAAGTATGACATGAGTAAAGGTGTTCCTCTACATTACTTGAAGAAAATGGACTCGAGTGTTTTTGATAGATGGGAGAGGTGCATTGGGCAGGCTGCCGTGGTAGAACAACATGAAGTATCTCCAGCCGAGGATGGAACTGTGGCTGATTCCTTAGTTATCCCCAGTGAAATTCCTGATGCTTTGACTGCAGGAATTGAGGGGGCGCCTCTACCCACTTATGGTAATATCGTATCTGACATCTCCGAGATAGCCAGAGATGCAGTGGCAGATATACAAGGAGAAAGTGAAGCTATGCTGGAGAATGAGGAGGCCCTGAACCTGAACGATCAAGGAGCCGAAGCTAATGTAGAGGAAAATGATGAGGGAAGTTTGAAAGATGATGCCGATGAGAATGATCTCTTGGATGATGAAGATGAGGAAGAAGGCAATGAGGGACATGAAGCTTTGGAGACTCAGGATATCACTGAAGTTCCATCTGACAAGCACACTCCTGAGATCGTTCCTGAGCACATTGGTGCAACAGTGGAGGGGGAGTCCGAGAAATCTATAGAGGCCGCAAGCATTCCCCCCTTAGAGACTATGCTCGTGTCCAGCTCTACAGGTGCATCTGCTGAAGCGCAAGGCCACAAAGTGCCTCAGGCTCATCCACTACGAGATGATCTAGCCAATCACACTGTCAATGTTATTCAGGGTATAGTGGATGAACTCAAAGCATCTTTTGAGAAAGCTCAAAATAAAATGATGAAAAGAATTAAGAAATCAGAGAATCTCATGATCAAGAACATGGTGGAGATCAATCACAAACTGGACATGATGGAAAAGAAGTTTGAAGATAAGTATACAGCGGCCGGCCAAGCCGTCACTCTTCTTATGGATGGATTAAAAAGGAACACTGATACTCTGGCAATCGTAAATCAGAATGCTCATGTTGTAGCAAATAACATTCAAAAGTTTGATGGCAATATGGTAACTCTTAACACCAATCAACAAGCCTTGGTCACAAAATTCTCCAGGACTACAGAGCACATTGATGAGTCACTGCATTCTTATGCAAACTCCATTGCAGTCGAAGCCAAAAAGGGGGAGAAAGAATATATAGCTAAGATGGCCGAGCTTCGGGAAATCATGATCAAAAACTTTGGACAGTCAAACCAATATGTCTATGACAGTTGCTTGTGGATGCTCTAACAAGCGTTAGGCGTCGATTTGCCTGAAAATCCTGCGGGTATTCATGCTCCTGATAATACTACGGCTGCTGAGGGAGTAAGTGCTGCAGAAGTTCCCTTAAGTGAAGCTGAGGCTGCTAGGGCCACCTCCAAGGCAAAACTGATGGCAATGTTTGACCAAGGAGCCCTAGCAAAAGCTAGAGACAAGAGAAAATCTCAAGAACGGACATCCAAGGAAACACAAGCTGAAAAGAGAATCAGATTGAAGGAGGAGGAAGTAAGAAACGAAAAGTGCAGTCCGGTTTTAAAGAGTATCATCTTGGACACATTCTGGCTACAAGAAAAAGGAGAAATCAATCGAAACGACGTATACAGCCAGCATGAGTGGGAGCTGCACAAGACGTATGAAGCTAAACGGAACATCTTTTTCAGGACCAACACTACGGCAGATAAAGCTCATCCACCAAGATACTATCCAAAGCCCAAGGAGTATGTTGAAAGGCAAAGAAAAAAGTTTTTGGCTCAGAAGCATAAGGATGACCTAGCCAAAAATCCATAGACAGAAATTCATAGATTGTCATTGTCTCTTGAACTCTTTTATCTTGTCTTATTGATATATGAACAATCCTGATAATATTTATATATATATATGTATATGAATTTATGATTGACTCAAGCCTTGATCTGTTTGCCTATATTTTCTTGTGCCGCATCTTTATATTCTCAAGTCTTGATCTGTTTGCCTATATTCTTTTGAGCTGCATATTTAAATTCTGAATGTTGTTTATAATTATCTGGTTGGTGTTATTCATCTTAGCTAGTAGGATTTTGGCTTCGTCAAATAGGGGGAGATTGTTGGGTATTGTATCCACAATTACCTGGATTTGAGGAAGCCACCTGTCAAGCTAAGATGAATTCACAATGTATTTGATAAAATCTTTCAAGTTGTGCTTACAGTTATTCCACACTAAGTACACACCAATGTCAGGGTGCAGTAGGTCAATATACACGGTTCTGCACGACGTAATCCCTCGTTTAGCAGATCAGCGTGTTGGCCTACGTGCACTCTCTCTATTGGAGTGTACTTACTTTCAAGTACAGGGCTGTGTTAAGGCAAGAGCAGACAAGGAGCAAGGATGGGTCAAGGAGCACCTCATGGGTGGAAAGATGAAAAATCGTCTAAGTGTAAATCGGCGAAAATCACTAGTGATTCTCGCCGAATCGTCGGGAATCATTGGCTGATTCTCGCCGACTCGATCCAGCTACTTCAAAGTGAGCATCTCTGATGCTAAGTAATAATCGACGAGAATCACCAAGTGATTCTCGCCGAATCGTCGAGAATCACTGGCTGATTCTCGCCGTCTCGACCAGGCTAAATCAGAGCGTGCAATCATGTCAAAATCGACGAGAATCATCTTTGATTCTCACCGAATCAACAAGAATCACCTTTGATTCTTGCCGATTCGACGAGAATCACCTTCGATTCTCGCCGATTTTGACTTGGGCAATTTTCTGGAAAAAGCTGGACCGGATTCTGCCGCTGGTACTGTTTTGAACCGGAATTAGGGTTTCTTCTGGTGGGACCCATAACGGTCATAAAAGAGTATTTCACTGTATAAATACACGCGTATTTGTGAACAGTAGAATAGCGAAGAAGATTTGAAAAATACGAGCCGCGTCGTGACCTAGATCGCGAGTTCCGCTCCGCCGCCGCCGCCGCCGCCGCCATCGCCGCTCGAGCAAGTTGATCACCGGTCTTGATCGTGGTTTCTTCCAGATCTCCGGTCGACAGAAGCTTAGCCTAGCTTAGCGACTTACGTGTCTAACCGGAGATCCTTTATCTCTTGATTTGTTGATCGGGAAAACCTTCCCCGTCCGAATCGATTGAGACGATCGATCCTAGTGTGACCGTTGGAAGACCTAGCTAGCTTTGCTACGAAGTTTGGATCTCCAAAGTACAGCAGCCGCACATCGTTGTCGCAGCCGATCCCGTGAACCAAGCCGCCGCCCATCTTGCCGCCGCCGGTTCCGGGGAGATTCTCTCCAAGAGAGATCTAGGGTCGTGGACTCTTCGTGGACCTCAAGAACATGTCGTCAACGAAGAGGGACACCTTAGTCTCCAAACGTAGTTTGTATTTCTTGTACATTCTAGTTCATTTTTGTTGTAAAGGAACGTTGGCTCCGAGTTGTAAGGGTTGGGTGCAACCCGTGTTGTGGGAGTGTTGTCTCCTACGTGTGGAAGGGTTCCTTCCGATAGTGCAAGGATTGGATTTCAATCCTGTTGGTGAAGAGACCGAGTCGTCCCTTGTTGGGAGATAGGTCGAAGGGGGAAAGTGGATGTACCCAAATCGGGGAACCACTATAAATTGCTTGTGTACCTTCTTTGCCGTGGTGTTTTGTTTTCTTGTGCAGGTACAATTGTAAATTCCGCAAAAACATTGCACGTCACCTATTCCCCCCCCCCATAGGTGAAGATAGTTGACACTAGGTGGACTTTCACTGGTTTTTGAGATGAACTGTTGGGTTGGCGGGTTCTAACTGGGATGAAAATCGGGCTCAATTGAGCCCGATCGGGAAAGGAGTTTTTCCTGGTTTTTCATGAAAATCGACCTATCAGTATCGCTAGAATCCACCCATCCGGCGGATGTGCCGCCGCCTGACCATATCCACCACCTCGACGGAGGTGGTGGTGGCGGTGGCTGGCCAGGGGGCGGCTGGGTGGCCGATGGTAGTGGCTTGAAGATGGCCCAGGAAAGTGAAATCCTGGCTGTTGGCGTGCTGGAGATGATGACTAGATGTCGTCCAAGCTGCGTCAAGATCTGTGCAAGATCATGTATTATATGTTCTATACTTTGTATAAATCTGTCACACAAAATCAGTTAGATTAGGAATTATTCTAATAATACTTAGAGGCTTGTATACAGAAAGTGGTTAACATATAAATTGTAGCCCTAAGGGTCTACTTTAATGTAAAATTGGTTTGAATCAATTTGGATGTTTGGTCTGACCAAGGAATTCATTTTTGTGGGGTCTATACCTAGGGTTAGTCAGAGACTAAAATGAGTGCCCCGCTTCATCTCTTGTCCAAATGACTTGAAAATTGGACAAGAAGTCACTCTAAACTATACCTAGTCCTATCCAAAAATGGTAATTTTTGGAGATACTTTGTCTATAGTTTTTGGAAAAATTTAATAAATTATGTACAAATTATTTAGGTGTCTTAAACACCTCAAAAAACCATCAAATTTTGCAGGGTGATCTTGGGGGGTATTATTAGGCTCTGGTAAGAAATTTATCACTTTTGGGTTTGGTTGGCTGGGGTAATTGTGTAGCCATGTGTTGGCCCCTTTTAGGTCAAATTAGGGTTAAGTGCTTGAGTTGGTCAACCTAACCCAAAGGTGATGGACCATAGCACTCAGTTGTATTAGCACACAAAATACCCCCTCCACTGATATTGGGAGGAAGTTGAAGGGTGGATGAAAGTTATTATTTGTCTGCCTAAATCACCTAGAGGGGGGTGAATAGGTGAGATGTGCGTATTTTGCAAAATAAGAAATTAGATCTATACACAGAACTCTCTACTAATCAATCACAGACGAAGCAAGATTTATAGTGGTTTCCCAATCTTGGGTACATCCACTTTCCCTCACCGATCTAGCAATAAACTAGACTCGACTACTCCACTATCTCGGATTAAAAAACCAATCCTACGCCTCGGAACAACGTTCCTACAATCTCGATCAACAAAGCGGATCTACACTCGGAAGATGAAACTTCCTACAATCTCAGAGTTAAAAACTCTTACACTCGGAGAAAACTTCTCCTACAATAATAAAATGTGTATGAAATACAAACAAAGAATCTTTGTCAGATCTGCAAGAAACGGCCTGGATCTTCTTCTTCTAGACTTTTCGGCTTTATCAGAGAGGTGAAGAAAATCTCGGCAAGATCAGATCTGAATCTTCTTAACTTTACACGATCGAATAGAAGATGAAGAGTTGTGCGGCAATCTCGATCTATAAAATCTTCTTAATCTAAATCATCTGAAAATGAAAACCCTAGCCGGATGAGAATCGGCGGTGGCGGCTTCTTGGAGCGAGAGAGAGAGAGAAACATAAAACTTAGAGAAAATTCGGCTGCAAAAACTTCTGATTAATTTTCTTCTTATTTTGGGTTTGTCGGTTTGACAAGACTATATATAGGATCGGAGATAATCTATCATAATTAATTCATAATGAGGGACACGTGGACCAACAATGTCAAGGATCATTAAAGAATTTGTTAATCTGGACTTAACAAAATTTTCAGAAAACTGAAGTAAAATACTCGAGTGAAGAAGTAACTACTCGAGAACCTTACAAAACTACTCGAGAGAAATGAAGTCAACTAATCGAGTACTTAGTGACAGTTACTCGAGTAACCTGAAGAAAACTACTCGAGTATATACTTGAAGAAAATTGAGAAGTTGATCAGCTACTCGAGTACCAAAAAGAATTACTCGAGTACTTAAGGAATTATATGTGAAGTGGAGTTAGACTACTCGAGTACAAGAAATACTACTCGAGTA
This sequence comes from Platanthera guangdongensis, assembly GCA_039583875.1. NCBI lineage: Eukaryota > Viridiplantae > Streptophyta > Magnoliopsida > Asparagales > Orchidaceae > Platanthera > Platanthera guangdongensis. Next base: position 30,620,054 of record CM077156.1, read on the forward strand.
AATGAGAATGAGCTACTCGAGTGATAGATGAACTACTCGAGTCAGGGACTTTAAATATTTTCTGAACTGGAATTCTGGGTTACTCGAGTAGTGAAGTTGAACTACTCGAGATGATGAGAACTACTCAAGTATATGGAAATAACTACTGGAGTAATTGACTTGGAGAAACTCTAAGAGAAGAAATTCTGGTTACTCGAGTATAAATACTGGACTACTCGAGTAGTAAATGAACTACTCGAGTACACGGCTTAACTACTCGAGACAGAAGGTATAAACTACTCGAGTACTATAAAGTACTACTCGAGTAATATACTTAGAAAATATATGTAGAAGAAAATCAGTCATCCCGAGAATAAGAAGGAAACTACTCGAGTAGTTGTCTTAACTACTCGAGAGCCATGAATAGTCTACTCGGGATCAATCATCCTTACTCGAGTAAGAGTAATTTTACTCGTGTATAAACTAAGCCATTCACTCGAGTAGGTACAGAACTACTCGAGTAAAATACTTAGTAAATTCTCTTTGACAGAAATTTCTTTTTCTTTGGTGAAATCAACATCAAGTCTTTTCCAATTTGTCCTAGTGCTTGAATATGAAGTGTATCCTAATAGAGAGACTACACATGAGTCAACACCTTGGATCACATAATGAGGGATTATATTGTATGCTCCAGTGTTTGGATCCCCATTGTAGAGTGACATTGATCTACACTTTCCATTAGAGTCCTGCAAACACATAACTCAACCAAAGCATCAAATATAACTTAATTCATCATAGTTCAAGGTTGACTTCATCAAATCTGGATTAATGTGGATACAATGCCCAACAATCTCCCCCTATTTGTAGAAGTCAGAATCCTTTACACTAAGGTGAATTATAAACATAAAAAGTGCTATATAGATAAATCAGTGTAGGCAAGCATAAGACTAGAGACAAGATAATATGATTAAAAACATTGTATTATATAAATGTGATTTCCAAAATATCATTTCTACAATCAATCATTTCCACAATCTCATATGCCCTTGTAGCTTAGACTTGGTGGTGCTGTCTGTCTTATTTCTCTTGTCGTCTCCTCTGATAGCTGTAAGGCTTGGGGTAATACTTAGGAGGTCTTGGAGGAGCAATAGGGTCATTTCTCCCAAATTCTCGGTCATATAGTCTCCTCTCGATCATAAATTTATCATATATCTCCCATTCCTGGGAACTATAATGAATGTTCCTGCTTTCATGGAAGTCCATAATAAGTCTGAGAGTATCCAAGATGAGGGACTTAGAGGTAGGAGACCAGATCTCTGCAAATTCTGGAGCTTTCCTCTTATCAGCATTAGAATCTGGAATGGATCTGCTGGCAGAGGGACCTTCACCATATTTTCTTTTCTTTCTTGAAGTCTGAATCTCAGGAGGATCTTGGAGAAAAATATCTACAGGGTCATCCTCCCAGATTTGAGCATAAGAGTCTGGAGGAGGGCCTTCCTGGCCTTCATGTTTGGGAGAGAAAGTAGGTTGCAGAGGAGGAGTAGGAGCAGCAGCAGCTAAGGGGTTGAGATGATGAGGAATGATATTTGGATCAGCCGTAAATTCAGGAAGGATTTGATTGTGCATCCAGACAACAGTGTCATATGTATGGAATTTGACACTCTGAATTTGTGCTAAGACATCATCATGGATTTCTGTCATTTTGGCTTTCCAAAGCCCTTGCATGGCAGCATCTGATTTTTCTAAGTATTCTTTCACCAAACCATCCCGCTTTCTGACTTCAACAGATAGCTTAGAGATAACATCTTCTTTGAAAATGCCAACCTCTTCATAGATCTTCATCTTTGTAGTTTCAGCTCTTTTATCCATTTCAATCTGATTACCAGCAAGGGTTACACCTTGCTCCATCACTTGACCAATATTAGTGATAGTGTGGTCTAGAGCCTTCCCACCAATTTGGAAAAGGTGTCATAGCTGTTCAGTATTATGTTGGATTTCTGCAAATCCTCTGCTCATCTCAGTCTCCAGAGCAGTAACTTTATCAGTAACAGCCTTGAGGGAAGTATAAAAGTAGGTTCTCTATTCTTGAAGTAGAAGGACAACTTGAGTCATCAAATCATTTATTGAAGAAGCAGTAGCATCAGGAGGAGCACTAGTAGAGGGAACTGGAGGAGGAGGAGCTACCCATGGTGCTATTTTTGTAATGGTGACAGAGCTTTCGGCTCTTGTCGTGTGAAGTAGAGCATCGCCTTCATCAATGACTGAGGGTATGGAGAAGTCCAGTTTTCTGAAAGGAGCTTCAGCTGGATCAGGGGATAGCTCATCATCAATGACAATGGTCTCACACTGCTCTTGGTGAGCAGCAGGAGACTTTGCTGGAGAAGGAGTATGTGCTGGAGATTATACTGGAGACTCTGGTGGAATTTTAGTTGTGGTTTCCTTTGGAGAGAGAGGAGGAAGATTATTTGCAGTGAATTCTTCTATCATCTCATTGATAGTAGCTTCTGTGGAGAGGAGAGTTTCTTGAAGTTGTTGATCAGATGGAATCTCTGCTGGAGTCTGAGGTAGAGGAGAAGTTACTTCTAGAGTAGTAGGTAACCTTGCTGGAACAGCAGGAGCAGGCTCCCACTTAATAGGTGCACCAGAGGAGCTGGGGACTTGAGATAGAGAGGGAGATGGTGTCCTATCCTCTGTGTTTGGTACTTCTGAAACTTTTACAGCCTGAGAGGGATTCTACAATTTTAAGTCCCATCTTTGGATGGAGGATATAAAGACTTTCTTCATATGGTGAAGAACATCCCCCTTAGAGAAACTAAAGATTTCTGGGTTGAGCTTATGGAGGATTAGAGAAATGATTCTGGCATAATTAGGGATTTCATGCTGTCTTTAATCTTCTCCAGGATCATCATGCCAAACTGGAAACTATTCCTGCAGACTATGGCTTGCATGATGTCAAAGAAGTAAAGAGGAATGTCTCTGATAGAGTTGGTTCTACATAGAAGGACCTTTCTGATGATATCAACCAATAACTTCCCTTCAACATTCATATCTGACCTCTTGATGTACTGAGCAGCTGTAGAAATACCACAGAACAATCAAGTTCTGTCTGATTCTTCTTCCACAAGATCATTGTCTTCATCTACAATCGACAATTGAAGAAGCTGAGATACTGAAGTTTTTGTAAGCTTGATTGTGATACCTTTGACTTTTGATTTGAGAATGACACCATGGAGCTTAACCTTGATATTTCTGAAGAACTCGACAACTTCTGGAAAGAGGATTCTACAGGGTTCTTGGAGAATGAAGGTGAGTCCGGCGGTGTCGAATAGGATCATCAGGTTATGAAAGTCGTCGAAACGTTCAGCAATCCCGTCGGCAACCAATTCGGAACCAACGCCAATTTTTGAAGAGGCGGTCATGATTCAGAAACCCTCGGAAAATTTCACCGAGGTGAAAGAAATGGCGCGGCTCTGTAACTTGTTGATGGAAGGCGAAGAGACAGTCGGCTACTCGAGAGCGGAAATGATTTCGTGTAGGACATTGATGGAATTTCTGATTTATATAACCCTAGGTTTATATCTAATTAATTGAAAAATGATGGAATCATACCTTAAAAGTGGAGGCATAAGCCTCGGGTTGCGTATAAGAAAATTTGAATTAGGAAGAGAAATGTCCCGGCATATACTTGAATTAGTTGATGTTACTCGAGTAGATGAAATGAGGTACTCGAGTAGATGAAATGAGATACTCGAGTAAATGTGTCTGGAAGTACTTGAGTAGGTATGCTGAGGTACTCGAGTAGGTGAGTTGAGGTACTCGAGTAGGTTATTCTGCTACTCGAGTAGGTCAAGTGGACTACTCGAGTAGGTCATTATTCTTACTCGATTAGGTTGCTTCTTACTCGAGTCGAGGAGTTAGAAATTTGTATATTTCCAAATTTTGACAAATCCTTGAACTTTGAGCCTTCTTGAAAGTCCATCTTCTCTAATCTTCTTTGTTAAGCATTCCAAGATCTGTTATGAAGAACGAGAACTTGGTCTCGTCCAGCGGCTTTGTGAAAATATCTGCAATCTGCTTGTCTGTAGAGACATATTGTTGATATATGTCCCCATGCTCCACATGCTCCAGGATGAAGTGATACCTTAGCTCTATATGCTTGGTCCGTGTTAAACCCGAAATCAGCGATCCTTCCCAAGATAGCCAGATCGCTCGTCGCGGCATGCCCCGGGTTCCTCCTGGAGGCCGTGATGCTCTAGGGCGGGCGGACAGAATTCTCTGTCAGCTCAGGCTGTGCGGATTGCCCGGTCTCAGCAGTCTGACCGGGCAGGCCGCAAGCCTCCACTTGGTCCGCAGGGTCCCCGGACTGCTCCTTCAGTCCGCCTCTGCAGGCCGCTCCCCTTTCAGCTTAACCGCAGCTTTGTCTCAATAGATGCTCCTTTGCCGGATTTGGACTCCTGTCCGCTCAGGCCGGCAGCAACCAACAACTTAGCTCGCAATTGAAGGGACATCCAATATTGGCGGACTCAGAAGTATGTCCGCTCAGGCCGACAACAGGTCGTATATCCCTTCACCCAGCAACACGTGCAACCGACTTCTCCATCCCGCCTACAGAGTGCGGATTCCAGCTCCGGCTACACGCCAAGACCAGCAGCGTACCGTTCATCACGAGCTCGGCGGACTCAAAGTGCTGTCGGGACTTCCAGTCCGCCTTCACCGCTGAACCACAACAGCAACAGCCAGAATTCCCTCAAAGCTGTCCCAGACCGCCCAGTCTCCTGCGGACTCTGCGGACTCAACGGGCGCTCCTCAACTCGCATTCCCTTTGCTTATTCATTTCAGTTGTGGCAGACTCCGCGGATTCGCCTCCCAGTCCGCCACATAGCTTCCAGATCCCGCTCTCCAGCAGCGGGCAGGTAGTCTAACTCAGCAGGGGCGGACTCAGCGGTCTCCCCTTTGAAGTCCGCCACTTATCCTCCAGCGTCCGCCATTCCAACAGCAGGCGGACAATCTCAACTCAGCAGCAGCGGACTCCGCGGACTCGCCTCGCAGTCCGCCATTCAGTTCGCCATCAGCAGCACCTGCAAGCACAACCGTCCAAGTACCCGTCTGCTCGGCAAATTCTGATCTACCTCCTCTCTTGATCAACTTTCTCTGTTGATCAAGCCTCTCCTCTATCCCCGCAACCTCCTTGACAAGCTGCTTGCTCCACTCTCGAGCACTCAGAAGCTTCCCTCTTCTCCTCTATTCCCGTAACCTTCATCCTCTTCCTCTCCTAGCCTGTGAGACCGAACACCTCCCCTCCGTGTTAGCTGCCCGGTGTCATTTTTGTGCATCAACAGGTAACACGCAACCTTCAGATCCGTTCAGACGGTGAACACCGACAGTTAACCATGTCAGTTCGTCAACCAGTCGAGAACTTTGATCCAAGTCCAAGAGATGATCCTCTCTGGGAAACCTTTGAGCAGTCGCGTCGTGAGAATGCTCCACAGTTCCAAGCGATTAACCAAATACTTGTTGTGATCACACAGTGGCTAGACTCTCATCCAACAACCCCAGCTGCTTCAGCTGCTCCGATAAATCCAACACCAACTTTGGAGCATCAGCAAGCTTATCCTCCAGCTTGCCCGCCAGTCTATCCTCCTCCTTTCACAGCAACCTTCCCGCAAGGTCCTACAACTCCTTTGCGAACTCAAGATGAAGAGTTACCTGCTCGCCAAAACTTCTTCCAGGAAGCAGACCGGGGAAGTCCTTGATTTCTCAACTTTCAGAGAAGTCATCCCCACCCTGCAGCTCCTGCCTTTGCTCCTCCTACAGCAACTTTCCCTTTTTATCCTCCTGCTTCTTTTATAGCCGCAGCTTATGCCCCCTTTTTTCCTTATGCTGTAGGAGAACAAGAAGAACCTTCACCATTCACAGAGAATGTTCGCCATGTACTAACTACAGCTAACTTTAGAGTTCCTCGACTGCCAATCTACACTGGAGAGACTGATCCAGTAAAGCATCTTCAAGCCTTTGAGTCAGCCGCTGCTCTCAAAACCCTTACAAATACAACTAAGTGCAAGCTCCTTGTCACTACTTTTGATGGGCAAGTGAGGGACTGGTTCTAGGGCCTTCGTCCTCACTCCATCACTTCCTTTGCTGATCTGCGAAGGGAGTTCTTGCTCAGGTTCTCTACCACAACAAAGAGAAAGGGCGGTCCTGAAGCCCTCTTTGAGATCAAGCAGCGCGAGAATGAAACTTGGTCTCAGTTCGTTGATCGATTCCAGAAAGAAATTTTGGACATTGAGATTACTGATCAAGAAATGTACAGAATAGCTCTTATTCACGGACTTCGTGAAGGGCCACTCAAATTCGAAGCCAATGTCCGAGCGCCAAGAACATACCAAGAACTGATCGCCTTGGCAAACTCGTACATTCGAGGAGAAAAGAGAAACCTAGGCTTCGTCTCCAAGCTTACATCCGAGGAAGATCTCTCTCGCAAGCATCCTCCAAGTTCTCCTCACAATCATTTTCCAACTCACTCAAGAAAGGAGAGAAGGTTTCATCGCCATCTATACTCCTTCCCGAGCCGTGATCGTGCTCAAGATCCATTACTTCCACTAGCTCCGTCTTTGCAAACAGCTGCAGTTCGTTAGCAGCAAGACAATGACTTGCATGAGTCTGATCTCGACGAGGATATGCAGGAAGTAATCCAGATTATGAAAGATACGGCAAACTACATGAAGCCCTATGATCCATCCGATCAAAGGCATAGGGATTCAGGGCCATACTATGAATTGCACAAAGAGTCAAGCCACCTAACAGAATACTGCCGAGCACTACGCCAATTAGTGCAAAGGATGCTCCAGCAGGGTAAGATGCGGGATCTGCTTCCCAAAAATGATCGCCTTGATCCAGTAACCTCAAAGGGCAAAGAAGTTGCCAACATTCCTGGTAGCTCGAAGAGAGTAAGCCAAATCAAAGCACATCCTCTTCTTGTCGTTAACAATCCTATTGAATGCTTCGATATCGACGACGAAGGCGTGCTCGGAAGGTTATTCTAAGACAAAAATAGACATCACTGCTCCACAAAGCTCCTCACAACCTTGATGGGTTATCTCAACTCTTACCTTTACTCTTTTCAAACATTTTCATTTTGCAAAACACTTCTCAGTGTTCATTCCTGCTTTTCAACAAAGCTTTTATCTGGGATCTTATACTGACACAGTTCCCCTCTTGTGATGCTTCCTCCTCTATTTTTTCTTTTTGCCAAAGAGATCACTACACCAATGAGATATCACCAAGTCTGGAATGCTCCCTCCATGGATTGTTCTCTGGCACAACCGCTTCGACCACATATGGCGGGAGTATACCAATATGTGTAGTGGGAGCCGTTCAATCTACGATGTTGGGCTTCAGACTTTGGATCCTAGACGGCATCTGACACAGAGTGTGTGCTAGGGGAGCCCCTTGTGTTATCTCTACTGTGCTTCGCAAAGGATACATTACAGTTATGGTGATCTTTGCTTGACAAGCAATGGCGATCAAGCGTAGCCTTGTCTCTTTGATCATCTCACAACTGTGATGGCCGAACACTCTCTGGTACTCTTGATCCGTGCCTTCGCGGGTTCCCACAACTCCACTGATCAATCCACAGACAAGCAATAGGCCACTTGGCGCAACTAGTCTCATTGATCAGTGATGATTGTACCCGAGGCAAGAGAGCAGTGCATCTAGCTATCCTTCTAAGGATTTTCCTTGCTTTTCTCTTTTGTGCCATCCTAGAGAATGCGCGGCCAGCCCGCTTCGAGTAGGACAATAATTGGGATGACCATTCTCAGGCAAGCGATGCATAAGGCCCACGGGGAACACTTGTGGAAGCATCCAGCCTTCTTTAGTCACTTCCGAGTATAGCCCTCTTTTTGTCAACTGCCTTCTTTCACAAGTGAATAGGTTAAACTGACCTCTCAAAAGGATTAGCAAACATCCGCTTTGCTTGTGCTCATTTCATATACATTGCTTGCTCAAGCTCTATCAGATGATGACGCACAAGCTCTCTACTTATGCAAGCTCTCTTACTCTCATCTTTTATTCACTGCTTGCGTAAGCTCTATCAGATGATGATTCACAGAGCTATTATTTACTCTTGTCGAAATCTATTGGCATCAAACATTGGTCAAAGAATCTTACTCTCCTTAATCATCAAGCCCTTCTATTGTAATCTGGTTCAGATTGGCAGAGTGCGTCAAGCTTTTTCTCTACCAATGCATTCATCAGGCATTTCCTCTGCTATTTGGTTATATCAACCTTATCCTATCAACAGTTAACACTTGCAAGCCTTCTCATAGGTACTTGCAAGCTTCTTTTATTCTATGCCTATGACTCACTCTTTTCCTTGCAGTGATTAGTAGACACTTGCAAGCCCTCTCCCAGGTACTTGCAAGCTTCTATCATATACATATTTGCTTCTAAATCTTCTCTTTGCAGAGATTAGCAAGCACTTGCAAGCCTTCTCCCAGGTACTTGCGAGCTCCTATCATATACATATTTGCTTCTAACTCTTCTCTTTGTAGAGATTAGCAAGCACTTGCAAGCCCTCTCCCAGGTACTTGCAAGCTTCTATCATATACATATTTGCTTCTAACTCTTCTCTTTGCAGAGACTAGCAAGCACTTGCAAGCCCTCTCCCAGGTACTTGCAAGCTTCTATCCTGTACATATTTGCTTCTAACTCTTCTCTTTGTAGAGATTAGCATGCACTTGCAAGCCCTCTCCCAGGTACTTGCAAGTTTCTATCATATACATATTTGCTTCTAACTCTTCTCTTTGCAGAGACTAGCAAGCACTTGCAAGCCCTCTCCCAGGTACTTGCAAGCTTCTATCCTGTACATATTTGCTTCTAACTCTTCTCTTTGTAGAGATTAGCAAGCACTTGCAAGCCCTCTCCCAGGTACTTGCAAGCTTATATCATATACATATTTGCTTCTAACTCTTCTCTTTGTAGAGATTAGCAAGCACTTGCAAGCCCTCTCCCAGGTACTTGCAAGCTTCTGTCCTATACATATTTGCTTCTAACTCTTCTCTTTGCAGAGATTAGCAAGCACTTGCAAGCCCTCTCCCAGAACTCAGTAGAAGATATACCTTCTTCATTTTTCAAAGGCAAACCCAGGTACGCGCAAGGTGTACCTCCCAATCGAGCCTATACTAACTTTCCCCTTGTAGGAAAAGGACAGGCATTAGCAAACTCCTAAGGAGAGGCATCGGGTTCTGTCTCTCCTTGCCCCGTTCCTTTCCTTTGGGGTGGATCACGATTTTTGCGGGTCTCCAACTTTTTCGAAGTTCATTTCGGAACTTAAAAAAGTGTGGGTATTATGTTAACCCCGAAGTCGGCGATCCTTCCCAAGATAGCCAGCTCGCTCGTCGCGGCATGCCCCGGGTTCCTCCTGGAGGTCGTGATGCTCTAGGGTGGGCGGACAGAATTCTCTATCAGCTCAGGCCGCGCGGCTTGCCCTGTCTCAGTGGTCTGACCGACCAGGCCGCACGGCTTGCCCGGTCTCAGCGGTCTGACCGGCCAGGCCGCGAGCCTCCTCTTGGTCCGCAGGGACCGCGGACTGCTCCTTCAGCCCGCCTCTGTAGGCCGCTCCCCTTTCAGCTTAACCACAGCTTTGTCTCAACAGATGCTCCTTTTCCGGATTCGTACTCCTGTCCGCTCAGGCCGGCAGCAACCCACAACTTAGCTCACAATTGATAGAACATCCAATATTGGCGGACTCAGAAGTATGTCCACTTAGGCCGGCAACAGGTCGCATATCCCTTCACCCAGTAACATGGGCAACCGACTCCTCCCGCCCGCCTACAGAGTGTGGATTCCAGCTCCGGCTACCCACCAAGACCAGTAGTGTCTCGTTCATCGCGAGCTCGGCGGACTCAAAGTGTTGTCGAGACTTCAAGTCCGCCTTCATCGTGAGCTCGGCGGACTCATAGCTGAATATGCTTCGAGGTGGATAATGAGCAAGCTACAGTCGATAGGTTTTATAATGGCCTGCGCGCCGAGTTACGAGTTCTACTGCTAGGACCAAAGTTATTGGGATTCCGAGCCTTGGTGGAATTAGCTAGATCTTTGGAGGCAGATTTGAGGAAGACCCTCCCGATGCCAGCGACCTTGGTATCGAACTATGCAAGCCCCATAAGGGTTGCATCCGTTGGAATGTTGGAGAAGGGGGCTATGGCATCGACTAGCAATGCTACTTACACATGTTTTACTTGTGGAAAGAAAGGGCACTTTTCCCGAGACTGTTGGAAAGGTGCACAGAAGGCCAAGAAAGCTGTGTCAGGAGCAGTCAAGGACTTTAGTGCAAAGGAGACGGCATTCAAAGTGCCGAACACCTCAAAGTCTGGATATTAAAAATGGTATAAGAAGCGCAGGACTTCAGGTCAAGCTCCTTCTGGTGCTTCTGGGGTGACTACGGGTCGAACCCCGAGCGCATGTTTTACTTGTGGAAAACCGGGGCACTTTGCCCGAGACTGCTGGGGCGGACGTCCCAAGTCTGAGAAGAAGCATGCTGTCGTGACGACAGGTATGGTTTAACGATAGTTTTGCCTTAAACACTTGTCGCCCTTGTACATGTTAGTTTAGAACTATTGGTGCTAAGCCTTGTTATGACTTTACTTTATCTGTGAGAGCACCGTTCGTTTAGGAAGCTCCACATTCCTTTATTAGGAATTATATTGTGCGTCGGAGTACCTCCTTCGATAGGAAGAGACAAATTGGATGTGTTATGGTCCAATGACGCTCAATGCGCGCGGGTAGTATCTGTTGCGTTTAGGTGTGGTCAGGGAGCCAAGACGTTGACTTCCAAGTATCGTTACTACCGCTAGGGGAGTTCGACGTAATATTTGGCATGGACTGGCTCTCGGAGTAGCAAGCCTATATCGATTGCGGTAGCAAGGAAGTCAAGCTGGGAGCTAGTCGTGAGACGACCCTTACGAGCTCGAAGGGGTCGAGCAAGACATTGGTGTTTGCTCTTCAGGGTGTGAAGGCGGTCCGTGCTGGTGTAGAGCTGTTATGTACACTAGTGGAGGTTGCAAAGCCGAATCCCGTGTTGGTTAATATTTCAGTGGTATCGGATTACCCTGATGTGTTGCCTAGAGATCTTCTTGGAGCCCCGCCTCGACGGGAGATAGATTTCATGTTTGAGCTAGTACCAGGTGCAAAGCCTGTGTCACGCTCTCCATATCGGCTAGCGCCTAAGGAAATGGCAGAGCTGAAGGTGCAACTTCTAAAAAGTTGATGGAGCAAGGGTATGTGTGTCCAAGTCCTTCGCCTTGGAGCGCACCGACCCTCTTAATTAAGAAGAAGGACAGAAGCTTGAGGCTATGTATCGATTATCGGGAGCTCAACAAGTTGACGGAAAAGAACAAGTACCCAATCCCAAGGATCGATGATCTTTGTGATCAGTTGTTCGGGCCAACGGCGTACTCTAAATTAGATAAGGGAGAGTGATATCCCTAAGATAACGTTCAGTACAGGATACGGGCGCTACGAGTTTACGGTCATGCCGTTTGGGCTGACTAATGCGCCGTTAGTGTTCATGTATTTGATGAACAGGACCTTCCGGGAGTACTTGTACCATTTGGTGATCGTCTTCGTCGACGATATTCTGGTGTACTCGTAGAGTAAGGAAGATCACTTCAAGCATCTTCTTTTGGTTTTGGAGACGCTAAGGAGGAATCAGTTGTATGCCAAGTTCTCGAAATGCAAGTTTTGGTCATCTTCAGTGGCGTCCTCGGTCTTATAGTCAGTGAGGAAGGTATTGCAGTGTATCCGGCAAGGATTGTTGCGATGCGGGAGTGGCCCGAGCTTTCTACGTTAGCGGGAGTCCGGAGCTTTCTGGGGCTTGTCGGCTATTACAGGCGCTTCGTAGAGAACTTCTCGCGGATAGAGTGGGACCGAAGGCTATGAGATTTAATAGCGATGCTTCGGGCAGCGGTTTGGGTTGCGTTCTACTGCAACACGGAAGTGTAATAGCTTATGGCGCGAGACAGCCAAAAGTACACGAGAGGAACTATCCGGTCCATGACTTATTGTTAGCGGCCCTGAGTTTTGCCTTGAAGCTGTGGAGGCATAATTTTGTACGGTATGAAGATGGATATCTACGTCGGTCACAAGTGCGTGAAGTATCTGATTGATCAGAAGGATCTGAATATGCGGCAGCGTATATTGATGGAGCTCTTGGGAGACTATACATTCAAGATCCACTATATGCCTGATAAAGGGAATTCGGTTGCAGACGCGTTGAGTCGCCGAACCCCAGCTCAAGCAAATTGGCTATCGGAGTATGATGAGCGGTTGGGCGGGAGTTGGAGGCGTTGGAGATTATTTGTGTGGATAGGCAATCAAGTGCTGAAGCAGCACTGAACTGGACTGAAGTTCAATATGACCTGGATGATCGGATTCGGCGGACTTTGGATTTGGATGTCCATATGAAGCAGTTCATGGTAGAAGCTCTGAATGAGTGATATTCCCAATTCGTTGTGGGGCGGTGCGGGGGGGATTGCTTGGGAAAGTCGGTCGTCTGTGCGTCCCAAGTGTGGGAAATTTGCGCGTGGAATTATTGTACGAGGCACACCATACTAATTACTCAATTCACCCGGGGAGTACGAAGATGTACCGCGGTGTAAGGAAACTGTTTTGGTGACCGGGTTTGAAGAAAGATGTGGCGCTCTACGTAGTGAAGTGCCAAACTTGCGCCTTGGTGAAGGCGGAATGCCAAAAGCCGGGAGGATTTCTTAAGTCCTTGCCTATTCCGGAGTGGAAATTCGATGACATCTCTATGGACTTTGTGCACGGTTTGCCAAGGTCGCAAAAGGGGAACGACGCAATTTGGGTGGTTGTTGATCGATTAACGAAGGTGTCGCATTTTATTCCGCATAGGAAGGATGATACGGTGGAGAAATTGGCAAAGCTTTATGTGGATAACATAGTACGGCTTCATGGTGTGCCCCGCAGCATCGTGAGTGACCGAGATGGGCGGTTCACGTCCAATGATTGGAGGCTTGTGCAGCAAATGTTGGGAACAAAGCTGAAATTCAGCACAGCCTTCCATCCGCAAACGGATGGGCAGACCGAGAGGGTCAATAGAACCATTTAAGACATGCTCCGCATGTGTGTCTTGGATTTTGGAAAGCAGTGGGAAGACCATCTGTATTTGGTGGAGTTCGTATACAACAATAGCTACCAAGCGAGTATTCAGATGGCGCCTTACGAGGCCCTATATGGTAGAAAATGTCGCACGTCGTTGTCTTGGTTAGAAACGGGTGAGTCAAAGTTGTATAAACGATCGGAAGTGGAGGATTCTACTTCTTTGGTGAGAACTATTCGGGAAAGGTTGCTTATCACTCAGGACTGGCAAGCAAAGTACTATAATTCCAAGCACAGGAACATGGAGTTCGCTGTGGGCGACTATGTGTACTTAAAGATCAAGCCGTTCAAGGGTGTCTCGCGGGTGCGGTGACTGAAAAAGCTATGCCCGAGGTACCTTGGACCATTTGAGGTTCTGGAGCGAGTTGGTGAAGCGGCCTATCGGTTGAAGCTTTCTGTGGAGCTTAGTGGTTTACACGATGTATTCCATATTTTAGTACTTCGGAAGGCGGTGCAAGAGCCTACGCAAGTGATCGCGGTTGATCAAGTGACAGTGGATAGTGGGCTGACGACAAAGGTCAAGCCCGTGCGGATTGAGGACTCGGAGGTCAAGCGGCTACGCAATAAAGAGATCGGGATGGTCAAGGTCCGGTGGGACAATTGCGGTCGTGAGGAGCTCTCTTGGGAGCGAGAGCAGACTATGCTTGACAAATATCCGGAGTTGTTCCCCTCAGGTACAAATTTTGGTTTTGTACATGTCTTTCCTTTATATAATTTCGAGGACGAAATTCTTTTAAGAGGGGGAGAGTTGTAACTCCCCGAAACTCAAAGGAGCGACAGGGGACGCTTTGCGACAGTTTTGGGTTCTGGCTGCAGGCACACGGCCTGGGACACGGGCGTATCCCAGGGCATGTCATCCTTGTGTCGATACTCAGCCGGGAAGTCGACACTTTGGTATCGACATTATGTCGAGATTGGGCACACGGCCTGCGACACGGGCGTGTCGCAGGGCGTGTTGACCCGTGTCGACACTTAGCCCACGAAGTCAACACTCAGCGTTCGACGAAGTGTCGAGACATGGCACACGGCCTGCGACACAGGCGTGTCGCAGGGCGTGTCAACCCGTGTCGACACTCGTCCCGGGAAGTCGACACTTTGGTCTCGACATTATGTCAAGACAAGGCACACGGCCTAGGACACGGGCGTGTCCAAGGCCATGTCATTAGGTCGACGATCTTCGCTCGACGAAGTGTCGAGTGTCGAGACCGTGTACACGGTTTGGAGCCCAGGCGTGTTGAGGTGACACGGGCAAGGACACGGGCGTGTCTAGAACCCGTGCAGTGCTCGGGTTGTTTTCGGGGAAAAATGATGGGGGTACACGGCCGGCCACACGACCGTGTCCGGTGGAACACGGGCGTGTCAGCTCGAACACGGGCGTGTTCGATACCCGTGTGTTGTTCCAGGCAAGCCGATTTTGACGGCGAATGAGGCATACGGCCCTGGACACGGGCGTGTGCCAGGCCGTGTGCGATCCAGATTGGGCATTTCAGTCCCGAATCAAAGCCGTTCGTTTCTTTATTTTGGGATCCAACGGCTGGGGGTTATTCCTGATGAGATATACCCGGGATTGGACATGGAAACCCTCACTTTTCATGAGTTCTTATCTTTCTAAAGCTTAGAGAGAGAGGTGAGCCAAGGAAGGGAGAAGAAGCTAGATCCGGCCATTGGAGGAGCTTCGAAGCTCCAAATCGCGAGCCGACTCCGGATCCACAGAGGCGAAGAGAGTGCGGTGCTTTTCATCCACTTACTTTTCCATGGCGCCGAAGAATAACACAAGGGTAACGATTCTCTTCTTGAGCATGAGTAGCTCTCCTTCTTTGCATAGGAAGCCCTCTCTCGCGCGTTTGCGGTGAGTTGGAGGCGTTCCTTCGGGTAGATATGTGAAGTCCCCGTTGTTTAGAGTCCGTAAGCGAGAACGGACATAGGCATGATGTGTGAAGCCTACCCGGACATGTTGGTCTGGATCGGTGATGTTGCATTGCATAAATGCCGGAGAAGACTCCGTGCTATTGGTTGTTTTTCGGGTTTTCTACACGGTAGATTGCAACAGGGAGCCTTGGGGATTAACCCTAAGGTGCACCCGGAAAACTGGGCTGATGCGTGATCTTGCCAACATGGGGGCCTGAGTGCCAACTTGATCATAACCAAGTTATGTGAAATTGTGTGACGAAAATGGGACTCGGGAGAAGTTTGACCTGCGCAAATGGCTTAAATTATCGTTGCGACGTGAGCACGGGTTAGATGGAACCGTACCCATATCTATGTCGTTCGGGTTAAAGAGACCTAAGGTTATGTGGCACTTGCCGTTGGCATAGATGACAGTCTTCGGCGGTCAATGGCATAAATTGTCGTGACCCATGCCGGGAAGACAAATTGCTCATATGTTTGGCCGTCAAAGTGACGGTGGTGGGTCTGTAATGTCTATGGCTTAAACAGACGTGACTTCGACCGGTTCACCGAGAATGTGCCATGAGTGCACGGGGTGTGTGGCCAATTGAGCCTACGCCTGTGATGAAATGAATATTATTATATTGCTCGCTTGTGCTAATACAATTGTAGGGAAGGAGCATCACCGCCTCGAGTCGGGGGTGGGATCATTATAATTTGGTCAGCATTGCTGACCGTTGCCTTTTGTTTGCCACCGTGCGGTGGTTATATTGCTTGCAGGTGCTGCTGGACCAAGCGGTCAATAGCGGGCTAAAGCCCAATTTGTGAAGCCGGCCCTTGAAGGCGTATTTGGAGTGTTCACTGCTTTATTCATGTATGACCGGCCTGCGTGCCGTGGTTTGAAAATCATGTAACATTAAGTGAACCATTTTGTAAGGCCTTAAGGCCAGTACTGGTGTATGTACTTCATTCCTGGTTGGCTATTCTAGTGGACATTCATGCTTTAGTGCTGGGTTCTTTATTTCAACTTATAAACTTCTTCCGCTAGAATGCTTTGTGTAGGACGTTATGATTAGTTGGATGTTTTCAAAGAAACAATAATCTGTGAAGTGCTGCGCGCACTTGGAGCGGCCGTCGGCATCAAGATTCGTCTTGCCCATGATCGCGGAGGAACGAGCGGAGCACGAGCAGGAAGCGAAAGGAACACAAAGAGGGGGAAAGAAAGCAATAAATGCACAATATGGGGTAGGCGAGGGGGGATATTTATAGGAAAAGAAATCTGGGGCAGGCCGTCCAATCAGCTCAGCTCGCCACCCCAGCTCGCCACCCCAGCTCGCCAACTTCCGACGCATCCCAACCAAGGCTAAGTCAAACATTGCAGTACATTATTTGAATAATATGTCCGAGAATATTCTAAAAGCTACTTATTACAGACGAAGTTCAGGAATGAAAAAGCAGGGCGCGCGAACAAGGAGAGCATCGGGATGCGAGTACCAGTCGGCTCGGCGAAGGAGCTGCTCACTTACCCAACCCGGCCTCGCGACCCCCGCTCCCCAGACTGTCGCGTGTGGAGCAGCTCGCGGATCCTTCCCGAATTCCTCTGCGCCACCGAGAGACCGTCATCTATCTCGTCCAGGAGCCGAGAGGGGACATCAGCTCGCCAGCCTGGCCGCTTCGCACCTCGTCAACGAGACGTGCATAGTCGCGCTGTAGCATCTCATTGACCCCCTGCACCTCGCGTAGCCCGCACACCAGCTTCTTGAGGAGCTTGACCTCCCTCCTCATCAGCTCTCCTTGATCCACCTCAGGACCCAGGTAGGAGTCCAGCGAGCTTGGGGAAGGGAGGGGAGAGTAGTGGGCTGCCCGCGAGGATTCCTCAGCAGCGGATTGGCTGGGAAGGGCTGTGAAGACAAGTGTCAGCAAGAAGAGACGCGAAAAAAACTCATGGGGCAAGAAGTCGAGCAAGATTGACCTGACGAGCTCGGCAACTCAAAGGAGATGCGGGGAGGGATGAACCTCAGATCCTTCCCGCGACCTTGGCCGCGAGCCCCTGGTGAGAGGAGCTCGAATCCCAGGGTGGGGATGGTTCCCAGACCCGCCCCCGCGGCCACGTCAGTTTGGCGAGGAGGGGAGGCGCGCACTGGCGAGTTCGGCCTCTGCGAACTCACTGGTAGGATCCCAAAGAGAAGAGGCGGGTCCTACAGACAGTTGTCCGATGCCATGAACCGCGAGTTGGCAAGAGTGGTCTCGCCTCGTGGTGTGGGCTCTCGTGGCGCGATGCCCCCGCCATCCGGTTGACCATCCGGGTCATCGCCGACTATGACGATCTCTCTATCCTTCTCATGAATAGTCCGGGTGGAGGACCCGGTCTCGCGCTCCAGGGTGGCCCTCAGGTCGTGGTAAAGGTGCTCAGTCGCCTGGGGGAACAACTTCGACCTCTTGGAGCCGGGCTTGGCAGAATCAATTTAGGGAACTTTAGCAGGAACCGCCATCAGGGTGGCGACACGAGCAGCGGCAGCATGGCGAGCCAGGTCTAAGCGCTCTTGGATCTCCTTGGGAAGCGGCATCCTGGCAGGGTTGGAGCAAAGGGAATGGCAAGAGTCAGGTAGGTGGGCAGGTGCACATATATATAGCCGCAGGTGGACCCCACCCAAAGATTCCCCCCAACTCGCCAACCCGCGCTCGTCGCACACTGGGGGTTGGATGTTGCTTTCCGAGCTTTTCCAAGCTCAAAAAGAGCAGGGATTATGTACAACCCCGTGTCCAGCGAGCAAGGTCGCCAGGAACCAGACTGGTCGGGCTGGAGGCAGTAGGTGAGCTCGGCAGTGGAGAGGCCGAGCCCGAGCTCGGCATTCGTCAACCAGAGATCGGCAATCGTCGACCAGAGATCAGTATTCGCCGACCCCAAGCTCGGCATTCACCGAGGTAGTCCCAGCTTGCGTTCTCGCAGTGGAGCTCGGCAATAGCAGGCGAGCAGGACCTACCGAGGCGACCAAGCCGCCCAGCTCGCCTGGATGAATGAGGTACCTTTTACTGTTTTTCCCCCGCTGGTCTGCCTTTAGCCCTTCAAAACAGCGGAGTTTGGCTGTTGGCAGACCCAACCAAGGGTTTTCTGGTAATTTCAGGTCAGTTATTTTGGTTATTGGCAGTCCAGATTATAAAAACAATAAATAGGACCTAAGGGGTACCCTAGAAAGCAGGCTTCCTGTGCTCTCCTGCTCTAGTCCTCAAGTGATTTCTGAGGGTACCTTTGCTCGACTTCTGGCTAAGGAGGGGAAGCGCTCTAAAATCTTCTGGGTGTGTGGTGGTACCTCCCCCGCCGAGCCCTTGGGTCGGTCTTACCTTGTCTTCTTTGTTGTTTTACTTGCAGGAGTGAAGTAGGTGTGAGACCACCCCTTCCCCAAAGGACGAACTCCACAGGAGACCGAGTTTCGGTTTCAACAGCGCACCTAAATGCTAAGACTATTCGACTGAACGTTAGTCCGACGAAGGATTTCTCTTAACGCCCGGTTTACGCTAAAAACCCCTCTATTGGGTGGGGAAACCAATCCAGTAAAATTACGCTTGTCCTCTCTCGAGGGTATGCACGCAACTCTATTTAACCAGGGGTGATCTGTCCATACGCACAGACTCTCGGCTAGTTAGCGTATGGATAACGAAAATACGGCCCACACATCGATTTGTGGTCCTACGCGTCGTTAATCCGTGGTAAACCTTAAGTCCTAAAATTAAAGTGAAAATAAAGAACTTTAATTATTTCAAATTATTTTAATTATCTTAATGCTCTTCGATGCCGAGGCTAATAACAATTAGCCACTTATCGATATGGGGATGACTTTATAATTTGATTAGGCGCTAGTTCGTAACTAAACGCTAAAGTATTAAAAGAAGAAGACATGAAAATAACAAACATTTAGATAGCTTAAAAAGTTAGCTAAAACGAGAACTCACACACTCTTCAAATTATAAATAAATAAAAACTAAGTTACAAAAAAGGAAAATTACAAGTTCTACTCAAACGAGTAGGCGGGAAATAAGGGCGCGCCATTTAACTCTTAACGAGTATGCGGAAAAGAAAAAAAAATTACAAGTTCTACTCAAACGAGTAGGCGGGAAATAAAAGCACGTCATTTAACTCTTAACAAGTGGGCGGAAATAAATATGCACACACACACACACACACACACACACACACACACTCTACACGAATTAAAAGAAAGCAATAAAACTATCTCCTACACACAACACCAAGGTTTTGAAAACCGGACCGGACATCGAACCGACGGAGAGAAAGGTTCAAGGTTGAACCGGTCCAGCCGGTTCAACCGGGGTTGAACCGGTCCAACCGGTTCAACCGGGGTTGAACCGTTATATATATATATATATATATATATATATATATATATATATATATATATATATATATATATATATATATACTCACACACATATATATATATATACACACACATATATATATATACACACACACATATATATATATACACACATATATATATGTATATATATATTAGGAAATAAAAATAATTAACATTATCTTAAAATTTTATCTATAAATTGATAATTTATTATCATTATATTGTGATACAAATAAAATGATGTATACATTATTACTATACTTATAAAATTTCGTTTTACGTGACATCTTTTCTCCGTTGAGTTTGCACAAAAACGACATTCTAAATTTCTAATAGAGTAATTTATTTACGAAATATATTATAATAATATATTTACGAAATATTTAATTTATATTATATAATTATGTATATTAATTATATATGTTTTTTAATATATACATTAATATGTATATACATATAATATAATACAGTTTAAAACAATAAAAACTGAAAGCTCTAGTGGATAACTCCCCCATTAGTGAGAGAAATTGCAAGGGTTCGAATCCTGGCTATTTCGAATTTTTCTGGATTAAAATTTTTGGGCTTCTTGACCCGCCCGGTTACGCGAAACCGTGCCCGTTTCCCGGCCCGCCGGTCCGCCCGCCCGGTTTAGCGGTTCCCGGGCGGTCCGCGGCTGGAGCGGGTTTCTGACTTGGACCGGACCGGGTGTGTGTCCGGTCTGCGGTTCGACCGATCGGACTGGCCGGTCCGGTCCGATTTTCAAAAGCTTGCACAACACACTCTACATAATTGAAGAAAGCAATAAAATAAAGCATTAAAATTTATCACTTACACACAACACACTCTACATAATTGAAGAAACAATAAAAGAAAGCATGAAAAATTATGATCATACACTCACACACACATCATGAAATTTAAATGAACAAATTGAAAACCTAACTCCTACACTCACACACATAAATTAAAAACAAAATGAAAGTTAACTAAAAATTAAAACAGCCACTTTTTTATTCTTAGATTTTATCAAAAACACATAAAAAGAACAAATTAAAATTAAAAGAACAACAGTTTTTCAAAACAAATCAAAAACTAAAGTCTTTCAAAAATTAATTTTACAACTTTTTCATTCTTAGGATTTCATAAAAGTGATTAAAAAGTGGAAAGAAAATGAAAAGAACAAAAAAGGTTTTACAATACTAAAACAAAGCTAAGTAAAAAAACAAAATCACTTTCAAACATCTTTTATAAATTCATAAGAATGAAATTTAAAAACTCTAAAAAAAGGACATGGTGAGAAAGAGAAAATCTTAACATACATTTCATTTGGAGATAAAATTTATGAAAAACCTAATATGAAGACAAGTTAAAAACATAGAAAATAAACATGCTACACTCATAAACACACACACACTTTTCATAAAAGAGAAGAATAAGTAAATACAAAGGGAAAAAATGAGAAAGAAAGTGAGCACAGAAGTTCATTCCAAAGCCATTTAAGAAGAGAAAAGCTAACATATTTTATTGATTAAAATGAACTATTACAAAGCTAATACAAAGCTAATACAAACATAAAGAGAAAGGAGGAGAAAGTTCTCCTTACATGGCAAAGGAATCCACGGATGCAGCCCACAAAACACACTAAAGTGGCTCAAAAAAGTGAACCCTTGGTCATTACATAAATGGGCAATTTATAGGAAAAAAATCAAAGTACACGCCCGCCGACACGGGCGTGTCGGGGGGGGGGGGGGGGGCGTGTCAACACTATTTGCGATGTGATCCGGCGATTTGATGGCAGAATTGACTTGGGGCGGTCCACGTGGCAGTCATGCCCCCGGTCACGGGCGTGACTCATGGCATGTCGGGGAGGTAGATCCGGGCTCGGGTTGCGAAAAAAGTCGCAGACAGTGTCTTGTCGAGCCAGGTGGAGGCATCATGGGCATGTCAGGGCTTGACACGGGCATGATAGGGCTGTGTCGACGAATGTCGAGCGGAAAATGTCAAGAGCAAAACATCGAGTGGAAATTGTCCAGAGGGAGTGACACGGGCATGTCAGATCATGGGACACGGGCGTGTCCTTGGCAGGTCGACGAATATCGAGAGCAGAACATCGAGCGAAAACTGTCGAGAGCGGTTACACAGGCTTGACAGGTTGGCTGACACGGGCGTGTCATGTTGTTCGACGAACGTCGAGAGCATTTCGTCAAGCTGAAAGCCATGATCGTCGATCAGGAATGACATGGGTGTGTCGGATTAGCTGACACGGGCGTGTCAGGTCAATTTTTGATCATTTTCTGAAAACTTTCAGCAATCAAATTTAAGATATGTTAGAAATAATATTTATAAAAAGGAGCAATTTATTAAATAAAACTAACTAAAAAAGGAAAAACTAAACTAAAATATCATAATAAATACATAGAAAAATGCGTATAACTATAACTTATCAAATACCCCCATACTTAAGTTTTTGTTATTCCAGAGCAAAAGTTTGAGGTGAACTTATAAGGAATAAAAAAAACTCTAAGTTTAGCTACCGCTTAATTAATTATAAGAGAGATCTAAATAAATATACGGGGTGTAAGAGTTAAGTCATAAAATTATGTAGATGATTTAAATAGCGTGAAAGTTTTGGCCAAAAGACTTCTTGATGTAATCAAATAGAAAGCAATAATTGTAATGGTTAGATTAACGAAAATAGTTTGGAATTATATGAACTTTAGCTTATAGGAGTTTTATTGGAAATAATGAAATTTATAAATTATGCTCTCAAAAAGATTTTTGAATTAATTCTAGAATCGTGAAATTGGCTAAGGGGGTTGATGTTGGTTTATGAAGAGGGTTTGGATATTGAGGTGAGGTGATTTTTTTTCTCGAACCTCCATTTTTTTTCTTTTTGCATTATTAGGAAAATGAAATCTTATTTTCCTAATATCATTTTTTTCAACTTCATAATAAAATTGACCCAATGTATATGTGTAGAAGTAATGAATTTTATCCTATTACTCTGTAACATATAATCTTTTTAAATTATTGGGTGTCTATGTTTATGGAACAAAATCTTATTCCCATTGACATATGATCTTTTTAAGGGATAAAAATTTTATCATGCCAAGTAGGTCATGATAGGTAAGGGGAGAAAAGAAAACTAGATTTTTAATTAAAAAACTTTTGAGAGCAACCTTAATAAATTATACGTTCCAATTTTTCAGAAAGCTAAAGGTAAACATAATTGAATTCTATAGTCGTTATTTTTTAACATAATACACGTGCTCCTATCAATGAAAAATTAGAAGTAGTGTCTAAAACTAGTTCGTTATCTTTAACAAATCATAATGAATTTTTTAAAACTTAACTCCGGCTATTTAAATTTTTCAATTAATAATTAACAAACAAATAACAGATAAAGAATTAATAAAATTCACATATAAATAAACTCAAAATAGAATTTTTGGATAGCAAGAAAATTAAGAATGATATATTTGATTTATTTGTTTCAAAATATTCTTTTTTTTTGGATTTGTATAGCTTCTATCATCATTTTTTGTGTTTTTAATTTATTATCTTTTTTAGAATTCTTGTTTTATTACTCAAATGTTTTTGAATTTTTGACTTATTATCATTTTTCGTGTTTATGTATTTAATATATACATATACATAATAAAATTGCGAAAAAGATGTATATAATTTATTTTTTTTTAGATTTTTAAGTTTTGCAAATTTTTTTTTTTGTATTTTTGTAAGAAAATTTTCATTCTATTGACAAATATTGGGAGAAAAAGAGAAGTTATTTACAAGAATGAGAGAGAAAAGGAAGGGGGAGAGAGAAGATTATTTATAAAAAATATTTACAAAAATATTTACAAAATGAAAAAAAAAATATTTTTGGAATTTTTGTAATAAAAAGAAAGGAAAACAAAAATTTTTTTTGGATTTTTCATTTTAAATTTTTTGAATTTTGTTGTTGTTATATATATATTTTTTTGTATTTTTGAAATGCAGAAAATAGAAGTGCAGAAAATAAAACACGAAAATACCCTCATACTTAAGTCCAACATTGTCCTCAATGTTGTAATGTAAGTATGCAGAACAAAAGAGAAAAGACAATATTTATAAAGAAAATAAAGAGATTGGGGGGGGGGGGGGTAGAAGCTTCTCTGAAACGCGTTCGGGGAGGTCCATCAGAAACCCTACGTTTATTAGAAAAAGTAGCAAACATAATAATTAAAGAGCGAAAAAGATAAGCGACGGGTGCCTCCCAGGAGCGCTTTGTTTATAGTCGTATAACTTGACTATTTTGGCGGGTTTATAATGTTGAGGAAAGTTATGGTTTCGTTATGCTTGATCACTGCGTCGCCCGCCATATAAGACTTTAACTGATGACCGTTTACTTTAAACAAACCTTTTTCCGGGTGGGAGAAGAGTACGGTTCCATATGGAAAGACTTCTTCGTCTAGGAAGGGGCCAAACAAACGTGATTTTAGTTTACCTGGAAAAAGCCTAAGACGTGAATTGTAAAGAAGGACAAGATCGCCCAGAGAAAATAATTTTGGGGACTTTATTTTTCGATCGTGATATATCTTACAACGCTCCTTATAGAACTTATTGCTATCGTAAGCGTTCGTACACCATTCATCGAGCTCATTTAGTTGCAGTTTTATATTCTGAGTGGCTAAGTTGGTGTCGAGATTTAAGAGTTTTAAAGCCCAAAGAGCGCGATGCTCTAGTTCTACGGGTAAATGACACGCTTTGCCATAGACTAACCAGAACGGCGTACAACCAATTACGGTTTTGTATGCCGTCTGATACGCCCATAACGCATCGTCAAGTTTAACGGACCAATCTTTCCTATTAAGTGAAACAGTTTTTTCTAATATTCGCTTAATCTCTCGATTTACTACCTCTACTTGACCACTAGTTTGCGGGTGGTAGGGGGTGGCGAGTTTGTGCGTGACTCCAAATTTAGCTAATGTCTTAGCCATAAGAGCATTATGGAAATGCGTTCCCCTATCAGAAATAATTACGCGAGGCTTGCCGAAGCGAGAAAATAGTTTTTTAAGAAATGTAACGACGACTCGCGCATCGTTGGTGGAGAGAGCTTGCACTTCCGCCGACCTTAATACGTAGTCAACCGCTACTAAAATATAAATTTTTTTGAAAGAGGGAGGTAGGGGGCCAACAAAATCTATGCCCCATAAATCGAAGACTTCACATTCTAAAAACATATCTTGGGGCATCTCGTCGCGACGAGAGATGTTACCTGACCACTGACAGCTTCGCATGCGCACACAAAAGTGTGCGCGTCTTTGAAGAGAGTGGGCCAAAAGTAGCCCGCCTCTAGCACCTTCCGAGCGGTCCGGTTGGCTTAATAATGCCCACCGGCTAGACCCTCGCAGCAGTGCTTAAGAATTTGCAAGCACTCCATACCCGCAACGCATCTTCGGACCGCTTGGTCCGCGCAGATACGAAAAATAAATGGGTCCTCTCAAAATAAATTTTTCAAGTCAGAAAAGAATTTCTTATTTTGATGATTTGAAAACTCTTTTGGTAGCACCCGCGCTACTAAGTAATTTGCAAAATCTGCGAACCAAGGCAAAGATGACGAAGAATTATGAATGGCTAGGAGGCGTCCCTCGGGGAATCTGTCATTTATTTCAGATTCGACGAGCGCTTCCGCACCTGGATTTTCTAAACAGGAGAGGTGGTCTGCCGCTAGATTTTTCGCGTCCCTCTTATCTCGGATCTCCAAATCAAACTCTTGTAGGAGGAGAATCCATCGAAGAAGGAGGGGCTTCGCATCATTTTTATCTAATAAATATTTAAGGGCGGAGTGATCGGTAAATACAAATACTTTAAAAAGCGCTATATACGAGCGAAACTTATCAAAAGCGAAGATGACGACTAAGAGTTCCTTTTCCGTTGTGGTGTAATTTACTTGTGCGGATGTGAGCGTCTTGCTAGCATAATAAATTGGATGAAAATGTTTTTCTATGCGTTGGTCAAGAACGACACCTAAGGCAATATCACTAACGTAGCACATAATTTCGAACGGAAGGGACCAATTAGGGGCCACTAAAATTGGTAAGGTGATAAGTTTTTGTTTTATTAAATTAAGGCGGACTCGCATTTGCTACTAAAGATGAAACGTGATTTCTTTTCCAAGAAGTGAGTTAGCGGCTTTGTTATTTTTGAAAAGTCTTAAAAGAATTGGTTCCTAAACACCTAGAGTGGGGGGGGGGGGGATGAATAGGTTCAAATCCTTTTTCTTCTAAGGCAGAATATTAATTCAGTTAATTAATAGAAACATATAGTTCTACAGCTATCACAACACAGAAATAACAATACCACACACAATCACAGATGACACACTGATTTATAGTGGTTCCCCAAGGTCTGGGTACATCCACTTTCCCCCTTCGCCTATCTAGCAGTGTGCTAGATTTGGCCTAACTTCTTTTCTTCTCCTTAGATCCGCAGATCTTACAGCTCAGAACCCAAACAAGGCTACTACAACTCAGAGTGATCCCACACTCCTACAGCTCAGGGAATCTGCCCTACCTCAGCCTTCAACAAGGCCTATAACTCAGAGATGAAAATCTCCTACAACTCAAGCTCTCAGCCCTACCTCAGCCTTCAATGAGGCCTACCACTCAGAGAACTTAATCTCCTACAACTCAGCTTTTATAAATCAGGCTTACAACTCAGATCATAAAAAGATCATACTGAAAATAGATGTAAATTTGAAATTCACCACCACCCTGGTTAAGAGAGAAAGGATGGAAGGTTTCTTGATCAGTTCTTGAAAGAATCTGATGTTAGAGATCAACCTGTCTTATCTTTCTTCAAAGCTTCTTGAATCTGAACACAGTAGGGTTGATCTCCTTTGAAGTTGATCTTCAATCAGCTTCTTTCTTGAAATTCAGAAATCAATCTGAATTATTCTTGGCAGACTAGTTCAGAATCTGCACTTAAGAGACTTGTTGATGTAAGTCCCTTTCTTCACTTGAATAGATGGAGCTCTCTCTCTCCAAATTCTTCTGAAGATTCTTCTAAATTCTTCTTTGAATTCTCTTGACAAACTCTGAGTAGATCACCACTTGAGAATGTCTTCTTAGATCTTCTGTTGAAAATCTTCTTCTGTTTTTCGTATTTTTTAACTCATTTGTATGTGTATCTCTTCTTCTTCTGTTGATAGAGAATGTCTTTATATAGACTTTCTCCATGGTAACTGGCTGATCCGGTTTCTAACGAACTTCTGACAGCTCTGACAGCTTCAGTAGACTTGTTGAATATCATAGCTGTAAAGTCTTCAGTCACTTCTTGAAACTCTGCTCTGTCAGCAAAGTGTCGAGACTGAACTTCATCATGTGTAGACACAAGTAGACTAAGTGTCGACACAAGCCTTGGTAATGTTGACACAGCTCCCTTGGTGTTGACACTACTTCTCGACACAACTTCTGTAGAATGTGTCGACACTAATTCTGTGTGACGACACATTCACTTCTTCTCTTCACAAAAAAATCAACTTTGTTGAAACTCTGCTATGTGTCGACACAAGTCCTGTGTGTCGACACAGTTGATGTCGACAAAGTCTTATGTGTGTCGACACTGCCTCTGTGTGTCGACACAGTTGATGTCGACTAAGCTTTTCTGTGTGTCGACACTGCCTCTGTGTGTCGACACAGTTTCTTCTGGTGTCGACACGACCTTTCTAAGTGTCGACACAATTGACTACAGGTGTCGAGATAGCTTTTCTGTAGTGTCGACACAAGCCTTCATAAGTGTCGACACAGCTTCTTCTAGTGTCGACTCATGGACTTAGAAACTTTTTCTACATTCCTGCATTTTCTTAACCTGTACATATAAACTCAAAACAACATCAAATCCACCTCGATGCATATCATTGAGTAAGGTGAGGCTTCTTCAAATCTGTTACATATTTTCCAATGTACCCAACAATCTCCCCCTATTTGGAGAAGTCATAACTCTTAGTCAATGATATACACCATTCATAATAAACACACGTTATGATGTATAAAAACATTACATGACAGGGTAACTTATAAACAAAACATGTATAAAATGTCATCACAGAATAATGATGCAAACATAATGAGCATTAATCATTATTTTGTTTAAACTTTCAAAAGTTTCTTAACAATAGTTTACATAGATTTTTAAAACTAAAGATTACAATGTTGTAAAATCTAGTTAATTTATACTAAGGCTGATCAGGCTCCTCGAGGACTATGCTTTTTCTTGATTTGATCTGAGCATGTACTATAGGTTCAGCATCATCAACAGGTTGCTTTCCTTTCAAAACTTTCTGCTTTTGTTCTTCAACCTTTATCCTTTGCCTTTCAAAATAGTGAAAAGGCTTTGGGAAGTACTTGTTAAGCTCTTGAGCATTAGGAGGTAGCTTCCCAGCTTTTGCCTTTCTTCTATATTATAGAATGGCTTCTTGCCTAGCTTCATGCTTGTTCCATTCTTGCTCAGCATACCATTTACCCCTTTCATGGGTCTTGTCCTTCACAGACTTCCAGACAGTTAATATAATATTCCTAGAAGTTGGGCTCCATTGCTCAAAATCAAGCTTCAACTCAGCCTGTTCTCTGAACCTTTTCTTAGACAATAGTGCTTCCTTCTAAGCTTCCTTGGCAGCTTCTGACATTTCCACTTTCTCAATAATAATATTGTCAACCTCCTGTGGAGGACTGTACATTGACTGTACTTCTTGCTGAATCATATCAAAATTTGCTAGAGGGTAAATGACCAGAGCAACTTCAGGTTGATCACCTTCAAAATAAGCAGGTTCACACCTGACTTAGCTACATTATCATCATCACATAGGGATGGATATCCAAGGGTGGCTCTGATGCTATTAGATATCCATTTAGCATGATCTGAGCCTGCTTTGACGAACACTCTCTCCCCCTTTATGACTGCTCTTTCAATATGAGCTCTGAGGTCATCTTTCTGAAATCTTACTTGGCCATCTAGATAATTAACACCATCTTTATAAAATGAACTTAGTTTCAATAGATGATCAGAAATGATCTTTTGAGAATTCTTAATAGCTATTTGTACAGCAGCTAGTTCTTCCTGTAATTGTTTATCAAAATCTGACTTCAATTTAACAAAATGTTTAGTCCCAATGAGAGCTTGTTTATAAACTTCTATGACAATTAGATTGTGAGATTCTGTCAGATTGTCATTCATCCTGATCTGATTCTCAAGGACATAACCTTGTTTAACAGCAATATCATCAACTTGAGTCTTTATTGCTTGTTGCTGCTTTGCAAGATAGACTACAACATTGCCACCTTTGTGGAAGTAATCTGTCATTTCCTTCTTGTGCTGATTTACTTCAAATCTTATGGATTTAATATCTTGAGATAATGATAACTGCAATTCATTATGTCTCTCATCCATATACTTTTCCATGGCTATTCTTTGTTCATCTAATTTGACTTGCAAAGATACCAATAAGGAGATATAATCAGTGGCTGGGGCAGGTTGTGGAGCAGTTTGCAATGCCCTTTTATAACTTTGGCTTCTTCTTTTGAAAACCATCAGCTTTCTTTTCTTTTCTCTTAGAGCTTCTTCACCATCAGAATCAGAAGTACTTTCTAGATTCACAGTGTCCTTTGGACATGTGGGCAGCTCTTTGTTAGATCTAGGTAACTCCCCATGAGTCCCTTGCTCCTCCCCCTCTTTCCTGACTTACTCCCCCTCAATGTTAGCTTGCTCCCCCTTAATTGCAGCTTGATCCCCCTTAGTCCTGGCTTGCACTAAATCAGGTAACAACTCTTCAAGGGTAAACTCTTGTTGAGTTGGGACATGAGGCACCACCAGCGCAGGAGCATCAACAGCTGTAGATGTATCCTCCACGATAACATCCTATGCTTGCTTGTTGAGTTGAGTGGTCTGGTCAACATCAATCAAGGGCACAGTTAGTGTTTCAGACTTATCATTGAAAATTGTTTGATTAAATTCTTGGATTACCTCTAGAATAGTTTGTGTAGTCATTTCACTTTCCAAGTGTATTGTCTCTTCCTCAAAATGAGGCTCCCCCTGCACCTGAGCACCATCTATAATGTCTTGTGCAAGAGATTTTTCAGCAATCTCTAGCCTCTGTTCATCAGGCATGTCCTTTGTTAGGACTCTATCCCATCTGAAGATTATCCTTATATCCATTCTTCTCATGTGGTTGATCTTAGAACCAGTAGTCTGTTCCATTATTTCTGGAATTGTTCTAGCCAAGTACAGACTCATGATTCTTCCCAGATTTTGCTTCTTGATGCCTTTCTTAATCTTTTCAAAGATTACTGTAGACCAATCTGTGTTCAGTCTGAAGATAATCCTGGTCATTAGGCTGAACATATAGGCTGAAACCCTATCATGTCCCCATGGCTTGTAAAGAATAACCTTTTTAACCACTTCAGAAAGAAATTTTCCTTGCAAATTCATCTCTTTCCTGTTCATTGCAGATCCAATCTTCATGTTGGGATCCAATCCACACCACTGGAGTGCTTCCCTAGTCTTGGATGAGGGTACTTCTCCTTCTTCTTGAGTTCTTGGGAGTTGAAGAGTTTTCCTCAAGCTCTTCAAGGTAAGTTTAACTTTAGCTCCCTGAACTGTAGATTTGATCTTAAGTCCAGTCGAATCTAAAGTAGCTGCGCCATAGAATTCCAGTATTTCCTTCTTCCATATCTTTGTAGGTTCGGATACCAGAAATTCCAAACCATTCGCAGTAATTAGGGTAACGATTGTTTTAATCTCGGGTTTCGCATTATCAAAAGCATTGCGAACCAGCTCATAGCCTTCGTTGACGTTATCTTCAAGCTTTGGAGCCATTGGGGTTGAGAGAAATCTTGGATTGAGAAGAGAGAATTTGTCGACACAAGGTTTTGTTCTCGAAAATATGGAGAGTGTGTCGACAGAGTATGTTGTTGACCTATTTATACCCTTCTAAATAATGAAGGTCAAAAGGCACGTCAAAATTCTCGTAATGTGTCGACTCAGTTGAAATGTGTCGACACAGACTTCTATTGTCTCGACAGAAGTGTTGACTTCTATGTGTCGACACCAATTGATGATGTGTCCACACAGACATTCTTATCAGTTCGACAGAAATTCTATGTAAACTCTAATTTTAAGTGTCGACACAACTTCTGGATGTGTCGACACAACTGCTCTGAAGTGTCGACACCAATTTTCTAGATCTGTCGACACCACTTTCCTGGAGTGTCGACACCAACTACTATGTGTCGACACAAAAAACCTTTTGTGTCGACACAATTTTACTTAGCCAAATTTGTTAAACTAATTTATGTTCAACATTCCTAATTCAATTTTCAAATTATTAAATTTAGTTTCATCTAATGTCTTAGTGAACATGTCAACAAGTTGTAAATCTGTATTAACAAATTCTAAAGAAATATCTTCTTTTTCTACATGATCTCTAAGAAAATGGTATCTTATTTCTATATACTTTGTTCTACTATGAGAAACGGGATTATGAGCAATAGAAATAGCACTAGTAGAATCACATAATAATGGAGTTCTACTTACCTGAATACCATAATCTTCTAACTGATGTTGTATCCACAATAGTTGTGCACAACAACTTCCTGCAGCAATATACTCAGACTCAGCTGTGGAAATTGTCACACTAGTCTGCTTCTTACTGCTCCATGACACCAATCTTCCTCCTAGAAATTGACAAGTGCGTGTTGTGCTTTTCCTATCTACTCTGCATCCTGCAAAGTCTGCATCTGAATAGCCTATTAGTAGAAAATCTCTATTCCTAGGATACCAAAGGCCTAGATTAGGTGTGCCCTTAAGATATCTCAAAATCCTTTTGACAGCAGTATAATGAGATTCTTTAGGGCAGGATTGGTACCTAGCACAGACACATGTTGCATACATGATGTCAGGTCTACTAGCAGTCAGATAAAGGAGGGAGCCAACTATTCCTCTATACAAAGACTCATCTACAGGTTTCCTGCATCATCTTTGCTTAGAGACATACTTGTCCCCATTGGAGTTCTCATGGTAGGGGATGACTTCATACCATACTTCTTAATTAACTCCTAGGTGAACATAGACTGGGATATGGACAAGCCATCATCAGTCTATCTTACATGGAGTCCCAAGAAGAACATAAGTTCTCCCATACTGCTCATCTCAAACTTCCCTTGCATAAGTTTTGCAAACTTTCTACAAAGGTTATTTTCAGTAGAACCAAAATTTTATGTCATCAACATATATTTGGACTAGGATGATCTTTCGTTTGGATTCTCTAAGGAATTGAGTCTTGTCTATTTTCCCCCTTGAGAATTTGTTCTCAATGAGGAAAGTAGACATGGTTTCATACCAAGCCCTTGGGGCTTCTTTCAACCCATATAATGCTTTCCTAAGTTTATAAACATATGAAAGTCCACCTAGTGTCAACTATGTGCACCTATGGGGGGGGGGGAATAGGTGACGTGTAGTTCTTTTGCGGAATTTACGAATGTACCTGCACAATAAAAATAAAAAGCACCGCACACAGAATACACAGGCAATTTATAGTGGTTCCCCGACTTGGGTACATCCACTTTCCCCCTTCGACCTATCTCCCAACAAGGGACGACTCGGTCTCTTCTCCAACGGGATTGAAATCCAATCCCTGCACTATCGGAAGGAACCCTTCCACACGTGAGAGTCAACACTCCCACAAAATGGGTTGCACCCAACCCTTACAACACGGAACAAACGTTCCTTTACAACAAAAGCAAAATAGAATGTACACGAGATACAAACTTCGTTTGGAGACTACGGTGTTCATCTTCGTTCGACGACGTGTTCGTGAAGTCAACGAAAAGTCTACAACCTTAGTCTCTCTTGGAGAGGATCTCCCCGGATCCGGCGGCGGCAACACGAGCTGCGGCTAGCTTCGGGATCGGCGGCTATGATGATGAGCAGCTGCTGAAAATAGAGATCCAATCTTCGTTGCGAAGCAAGCTAGGTCTACCAACGGTCACTCTAGGATCAGTCGTCTCGATCGATTCGGACGGGGGAGTTTTTCCCGGTCAACGAATCGAGAGACAATAGATCTCCGGATAGACACGTGAGACTCAGAGCTTTGCCAAGCTTCTGTCGCCGGAGATCGGGAAGAGAAGCGATCAACAGCGGCGACCAACTTATCGCGAGCGGTGGCGGCGGCGACGGAGCGGAAGCGGGGATCTAGGGTTTTTCCGTGCTCGCGTATGTCTTGTTTTCTTCGCTGTTTTTACTGTTCAAAAATACCCATGTATTTATACATTGAAGACCCATACAATATGACCGTTGTGGGACCCACAGGTATAACCCCGAAATCCGGTTCAAAATAGACCAGCAGCAGAATTCGGTCCAGCAGCATCCCGAGAAAACGACAAGTAAAATTCGTCGAGAATCGTTGGTGATTCTCGACGAATCGGCGAGAATCAGTTAACGATTCTCGACGATTCGTCGAGAATCACTAGTGATTCTCGACGATTCCCTTGTTGATTCTCAACGATTTTCACTTGGTATTCATGACCTGCTCAGCGACGGGTTCGGCGAGAATCATTGGTGATTCTTGTCGAATCTCACTTGGCACCATTTTAAGGTAGCCAGAAGGAGTCGGCGAGAATCACTTAATGATTCTCGACGATTCGGCGAGAATCACTAGTGATTCTCGCCGAATCGGCGAGAATCACTTGGTGATTCTCGTCGACTTTTACTTAGACGGATTTCCGTCATTCCACTCAAGAGCTGCTCCTTGACCCATCCTTGCTCCTTGTCTTCTCTTGCATAAACATGGCCCTGTACTTGAAAGTAAGTGCACTCCAATAGAGAGAGTACACGTAGGCCAACACACTGATCTGCTCAACGAGGGATTACGTCGTGCAGACCCGTGTACATTGACCTACTGCACCCTGACATTGGTGTGCACTTAGCGTGGAAGAGCTGCAAGTACAACTTAAGATGTTTCATCAAATACATTGTGAATTCATCTTAGCTTGACAGGTGGCTTCCTCAAATCCAGGTAATTGTGGATACAATACCCAACAATCTCCCCCTATTTGACGAAGCCAAAACCCTACTAGCTAAGATGAATAACACCTATCAAATAATAAACATAGCATTCAGAAATTAAACATTCAGCACAAGAGAATATATGCAACCAGATCAGGACTTGAGTCATTCACAAATTCAAATATATATACCAATATATATATATACACATATAATCTCAGAATTGTTCATATGATAACAATAATCATTAAATGTTCTTAAGACAAAGTGACAAGCTATAAATTATTGACTATTTTTCCTTAGCTAAGTCACCCTTAAGATTTTGAGCCAAGTACTTCTTGCTTTGCCTCTCCATGTATTCTTTGGGCTTCGGGTAATACCTAGGAGGAGGAACTTTATCTGCATCCGTATTGTTTTGGAAAAAGATGTTGCGTTTCGCTTCAAACATTTTGTGCGTTTCCCACTCATACTGGCTATATACTTCGTTTCGATTGATCTCTCCTCTTTATTGCAGTCGGAAGGTGTCTAAGATGATGTTCCTTGAAACTGGACTCCATTTTTCGTTTCGTACGTCCTCCTCACTCATTTTGATCCTCTTTTCAGCTGGTGTCTCCTTGGAGGTCCCTTCCTGAGCTTTTCTCTTGGCCTTGGCTTTTGCTAGGGCCTCTTGATCAAACATGCTCCTCAGTTTAGCTTTGGAGAGAGCCCTAGCATCAGCTTCATTTATGGGAACATCTGCAGCACTTGCACTTATGTCCTCAGCAGCACTAACTCCCTCAGTGGCCGTAGATGTCTCAGGAACATGAATACCTGCAGGATTGTCAGGCAGAAAGACGCCTAACGTACCTAACGCCTGTTGGAGCATCCACCAGCAGCTCTCATAGACATATTTGCTTGATTGTGCGAAGTTTGTGCTCATGCTTTCTTGAAGCTCGGCCAACTTAGCTATATACTCTTTCTCCCCCTTTTTGGCTTCGACAGCGATGCAGTTTGCATATGAGTGCAGGGAGTCATCAATGTGCTTGGTGGTCCGGGAGAACTCAGTAACTAAGGCTTGCTGATTGGCATTAAGAGTTACCATATTACCGTCAAACTTTTGAATGTTGTTGGCGACAACTTGTGCATTCTGATTTACGACAGCAAGAGTATCAGTATTCTTCTTCAATCCGGCCATGAGAAGTGTGACAGCTTGACCGGCCTCGGTGTACTTTTCTTCGAATTTCTTCTCCATTACGTCCAGTTTATGGTTCATCTCCACCATATTCTTAAGCATGAGATTTTCAGAAGTCTTAATCCTTTTCAGCAGTGTTTTCTTAGCTTTATCAAAAGAGGCTTTAAGTTCATTCACTATACCCTGAATTACATTGACAGTGTGAGTGGCTAGCTCATCTCGTAACGGTATAGGCGGAGGCACTGCTTGGCCTTGCTCTTCAGCAGACGCATCTGTAGAGCTGGATACAATCACAGTCACTAATGGAGGAATGCTGGCGGCCTCTGGAGATTTATCTGACTCCCCCTCCACTGGTGCATGCTTTTCAGATGGAGGTTCAACAATATCTGGATGCTCCAATACTTCATGCCCCTCATTCCCATCTTCCTCTCCGTCATCATCCAAGAAATCATCTATATCAGCAGCCCCTTCCAATTCTTGGTCAGTAGTCTCCAGTATAGCGTCACGTTCTTCTTGAATTTCGGCCACAGCATCCCTGGCCACCTGGGCGATTTCAGATACTACATCCGTATGAGGGGGTAGACGCTCCCCCTCGATTCCTGCAGTCAAGGTATCAGGAATTTCACCGGGGGTGACTGCTGGAGATTCTCCCTGTTGCTCTTCCACTGCAGGCTGCCCAATACGCCTCTCCCATCGATCAAACACACTTGTATCCATCTTCTTCAAGTCGTGGAGAGGGATACCTTTGCTCATGTCGAACTTGTCTCCATTTAGCTGGTTTAGATATATACTTATGATGCGGCCAAAACTCGGAGTGCCCAAGGTGTCCTTGATCTTCTCGAACAGCAACTCCCCCCAGTTGAACCTCTTACGGCAGACAACAGCTATCAGGATCTTGAACATATCTCCTGAGATATGGTCATGAGAGCCCGGCTTGCAGATGAGCACCTTTCCAATAATGTCAGACAGGAGCTTCCCTTCTTCATTCATATCCTTTCTCTTTATTGACCGAGTTCCTCGTGGAAGACCGCAGAATAAGAGAGTTCTGGTTTTGTCCTCGTCCTCCAGATAGTCCTCCTGCTCCGAGCTAGAAAGCTGCAGGTAGCGAGTCAGCTTGCTGGCAGACAGCTTGACCTTTGCCCCAGCCACCTTGCTTTTGATTAGTGGGTCGCCTTTTCGGAGTCTTGCGGTGGCGAAGAACTCCAATACCTCTTTGTCCAAAACTTTGCAAGGGTGCTCCAAAATGAATGTTAGCCCAGCCTCTTCCAGCATCAGAATGATGTTGCGGAATTCGTCCGAGGCGTGAGAGAACCCAGTCCGAACAAGCTCGCAACCAGTGATCAACCCAGCAGTTGTCCTTGGAGCCATTGTAGATCTAGGGAGAGAAGCCCTACTCTAAGCGTTAATGAACATTCAAAAGGAAAGCGTCACAAGTGATGACGTCCAAGTACGGGTGAGGGAGAGGTTACCTAAAGGCTTAGACGGAAATGAGTTGGTGGGCTGCCTGCGAGAGATCTTCCTTGAGCTTCTTTGGGGAAGACCTTCGGTGTAGACCTTGCGGGAAACAGTGAGGACGGTGCGGGATCCGACGAGAATCTTGCGAGACAACCGGCGGGGAAGAATCTTGCAGCGAGAAGATGATCGATGAGCTTCCTGCGGGTGTCGGCGAGTCGGCGGGTAAGGGAAGAATCTTTGTTGAAGGGTCGGCGAGAAGAGCGCTTGCGGGTTTCGGCGAGTCTGCGGGTTTCGGCGAGTTGGAGGAAGAGCTCTTGCGATTTGGTGAGTAGTCTGCGAAGGTCGGCGGGATGATTAAGGAAGGTGAAGGGTCGATGAGCTCCTTCGGCGGGATTCGGCGGGATTCTTCGGCGGGATTCCAAGTATATAAAGTGAAATTGAGGGGTTTTCTTTACTAGGAATTGAAAGGTTCCGAGGTTCCGAAATTGAAGGGTTTTTCTACTGGGAATTTCCACGTTAGGAAGCATTGCAACATTTTCAAATTCTTCTGATGTCAAGTCAATATAAGATCAATAAATACATATTTATTGTAAAGACAATCTATTTGGATTTGAGCGAGGCTTCTCCAAACACTTCTTGATGTCAATTGTGAGTTGTCGAGATTCACAATGACATATCTTTGTTAACGTTTTATTGATGTATAAAGGTTTGCATGTATCGAATTATCCTATCCTTAGATGCGCATACATACACTAATATACAAAGATGTATCTGTATATAAGGATATATATATATATAGGTAATTGTTAATTGAAAACGACTCAAGTCTTGGAACTGATCATGAGTACCTGGGATTTTGAGAGTCAACGTTTAAGTCCCACAGGTAGAACATATTAGGAGCTCAATGTGAGTATGCTCAAGTAAATATCACATTTGTTATTGCAGACGCTTGTTCCAATTTAGTCTTGAGCCACCTGCTGTCTAGTTCCCATCATATTCAAGGGAACCTAGACTACTCTGCAAGAAAGAATTACTTTACCTTAGGAACCCAAATCATATTGGGTCCTAGGTTCCTGTTAG
Organism: Platanthera guangdongensis; assembly: GCA_039583875.1. Taxonomy (NCBI): domain Eukaryota; kingdom Viridiplantae; phylum Streptophyta; class Magnoliopsida; order Asparagales; family Orchidaceae; genus Platanthera; species Platanthera guangdongensis. Next base: position 30,657,224 of record CM077156.1, read on the forward strand.
CATAAGCACGCAACTGCCTTCCTTCAGAAAACCTGTCTGGAAGACTACTTCTGTCCCGAGAATGTGGATAAGCCCTTGCCGTGGGCACAGAGGGGTTGTGCCAACAGTCGATGGCAAAGTGCCCCACTTTGCCGCAGCACCAACATGGGTGAATGTTGTATCGCCGTTTCCAACCTGATCTAGTGACTGATGTAGTCACGGTCCTAGGTCTAAACGGGATAGGGCATGATCTTGTCACAAAAATTCCTCTTCCATCGTGACACGTGGAAGGGTGGAAAGAATGCATGTTGTGAGCGTTATGAGGCCGGGAAGGTGGTGCCATTCTTTCAGGCATCTCCCTTAATGAGGCCCCATGGAGCCTGACATCATGACTTCTATCCTCTCTATCCCGTGTCCTCGAGTGGTGAGAAGTCTTCTGTGAGCTGGGACATGCAGATCCACACTGTGTTGAGGCAGTGGCAGTGAATACAAAGGGCTCAGAATGAGCCTTAGGTATTATCTCGTGGGTGGCCACGCCGGCCCTTGCACTATGGACGTTTCCACATGGGGACATATCATCCTTGCAGTGACCACGACTATTCCTGTGGTCATACCTGAAGGCATGATGAATTGCCTTCCTGCTTGGAGAGGGGGGTCGGAATACCGTTTCCCCATTTCTCCATGCCTTGATAATCCGAGAGATCCACCCGGTTTCTTGCTTTCTCTTTATGGCATCAACTTTGGAAAAGTTTGATACTATACGTTTCTCATTCTCTAGACCATTCTCTAGAGCTGAGATCTTAGAGTCCTTGACCTTGTTGGACGCCAATTGGAGAACCAACAAGATCTTCAGTCGAGCAATCTCTCGAGCTTGCTCCTCAGCAAGTAGGTTACTTTCCTGAAGGGCTCTCTTCAGGGAATCAGAATTTTCTGAAGGAGGGCAGTTCCTGTCTTCAGAAATTTCAAGAGATACGGGGCAGGATGAAGAAGTTACCTGCTCTTCTGTGTTATTGTCATTAGATCCAGTGAACATTGTTTCATCCACATCAGAGCTGCTTTCCTCACTGTCCTCTTCAGTCTCTGACACGGACACTGGAGCTCTGATGCAATCCGAGGGATCCTTGCCTTCATCTTCAGAAGTGAGGACCCCCACATACGCTTCATCCTCTAATTGACAGCATATTCCAGCCTTCTCTGACCCCCCCATCAGCTCTGAGATCATCATCCACAGAGATTTAGCCGTTCTACATTTTTCCAATCTAGAGCGAGAGGCTCCAGACCAGATATCCATGATAATTTGACGAATCCTCTCGTCCAAGTGAAATAGTGATAGTTCCGTCTCTGACATCTCAGCAATGCCCATGGGCACTTGGATCCCAGAGTCGGAGGTCTTCATGGGAATAAACGGACCCTCTTCCAGGATGAAGGATGCTCGAGGATCGATAGCATCAAGGTGAAATGACACTCTCATTCTCCAGACGGGATAATAATCCTTTGTGCATGCGGGGAGTTTGAGTGGCGGTATCTCATAATCCAGCTCCATGCTTCTGACATAGGTGGCAGGATTCTACTCAAGGTGTTAACCTTTTTGATGAGGAACCTCCCTCTGATACCACTTGAAAGTCCACCTAGTGTCAACTATGTGTGTAACGCCCCCGGTTTTTCTGTGTTTTGTTTGATTTTGGATTGGCGTTACGATGACGCATTTCTGGCCCTTCGCCGTTGTAGAGCGCGGTCCTAGCTCTGTAGGTTCCTTGTGTAGCCTGGTCGTAGCCAGTTGGCAAGTTTCCCCAGCCAGCCGGAGTCTGTTTTGGTGACTCGGTTGGGCCTCTTAGGGAAATGCTTGTGTTTTGGCTTCGGGAGGTGTTAGCCCGAGTGTTCGATCGTCGGATGTTGTTTTCGACCTCGCCTTGTTTTCGTGGCTTGGTTGTTTAGCTACGGTGCGAGTTTTGGTCGAAATCCGAGATCGTTTGCCTTCGCGTCGTTTCGGCGTTGTTTTGTTAGCTGCATGTTTGTAATGTTTGCCGTGCTGTGCGTGGCCGTTGTGGCTGAGCTTGTAGGCAGGTGCCTTGTTTCTTGTTGGCTAGGTATTAGCAGGTTTCTTTTTCTGTGTAAGTTTGGGTGACACGGCCTTGGTCACGCCCGTGACCCAGGGCGTGTCGTGCTCGGGCAGAGCTCCCGTTTCTCCGGTCGACGAATTTTTGGTCGACGGGGTTTTTTTGTAGGTACACGGCCGTGACACGGGCATGTCACGGGCGTGTCCCCCTTCGGTTCGTCGAGCTGCGCTCGATGGTCGTCAGGCGGTGTTTAGTGAGAACACGGCCCTGTCACGGGCGTGTCGTGTCGAACACGGACGTGACTTTGGGGCGTGTCTCTCTGTTCGACGATCGGCGCTCCAGGATCGTCGGGCGGTGTTCGAGTTGGTACACGGCCTGTGACACGGGCGTGTCCCAGGGCGTGTCACCTGTTTCGTCGAGCTGAGATCGACGGTCGTCGAGTGGGGTAGGTGTGTGAGTACACGCCCCGTGACATGGGAGTGTCGGGCCGTGTCACGGGTGTGTCTGGGGGGCGTGTCCCGTGTTTTCGTCGAGTAGAGATCGACGTTCGTCGAGTGTGTGAGTACACGCCCCGTGACACGGGCGTGTCGGGCCGTGTCACGGGCGTGTCTTGGGCGTGTTCCATACTTTTTTCCTGAAATCGTCTTTTGTTGCCGTGAACTGTTTTTCCTCCTCATTTTTCATCGTTCCCGAGTCTGGAGAGCTTCCAGCGGAAGGGTTTTGAGAGGAGGCGGTGGTTGTTTTGGCCGGCGATTTCGGGAAGGTTAGAGCCCGTTTTTCTCGTGTGTTAGCGGATTCGGCTTGCTCTCGGCTAGATCTTTCCTTCCATGTAAGTTTTTCTTGATTTAGGGTTCGATTCCAGGAATTTCTAAATATCTGATTTCTTTCTTCCCTCAAGTTTCAGCTTTGGTCTTCTAGGTGGCCGATCTTGCCGCCGGAGCCAAGCCGTGGTGCGGCTGTTGTTTGTTTTTCCGAAGAGGTAGAGGCAAGTGGCCCCTTGCCCTTGCCAAATTTATTTCTAACCCATGATCTTTTTTATTTCTTGTGCATAAGCTCTGTTCACCTTGTTTTTCCTCCCTAGGGCAGCAGGTTGAATTATTTTCATCAAGCTTTTAATCAAGTGCTGATCCTTTATTTTTGTTTCTGGAATTTTAATCATGTTCTCTTTTGTCGGAGGTTTGGTGTTCAGTGGGTAGCTAGAGTTAGGGTGAGGTTGCGGTAGAGGTGATTCAGGTTTGGTTGCGATGGTCCCGAGTAGTTAGGACGGAACGGAGGGTTGGGATTAGATTTCCAACTCTCTGCTTGCTCGCAATGAGAGGGTTTAGGATGCGATTTTAGCGAGACTTACGTTTACCCTAAGTGGAAAGCGCTGACAGCGTTGAGTGAGCTCGACTCACTCAACGCCGTCACCTAGCTTAGGACTTGCGGCTAAGTATTTATAGGCGTCAGGTGAGTGGAGTTTACTCAACGCTGCGTCGAGTGGGCTCGACATTTCTGTCTTGAGTTCTTGTGTACCTTAGGATCGTTAGTGTGACTTTTCCCTTCCTTTAGGGGGTGGTATTGGGTGTTCGACAAATTTTTGCTTGCCGACTCTTGGGTTGTGGCAGGTGGTGCGATGTTTAGTGGCCTCTAAGAGGGGTGGATATTGATGTGGAGAGCTGTGGCCACGACCTGTTTGCCCTGGTTTGGGTTAGTGTGGGACCCTAAAGCTGCCACTGGCGACCCCTTAGCCCTTTTTGGATCTGATTCTGGTTATGAATTCAGATCCATGTTTTGGCCACTGCCACTTACCCACGTATTAGGAATGTTAGACTCTTTCGTTGAGCATGTTGCTTTTATTGCTCGCACCTGGTGTGCTTTGCTGTGCTTTAGACAGTGCTCTTTTCTTACTGTCATGCCTTTTCTTTTGCTTATAGCAGCTTGTTGTCGGGTTGGTAAACCCTTCTTTTTGCTCTTAACTCTAATGCTTTATTTACACTTTTGATTGTTTCCTTGCTGAGGTGTTCTTTTCTTGAATGCCTCAGGTCCAGGTTGTAGCCGGTTCAGCGGCTAGTTCTTTTGGTGGGGCTGGCTTGTGGCCTCTTGGGTAGCTGAGACAGCTGATCCCGATTTTGTGAGGTAGTTCTTTACTTTTCTGTATAGACATACATACTCACCAGTGGGTTCGTGTCAGGTTGTTGGCGCCCACTGGTGGCTTCTTGCGATGCTGGGTATGAACTTAAACTGCTGTCTTTGCCTTTTAGTGGTTGTTTACTTGCTTCTGGGAAGGATTTTTGCTAGGTTGCATGTTAGATATTTTAAACCATAAAAGCATTATTATATGTATATCATGCATAGCATAATTATAAAACAAAGTCACTATATTTCCTTAGCGTAAAAGACTACCTTTTTTTTATATCTATTATATTCACATTAGAGTTGTGCATACCATGAGTTGCCCCTCAGGGACACTTATGCTCACTAGGGTGTCAACTTAATTGAACCAAACTATTTTCTGCTGCGTATACTTATACTTTTAATTGTGGACTAGCTGATCCACCGTGCCGAGGGATACGGCCAATCAACATAACTGCTTTTCTTTCATAATTAATCAACGATTTTCCTTAAATCTAAGGTCTGGAGTTTTGCCTGAGCGCGTGCAGTTATCCCCTGCACGGCGTGGCATCACGGCACGTGTTTTCTCTTGCTCTGATACGATTTTATCATTGAGAAAATGCGGGTTGTGACAGTTGGTATCAGAGGGAGGTTGCTTGACAAATGGTCGGGCAACCTTTCCACTTGTTTGCATTAGTGGTTAGCGTCATACCATACACACACCGATATGTCATCAGCACGTCTTGGCTAAAGCACGAACACTACACTCATGAGCATAAAGAAGTATACGGGGCATATTATGTAGTATGGGATGCATAATATGTGTTTGTATATGGATCCACCATAGGAGGCAACATGTGAGGGTTATGTTGTAACACCCCCATCTGTCGCATGGCATATAACAGAAGGTCCAGCTGGAACCCGACGCCATATACCACAGACAGTCGGAAGGGTTACCAAGTGAATAATCAAACCAATCAATTAAGACTACTCGTCCTAACCACAGAGCATTCTAGCGGAAGTTTTTAAAGTTGAAGAACCCAAACTTAAATCCATCAAATATGAATGTCCACATTTACAACTACAAGAACGAACCCCAAATACACTGAAATAGGTACATGGCCTTATGGCCTTACAAATGTTCATAAATATAACATGTCTTACATACATCGGCTCGCAGGCCGGCCACACATGAGAAATGTAAAAAACAACTATTCTACGGCCTTCTAGGGCCAGCACAGCAACATGGGCTCCAGCCCGCTATTTGGCGCTCGGCTCCGCAGCACCTGCAAGCACATACCACCGCACGGTGGCAAATAAAGCAACGGTCAGCTAAAAGCCGACCAAATTATAACGACCCCGCCCCTTACTCGGGACGGCGGTGCTCTTTCCCTGCAAAACATTAGCCCAACAATATATATATCACAATTATAATTCGCCACAGGTGTAGGCTCGCACGGCCAAACACCCCGTGCACTCAGGGCACATTCATGGTGAACCCTGACAAATCAGTGCATTCACCACCATCCCTAGGATGGCAACAACATGTGAGCATTTAGCCTTTCTGACCACCGTCTAAGGCTCCGACTATGCCAACGGCCAGTCCCCGTCTTCGGGTCTCTCGCACCGAACCACATAGCCTAGGTCCCATTCCACTTGCCCGTTGCTCACGCCGCATGTCCAATTTAAGGAACTTTGCGCGGGCCAAGCTTCTCTCGGATCCCAAATTTTCCAAAACAGTCTCATAACCCAGTTATGATCAAGGCCGGTTCCCAGACCGCCAAGTTAGCAGAACACGTTTCCGCTCAATTTTTCGGGTGCGCCTTGAAGCTAACCTCCAAGGATCCCTGCTGCAATCTACCGCGTAGAAACCCGAAAAAATCCAAAGCACGGAGTCTTCTCCGGCAAAACCATATCAAATGCAACATCACCGATCCAGACAAAACACGTCCGGGTAGGCTTCACACACAATGCCTATGCCCGTACTTACGATTCCGGACTCTACATGCAACACAAGGGGGACTATTCCCGTCAACCACAAGGAACACCACGCACTCACCGCATACTCGCGGGAGCGGGATTCCTTATGCAGAAAGAAAGAGATTCAAGCGCTCGAGTTGAGAATCGTTACCCTTGTAGTCCGCTTTGGCGCCATGGAAAAACTACGCGGTTAGAACTCTTCGCAATGACCTTCCCTCCACGGATCCGCTCTCCGATTTCGAAACGGCGCTCCGATGCTCCGCCGGCGGCCGGAAACCTCCTTCTTCTTCCTCTCCTCTCTCACTTTGAAAGGGGATAACTTTGGAGAGAAAATGAGGGAATAACACCCTATTCCCGGCCTTAACAGAGCAGGATTTCATCTGGGCCGTCGGATCTAAGTTAAAGGAAACGAATGGCTCGGATCTGCACAAAATTCCCCAGACCTGGGCCGCACACGGCTTGGCACACGGCCGTGTCCAAGGCCGTGTGCCTCGATCCAGGCACGATCGTCTAACTGAGAAATGCACACGGGCCAAGACACGCCCGTGTCTGACCTGACACGCCCGTGTCGGGATCCTCGACACGCCCGTGTTCGTGGGCGTGTCACGCATAACCGCCACGGCAACGGACACGACCCATCAGGACACGGGTAGGGACACGGGTTGGCACACGCCCGTGTCGGATGACACGCCCGTGTCATCCGGCCGTGTTCCTGGCCGTGTCCTTCTCGGGTTGGAAACGACCAAAAATCACCAGCCAGACACGGCCTTGGACACGCCCGTGTCCTAGGCCGTGTACCCCTACAGGCACCAAAAACTCTTTTTCCGCGACCGACTCGCACACAAAATTCGGGGCGTTACAAATCTCCCCCACTTAAGGAATTTCGTCCCGAAATTAAGCAAAGGTACACGAAAGCTAAATGATACCTGAGTGGAATAACTCGGGGTATTCCTCCAACATAGCTTGCTCTCGCTCCCAAGAAAGCTCCTCACGTCCGCAATTATCCCAACGGACTTTAACCATTCTGACCTCTTTGTTGCGGAGTCGTTTGACCGCAACGTCTTCAATTCGTACTGGTCTGACCCTTGTTGTTAACTCATAATCAACCGGTACCTGATTGTCTGCAACAATCTGTGAAGGCTCTTGCACTGCCTTACGCAACACCGATACGTGGAATACGTCATGCAGCCCACTCGACTCCGTCGACAGCTTTAATCTATACGCCGCCTCGCCAACACGCTCCAGGATTTCAAATAGTCCAAGTTATCTCGGACTCAGCTTCTTCAAGCGTCGAACCCGCGATACACCCTTGAACGGCTTGATTTTTAAATATACCATGTCGCCAACGTTGAACTCCACATTTCTATGTTTGGCATTGTAGTACTTTGACTGTCTATCCTGAGCTATCTTCAGCCTTTCCTGGATTGTTCGTATCATTGAAGTGGCATCTTCCACCGCTTGACGTTTATACAACTTTGATTCGCCTGCCTCCAACCGAGACAACGACGTACGACACTTCCTCCCGTACAAAGCTTCGAAAGGTGCCATTCCAATGCTTGCCTGAAAGCTATTGTTGTACGCAAACTCCACCATGTACAGGTGATCCTCCCAATGCTTCCCGAAATCTAGGACGCACATGCGAAGCATGTCCTCCATAGTCCTGTTGACTCTCTCGGTTTGGCCATCTGTCTGCGGGTGAAAGGCTGTGCTGAACTTTAGCTTAGTACCCAACAGACCATGCACCAACCTCCAGTCATTTGACGTGAAGCGTTCATCACGATCACTAACAATACTGCGAGGCACACCATGCAGTCGTACAATATTATCCACGTAGAGTTTGGCTAACCTTTCTACTGGATCTTCCTTTCTCATTGGGATAAAGTGCGACACCTTTGTCAATCTATCTACGACCACCCAAATGGCATCATTTCCTTTCTGCGACTTCGGCAAACCGTGCATAAAATCCATAGATATATCGTCAAACTTCCATTCTGGGGTTGGAAGTGATTTCAAGAAACCTCCGGGCTTCTGACATTCCGCCTTCACCAATGCACAAGTACGGCACTTGGCCACATAAAGCGCCACATCCTTCTTCAAACCCGGCCACCAGAATAATTTCTTCATGTCTCTATACATCTTCGTGCTTTCCGGGTGGATTGAGTATTTGGTATGATGAGCCTCATACATCAACTCCTCCCGACTATTATCCGCACTAGGAACGCATAGACGACCGTCCTTCCTTAGCAACCCATCTTCAACCACAAACTGGGAATTTGACCCATCCAAAGATCCATCTAGGATTTGCTTCATGCTGCTATCCTGAACCAAAGCCCGCCGAACTCTATCCGCTAGGTCACACTGCACCTCTGTCCAAAACAGTTTCGCCTCGGCACTAGACTGCTTGTCAACACAAGATATCTCCAATGCCTCCAACTCTTGGACCAATCTCTCATCATGCACTGATAACCAGTTGGCTCGTGCGGGAATCTTACGACTCAACGCATCCGCCACTACATTTCCCTTCCTAGGCACATAGTGTATCTTGAAGGTGTAGTCCCCTAAGAACTCCATCCACCTCCTCTGCCTCATGTTCAGATCCTTTTGATCCAATAGGTACTTCAAACTCTTATGATCGGTGTAAATATCTACCTTCACACCGTACAGATAGTGCCTCCAAAGCTTTAGAGCAAAAATCACAGCCGCTAACTCTAAGTCGTGGACCGGATAATTCCTCTCGTGAACCTTAAGCTATCACTCTCCCATGCTGTAGCAGAACACAACCCAAACCACTGCCTGAAGCATCACTATCAATCTCGAACCCTTCGGTACCACTTGGCGAACATAAAATAGGCGTCGTGGTCAACCGCCTCTTCAATTCTTCAAAAGCCTGTTCGCACTCCGGAGACCACATAAACTTCTGATCCTTTCTTGTCAACGTCATGAGTGGTAGTGCTATCCGCGAGAAGTTCTCTTCGAAGCGCCTGTAGTAGCCAGCAAGTCCCAGAAAACTCCGGACCTCTGCCACCGTAGTCAAAGTAGGCCACTCCCGTATCGCCACTATCTTCGCCGGATCCACAGCTATTCCTTCTCCACTGACAACATGACCAAGGAACGCTATCGAGGATAACCAGAATTCACACTTGGAGAACTTTGCATATAACTGACTTTTCCTCAATGTTTCCAACACCATGTGTAAATGCTTGTAGTGATCCTCCTCGCACCGCGAATATACCAGGATATCATCAATAAATACTATCACGAACTGATCCAAGTATTCTCTGAATGTCCTATTCATCAGATCCATAAACACGGATGGAGCATTCGTCAACCCAAACGGCATAACCGTGAACTCGTAATGCCCAAACCGCGTACTGAATGCTATCTTTGGAATGTCGCTCTCCCTTATCCTCAACTGATAGTAACCAGACTTCAAATCTAACTTCGAATATACAGTTGACACAACCAACTGATCAAATAGATCGTCAATCCTCGGGATTGGATATTTGTTCTTCTCCGTAAGTTTGTTCAATTCCCGATAATCGATACAAAGCCGCAAGCTCCCATCTTTCTTCTTAACAAAGAGAACTGGTGCGCTCCAAGGCGACGAACTTGGACGCACATAACCTTGCTCTAGCAACTCCTGCAGTTGCACCTTCAACTCTGCCATTTCTCTTGGGGCTATCCGATAGGGGGAGCATGACACCGGTTTGGCACCCGGTACCAGCTCTATAGTAAAGTCTATCTCCCACTGAGGAGGGGCTCCTGGGAGATCATCTGGAAACACATCAGGATATTCGGACACAACTGGGATGTTGCCCAAACTAGGTTTAGGCGTCGAAGTTTACACTAGAGTGACATACAGTTCTGCCCCAGACCAAACTGCCGGGAACACCTGAAGGGCTGACATCAAAATCTTACCCGACCCCTTCATGCCCGCGAAAGTCACCTCATGACTAGCTCTCAACTGACCCACTAGCAACTTCGATCAACGTATGTCTGCTGCTCCGAGAGCCTGACCATACTAAAGATCACGTTGAACTCTCCTAGCGGTAGAAACAACGCCTGCAAATCAAACTTTTGACTCACAATCCATACCTAAACGCAACAGATTCTATCTGCGCGCATCGAGCACTACTAGTCAACAACACATCCATTAAGACTTTTGCCATCAGAAGATATATTCCGACACGTAATACAATTCCTTTGGGCAAACGGAGACACAAAGCCCCCTTTAACGAACGGTGCTCGCGCCGGATAAACGAAATTCAGAACAACGCTTAGCACAAGCGGTTCTAGGTTAACATGCACAAAGGCTACAAGTGCCTAAAGCTAAATGCTAGAATTTTTAAACCTTACCTGTCGCCACGTCTGCTTGCTTTCTGTCCTCTTGCTGACCAAGCTTGTACTCTTCAGACTTCCTTTCGGACTTTGCACGTCCACTCCAACACTCACGTGCAAAATGTCCCACTTTTTTGTAGATATAGCAAGCTCTTGGGACTCGACTTGTAGTTGCTCCCGACGCACCAGAAGAAGGGGCTGAGTTCGAAGTCTTCAGCTTCTTATTCCAACTGCGGACATCGGACTTTGAACTTGGCCCTTTGAACTGTGGTTTCTTAGTACCAGAGTCCTCACCTGCTCCTGACATAGCTTCCTTAATCTTCTGAGCACCATCCCAACATTCTCGGGCAAAGTGTCCTTTCTTTCCACAAGTATGACAGTTGTAAGCAACCTTGCTAGTCGATGATCTAACCTTCTTCTTCAGCATTTTGCAAGATGCACCCCTCATAGGAATTGCAGAGTTCGATACCCTACTCACTGGTATCTGGTGAATTTTTCCCATTTCCACTTCCAAAGATCTGGCCGACTCTACCAAGGCTCGGAATCCCATTAGTTTTGGTCCTAGAAGTGGAATTCGCAGTTCGTCACGTAGACCACTATAGAATCTATCGACTATAGACCTCTCGTTCTCCAACTCAAAGCATGGGTAGCGGCTTATCAAAAGGAATGCCTGCAAATACTCATCAACTGAGTGCGTACCCTGCACCAAGCACATATTCAACGGCTGACCTGATGGCCTCCTAAATGTCATTTGATTCAACACACCACCCGACATTGAAGTCATCTCGGGGACAAGAGGTTGCACATTGCTTCCTTGCTGTACACTAGTCATAGCGAGCACCACTTCAACGATCCTTCTTATGGTTTCTAACGAAAGAGGGGTATCAAGCGCGCCACTGGGTGCACTATAATCCTCAGAAACCAGATGTTCTGTCGGCTCTACGCCACTCCCGGTCACCTATAGTCATACAAAACACCAATAAGTGACCAAACAAAATTGCAAAAAGCAATTATAGGAACGCGCAGGTTCCTCAACCACGAGTATTTTTCATTCCTAAGTGGACATTCATGGGTTCTTTTTAATGTTATAACGATGACGCACACATGTGCTCACCACCCCTTAAAAGAATTCGCCCACGAATTCATTTAAGCTTGACCGTAACCAGAAGTCTGATACCAAATTGTAACACCCCCATCTGTCGCATGGCATATAACAGAAGGTCCAGCTGGAACCCGACGCCATATACCACAGACAGTCGGAAGGGTTACCAAGTGAATAATCAAACCAATCAATTAAGACTACTCGTCCTAACCACAGAGCATTCTAGCGGAAGTTTTTAAAGTTGAAGAACCCAAACTTAAATCCATCAAATATGAATGTCCACATTTACAACTACAAGAACGAACCCCAAATACACTGAAATAGGTACATGGCCTTATGGCCTTACAAATGTTCATAAATATAACATGTCTTACATACATCGGCTCGCAGGCCGGCCACACATGAGAAATGTAAAAAACAACTATTCTACGGCCTTCTAGGGCCAGCACAGCAACATGGGCTCCAGCCCGCTATTTGGCGCTCGGCTCCGCAGCACCTGCAAGCACATACCACCGCACGGTGGCAAATAAAGCAACGGTCAGCTAAAAGCCGACCAAATTATAACGACCCCGCCCCTTACTCGGGACGGCGGTGCTCTTTCCCTGCAAAACATTAGCCCAACAATATATATATCACAATTATAATTCGCCACAGGTGTAGGCTCGCACGGCCAAACACCCCGTGCACTCAGGGCACATTCATGGTGAACCCTGACAAATCAGTGCATTCACCACCATCCCTAGGATGGCAACAACATGTGAGCATTTAGCCTTTCTGACCACCGTCTAAGGCTCCGACTATGCCAACGGCCAGTCCCCGTCTTCGGGTCTCTCGCACCGAACCACATAGCCTAGGTCCAATTCCACTTGCCCGTTGCTCACGCCGCATGTCCAATTTAAGGAACTTTGCGCGGGCCAAGCTTCTCTCGGATCCCAAATTTTCCAAAACAGTCTCATAACCCAGTTATGATCAAGGCCGGTTCCCAGACCGCCAAGTTAGCAGAACACGTTTCCGCTCAATTTTCCGGGTGCGCCTTGAAGCTAACCTCCAAGGATCCCTGCTGCAATCTACCGCGTAGAAACCCGAAAAAATCCAAAGCACAGAGTCTTCTCCGGCAAAACCATATCAAATGCAACATCACCGATCCAGACAAAACACGTCCGGGTAGGCTTCACACACAATGCCTATGCCCGTACTTACGATTCCGGACTCTACATGCAACACAAGGGGGACTATTCCCGTCAACCCCAAGGAACACCACGCACTCACCGCATACTCGCGGGAGCGGGATTCCTTATGCAGAAAGAAAGAGATTCAAGCGCTCGAGTTGAGAATCGTTACCCTTGTAGTCCGCTTTGGCGCCATGGAAAAACTACGCGGTTAGAACTCTTCGCAATGACCTTCCCTCCACGGATCCGCTCTCCGATTTCGAAACGGCGCTCCGATGCTCCGCCGGCATCCGGAAACCTCCTTCTTCTTCCTCTCCTCTCTCACTTTGAAAGGGGATAACTTTGGAGAGAAAATGAGGGAATAACTCCCTATTCCCGGCCTTAACAGAGCAGGATTTCATCTGGGCCGTCGGATCTAAGTTAAAGGAAACGAATGGCTCGGATCTGCACAAAATTCCCCAGACCTGGGCCGCACACGGCTTGGCACACGGCCGTGTCCAAGGCCGTGTGCCTCGATCCAGGCACGATCGTCTAACTGAGAAATGCACACGGGCCAAGACACGCCCGTGTCTGACCTGACACGCCCGTGTCGGGATCCTCGACACGCCCGTGTTCGTGGGCGTGTCACGCATAACCGCCACGGCAACGGACACGACCCATCAGGACATGGGTAGGGACACGGGTTGGCACACGCCCGTGTCGGATGACACGCCCGTGTCATCCGGCCGTGTTCCTGGCCGTGTCCTTCTCGGGTTGGAAACGACCAAAAATCACCAGCCAGACACGGCCTTGGACACGCCCGTGTCCTAGGCCGTGTACCCCTACAGGCACCAAAAACTCTTTTTCCGCGACCGACTCGCACACAAAATTCGGGGCGTTACATATGTAGTATGGGATGCATAACCTCACCACATGAATGCGGCTAGCACGTTTTCTTTTTTTCGTTGCATGGGAATGTTATGTAGTATGGGATGCATAACATTTTCATGTGTACGCCGCCCATGGCATGCATTAAGGCCTTTTTTTTAGAATGCATAGCACATCATGCATAGCATAACATTTCATAAGCACAACGTGTTAAGCTAAAGATTTGCAGGATGACATATGTACACACATGGTTTTGAGTCAAAGAGAATACAAATACATGCATTCATGGTTTAGGCACATGAGTTAGTATGATGGTGGTGAACCATCTTAGGTTAAGCATAACATCATCATGATAAAACGACTCCCAGAGCAAGTTTTGCAGTTGAAGTTCATATTTAAGTGCGTTTGTCTGTACCGGGTAGTTTTGTTCTAGCTGTTGGGCTAAGTTTCGTCTAAAGCTTGTGCGATTATAGGATGGCGAGACGTCCTGCAATGAGGTCGACCCCCCAATCCGAGGGTGAGACGTCAGGAGCGCAGAGCGAGGCGTTGGTAGAAAACCTGTGGCAGAGTAATGAGACCTTATCGAGGCAGGTGGTGGCTATGCAGGCTCAGATTCAGTCCCTTGTGGCAGTAGTGGCGGGACAGGCCCCGAGAGTTCCGGACCCCGCTGAGGGGGTAGCTGTTCCTGCCCCTCCTGCTCCTCCTGTGCCTTTGGTTGTGGTGCCCCCGGAGATGGCGTTTATATCCCAGTTTCAGCGACTGAGACCCCCTACTTATGATGGGCAAGCAGATTTCATGATTTTGGATGACTGGCTGATTACTATTGAGGAGATGTTCTCTTATTCGGGGATTACGGATGATCAGAGAGTGATGCTCGCTGCCTACCAGCTCAAGGGCTTAGCAAAGAATTGGTGGTTGAGGGAGAAGGAGAGCTTGGTGGCAGGATGCTCTTGGGAGTCATTTAAAGGGATGCTGTTGAGTAAGTTTTTGCCTTCAGTTGAGAGGGACCGGCTGATGAATGACTTTCTCCATTTGAAGCAGAGGAAACTCACGGTCAGTGAGTATGAGATTGAGTTCAGTAAGTTGAGTCGGTTTGCTCCTGGTCTGGTGAGTGTTGAAGCAGACCGAGTTAAGCGATTTCTGGGTGGACTAAGAAGCGACATTCAGCAGTTAGCGAATGCCTACGGTGCAGTTAGTTATGCCAGCGTGGTCGAAGCTGCCTTGAGGGTTGAGGCCATTGAGAATGCCAAGAATAGAGGTCAGCAGTTGTGGAAGGATAAGCGAAAGTCCGGTGGAGGGAAGAGCCCTCAGGAACCCGATGCGGTCTTGAGAAAGAAGAGCAAAGAGGTTTGTAGTTTCTGTGGCCGACCAGGCCACCCCTTTGAGAAGTGTTTCAAAAGATTTGGTGCGCAGAAGAAGGAACAGGTGCATGCAATTCAGGGTGCTCCCAGAGGAGACTTGGTGTGTGCCTTGTGTGGAAGGAAGGGGCATGAGGCTGCCCGTTGCTGGTTGAGAGATAAAGTCTGTTTTCAGTGTGGGCAGAAGGGTCATCTCAAGACAAAGTGCCCACAGTCCCAGCCTATTCTGCAGCCAGTACCCCTCCAGGCTTTGCCACCGCCTCAGCAATTGGATAGAGGAAAGGGGAAGCTGAATGTGCTTTCAGCAGACGAAGCACAGACTTTGACCCAGGTTATCTCAGGTTTGATTTCTCCTCAGTCGTTTCGTTATGCTCCCTTTAGGGTTGTAGTTTTCGTTTTAGCGTTTGTTTCCTTAGATGCGTGCGCTATTTGTAGGACGATTTAAGGTAAAGAACCGCTGGGCGCGCGTTCTCTTCGATTCAGGCGCTACCCACTCGTTTGTGGCTAGAGCCTTCGTAGAGCGGTTCAGTTTGGGCCTAGATCATGTTGGTGGTGCCTTTTGCGTTAAGTTCCCCTCCGGTGACTCTGTGGTTACGGACCTGGGTGTCCTTGATTGTCCGATCTTGTTGGGGGATTTTCTAGCCAAGGCAGATCTGAAGGTGATTGACCTGGAGGAATTCGATGTTATCTTGGGCATGGACTGGTTGTCAAGGTACGATGCTGTGATCCAGTGCAAGGGTAAGCGCTTGGACTTCGTCAAGGACAACGGTCAGCCAGGGAGCGTTTTTTGGTATTCTCTCCAGGAGTCTCCAGTCATTTCTGCGGTGCGTGCTCGGAAGTTGCTTGATTCTGGTTGTTCTGCCTGTGTGGTCTCTCTGGTAGGGGCTGCTGTTAGAGTGCCGTGTTTGCAAGAGATCCCTGTGGTGTGTGACTTCTCCGATGTGTTTCCTGATGATCTTTCCGGTCTTCCACCCGATCGAGATGTCGAGTTTGCTATAGATTTGGAGCCAGACACACGTCCTATCGCCAAGGCGCCGTACCGGATGGCCCCGCGAGAGCTGGAAGAGTTGCGAATTCAGCTGGATGAGATGTTGGCAAAAGGGTTCATTAGGCCAAGTTCCTCACCATGGGGTGCTCCAGTGCTGTTCGTTAAAAAGAAGGATGGGTCGATGAGGCTATGCATCGACTATAGAGAACTGAACAAGGTTACTATTAAGAACAGGTACCCTTTGCCTCGGATTGACGATCTGTTTGACCAACTGCATGGTAGTGCCGTATTTTCCAAGATAGATCTTCGATCGGGCTATCACCAGTTGAGAATTCGGGAGTCAGATGTTCCGCGGACGGCGTTCCGCTCTCGTCATGGGCATTTTGAGTTTTTAGTTATGTCATTTGGTTTGACTAATGCGCCCTCAGCTTTTATGGATCTGATGAACAGAGTTTTCAAGGACTTCCTGGATAAGTTTGTGATTGTCTTTATAGACGATGTTTTGGTGTATTCTAAAGATGCGGAGGAGCATGATCGGCATTTGCGACTGGTCTTGACGACTCTGAGAGACCATAAGCTATACGCCAAGCCGAACAAGTGCGAATTTTGGTTGCCTCAAGTTTCTTTTCTCGGCCACGTGGTGAATAAGGAGGGAATATCAGTGGACCCAGAAAAAATCGCTGCTGTTATGGAATGGGCGAGGCCTGTTACTCCCAAAGAGATCAGAAGCTTCTTAGGCTTGGCTGGATATTATAGGAGATTTGTAGAGGGATTCTCTACTTTGTCTGCGCCGTTGACCAGGTTGACGCAGAAGAATGCAGCCTTCATATGGGATGGCAAGTGTGAGGAGGCTTTTGAGGAATTAAAAAGAAGGTTATGTTCAGCTCCAGTTTTGTCTTTGCCTACTGAAGATAGTGAGTATGATATATATGTGGACGCGTCGCACGTCGGACTGGGCTGCGTTTTGAGGCAGGGCGGGAAGGTGATTGCGTACGGGTCGAGGCAGCTAAAGACTCATGAGAGGAATTACCCTACGCATGACCTGGAGTTTGCAGCTGTGATCTATGCGTTGAAATTGTGGAGGCATTTGTTGTATGGCGCGCAGTGCAAGATTTTCACGGATCATAAGAGTCTGAAGTATGTCTTCACTCAGAAAGAGTTAAATCTGCGCCAGCGGCGGTGGTTGGAGTACGTGGCCGACTATGATGTTGAAATCCAGTATCATCCGGGTAAGGCGAATGTGGTGGCCAATGCCCTAAGTCGGAAGTCAGGAAAGATTTTCAATCTCTCCGCCGAGCGTCTTGTGGAGGAGTTTCTTTTGATGGACATTTCTGTTGGAAGCTGCGATTCGCAGAGTAGCTTGGTAGTGGCAGAACCTTCGTGGATTGCGCTTACGCGACTGCATCAGAAAGATGATCCCGATCTTTTGCATTTGTACCTTCGAGCTGAAAAAGGTGAATTACCAGATTTCTCTATAGATGATGCGGGTACCTTGAAGTATCGTGGCAGGTATTGCATTCCCGCAGTTGGGGATATCCGGGATATGGTGTGCAGGGAAGCCCACGGATCTAGTGTTGCCTACCATCCAGGGTCTACCAAAATGTACCATGATTTAAAGCAGATTGTGTGGTGGTATGGGATGAAGAAGGACATAGCCAGATTTGTTTCTGAGTGCTTCACTTGCAGGCGTGTGAAGGCCGACCATGGACGGCCTGGTGGCAAGCTAACTCCCTTAGAGATTCCGATGTGGAAGTGGGAGAGTATCTCGATGGATTTCATTACAGGCTTACCGAGATCTCCTAAAGGGCATGATTCAGTTTGGGTGATCGTAGACAGATTGACGAAGAGTGCTCACTTCGTACCATTTAAGATCGATTATCCGATGAGGAAGATAGCCGAGCTGTATTTGGATGAGGTTATTAGATTGCATGGTGTACCCGTGAGTATCATATCAGATCGAGACTCCAGGTTTACGTCTCGTTTTTGGAAGAGCCTTCAAGAAGGGTTGGGTACAGATTTGAGATATTCCACAGCTTATCATCCGCAGACCAATGGTCAGACGGAGCGAGTAAATCAGATTGTGGAAGATATGATCCGATGCTATGTTCTGGAGCACGGAGGAGCGTGGGATGAGCGCTTGCGGCTTATGGAATTTGCGTATAATAACAGTTATCAAGAAAGCTTGCAAATGGCTCCTTTTGAAGCTTTGTATGGGAGGCGCTGCAGGACTCCCTTGTTTTGGGCTGAGGTTGGCGAGAGACCTTTGTTGGGTCCAGAAGCACTCGAGGAGATGGAAACTGCTGTGAAGCTTATTCGGGAAAAACTTCGGATAGCCCAAGAGAGATATGAGAAAAATGCCAATCGGCGTAGATCGGATTTGGAATTTTTGGTGGGGGACACAGTATTCTTAAAGGTCTCCCCGTTGATCGGAGTCAAGCGTTTTGGCAAGAACAGGAAGTTGGACCCGAGGTTCGTGGGGCCGTTTCCGATTGTTGAGCGGATTGGGATATCAGCTTATAGACTGGCGTTGCCCGTAAATTTCCCTGGCGTGCATAACGTCTTCCACGTCAGTCAGCTGCGGAAATGTGTGATGAATGACAGGCAGGTTTTGGATTCTATACCTCAGTTGGAGCCGAATCTTTCTTATGTGGAGGTGCCTGTCCGCATTCTGGATTCTCAGGTTCGTGCACTGCGGAAGAAGTCTATTCCGATGGTTAAAGTTTTATGGAGGAATCAGGATGTAGAAAGCGCGACTTGGGAGTTGGAGTCGGCTATGAGGGAGGCTCACCCTCATCTGTTTCCCTGAGCTTGTGCCTGGTATGTTTTGTTTTATTTATGATTATATAGTCCTTTCCTGGCTCTTCCTCTCTCCTTCGTCATAGGAGTGTTGTGAGTAAAGTTTCGAGGCGAAACTTTCTTTTAGGGGGAGTGGCTGTAACGCCCCCGGTTTTTCTGTGTTTTGTTTGATTTTGGATTGGCGTTACGATGACGCATTTCCGGCCCTTCGCCGTTGTAGAGCACGGTCCTAGCTCTGTAGGTTCCTTGTGTAGCCTGGTTGTAGCCAGTTGGCAAGTTTCCCCAGCCAGCCGGAGTCTGTTTTGGTGACTCGGTTGGGCCTCTTAGGGAAATGCTTGCGTTTTGGCTTCGGGAGGTGTTAGCCCGAGTGTTCGATCGTCGGATGTTGTTTTCGACCTCGCCTTGTTTTCGTGGCTTGGTTGTTTAGCTACGGTGGGAGTTTTGGTCGAAATCCGAGATCGTTTGCCTTCGCGTCGTTTCGGCGTTGTTTTGTTAGCTATATGTTTGTAATGTTTGCTGTGCTGTGCGTGGCCGTTGTGGCTGAGCTTGTAGGCAGGTGCCTTGTTTCTTGTTGGCTAGGTATTAGCAGGTTTCTTTTTCTGTGTAAGTTTGGGTGACACGGCCTTGGTCACGCCCGTGACCCAGGGCGTGTCGTGCTCGGGCAGAGCTCCCGTTTCTCCGGTCGACAAATTTTTGGTCGACGGGGTTTTTTTGTAGGTACACGGCCGTGACACGGGCGTGTCACGGGCGTGTCCCCCTTCGGTTCGTCGAGCTGCGCTCGATGGTGGTCAAGCGGTGTTTAGTGAGAACACGGCCCTGTCACGGGCGTGTCGTGTCGAACACGGGCGTGACTTTGGGGCGTGTCTCTCTGTTCGACAATCGGCGCTCCACGATCGTCGGGCGGTGTTCGAGTTGGTACACGGCCTGTGACACGGGCGTGTCCCAGGGCGTGTCACCTGTTTCGTCGAGCTGAGATCGACGGTCGTCGAGTGGGGTAGGTGTGTGAGAACACGCCCCGTGACACGGGCGTGTCGGGCCATGTCACGGGCGTGTCTGGGGGGCGTGTCCCGTGTTTTCGTCGAGTAGAGATCGACGTTTGTCGAGTGTGTGAGTACACGCCCCGTGACACAGGCGTGTCGGGCCATGTCACGGGCGTGTCTTGGGCGTGTTCCGTACTTTTTTCCTGAAATCGTCTTTTGTTGCCGTGAACTGTTTTTCCTCCTCATTTTTCATCGTTCCCGAGTCTGGAGAGCTTCCAGCGGAAGGGTTTTGAGAGGAGGCGGTGGTTGTTTTGGCCGGCGATTTCGGGAAGGTTAGAGCCCGTTTTTCTCGTGTGTTAGCGGATTCGGCTTGCTCTCGGCTAGATCTTCCCTTCCATGTAAGTTTTTCTTGATTTAGGGTTCGATTCCAGGAATTTCTAAATATCTGATTTCTTTCTTCCCTCAAGTTTCAGCTTTGGTCTTCTAGGTGGCCGATCTTGCCGCCGGAGCCAAGCCGTTGTGCGGCTGTTGTTTGTTTTTCCGAAGAGGTAGAGGCAAGTGGCCCCTTGCCCTTGCCAAATTTATTTCTAACCCATGATCTTTTTTATTTCTTGTGCAAAAGCTCTGTTCACCTTGTTTTTCCTCCCTAGGGCAGCAGGTTGAATTATTTTCATCAAGCTTTTAATCAAGTGCTGATCCTTTATTTTTGTTTCTGGAATTTTAATCATGTTCTCTTTTGTCGGAGGTTTGGTGTTCAGTGGGTAGCTAGAGTTAGGGTGAGGCTGCGGTAGATGTGATTCAGGTTTGGTTGTGATAGTCCCGAGTAGTTAGGACGGAACGGAGGGTTGGGATTAGATTTCCAACTCTCTGCTTGCTCACAATGAGAGGGTTTAGGCTGCGATTTTAGCGAGACTTACGTTTACCCTAAGTGGAAAGCGCTGACAGCGTTGAGTGAGCTCGGCTCACTCAACGCCGTCACCTAGCTTAGGACTTGCGGCTAAGTATTTATAGGCGTCAGGTGAGTGGAGTTTACTCAACGCTGCGTCGAGTGGGCTCGACATTTCTGTCTTGAGTTCTTGTGTACCTTAGGATCGTTAGTGTGACTTTTCCCTTCCTTTAGGGGGTGGTATTGGGTGTTCGGCAAATTTTTGCTTGCCGACTCTTGGGTTGTGGCAGGTGGTGCGATGTTTAGTGGCCTCTAAGAGGGGTGGATATTGATGTGGAGAGCTGTGGCCACGACCTGTTTGCCCTGGTTTGGGTTGGTGTGGGACCCTAAAGCTGCCACTGGCGACCCCTTAGCCCTTTTTGGATCTGATTCTGGTTATGAATTCAGATCCATGTTTTGTCCACTGCCACTTACCCACGTATTAGTAATGTTAGACTCTTTCGTTGAGCATGTTGCTTTTATTGCTCGCACCTAGTGTGCTTTGTTGTGCTTTAGACAGTGTTCTTTTCTTACTGTCATGCCTTTTCTTTTGCTTATAGCAGCTTGTTGTCGGGTTGGTAAACCCTTCTTTTTGCTCTTAACTCTAATGCTTTATTTACACTTTTGATTGTTTCCTTGCTGAGGTGTTCTTTTCTTGAATGCCTCAGGTCCAGGTTGTAGCCTGTTCAGCGGCTAGTTCTTTTGGTGGGGCTGGCTTGTGGCATCTTGGGTAGCTGAGACAGCTGATCCCGATTTTGTGAGGTAGTTCTTTACTTTTCTGTATAGACATACATACTCACCAGTGGGTTCGTGTCAGGTTGTTGGCGCCCACTGGTGGCTTCTTGCGATGCTGGGTATGAACTTAAACTGCTGTCTTTGCCTTTTAGTGGTTGTTTACTTGCTTCTGGGAAGGATTTTTGCTAGGTTGCATGTTAGATATTTTAAACCCTAAAAGCATTATTATATGTATATCATGCATAGCATAATTATAAAACAAAGTCACTATATTTCCTTAGCGTAAAAGACTACCTTTTTTTTATATCTATTATATTCACATTAGAGTTGTGCATACCATGAGTTGCCCCTCGGGGACACTTATGCTCACTAGGGTGTCAACTTAATTGAACCAAACTATTTTCTGCTGCGTATACTTATACTTTTAATTGTGGACTAGCTGATCCACCGTGCCGAGGGATACGGCCAATCAACATAACTGCTTTTCTTTCATAATTAATCAACGATTTTCCTTAAATCTAAGGTCTGGAGTTTTGCCTGAGCGCGTGCAGTTATCCCCTGCACGGCGTGGCATCACGGCACGTGTTTTCTCTTGCTCTGATACGATTTTATCGTTGAGAAAATGCGGGTTGTGACAGTTGGTATCAGAGGGAGGTTGCTTGACAAATGGTCGGGCAACCTTTCCCCTTGTTTGCATTAGTGGTTAGCGTCATACCATACACACACCGATATGTCATCAGCACGTCTTGGCTAAAGCACGAACACTACACTCATGAGCATAAAGAAGTATACGGGGCATATTATGTAGTATGGGATGCATAAATATGTGTTTGTATATGGATCCACCATAGGAGGCAACATGTGAGGGTTATGTAGTATGGGATGCATAACCTCACCACATGAATGCGGCTAGCACGTTTTCTTTTTTTCGTTGCAAGGGAATGTTATGTAGTATGGGATGCATAACATTTTCATATGTACGCCGCCCATGGCATGCATTAAGGCCTTTTTTTTAGAATGCATAGCACATCATGCATAGCATAACATTTCATAAGCACAACGTGTTAAGCTAAAGATTTGCAGGATGACATATGTACACACATGGTTTTGAGTCAAAGAGAATACAAATACATGCATTCATGGTTTAGGCACATGAGTTAGTATGATGGTGGTGAACCATCTTAGGTTAAGCATAACATCATCATGATAAAACGACTCCCAGAGCAAGTTTTGCAGTTGAAGTTCATATTTAAGTGCGTTTGTCTGTACCGGGTAGTTTTGTTCTAGCTGTTGGGCTAAGTTTCGTCTAAAGCTTGTGCGATTATAGGATGGCGAGACGTCCTGCAATGAGGTCGACCCCCCAATCCGAGGGTGAGACGTCAGGAGCGCAGAGCGAGGCGTTGGTAGAAAACCTGCGGCAGAGTAATGAGACCTTATCGAGGCAGGTGGTGGCTATGCAGGCTCAGATTCAGTCCCTTGTGGCAGTAGTGGCGGGACAGGCCCTGAGAGTTCCGGACCCCGCTGAGGGGGTAGCTGTTCCTGCCCCTCCTGCTCCTCCTGTGCCTTTGGTTGTGGTGCCCACGGAGATGGCGTTTATATCCCAGTTTCAGCGACTGAGACCCCCTACTTATGATGGGCAAGCAGATTTCATGATTTTGGATGACTGACTGATTACTATTGAGGAGATGTTCTCTTATTCGGGGATTACGGATGATCAGAGAGTGATGCTCGCTGCCTACCAGCTCAAGGGCTTAGCAAAGAATTGGTGGTTGAGTGAGAAGGAGAGCTTGGTGGCAGGATGCTCTTGGGAGTCATTTAAAGGGATGCTGTTGAGTAAGTTTTTGCCTTCAGTTGAGAGGGACCGGCTGATGAATGACTTTCTCCATTTGAAGCAGAGGAAACTCACAGTCAGTGAGTATGAGATTGAGTTCAGTAAGTTGAGTCGGTTTGCTCCTGGTCTGGTGAGTGTTGAAGCAGACCGAGTTAAGCGATTTCTGGGTGGACTAAGAAGCGACATTCAGCAGTTAGCGAATGCCTACGGTGCAGTTAGTTATGCCAGCGTGGTCGAAGCTGCCTTGAGGGTTGAGGCCATTGAGAATGCCAAGAATAGAGGTCAGCAGTTGTGGAAGGATAAGCGAAAGTCCGGTGGAGGGAAGAGCCCTCAGGAACCCGATGCGGTCTCGAGAAAGAAGAGCAAAGAGGTTTGTAGTTTCTGTGGCCGACCAGGCCACCCCTTTGAGAAGTGTTTCAAAAGATTTGGAGCGCAGAAGAAGGAACAGGTGCACGCAATTCAGGGTGCTCCCAGAGGAGACTTGGTGTGTGCCTTGTGTGGAAGGAAGGGGCATGAGGCTGCCCGTTGCTGGTTGAGAGATAAAGTCTGTTTTCAGTGTGGGCAGAAGGGTCATCTCAAGACAAAGTGCCCACAGTCCCAGCCTATTCTGCAGCCAGTACCCTTCCAGGCTTTGCCACCGCCTCAGCAATTGGATAGAGGAAAGGGGAAGCTGAATGTGCTTTCGGCAGACGAAGCACAGACTTCGACCCAGGTTATCTCAGGTTTGATTTCTCCTCAGTCGTTTCGTTATGCTCCCTTTAGGGTTGTAGTTTTCGTTTTAGCGTTTGTTTCCTTAGATGCGTGCGCTATTTGTAGGACGATTTAAGGTAAAGAACCACTGGGCGCGCATTCTCTTCGATTCAGGCGCTACCCACTCGTTTGTGGCTAGAGCCTTCGTGGAGCGGTTCAGTTTGGGCCTAGATCATGTTGGTGGTGCCTTTTGCGTTAAGTTCCCCTCCGGTGACTCTGTGGTTACGGACCTGGGTGTCCTTGATTGTCCGATCTTGTTGGGGGATTTTCTAGCCAAGGCAGATCTGAAGGTGATTGACCTGGAGGACTTCGATGTTATCTTGGGCATGGACTGGTTGTCAAGGTACGATGCTGTGATCCAGTGCAAGGGTAAGCGCTTGGACTTCGTCAAGGACAACGGTCAGCCAGGGAGCGTTTTTGGGTATTCTCTCCAGGAGTCTCCAGTCATTTCTGCGGTGCGTGCTCGGAAGTTGCTTGATTCTGGTTGTTCTGCCTGTGTGGTCTCTCTAGTAGGGGCTGCTGTTAGAGTGCCGTGTTTGCAAGAGATCCCTGTGGTGTGTGACTTCTCCGATGTGTTTCCTGATGATCTTCCCGGTCTTCCACCCGATCGAGATGTCGAGTTTGCTATAGATTTGGAGCCAGGCACGCGTCCTATCGCCAAGGCGCCGTACCGGATGGCCCCGCGAGAGCTGGAAGAGTTGCGAATTCAGCTGGATGAGATGTTGGCAAAAGGGTTCATTAGGCCAAGTTCCTCACCATGGGGTGCTCCAGTGCTGTTCGTTAAAAAGAAGGATGGGTCGATGAGGCTATGCATCGACTATAGAGAACTGAACAAGGTTACTATTAAGAACAGGTACCCTTTGCCTCGGATTGACGATCTGTTTGACCAACTGCGTGGTAGTGCCGTGTTTTCCAAGATAGATCTTCGATCGGGCTATCACTAGTTGAGAATTCGGGAGTCAGATGTTCCGCGGACGGCGTTCCGCTCTCGTCATGGGCATTTTGAGTTTTTAGTTATGTCATTTGGTTTGACTAATGCGCCCTCAGCTTTTATGGATCTGATGAACAGAGTTTTCAAGGAATTCCTGGATAAGTTTGTGATTGTCTTTATAGACGATGTTTTGGTGTATTCTAAAGATGCGGAGGAGCATGATCGGCATTTGCGACTGGTCTTGACGACTCTGAGAGACCATAAGCTATACGCCAAGCTGAACAAGTGCGAATTTTGGTTGCCTCAAGTTTCTTTTCTCGGCCACGTGGTGAATAAGGAGGGAATATCAGTGGACCCAGAAAAGATCGCTGCTGTTATGGAATGGGCGAGGCCTGTTACTCCCAAAGAGATCAGAAGCTTCTTGGGCTTGGCTGGATATTATAGGAGATTTGTAGAGGGATTCTCTACTTTGTCTGCGCCGTTGACCAGGTTGACGCAGAAGAATGCAGCCTTCATATGGGATGGCAAGTGTGAGGAGGCTTTTGAGGAATTAAAAAGAAGGTTATGTTCAGCTCCAGTTTTGTCTTTGCCTACTGAAGATAGTGAGTATGATATATATGTGGACGCGTCGCACGTCGGACTGGGCTGCGTTTTGATGCAGGGCGGGAAGGTGATTGCGTACGGGTCGAGGCAGCTAAAGACTCATGAGAGGAATTACCCTACGCATGACCTGGAGTTTGCAGCTGTGATCTATGCGTTGAAATTGTGGAGGCATTTGCTGTATGGCGCGTAGTGCAAGATTTTCACGGATCATAAGAGTCTGAAGTATGTCTTCACTCAGAAAGAGTTAAATCTGCGCCAGCGGCAGTGGTTGGAGTACGTGGCCGACTATGATGTTGAAATCCAGTATCATCCGGGTAAGGCGAATGTGGTGGCCGATGCCCTAAGTCGGAAGTCAGGAAAGATTTTCAATCTCTCCGCCGAGCGTCTTGTGGAGGAGTTTCTTTTGATGGACATTTCTGTTGGAAGCTGCGATTCGCAGAGTAGCTTGGCAGTGGCAGAACCTTCGTGGATTGCGCTTACGCGACTGCATCAGAAAGATGATCCCGATCTTTTGCATTTGTACCTTCGAGCTGAAAAAGGTGAATTACCAGATTTCTCTATAGATGATGCGGGTACCTTGAAGTATCGTGGCAGGTTTTGCATTCCCGCAGTTGGGGATATCCGGGATATGGTGTGCAAGGAAGCCCACGGATCTAGTGTTGCCTACCATCCAGGGTCTACCAAAATGTACCATGATTTAAAGCAGATTGCGTGGTGGTATGGGATGAAGAAGGACATAGCCAGATTTGTTTCTGAGTGCTTCACTTGCAGGCGTGTGAAGGCCGACCATGGACGGCCTGGTGGCAAGCTAACTCCCTTAGAGATTCCGATGTGGAAGTGGGAGAGTATCTCGATGGATTTCATTACAGGCTTACCGAGATCTCCTAAAGGGCATGATTCAGTTTGGGTGATCGTAGACAGATTGACGAAGAGTGCTCACTTCATACCATTTAAGATCGATTATCCGATGAGGAAGATAGCCGAGCTGTATTTGGATGAGGTTATTAGATTGCATGGTGTACCCGTGAGTATCATATCAGATCGAGACTCCAGGTTTACGTCTCGTTTTTGGAAGAGCCTTCAAGAAGGGTTGGGTACAGATTTGAGATATTCCACAGCTTATCATCCGCAGACCAATGGTCAGACGGAGCGAGTAAATCAGATTGTGGAAGATATGATTCGATGCTATGTTCTGGAGCACGGAGGAGCGTGGGATGAGCGCTTGCGGCTTATGGAATTTGCGTATAATAACAGTTATCAAGAAAGCTTGCAAATGGCTCCTTTTGAAGCTTTGTATGGGAGGCGCTGCAGGACTCCCTTGTTTTGGGCTGAGGTTGGCGAGAGACCTTTGTTGGGTCCAGAAGCACTCGAGGAGATGGAAACTGCAGTGAAGCTTATTCGGGAAAAGTTTCGGATAGCCCAAGAGAGATATGAGAAAAATGCCAATCGGCGTAGATCGGATTTGGAATTTTTGGTGGGGGACACAGTGTTCTTAAAGGTCTCCCCGTTGATCGGAGTCAAGCGTTTTGGCAAGAACAGGAAGTTGGACCCGAGGTTCGTGGGGCCGTTTCCGATTGTTGAGCGGATTGGGATATCAGCTTATAGACTGGCGTTGCCCGTAAATTTCCCTGGCGTGCGTAACGTCTTCCACGTCAGTCAGCTGCGGAAATGTGTGATGAATGACAGGCAGGTTTTGGATTCTATACCTCAGTTGGAGCCGAATCTTTCTTATGTGGAGGTGCCTGTCCGCATTCTGGATTCTCAGGTTCGTGCACTGCGGAAGAAGTCTATTCCGATGGTTAAAGTTTTATGGAGGAATCAGGATGTAGAAAGCGCGACTTGTGAGTTGGAGTCGGCTATGAGGGAGGCTCACCCTCATCTGTTTCCCTGAGCTTGTGCCTGGTATGTTTTGTTTTATTTATGATTATATAGTCCTTTCCTGGCTCTTCCTCTCTCCTTCGTCATAGGAGTGTTGTGAGTAAAGTTTCGAGGCGAAACTTTCTTTTAGGGGGAGTGGCTGTAACGCCCCCGGTTTTTCTGTGTTTTGTTTGATTTTGGATTGGCGTTACGATGACGCATTTCCGGCCCTTCGCCATTGTAGAGCGCGGTCCTAGATCTGTAGGTTCCTTGTGTAGCCTGGTTGTAGCCAGTTGGCAAGTTTCCCCAGCCAGCCGGAGTCTGTTTTGGTGACTCGGTTGGGCCTCTTAGGGAAATGCTTGCGTTTTGGGTTCGGGAGGTGTTAGCCCGAGTGTTCGATCGTCGGATGTTGTTTTCGACCTCGCCTTGTTTTCGTGGCTTGGTTGTTTAGCTACGGTGCGAGTTTTGGTCGAAATCCGAGATCGTTTGCCTTCGCGTCGTTTCGGCGTTGTTTTGCTAGCTGCATGTTTGTAATGTTTGCTGTGCTGTGCGTGGCCGTTGTGGCTAAGCTTGTAGACAGGTGCCTTGTTTCTTGTTGGCTAGGTATTAGCAGGTTTCTTTTTCTGTGTAAGTTTGGGTGACACGGCCTTGGTCACGCCCGTGACCCAGGGCGTGTCGTGCTCGGGCAGAGCTCCCGTTTCTCCGGTCGACGAATTTTTGGTCGACGGGGTTTTTTTGTAGGTACACGGCCGTGACACGGGCGTGTCACGGGCGTGTCCCCCTTCGGTTCATCGAGCTGCGCTCGATGGTCGTCAGGCGGTGTTTAGTGAGAACACGGCCCTATCACGGGCGTGTCGTGTCGAACACGGGCGTGACTTTGGGGCGTGTCTCTCTGTTCGACGATCGGCGCTCCACGATCGTCGGGCGGTGTTCGAGTTGGTACACGGCCTGTGACACGGGCGTGTCCCAGGGCGTGTCACCTGTTTCGTCGAGCTGAGATCGACGGTCGTCGAGTGGGGTAGGTGTGTGAGTACACGCCCCGTGACTCGGGCGTGTCGGGCCGTGTCACGGGCGTGTCTGGGGGGCGTGTCCCGTGTTTTCGTCGAGTAGAGATCGACGTTCGTCGAGTGTGTGAGTACACGCCCCGTGACACGGGCGTGTCGGGCCGTGTCACGGGCGTGTCTTGGGCGTGTTCCGTACTTTTTTCCTGAAATCGTCTTTTGTTGCCGTGAACTGTTTTTCCTCCTCATTTTTCATCGTTCCCGAGTCTGGAGAGCTTCCAGCGGAAGGGTTTTGAGAGGAGGCAGTGGTTGTTTTGGACGGCGATTTCGGGAAGGTTAGAGCCCGTTTTTCTCGTGTGTTGGCGGATTCGGCTTGCTCTCGGCTAGATCTTCCCTTCCATGTAAGTTTTTCTTGATTTAGGGTTCGATTCCAGGAATTTCTAAATATCTGATTTCTTTCTTCCCTCAAGTTTCAGCTTTGGTCTTCTAGGTGGCCGATCTTGCCGCCGGAGCCAAGCCGTGGTGCGGCTGTTGTTTGTTTTTCCGAAGAGGTAGAGGCAAGTGGCCCCTTGCCCTTGCCAAATTTATTTCTAACCCATGATCTTTTTTATTTCTTGTGCATAAGCTCTGTTCACCTTGTTTTTCCTCCCTAGGGCAGCAGGTTGAATTATTTTCATCAAGCTTTTAATCAAGTGTTGATCCTTTATTTTTGTTTCTGGAATTTTAATCATGTTCTCTTTTGTCGGAGGTTTGGTGTTCAGTGGGTAGCTAGAGTTAGGGTGAGGCTGCGGTAGAGGTGATTCAGGTTTGGTTGCGATAGTCCCGAGTAGTTAGGACGGAACGGAGGGTTGGGATTAGATTTCCAACTCTCTGCTTGCTCGCAATGAGAGGGTTTAGGCTGCGATTTTAGCGAGACTTACGTTTACCCTAAGTGGAAAGCGCTGACAGCGTTGAGTGAGCTCGGCTCACTCAACGCCGTCACCTAGCTTAGGACTTGCGGCTAAGTATTTATAGGCGTCAGGTGAGTGGAGTTTACTCAACGCTGCGTCGAGTGGGCTCGACATTTCTGTCTTGAGTTCTTGTGTACCTTAGGATCGTTAGTGTGACTTTTCCCTTCCTTTAGGGGGTGGTATTGGGTGTTCGGCAAATTTCTACTTGCCGACTCTTGGGTTGTGGCAGGTGGTGCGATGTTTAGTGGCCTCTAAGAGGGGTGGATATTGATGTGGAGAGCTGTGGCCACGACCTGTTTGCCCTGGTTTGGTTTGGTGTGGGACCCTAAAGCTGCCACTGGCGACCCCTTAGCCCTTTTTGGATCTGATTCTGGTTATGAATTCAGATCCATGTTTTGGCCACTGCCACTTACCCACGTATTAGGAATGTTAGACTCTTTTGTTGAGCATGTTGCTTTTATTGCTCGCACCTGGTGTGCTTTGCTGTGCTTTAGACAGTGCTCTTTTCTTACTGTCATGCCTTTTCTTTTGCTTATAGCAGCTTGTTGTCGGGTTGGTAAACCCTTCTTTTTGCTCTTAACTCTAATGCTTTATTTACACTTTTGATTGTTTCCTTGCTGAGGTGTTCTTTTCTTGAATGCCTCAGGTCCAGGTTGTAGCCGGTTCAGCGGCTAGTTCTTTTGGTGGGGCTAGCTTGTGGCCTCTTGGGTAGCTGAGACAGCTGATCCCGATTTTGTGAGGTAGTTCTTTACTTTTCTGTATAGACATACATACTCACCAGTGGGTTCGTGTCAGGTTGTTGGCGCCCACTGGTGGCTTCTTGCGATGCTGGGTATGAACTTAAACTGCTGTCTTTGCCTTTTAGTGGTTGTTTACTTGCTTCTGGGAATGATTTTTGCTAGGTTGCATGTTAGATATTTTAAACCCTAAAAGCATTATTATATGTATATCATGCATAGCATAATTATAAAACAAAGTCACTATATTTCCTTAGCGTAAAAGACTACCTTTTTTTTATATCTATTATATTCACATTAGAGTTGTGCATACCATGAGTTGCCCCTCGGGGACACTTATGCTCACTAGGGTGTCAACTTAATTGAACCAAACTATTTTCTGCTGCGTATACTTATACTTTTAATTGTGGACTAGCTGATCCACCGTGCCGAGGGATACGGCCAATCAACATAACTGCTTTTCTTTCATAATTAATCAACGATTTTCCTTAAATCTAAGGTCTGGAGTTTTGCCTGAGCGCGTGCAGTTATCCCCTGCACGGTGTGGCATCACGACACGTGTTTTCTCTTGCTCTGATACGATTTTATCGTTGAGAAAATGCGGGTTATGACAATGTGCACCTATGGGGGGGGGGGGAATAGGTGACGTGTAGTACTTTTGCGGAATTTACGAATGTACCTGCACAATAAAAATAAAAAGCACCGCACACAGAATACACAGGCAATTTATAGTGGTTCCCCGACTTGGGTACATCCACTTTCCCCCTTCGACCTATCTCCCAACAAGGGACGACTCGGTCTCTTCTCCAACGGGATTGAAATCCAATCCCTGCACTATCGGAAGGAACCCTTCCACACGTGAGAGTCAACACTCCCACAAAACGGGTTGCACCCAACCCTTACAACACGGAACAAACGTTCCTTTATAACAAAAGCAAAATAGAATGTACACGAGATACAAACTTCGTTTGGAGACTACGGTGTTCCTCTTCGTTCGACGACGTGTTCGTGAAGTCAACGAAAAGTCTACAACCTTGGTCTCTCTTGGAGAGGATCTCCCCGGAGCCGGCGGCGGCAGCACGAGCGGCGGCTAGCTTCGGGATCGGCGGCTATGATGATGAGCGGCTGCTGAAAATAGAGATCCAATCTTCGTTGCGAAGCAAGCTAGGTCTACCAACGGTCACTCTAGGATCAGTCGTCTCGATCGATTCGGACGGGGGAGTTTTTCCCGGTAAACGAATCGAGAGACAAGAGATCTCCGGATAGACACGTGAGACTCAGAGCTTTGCCAAGCTTCTGTCGCCGGAGATCGGGAAGAGAAGCGATCAACAGCGGCGACCAACTTATCGCGAGCGGTGGCGGCGGCGACGGAGCGGAAGCGGGGATCTAGGGTTTTTCCGTGCTCGCGTATGTCTTGTTTTCTTCGCTGTTTTTACTGTTCAAAAATACCCATGTATTTATACATTGAAGACCCATACAATATGACCGTTGTGGGACCCACAGGTATAACCCCGAAATCCGGTTCAAAATAGTCCAGCGGCAGAATCCGGTCCAGCAGCATCCCGAGAAAACGACAAGTAAAATTCGTCGAGAATCGTTGGTGATTCTCGACGAATCGGCGAGAATCGGTTAACGATTCTCGACGATTCGTCGAGAATCACTAGTGATTCTCGACGATTCCCTTGTTGATTCTCAACGATTTTCACTTGGTATTCATGACCTGCTCAGCGACGGGTTCGGCGAGAATCATTGGTCATTCTCGTCGAATCTCACTTGGCACCATTTTAAGGTAGCCGGAAGGAGTCGGCGAGAATCACTTAATGATTCTCGACGATTCGGCGAGAATCACTTGGTGATTCTCGTCGACTTTTACTTAGACGGATTTCCGTCATTCCACTCAAGAGCTGCTCCTTGACCCATCCTTGCTCCTTGTCTTCTCTTGCATAAACATGGCCCTGTACTTGAAAGTAAGTGCACTCCAATAGAGAGAGTACACGTAGGCCAACACACTGATCTGCTCAACGAGGGATTACGTCGTGCAGACCCGTGTATATTGACCTACTGCACCCTGACATTGGTGTGCACTTAGCGTGGAAGAGCTGCAAGTACAACTTAAGATGTTTCATCAAATACATTGTGAATTCATCTTAGCTTGACAGGTGGCTTCCTCAAATCCAGGTAATTGTGGATACAATACCCAACAACATAATTAGGATTGAGTGGTTCAACAAAACCTGAGGGCTATTCTACATAGACCTCCACTTTTAAGTCTCCATTTAAGAATGCTGACTTAACATCCATTTGGAACACATTGAAGCCTTGATATGCTGCATAGGCAAGGAATAGCATTATTTCTTCCAACCTTGCCACTGGAGCAAAAGTTTGATCAAAGTCTATGCCCTCTTCCTGCTTGTATCCTTTGGCAACTAATATTTCCTTGTTCTTCACTATGATCCCACTCTCATCAAGCTTGTTTCTATAAATACACTTTGTCCCTATGACATTGCGGCCCTTTGGTTTTGGAACCAACTCCCAGACCTTGCACCTTCTGAATTGATTTAACTCCTCCTGCATAGCATCAATCCAGTGTGGTTCTTGAATAGCTTCTTCAAATCTCTTGGGTTCCAGTTGAGATAATAAGCTAGAGCAATGAACTGGGTTTAAGTTCCTGCTTCTTGTTTGTACTTCATGTCTTGGATCACCAATGATCTGGTGTGCAGGATGATACTTTAAATGTCTAACTGCTGGAGGTAATCTATCAACAGTTTGACCTTCTTCAAACTATTCATTATGCTGCACCTCATGGTCTTCATCAGCCTCTTGAGTGTCTTGTACTCCTCCTGAAGAGCAACTACCATTTTCCTCATCCTGCTTTGTAGTTGGATCTTCTTTGATAGTAAGCTAGTATAACTTCTGCTGTATACATGTAGATCTACAAGAACTAATAGGCAACTCATTGTTAATAAGTCTAGATTCAACAAATATGACATGAACCGACTCTTCTACAACTTGAGTAGCCAAATTGCAGACCATATAAGCCTTACTATTGTTGCTATACCCAACAAATATCTCATCTTGGGATTTGGCAGCAAACTTAGTTAGGTGACACTTGTCATTGTTAAGCACATATCACTTGCAACCAAAGATCCTAAAATAGGATAAGTTTGGTTTTCTTCCTTTCATAACCTCATAGGGTGTCTTTTTGTGGCTTTTGGTGATGGAAGCCCGATTGAGCACATGTCATGCAGTGTTTACTGCCTCAGCCCAAAAATATTTTGGGAGAGTAGTATCACTCAATAGTGTTCTTCCAGCCTCAATCAATGTCATATTCTTTCTTTCAGCAATGCCATTTCACTGAGATGTTCTAGGTGAGGAGAATTCCTGATGAATCCCTAATTCTTCACACAACCTTGTCATACTTTTAGATTGGAAATCAATTCCATGGTCACTTCTGATTTTGACCACTGAACTATCTAATTCATTCTGAATTTGTTTGATAAAATTGTAGAAGACCTTTGGGGTTTTAGATTTCTGCCTCAGAAAGAATACCCATGAAAATCTAGAATAGTCATCTACAACAACAAAAGTGTAGACCTTCCTACCTAGACTATGAACTGGCATAGGACCAAATAAATCCATATGCAAGAGGTATAAGCACCTCACTAAGTCTTTGGTTTCTAGGCTATGAAAGGAGGATCTGGTCTGCTTGCCTTTTTGACAAGCTGAGCATATTCCATCCTTAAAGCACTTAACTTGAGGACTATTTCTCACTAACTCTTTAATAAAGAGTTGGCCAATAGTCTTGTAGTTAAGATGAGCTAGCCCCTTGTGCCATTCGACACAATGAGAGGCTTTCTCATCAGCCACAAGACAGATAGGAGAATTTTTATTCTCACTCTCAAAGTTTAGGCAATACACATTTCTTTTTCTATAGCTAGTCAATATGACTTTTTGATCACTTGACCTCTTGATATGACACTCATTCTTGATAAATGAAATGTCAAATCCAAGATCAATTGGCTGGCTTATGCTTATTAGGTTGTGTTTCAAACCGTTCACATAGGCCACTTGAGTGATAGTGATTAAGTTATTAGAAATGTTACCAAACCTTTTGATGACTCCTTTTTCAGAACCACCAAAGATTACTTTAGGCCCATTAAATATTTGTGAGTAGTCCTTCAGCAATCCTCTTATTCCAGTCATGTGCCTGGAACATCCACTGTCCAAGTACCATATAAGGGCATGGCAACTTGGACTCACCTGCAACAAAGATTACTTAAGCTTAGAACCCAAATAACTTTTGGGTCCTTGGTTCAAGTTAGCCTGAAACTTGAAAAATCTGCCTGCAGCTCTTCTAACAGGCAGACTGCTATTCTTCCTGACACTGGTGTTGTACCAACAGTCTAAGGCATAATGGCCTATCTTGCCACAGCACCAGCACTCATACTTATTACAGATCTTTTTAGGTACAATCTTAGATGTATTGTTGGCAGCAGATCTTTTATATTGTGTTGGGGCTTTGCCTTTATTATTGGACTGGGCAGCCCATGCAGTTCCCTTAAAGACTAATCATGCCTTACCCTTTTGAGACACAAAGTCATTAATTAAGGGTAGGACAGATTTTGGCTTAGAGAAACTAGCCACTATTTCCTTCTCTTTCTGAAGTTTGTCTTCCAGACTTTTGATTCGTTCATTTTTGAATGTGATTGTACCCAACTGAATAACAATTATGTTTTTCATCTTGGCAATCTCATTCATCTTCTAATCCAGCAGCTTTTCTGAATCAGATGCAGCCAACTTAAGAGCTGCGATTTCCTTAGTCTAATTTTTGGCGAGGTTTTTGCTTCTCTTGAGTGCCTGCAACAAATCCCCATATTCATATATAAGCTGATTAATATCTCCTTCAGATTCAGACCCATCCACATCTCTTGATGCAGATGCATCTGAATCTGACCCAGTGTAGTAATCAGAATCTATAGATAAACTTTTTACCTTACTTGGACCAGGTAGATCCAGGCACTGGTCTTCTTCAGACACAACCATCAAACCTTTGCACTGATGGTCTTCTTGCTCATTTATAGAGTCCAATAATTTCAAGAACTCATCCTCTTCTTCTATTGCAAACAAACCAATATAGGCCTCAGCCTCAGATTCAGACTCTGAAGTCGATTGATCTATCCAACTTTCTCTTTCTTAGCTACCAAGGATTTCTCCTTCTTTCTCTTGTGCTGAGACTTCTTTTTATCAGCAGACTCCTTCCTTTTATCTGGACAGTCAGCTACAACATGTCCAGGTCTGTTGCAGCAATAACAAATAATCTTTGATGTAGTTGACTTGCTAGGCTTTGTCCCACTCCTGTCCTTCCTGGATGATTTCCTCTTCTAATAATAGTCATCCTTGGACTAAGATGAGGATGGCTTAGATTTCCACTGCTTCTTCTTTAAGAATATCTGAAACTCTCTTGTGAAAGTAGTAAAGTCTTCATCAGAATTACTGCTATCTGAACTGTGATTATCAGAATTTTCTGAGATCACTTCTGCAGCTTTCTTAGGAGAAGATGTAGACATCCTCCTATTCTTCCTTGTGGCTTCTACCTTGAAGGCCACTGACTTTTCTCTAGAGTCAACCTTTGTATTTTTCTCTTCCTCCTTTCTGGCCAACAGCTGCATCTCGTAAGACAACAATTTGTCAAATAGTGTCGGCGGTGAAATGTCTGCTAGTCTGGCCACTTCCCTTATGGTACAGATCTTTATATCCCAATCCTTAGTCAAAGTCCTAAGGAATTTGTCATTCAGATCATATATACTAAAGATTCTTCCATAGGACATTAGTTCATTTACAATTCTGTAGAACTTCTTATAACATTCAGTTATGCTATCAGACTTGGCTTGTCTGAAACTCTCATATTCTTGATTAAGCATAGACTTTCTATCTCGCCTAACCTCTTCAGAACCCTCCATGTAGACAATCAATGTGTCCCACATCTCCATGGAGGTTTTGCAGTGAATCAGATTCTGGAATGTTGAGTCATCTATGGCACTCACTATAATATTATGTGCTCTTTTATCCATTGTAGCCAAGATGATCTCATTCTTAGTCATTTCTAAAAAATCCTTAGGAATCCTTTGATTAGCATCAAGAACAGAAACCTTCATTGGAATATATGGTCCTTCCTTAACTGTTATATAAATTCTAGGATTAGATTCCTCCATAAACAGTCTGACCCTTTCCTTCCATATTCCAACGATTTCCTTCCTGTAGATAGGTAACTTCATTGAACCAAGTTCTTTATGGTTTTCTCCGGAACCGATCTTCTTTAACTTACTTCTGCCTTACAGATCTTACTCAGACTGTTAAGTATTTCTTTGAGGAACCTCCCTTTGATACCACTTGAAAGAATTGGTTCATAAACACCTAGCGGGGGAGGGGTGGTGAATAGGTTCAAATCCTTTTTCTTCTAAGGCAGAATATTAATTCAGTTAATTAATAGAAACATATAGTTCTACAGCTATCACAGCACCAAAATAACAATACCACACACACTCACAAATGGCAAACTGATTTATAGTGGTTCCCCAAGGTCTGGGTACATCCACTTTCCTCATTTGCCTATCTAACAGTTTGCTAGATTCGGCATAACTTCTTTTATTCTCCTCAGATCCGCAGATCTTACAGCTCAGAACCCAAACAAAGCTCTTACAAATCAGAGTGAGTCCACACTCCTACAGCTCAGGCAATCTGCCCTACCTCAGCCTTCAACAAGGCCTACAACTCAGAGATGAAAATCTCATACAACTCAGGCTCTCATCCCTACATCATCCTTCAACAAGGCCTACCACTCACAGAACTTAATATCCTACAACTCAGCCTTTATAAAAAAGGCTTACAACTCAGATCTTAAAAAGATCCTACTGAAAATAGATGTAAATTTGAAATTCACCAACACCCTGGTTGAGAGAGAAAGGATGGAAGGTTTCTTGATCAGTTCTTGAAAAAATCTGATGTTAGAGATCAACCTCTCTTAGCTTTCTTCAAAGCTTCTTAAATCTGAACAGAGTAGGGTTGATCTCCTTTGAAGTTGATCTTCAATGAGCTTCTTTATTGAAATTCAGAAATCAATCTGAATTCTTCTTGCCAAACTAGTTCAGAATTTGCACTTAAGAGACTTGTTGATGTAAGTCCCTTTCTTCACTTGAATAGATGGAGCTCTCTCTCTCCAAATTCTTCTGAAGATTCTTCTGAATTCCTCTTTGAATTCTCTTGACAAACTCTGAGTAGATCACCACTTGAGAATGTCTTCTTAGATCTTCTGTTGAAAATCTTCTTCTATTTTTCGTGTTTTTTTTATCTCATTTGTATGTGTATCTCTTCTTCTTCTGTTGATAGAGAATGTCTTTATATAGACTTTCTCCATGATAACCGGCTGATCCGGTTTCTAACGAACTTCTGAAAGCTCTGACAGCTTCAGTAGACTTGTTGAATATCATAGTTGTCAAGTTTTCAGTCACTTCTTGAAACTCTATCTCTGTTAGCGAAGTGTCGAGACTGAACTTCATCATGTGTCGACATAAGTAGACAAAGTGTTGACACAAGCCTTGGGGATGTCGACATAGCTCTCTTGGTGTTGACACTGCTTCTCGACACAGCTTCTGTAGAATGTGTCGACACTAATTCTGTGTGACGACACATTCACTTCTTCTCTTCACAAAAAAATCAACTTTGTTGAAACTCTGCTATGTGTCGACACAAGTCCTGTGTGTCGACACAGTTGATGTCGACAAAGTCTTATGTGTGTCGAAACTGCCTCTGTGTGTCGACACAGTTGATGTCGACTAAGCTTTTCTGTGTGTTGACACTGCCTCTGTGTGTCGACACAGTTTCTTCTGGTGTCGACATAGCCTTTCGAAGTATCGACACAATTGACTCCAGGTGTCGACACAGCTTTTCTCCAGTGTCGACACAGGCCTTCATAAGTGTCGATACAGCTTCTTCCGGTGTCGACTCATGGACTTAGAAACTTTTCCTGCATTCCTGCATTTTCTTAACCTACACATATAAACTCAACACAACATCAAATACACCTTGATGCATATCATTGAGTAAGGTGATGCTTCTTCAAATCTGGTACACATTTTCCATTGTACCCAACAAGTCTTGAATAAATTGTCGGTAAAAGCCCACATGGCCTAAGAAACTCCTAATAGATTTTACGTTTGTTGGTTGCGGAAGTTTTTCTATGATTTCTATCTTGGCCTTATCCACCTCCATCCCCTTAGACGAAATCATATGGCCGAGGACCAAACCTCCTCTAACCATAATGTTGCATGAGCATCCGAAAACAGAAAAGTCATCCATAAAGACTTCCATAATGTCTTCTATTAGCTCTCCAAAGATCGCTAACATACATCTTTGGAATGTAGTCGGTGCATTGCAGAGTCCAAATGGCATTCTTTGGCATGCAAAGGTGCCAAACAGGCCAGTAAAAGTTGTTTTCGTTTGATCATCGGAGGAAGTGGGGATTTGGAAAAACCCCAATAAACCATCAACAAAAAAATAATATGGATGACCGGATAAACGTTCTAAAATCTGGTCCAGAAACGGTAGTGGGAAATGGTCCTTGAGGGTGGGATCATTAAGTTTTCTATAATCAATGCACACTCGACAACCCGTAACAGTACGAGTTGGGACGAGCTCATTATGCTCATTCGCCACTACGGTTAGACAACCATTCTTGAGCACGACATGCACGGGACTAACCCATGCACTGTCCGAAATAGGGTAGATAATCCTCGCATCTAATAACTTAATAATCTCGGCTTTAACGACATCTTTCATGTTTGGGTTAAGACGACATTACGGCTGAATCGTTTTGCGGCAATTATCTTTAAGAAATATCTTTTTGGTGAAAAAGGAGGGGTTAATCCACTTTAAGTCAGAGATTTGCCACGCAATTACATGGAGATGTTTAAGTAAAACTTCCAATAAATCGGAAGTCTCTAAATCACTCAAGTCCAAAGAAATAATAACGGGAAGTGTATCGCCTTTTCCCAAAAAAACGTATTTGAGTGATGCGGGTAAGTGTTTGAGGTCTAGGATCGGCGGTTCTTCTAGGAAAGTTTTAATTCCTATGTCTTTCTTACGAATTGGTTCGAAAGACAAGTCTATAGAGGTATCCTCATCGCATGTAAAATTTTTGAGCGCATAAATATCGTCGTTTAAAAATACAGACTCGAAAATGGGAGAAGAACCATCTCCAAAAAAGGTATCTAAAGAATAGCAGAAATCATCGCTCGATGACAAATTGTCCATCGAGGGATTAATAGAGAAAGTAGCTTGATCATTTCCTACTCAGAGGAGAAGACAACCATTACTAACATCTATTAGTGCTTGGGAGGTGGCGAGAAAAGGGCGACCGAGTATTATTGGTACCTCAGCGTCCTCCTCGATGTCCAAGATGATGAAGTCTGTCGGAAAGGTAAACTTGTCTACTGGGACAAGGACGTCCTCCACTACCCCGATAGGGAACTTAACCGAGCAATCCACTAATTGGATGCGCATATTCGTAGGACTAGGAGTATCCAAACCTAAACGTTGAAAGAGCGAGAACGACATCAGATTAAAGCTAGCCCCTAAATTAGCAAAGGCGCATTTGACTAATATATCGCCAAAAAGGCACGGGATGGAAAATAGTCCCAGGTCATTTTGTTTTGTGGGAAATTTATTAGTAAGGGCCGCCGAGCAGACAACGCTGAGAGATACATGCTAAATATCCTCTAATTTACGTTTATTAGAAAGCAATTATTTTAAAAATTTCACATATTTGGGCATTTGGGAGATAGCTTCGCAAAAACGAACATTAATATGAAATTTTTTAATAATAAAAATAAATTTTTCATATTGCGCGTTCTTACGCTCGTTATCTAATTTATGTGGATACGGCAAGCCCTTGTTTAAAATAATTTTTTCATTTAAAATTGGTAAATGCGGTGTAATTGAAGAAGGGGGAAGAGGGGTCGGAGGTGAAATATGTACCTGCAGATCGATCCGTTTTGGATCGATCACCTCCTTTCCACTACGGAGGGTTATAACATTGGCGTTCTCCCGCGGGTTGGGCTCCGTGTTTCCCGGCAGTGCCCCGAGCGCACGCTCGGACATCATCCTCGCCAGTTGTCCAACTTGTTGTTGAAGGGTTTTTTGCAATCCGGTGAAGTTCCGGATATTTGATTCGTTGGACGCTATATATTTAGAAAAATTATCCTCCATCGGGGAGGGTTTTGTAAGAGGTGGAGGCTGTAGAAATCCAGGCGCATAAGAAATAGGGGGGCGCTGCGCATTGTTTGGGTTGCTCTAAGAAAATTTGGGGTGATTCCTCCAAACCGGATTATAGTTATTACTATTAGGGTTGTTGTTGGGGTTGAAGGAAGGACGACCCGAATTTCCTACGAAGTCCACGAACTCTTCAGCTACGCAGACGTTAGGGGGAATAAAACAAGTCGGAGTGGAGGAGGCAGCAAACAACTCCGTCACCTGCTTTGTTAACCTTTCAACTTGAAGGGTTAAGAGAGCAGTGGCATCCAATTAAAAAAGGTCGGCCGCTGGTTTTGGGTGTCCCCACGGGACGTTCCATTGATAGGCATTCATAGCCATCTCTTCGAATAAATCCTGGGCGGCCTCGGGGGTTTTGTTGTTCAAGGTACCCCCGGCAGCCGCATCAATCATTTGACGCGTCTGAAAATTCAGGCCATTATAAAAAATTTGTACCTGCAACCACGTTGGCAGCGCGTAGTGCGAGCACCGACAGAGGAACTCCTTAAAATGTTCCCAAGTCTCATAAAGAGACTCAGGATCGTTTTGCACAAACGAAGAAATGTCCGCCCGCAACTTTGCAATTTTTGTGGATGGAAAGTACTTCGTTAGGAACCACTCCGTCAACTCAGCCCACGTGGTGATACATCCTCACGGGAGGAAATTCAACCACGCCTTGGCTTTGGACTTAAGGGAAAAAGGAAATAGGCACAAGCGAATGGCGTCATTAGTGACGTCATTAAACTTGAAGGTGTCGCATATTTCCAAAAAATTGGACAAGTGGACATTCGGGTCCTCATCCGGCAGTCCATCGAACTGCACGACATTTTGGACCATTTGAATGACACTTGATTTTATTTTGAAATTTTTATTTGTCGTCGTAGGGCGAATAATACTAGACCCAGTATCGTCCAAATTCGGTCGGGTGTAATAAGACATTGTACGCTCGACGGCCACGTTCGGATTAGGGTCGGCCATTACTACGACAGAGGGCTCTCCAATAGATTCTTTGGGGAGTAAAGAGGGAATTCGGAGTTGAGATTGAATACGCGCAAGGGAGCGTTCGATCTCAAAGTCGAAGTCAAAATCTTCAGACTCGGAGGGTTATCCATGGGTCATTCACCCTAAAAAAAATAAAAATAAAAGAAACTTTTTTTGGTTTTTGTTTTTTTAGAAAATAAGTAAAAGTAATAGACTCCGGAATTCGGAATAACAACTCAAGAGATGTCCCCGACAACGACACCAAAAACTTGATAGCCCGCGAACAGACCCTTATGTGGGTGGTTGGTTCGATGAGTCGTACGCCACGGGCTTGCTAAAGGAGGCAAGTGCACCGATTGCAAGTAGTACTCGATATTCGAGGGAATACCGAGGTCGTATTGTTCTCGGGGTCGGGTTGATTTATCTTACTCCTCCAGGAGGACTATTATTTTACTGAAGTAAGGCGGAGATTTTAATTAACTAAAGACGGAAAGAAAAGAAAGTGCAAAAACGATTTTAGAAAATTCAATGAAGGGTTAACGCTCGGCACCGAATCAGATTAAGACGAAAATAACTTTTAATAATTATTGAATTTAGTTTTCAAATTAATAAAAGACAACTTGGTCGTGGAGGTTCCACATATATGAGCTCACCTAGCTATAGGGATATCGCTCACCTCAACGCTAAGACTATTCGATCGAACGTTAGTCCGACAAAGAATTCCTCTTAACGCCCGCTTTACGCTAAGAACCCCGCTATTGGGTGGGGAACCCAATCCGGTAAAATTACGCTTGTCCTCTCTCGAGGGTATGCACGCAACTCTATTTACCCTGGGGTGATCTATCCATAAGCACGGCCTCTCGGCTAGCTAGCGTATGGATAACAAAAATAGGGCTCACACATCAATTTGTGGTCCCACGCGTCGTTAACCCGGGGTAAACCTTAAGTCCTAAAATTAAAGTGAAAATAAAGAACTTTAATTATTTCAAATTATTTTAATTGTCCCAATGCTCTTCAATGTCGAGGCTAATAACGATTTGCCACTCATCGGTATGTGGACGACTTTATAATTTGATGAGGCGCGAGTTCGTAACTAAATGCTAAAGGATTATAAGAAAAAGACATGAAAATAACAAACATTTAGAAAGCTTAAAAAGTTAGCTAAAATGAGAACTCACACACACTTCAAATTATAAATAAATAAAAACTAAGTTACAAAAAAGGAAAATTACAAGTCCTACTCAAATGATTATGCAGGAAATAAGGGCGCGCCATTTAACTCTTAACGAGTAGGCGGAAAAGAAAAAAAATTACAAGTCTTACTCAAACGAGTAGGCGGGAAATAAAAGCACGTCATTTAACTCTTAACGAGTGAGCGAAAATAAATGCACACACACACACACACTCTACACGAATTAAAAAAAAAGCAATAAAACTATCTCCTACACACAACGCACTCTATATAATTGAAGAAAGCAATAAAATAAAGCATTAAAATTTATCTCGTACACACAACGCACTCTACATAATTGAAGAAAGCATAAAAGAAAGCATAAAAGAAAGCATCAAAAATTATGCTCATACACTCACACACACATCATGAAATTTAAATGAACAAAATGAAAACCTAACTCCTACACTCACACACACAAATTAAAAACAAAATGCAAGTTAACTAAAAATTAAAACAACTACTTTTTTATACTTAGATTTTATCAAAAATACATAAAAAGAACAAATTAAAATTAAAAGAACAAAAGTTTTTCCAAACAAATCAAAAACTAAAGTCTTTCAAAAATTAAAATTACAACCTTTTCATTCTTAGGATTTCATAAAAGAGATTAAAAAGTGGACAGAAAATGAAAAGAACAAAAAAGGTTTTACAATCCTAAAACAAAGCTAAGTAAAACAAACAAAATCACTTTCAAACATCTTTTATAAATTCATAAGAATGAAATTTAAAAACTCTAAAAAAAGGACATGGTGAGAAAGAGAAAATCTTAACATACATTTCATTTGGAGATAAAATTTATGACAAACCTAATATGAAGACAAGTTAAAAACATAGAAAATAAACATGTTACACTCATACACACACACACACACTTTTCATAAAAGAGAAGAACAAGAAAATACAAAGGGAAAAAATGAGAAAGAAAGTGAGCACACAAGTTCATTCCAAACCCATTTAAGAAGAGAAAAGCTAACATATTTTAATGATTAAAATGAACTATTACAAAGCTAATACAAAACTAATACAAACATAAAGAGAAAGGAGGAGAAAGTCTTCATACATGGCAAAGGAATCCACGGATGCAGCCCACAAAACACACTAAAGTGGCTCAAAAAAGTGAACCCTTGGTCATTACAGAAATGGGCAATTTATAGGAAAAAAAACAAAGTACACGACCTCAGACACGGGCGTGTCGGGGGGGGGGGGGGGGGGGGGCGTGTCAACACAATTTGCGATGTTATCCGGCAATTTGATGGCAACATTGACTTGCGGCAGTCCACATGGCAGTCACGCCCTCGGTCATGGGCGTAACTCTAGGCGTGTCGGGGAGGTAGATCTGGGCGCGGGTTGCGAAAAAAGTCACCGGCAGCATCTTGTCGGGCTAGGTGGAGGCATCACGGGCGTGTCGGGCCTTCACACGGGCGTGACGGGGCTGAGTCGACGAATGTCGAGCGGAAAATGTCGAGAGCAAAACGTCGAGCGGAAATTGTCGAGAGGGAGTGACACGGATGTGTCGGATCATGGGACACGGGCGTGTCCTTGTCGGGTCGACAAATGTCGAGAGCAGAACGTCGAGTGGAAAATGTCGAGAGCGATTACACGGGCATATCGGGTTGGCTGACACGGGCGTGTCATGTTGGTCGATGAACGTCGAGAGCGTTTTGTCAACCTGGAAGCCTTGATCGTCGATCAGGAATGACACGGGCGTGTCAGATTAGCTAA
Organism: Platanthera guangdongensis; assembly: GCA_039583875.1. Lineage (NCBI taxonomy): Eukaryota > Viridiplantae > Streptophyta > Magnoliopsida > Asparagales > Orchidaceae > Platanthera > Platanthera guangdongensis. The sequence continues at coordinate 30,701,494 of CM077156.1, forward strand.
CACGGGCGTGTCAGGTCAATTTTTTACCATCTTCTGAAAAAATTCAGAAATCAAATTTATGCTATGTTAGAAACAATATTTACAAAAAGAAGTAATTTATTAAAAAAAAACTAACTAAAAAAGGCAAAACTAAACAAAAATATAATAATAAAAACATAGAAAAGTGCGTATAATTATAACTTATCACCGGCCGGGGGGCGCGCGAAGCCCGCCGTCACCGGCCGGGTACTGTGGTGCGTAGCCAGCGGGCCGGAGGCCCGTGCCTGTCGCTCGTGTGTGTATATATATATCAATTAGAGTTCATTATTTCTGGGGCACCCACAACACTCAAGACATAAAATATCAATGAGTTCTGCTTGCCCTGCCTCTGCAGACGATGCCTAACAAAATAAAACCTTGGCTTTTGATAATATTTAGGAGTGGATGGAGGCGGTGCTGGATCTTCAAGCTTGAGATTTCTGAAGTGAATTCTCCTCTTAGCACGTGCTAACTCATACTTGTGCCATTCGTATTGATCATAATAGATTCCTCAGCTTTCTCTTCCAATATCGACCAAGATGAACTTGTTTAATATAATTCCTCTGGAAGTAGGCCTCCATACCTCGACCATCTCTCTATTTTGCACATCTCTGATAGGCTCTTCTCTGAATGGCACTGTGCACAAATGATGCACAACATACACAACAGGCTTTCTTTATGAAGATCTGACAACGAACTGAATGTCTCTAAAATGGGGTGACTTATCAAGAGACTTTTGTGGTGGGGTGTAAAAGTATTTGTCTAGTTTGTGACGAACAATGAAATGACAATATTTTGTTGACACTCATGTGCGAGTCCATGACATCAAATGTCTCTCAAAAGATGCGGAATGCTCACCAAGTGGTACATAGGAAAATTTGTGGCAAATACAACGATCACCCAAATGAATATATATAAGACTTCAACAATAGGATGTGAATCTATACTGTATTGATTGTCTCCAAAAAGACAACTCATTTTTAGGTTAGCAAGCGGTGTCAAAGAACTCAAGAGTGTCAGGAGTAATAAGATAGACTCATGAATCATTGAGAGTATCTTTAGCATATGTGAAGCAAACTCTACGTAATTGATGCTACGATCAATGTCCCCGCTTAGAGACCAAATTGGGGATACGATTTAAAAATCCGCCAATGATCCTGTAATCACAAATGAGTTGATCATCTAAATCTCATCCACACTAGAATGTGATGGCTCAGCGGGAGGTTCATCAATGACAGGATGTTACTCCAAATGAGTATCATTGATAGAGGTAGTATCCTCATAAACAGGTGAGGCAGCCACTATAAATACAAAACTAGTTTCTCAGCTATCGGTCGTGATGAGAATTGGGACAACGAGGGGAAGAGTGAAAAGAATCTTTATTCAATAATTAGTTTATAGGTAGTTGTAGAGAAAATGGTCAATGGTAGGGGCACTACATAGTACTAGGCCGGGAGTAAGGAGAGAGCATCCCACTATTAAGGCACGCTAGGTCGCTCATGATCACTCTCAATCGATGCCACGAGGTATGGTTCTAACTATATCCAATCGCCAAGTGGCAGATCATTAATCAGACAATATACTTCACAGGAGTAGGAAAATTCAATATCAATAGTTTCATTTTTGTGTCCACGGAGACATGAGTAGTAAAGGGGTGGTATCAGGCTATGAGACCCCAAGATGGGTCGGTTAGGGTGTGATTTAACTTATCTAACTCTAACAGATCTACTCGCGATGGAAGAAAAGCAGAAATACGTGATAAACATACTCTCAGTAGTTAGGATAAGGGGAGGAAGGAGAAGTTTAGTTAGGTGAGATTAGGGATAGTTCTCAATGGAAAACTGCAGGTGGGGGAGTGGAATAGGCCGAGGCTAGAATTGTTGAAGGGGATGGGTCAGTTGGATTAGTGAATAGAGGGAAGGAATATTTGTCGAAGTCAAAACTGTAAAAGAGATTGACGCCTAACTCTCTGCCTTATACCACGGACCTGCCGAGCGACGAAGGAGAGAGTGGTTCGTAAGAGACCAATTAATTTTGCCCCGACAAGTTTAGTGAACAGACGAGTAAACTAGGGAAAAGAAGGGTGTTGCTAACAGTGACGAACAATATACTGACTCACCGCGGTGAATGCTATCTTGCGGTGGGCTTGAATTATGTCAAAAAACGTTACAAGAGGGGACGCGGAGGCACAAATACTAAGGAAAAGAGAAGTAGAAGGGGATTAGTGTTCGCACCAACAATTAGGCATATTCTGGATTAAGTCCTTTGTCTCCCGTTCGAACACCCATGATCCCTATTTTTACTTGAGGGTATGTTGCTTGGAGGGTTCACTAACCGATAGGCAATCAATGTCTTATAAAGCACAACCTTAAATATGCAGTCGCCAAAGGTACATGAAGAGTCGGGCAACAGAGTGTGAAAGAAGAGATCACATGTTACTGAGCAGAGAGATACAGGATGATGCCGAAAATTCGAGTACGCGCGGGATCCCAGAGTAATGCTTGCAGCGGCTTCTTTGCTGGATCCCGAACAACCTTCGATGAGGCCTCCAGGGCTTATGCCGACCTTCGCAATGCCCCAGCCATTGTTTGAAGAATTTCGACGGTCACTAGGAGAGTCCACCTTGAAAGTGTCTGTGGGCATCAGGAGAGATCACCTGAAAAGCACCCGCAAGCAACCGGATAGTCTTCCTGGAGAGAGTTTGCTAGCAACGGCAGAATCCTCCCGGAAGACTTGATACACGATGTCTGATGTCGCTCATGGTAACAGGATTTTGGTTAACATAATCCCCACACTTTTTGTGAGCTCGTGCAGGCTTCAAAAAAGTTGACTGCAAACCACAAATACTGCGACCCGTGCTTCGTACCTCCTAAAATCTATAAAAAATGCAGACCTCCGCCAAGATGAACCATCTTTCTAAAACTACTGGCCACCTTATTTGCCCACTCATCATGAGTGTAAATGAATCTCTCCTTGCCAAAATGAACCTCGACTTTGAAGCTGCGAGAAAGTGAGACCCAAACAGACCGAAAAAAGCCTTCCAAATTTCTTGGCTGCCCATCACAAAAACCATTGTCATCCTTGAAGAAGCCTATAGTGAAAATAGGAGGCTCGATGTCACATCCCGTATTTTCAACGCCTTAAAAGATATATCAGAGTAAGGGAAAATGTGCGTCATGATGTGTAAGTCCCAATTTGTTTTGCAACAACCACCGGGTTCTTAGGCCCAGAACCGCCGCTTTGCGGTGACACCTTCGCACCTGGGAAGGTCATCACCACAAAACGCCGATCCCGCCGGCCAAATCGATCACCATAGACAGAATGTATAATGAATGAAAATATAAGCATCCAAGTCCACAATAGTATAAAGGATGAAATCACATGACAAATAAATAGTCCACACCAGAAAGTGAATACGGGCTTAAGCCCAGTACATGATAGCCTCACTACAATTCACTCATAAAAGTAAAACTACTAATACTCGGCTCCACTCATGGATCCGGATGCCTGTCCACCCGAGCTACACTGGCCCGTCCCCATCTGCACCGTACCCTACTGGTGTTGCGTCTCCTGCGGCTGTCCCCTGTCTCCTATCCGGAGCACCTAAAATATGGTGGTCAAACGACCGTCAGTCAAACTAGACTCAGTCAATAATCCCCCAACCCTCTACCTGTGGCTCCTAGGCACCCGGTGGAAAGGAGTGAAAAGGAGGACCAAAAGCAGGGCGTAATCAAGCAGGTGACATTTACCCTAAGGAATAAAGTAACAAGGTATGGCAGGAGTATCACAATAATTAAACATGGGTAAACAAGTGTGTAACAAAAGTAAACAGTAAGGAGTAGCAAGTAAGTAAAGGCAGTAAGAAGAGTAAGTAAGAGCAACGAAAAATATAATCGTTCATTTATAGGGATTACCCATATAGACCAAGGGGTCGTTTTGCGGGGCCTATCGTATAAAACATCTCATACCATTTTATACGATAGGTGTCAGGGGTTAAATGCAATGATTATGCTATGACATACAAGTACGCTATGGTATGCACATGCAAGTGTAACTCACACACACGACTCTATGCGCACAGACCTTTAGTTCCCCTTTTTTGGAGTTAGCTAAACTCTCTGGGGCCTCTCTTCATGGCCAACAGAGACAGTGGGTTGGGCCTCTCCACTCCTAGACTGGTAATCACACTACCCCGTCTAGCCCCTCACGTACATTTTCGTACTATTCCTACCAAACCAGCGAGTCTCCCCGAGTAAACGTACCGAAGACGGTGTGATCGATCGTCTAATACCAAGGACCCACCACTGTTATGCACATGCAACCATGATAGTTTGTATCTAATTATAGTACCGAGCCTCCAGCTCTTTAGACTAACAAGCCTACTAGTTCACCATATTCCCGATCCCATGGCTCCCTGGACTTATCAAGTCTCTCTCTTTTTTTTTCAAGTCCCCGAGCATCCAGCTCCCCGGACTTCCAAATCAATACCGAGTCCATTTAACTCTACCAGTAAGCCCTTAGGCCATGGGCCTACTCTATCCTTTCACTACAAATTCATCTCCCTATGCATACAAGTGTGAGTGTAAGGTGAAACTATTATCAGGGTTACTCTTGCCCAAATTATTCCTAAGGTTTACGTTAGCCCAGGACTGCCCAAGGTATTCCCCGTGAAGGGCTCTCGAAGACACTGGGAACTATGCTGAGATTACGCCTAAAGCTCCCTTTTGGAAGGCACTTAATGTTATTGATTTCTACCCTTGATTAGATCTCTCATTTATTTACCCAAACCAGCAACCTACTAAGGATTCAACTCTTCAAATTCATTACCCACTCTAGCTCAATATCCGCAGTTACTATATGCAGACCACCCTATACTATATGAGATGTATAAAGGAGGTACTCCTGTTTGTCTTCCAAAACTCCTATAAACTTTACCAGAGGTATATCATGACAAGTGTAGTCTAAAATCAGAGAATCATAATTTTTCTAATAAATTTGATATTTATTGAATTTTCCCAAATGTTTGGCCATGGGCAATTTTGAACATGAACTATATGATCTACTTAAGTAATGAACACCCAAAAATTTTGATCACAAAATAACAGAGATATATTACTAGATACTAATTTCCATAATTTTTCAGAAAATATGTGACCTCTAATTAATTTATCCAAAATAATTCCCTTAATCGTATGTAAAGAAGGAAGTACAAAAATTACTCATCAGAAAATTATGTAAAAATTACAGAATCTTAATATGGTTCAAAAAAGATCATTGAACAAAAATCATAATTTTTGAGGCTTGATAGACTCCAAAATAAATTAAATTAAGTTTTCATGGGGCACAATACTCAATGAAGCAACCCTTAGAAATATTCTTCCAAAAATCCCATAAATATTCACAGAGATTTAAAACATAATAAGGAGTCTACTGGCTAAAGTTCATCAATTTCCAGCAAGTAGTTCCTTCATAATAAATTTCTAAGCAAATATTACAAATTACTAAATTATTAATGAAGTATCCAAAATAATAACCCTAAATTCATAACAAAAATCCCCAGAGCTTGTACTAACTCTAAATACTACTCTACCCAAATTTCAAGTGATTGTTAAGTGATTTGATAGCCTAATACTCCAAATTAGGTTTGGTGCCCTAAACTAGGGTTAGGGTTTTGATGGGGTTTAAGACTTCCAAATTCCCTAAAATTTTAACCAGAGGACTATACTAACCCTATGGTCCTCTCCACCAATTTTCAGTCCATTCCAAGGTCATTTGACCACATGACCTTCAAACCCTAAAAATCCCCATCAAGGGACCTTCCCTAGGTTTCTAGGGTTACCCTGCTCTTAACCACCCCAAATTCCATTGGAGGGTGTGTCATACCATAGATAGTCAGTGGCCAAAATAGCAGCCTCTGTTGAGGTGATTTGACCACTTAAAACCCAAAGTGGGTGTTTTGACCTAATTAACACTATAAGGGGCAAACTAGGGTTGGATAAAACCTAAACAAAACACCTCCAAAGGAGATGGAATTTTTACCAGAGACCTAACATGCTCTCTAAAACCACCCAACAAAATTTGGTGGGATTTGAGGTGTTTATGACACCTAATTAATTTATACTTGGTTTATTAAATTTTTCTACAAACCATAGGAAAATATTTTCCAAAAATTCTGATTTTTGGATATGTCCTAGATATAGTTAAGAATAGCCCCTCCCCCAAATTTCAGATAATTTGGATGTATGGTTTGGAGTGGACACTTAAATTAAGCTCTGGACAGCCCTATGGATAGAACTCACCAAAATAAGTGTTATAGTCTAACCAAGACTCCAAAATGAGTGAAATTAATTTTAAATTACACTAGACATCAAGGGCTACATTTTCTATGTTAACCACTTTTACAGTAGAGGCATCTAAATATTTTAAATAATTAAAAATATCTACTACTAATAATCGCCAGAAAAAAATCAAAAACATTAATATCATATGAATCGCCTTAATCAAAACGGATGGCATCCGTTCATCCTCAACCTCCAGCCAATGGCCAAGATTGGCCCGACCTGGAGCCTCTTCTAGCAGACTTTCTGGCCACCCCGACCACCTCTCTAGCCGGCCACCACCACCACCACCTCTGTTGAGGTGGTGTCAAGCGTTTGGTGGCGACCATGCCGCCGGAGGCGCCGGTTTCCGGCGAACTCTCACCACCATTTTTCATGGAATTTCAAGGAAATATTCTCTCTGATCCGGCTCGTTTGAGCCCGACTTCTCAACCTAAACAGGTCTAGATCTAGCACGCATAGAGAGGAGAAGGATTGGACCTTGCCGGCGGACTGAAGTCGGGATGATCGCCGGGAAGCCATTTCTGAAAGTTGTGTCGCTCGGCTTGTGCAACAGCAAGGTGGGGAGGCTCGGTTTCTTCGGCTAAGGACTGGAAAAGGCTTCTCTCAACACACTGGTGGTGTTTAAAGCTTCAGATGGGGAGAGGAGGGGCTGGATCATCAATGTCCTTCAAAGCCATTAATGGCTAGGCTCGGCCATGGAGGAGGGGGCTGAATCAGGTCTGATGGCCGGGAGAAACGGCTGGAAACTTCTCCCTTTCCCTAGAGAATTGAATTCAACCACTAATTGTGGCCTTTGGCGAACCGTTTCCTTCCCTCTCCTTCCTCATTTCTCTCTCCTACTCACGGCGATTCAGCCCAGAACCGCCGTGTCACGCCTGGTGACACGGCTATGACACGGGCGTGTATTATCCGACACGGGCGTGTCGGGTTGGCGTGTTCCCTTCTGTTTGACGAAATGAGCTGAGCTCGACGAAATGAGCTCGACGATCATCGGGCTGACGACACGCCTGCCTACACGGGCGTGTCGGGGGCGTGTTCCCCCCTGTTCTACGAAATGAAATCGACGATCGTCGAGCTGAGCTCGACGAAATGAGCTCGACGATCGTCGGGCTGACGACATGCCTGGCGACACGGGCGTATCGGGGGTGTGTTCCCCCCTATTCTGCGAAATGATCTAGATGATTGTCGAGCTGGGCTCGACGAAATGAGCTCGACGATCGTCAGGCTGACAACATGCCTGGAGACACGGGCATGTCGGGGGCGTGTTCCCCCTTGTTCTACGAAATGAACTCGACGATCATCAACCTGAGCTCGACAAAATGAGCTCGATGATCATTGGGCTGACGATACGCTTGGAGACACGGGCGTGTCGAGGGCGTGTTCCCCCCTATTCTACGAATTGAACTTGACGATCGTCGATCTGAGCTCGACGAAATGAGCTAGATGATCGTCGGGCTGACGACAAGCCTGGCGACACGGGCGTGTCTAGGCCGACACGGGCGTGTCAGACCCGGAAGAGTTGTTTTTAGGGAATTTGTGTGGCTGTTTATTTCTTCCTATAAGATCTGACAGTTCAGATCTCCCCATGCTGATACAGGGCTGAGCTATAGGCAAACCAAGGTGAATTTCACCTTTGCCTTCTTCACTTGGTCCCTTGGGCTTCCTAGGATTTTTACATGACCAAAACCACTCTTGGGTGTCTTGTCGGAAATGGGATGTTACAAATCCCAATATATAACAAAAAAATTCGTCCTCGAATTTCTAGTTAGGCCTACGGGGTTTCAAGTATGCAAGAAAAATTGTAAAATCCCGAATGGCTGAGAGTAATACCTGACTTAAGAGTTTTGGGTACCACTGCTGCATCAAGTCCTGGGGCTCCCAAGTGTGCTCCTCCTGGCCGTGATTTCTCTAAAGAACCTTAACCAGTGGGACCTTCTTGCGGCGTAAGACCCGCATACCCGTGTCGTCAATTCGGACCGGCTCCATGTGCACTGACCGGTCGATGTTACTGGCTGATCCGTGGTGTCTATCTGCAGCTCTGGACGTAATAGGGCCCTCCTAAGGAGGAGACATGGAAAACATCATGTAGGCCTTCCAGCTCTGCGGCAGCTCTAGCTTGTATGCTAAGGGGCCGATCCGCTCCAGGATCCTGTAGGGCCCCATATATCTCGGGCTGAGCTTCTTCCTCCACCCGCGAACTCGAGAGACTCCATGCATCGGCCGTATCTTCAAAAACACTCTGTCTCCTACCTGAAACTCCACCTGTCGATGTCGCGCGTCATAATATTTGGCATGTCTGCTCTGCGCCTCCAACATCCGGTCTCGTATCAGTCTCACTTGGGCCTCGGTGTCCTCCACAAATTCCGAGCCCCGGACCTTTGGGTCCTCATCCTGTATCCATGACAGGGGAGTCATGCACCTCTATACATATAGAGCCTCGTAGGGGGCCATACCTATACTGGCCTGATGACTGTTGTTGTATGAGAACTCTACCAGTGGCAGCATCTTCTCCCATGGCTCTTCTCGGTCTAGAATGCATAGACGTAGCAGGTCTTCCAATGTCCGATTTGTGCGCTCTGTCTTCCCGTCTGTATGAGGGTGGAAGGCTGTGCTAAAGGTCAGTCGGGTGCCCAAGTGTGTCTGAACTGACTGCCACTCCCTAGATGTAAACCGCCCATCACGATCTGAAACTATTGACCTGGGCACACCATGGTAGCGAATGAACTGCTCCACAAACTTCCGCACTAGTACTCCCACTGAATAGTCCTTCCTGATCTGTAAAAATCGAGCCACCTTCGTCAACCGATCAACGATCACCCAAATCGAGTCGTTCCATGTCCGAGACCGGGGAAGCCCATGTATGAAGTCCATGGCTACGTCATCAAACTTCCACTCCGGCACCGGGTGTGGCTACAACTATCCTGCGGGGTTCCTACACTCCGCCTTCACTAGCTGACATGTCTCACAATGGGTCACGAAGTAAGTGACATCCTTCTTCATGCCCAGCTAGAACATAGTCTTCTTCAAATCAGTTGTCATCTTTGTGATCCCCGGGTGCACAGAGTACCGGCTGCAGTGCGCCTCCGTCATAATGTCCTCCCGAATCTGACCTCCCTCCTATATATAAACCCGTCCTCTGAAGCACACCAGGCCATCCCTCAGTGAGTAGTCTCCTGTAGTGCCTTCCTCTATGGCCTGGAAGATGGGCTCTAACTTGGCATCCTGCCTCTGTCCTTCTCTGACTCGGTCTCTGATATCATCGGTGATGCCTATCGCGCCCAAGTACTCCTTATAGAGCTCAGGGTCGTCAGATGACACCAGAGTAATGTGCATGTCCTCTAGTCTCTGCAGCAGTTCCATAGACATCAGCTGAGGCTCTGCTCCCGCTGTGGCGGCTCTCCTACTCAGTGCATCTGCTACCACGTTTGCCTTCCCCGGGTGGTAGTGCATCGCGTACTGATAGTCAGATAGAAACTCCACCCACCGCCTCTGCCTGATATTCAGTTCCTTCTACGTGTCCACGTACTTAAGGTTCTTATGATCTGAGTATATATTACAGCGGACTCCATAGAGGTAGTTTTGCCATATCTTCAATGCGAATACAACTACTCCCATCTACAGGTCGTGTACTGGATAGTTCTTCTCATGGGTCTTCAACTGGCGGGAGGCATATGCTATGACGTGTCCGTTCTGCATCAGCACCACTCCCATACCCGGATATGATGCGTCGGTATACACCTGGAATCCTTCCTTCCCATATGGAAGGGAAAAAATAGGGGCTGAGATGTTGGGTTTCTCTACGGGAGTGGCACAACGTTTGTGCGCGCAGCGGAAGAGTAAAACATCAAGAAAAACCCAAAGAGATGTGGATCGGGCCATGAACGTTGAATCAAGAAGTTAGCAAAACTAGGCAAAAATTACCTCGGTGGCGTTGAGTCACAACTCAACGGAGGAGCTCCAAACTTTATCTTCTTGCTAGTGGCGAGTCCTACGTGGAGTAGTATCCACGTTTCTGCAGAAGTCCACACGAGCGGGAGAATGCCGAGCTTTCCGTCGCACGGAAGATCGGGAAGGAGAAGACCGCACCTCGGCTAATCCACGGACTGCTAGGTCCGCGCCAGGAAGAGCAGCACCAGCGACAGTCGCCGGAGAAGAGGTGGCAGCAGAGCGAACGCGGCGGCGAAACTCTTCCGGCGGCGGGATCGGGATCGGCGGAGCGAACGAGCGGAACGTTTCCGCCGGGGTCAATTCGCACAGTAGCCAAAAGGATATTACCCGATAAAACCTAAGTGTTCTATTTATACTAGAGGTATAAATAAACCCAGGAAAATCGCTATCCGCAGACCACCCAGAACTAGGGTTCAGAATCAGCGAGTATTAATCGGTGAGAATCGGCGACAATCGGCGAGAATCACTGAGCAGGTTCGGCGAGAATCAGTCGACGAGTATCATACAGGATCGGCGAGAATCAGAGTACAATACTCGACGATTCTCGCCGATCGTCGAGCCGCGCTCGACGATACACAACGATACTCGACGATCGTCGAGCCGCGGTCGACGACAATTGTCAAGGTAGTCGATCGTCGAGAATCAACAATTGATTCTCGACGATTCTCGTCGATCGGCGAGAATCAGGGAGACGATTCTCGCCGATCGGCGGGAATCAGAAGACGATTCTCGACTAATGTCATCGACCCTCGGACGACAAACCTAACCAGCCCTTCAAGGCAACATTTGCCCAACCCGATGATCCTATAAGGCAACACTTTGCCCATAACCCTATTCAGGTCGGTGATTGGTAACCTTTACCAACACAGTCAGTCATCCAACTTCTCCACGTCTCTTATGTGCGACCCTGCAGGCTCATATTGCGTTGGCGGTGAGATTACATGTTTGACCACTTCCAGATCATCATGGTAACTCCAACAGACTCCCACTTGATCTCGAAAGTATCAAACCAAAAACCTCACAAACAATGAGCGGCATCTAGCAATGCATCATTGCTCCCCAAGCAATAAGAGTTAATAACTCATAAGCCTTTATGACCAATGTATCAGCGTTGTCTTTGTCCCTTTGTCCCTTACATCCGGAAAGAACTAGAGGCATGGACCGTGTCACCCTCGTAATAGCTCAATCCAAGTTTCTTGATCCAGGACGGACTTCCAGAGAATGGTGAGTCCAATATCACATATTGACTCAACCAAGCATGGCCATGCATTTCTCAGTCCAGTTCCATCAAGTGGCCCATGGATGCAACTCCTGTCACACAGGAGGACAAATTCCATATCTGCTCACACACAAACACCCAAATGATTCGTAACATGCCCAACAACCACCCTTATCATCAACCTTTCTCAAGGAAGACTTTAGATGGCATCAAAGCACGCTCTTCCTCACTTGATGAATGCTGTTACTTCAGGTCAAAGGACCACAACACTATTGTCAAATGAGACCTACTCGTGACACGATTGGATGACAATCCACAGAGTAGTCTCAGGTTGGGTCTGTCTAGTACAACTTGTTCACTAGCAAGTACCCACGTGATGACTTGATATCACAATATCATGACCTGTGAAAACCAATCATCAGTCAACACACGTGCTAGCCTCATGTATCATCATCACCCTTAGCTTCTATGATGATACTCGACCAGGGACCTTTAAGAATGATGCTTCAAATAAATCATGGGCTCTCACATTCAAGTCACGTACTTGATGTCCCATGGAAGCGAACATTCTAAGGGTATCTATTATGTTAACATTTAACTATCATATAGAAAAAGACATAATAAAAGAACTTGCCATTAATTATAATAGAAAAACTAGGTACACAGTTCATCATATGAACAAACAGCCAACAAAATACATATTTACATGCAATCCACAAGATCCTCGCTAGAGTTGATCATTTAGGTATCGTATACACATCGATCTAGTATGACCATCATGCTTTCTCTGCGCGAGAGGCTTTGTCAGTGGATCCGCAATATTTTCCTCAGTCGGCACTCTGCAAATGTTTACATCTCCTCATTCGACAATCTCACGAATGTGATGAAACCGCCGGAGTATATGCTTGGAGCGCTGATGAGATCTAGGTTCCTTAGATTGTGCAATTGCACCATTGTTATCACAGTAGAGAACTACGGGACCAACAATGCTAGGAACTACATCAAGCTCGCCGATGAATTTCCTAATCCATACAGCCTCCTTCGCTGCATTAGCTGCTGCGATATACTCGGCCTCTGTTGTAGAATCAGCAACTGTCTCTTGCTTGGAACTCTTCCAGCTCACAGCTCCTCCATTCAGGCAAAACACAAAACCTGACTGAGACTTGGAGTCGTCTCTATCAGTTTGGAAGCTAGCATCCGTGTAACCACTTACAACGAGCTCTTCCTCTCCACCATACACCAAGAACACGTCCTTAGTCCTTCTCAAGTACTTCAGGACATTCTTGACTGCAATCCAGTGACACTCATCGGGGTCTGACTGATACCTGCTAGTCATGCTCAAAGCAAAGGAGACATCGGGTCGAGTACATAACATCGCGTACATGATTGATCCAATTGCCGAAGCATATGGAATCAACTTCATGCGGTCCTTGTCTTCACAAGACTTTGGACACTGGTCCTTAGAGAGATTCACACTATGAGACATGGGCAAAAATCCTTTCTTGGACTCAAGCATGTTGAACCGCTTCAACACCTTTTCGATGTACGTACCCTGGGTCAAACCCAGCAACTTCTTCGATCTATCTCTATAGATCTTAATACCGAGTATATAAGTCGCTTCACCCAAATCCTTCATTGAAAAGCAGTTCCCTAAGTTGTTCTTAACAACTTTCAGGGTAGGAATGTCATTCCCGATCAACAGTATGTCATCTACATACAATATCAGGAAGACAACAATGCTCCCACTGATTCGCTTGTAAACACAAGGCTCATCTTCATTCTTGATGAAACCAAACTCTTTGATTTTTCTCATCAAAACGAAGATTCCAACTTCGAGAGGCCTGTTTCAGTCCATAAATGGACTTATTCAGCTTGCATATTTTAGTAGCTTCATTTGGGGATACAAAACCATCGGGTTGTGTCATATACACTTCCTCAAGGAGGTTTCCATTAAGGAAAGCCGTTTTGACATCCATCTGCCAGATCTCGTAGTCATAATACGCAGCAATAGCAAGCAATATCCTTATGGACTTTACCATGGCAACAGGGGAAAAGGTCTCATCATAGTCAATACCATGAATTTGCTTGAAACCCTTAGCCACCAGTCGCCCTTTGAATGTCTGTACATTCCCATCCATGTCGGTCTTCTTCTTGAAGACCCACTTGCACCCTATGGGTCGTACCCCTTCAGGTGGTTCCACCAAGTTCCAAACTTGGTTTGCATACATGGAGTCCATTTCGGATTTCATAGCCTCAAGCCATTTGTCGGAGTCCGGTCCATTCATAGCCTCTTCGTAGGTTGCTGGCTCATCATCATGATCCATAAGCAACACATTACCTATTTGAGACACGAGAAATCCATATCTCTCTGGCTCAAACCTCAGTCTACCAGATCTACGTAGGACTTGTGTTCCCTGAGCAGGTTCTCTAGCTACAACATCTTGTAGTCCTGTCTCAGAATCCAATTCCGGTTCATTCACTACATGTGGTTCTTGAACATCTTCAAGCTCTACCTTTTCAGTCTTTCTTGATAAGAACTCTTTCTCCAAGAAGACACCAGTCCTTGCGACAAACACTTTGCCCTCAGACGGTAGGTAAAAGTAATACCCTTTCGTTTCCTTAGGATATCCCACCAGATAACACTTATCCGATTTGGGTTCCAGCTTGTCAGGCATTTGACGTCTCACGTATGCCTCACTGCCCCAAATTTTAATGAACGACATACTAGGACGCTTCCCAGTCCATATCTCATATGGTGTCTTCAGAACCGTTTTCGTTGGAGCGCGATTCAATGTCATTGTAGCAGTCTCTAAAGCAAAACCCCAAAAGGAAACAGACAAGTCTGCATGACTCATCATCGAACGTACCATGTCTAACAGAGTACGATTTCTCCTCTCAGACACACCATTATGTTGTGGCGTTCTAGGTGGAGTGAGTTGTGATACAATACCACACTCTTTCAGATGATCACGGAACTCATGACTCAGGTATTCGCCACCTCGATCAGATCGGAGTGCTTTAACCCTTTTACCCAACTGGTTTTCTACTTCATTTTTGAACTCTTTGAACTTTTCAAAGGTCTCGGATTTGCACTTCATAAGATACACATATCTGTATGTAACGCCCCGAAACTCAAAGGAGCAGAGGGGAATAATTTGGGCCAGTTTGAGTTCTGGCTGTAGGCACACGGCCTGGGACACGGGCGTGTCCCAGGGCGTGTCAAGCCTGTGTCGACACTAAGGCGTGAAGTCGACACTTTGGTCTCGACATTGTGTCGAGACTGGGCACACGGCCTGCGACACGGGCGTGTCGCAGGGCGTGTCGACCCGTGTCGACACTTAGCCGTGAAGTCGACAAAGTGCTTCGACGTTGTGTCGAGACACGGCACACGGCCTGCGACACGGGCGTGTCGCAGGGCGTGTCAACCCGTGTCGACACTCGTCCCGCGAAGTCGACACTTTGGTGTCGACAGTGTGTCGAGACATGGCACACGGCCTGCGACACGGGCGTGTCGCAGGGCGTGTCGACCCGTGTCGACACTTAGCCGCGAAGTGCCGAGACCTTGTACACGGCCTGGAGCCCAGGCGTGTCAAGGTGACACGGGCAAGGACACGAGCGTGTCCTAGAACCCGTGCAGTGCTCGGGTTGAAAACGGGAGAAAATCATGGGGTACACGGCCAGCTACACGGCCGTGTCAGGTGGAACACGGGCGTGTCAGCTCGAACACGGGCGTGTTCGATACCCATGTGAGGTTCCAGGTGATTCGATTTTGACGGCGAATGAGGCACACGGCCCTGGACACGGGCGTGTGCCAGGCCGTGTTCGGTCCAGATTGGGCATTTCAGTCCCGAATCGAAGCCGTTCATTTCTTTGACTGAAGATCCAACGGCTGGGGGTTGTTCCTGAAGGGATATACCCGGGTTTTGACTTAGAAAACCCTCACTTTTTCCACTTGTTCTCTCTCCAAACCCTTGGAGAAAGAAGAGCTAAGGCAAGAAGAAGAGGAGCTAGATCCGCCATTGGAGGAGCTTCGGAGCTCCGAATCGCAAGCCGACTCCGGATCCACGGAGGCAACGCAAGTGCGGTGATTTCCATCCGATTACTTTTCGATGGCGCCAAAGAGGACCGCAAGGGTAACGATCCTCATCTTGAGCATGAGTCGCTCTCTTTCTTTGCATAGGAAGCCCGCTCTCGCGAGTTTGCGGAGAGTTGGAGGCGTTCCTTCGGGTAGATATGTGAAGTCCCCGTTGTTTAGAGTCCGTATGCGAGAACGGACATAGGCATTTTGGTTGAAGCCTACCCGGACATGTTAGTCCGGATCGGTGATGTTGCATTGCATAAGGCCGGAGAAGACTCCGTGCTATTGGGTGTTTTTCGGGTTTTCTACGCGGTAGATTGCAGCAGGGAGCCTTGGGGACTAACCCAAAGGTGCACCCGGAAAACTGGGCGGACACGAGGTCTTGCCAACTTGGTGGCCTGAGAGCCAACTTGAACATAACGGGGTTATGTGACTTGTGTTAGAATGGGACTCGGTGAAAGTTTGACCCGCGCATATGGCTTAAATTGCCGTTGCGATGTGAGCACGGGTTAGATGGAGCCGTACCCGCTTTATGTCGTTCGGGTTAGAGAGACCTAAAGTTACATGGCACTCGCCGTTGGCATAAATGGGGGTCTTCGGTGGTCGATGGCTTAAATTGACGTGACCAATACCATGAAGACGAATTGCTCATAGGAATGGCCGTCTAAGTGGCGGTGGTGAGTCTGGAATGTTAATGGCTTTAATTGACGTGACATCGACCGGTTCACCGAGAATGTGCCCTGAGTGCACGGGGCGTGTGACCGTGCGAGCTAACGCCTGTGATGTAATGGCTATGGTTATAATTGCTCGCTTATGCTAATGAAATACAGGAAAGGAGCATCGCCCCCCGAGTTGGGGGCGGGATCGTTATAATTTGGTCAGCATTGCTGACCGTTGCCTTGTTTGCCACCGTGCGGTGGTTTGTTTGCTTGCAGGTGCAGCTGGACCAAGCGGTCAATAGCGGGCTAAAGCCCTTTTTGCGAAGCTGGCCCTCGAAGGCCCAAGTGGAAATGTTTTATGTTTTATTCATGTATGGCCGGCCTGCGAGCCGAGGTTTGTAAATCATGTAAAAGACAAGTGAAACATTTTGTAAGGCCTTAAGGCCGACTTTTGATTATTTTGTAATAACATTCCTATTATCATGTTAGTGGACATTCATGCTTGTTGCTGGGTTCTTGTTTTGCAACTTATATAAACTGCTTCCGCTAGAATGCTCTGTGTAGGACGTTGAGATTGGTTGGATGGTTTCCATAAGTAACCACCCGGTCTGTCTGTGGTATATGGCGTCGGGCCCCGGCCGGACCTACTGCTATATGCTATGCGACGGATAGGGGGTGTTACAATTTGGTATCAGACTACTGGTTTTGGTTGGGCTTGAATTGAATTCGTGGGCGAATTCTTTTTAAGGGGTGGTGAGCACATTGTGTGCGTCATCGTTATAACCGTAAAAAGAACCCATGAATGTCCACTTAGGAATGCAAATACTCGTGTTTGAGGAACCTGCGTGTTCCTATAATTGCTGTTTGCACTTTATTTGGTCGCTTAACGGTGTTTTGTACCACTATATGTGACCCGAAGTGGTGTTGGGCCGTCAGAACGCCGAGTTTCTGAGGCAAGTAGTGCACCGGAAGTTGCTCCCGCAACACCTTTGTCGGCTGAAAATATAAGATTGGTGGCTGAAGCGGTGTTGGCCGTGATCAATGCGCAGCCTGGGAGGCAAGCGCAGCAGCCCGCTCCTGTGATGGAGCAAGTACCTCTTCAAGAGGCTGAGCCGAGGAGGATGGAGCAAGTGGTTGTAGAACCAATAGTGCCACGGAGGGCGACTGAGAGGCAGTTGAAGCATGTAATGAGCTTTAACCCTCCGTTATTCTCGGGGTTGGGAACCCCATCTCAAGCTGAAGACTGGCTCTCTAGGGTGAAGAGAGTCATGACAGCGACGGAGACGGAGGAGTGGCAGATGACCACCATTGCTACGTTCCTGCTGGACGGTGAAGCAAGGATGTGGTGGGAAGGTTTGGAGCTGCATCATCTGCGAGGTAGACAACTGATAGACGTTCCGATGGAAGAGTTCTCGGAATTGTTCTTAGCAAGATACCTCCCTTCGACTCAGAGGATTTCAATGGAGAATGAATTCCTGAAGTTGGTGCAGGGTGAGAGGAACGTGGATGAATATCTCCACGAGTTTACGCGGTTGAGTCGTTATGCTAGCTCCACCATGATGGATGAGGAGCGCAAGACTAATCGTTTTTATGAAGGCTTGAGGGATGAGCTGAGATTGTTACTGTCGGGGCCAATGACGCAGGGTTTCTTAACCTTGGTCAATACTGCCCGGTCCTTGGAGAAGGACATGAAGAGTGTACAAGCGAAGAAAGGCTTGGCTGATAAGAAATCTGAGTTCAAAGTGCCGACTACCTCAAAGTCAGGCTATCGGAGGACTTTCAAGAAGCATAGGACTTCGGGTCCAGCTCCTTCTGGCGCTTCTGGGGCGACTACGGGTCGGACCCCGGGTGCGTGCTTTACGTGTGGAAAGACGGGGCATTTCGCCCGTGATTGTTGGAGCGGACGTCCTAAGTCCGAAAGGAGGCCTGGAGCTACTTATGAAGAGAAGGGCAAGGCGGTGGAATCGACAGCATCCCATTATGCTCCGGCCCAACCAAGGGTTTACAATCTTGGCCAACAGGAGGTCATTAAACAAGCTGACGTGGTGACAGGTACGGTTTAATTTATAGCAAGTCAATTCCTTTATATGCTTGTTATGCACATGTTACCTTACCACTACTTGTTTAGGATTTGTGTTGATTTGTGAAAATCCGGCACGAGCACTCTTTGATACGGGAGCTTCACACTCCTTCTTGTCCGAAGGATTTATATTACGCATCGGAGTCCCTTCTTCGATGGCGAAGGATAAGTTGGATGTGTTGTTGCCAAATGGGTGTTCGATGCGAGCGGATAGAATCTGCGAGGTTAAGACTCGTATTGGAGAGCAGGAGTTTGACCTGCGGGCGTCCTTACTTCCGTTGGTGGAGTTCGACGTCATATTTGGAATGGACTGGCTCTCGGAGCAGCAGGCCCATATAGATTGCGGTAGCAAGGAAGTAAAGCTGGGAGCAAGTCGTGAGACGACTTTTACGGGCTTAAAGGGGTCGAGCAAGACGTTGATGTCTGCTCTTCAGGTGGTGAAGGCGGTTCGTGCCGGAGCAGAACTGTTCTTTACACTAGTGGAGGTTGCAAAGCCGAAGCCCGCGATGGATTGTATTTCAGTGGTATCAGAATACCCTGATGTGTTCCCCGCAGATCTTCCTGGAGCCCCGCCACAACGGGAGATAGATTTTACTATCGAGCTAGTGCCAGGTGCAAAGCCTGTGTCACGATCTCTGTATCGGCTAGCGCCTAAGGAAATGGCAGAGCTGAAAGTTCAACTACAAGAGTTGTTGGAGCAAGGGTATGTGCGCCCGAGTTCTTCGCCTTGGAGCGCAACGGTCCTCTTTGTTAAGAAGAAGGACGGAAGCTTGAGGTTGTGTATTGATTATCGGGAGCTAAACAAGCTGACTGAGAAGAACAAGTACCCGATCCCTCGGATTGATGATCTCTTCGATCAGTTAGTCGGGTCGACGGTGTACTCGAAGTTAGATCTCAAGTCTGGGTACTATCAGCTGCGGATAAGGGAGAGTGATATCCCGAAGACAGCGTTTAGTACGAGATACGGGCATTATGAGTTTACGGTGATGCCGTTTGGGCTGACTAATGCGCCGTCAGTGTTCATGGATTTGATGAACATAACGTTCAGTGAGTACTTGGACCATTTCGTGATCGTCTTCATCGACGATATTTTGGTGTACTCGCAAAGTGAGGAGGATCACTTCAAGCATCTCCATTTGGTGTTGGAGACACTCAGGAGAAATCAGTTGTATGCCAAGTTCTCGAAGTGCGAGTTTTGGCTATCCTCAGTGGCGTTCCTCGGGCATATAGTGAGTGGAGAGGGTATTGCTGTGGATCCGGCGAAGATTGTTGCGATACGGGAGTGGCCTGAGCTTGCTACAGTAGCAGAAGTCCGGAGCTTTTTGGGGCTTGCCGGCTATTATAGGCGCTTCGTAGAGAACTTCTCGCGGATAGCGTTACCTCTCACTACTTTGACGAGGAAGGATCATAAGTTCGTTTGGACGCCGGAGTGCGCCCGAGCTTTTGAGGAGTTAAAGTGTCGGTTGACCACGGCACCTGTGCTGAGTTCGCTGGTTGGAACCGAAGGCTATGAGATATATAGCGATGCTTCGGGCAGCGGTTTGGGTTGTGTGCTATTGCAGCACGGCAGCGTGATATCTTATGGCTCGAGACAGCTAAAAGTGCACGAGAGGAATTATCCGGTCCACGACTTGGAGTTGGCGGCCGTGATTTTTGCCTTGAAGCTGTGGAGACACTATTTGTACGGTGTGAAGATTGATATCTACACCGATCACAAGAGCCTAAAGTATTTGATTGATCAGAAAGATCTGAATATGCGGCAGCGTAGGTGGATGGAGTTCCTGGGGGACTATACATTCAAGATCCACTACGTGCCTGATAAAGGGAATGCGGTTGCGGACGCGTTGAGTCGCCGAGCCCCAGCTCAAGCGAATTGGCTATCAGTGCATGATGAGCGGTTGGTGCAGGAGCTGGAGGCGTTGGAGATTGTTTGTGTGGATAGACAATCTAGTGCTGAAGCAGTGCTGAATTGGACTGAAGTCCAATATGACCTGGCTGATCGGATTCGGCAGGCTTTGGATATGGATGCTCATATGAAGCAGTTCATGATAGAGGCTCTGGATGGGTCAAATTCCCAATTCGTTGTGGAGGACGGATTGCTGTGGAAAGACGGTCGTTTGTGCGTCCCAAGTGTGGGCAGTTTACGGGTGGAGTTGTTGTACGAGGCGCACCATACCAAGTACTCGATTCACCCGGGAGCACGAAGATGTACCGTGATGTTAAGAAGCTATTTTGGTGGCCGGGTTTGAAAAAGGATGTGGCGCTATATGTAGCAAAGTGCCAAACCTGCGCCTTGGTAAAGGCGGAGTGCCAAAAGCCGGGAGGATTTCTTAAGTCCTTGCCTATTCCGGAGTGGAAATTCGACGACATCTCTATGGACTTTGTGCATGGTTTGCCAAGGTCGCAGAAGGGGAACGACGCCATTTGGGTGGTGGTCGATCGATTAACAAAGGTGTCGCATTTTATTCCGCATAGGAAGGATGATCCGGTGGAGAAGCTGGCAAAGCTTTATGTAGATAACATAGTGCGGCTTCATGGTGTGCCCCGTAGCATCGTGAGTGACCGAGATGGGCGGTTCACGTCCAATGATTGGAGGCTGGTGCAGCAAATGTTGGGAACAAAGCTGAAGTTTAGCACAGCCTTCCATCCACAAACGGATGGGCAGACCGAGAGGGTCAATAGAACGATGGAAGACATGCTTCGCATGTGTGTCTTGGACTTTGGAAAGCAATGGGAGGACCACCTTTATTTGGTGGAGTTCGCATACAACAATAGCTACCAAGCAAGTATTCAGATGGCGCCTTTCGAGGCCCTATATGGTAGAAGATGTCGCACGCCGTTGTCTTGGTTAGAAACGGGCGAGTCAAAGTTGTATAAGCGATCGGAAGTGGAGGATGCTACTTCTTTGGTAAGGACAATTCGGGAGAGGTTGCTTATCGCTCAGGACCGGCAAGCAAAGTACTATAATGCCAAGCACAGGAACGTGGAGTTCGCTGTGGGCGATTATGTATACTTGAAGATCAAGCCGTTCAAGGGTGTCTCGCGGGTGCGGCGATTAAAAAAGCTAAGCCCGAGGTACCTTGGACCGTTCGAGGTTCTGGAACGAGTAGGAGAAGCGGCCAATCGGCTGAAGCTTTCAGTGGAGCTAAGTGGTTTACACGATATATTCCATATTTCGGTGCTTCGGAAGGCGATGCAAGAGCCTACGCAAGTGATCGCGGTCGATCAAGTGCCGGTGGATAGTGGGCTAATGACAAAAGTCAAGCCCGTGCGGATTAAGGACTCGGAGGTCAAGCGGCTACGCAATAAAGAGATCAGGATGGTCAAAGTCCGGTGGGACAATTGCGGTCGTGAGGAGCTCTCTTGGGAGCGAGAGCAGACGATGCTTGACGAATATCCGGAGTTGTTCCGCTCAGGTACAAATTTAAGTTTTGTACATATTTTTCCCTTTATGTAATTTCGTGGGCGAAATTCTTTTAAGAGGGGTAGAGTTGTAACGCCCCGAAACTCAAAGGAGCAGAGGGGAATAATTTGGGCCAGTTTGAGTTCTGGCTGCAGGCACACGGCCTGGGACACGGGCGTGTCCCAGGGCGTGTCAAGCCTGTGTCGACACTAAGGCGTGAAGTCGACACTTTGGTCTCGACATTGTGTCGAGACTGGGCACACGGCCTGCGACACGGGCGTGTCGCAGGGCGTGTCGACCCATGTCGACACTTAGCCGTGAAGTCGACACAGTGCTTCGACGTTGTGTCGAGACACGGCACACGGCCTGCGACACGGGCGTGTCGCAGGGCGTGTCAACCCGTGTCGACACTCGTCCCGCGAAGTCGACACTTTGGTGTCGACAGTGTGTCGAGACATGGCACACGGCCTGCGACACGGGCGTGTCGCAGGGCGTGTCGACCCGTGTCGACACTTAGCCGCGAAGTGCCGAGACCTTGTACACGGCCTGGAGCCCAGGCGTGTCAAGGTGACACGGGCAAGGACACGAGCGTGTCCTAGAACCCGTACAGTGCTCGGGTTGAAAACGGGAGAAAATCATGGGGTACACGGCCAGCTACACGGCCGTGTCAGGTGGAACACGGGCGTGTCAGCTCGAACACGGGCGTGTTCGATACCCGTGTGAGGTTTCAGGTGATTCGATTTTGACGGCGAATGAGGCACACGGCCCTGGACACGGGCGTGTGCCAGGCCGTGTTCGGTCCAGATTGGGCATTTCAGTCCCGAATCGAAGCCGTTCATTTCTTTGACTGAAGATCCAACGGCTGGGGGTTGTTCCTGAAGGGATATACCCGGGTTTTGACTTAGAAAACCCTCACTTTTTCCACTTGTTCTCTCTCCAAACCCTTGGAGAAAGAAGAGCTAAGGCAAGAAGAAGAGGAGCTAGATCCACCATTGGAGGAGCTTCGGAGCTCCGAATCGCAAGCCGACTCCGGATCCACGGAGGCAACGCAAGTGCGGTGATTTCCATCCGATTACTTTTCGATGGCGCCAAAGAGGACCGCAAGGGTAACGATCCTCATCTTGAGCATGAGTCGCTCTCTTTCTTTGCATAGGAAGCCCGCTCTCGCGAGTTTGCGGAGAGTTGGAGGCGTTCCTTCGGGTAGATATGTGAAGTCCCCGTTGTTTAGAGTCCGTATGCGAGAACGGACATAGGCATTTTGGTTGAAGCCTACCCGGACATGTTAGTCCAGATCGGTGATGTTGCATTGCATAAGGCCGGAGAAGACTCCGTGCTATTGGGTGTTTTTCGGGTTTTCTACGCGGTAGATTGCAGCAGGGAGCCTTGGGGACTAACCCAAAGGTGCACCCGGAAAACTGGGCGGACACGAGGTCTTGCCAACTTGGTGGCCTGAGAGCCAACTTGAACATAACGGGGTTATGTGACTTGTGTTAGAATGGGACTCGGTGAAAGTTTGACCCGCGCATATGGCTTAAATTGCCGTTGCGATGTGAGCACGGGTTAGATGGAGCCGTACCCGCTTTATGTCGTTCGGGTTAGAGAGACCTAAAGTTACATGGCACTCGCCGTTGGCATAAATGGGGGTCTTCGGTGGTCGATGGCTTAAATTGACGTGACCAATACCATGAAGACGAATTGCTCATAGGAATGGCCGTCTAAGTGGCGGTGGTGAGTCCGGAATGTTAATGGCTTTAATTGACGTGACATCGACCGGTTCACCGAGAATGTGCCCTGAGTGCACGGGGCTTGTGGCCGTGCGAGCCAACGCCTGTGATGTAATGGCTATGGTTATAATTGCTCGCTTATGCTAATGAAATGCAGGAAAGGAGCATCGCCGCCCCGAGTTGGGGGCGGGATCATTATAATTTGGTCAGCATTGCTGACCGTTGCCTTGTTTGCCACCGTGCGGTGGTTTGTTTGCTTGCAGGTGCAGCTGGACCAAGCGGTCAATAGCGGGCTAAAGCCCTTTTTGCGAAGCTGGCCCTCGAAGGCCCAAGTGGAAATGTTTTATGTTTTATTCATGTATGGCCGGCCTGCGAGCCGAGGTTTGTAAATCATGTAAAAGACAAGTGAAACATTTTGTAAGGCCTTAAGGCCGACTTTTGAGTATTTTGTAATAACATTCCTATTATCATGTTAGTGGACATTCATGCTTGTTGCTGGGTTCTTGTTTTGCAACTTATATAAACCGCTTCCGCTAGAATGCTCTGTGTAGGACGTTGAGATTGGTTGGATGGTTTCCATAAGTAACCACCCGGTCTGTCTGTGGTATATGGCGTCGGTCCCCGGCCGGACCTACTGCTATATGCTATGCGACGGATAGGGGGTGTTACACTGTATCTACTGAAATCATCAGTAAACGTAACAAAGTAGAAATACCCACCTCTAGCCATGGAACTCATGGGTCCGCATACATCACTATGTACAACACCCAAGAGATCCTCAGCCCTCTCAGTATAACCAGTGAAAGGAGCTTTAGTCATCTTGCCTAACAAACAAGATTCGCATCGCTCAAATGATTCATAATCAAATGAGTCCAAAAGTCCATCTCTATGGAGTTTGGATATGCGCTTCTCGTTGATATGGCCCAAACGACAATGCTTGAGAAACGTAGGGTTCGAGTCATTTGTTCTTAGTCTTTTATTATTTTCTACATTATAGATCAGATGGTCCAAGTTCAAAACGTATAGACCATTAAACAATTGGGCTACAGCATAACAAACATCATTCTTAAATATAGAACAACAATTGTTCTTAATTATAAAAGAAAATCCAATCATGTCCAAACATGAAATAGATATAATGTTTCTAGTTATCGCCGGAACAAAATAACAGTTATCAAGTTCTATTACAAGCCCACTGGGCAAACAAAGACGGTAAACTCCTATTGCTACAGCAGCAACTCTTGCTCCATTGCCGACGCGGAGGTCCACCTCCCCTTTACTCAACAATCTTCTCCTTCCCAGTTCCTGCACATTTGTACAAATGTGAGAACCACATCCGGTATCCAATACCCAAGATGAAGGAGCAGAAAGGTTTATCTCTATAACGTAAACATTAGAAGCGAAAGTCATACCTCCCTTCAACTTCTGCAGACCCTCAATATACGAAGGACAGTTCCTCCGCCAATGACCAGCCTTGCCACAGTGGTTGCATTTCCCTTCCTTCACCGTGCTCTTCTTCTTGATCAGTGCTGAAGACTTGGGCTCAAGATATGACTTAGGTCCTACCTTCGTCTTCTTAGAGCCCTTGGCTTTGCCCTTGCCCTTATGCACCATCAGTATGGGGCTGTCAGGCTTGGCCTTCTTCATGTTGATCTCGGCAGTTCTTAACATGCCTAGGAGTTCGGGCAGTGTCTTGTCTATCTCATTCATATTGTAGTTCAAGACAAACTGCTCATAACTGTCCGGCAACGATTGCAGGATCAGATCCGTGGCCAACTCTTGACCAAGAGGAAAACCCAGCCTTTCAAGGTTCTCTATATACCCAATCATCTTGAGTACGTGAGTCCCTACTGAGTCTCGAACTCCCATCTTGCACTGAAACAACGCTTTAGTGATGTCGAACCTCTCTTGACGAGCCTGCCCTTGAAACATTTTCTTGAGATGCTCGTCAATCTCCTTGCACCCCATGTTCTCATGTTGCTTCTGAAGCTCAGAGTTCATGGTGGCAAGCATAAGGCACTCGACATCCAAAGCATCGTCAGTATACTTCTTATAAGTATCCTTCTCAGCACGGGAAGAGTTCCTGGTCGGCACCTCGGGGGCTTCTTCTTCCAAGACATAGAGCTTTCGTTCTTGCCTGAGAACAATTCTCAAGTTCCTATACCAGTCCATATAATTTGTCCCACTGAGCTTATCCTTCTCAAGGATGGCTCTCAGAGACAGCGTGGAGTGCGCAACGCTTGCCATGGAATTCTACAAGAATTTATGCATAATAAAATCAGTACCTAAATTTCAATTACAATTTATTCTAATTAGGACTTCAATTAAAATACTCCCACTATTTTATTCGAAATGATAGCCCTCACTAACAATTCGGAGAGTTCATGCGAGCTACTCTATTAGTGGACAAGATCCGTATTTCACCAACACAATGAGTCCGCTTTGGCGTTCCTCTCACGATGTGGTTATTTAGGTAGGCAACGCTTGCCAATTGCATCCTCATGCAATTCTTGTATGGTTGGTGAATAACTCCTTATTCGCATCCATCATATGGTGCATCCCAACCCTATGCCTCTAGGCACTCAACCTTTGAGGTCACCTAGTTAAGCTGGACCCGATGTTAACAGTGGGATATCACAATTATCCGCTCGCACCCTTACCAAGATAGATTAATGCACCTTGCTTTGGCAAGCCCACATTTCATCGATCGAGGCAGGAAGAGTGTCATCCATCGGAAGGCATCTGAACACTTAATATTAAAAGAAGGGATTTCAATTTTAGGTTAACAGTTAACCATGATCAACATTTGATCTATGTGCACATCCAAAGAAAAACAATTCTACACCACATGCATCCCTTATGTGCACATCCTTACACCATCAACAATTTGATAGAAGGAAGGGCTAAATCTGAACATCCAGAAATTTCCAAATCCTCAGATTTACATGCATTGGACAGAAGGCAAAGACAACTCAACTTAAGCAGTAGACAAGCTCATCTCTCTATGTTGGATTCAAAATCCAAAACATACTCGAGGGATGGTTACTGCTAAGGAGACAACAATTTCTAACGCTTAGAAATTCCACCGAAATTCCAATCGTTCTTGGCGAAGTGCCAAGACTAAATCTAGACATTTAGAACGCTTCTAAATCTCTAGGTTTACACGCACTGGAATGACCAAACTTCCAAAACAACAGTTATGGCCGGAACCTGGCTCTGATACCACTGTTGGGTTTCTCTACGGGGGTGGCACAACGTTTGTGCGCGCAGCGGAAAGGTAAAACATCAAGAAAAACCCAAAGAGATGTGGATCGGGTCATGAACGTTGAATCAAGAAGTTAGCAAAACTAGGCAAAAATTACCTCGGTGGCGTTGAGTCACAACTCAACGGAGGAGCTCCAAACTTTATCTTCTTGCTAGTGGCGAGTCCTACGTGGAGTAGTATCCACGTTTCTGCAGAAGTCCACACGAGCGGGAGAATGCCGAGCTTTCCGTCGCACGGAAGATCGGGAAGGAGAAGACCGCACCTCGGCTAATCCACGGACTGCTAGGTCCGCGCCAGGAAGAGCAGCACCAGCGACAGTCGCCGGAGAAGAGGTGGCAGCGGAGCGAACGCGGCGGCGGAACTCTTCCGGCGGCGGGATCGGGATCGGCGGAGCGAACGAGCGGAACGTTTCCGTCGGGGTCAATTCGCACAGTAGCCAAAAGGATATTACCCGATAAAACCTAAGTGTTCTATTTATACTAGAGGTATAAATAAACCCAGGAAAATCGCTATCCGCAGACCACCCAGAACTAGGGTTCAGAATCAGCGAGTATTAATCGGTGAGAATCGACGACAATCGGCGAGAATCACTGAGCAGGTTCGGCGAGAATCAGTCGACGAGTATCATACAGGATCGGCGAGAATCAGAGTACAATACTCGACAATTCTCGCCGATCGTCGAGCCGCGCTCGACGATACACAACGATAATCGACGATCGTCGAGCCGCGGTCGACGACAATTGTCAAGGTAGTCGATCGTCGAGAATCAACAATTGATTCTCGACGATTCTCGTCGATCAGCGAGAATCAGGGAGACGATTCTCGCCGATCGACGGGAATCAGAAGACGATTCTCGACTAATGTCATCGACCCTCGGACGACAAACCTAACCAGCCCTTCAAGGCAACATTTGCCCAACCCGATGATCCTATAAGACAACACTTTGCCCATAACCCTATTTAGGTCGGTGATTGGTAACCTTTACCAACACAGTCAGTCATCCAACTTCTCCACGTCTCTTATGTGCGACCCTGCAGGCTCATATTGCGTTGGCAGTGAGATTACATGTTTGACCACTTCCAGATCATCATGGTAACTCCAACATGAGATGAGTCGGTTCATCAACTCCTGGAAGGCTACCTCACACTGTGGCCTCCATACAAAAGGCATGTCCTTCTTCGTCAATGAAGTGAGTGGAAGGGCGATCCGAGAAAACCCCTCCGCAAATTTCCGGTAATAACCGGCAAGCCCCAGGAAACTCTACATGTCCGTGGCCGTCTTCAGTGGTGGCCAATCCCTGACTGCCTGTACCTTTGCAGGGTCCACCGCTAACCCAGCTCCACTGATAATATAGCCAAGGAAAGCCACCTCCTTCAACCAGAACT
Source organism: Platanthera guangdongensis (assembly GCA_039583875.1). Taxonomy (NCBI): domain Eukaryota; kingdom Viridiplantae; phylum Streptophyta; class Magnoliopsida; order Asparagales; family Orchidaceae; genus Platanthera; species Platanthera guangdongensis. The sequence goes on from CM077156.1 coordinate 30,729,614, forward strand.
GACACTTGCTGAACTTTGCATAGAGGCGATGCTCCCGCAATCTCTCCAAAGTCAGTTCCAGGTGTCATGCATTGTCCTCCTCCGTCCTAGAGTAGACAAGGATGTCTTCTACGAATAGTATGACAAACACATTCAAATAAGTCTCGAAGACCCGGTTCATGAGGCTCATAAATGCTGATGGAGCATTCGTGAGCCCGAAGGGCATCACAATGAACTCATACAGTCCATATCTGCTACTGAAGGCCGTCTTGGGAATATCCTCCTCCTGAATCCGCAACTGGTAGTAGCCTGACCTCAAGTCCAGCTTCGAGAAATAATGGGCTCCCTCCAGCTGATCGAACAACTCTTCTATCCTTGGGAGCGGATACGTATTTCGGATGGTCATCCTGTTTAGTGCTCGATAGTCGATGCACAGGCGAAGAGTGCCATCCTTCTTCTTCACGAATAGGACCAGAGCTCCCCTTGGCGAGGAACTCGGTCTGACGAATCCTGCTTCCACCAACTCCTGCAACTGTATCCGAAATTCTGCCAGCTCCCTTGGGGCCATCCGATAATGGGCCTTGGATACCGGCTTAGCCCCTGGAACCAACTGAATCTGAAAGTCCTTCTCCCTCTACGGAGGCAGTCCGGGTAGCTTCTCTGTAAATACATCGGCCTAGTCACAGACCACCGGAATGCTAACAATCGGGTCCTTCTCCTCAGTCATCTCGAACAGCACCTGATATACCTCGTCTCCCTGCATGTGGGCCTTGACAGCCTGAATAGATGAAAGGAGGCGGCGGGAAACTTGAGTAGTACCTTCGAATGTCGCATAAGTGTCGCCATGTCTCAGCACGACCCTCCTTGCCGGGCAGTCAATCTGGGCATGGTTCCAGATAAGCCATGTCATGCCCAAGACAAGGTCGAAGTCCTGCATTCTCAGGATCGTCGCCGGGGCCTCGAGTGTTAACCTGTCTATGGTAACCGTCAGGAGGCACTTCTCTGTGAACTGGATCTCCATCCTATTGGGGAGACGCACCCTCCTGGCATATCACGTATAATATCGAATCTGGCCCAGATCCTTGATGAAATCCTCCGACACAAAGTTGTGTGGTGCCCCCGTGTCGAACAGGGTACGGCCAGGTTTGTCGCACGCCATCACTATTCCTAAATTAGTTAAAGGAAAAACAGCTTAGGTCTAAAGTTTTCTAACCTAGGTTGTGTAATTATTGTACCAATACTAAAAATTACTCTCATACCTACAATAACACTGTTCGGGTTCCGGGGCTGCGCAAAGTCAAGAGCGTAGACCTGCTCCCCATCCTGCCTGTGTTCACCGCCCTGAAATATGCGTCGGCGACCACATCCATGACCTCCTATCTGGTGAGCCGGCGGGCCACCCTGTGCAGCAGGTGTGGCCCCATTCCTCATAGGGCAATTACTCCGAATGTGCCCTGGGTGATGGCAGTGATAGCACAGCTGTGGTGGGGGTGGTACCTGCCCTATCCTGGGCACCTCCCTCATCTGTAGCGGCTGCGTGGCCAGCACTGCTTGCCCCCTTGGTTCCTGTCTTTCCTCCTGGCGGGGTTGATCCCCATTCCTTCTCTCTCCCATGACTCGGCCCCTCTGCGGGTCCCTTCTCCCTCCTAGCACTGCATCATCCCCATGTCTCTTCCTGCCCCGGACTGCAAGCTGGTCCTCCTCTAGCTTCTTGGCCATCTCCATGATCCTGGCCATGGTACCATCAGACACGAACAAGAGGGCCTGCCTCAGGTCATCACGGAGGCCCTTGTAGAACCTCTTGGCATAACCCACGTCATCCAGCTTATAGGAATCCGCAAACTGGGCCAAATGAGTAAACTCCCGGTGATATTCCAGAACTGTCATGTTCCCTTGCTTCAATTGCAAGAATCTATCCTCCAATTCATCCCTTGCGGACTGCGGCACAAAATGCTCCAGTAGTGCCGCCCTAAACTCCTCCCAAGTAATCTCCGCGATCTCCACTCCCGCATAAGTGGTGGCCATCACCGACTTCCACCACCTCTTCACATGCGACTCCAGACAAGAAACCACCAACGATACTGCCAAGTCCACCGGGCACTGTATTCCCACCAACATCTCGTACATTGTTGGAACACCCTATTACAGATTTGGGTCAGGATTACTATGTCTATTAGGAAACCTGTTTTGACCTCATTGTATAGATCTAAAGGTCAATTAGAATTGAGCCTAAGGGTTAGTAGTTAGGTTTGAAAGCTGCACTCAAGACCAGGTTTTTCTGTTTTGGAGAACAAGTCATTTTGTCGAGCTCAGAATGACGAATCGTCGAAATCCATTCGACGATCGCTGTGCTCACTTCGATGAATCGTCGAACTCCATTCGACGATCGTTGAGCTCACTTCGACGAATCGTCGAACTCCATTTGACGATCTCTGAGCTCAACTTCAACAAGTCGTTGAACTCCATTCGACATCTTCGAGCTCAGATCGACGATCTTGACTCCAGTTTAATTCTTTATCTCTGAGCTCAGTTCGACGATAGTTGAGCTCAGATCGACGATCTCTGTTTCTATCTAAGTCCAGGCTCTGAGCTCAGTTCAACGGTAGTGGAGCTCAGTTCGACGTTTTTCTGAAGAGTTCAACGATTTTCAAGATTCAAATTCAGACAGTTAAGGAATTATTCTCAGCAATTAATTCAAAGATCTTGTAGCCGTTTTCATTTAATCTGGAGCAATTTTCAAGGAATTATCAAGGAATGTTTTATTGGACTTTCCCCCAGAAGACAATTGTAATTAAGAAAGTCATTTATGACAGGCCAACGGTTATCTTGGACAGTGGATCATTTCTATTCAGACAAAAAGGAATAAAAGATTAGATTTTTCATTCCTGCTCAAGAAGAACAAACAGTTAGAAAAATAATCTCTGCAACAACAACTCGTACAACACAACAATTACACAAGAGAAAGAAAGAGAGTTGCAGACATTCTCAGTCTCAAAGAATTCACACAAGAACACCATCACCAAAGGAGATCAACAAACTGAAATCTTCAGATCTCTCTTGATTCAAGTGTTCAAAGTCCATCATCATTCAAGACTCCAGACACCTCACATTTCAGTTGCTGTTGAAATCATCTATTGCTGGAGATCAAATCATCTGAAGGCCTAGTACTCTCTGCAAAGCTTCACTTCCTGAACAACTACAGATCTCAGGGGGAGCTTTGACAACATCCACTATCTTCTCTATGACTGTTGACAGAGAAGATCATCTCTCTCTCTTTCTCTACTGTAAAGGGTTTTTCAAACTCCCTTCAAAAGTTTGTGTTTGGTTTTTGAGCACCTTATCAAAAGCTCATTGGTGGCAAGACACCTGATCAAAAAATTTGGTTTGGTTTTTGAGCACCTTATCAAAAGCTCATTGGTGCCCAGGACACCTGATCAACTCATCCTGCAGTGGATTCCTATCTAGGGTGGTAGAAGAGTGGATGTACCCAGATTTATTGGGGAACTACTATAGCTCCTTGTGTCTTCTGGTTGCTTGTTTTTATTTTTATTTTTGGCTGTGGTTTGTGATTGCTTTGTGATTATTCTGTGGTTAGATTTACTTTATATTATTTGCTTCCCTGTTCACATAAGAATACAACAACTATTGTAAAAGTTTTTAGCAAGCATCATACTCTATTCACCCCCCCCCCCTCTAGAGTATATCAGATCTAACTTGCACTTTCAATTGGTATCAGAGGGAGGTTGGTTAAAAATACCACATCTCAGTGGTTGCACAGACTAACACCTGAACCCAAAGATTCCTATAGTTAGATATGCTTGTTTTGCTTTTGTTATTAGAATTACATCTTCACAAAACATGCCCCAAAACAAAGATTATGCTAGCACCAGACCTCCAGTGTGCAATCTATCCAAGTTTGCACTTTGGAAGGCAAGGATTAGACTCTACATGAATTCTATTGATGAGGACATCTTCAATTCTATTTTGACAGTGTGTCCAAGACCTCCAGAGAATACAAGCACAAGTGTTGTTCCACCTCCATCAGGAACAGATGCTGACATTAAGAAATGGAAAGTTGTAGATGCAAAAGCTATGACCATTCTTGCTCAGACTATGTCTGATGAAATTTTTCAAAAGGTAGTTGAATGCAACTCATCAAAGGAGATCTGGGACAAGATATCTGAAATAGTCTCAGGATCTGCTGATGAAAGAAAAGATAGAAGATCTCACCTCATATCCCAATATGAGAATTTCAAGAAAGGAGAAGTTGAGTCAGTAGCAGACATGTATAACAGACTCAGCCTAATAGTTAATGAACTGAAGACTTTGGATAAAGAGATCTCATTGACTGAGCTAAATGACAAAATCCTAATGTGCTTCCCAAGCACTTGGGACTCAAGGATCTGGCCAATCAAGGATGTCAGAAGTCTCAATGAGATCACAACAGAAGCTCTCTTGGGCAAGCTCAAGTCTTATGAGCTGCTCATTAAAAATAGAGAAGAAGAGCAGAAGGCTGCCTCACCAGCCACAAGAAAGGAAAAGTCAATAGCTTTCAAAGCCACTGAAGATCAGCCTGAAGACAAGGTCATAGGCAATGATGAGCTTCTTAGTCTACTGGCCAAAAGATTTTACAAAATGGCCAGAAAGGACTTCAGGAAGAGATCATACAAAGAGCATGACAAGCCAAGGTATGATAAATCAAATAATAAAGAATTTATTTTATTTGGTTGCAGGAAAACAGGCCACATTGTGCCTGACTGTCCAGAGAACAAAAACAAGGACAGAAAGGACAAGAAAGAAAGAAGAAAAGACAAGGACTTCAAGAAGAATAGTAATGGCAAATCCTCCTCCAACAAAAACAAACACACAAGGAAGGGATTTGTTGCTGAATCTTGGAGTGAGACAGAAGAAGAATCTGAAATTTCTTCCAGCTCAAGTGATCATGGGACAGAGTTTGATTCTCTTCTTATGCAAGAGTTCTGTCAGAGTGAAGGGATGAGGCACACTTTCTCAGCTCCTAGAACACCTCAACAAAATGGGGTAGCTGAAAGGAAAAATAGAACCCTTATTGAATCTGTCACTACATTGCTGTCAGATGCTCACCTTCCTCTATCTTTTTGGGCAGAGGCAGTGAACACCTCCAACTATGTGCTGAATAGAAGTTTAATACATAAACTGAAGGGCAAGACTCCCTATGAATTACTCAAAGGCAAGAAACCTAAAGTAGATTATTTTAGAATTTTTGGTTGTATCTGTTATATTCACAATAATGACAAGAAGTATTTAGCAAAATTTCAAGCTAAAGCTGATGAAGGAGTGTTTTTGGGATACTCCATGATCAGTAAGGCATATAGGGTATATAATAAATCAACTCTCAAAATTGAAGAATCTGTTCACATATCTTTTGATGAATCTAACATGTCTTTCATGGAGAAGAACACTTCTACCATATAACCTTTGCAGGTACATTCTATTGTTGAAGACTTGAACAGATTACAAATCATTCAAAAATAGGAAAGCAGTGAAGATGAAGAAGACATTCAACACCCTGAAGAGAAACTTCTTGAAGAGCCAGTTGTACCACAAGAGGAAACAACAACACATGTTGATGAACAATCAACACCTCCTGTTGATTTAGTAACATCAAGAGACCATCCAATTTCCCAAGTGATTGGAGACATCTCAGCTGGTGTGCAAACCAGAAATCAGGTCAACCAAAACCTGATGCACACTTGCTTCTTTTCTCAAATTGAACCTCAATCCATTCAAGATACTGATCAGGATCCTCACTGGATCATTGCAATGCAAGAAGAGTTTCATCAATTTGAAAGGAACAAAGTTTGGGAACTAGTACCAAGGCCTAAGGATCACTCCATTGTTGGAACAAAGTGGGTGTTCAGAAACAAATTGGATGATCAAGGAGTAATTGTAAGGAACAAGGCAAGGCTAGTTGCTCAAGTGTATTCTCAAGAAAAAGGCATAGATTATGACCAGACTTTTGCACCAGTTGCAAGGTTGGAGGCCATAAGAATCTTCTTAGCATATACAGCACACAAGGGTTTCAAAGTATACCAGATGGATGTAAAGAGTGCTTTTCTCAATGGAGACATCAAAGAAGAAGTCTATGTCAGACAACGTCCAGGTTTTATCTCTTCATCTCATCCTGATTATGTTTTCAAACTGCTCAAAGCATTATATGGTCTCAAGCAAGCTCCTAGAGCATGGTATGAGACCCTAGCATTCTTCCTTCTGAAAAATGAATTTATAAGGGGTAGAGTAGACCAAACTCTTTTTATTAGAACCCATAAGGCCCATACCCTACTAGTACAAATCTATGTAGATGATATTATATTTGGTTCTACTGATTCAAATTTGTGCAGAAGGTTCTCCAACCTAATGCATTCTAAATTTGAAATGAGTAGCATGGGTGAGCTTTCCCTTCTTTCTAGGATTGCAAGTCAAACAGCATGTTGAAGGCATATTCATTTCTCAAACCAAGTATGCAAAGGAATTGGTCAAGAAATTTGGTATGTCTGAAGCATCTTGTATGAAAACACCTATGCCTACTAATGCTGTATTAGATGCTGATGAACATGAGAAACCTATTGATCAGACAACATATAGAGCAATGATTGGCTCTTTACTGTATCTTATAGCCAGTAGACCTGACATAATGTTTGTCACATGTATATGTGCTAGATTCCAAGTGAACCCTAGAGAGTCACACCTAACATTAGTAAAAAGGATTCTCAGGTATGAAAAAAGTTGTCCAAATCTAGGTCTCTAGTATCCAAAAGATTCAGCATTTGACTTAACTGAATTTTCTGATGCTGGTTATGCTTGATGCAAAATTGACAGGAAAAGCACCAGTGGAACTTGTCAGTTTCTTGGTGACAGACTTGTCTCCTGGTTTTGCAAGAAAAAAACATCTGTGTCAACTTCAACTGCTGAAGCTGAATATATGGCTGCAGGCAGTTGTTGTTCACAAATCTTGTGGATTCAAAACCAACTCCTACACTATGGCTACAACTTAGAGAAGTCAAAACTCTTTTGTGATAATACCAGTGCTATTTCTATAGCTCAAAATCCAGTCCTCCATAGTAGGACAAAACACATAGAAATTAGGCATCACTTTATAAGGGATAATGTTGAGAAAAATAAAATTGAACTTCAATATATCCCAACTGATTTACAAAGGGGAGATATTTTCACCAAACCCTTCGATAAAAAGAAACATACCTTTTCCTAAATCAGTTAGGAATGTTAGATGGAGGAAGTCTAAAAAAATATCCAAGATTTTAAAACTCTAAAAATTGACCAAGACTAGGCAAACATCTGGATTTCTCTAGTATATAGAGTGTTTCTAGTCTCTGAACTGCACTCGACGATTTTCTCCCGGATCGTCGAACTAAGATCGACACTTTCCGAAATCGTCGACCAGAGTTCAGCGCTTCTCAGATAGTCTAAACTATCTCTCCAGGTCAGCGATCGTTGAACGGCGCTTAACGATTTTGTTTTCTGAAACTATCGTCGAACGGAGCTCGACGCTCTCCAATATCGTCGAACGGAGCTCGACGATGTTGATGACCTTTCAGTTTCCTTTAGAAGCCCCGATCGTCGAACTGAGTTCAACGATCTTTCCTTTTCTACGTCGAACCCTAATATAAAATTCATTTTTAGGTCGTCGTTCTCCCTTTGCGCTTTCATTCTCTGTGCAAATTTTCTCTTTCCCTCCAAACTTCTCTTGTAACACCCCCTATCCGTCGCATAGCATATAACAGTAGGTCCGGCCGGGGCCCGACGCCATATGCCACAGACAGACCGGGTGGTTACTTATGGAAACCATCCAACCAATCTCAACGTCCTACACAGAGCATTCTAGCGGAAGCAGTTTATAAAAGTTGCAAAACAAGAACCCAGCAACAAGCATGAATGTCCACTAACATGATAATAGGAATGTTATTACAAAATACTCAAAAGTCGGCCTTAAGGCCTTACAAAATGTTTCACTTGTCTTTTACATGATTTACAAACCTCGGCTCGCAGGCCGGCCATACATGAATAAAACATAAAACATTTCCACTTGGGCCTTCGAGGGCCAGCTTCGCAAAAAGGGCTTTAGCCCGCTATTGACCGCTTGGTCCAGCTGCACCTGCAAGCAAACAAACCACCGCACGGTGGCAAACAAAGCAACGGTCAGCAATGCTGACCAAATTATAACGATCCCGCCCCCAACTCGGGGCGGCGATGCTCCTTCCCTGCATTTCATTAGCACAAGCGAGCAATGCATATAACCATAGCCATTTCATCACAGACGTTGGCTCGTACGGCCACACGTCCCGTGCACTCAGGGCACATTCTCGGTGAACCGGTCGATGTTACGTCAATTAAAGCCATTAACATTCTGGACTCACCACCGCCACTTAGACGGTCATTCCTATGAGCAATTTGTCTTCATGGTATTGGTCACGTCAATTTAAGTCATTGACCACCGAAGACTCACATCTATGCCAACGGCGAGTGCCATGTACCTTTAGGTCTCTCTAACCCGAACGACATAAAGCGGGTACGGCTCCATCTAACCCGTGCTCACATCGCAACGGCAATTTAAGCCATTTGCGCGGGTCAAACTTTCACCGATTCCCATTCTACCGCAAGACACATAACCCCGTTATGTTCATGTTGGCACTCAGGCCACCAAGTTGGCAAGACCTCGTGTCCGCCCAGTTTTCCGGGTGCACCTTTGGGTTAGTCCCCAAGGCTCCCTGCTGCAATCTACCGCGTAGAAAACCCGAAAACACCAAATAGCACGGAGTCTTCTCCGGCCTTATGCAATGCAACATCACCGATCCGAACTAACATGTCCGGGTAGGCTTCAACCAAAATGCCTATGTCCGTTCTCGCATACGGACTCTAAACAACGGGGACTTCACATATCTACCTGAAGGAACGCCTCCAACTCTCCGCAAACTCGCGAGAGCGGGCTTCCTATGCAAAGAAAAAGAGCGACTCATGCTCAAGATGAGGATCGTTACCCTTGCGGTCCTCTTTGGCGCCATCGAAAAGTAATCGGATGGAAATCACCGCACTTGCGTTGCCTCCGTGGATCCGGAGTCGGCTTGCGATTCGGAGCTCCGAAGCTCCTCCAATGGCGGATCTAGCTCCTCTTCTTCTTGCCTTAGCTTTTCTTTCTCCAAGGGTTTGGAGAGATAACAAGTGTAAAAAGTGAGGGTTTTCTAAGTCAAAACCCGGGTATATCCCTTCAGGAACAACCCCCAGCCATTGGATCCTCAGTCAAAGAAATGAACGGCTTCGATTCGGGACTGAAATGCCCAATCTGGGCCGAACACGGCCTGGCACACGCCCGTGTCCAGGGTCGTGTGCCTCATTCGCCGTCAAAATCGAATCACCTGGAACCTCACACGGGCATCGAACACGCCCGTGTTCGATCTGACACGCCTGTGTTCCACCTGACACGGCCGTGTAGCTGGCCGTGTACCCCATGATTTTCTCCCGTTTTCAACCCGAGCGCTGACACGGGTTCTAGGACACGCCCGTGTCCTTGCCCGTGTCACCTTGACACGCCTGGGCTCCAGGCCGTGTACAAGGTCTCGGCACTTCGCGGCTAAGTGTCGACACGGGTCGACACGCCCTGCGACACGCCCGTGTCGCAGGCCGTGTGCCATGTCTCGACACACTGTCGACACCAAAGTGTCGACTTCGCGGGACGAGTGTCGACACGGGTTGACACGCCCTGCGACACGCCCGTGTCGCAGGCCGTGTGCCGTGTCTCGACACAACGTCGAAGCACTGTGTCGACTTCACGGCTAAGTGTCGACACGGGTCGACACGCCCTGCGACACGCCCGTGTCGCAGGCCGTGTGCCCAGTCTCGACACAATGTCGAGACCAAAGTGTCGACTTCACGCCTTAGTGTCGACACAGGCTTGACACGCCCTGGGACACGCCCGTGTCCCAGGCCGTGTGCCTGCAGCCAGAACTCAATTTGGCCCAAAATATTCCCCTTTTGCTCCTTTGAGTTTCGGGGCGTTACAACTCTACCCCTCTTAAAAGAATTTCGCCCACGAAATTACATAAAGGGAAAAACATGTACCAAAACTAAAATTTGTACCTGAGCGGAACAACTCCGGATATTCGTCAAGCATCGTCTGCTCTCGCTCCCAAGAGAGCTCCTCACGACCGCAATTGTCCCACCGGACTTTGACCATCCTGATCTCTTTATTGCGTAGCCGCTTGACCTCCGAGTCCTCAATCCGCACGGGCTTGACTTTCGTCGTTAGCCCACTATCCACCGGCACTTGATTGGCCGCGATCACTTGCGTAGGCTCTTGCACCGCCTTCCGAAGCACCGAAATATGGAATACATCATGTAAACCACTTAGCTCCACTGAAAGCTTCAGCCGATAGGCCGCTTCTCCTACTCGCTCCAGAACCTCGAACGGTCCAAGGTACCTCGGGCTTAGCTTTTTCAATCGCCGCACCCGCGAGACACCCTTGAACGGCTTGATCTTCAAGTATATATAATCGCCCACAGCGAACTCCACGTTCCTGTGCTTGGCATTATAGTACTTTGCTTGCCGGTCCTGAGCGATAAGCAACCTCTCCCGAATGGTTCTCACCAAAGAAGTAGCATCCTCCACTTCCGATCGCTTATACAACTTCGACTCGCCCGTTTCTAACCAAGACAACGGCGTGCGACATCTTCTACCATATAGGGCCTCGAAAGGCGCCATCTGAATACTTGCTTGGTAGCTGTTGTTGTATGCGAACTCCACCAAATAAAGGTGGTCCTCCCATTGCTTTCCAAAGTCCAAGACACACATGCGAAGCATGTCTTCCATGGTTCTATTGACCCTCTCGGTCTGCCCATCCGTTTGCGGATGGAAGGCTGTGCTAAACTTCAGCTTTGTTCCCAACATTTGCTGCACCAGCCTCCAATCATTGGACGTGAACCGCCCATCTCGGTCACTCACGATGCTGCGGGGCACACCATGAAGCCGCACTATATTATCCACATAAAGCTTCGCCAGCTTCTCCACCGGATCATCCTTCCTATGCGGAATAAAATGCGACACCTTTGTTAATCGATCGACCACCACCCAAATGGCGTCGTTCCCCTTCTGCGACCTTGGCAAACCATGCACAAAGTCCATAGAGATGTCGTCGAATTTCCACTCCGGAATAGGCAAGGACTTAAGAAATCCTCCCGGCTTTTGGCACTCCGCCTTTACCAAGGCGCAAGTTTGGCACTTCGCTACGTATAGCGCCACATCCTTTTTCAAACCCGGCCACCAAAATAGCTTCTTTACATCACGGTACATCTTCGTGCTCCCCGGGTGAATCGAGTACTTGGTATGGTGCGCCTCGTACAACAACTCCACCCGTAAATTGCCCACACTTGGGACGCACAAACGACCGTCTCTCCAAAGCAATCCGTCCTCCACGACGAATTGGGAATTTGACCCATCCAGAGCCTCTATCATGAACTGCTTCATATGAGCATCCATATCCAAAGCCTGCCGAATCCGATCAGCCAGGTCATATTGGACTTCGGTCCAATTCAGCACTGCTTCTGCACTAGATTGTCTATCCACACAAACAATCTCCAACGCCTCCAGCTCCTGCACCAACCGCTCATCATGCACTGATAGCCAATTCGCTTGAGCTGGGGCTCGGCGACTCAACGCGTCCGCAACCGCATTCCCTTTGCCAGGCACGTAGTGGATCTTAAAAGTATAGTCCCCCAGGAACTCCATCCACCTACGCTGCCGCATATTCAGATCTTTTTGATCAATCAAATACTTTAGGCTCTTGTGATCGGTGTAGATATCAATCTTCACACCGTACAAATAGTGTCTCCACAGCTTCAAGGCAAAAATCACGGCCGCTAACTCCAAGTCATGGACCGGATAATTCCTCTCGTGCACTTTTAGCTGTCTCGAGCCATAAGCTATCACGCTTCCGTGCTGCAGTAGCACACAACCCAAACCGCTGCCTGAAGCATCGCTATATATCTCATAGCCTTCGGTTCCAACCGGCGAACTCAGCACAGGCGCCGTGGTCAACCGACACTTCAATTCCTCAAAAGCTCGCGCGCACTCCGGCGTCCAAACGAACTTATGCTCCTTCCTCGTCAAAGTAGTGAGAGGTAGCGCTATCCGCGAGAAGTTCTCTACGAAGCGCCTATAATAACCGGCAAGCCCCAAAAAGCTCCGGACTTCTGCTACCGTAGCAAGCTCAGGCCACTCCCGTATCGCAACAATCTTCGCCGGATCCACGGCAATACCCTCTCCACTCACTATATGCCCGAGGAACGCCACTGAGGATAGCCAAAACTCGCACTTCGAGAACTTGGCATACAACTGGTTTCTCCTGAGTGTCTCCAACACCAAATGGAGATGCTTGAAGTGATCCTCCTCACTTTGCGAGTACACCAAAATATCGTCGATGAAGACGATCACGAAATGGTCTAGGTACTCCCTGAACGTCCTGTTCATCAAATCCATGAATACTGACGGCGCATTAGTCAGCCCAAACGACATGACCGTAAACTCATAATGCCCGTATCTCGTACTAAACGCTGTCTTTGGGATATCACTCTCCCTTATCCGCAGCTGATAGTACCCAGACTTGAGATCTAACTTCGAGTACACCGTCGACCCGACTAACTGATCAAAGAGATCATCAATCCGGGGGATCGGGTACTTGTTCTTCTCAGTCAGCTTGTTTAGCTCCCGATAATCAATACACAACCTCAAGCTTCCGTCCTTCTTCTTAACAAAGAGGACCGGTGCGCTCCAAGGCGAAGAACTCGGGCGCACATACCCTTGCTCCAACAACTCTTGCAGTTGAACTTTCAGCTCCGCCATTTTCTTAGGCGCTAGCCGATACGGAGATCGTGACACAGGCTTTGCACCTGGCACTAGCTCGATAGTAAAGTCTATCTCCCGTTGTGGCGGGGCTCCAGGAAGATCTGCGGGGAACACATCAGGGTATTCCGATACCACTGAAATACAATCCATCGCGGGCTTCGGCTTTGCAACCTCCACTAGTGTAAAGAACAGTTCTGCTCCGGCACGAACCGCCTTCACCACCTGAAGAGCAGACATCAACGTCTTGCTCGACCCCTTTAAGCCCGTAAAAGTCGTCTCACGACTTGCTCCCAGCTTTACTTCCTTGCTACCGCAATCTATATGGGCCTGCTGCTCCGAGAGCCAGTCCATTCCAAATATGACGTCGAACTCCACCAACGGAAGTAAGGACGCCCGCAGGTCAAACTCCTGCTCTCCAGTACGAATCATAACATCGCAGATCCTATCCGCTCGCATCGAACACCCATTTGGCAACAACACATCCAACTTATCCTTCGCCATCGAAGAAGGGACTCCGATGCGTAATATAAATCCTTCGGACAAGAAGGAGTGTGAAGCTCCCGTATCAAAGAGTGCTCGTGCCGGATTTTCACAAATCAACACAAATCCTAAACAAGTAGTGGTAAGGTAACATGTGCATAACAAGCATATAAAGGAATTGACTTGCTATAAATTAAACCGTACCTGTCACCACATCAGCTTGTTTAATGGCCTCCTGTTGGCCAAGATTGTAAACTCTTGGTTGGGCCGGAGCATAGTGAGATGCGGTCGACTCCACCGCCTTTCACTTTTCTTCATAAGTGGCTCCCGGCCTCCTCTCGGACTTAGGACGTCCGCTCCAACAATCACGGGCGAAATGCCCCGTCTTGCCACAAGTAAAGCACGCGCCCGGGGTCCGACTCGTAGTCGCCCCAGAAGCACCAGAAGGAGCTGGACCCGAAGTCCTATGCTTCTTGAAAGCTCTCCGATAGCCAGACTTCGAAGTAGTCGGCACTTTAAACTCAGATTTCTTTTCAACCAAGCCTTTCTTCGCTTGCACGCTCTTCATGTCCTTCTCCAAGGATCGGGCAGTATTGACCAAGGTTAAGAAACCCTGCGTCATTGGCCCGACAGTAACAATCTCAGCTCATCCCTCAAGCCTTCATAAAAACGATTAGTCTTGCGCTCCTCATCCATGATGGTGGAGCTAGCATAACGACTCAACCGCGTAAACTCGTGGAGATATTCATCCACGTTCCTCTCACCCTGCACTAACTTCAGGAATTCATTCTCCATCGAGATCCTCTGAGTAGAAGGGAGGTATCTTGCCAAGAACAATCCCGAGAACTCTTCCATCGGAACGTCTATCAGTTGTCTACCTCGCAGATGATGCAGCTCCAAACCTTCCCACCACATCCTTGCTTCACCGTCCAGCAGGAACGTAGCAATGGTGGTCATCTGCCACTCCTCCGTCTCCGTCGCTGTCATGACTCTCTTCACCCTAGAGAGCCAGTCTTCAGCCTGAGATGGGGTTCCCAACCCCGAGAATAACGGAGGGTTAAAGCTCATTACATGCTTCAACTGCCTCTCAGTCGCCCTCCTTGGCACTATTGGTTCTACAACCACTTGCTCCATCCTCCTCGGCTCAGCCTCTTGAAGAGGTACTTGCTCCATCACAGGAGCGGGCTGCTGCGCTTGCCTCCCAGGCTGCGCATTGATCACGGCCAACACCGCTTCAGCCACCAATCTTATATTTTCAGCCGACAAAGGTGTTGCGGGAGCAACTTCCGGTGCACTACTTGCCTCAGAAACTCGGCGTTCTGACGGCCCAACACCACTTCGGGTCACCTATAGTGGTACAAAACACCGTTAAGCGACCAAATAAATTGCAAACAGCAATTATAGGAACACGCAGGTTCCTCAAACACGAGTATTTTCATTCCTAAGTGGACATTCATGGGTTCTTTTTACTGTTATAACGATGACGCACACAATGTGCTCACCACCCCTTAAAAAGAATTCGCCCACGAATTCAATTCAAGCCCAACCAAAACCAGTAGTCTGATACCAAATTGTAACACCCCCTATCCGTCGCATAGCATATAGCAGTAGGTCCGGCCGGGGCCCGACGCCATATACCACAGACAGACCGGGTGGTTACTTATGGAAACCATCCAACCAATCTCAACGTCCTACACAGAGCATTCTAGCGGAAGCAGTTTATATAAGTTGCAAAACAAGAACCCAGCAACAAGCATGAATGTCCACTAACATGATAATAGGAATGTTATTACAAAATACTCAAAAGTCGGCCTTAAGGCCTTACAAAATGTTTCACTTGTCTTTTACATGATTTACAAACCTCGGCTCGCAGGCCGGCCATACATGAATAAAACATAAAACATTTCCACTTGGGCCTTCGAGGGCCAGCTTCGCAAAAAGGGCTTTAGCCCGCTATTGACCGCTTGGTCCAGCTGCACCTGCAAGCAAACAAACCACCGCACGGTGGCAAACAAAGCAACGGTCAGCAATGCTGACCAAATTATAACGATCCCGCCCCCAACTCGGGGCGGCGATGCTCCTTCCCTGCATTTCATTAGCACAAGCGAGCAATGCATATAACCATAGCCATTTCATCACAGACGTTGGCTCGTACGGCCACACGTCCCGTGCACTCAGGGCACATTCTCGGTGAACCGGTCGATGTTACGTCAATTAAAGCCATTAACATTCTGGACTCACCACCGCCACTTAGACGGTCATTCCTATGAGCAATTTGTCTTCATGGTATTGGTCACGTCAATTTAAGTCATTGACCACCGAAGACTCACATCTATGCCAACGGCGAGTGCCATGTACCTTTAGGTCTCTCTAACCCGAACGACATAAAGCGGGTACGGCTCCATCTAACCCGTGCTCACATCGCAACGGCAATTTAAGCCATTTGCGCGGGTCAAACTTTCACCGATTCCCATTCTACCGCAAGACACATAACCCCGTTATGTTCATGTTGGCACTCAGGCCACCAAGTTGGCAAGACCTCGTGTCCGCCCAGTTTTCCGGGTGCACCTTTGGGTTAGTCCCCAAGGCTCCCTGCTGCAATCTACCGCGTAGAAAACCCGAAAACACCAAATAGCACGGAGTCTTCTCCGGCCTTATGCAATGCAACATCACCGATCCGAACTAACATGTCCGGGTAGGCTTCAACCAAAATGCCTATGTCCGTTCTCGCATACGGACTCTAAACAACGGGGACTTCACATATCTACCCGAAGGAACGCCTCCAACTCTCCGCAAACTCGCGAGAGCGGGCTTCCTATGCAAAGAAAAAGAGCGACTCATGCTCAAGATGAGGATCGTTACCCTTGCGGTCCTCTTTGGCGCCATCGAAAAGTAATCGGATGGAAATCACCGCACTTGCGTTGCCTCCGTGGATCCGGAGTCGGCTTGCGATTCGGAGCTCCGAAGCTCCTCCAATGGCGGATCTAGCTCCTCTTCTTCTTGCCTTAGCTTTTCTTTCTCCAAGGGTTTGGAGAGATAACAAGTGGAAAAAGTGAGGGTTTTCTAAGTCAAAACCCGGGTATATCCCTTCAGGAACAACCCCCAGCCATTGGATCCTCAGTCAAAGAAATGAACGGCTTCGATTCGGGACTGAAATGCCCAATCTGGGCCGAACACGGCCTGGCACACGACCGTGTCCAGGGCCGTGTGCCTCATTCGCCGTCAAAATCGAATCACCTGGAACCTCACACGGGCATCGAACACGCCCGTGTTCGATCTGACACGCCCGTGTTCCACCTGACACGGCCGTGTAGCTGGCCGTGTACCCCATGATTTTCTCCCGTTTTCAACCCGAGCGCTGACACGGGTTCTAGGACACGCCCGTGTCCTTGCCCGTGTCACCTTGACACGCCTGGGCTCCAGGCCGTGTACAAGGTCTCGGCACTTCGCGGCTAAGTGTCGACACGGGTCGACACGCCCTGCGACACGCCCGTGTCGCAGGCCGTGTGCCATGTCTCGACACACTGTCGACACCAAAGTGTCGACTTCGCGGGACGAGTGTCGACACGGGTTGACACGCCCTGCGACACGCCCGTGTCGCAGGCCGTGTGCCGTGTCTCGACACAACGTCGAAGCACTGTGTCGACTTCACGGCTAAGTGTCGACACGGGTCGACACGCCCTGCGACACGCCCGTGTCGCAGGCCGTGTGCCCAGTCTCGACACAATGTCGAGACCAAAGTGTCGACTTCACGCCTTAGTGTCGACACAGGCTTGACACGCCCTGGGACACGCCCGTGTCCCAGGCCGTGTGCCTGCAGCCAGAACTCAATTTGGCCCAAAATATTCCCCTTTTGCTCCTTTGAGTTTCGGGGCGTTACATCTCTACACTTGGTCGTTTGTTTGTTCATTTTTGCAGGAATCAATGGCCGTCTCAGTTGCAGTCTTGGCCGGAATGAAATTTGATGCATGATTTGATATTGACATGGATTCCTTCAATAATTGTGATCAGATTTTCAAAGATATTCTAGAACTTTTCAAGGAACAACAGTTCGTCACTATCATGTCCACCAGAATCAAATTAGCTGCTGATAAAATAAAAGAGTGGGTGTATACTGCACACAACCAGGATCAGAATATAGTGATTGGAACAATATCTAGAACCCAGGTACCTCTGACACCTACTATCTTGACAGATGTTTTTCAATTACATTCTGGAGAGGATTCTGCTGATTTGTCTGGAGAAGAATTTTCTACTATGCTAGAGAGAATGGGACATTCAGATGCAAACCCTAGCACACTGCTAAAGAAGAATTTATCTGTGTAGTACAGATTTTTGGCTGATGTTGTAGGAAAGGTGTTATTGGCCAAACACTCAGCCCATGATACCATCTCCAGGTATCAGCTATGTTTGATGGGTGCTCTTGTAGATAAGAAACAATTAAACTGGGGAGAAGTTTTCTTTGACTTAATTAAGAAGAAGATCAACAAGAATTTTGTTAACTATGGGAGAATAATAGGGCTGTTTCTTCAGAATAGATGCCCTACTCTGCTAGTTTCCAGTGGGGTGCACATTAATGCCTCCAAGAGGCTCTCATGTGCCCTGTTTGGAAAGTGGGACAGGCAAATAGTGAAGCCCAGCAGGCTCTCTGCAAGTGCAACTTCAGGCACAAGGACTGTTGCAGTCTCTTCCCCTCAAGTCTCTGCCCCTGCAGAAGACTTGCCTGCTTCTTCTCCTCCTCCTCCACCTTTTATTCCATCTCCACTAGTCACATCCACCATTACAGTTTCCTCCACCATCATAATTTCAACTCCATCTCCAACTTCTATCCATTCTCCAACTCTTCCACTAACTGAAGAACTCTTCCATCCTTTACATCACTACCCACAACAAGAAATTGATTCATCATCTCAACTTCCATCTTTCACACTTCTGGATGATTCCTTTATGGATGATTCCCCTTCATCCCCTCCTGATCTGTCCTCTTCATCCACATCCTATCAACAATTGCTTCAAGATATCATTGCACAACCATCCTTCACCCAATCCATTTCCATTCCACTATCTTCCATTTCCACAATCCCCATATCTCAACCTTCATTTCCACCATCCACCAGCTCTGCACATACATCTCCAGCTGCTCCACCTTCAGTCTCTACCTCTGCTCAAGTCCCTCTTGAGCATGTAGATCTTCCAGCTTTAGCAGACAGACTTTATGGGCTGATAGCTCCCAGGCTATCACTCTTGTTGGAGACCTTCTTGGCTCCACTTCTCAAGTCAGTTGCAGACCTGTCTGCCAGGCTCTCCTCTCTTCTTCCCTCTCAGGCAATCCCTTCCTTTGGGTGCCTTGATCCAGCTTTCTATGAATCTATGCAGGGGGAGATGCCTCATGAAGGTGATAGATTGCCTGCTACTGCTGTTGTATCCTCAAGTCAAGCTCAAGTACCTCCAGTTGCAGTTTTCTCAATGGACCTCAAGACACTATTATTAGATTTTGACTCTGTATATTTCAGTTGTCTTCCAGAGCATACTGCAGTCCAGCCATCAGAAGATCTCTCTAAGGCCATTGTGCCTATTTCAAGCTGTGACATCAGCTTAATTCATTCTTTTGTAAAGTCCTTTTCTGCTGCTGCTCCTTCAGTTTCTGTTGAAAGTACTGATACTGTTGATATTGCTATCAATTCTGATACTTTAATATCTGAGGATATACATATGACAGAGGCACTTATTCTTGAGCCTGTTGTTATTGCTGTTGTTGCCCCTTCTAGTGATGATTTTCCAGCATCAACTGATACTACTACTGATGTTATTTCTGTTACTGAAACTATTGTATCTGAAAGTATTGTATATGAAACTGCTGAAACTGTTATATCTGAACCTGCTGCCCCAGCTACTACTGTATCTACTGCTGCTACTACAACTTCTTCTGCCAGTGTTATTTCTACTACTCTTTCTGCTGTTGCTGCTATTGCTATTGCTGTCACTACTGTTTCTCCTGCTCAATCACAACAACAGAAAGATTACCTTAAAAGTATTGATGCATTATATGATGATCAAAGCTCAGAAAGTGATCAGTTCAGGACTGATTCAGATGACTCCTCTTCAACTATTGCAAGGAAAAGGAAGGCCAGAAGCAAGGCTATGAAAAGGGTTCTTCCAACAAAAGTCAAAGACACAAATGATATTCTTTATTATATACTGCATAACTGTCCTATCACAGAACACTGGATGCAATACTCCAAGAATCAATTGAAGGCGATGAAGAAAAAGAGAAAGTATGAGAAAGGTTCCTCTCAGTTCCATCATCATCCTCCTCCTCCTCCTTCACCTGATGCAGGTGCAGGTGGTAGTTCAGCTCTTCAACCCTCTGCCAGAAGCCTAACCCCTTATCAACCTCAAGGTAGATCCCAGTACAGGGGAAGTCAATGCAGAGGCTATCAATCAAGGAGAGGAAACTATAGAGGAAACCAAAGAGAATTTCAAGTCTATTCAAAAGGCTATTCCAGGCAACACCCTTATTCAAGGGAAGGACAATCTTCCTCTGATACTACTTCAGGTCCCTTTCCCTACAAACTGAAAGAGTTAGTCTCATACAGAGCTCCTCCATACAATCCCTCAAATAGATATGAGCCTCCAGTTCCTTTTGAGGATCCAGAGAACATCCCTACTTCTTGGACAGCTAGAATGAAGGAATTAGCTGCTTTGGATCAAATTAAGAAAGCCAGAGAACAAGGAAAATACACTTCAAGTATTAAAACTTTATCAGAACAAAGGAAAAAGGAACTTGAAAGATATTCTTCCAGCAAGTTCTTTGATTCTGAAAGCTACATGAAGCTGCATCCTGAAGCTGTAGTGCCCAGGCCTAAGCAACAAAGCTCTTTAGGTACAGCTGATGACAGGAGATCTAAAAATAAAGCTCTCAATCCAAACAGAGAAATATTACTTATAAAGATCAAGGAAAAAGAGTAATTCTGTAAGGTGACAGTTATTTTGATTTCTGAACTATCTGAGATATATGTGTGATTCTGCAATGTCTTGTTTGTTATATTATTGCTTTGCATATTGTTTTTAATTTTCCAATATCTGTAAATAGTAATCCTAACCCAAATAGGGGGAGATTGTTGGAACACCCTATTACTGATTTGGGTCAGGATCACTATGTCTCTTAGGAAACCTGTTTTGACCTCATTGTATAGATCTAAAGGTCAATTAGAATTGAGTCTAAGGGTTAGTAGTTAGGTTTGAAAGCTGCCCACAAGACCAGGTTTTTTTTGTTTTGGAGAACAAGTCATTTCGTCGAGCTCAGTACGACGAATCGTCGAACTCCATTCGACGATCGCTGAGCTCACTTCGACGAATCGTCGAACTCCATTCGACGATCGTTGAGCTCACTTCGACGAATTATCGAACTCCATTCAACGATCTCTGAGCTCAACTTCAACAAGTCGTCGAACTCCATTCGACGATCTTCGAGCTCAGATCGACGATCTTGACTCCAGTTTAATTCTCTATCTCTGAGCTCAGTTCGACGATAGTTGAGCTTAGATCGACGATCTCTGTTTCTATCTAAGTCCAGGCTCTGAGCTCAGTTCAACGGTAGTGGAGCTCAGTTCGACATTTTTCTGAAGAGTTCAACGATTTTCAAGATTCAAATTCAGATAGTTAAGGAATTATTCTCAGCAATTAATTCACAGATCTTGTAGCCGTATTCATTTAATCTGGAGCAAGTTTCAAGGAATTATCAAGGAATGTTTTATTGGACTTTCCTCCAGAAGACAATTGCAATTAAAGAAGTCATTTATGACAGGCCAACGGCTATCTTGGACAGTGGATCATTTCTATTCAGACAAAAAGGAATAAAAGATTAGATTTTTCATTCCTGCTCAAGAAGAACAAACAGTTAGAAAAATATTCTCTGCAACAACAACTCTTACAACACAACAATTACACAAGAGAAAGAAAGAGAGTTGCAGACATTCTCAGTCTCAAAGAATTCACACAAGAACACCATCACCAAAGAAGATCAACAAACTGAAATCTTCAGATCTCTCTTGATTCAAGTGTTCAAAGACCATCATCATTCAAGACTCCAGACACCTCACATTTCAGTTGCTGCTGAAATCATCTATTGTTGGAGATCAAATCATCTGAAGGCCTATCACCCTCTGCAAAGCTTCACTTCCTGAACAACTACAGATCTCAGGGGGAGCTTTGACAACATCCACTATCTTCTCTCTGACTATTGACAGAGAAGATCATCTGTCTCTCTCTCTCTACTGTAAAGTGTTTTTCCAACTCCCTTCAAAAGTTTGTGTTTGGTTTTTGAGCACCTTATCAAAAGCTCATTGGTGGCAAGACACCTGATCAAAAAATCTGGTTTGGTTTTTGAGCACCTTATCAAAAGCTCATTGGTGCCCAGGACACCTGATCAACTCATCCTGCAGTGGATTCCTACCTAGGGTGGTAGAAGAGTGGATGTACCCAGATTGATTGGGGAACCACTATAGCTCCTTATTTCTTCTGGTTGCTTATTTTTATTTTTGTTTCTGGCTGTGGTTTGTGATTGCTTTGTGATTATTCTGTGGTTAGATTTACTTTATATTATTTGCTTCCCTGTTCACATAAGAATACAACAACTGTTGTAAAAGTTTTTAGCGAGCATTATACTCTATTCACCCCCCCTCTAGAGTATATCAGATCTAACTTGCACTTTCATACATAATGTCTTGCCACTCCTCCATGCGTACTGCCATCTGTGTCCCCAAGTATGATGGTGGGGCAAGGCCCCGGAATGCACTCAGCCAGTTCGCTCCGGGGTTCGGTTGAGGAGCCGGAGCCTGGTGTGCCCTAAAGGCCTCCAAGATGGTTGTCAAGGTTTGTCCCAGCTCCGTGTGCTGCAACGGGGTTGGAGCCAGCGGGGGTAGAATCACATTCGGGGCTGGAGGTGTCCCCTGCGGCAGGGGAGAATTCGTCGCACCCTACAAAAGATGGTCTTAAGTTTAGAAAATTGACTAAAAACACTTTGTTACTTGTGAGCATTGCACGTGATTCCTCCTATGGGCACACCATTGCTTCCGCTGCTAGTTTGTCCTCAAACTAAGCCCGCGCGGGGTGTCCCATATTTTGTGGACTACATTCTGTCGGATCGAAGTTTCACATTGATACCACTTGTAAGACCCCATTTTGTTTTGCAACAACCACCGGGGTCTTAGGCCCAGAACCGCCGCTTTGCGGTGACACCATCGCACCCGGGAAGGTCATCACCACAAAACGCCGATCCCTCCGGCCAAATCGATCACCATCGACAGAATGTATAATGAATGAAAATGTAAGCATCCAAGTCCATAATATTATAAAGGAGGAAATCACATGACAAATAAATAGTCCACACAAGAAAGTGAATACGGGCTGAAGCCTGGTACATGATATCCTCACTACAATTCACTCATAAAAGTAAAACTACTAATACTCGGCTCCGCTCACGGATCCGGATTCCTGTCCACCCGAGCTACACTGTCCCATCCCCATCTGCACCGTACCCTACTGGTGTTGCGTCTCCTGCGGTTGTTCCATGTCTCCCATCCAGAGCACCTAAAATATGGTGGTCAAACGACCGTCAGTCAAACTATACTCAGTCAACAATCCCCCACCCCTCTACCCGTGGCTCCTAGGCACCGGGTGGAAAGGAGTGAAAAGGAGGACCAAAAGCACGGTGTATTCAAGCAGGTGACATCTACCCTAAGGAATAAAATAATAAGGTATGGCAGGGGTATCACAATAATTAAACACGAGTAAACAAGTGTGTAACAAAAGTAAACAGTAAGGAGTAGCAAGTAAGTAAAGGCAGTAAAAAGAGTAAGAAAGAGCACCGAAAAATATAACCGTTGATTTATAGGGATTACCCCTATAGACCAAGGGGTCGTTTTGCGGGGCCTATCGTATAAAATGTCTCATACCATTTTATACGAAAGGTGTCAGGGGTTAAATGCAATGATTATGCTATGACATACAAGTATGCTATGGTATGCACATGCAAGTGCAACTCACACACACGACTCTATGCGGACCGACCTTTAGTTCCCCTTTTTGGAGTTATGTAAACTCTTAGGAGCCTCTCGTCGTGGCCAACGGAGACAGTGGGTTGGGCCTCTCCACTCCTAGACTAGTAATCACACTACCCCGTCTAGCCCCTCACGTACGTTTTCGTACTATTCCTAGAAAACCAGCTAGTCTCCCCGAGTAAACATACCGACGACGGTGTGATCGATCGTCCAATACCGAGGACACACCACTGTTATGCACATGCAACCATGATAGTTTGTATATAATTATAGTACCGAGCCTCCAGCTCTTTAGAATACCAAGCCTACTAGTTCACCATATTTCCAAGCCCACGGCTCCCCGAACTAATCAAGTCTGTCTCTTTTTTTCCAAGTCCGCGAGCATCCAGCTCCCCGAACTCCCAAATCAATACCGAGTCCATTTAACTCTACCAGTAAGCCCTTAGGCCACGGGCCTACTCTATCCTTTCACTACCAAATCATCTCCCTAAGTGTACAAGTGTGAGTGTAAGGTGAAACTATTATTAGGGTTACTCTTGCCGAAATTATTCCGAAGGTTTACGTTAGCACAGGACTTCCCAAGGTATTCCCCGTGAAAGGCTCTCGAAGGCACTAGGAACTATGATGGGATTACGCCCAAAGCTCCCTTTCGCAAGGCACTTAATGTTTTTGATTTCTACCCTTGATCAGATCTCTCATTTATTTACCCAAACCAGCAACCTACTAAGGATTCAACTCTTCAAATTCATTACCCACTCTAGCTCAATTTTCGCAGTAACTATATGCAGACCACCCTATACTATATGAGATGTATAAAGGAGGTACACCGGTTTGTCTTCCAAAACTCATATAAACTTTACCAGAGGTATATCAAAACAAGTTTAGTCTAAAATCAGAGAATCACAATTTTTCTAATTAATTTGATATTTATTGAATTTTCCCAAATGTTTGGCCATGGGCAATTTTGAACATGAACTATATGATCTACTCAAGTAATGACCACCCAAAAATTTTGATCACTAAATAACAGAGATATATTACTAGATACTAATTTCCATAATTTTTCAGAAAATTTGTGAACTCTAATTAATTTATCCAAAATAATTCCCTTAATCGTATGTAAAGAAGGAAGTATCAAAATTACTCATCAGAAAATTATGTAAAAAATT
This sequence comes from Platanthera guangdongensis, assembly GCA_039583875.1. Lineage (NCBI taxonomy): Eukaryota > Viridiplantae > Streptophyta > Magnoliopsida > Asparagales > Orchidaceae > Platanthera > Platanthera guangdongensis. The sequence goes on from CM077156.1 coordinate 30,754,195, forward strand.
TAAAATCTTAATATGGTTCAGAAAAGATCATTGTACAAAAACCATAATTTTTGAGGCTTGATAGACTCCAAAATAAATTAAATTAAGTTTTCATGAGACACAATACTCAATGAAGCAACACAACCCTTAGAAATATTCTTCCAAAAATCCCATAAATATTCACAGTGCTTTAAAACATAATAAGGAGTCCCCTAGCTAAAGTTCATCAATTTCCAGCAAGTAATTCCTTCATAATAAATTTCTAAGAAAATATTACAAATTACTAAATTGTTAATGAAGTATCCAAAATAATAACCCTAAATTCATAACAAAAATCTCCAGAGCTTGTACTAACTCTAAACACTACTTTACCCAAATTTCAAGTGATTTTTAAGTGATTTGATAGCCTAATACTCCAAATTAGGTTTGGTGACCTAAACTAGGGTTAGGGTTTTGAGGGGGGTTAAGACTTCCAAATTTCCTAAAATTTTAACCAGAGGACTATACTAACCCTATGGTCCACTCCACCAATTTTCAATCCATTCTAAGGTCATTTGACCCCATGACCTTCGAACTCTAAAAATCCTCATCAAGGGACCTTCCCTAGGGTTCTAGGGTTACCCTGCCCTTAACCACCCCAAATTCCATTGGAGGGTGTCATACCATAGATAGTCAGTGGACAAAATATCAGCCTCTGTTGAGGTGATTTAACAACTAAAACCCAAAGGGGGTGTTTTGACCTAATTAACCCTATAAGGGGCAAACTAGGGTTGGATAAAACCTAATCAAAACATCTCCAAAGGAGATGGAATTTTTACCAGAGCCCTAACATGATATCTAAGACCACCCACCCAAATTTGGGGGGATTTTGAGGTGTTTATGATACCTAATAAATTTATACTTAGTTTATTAAATTTTTCTAAAAACTATAGGAAAATGTTCTCCAAAAATTGTGATTTTTGGATATGTCCTAGATATAGATAAGAATAGCCCCTCCCCCAAATTTCAGATTATTTGGATGTATTGTTTGGAGTGGGCACTTAAATTAAGCTCTGGACAGCCCTATTGATAGACCTCACCAAAATGAGTGATGTGGTCTAACCCGGACTCCAAATTGAGTGAAATGAATTTGAAATTACACTAGACATCAAGGGCTACATTTTCTATGTTGAACACTTTATAGTAGAGGCATCTAAGTATTTTAAATAACTAAAATTATCTACTGCTAATAATCTCCAGAAAAAAAATCAAAAACATTAATATCATTTGAATCGCCTTGATCAAAACGGATGGCATCCGTTCATCCTCAACCTCCAGCCAAGGGCCAAGATTGGCCCGACCTGGTGTAACACCTCCCCTGTAATGACCGTATAACATGGGTCCGGCCGGGGCCCCACAACATACAGACGCCACAGCTTCAGTATTATAAAATGATATAGCTACCCAAACTCAAAACTCAAAGCACAACACAGCGGAAACAACCAAAGAGACTACAAGTTATCCACACCTACAAGAGTAACAAAATGGTCTTAAGGCCTTACAGCAAGAGTAAATCCAAACTAAAATAATATTAATACACCAGTCCTGAAAGTGCATAAGCACACCTAGTCTACCTCGGCATGTAAGCCGGTCAAAAAGCATATAACATACAATGTCATAAACGTAAAGCTACAGCAAAAGGGGTAACACTTCATGAGGCTTAGGACTTTTTGGCCGGCGAGCTAGCTCCTGCTTGCGATCCTTGCCCTGTAAAAATTATTAGTAACGTGGGTCAGCAAAGGCTGACCTCAAGCTGTGTAACAAACACATCTCCTCCCGACCTCCCCTAACGGACCCCGGTGAACCCTCCAACCTGGAAGTCAGCACTTCGTATGCAATATAAATATCAACAAGAAATGCATTAAGAGCAGGCTTGGATGTCTCAAACAACATACACGTTCTCTACTGGTTGAGCATTTAATAAAAAGGGGCCTACTTATGCAACATGTATGCAACAACTCGGGCTTCACCCAAGGCACCCTATAGCGTATGCAACTAGCACAACATCACATCACTTGGGTACTCAACATTTCTCATTGGCATAAAGCCGCAAACAAAGAGGAACCATAATCCCCCAATGGCATACGAGCCACCACACGGAACTCTTGCCAAGGCCCCACCCGCTCACGGTCGCAGACCCGAGCTTGCCGGCAAACTCTGACTTCTCATGTCAGGATTCCGACCAACACACTAACTGATTCTAAGAACCCATGCTGGACCCCACCCGCTCATGACCTCATTGCCCGGGCTTGTCCCATGCTCGGCATTCTCGTCAGTCTCACACAAAGGGGACTAGTCTCGTCGGGACACTTTCCACACATGACTTGCACGTCACGGGATAGCCAGCCGACCACGGAGACATAGCCACGCCTTGGCACATCACAAACCAGGACATTTCCTCCATAATCCCTCATACGTACTGCAGCGTTCCCGCGCATCAAGGAAACCATCTACCACTCATGCGGAGCTAACCTTGTTCATCAAGGAAACCATCTACAGCTCATGCTGAGCTAACCTTGTTCATCAAAGAAACCATCTACCGCCAATGAGGAGCTAACCTTGTCCGGTACCAGCCACACGTACTCATGCAAGATAAAGGGAAGAACATCACAAACAACACGAACATCACCAAAGGCCTCTTGTCGCAGCGGATTTCTACGAATCCTTAAACCTCGTATGAAACATCACGGAGTCGGACTAACGGTCGCGACTACGGCTTCACACACCATGCCTAATGCATTAACGGAGCGGATCTCTAATGCAAAAACATGCCGGGGACGGACTCAATCGACCCGGAGGTTCCTCTTGAACCTTGGCGACCCAAACCCCTCTCATTTGAGCGTTTGGTGCCCAAAAACTAGAAAAGAAAAGATGCTAAAACATGGATCCTAAAATCGAGAGGAGAAGTGTCGTTTCCTTCCGACTCCTCTTCCTAGCCATGGAAAAATAGCCAGATGAAAACCTTCGCAACGATCTAGCCTCCACGGATCTGGACTCGGCTCGTGATTTGGAGCACCGAAGCCTCTCCAACAGCCGGATCTCTACTTCACCTTCTTCCTTGCTCTCCCTTCTCTCTAGAACTTTAGAAAGAGAATCACTCAAAAGAAATGAGGGTTTCTAAGGGTCCAATCCCATGAATATCCCATCAGGAACAACCCCCAACCGTTAGATTCCAAATTAAAGAAACGAACGGCCTTGATTCGAGCCTGAAATGCTAAACCTGGGCCGAACACGGCCCGCGACACGCCCGTGTCCAGGGCCGTGTCCCCCATTCGCCGTCAAGAATCGACGTGCCTGGAACAACACACGGTCATCCGACACGCCCGTGTTCGACCTGACATGCCCGTATCCCAACTGACACGGCCATGTGGTCGGTCGTGTGCCTCCATCGACACAGCCCTGAAAACAACCCGAAACAAACACGGGTACTAGACACGCCCGTGTCCTTGCCCGTGTCTAACTCAACACGACTGGGCCCCAGGCCGTGTTCACTGTCTCGACACTTTGTCGAGCGAAGTTCGTCGACTTCCTGACACGGCCTTGGACACGCCCGTATCCTAGGCCATGTGTCTTGTCTCGACACCTCGTCGAGCAAAATTCGTAGACTGCCTGACACGGCCTTGGACACGCCCGTGTCCTAGGTCGTGTTCCTTGTCTCGACACCTCGTCGAGCGAAATTCGTCGACTCCCCGGGCCGATCGTCGACACGGGCTCGACACGCCCTGCGACACGCCCGTGTCTCAGGCCGTGCTCTCTGCTCGACGATCGCCGACTCCAAAATCGTCGACCTCCCGACCAAAACGTCGACTGGAGCCTGACACGCCCTGGGATACGCCCGTGTCCCAGGTCGTGTGCCCCCTGCCAGAAACCAATTTTCCTTCTACAAATTTTGGGGCATTACAACTCTCTCCCCCTTAAAAGAATTTCGTCCCGAAATTACAAAGCAAAAGGGACCAAAACATAAATGGTACTTGATTTGAAGAGCTCTGGATACTCTTCTAGCATGGCTTATTCTCACTCCCAAGAGTGCTCCTCACGACCGCAGTTGTCCCATCGGACTTTCACGAGTTTAATCTCTTTATTCTGCAACTGCCGAGTCTCTGAATCCTCTATAGTAATTGGACGGACTCGCGTTCTCAAGTCTTCCTCTATCGGCATCGATGCCGGCTCGATCACCATACTAGACTCCACCAAGGCTTTCCTCAAGACGGAGACATGGAAGACGTCGTGCAATACACTCAGCTCTGCGGACAACGCCAACCGATAGGCTACTTCTCCCACCCGTTCAACAACTTCAAACGGCCCCAAAAACCTTGGACTCAACTTCTTGAGTCGGCGAATCCGTGAGACGCCTTTGAACGGCTTGATCTTCAAATAGACCCAATCACCTACCGCAAACTCCAACTTCCTGTGACGAGCATTAAAGTATTTTGCTTGCTGGTCTTGAGCCACCTTCATACGGTCTTGAATGGTCCGCACCAACTCACAAGCATCAACTACCACCTCCTTTCCCAAAATTTTGGTGTCTCCCGCCTCTACCCAAGACATCGGTGTTCGACACCATCTCCCATACAAAGCTTCGTATGGCGCCATTTTTATACTTGCTTGATAACTGTTATTGTAGGTGAACTCCACCATAAAGAGGTGATATTCCCACTTCTTAACGAAGTCAAGAATGCACATTCTCATCATATCCTCCATAGTACGGTTCGTTCTTTCAGTTTGCCCGTCAGTTTGAGGATGGAACGTCGTACTGAACTTTATCTTCGTGCCCAAACTCTTCTGAACCAACCTCCAATCCTTGGACGTGAAACGTCCGTCACGATCGCTGACTATACTTTTAGGAATCCCATGCAGTCGCACAATGTTGTGAACATACAACTCCACTAGCTTCTCCACGCTGTCCTCCTTCTGATTTGGGATGAATTGAGCTACTTTGGTTAAACGATCCACGATCACCCAAATAGCATCATTGCCCTGCTGCGATCTAGGCAAACCATGTACAAAATCCATGGAGATGTCATCAAATTTCGACTCAGGGATTGGAAGAGGCTTCAGGAACCCACCCGGCTTCTGACACTCGGCCTTCACTAAGGCACATGTTTGGCATTGATTCACATACAAATCTACGTCCTGCTTCAGCCCCGGCCACCAAAAGGATTTCTTTATATCCAAGTACATCTTTGTACTGCCCGGGTGAATGGAGTATTTCGTGAAGTGAGCCTCAAACATCAACTCCTCGCGGAGCTTGCCGAATTGTGGTACACAAATCCATCCGTCCTTCCTCAAAATCCCATCAATCATCTCGTAGACGCTGCTCTCGCCCTTTTGAGCCTCCTCCACATATGGTTGAAACTCTGTATCCAAACGGCTCGCTTCCTGAATACGATCAGACAAGTCGTTCTGAATTTCAATCCAATTCAACCGAGCCACGCTGGAATTGCCTCTTGCCACACATTCCAAACCAAGGGACTCCTATTCTAGCACCAACCGCTCATCATGGGCTTCTATCCAATTCCCTTGCCCCGAGTACTTTCTACTCAAGGCATCCGCCACCACATTGGCCTTACCTGGCGTATATTGAATCGCCACCTCGTAGTCTCCAAGAAACTCAACCCACCTGCGTTGCCGCATGTTCAAGTCCTTTTGATCCAAGAGATACTTCAGGCTTTTATGATCCGTGAAGATCTCCACCTTTGCACCATACACATAATGTCGCCTTATTTTCAACGCAAAAATTACCGCCGCCAACTCCAAGTCATGGACAGGGTAATTCCTCTAATGAGGCTTTAGCTGTCTAGACCCAAAAGCTATCACTATGCCACGTTGCACCAAAATGCAACCCAAACCGCATCCCGATGCATCACTGAAGATCTGAAATCCCTCGGTCCCTTGCGGTAGACTTAGATTGGAGCCATCATCAGTCTCTCCTTCAGTGACTCAAATGCTTGACTGCACTCTTGAGTCCACACAAACTTATGATCTTTACGAGTGAGTGAGGTGAGGGGTAGAGATATCCGCAAAAAACTTCTCCACGAATCTCCTATAATACCCGGCTAGTCCAAGAAAACTTCGGACTTCCGCCACGGTCCTCAAGACCGGCCAATCTCTGATGGCTTCCACTTTTGTTGGATCCACAACACCCCATCCCCACTAATCACGTGGCCCAAAAATGCCACCTTCGCTAGCCAGAACTCGCACTTTGAGAACTTTGCATACAACTGATTCTCCCTCCACACTTGCAAGACCACTTTCAAGTGGGTCTCATGATCCACTTCCGATTTGGAATACACCAAGATGTCATCAATGAAGACAACCACAAAAGAATCCAAGTATTCCCGCAATACTCGATTAATAAGGTCCATGAACACGGATGGCGCGTTCGTCAGCCCGAACGGCATCACCGAAAACTCAAAGTGTCCGTACCTCGTACCAAAGGAAGTCTTGGGGATGTCCTCGTCCCGAATTTGCAACTGATAATAGCCTGACTTCAAGTCCAATTTTGAGTACACCACCAACCCCACCAACTGGTCGAACAAGTCATCTATCCGAGGAATCGGATACTTATTCTTAATGGTCAGTTTATTCAGCTCTCGGTAGTCTATGCACATCTGCATACTACCGTATTTCTTCTTTACGAACAACACCGGCGCGTTCCATGGCGAAGAACTGGGTCTGATATACCCTTGCTCCAATAGTTCCTATAACTGTACTTTGAGTTCAGCCAACTCCTTTGGTGCCATCCTAAACGGAGGACGTGACACCGACCTAGCCTCCGGCACTAACTCGATCGAGAAGTCGATCTCTCGCCGAGGAGGCGCTCCAGGAAGTTCATACGGAAACACATCCTTGAACTCTGCCACTACGGGCACTTCCACAATAGACATCTGGGAGAGGCAAACATCCAATAACGCTACCAGCGCTACACCACCCTGGTTAACCACCTGCATCAATTGCATGGCCGAAATCAGGGAATAGGCCACTCCACAAAGGCCCTCAAATTTGACTTCCGCCTGCCCTTTGCTCCTTAGGGTCACTACCTTAGATAGGCAGTCAATACTGGCGCGCTACTCTGCAAGCCAGTCCATGCCCAAAATGACATCGAACTCAACCAATGGTAAAACAGCTGCTTCCAAAACGAAGTCAACTCCGTCCAGCTCCCAACAGATGCGCCGTTTGGCCCCGGTGGTCATGGATGACCCATTAGGCATGCGCACGTTCAGCTACGCGTCCGCCGAAAAAGACTCAACTCCTATTATCCAGATGAAGCTCTCTGCATGAAAGGAGTGCGATGCTCCCATATCGAACAATACCCTAGTGGGGTATCCGGAAACTAATACGAAACCTACAACATAGACATCACACATAAAAGTCTAAAATTATGAAGCACAAAATTAAACTTAAATTTCCTCATACCCGTCACCACATCGGTTTGGCGGATTGCTTCCTGCTGACCAAGGTTGTAGGCCCTTGGTTGCACCGGTTGGAACCGAGAAGCGCTTGACTCCACCATCTTCCCTTTCTCTGCGGCACTAGGGCCGGAGCGCACAGTCTTCTCCTGCCTTGCCTCTTGCTCCGCTCCTCCTTGAGGACAAACACGAGCTATGTGCCCCACCTTACCACAGTTGTAGTGTAAGACCCCTTTTTTTCTTTCTTTTTCGACACCGGGGTCTTATGACCAGAACCGCCGTTTTGCGGTGACTCCTTCACGCCCTGAAGGGTCATCACCACAAAGCGCCGATTCTGCCGGCCGATATCGATCATAGAAAAGTAGCACTCTGAAGTAAATGCAAATTGCAGTCCACAGAGAATCACAAGTCATAATAAATATAACTCCACGAAGGGAGTGTCCACAGAATAAAACATCAGAGTAGCAAAAACGGGCTTATGCCCGGTACATCATAGCCTCACTACAAAATCACTCATGCGGAAGCAGAAAAACTACTCAAGGTCGAGACTCACGGTCCCGGCTGTATGAACTCCGGAGCTAGACTGCCCCACCTCCAAGCACACCGGTCTCTGGGGCTGCTCCTCCATACTGGTCTCCACGATCCCCTAAATGATGCGGTTCGAAAACCGTTAGTCTAAAAGACTAAGTCCTATCATCCCCCGCCACTTCCCCCACGGCTCCTAGGCACCGAGCAGAGAGGAAGAAAGGGGAGGACTTGAAAGTGGAGAATATCAAAAAGCAGATGGCAGTGGACCTATACTAGCAATTCTATAACATGTATGGACAATAAGCTGAAATATGAAAAGTAACCTTCACTTATGTGAGAACACATAAGCCAAGGGGTCTTCTGCAAGGCTCCCATCATATAAAAAGTCTCATACCAATTTATACGCTGGGGTGTCAGTTATAAAGCAGCAGTAAATATAAATATCAAAATTAACCCTAATTTATAAACTTGCCCACACAAGCTTATAGACCAAGGGGTCGTTTTGCAGGTCCTAAAGTATAAGCGTCCCATTCCACTTATACTTTAGGTGTCAGGGTTAAAATAATTGATTATGCTATGACATGCAAGTGGGTATGATGGATCATGCAAGTGCAACGCACACACCCGACTCTGTGCATACAGACCTTTAGTTCCCCCTTTCTGGAGCCGTAACCTCCCAGGATACCTCCGTAGTGGCAGACGGAAGCGGTGGGTTGGGCCTCGCCCACCTCTAACCAGTAAAGCACTACCGGTCAGACCTATCGTACGCCTCAACGCTTGGTGCACGAAGCGGACTCCTGCGTACTCTTGCCGGCTGGCGCACCGGACTTCTGATGGCGAAGTGCTAACCACACTTGCCGAGTCAACGTATTGGCGTCGGTGCATCGAACCTCCAATACCGAAGACCCACCACCTTAATTTCCTTTCCTTTTATGCACATGCAAATTTAGCGTAATCAAACCCGAGCCGAAGCTCCCCGGACAAACACGTCCGTCTCAAACAATCGAGCCGAAGCTCCCCGGACCCAAAGTCCGTCTTTTAACCATCCGAGCCGAAGCTCCAAGCTATCTACCAGTGCTATCAGTGTTTGTGAAAGGTGCAACCCTAATTACTAAGTTAATCTTTTCAGCTTTTAAAACGGTTTACGTTAACCCAGGACTGCCCCCGGTATTCCCTGTGAAGGGCTCTCAAGGGGCACTAGGAATTGTGTTGGGATTACGCTCAGCGTTCCCTTTCGCAAGGTACTTATTTTGTTATTGGTTGATTCCCTTACCCATTACTTTCTCATATTCCGATAAGCTAATCCTAGGGTGATTTGACTCCAACTCTCCTAGGATAGGACGATCTTTCGTCGGACCCGAACACTTATAAACCCTAGACAAAACCACACCCTACTCACTCATCTTCCAAAGATGCAGCCCATTCCACTTATCCTTACAGCAAACCATCAAGACCCATCATACGTGTTCTAATTCATATCCCAAAATGATTTCCTGCAGTTTTGCTATATGCAGACCACTTAAGCTACATGACCCGTAAAAAGGGAAGTACATGAAATACTCATCCAGTACCTCTATGATAATTATTAGAGGGCTAAAATGATATTTGAAGCATAAATCCAGAAAATCCATAATTTTCCTAATTTGTCTGATAATTTATTTATTTATTCTAGTATCCAAAAAGCCCAAGTTTGAACATGAAGTAGCAATTTCAGACAAGGCAATGTTTCAACAAATTTATGGTAATTACAAAATGCATAATCAACTCTAAGGCCTAAGTCTTCAAATTTTCCAGCAAGGTTGGGGCCCTTAATTTTAATTTCAAATTTACCTCATAAAAAGTCATTTTAAAAGCTTTTACAGTAATAATGCCTCCAAAAATTCAGAGAAAATTCAGGGATGATTGTGATGGTCTACAAATACCTTAGAAAAAGTTTCATAATTTATCACTTAAGAAGAAGGGTATATTTGATTTTCTCATGAACTTTCAAGTTTATGGGTTAATGAACAAAGTATACTAATTAACCATCAAATATTTTCACAAAAATTCCCACATGATAAATTTGAGCTAGAAACACTATGCAGCAAGTTTCATGATTTTTCAATAAGTAATGGGCTCTTGCAAGAATTATTTAGTATGTAATCGAAATAAAGCACTTGTGAAGTAGATGCCCTAAATAGATATCCAAAAATTCTATCAAATTTCATACATGATTATTATAGCCTAAAACTAACTCTGCCAATGTTTCATACCCTTTCTATGAGTAGTGAGACCACAATAGCCAAATTGTTAATTAGGGCAATACTATTGATTACAAATGAAGTGCTACAAATATTGATCAAAATTCCTCAAGTAAATTATCAGAGGTTCAAAATGCCCTAATCCCCTCACTACCCAAATTTGGTTAAGTTTCAAGATGTTTAGCTAACCTAAACCTACACTACAAGTTTTAGGTCCTAAGCTAGGGTTAGGGTTTTGGGGACCCTACCCTTTTCAAAATTTGTTAATATTTCTAACAGAGGGTTTTATATGTCCTAGGAACCTCCTTGAAAAATTTGGTGTTCATCCAAGGTGTTTAGGACTCATGCCCTTCACAAGGCCAAAAGGTCCCTCCTTAGGGTTTGGCCTAGGAACTTAGGGCAAATCAATTCCACCCTACCCCACATTCCATGGGGAGGTGCTAGGTGCCATAATAAGTCAGTGGCCCAAGTTTCAGCCTCTGTTGAGGTGATTTGGTCACTCAAAATCAAGGTGCACTTTTTGACCAAAATACCCCTATTAAGGCAAAGTTAGGGTTGGGTCAAAACCTATTCAAAACACATCCAAATTGGGTAAAACTTTATACAGATACATAACATGAGCCCAGGGACCACTCACCAAAGTTTGGGATGGTTTGGAGGTCATTTGACCACTGAATTTAATTACCCTAGCTTTATTAAATAAAGTCAAAAACTTTAGGAAAATTGGGTCCACAAATTCTGAGCTTTGGGCAGGCCCTAGGTATAGGTAGGTTAGGCTCCCTGCCAAAATTTCAACTGGTTTGGGCTAGGGATGAAGTGTGGGCACCCAATTTAATGACTGTCTAGCCCTAAGGGTATGTCCCACCAAAATGGGTGCCCTGGTCAGACCATGCACCCAAATGGGTTCAAACAAATTTTAAAGTGACATAGACTCAGAGGGCTACAACGTTTGTGTTGGTGACTTTTCCTGCAGAGGGGCCTAAGTATTTTTAAAATTTAAAAACAAATATATCAAAATCTGTGACATAATACACATGGATATAAAATGAATCCTATAGTTTGAAATCAGGGGAGGCACGAATCTTGACGCAGATTCGACGGAATCCCGTCGTCTTCTTCAATGAGCCAACGGCCAGGATCCATCCCGCCTGGAGCCATTTCCAAGCCTTGCCGCCGGCGATCCAGCCCCTTCCCCGGCCAGCCACCGCCACCAACACCTCCGTTGAGGTGGTGGCTATCGCCAGGCGGCGGCTCTGCCGCCGGAGAGGCATTTTCCGGCAGTTATAGCAAGAAGATTTCTTGCCGAAACCATGAGAAATCCTGGATTTGATCGGGCTCAATTGAGCCCGAATCTTAAACCTAAAGAGTCCTATGATCTACCCGCGAGTTAAGGAGAGAAGGAGGACCTTCCTGGCGGCCTGGATGCGAGAGGAGCGGCGGGATGCCATTGACGACGGCGGTGGCGCTCGACTTCTGCAACAGCACAGTGGGATGGCTCGTCTCCTCCAGGTAAACGCTCTAAAATGATCCCCTTGGCCCCCTGATGGTGTTTAAATGGCAAATGGGGGAGAGGGGAGGCTGGTTCTTCAATGGCCATTAACACCATTAAAGGTGTGGCTCGGGTAGAGTGGAGGGGGGCTGAACAAATCCCTTGGTGGCCGGGAAACGGCTGGAATCAACTCCTCTCCCCTAGAGGAGTTGATTGCAGCCATAAATGGTGGTTGTTAGCCTCCCTTGGCCGGCCTTCCACTTCCTCTTCCTCAATTTCTCTCTCCTCCATTATCATGGAGGGGAGCTCCTTTCTCTCTCCTAGTCACCTCTGGTTGACTAGTCAACCTCACAAGCTAAATGCAGCCCACTTGATTATGATGGTCATGGGGGTGGGGTTAGCCTAAGGGAGAAGTGGCTTGGGCTTGGGTTAGCCCTTTTTGGGCTAGGTTTGACTTGACCTAAATGAGGGTTGACCTGGTCAATTTGACCATCTGGGTTGACCCCATTGGGTTTTTAGTGGCCCATTGGACTCCCTTAAGGTCTAGGGTTACTTGAATAGGGTTGGTTGGGCCTCTTGGTGGTCACATGTCCCTTGGCAAGGGCACTTTGACCATCTAGGGCTAGAGTTGACTTGGGTCAACATGACCAATTGGGTTGACCCCTATGGGTCCTGGGTGACCCATTGGCTTCCCCTAGGGTCTAGGTAGGGTTACCCTGCACTCTGGAGGTCACATACCCTTAGCAAGGGTACTTTGACCAGATTAGGAGGATGAGTTGACCTGGGTCAACCTGGCCTCTAGGGCTGCCCCCAATGTGCCCTTAGTGACCCATTGACCTCACTTTAGGGTTAGGAGGGCTTAGGTGGGGTCCTCTAGGCTAGGAGTAGGTCAATTGACCCTAAGTAGGCTAGTTTGACCCATTTAGGGCTAGGGTTGACCTTGGTCAACTAAGCCTCTTGGGTTGACCCTAATGGGTCCTTTTGGTTGTAATGGGCCTCCCAAGATATTAGGGGTGTTGTGGTAGGGTCTTGGGGTTAAGGTGTAGCCCATGATCATCCTAAACCATTGTTTAGAGTTCTACTATTTGCAGACCATGATGATTTTCCACATTTTGTCCCCTATCTCTTGGCCCATTTCTGGCTTCCTAGGGTTTGTCATGACCTAGTCATGGACAAAACCACTCCTAGGGGTCTAGTTGGAAATGGGATGTTACAAATCCCAATAAACAAAACAAAGATTTCGTCCCCGAAATCAAGGTTGGGCCTACGGGACTTACTACCGAAGAAAAGAGCCTTGTAACATCCCATCATGACGCCTTGTTTGTTAAATTAGGTTTTACGGGAAAGCTTAGATCTATGACCATTTCGCCCAATCGGCAAACCAAGATCTCAATAAACAAGGATAAGCCCCCAATAAACAAAAGATAAGCCTCCATCTGCCTAGAGCAGCCCTTAGAAATTTAAAGCAGGAAAATAAATAATCATGTTGTGGGGTCTGAGAGGTATACCTGACTGAATAGCTCGGGGTATCTTTGTCGCATCAGGTCCTGTGGCTCCCAGGTATGCTCCTCCTGGCCGTGGTTCCTCCACAGGACCTTGACTAGTGGGACCTTCTTGCGTCGCAAGACCCGTACTCCTCGGTCGTCGATCTTAACCGTCTCCAAACGAACCGACCGGTCTGAAGCTACCGGCCCTTCGGCTGTCAAAATCTGCTGCTCCGGGCGTAGCAGAGCCCTCCTCAGCGAAGAAATATGGAAGACGTCGTGCAACGCTTCCAGCTCTGGTGGTAACTCCAGCCGGTAGGCTAGGGGTCCGATCTGCTCCAGGATCCTGTAAGGGCCCATGTACCTAGGGCTGAGCTTCTTCCTCCGACCACGCACCCGCGAGACTCCATGCATGGGCCGGATCTTCAGAAACACCCGGTCTCCCACCTGGAACTCCACCTGCCGATGTCGGGCGTCATAGTACCTAGCCTGTCTGCTCTGCGCCTCTAGCATCCTGTCTCTGATCAGCCTCACCTGTGCCTCGGTGTCTTCAACAAACTCTGATCCCAACACCTTCAGATCTTCGTTCTGAACCCAAGAAAGCGGGGTCCGGCATCTCCTCCCGCACAAGGCTTCGTAAGGCTCCATCCTGATGTTGGACTGGTGGCTGTTGTTATAGGAGAACTCGACCAGGGGTAAGAGTTTCTCCCACGGTTGCCCGCGGTCCAAGATGCATAGCCTCAAAAGGTCCTCCAGCGTCCGGTTGGTGCGTTCTGTCTGCCCGTCTGTCTGGGGATGAAATGCAGTGCTGAAGGTCAATCGCGTGCCTAAGTAAGCCTGAACTGATCGCCACTCCGTGGATGTAAACCGCCCATCACGATCTGACACTATCGTCCTGGGCACGCCATGATAACGAATGAACTGCTCCACAAACTTCCGCACCAGTACACCCACTGAATCGTCCTTCCTGATCGGTATAAATCGAGCCACCTTGGTTAACCGATCAACGATTACCCAGATCGAGTCATTCCCTGTCCGAGACCGGGGAAGCCCATGTATGAAGTCCATGGCTATGTCGTCAAACTTCCACTCCGGCACCGGGAGTGGCTGCAATAATCCTGCGGGGTTCCTGCACTCCGCCTTTACTAGCTGACATGCCTCACAATGGGTCACGAAGTAAGAGACATCCTTCTTCATGCCCGGCCAGAACATAGTCTTCTTCAAATCCGCCGTCATCTTTGTGATCCCCGGGTGCACAGAGTACCTGCTGCAGTGCGCCTCCGTCATAATATCCTCCCGGATCTGGCCTCCCTCCGGTATATACACCCGTCCTCTGAAGCACACCAGGTCGTCCCTCAGTGTGTACTCTCCTGCAGTGCCTGCTTCCAGGGCTTGGAAGATGGGCTCCAACTTGGCATCCTGCCTCTGTCCTTCTCTGACTCGGTCTCTGATGTCATCGGTAACACCAATCGCGACCAAGTACTCCTCATAGAGCTCAGGATCGTCAGACGACACCAGAGTAATGTACATGTCCTCTAGTCTCTGCAGCAGCTCCATAGACATCAACTGAGGCTCTGCTCCTGCTGTGGCGGCTCTCCTACTCAGTGCATCTGCTACCACGTTCGCCTTCCCCGGGTGGTAGTGCATCTCATACTGATAGTCAGATAAAAACTCCACCCACTGCCTCTGCCTGATGTTCAGTTCCTTCTGCGTGTCCACGTACTTAAGGTTCTTATGATCGGAGTATATATCACAGTGGACACCATAAAGGTAGTGCCGCCATATCTTCAGTGTGAATACAACTGCTCCCATCTCCAGGTCGTGCACTGGGTAGTTCTTCTCATGGGTCTTCAGCTGGCGGGAGGCATAAGCTATGACGTGTCCGTTCTGCATCAGCACCGCTCCCATCCCCTGATATGATGCATCGGTATACACCTGGAATCCTTCCTTCCCAGATGGAAGGGCCAGAATAGGGGCTGAGATGAGTCGGTCCTTCAACTCCTGGAAGGCTGCCTCACACCGTGGCGTCCATACAAAGGGCACATCCTTCTTCGTCAAGGATGTGAGTGGAAGGGAGATCCGAGAAAACCCCTCCACGAATTTCCGGTAATAACCGGCAAGCCCCAGGAAACTCCACACGTCCGTGGCCGTCTTCAGCGGCGGCCAGTCCCTGACTGCCTGAATCTTTGCCGGGTCGACCGCCAGCCCGGCTCCGCTGATAATGTGGCCTAAGAAAGCCACCTCCTTCAACCAGAACTGACACTTGCTGAACTTCGCATACAGGCGATGCTCCCGCAGTCTCTCCAAGGTCAGTTCCAGATGTCGTGTGTGCTCCTCCTCCGTCTTAGAATAGATAAGGATGTCGTCTAAGAATACTATGACGAACACATCCAAATAAGCCTCGAAGACCCGGTTCATGAGGCTCATAAACGCTGACGGAGCATTTGTGAGCCCGAAGGGCATCACGGTGAACTCATACAATCCATATCTGCTACTAAAGGCCGTCTTCGGAATATCCTCCTCCTGGATCCGCAGCTTCTAGTAGCCTGACCTCAAGTCCAGCTTTGAGAAATAATGGGCTCCCTCCAGCTGATCGAATAACTCGTCTATCCTGGGGAGCGGATAGGTATTTCGGACGGTCAGCCTGTTTAGTGCTCGATAGTCAATGCACAGGCGAAGAGTGCCATCCTTCTTCTTCACGAATAGGACCGGAGCCCCCCATGATGAGGAGCTCGGCCTAACAAATCCTGCTTCCACCAGCTCCTGCAACTGTGTCCGAAACTCCGCCAACTCCTTCGGGGCCATCCGATAAGGGGCCTTGGATACCGGCTTAGCCCCTGGTACCAACTGAATATGGAAGTCCTTCTCCCTATGCGGAGGCAGTCCTGGCAGCTTATCCGGAAAAATATCGGCGTAGTCACGAACCACCGGAATGCTAGCAATCAGGTCCTTCTCCTCAGTCATCTCGAATAATACCTGATATACCTCGTCTCCTTGCATGTGAGCCTTAACGGCCTGAATAGATGAAAGCAGGCGGCGGGAAACCGGTGTAGTACCTTCGAATGTCGCATAAGTATCGCCGTGGCTCAGCACGACCCTCCTCGCCGGGCAGTCAATCTGGGCATGGTTCCAGACAAGCCATGTCATGCCCAAGACAAGGTCGAAGTCCGGCATTCTCAGGATCGTCGCCGGGGCCTCGAGTGTCAACCTGTCTATGGTAACCTCCAGGAGGCACTTCTCTGTGGACTGGATCTCCATCCCATTGGGGAGACGCACCCTCCTGGGTAATCCCGTATAATGTCGAATCTGATCCAGGTCCTTGACGAAATCCTCCGACACAAAGTTGTGTGATGCCCCGTGTCGAACAGGGTATGGGCAGGCTTGCCGCACACCATCACCATTCCTAAATCAGTTTAAAAAGAAGACTTTGGTGTAAGGTTTTCTAACCTAGGTTGTGTAGTAGTTCTATCAATACTTAATATGAGCAGGGAATAAATCCAAAACTAAAATTACTCTCATACCTGCAATAACCCTGTCCGGGTTCCGGGGCTGTGCTAAGTCCAAAGCGTAAATCTGCTCCCCATTCTACCTGCGGTCGCCTCCCTGGTAACCACGTCCTCGGCCGCGTCCTCGCCCTCCGAAATGCTAGGCCGGTGGGCCACCCCGTGGTGCTGGAGGTGGTGCCCCCCTCATTGGGCAGTATCTCCGGAGATGTCCCACCTGGTGACAATGGAAGCACTCCGGCGGGGGATACGCCATGCCCCGGGGTCTCGGCATCTCCTGGATCCGGAGAGGTTGAGGGGCCAAAACCACCTGCTCTCTCGGCTCCTGCCTCACCTCCTGACGAGGCTGCTCCTCTGTCCTCCTCCCATCTGGTATGGTGCCTCGCCGCTGATCATTTCGGGCCCTCCGGCCCTGATCCTCCGCTTGCCGCTTCCGGCCCTGAGTGGCGTGCCAATCGGCCTCAATCCTCTTCGCCATCTCCAAAATCCGGGAGATAGGCCCGTCAGAGACAAAAAGCAAGGCCTCCCTCAACTCCTCTTTTAGGCCCTTATAAAACCTCTTGACGTAACCTGCTTCGTCCAGCTGGTAAGAGCCCGCATATCGGCCAAATGATCGAACTCTCGGTGGTACTCCACCACCGTCCTGGTGCCCTGCCTCAGCTGCAAGAACCGCTCCTCCAACTCGTCCCTGGCCGACTGCGGAACAAAGTGCTCCAGCAGCGTGGCCCTGAATTCCTCCCAAGTGATTTCTGCAATCTCCCTATCAGCATACGTCGTGTCCAACAGCGTCTTCCACCACCTCTTAGCATGGGACTCCAAGAAAGATACCACCAGGGCCACCCTCTCCTCCCAAGGGCATTGTATCCCAGTCAACATCTCGTACATGACATCCAGCCACTCCTTTGTCCATACTGCCGACTCTGTCCCCAAGTATGATGGGGGAGAGAGTCCTCGGAAGGTGCTCATCCAGTTGGCCCCTGGGTTTGGCTGCTGGGCTGGAGCCTGCTGAGCCCGGAAGGCCTCAAGGATAGTTGTAAGGGTCTGCCCCATGTTTGACTGGAGGAAAGGTGTGGGGACCATGGGAGGTGGTGCAACATCTGGGGTCTGTTGAGCTCCACCTTGTGGGGTGGGCTGAGCTGGGGGCTGCAAAACGAGCTACATTAGTAGGTAATCGACTCAATGCCTAATGAAAGTGGACAATTTACATGTGATTCCCCCCATATGGGCACACCACTGCTTCCGCTGCTTAGTTTGTCCCCAAACTAAACCCGCGCGGGGGTGACCCAGGGTTGTGGACGGCTACTTTTCGATCGAGGTGCCCTGATACCACTTGTAAGACCCCCTTTTTTTTTCGACACCGGGGTCTTATGCCCAGAACTGCCGTTTTGCGGTGACTCCTTCACGCCCTGAAGGGTCATCACCACAAAGCGCCGAGTCTGCCGGCCGATATCGATCACAGAAAAGTAGCACTATGAAGTAAATGCAAATTGCAGTCCACAGAGAATCACAAGTCATAATAAATATAACTCCACGAAGGGAGTGTCCACAGAATAAAACATCAGAGTAGCAAAAACGGGCTTATGCCCGGTACATCATAGCCTCACTACAAAATCACTCACGCGGAAGCAGAAAAACTACTCAAGGTCGAGACTCACGGTCCCGGCTGTATGAACTCCGGAGCTAGACTGCCCCACCTCCAAGCGCACCGGTCTCTGGGGCTGCTCCTCCATGCTGGTCTCCACGATCCCCTAAATGATGCGGTTCGAAAACCGTTAGTCTAAAAGACTAAGTCCTATCATCCCCCGCCCCTTCCCCCATGGCTCCTAGGCACTGAGCGGAGAGGAAGAAAGGGGAGGACTTGAAGGTGGAGAATATCAAAAAGCAGATGGCAGTGGACCGATACTAGCAATTCTATAACATGTATGGACAATAAGCTGAAATATGAAAAGTAACCTTCACTTATGTGAGAACACATAAGCCAAGGGGTCTTCTGTAAGGCTCCCATCGTATAAAAAGTCTCATACCAATTTATACGCTGGGGTGTCGGTTATCAAGCAGCAGTAAAAATAAATATCAAAATTAACCTTAATTTATAAACTTGCCCACACAAGCTTATAGACCAAGGGGTCGTTTTGCAGGTCCTAAAGTATAAGCGTCCCATTCCACTTATACTTTAGGTGTCAGGGTTAAAATAATCGATTATGCTATGACATGCAAGTGGGTATGATGGATCATGCAAGTGCAACGCACACACCCGACTCTGTGCACACGACCTTTAGTTCCCCCTTTCTGGAGCCGTAACCTCCCAGGATACCTCCGTAGTGGCAGACGAAAGCGGTGGGTTGGGCCTCGCCCACCTCTAACCAGTAAAGCACTACCGGTCAGACCTATCGTATGCCTCAACGCTTGGTGCACAAAGCGGACTCCTGCGTACTCTTGCCGGCTGGCGCACCGGACTTCTGATGGCGAAGTGCTAACCACACTTGCCGAGTCAACGTATTGGCGTCGGTTCATCGACCCTCCAATACCGAAGACCCACCACCTTAATTTCCTTTCCTTTTATGCACATGCAAATTTAGCATAATCAAACCCGAGCCGAAGCTCCCCGGACAAACACGTCCGTCTCAAACAATCGAGCCGAAGCTCCCCGGACCCAAAGTCCGTCTTTTAACCATCCGAGCCGAAGCTCCAAGCTATCTACCAGTGCTATCACTGTTTGTGAAAGGTGCAACCCTAATTACTAAGTTAATCTTTTCAGCTTTTAAAACGGTTTACGTTAACCCAGGACTGCCCCCGGTATTCCCTGTGAAGGGCACTCAAGGGGCACTAGGAACTGTGTTTGGATTACGCCCAGCGTTCCCTTTCGCAAGGTACTTATTTTGTTATTGGTTGATTCCCTTACCCATTACTTTCTCATATTCCGATAAACTAATCCTAGGGTGATTTGACTCCAACTCTCCTAGGGTAGGACGATCTTTCGTCGGACCCGAACACCTATAAACCCTAGACAAAACCACACCCTACTCACTCATCTTCCATAGATGCAGCCCATTCCACTTATCCTTACAGCAAACCATCAAGACCCATCATACGTGTTCTAATTCATATCCCAAAATGATTTCCTGCAGTTTTGCTATATGCAGACCACTTAAGCTACATGACCCGTAAAAAGGGAAGTACATGAAATACTCATCCAGTACCTCTATGATAATTATTAGAGGGCTAAAATGATATTTGAAGCATAAATCCAGAAAATCCATAATTTTCCTAATTTGTCTGATAATTTATTTATTTATTCTAGTATCCAAAAAGCCCAAGTTTGAACATGAAGTAGCAATTTCAGACAAGACAATGTTTCAACAAATTTATGGTAATTACAAAATGCATAATCAACTCTAAGGCCTAAGTCTACAAATTTTCCAGCAAGGTTGGGGCCCTTAATTGTAATTTCAAAGTTACCTCATAAAAAGTCATTTTAAAAGCTTTTACAGTAATAATGCCTCCAAAAATTCAGATAAAATTCAGGGATGATTGTGATGGCCTACAAATACCTTAGAAAAAGTTTCATAATTTATCACTTAAGAATAAGGCTATATTTGATTTTCTCATGAACTTTCAAGTTTATGGGTTAATGAACAAAGTATACTAATTAACCATCAAATATTTTCACAAAAATTCCCACATGATAAATATGAGCTAGAAACACTATGCAGCAAGTTTCATGATTTTTCAATAAGTAATGGGCTCTTGCAAGAATTATTTAGTATGTAATTGAAATAAAGCACTTGTGAAGTAGATGCCCTAAATAGATATCCAAAAATTCTATCAAAATTCATACATGATTATTATACCCTAAAACTAACTCTGTCAATGTTTCATACCCTTTCTATGAGTAGTGAGACCACAATAGCCAAATTGTTAATTAGGGCAATACTATTGATTACAAATGAAGTGCTACAAATATTGATCAAAATTCCTCAAGTAAATTATCAGAGGCTCAAAATGCCCTAATCCCCTCACTACCCAAATTTGGTTAAGTTTCAAGATGTTTAGCTAACCTAAACCTACACTACAAGTTTTAGGTCCTAAGCTAGGGTTAGGGTTTTGGGGACCCTACCCTTTTCAAAATTTGTTAATATTTCTAACAGAGGGTTTTATATATCCTAGGAACCTCCTTGCAAAATTTGGTGTTCATCCAAGGTGTTTAGGACTCATGCCCTTCACAAGGCCAAAAGGTCCCTCCTTAGGGTTTGGCCTAGGAACTTAGGGCAAATCAATTCCACCCTACCCCACATTCCATGGGGAGGTGCTAGGTGCCATAACAAGTCAGTGGCCCAAGTTTCAGCCTCTATTGAGGTGATTTGGTCACTCAAAATCAAGGTGCACTTTTTGACCAAAATACCCCTATTAAGGCAAAGTTAGGGTTGGGTCAAAACCTATTCAAAACACATTCAAATTGGGTAAACGTTTATACAGATACATAACATGAGCCCAGGGACCACTCACCATAATTTGGGATGGTTTGGAGGTCATTTGACCACTGAATTTAATTACCCTAACTTTATTAAATAAAGTCAAAAACTTTAGGAAAATTGGGTCCAAAAATTCTGAGCTTTGGGCAGGCCCTAGTTATAGGTAGGTTAGGCTCCCTGCCAAAATTTCAACTGGTTTGGGCTAGGGATGAAGTGTGGGCACCCAATTTAATGACTGCATAGCCCTAAGGGTATGTCCCACCAAAATGGGTGCCCTGGTCAGACCATGCACCCAAATGGGTTCAAACAAATTTTAAAGTGAAATAGACTCAGAGGGCTACAACTTTTGTGTTGGTGACTTTTCCTGCAGAGGGGCCAAATATTTGTAAAATTTAAAACCAAATATTTCAAAATCTGTGACATAATACACATGAATATAAAATGAATCCTATAGTTTGAAATCAGGGGAGGCACGAATCTTGACGCAGATTCGACGGAATCCCGTCGTCTTCTTCAATGATCCAACGGCCAGGATCCATCCCGCCTGGAGCCATTTCCAAGCCTTGCCGCCGGCGATCCAGCCCCTTCCCCGGCCGGCCACCGCCACCAACACCTCCGTTGAGGTGGTGGCTATCGCCAGGCGGCGGCTCTGCCGCCGGAGAGGCGTTTTCCGGCAGTTATACCAAGAAGATTTCTTGCCGAAACCATGAGAAATCCTGGATTTGATCGGGCTCAATTGAGCCCGAATCTTAAACCTAAAGAGTCCTATGATCTACCCGCGAGTTAAGGAGAGAAGGAGGACCTTCCTGGCGGCCTGGATGCGAGAGGAGCGGCGGGATGCCATTGACGACGGCGGCGGCGCTCGGCTTCTACAACAGCACAGTGGGATGGCTCGTCTCCTCCAGGTAAACGCTCTAAAATGATCCCCTTGGCCCCCTGATGGTGTTTAAATGGCAAATGGGGGAGAGGGGAGGCTGGTTCTTCAATGGCCATTAACACCATTAAAGGTGTGGCTCGGGTAGAGTGGAGGGGGGCTGAACCCATCCCTTGGTGGCCGGGAAATGGCTGGAATCAACTCCTCTTCCCTAGAGGAGTTGATTGCAGCCATAAATGGTGGTTGTTAGCCTCCCTTGGCCGGCCTTCCACTTCCCCTTCCTCTTCCTCAATTTCTCTCTCCTCCATTATCATGGAGGGGAGCTCCTTTATCTCTCCTAGTCACCTCTGGTTGACTAGTCAACCTCACAAGCTAAATGCAGCCCACTTGATTATGATGGTCATGGGGGTGGGGTTAGCCTAAGGGAGAAGTGGCTTGGGCTTGGGTTAGCCTTTTTTGGGCTAGGTTTGACTTGACCTAAATGAGGGTAGACCTGGTCAATTTGACCATCTGGGTTGACCCCATTGGGTTTTTAGTGGCCCATTGGACTCCCTTAAGGTCTAGGGTTACTTGAATAGGGTTGGTTGGGCCTCTTGGTGGTCACATGTCCCTTGGCAAGGACACTTTGACCATCTAGGGCTAGAGTTGACTTGGGTCAACATGACCAATTGGGTTGACCCCTATGGGTCCTGGGTGACCCATTGGCTTCCCCTAGGGTCTAGGTAGGGTTACCCTGCAGTCTGGAGGTCACATACCCTTAGCAAGGGTACTTTGACCAGATTAGGAGGTTGAGTTGACCTGGGTCAACCTGGCCTCTAGGACTGGCCCCAATGTGCCCTTAGTGACCCATTGACCTCACTTTAGGGTTAGGAGGGCTTAGGTGGGGTCCTCTAGGCTAGGAGTAGGTCAATTGACCCTAAGTAGGCTAGTTTGACCCATTTAGGGCTAGGGTTGACCTTGGTCAACTGAGCCTCTTGGGTTGACCCTAATGGGTCCTTTTGGCTCTAGTGGGCCTCCCAAGATATTAGGGGTGTTGTGGTAGGGTCTTGGGGTTAAGGTGTAGCCCATGGTCATCCTAAACCATTGTTCAGAGTTCTACTATTTGCAGACCATGATGATTTTCGACATTTTGTCCCCTATCTCTTGGCCCATTTCTGGCTTCCTAGGGTTTGTCATGACCTAGTCATGGACAAAACCACTCCTAGGCGTCTAGTTGGAAATGGGATGTTACATGTAGCACGTCGGCGGTCCCCAAGAGTGAGAACCTCCAGGAGTCCACTTGCTCTTCTCACCGGACCTGGAAGTGTAAGGCTTTTTCCTCCACCTGCTCCCTTCAAAATTTCCTTAGGATTGGGGAGGCTTCCCTTCCCCTTGCTTGGGAGTGAAACCCTTACGACGTTGGGTTCGCTCCAGATCACTCTCCAATATCCTGGCAGCCTCAACTAGCTCATTAAAACCAGCTCTCTTCATGGAAATGAGGGTTGCCTCAGATTCTCCCTCAGCCCCTGGTAGAAGAGGTTATCCCTCTCTACATCATATGCCATCGTCGTTCCCGCATAGCGACCCAAACGGGTGAACTCCTGCACATACTCATCCACCGTCTTGTCTCGCTGCATTAAGTGCAGGAACTGCCTCTGAAGGGCCAACCGTGTAAAAACGGGAATGTACCTCTTTAGAAAAGCGTCCCCAAATTCCTCCATTGATGGGGTGCGGAACTGGCGGCCGCTATGACTCACCCACCACAACTTGGCGTCTCTTTCCAACATGAACGTCGCATACTCTAATTTCTTTTCTTCTGGCATCTCCGCCGCCCTCAAAAGCTCTTGAATTCGAACCCACCAATCCTTCGCATCCGTTGGTGTCCCAACTCCCTTGAATGACGGGGGATGGAAGCTCAGGAAATACTTCATGTGTCGGTCTCCATGTCCGACAACCACCCTTTCCGCCAAAGGCTGCACTCGTCTGGCTTCTCCGCCTGGCACGTCCGTCGCCGTGTCTGGTGTAGCAGGGGTTGCTACCTGAGCTGCCGCTATAGCTTGGGCTGCCACCATCGCTTCTACAAGCATGCGGCAGAAGTCAGCCGGGTTTACACCCACGCCCAAAAGACCTGGAGCAGTGGAACTGCTCGCCGAAAGTTCTTCTCTTGCTCTCGACGTACCCGCCTCGTTGCTTGCACTCTTCAAGAAAACAAGAAACAAGGGATCAGTCTCTAATCTCAAGACTCAAACATAAGGACACTCATGGTCCCGCATTACTCTTATGTGGATAACTTCTCTACGCACTGACCTTGAATAGAACCTGGCTTTGATACCAAATTATAACACATCCCCTGTAATGACCGTATAACATGGGTCCGGCAGGGGCCCCATAACATACAGACGCCACAGCTTTAGTATTATAAAATGATATAGCTATCCAAACTCAAAACTCAAAGCACAACACAGCGGAAACAACCAAAGAGACTAGAAGTTATCCACACCTACAAAAGTAACAAAATGGCCTTAAGGCCTTACATCAAGAGTAAATCCAAACTCAAATAATATTAATACACCAGTCATGAAAGTGCATAAGCACACCTAGTCTACCTCGGCATGCAAGCTGGTCAAAAAGCATACAACATACAATGCCATAAACGTAAAGCTACAGCAAAAGCGGTAACACTTCATGAGGCTTAGGCCTTTCTGGCCGGCAAGCTAGCTCCTGCTTACGATCCTTGCCCTGTAAAAATTATTAGTAATGTGGGTCAGCAAAGGCTGACCTCAAGCTTTGTAACAAACACATCTCCTCCCGACCGCCCCTAACGGACCCCGGGGAACCCTCCAACTTGCAAGTCAGCACTTTGTATGCAATATAAATATAAACAATAAATGCATTAAGAGCAGGCTTGGATGTCTCAAACAACATACACGTTCTCTACTGGTTGAGCATTTAATGAAAATGGGCCTACTTATGCAACATGTATGCAACAACCCGGGCTTCACCCAAGGCACCCTATAGCGTATGCATCTAGCACAACATCACAAAACTTGGGTACTCAACATTTCCCCATTGGCATAAAGCCGCAAACAAAGAGGAACCACAATCCCCCAATGGCATACGAGCCGCCACACGGAACTCTTGCCAAGGCCCCACCCGCTCACGGTCGCAGACCCGGGCTTGCCGGCAAACTATGACTTCTCATGTCAGGATTCCGTCCAACACACTGACCAATTCTAAGAACCCTTGCTGGACCCCACCAGCTCATGACCTCATTGCCCGGGCTTGTCCCATGCTCGGCGTTCTCGGCAGTCTCACACAAAGGGGACTAGTCTTGTCAGGACACTTTCCACACATGACTTGCACGTCACGGAGACATAGCCACGCCTTGCCACATCACAAACCATGACATTTCCTCCATAATCCCTCATACATACTGCAGCGTTCCCGCGCATCAAGGAAACCATCTACACTCATGCGGAGCTAACCTTGTTCATCAAGGAAACCATCTACCGCTCATGCAGAGCTAACCTTGTTCATCAAGGAAACCATCTACCACCAATGAGGAGCTAACCTTGTCCGGTACCGGCCACACGTACTCATGAAAGATAAAGGGAAGAACATCACAAACAACATGAACATCACCAACGGCCTCTTGCCACATCGGATTTCTATGAATCCTTAAACCTTGTATGCAACATAACCGAGTCGGACTAATGGTCGCGACTACGGCTTCACACACCATGCATAATCCACTAACGGAGCGGATCTCTAATGCAAAAACATGTCGGGGACGGAATCAATCGACCCAGAGGTTCCTCTTGAACCTTGGTGACCCAAACCCCTCTCATTTGAGCGTTTGGTGCCCAAAAACTAGAAAAGAAAAGATGCTAAAACATGGATCCTAAAATAGAGAGGAGAAGTGTCGTTACCTTCCGACTCCTCTTCCTAGCCATGGAAAAATAGCCAAATGAAAACCTTAGCAATGATCTAGCCTCCACGGATCTGGACTCGGCTCGTAATTTGGAGCACTGAAGCCTCTCCAACATCCGGATCTCTACTTCACCTTCTTCCTTGCTCTGCCTTCTCTCGAGAACTTTAGAAAGAGAACCACTCAAAAGAAATGAGGGTTTCTAAGGGTCCCATCCCGTGAATATCCCATCGAGAACAACCCCCAGCCGTTGGATTCCAAATTAAAGAAACGAACGGCCTTGATTCGAGCCAGAAATGCTAAACCTGGACCGAACAAGGCCCGCGACACGCCCGTATCCAGGGTCGTGCCCCCCATTCGCCGTCAAGAATCGACGCGCCTGGAACAACACACGGGCATCCGACACGCCCGTGTTCGACCTAACACGCCCATGTCCCAACTGACACGGCCGTGTAGTCGGCCGTGTGCCTCCATCGACACAGCCCCGAAAACAACCCGAGACTCACACGGGTACTGGATACGCCCGTGTCCTTACCCGTATCTAACTCAACACGCCTGGGCCCCAGGCCTGTTGACTGTCTCGACACTTTGTCGAGCGAAGTTCGTCGACTGCCTGACACGGCCTTGGACACGCCCGTGTCCTAGGCCCTATGCCTTGTCTCGACACCTCGTCGAGCGAAATTTGTCGATTGCCTGACACGGCCTTGGACACGCCCTTGTCCTAGGCCGTGTGCCTTGTCTCGACACCTCGTGGAGCGAAATTCGTCGACTCGCCGGGCCGATCGTCGACACGGGCTCGACACGCCCTGAGACACGCCCGTGTTTCAGGCCATGTTCTCTGCTTGATGATCGCCGACTCCAAAATCGTCGACCTCCCGACCAAAACGTCGACTGGATCCTGACACGCCCTGGGACACGCCCGTGTCCCAGGCCGTGTGCCCACTGCCAGAAACCAATTCTCCTTCTACAAATTTTGGGGCGTTACACCTGGAGCCTCTTCCAGCCGACGTTCTGGCCACCCCGACCACCTCCCTGGCCGGCCACCACCACCACCACCTCTGTTGAGGTGGTGGCTAGTGTTTGGTGGCGACCATGCCGCCGGAGGCGGCGGTTTCTGGCAAACTCTCCCCGCCATTTTTCATGGAATTTCAAGGAAATATTCTCTCCAATCCGGATTGTTTGAGCCCGACTTCTCAACCTAAACAAGTCTAGATCTAGCACGCATAGAGAGGAGAAGGATTGGACCTTGCCGGCGGCCTGAAGTCGGGAAGATCGCCGGGAAGCCATTTCTGAAAGTTATGTCGCTCGGCTTCTACAACAGCAAGGTGGGGAGGCTCGGTTTCTTCAGGTAAGGACTGGGAAAGGCTTCTCTCAACCCACTGGTGGTGTTTGAAGCCTCAGATGGGGAGAGGAGGGGCTGGATCATCAATGTCCTTCAAAGCCATTAATGGCTAGGCTCGGCTATGGAGGAGGGGGCTGAATCAGGTCTGATGGTCGGGAGAAACGGCTGGAAACTTCTCCCCTTCCCTGGGGAATTGAATTCAGCCATTAAATGTGGCCTTTGGCGAACCGTTTCCTTCCCTCTCCTTCCTCATTTCTCTCTCCTACTCACGACGATTCTGCCCAGAACCACCGTGTCACGCCTGGTGACACGGCTATGACACGGGCGTGTATTATCGACACGGGCGTGTCTGGTGGGCATGTTCCCTTCTGTTCAACGAAATGAGCTGAGATCGACCAAATGAGCTCGACAAAATGAACTCGACGATCGTCAGGCTGACGACACGCCTGGCGACACGGGCGTGTCGGGGGAGTGTTCCCCCCTGTTCTACGAAATGAAATCGACGATCGTCGAGCTGAGCTCGACAAAATGAGCTCGACGATCGTCGGGCTGACGACATGCCTGGCGACACGGGCGTGTCGGGGGCGTGTTCCCCATGTTCTGTGAAATGAACTCGACGATCGTCGAGCTGGGCTCGATGAAATGAGCATGATGATCGTCGGGCTGACAACACGCCTGGCGACACGGGCGTGTCGGGGCTGTATTCCCCCCTGTTCTACGAAATGAACACGACGATCGTCGACCTGAGCTCGACGAAATGAGCTCGACGATCATCGGGCTGACGACACGCTTGGCGACATGGACATGTTGTGGGCGTGTTCCCCCTGTTCTATGAATTGAAATCGACGATCGTCGATCTGAGCTCGACGAAATGAGCTCGACAATTGTCGGGCTGACGACATGCCTAGCGACACGGGTGTGTCTGGGCCGACACGGGCGTGTCAGACCCAAAAGAGTTGTTTTTACGGAATTTGTGTGGCTATTTATTTCTTCCTATAGGATCTGACAGTTCAGATCTCCCCTTGCTGATATAGGGCTGAGCTATAGGCAGACCAAGGTGATTTTCACCTTGGCCTTCTTCACTTGGTCCCTTGGGCTTCCTGGGGTTTTGACAGGTCCCTTGGGCTTCCTAGGGTTTTGACATGACCAAAACCACTCTTGGGGGTCTAGTCGGAAATGAGATGTTACATGATACCACATTAGCAGGGTATAACTGCGTACGCTCCGGAAAAACTCCTACTTCTCACATAAAGGAAGATCTTTAAGTTATTTAGAGACAAATCCAGTTTAAGTGAAGCAGTTAGCAGTTATCCAGTTTAAATATAGTGATTTAGCGTTTTAAAACATGCAATTCATAAAGTAATAATGGCAGTTTTGTACTTATAAATACCTATCATGTAATTGTAGCATAAAACATCTCAGAGATCAAGTAATCCAAACATTCAGAAAGAAAACAAGTAACAACTAGCAAAAGTATCAAAAATCAACCATCCTCTGGGCGTCAACAATCTCACACGAACCCACAAAAAACTAAAGTATGTCTGAACTAGGTAAAGTAAACTAAATCAACAAATTACCTCGCAACGACGAGGTCAAAACTACAGCCTATACTGCTGCTCAGGAACACCAAAACCAACTCCTCTACCAGCCATAACTCTAAACCTGAGGCATTCCAAAGATAGAACACCTCCGCAAAAAAGTACAAGTGATGGCGGAAAAGTAAGCCAAAAGTAAACATTGGTCAAAGGGGTACCAACCCAAGACAAAAATACTGAAGTAAAGTACAAAAGTAAGGTACAAAAACTCTGAAAGGAACACTTATGTGAATCGTCACGTACAACAAAAGTACCCCAGATGCATAAGACTATAAGGGGAAAAAATCATGATTAAATCATCAGGAAGAATAGCAAAACTATATTATCCACCTGTATTAAACTCTACCCAAAAAACACAGACATGGTGGTCACTCATCCAGACACCCCCACCCCCCCCCCCCCCCCACACACACACAGATATATTATCTGTCTAATTGCGAGGGAGACTCAAATACTCCACCATTCACTGCAAATGTCCAAAAACCTGGTAGAGTTCCACATGGGACTAACAGAGGGATCAATCATTGTGGCGGTGGTTTCGCCCACTAATAACACCCACAACAAAGAAAACCATGACCGTCACAATCCGTAATGACCTGAGTTTAGAGCTCAGAGGCCCACCACAACCCTTCATAGGCCTGGCGGCTTGTCTCGCCCTACGGCATCGCTACAAAGGAAACCAAGATTTAAATCTCAAGACTTGGCACATTGGATTCTACTAATCATATCGAGATTAAAGTGACGGTTGATAAACCTTTACGAAGGATTTACAATCCTAGATAAACTCTAATATTTGCTATCTAATAGTTAAGGGACGGTAAAAAGAGAAAGATTCAACCACATCATCAAAACATATATCACTTTACAAGATATGATTAGCAAAATCAAGAACATGTAAATACATGTGGATTTAAACAAAGGATTAAGACAGAACAATAATCAACAAGTTATTAATGATAGAGACAACAAGACGTTAGAAATTTCAGTAGATCGGGAGAAAGAAGGGAAGAGGGGAGTAAAACTATCACTTGCCTTAGATTTGTCGGAGAAGACCTCCAAAATCGCACCACATCGTACATCGGGAATAAGGAAGACGGGGGAAGTCGAAATCTGAGCAAAGATGGATGAAATAGAGGTTATTGCCAAAACCCGTAACGAGAAAAACTTAAGAAATTGGGAAGTTTTTACCACGATGACGTAGCTCTCGTTGACAGCTTTCTGGATCTATCTTCGGTTGAAAATTTCTAGAACCGGAGCACAGTCGGCGGACATCGGAAGATTCACGAATGGACGTTCTCTCTCTCACTCATGCCTCTCTGGTTCGGGAAGGAGGAAGTACGGCTTAAGGAGTAGAAGAAGTTTTTTTCTTATATCTCTTAAGGAGATGAACCAGGATCGGCTGAACCAGAAATCTCGACATGAAGTATGGATTTCTCGAGTAGAATGAAGATTTCTCGGGAACAGAAGGAAGGTATCTCGAGAACTAAGGAATATTCTCGGGTAGGTAAGAAAGGCTTCTCGAGAACAAGTAGAAGTACTAGTCGGTAAGAACGACTCATGTTCTCGAGTACAAGGTAGAGTCTTCTAGAGAACAAGATGGCATTCTCAAGAATAAGTAGAAGTACTACTCGGGAACAACGACTCATGTTCTCGAGTATAAGGTAGAGTCTACACGAGAACAAGATGGCCTTCTCGAGAACAAGTAGAAGTACTACTCTTGAACAACGACGCATGTTCTGGAGTACAAGGTAGAGTCTTCTCGAGAACAAGATGGCCTTTTCGAGAAGAAGGGATGATCTCGAGTACAAAAACGGACTTCTCGAGAAGATACTATGGACTTCTTGAGAAGGGCTTCTGGATAACTCGAGAACGACGAATCGATTTCTCGAGAACAAAAGAGGATTTCTCGAGAACTAAATAAAACTTGTCGAGTACTAAATAGACTTCTCGAGAACTAAATAAACTTCTCGAGAACTAAGACTGCATTTCCCGAGAACAAGAGGGTGCATCTCTAGAACAAAATGAGCATTTCTCGAGAGCTTCAAGACCTCTTGGGAACTAGAGGAGGGATTTTCTCGAGATGAAGCAGGACTTCCCGGGAATAAAGACATCATTTCTCGAGAAGGGATATAAAATTCTCGGGAACAGCTCCCAGCTTCTCGAGAGAAGAGACTGGTCATCACGACTACAAAGCATGTTTTCCCAGAAATAAGCAAGAAAATATAAGAAATTCAAATTTGACTATTATTCCAAGATAAATCGCTGACCCTATAAATTTAGCATCGAAAACAACACTAATATTCGACATACCATTCTTGAGACACATACATCAAGGTTTACTATTATCATACAAGCCATAAATTTAATTCTTCCAACAAGAAATCATTCAATCTCATCAAAAACTCCAAAAATCTGGTCAAACAGACCCAACGGATGTGAAAACACACTAATGGGGAAGCACCATCAAGAAGACGTAAAAAAGGTAACGCCAAGATGTCATAATTATGACGACACCAAATCAAATAATAACATCGGAAAATCGGGGGCGTTACATTCACTCCCCCTAAAAAGAAGTTTCGTCCCGAAACTTGTCATAACTTTAAAACCAAACCAAAATGAAAACCAAAGACCACAAAAAACATGAAGACATACCAGAACTAAGGGAAGAGGCGCGGATGAGATTCCCTCATCACCGACTCCAATTCCCATATCACGCTCTCGACGTCTTGATTTCTCTAGAGAACTCTAACCATGGGGATGGTCTTTCTCCGCAAAACACGATCTTGAGATTCCAAAATACGGACAGGCTCTTCCACATACGTTAGGTTGGGCTGAATCTGGATCACTGAGTCAAGGACTTGACGATCACTATGAACACACTTCCGCAACTGGCTCACATTGGACACATCATGGACACCGGGGAAGGTAGCAGGTAAATCGCGTCTATAAGCTGACACTCTGATGCGCTCAAGAATCTGAAAAGGTCACAAATATCGGGGATCTAACTTGTGGTTCCTTCCAATTTTTTAACATCTGACATCAGAGAGACTTTCAGAAAACCCGAGTCCCCAACAGAGAACTCCAGATGAACCCTTCATCGATTAGTATATTTCTCATAACATTCTTGTGTTATACGGAGCTTCTCACGAATATGAGTCAAAACACAATTCATCTCTTCAAGGGCTTCCGGACCTAGTAGCGGTCTCTCACAAACCTCAGCCCAAAACAAAGGTGTCCTACAATGCCTACCGTACAAGGCCTCAAACGGGGCCATCTGTAGACTCTCTTGATAACTATTATTGTATGCGAATTCAATGAGTCTGAGATGCTCATCCCAAGCACCACCGCGATCCAATATGTAACATCTGATCATATCTTCCACGATTTGATTTACTCTTTCCGTCTGACCATTTTTCTATGGATGATAAGCGGTGGAATACCTTAAATCGGTACCCAACCTCTCCTATAAACTCTTCCAAAAGCGAGAGGTAAATCTAAAGTCTCGATCCAATACAATGTTAACAGGCACTCCATGTAATCTGATGAACTCATCAAGGTATAACTCAGCTATCTTCTTCATAGAATACCCAATCTAAAAGAGCACAAAGTGAGCACACTTAGTCAATCTATCAACTATCACCCAAACACAGTCATGCCCATGGGTTGATCTTGGTAAACTGGTGACGAAGTCCATCAAAATACTCTCCCACTTCTAGCTTAGAATATCAAGCGATGTTAATTTACCACCAGGACTTCTATGGTCACTCTTAACACGCTGACACGTATAACATTTCGACACAAACTTTGCTATATCATTCCTCATTCCCGACCACCAAACAATTTGCTTTAGATCTTTATACATTTTGGTGGAACCAGGATGGTAGGCAACACTGAAACCATGAGCTTCATTACAAATTTTAGCCCGAATGTCACCAAAAGCGGGAATACAAAATCTACCCCAATATCTCAGAGTGTCTAGCTCATCCAAAGAAAAATCATGTAGCTCTCTCATCTTAGTTCTATTTCGAAGATGCGACAATTCAGGGTCATCCTTATGGTGTACCATGGCAAGAGAAATCCAAGAGGGCTCTTCTTCTTCCAAACTAGCTGACAAAGTATTACTCCAAACTCCAATGTCCACCAACAAGAATTCTTCCACCAGGGACTATACAGACAGATTGAAGATTTTGGCGGTCTTCCTACTCAAAGCATCAGCTACTACGTTATCCTTTACCGGATGATAAAGAATCTTCACTTTATAATCGGCCACATATTCTAACCACCTATGCTGGCACAAATTTAGCTCCCTTTTAGTGAAGACGTACTTCAAACTCTTATGGTCTGTGTAGATCTTGCACAGCGCGTCATACAATAAATGTCTCTAAAGCTTCAGTGCATAAATTACTGCAACAAACTCTAAATCATGCGTATGATAGTTTCTTTCATGAATCTTTAATTACCTAGATCCGTACGTCATCACCTTTCCTTCTTGCATCAAAACACAACCCAGTCCAATGTGTGATGCATCCACAAACACAGCGTACTCAACTCCTTCAGTAGGCAAGGTTAAAACTGGAGCATTACACAATCTATTCTTCAGCTCTTGGAAAGCTTCTTCACACTTATCGCTCCAAAAGAATGATGTGTTCTTCTAGGTAAGTGTACTTAGAGGAGCGGACAACACCGAAAGCACTTCCACGAACCTCCAATAATAGCTGGCCAGGCCTAAGAAGCTCTGAATGTCCTTAGGTGTAGAAGGTCTCTTCCATTCCATTACAGCAGAAATCTTGGTCAGGTCTACAGAAATACCGCCCTTGCTCACAATATGACCAAGAAAGGACACCTGAGGTAGCCAGAACTCACACTTGCTCAACTTCACAAATAACTTATGCTCCCTCAGGGTCGACAAAACAAATTGCAAATGTTGAGTATACTCCTCAACACTGCGGGAATACACGAGGACATCATCTATGAACACAATAACAAAACGGTCCAAGAAATCTTTGAATACTCTATTCATCAAATCCCTGAAAGCAGAGGGTGCATTTGTCAAACCAAAGGATATCACCAAAAACTCAAAATGCCCATGCCATGAACTAAAAGTAGTCTGTGGAATGTCTGCCTCATTAATTCTCAACTGGTGGTAGCCTGAACGAAGATCGATCTTTAAAACTCTGATCTACCACGCAACTGATCAGACAGATCATCAATCCTCGGCAACGAATATCTATTCTTGATGGTTACCTTATTTAATTCTTGATAATCTATGCAGAGCCTCATGGAACCGTCTTTCTTCTTTACGAACAAAATAGTGGCACCCCACGGAGAAGAACTCGGCGTAATAAAACCACACTGCAACGACTCATCAAGCTGAGTACGTAACTCATCCAACTCACTCGGAGCTATACAGTACGGTGCCTTGGCAATAGGACGAGTACCTAGCTCGAGGTCTATCACAAACTTTACCTCTCTCACAGGAGGAAGTCCTGGAAGACTATCAGGAAAAACATCTGGAAACTCTCGCATCACCGAGATATCCTCAAGACGTGGTGTAACAAAAGCTGTTTCCAAAGTAGAAGTAGAAACAAGATATGCGTCACAACAAGATCTAAGAGCTCGACAAGCACGTACCATAGAAATAAATGGGAAGACATTGTCCTAAAAACCATAAACACTCATAAGTTGGCCATTGTCCATCTTGAAGTCCAGTTGCTTTGCCTTGCATTGGATGATCGCATCATACTTAGACAACCAGTCCAAGCCCAAAATCACGTCCAAATCTGCCATATACAAACCTTCAGATCCGCAAAGGCTAGGAATTCACTAAGATAATTAGGGCACCTCAAAATTCCTTGATTTGATATCACCAAATTTTCGTATGGAAGCATGACGTTGAAGGACTCTTGTAATTGATTCCCGTCCAAATGATGTCTATCTACGAAACTTCGAGCTATGAAGGAATGGGTGGCACGCGAATCAAAGAGAACGTGCACCCACTTATTCCGCAACATAAACTCCCCAAAAACCATAGTATACATAACTAAACGAATGAAAACTAGGGCAAACAATGCAGATTAAAAGTTAAACTATGATCTAACCTGTGATCACTTATGTAGAGGTCTGAGCTTCCTCCCTGATCACCACGTTCAGCTTTCCTTTCCCTTTGTCCTGGTTTGGTGGCGGCTACAGAGCCCGAAGCAGAGCAGGCTGTAGTGGGGACTGAGCCTGGGAGCATGAAGACTTCTGGTGCCCCTTCAGCCCACACTGGAAGCAAGCCCTATCCTTCAACCAACAACAACTTACGCCATGTCCCATCTTTGGATAGAACGTGCACACCAGATCTCCCTTGAGTGCACCTTGGATGGCGAGTACCTGCTGCTGTTTTAGGGTGGCAGTCCTTTTGAAACACCTTTCGTAAGGGTGGCCAAATCGACCACAAAAGCTACATATTTCTCTACTTTTCTTCTTAGAAGAAGTGACATATGCCCTAGAGCCCGCATCCTCATCACCCTTCATCTTCTCTTTTCTCACCACAGTACCTCGATTCTTGGCATTTTCAATCGCCTCAACTTTTAGAGCGTCTTCCACTAGCTCAGCATAACTTTCCGCTCTATAAGCGCATGCCAACTGTTGGACATAACTCCTTAGTCCTCCTAGAAAACATTTCACTCTTCCCTCCTCCGAATCTACCATATCCGGAGCAAATCTGCTTAACTTACAAAATTCAATATCATATTCGCTCACCATGAAGTGTCTCCATTAGATGCAGGAAATTATTCATCAGACGGTCCTGCTCGACCGAAGGTAGAAACTTCTTATGCACCATCCTCTTGAAAGACTCCCAAGAGCATCCTTCATTCAAACTCTCCCTTTCCTGAATCCACTAGCTCTTTTCCAGGCCTTTTAGCTAGTAGGCCACAATCATCAGCTTTTGGGCTTCTACAATCCCCGAATACGAGAACATCTCTTCTATGGAAATGATCCAATCATCCAAAACCATAAAGTCGGCACTCCCGTCATAAGTGGGAGGTCCTTATCGCTGGAAATGCGAAGTAAAATTCATCTCTGGTAGTAACAACAATGGGAGCACCATAGGAGCAGGATTAGCGGGTATGGCTTGAACCACGGCAGAATCTTGCACTACAGGTTATTGCGCAGGTGCGTTAGATAACAAAGACTGAATCTGTGATTGCATCGTAACTAACTGTCTTGATAGAGCCTCATTACTCTGACGCAAACTCTCGATCACTGTATCACTTTGCGTGCCAGACGACTCACCCTCCGACTTGGGAGTCAACCTCGTCGCAGGACATCTAGCCGACATTTTTAGAAAAGTAACGAACGACTCATCAAAATGCTAAATTATAACTAGGCCACACAACTAATTCAGACTATACTTAAAAGTCACTTGCTTAGGCTGTAACTTGCTCTGAGATTTTATGATGATGTTATGTCCTACATAGGATGATATACTCTCATCTTATTAACTAATGTGTCTATGATATGAATGCATGAATTCTTTAGTTTATTTAAGAAAAAAATCATATGTGTACATGTGTTATCATGTAATCCTTAACCTAGCACGCGTGCTTATGTGATGATATGTCATGTATGCAGTGTTATGCATTCTAAAAAGTCCTTAATGCACGTATGAGTGACATACACATGAAATATTATGCGTCCCATACTACATAACATCATATGCAACGAGAAAAGAAAACGTGCTAATGGGCACCCATGTGATGGTGGTTATGCATCCCATACTACATAACTGTCACATGTTGCCACCTATGGTGGATTCATATACAAACACATATTATGCATCTCATACTACATAATATGCCCCATATACTTCTTATCATACTATGAGTGTATTGACTATGCTTCGGTTAAGAAGTACTGATGACACATCGGTGCTTGTATGCAAATGAATGGAGGAATTCCAAACTATAAAAGATTAGTCGGTTTGACCAACTTGTCAAACCAACCTCCCTCTGATACCAACTGTCACAACCCACATTTTCACTGCCTTAAAAAATATATCAGAGTGAGGGAAAATGCGCGTCATGATGCCACGTCAGCAGGGGATAACTGCAGACGCTCAGGCAAAACTCCTACTTATCACATAAAGAAAGATCTTTAAGTTATTTAGAGACAAATCCATTTTAAGTGAAATAGTTAGCTGTATCCCTCGACTTAGTGGTTCATCTAGTCCACGAGAAAAAAAATAGTTATACGTTGCGGAAAATACTTTTTTTACAAGGTTAGACATCCTACATGAGAATAAAGGTCCCCAGAGGACAACTCAAGGTATGTAAGGTTCTCGGTTTATAATAGAAGTAAAAGTAGCTTTTACGGTCAGTAAATATAGTGATTTAGCATTTTAAAACTTGCAATGCATGAAGTAATAATAATAGTTTTGTACTTATAAATACCTATCATGTAATCCTAGAATAAAACATCCCAGAGAACGAGTAATCCAAACATTCAGAAAGAAAACAAGTAGCAGCTAGCAAAAGTATCCAAAATCAACCATCTTGTGGGCATCAACAATCTGACACGAACTCACATAAAACAAAAGTATGTCTGAACTAGGTAAAGTAATCTAAAACAACAAACTACCTCGCAACGGAGAGGTCAAAACCGCAGCCTATACTGCTACTCAGGAACTCCAAAAGCGGCTCCTCTACCAGCTACAACAATGAACCTGAGGCATTCCAAAGACAGAGCACATCAACAAGAAAGTAAAAGTGACGACAGAAAAGTAAGCCAAAAGTAAACATAGGTCAAAGGGGTACCAACCCAAGACCAAAATTACTGAAGTAAATTACAAAAGTAAGGTACCAAAAATCTGAAAGGAACACTTACATGAATCTTCACGTATAACAAAAGTACCCCAGATGCATAAGACTATAGGGGGAAAAATCAATATTAAATCATCAGGAAGAATAACAAAACTCTATTAGCCACCTCTAGTCAACTCTAACCAAAAAATACGGGCAGGGTGGTCACTCATCCGGACACACCCTCCACAGATATATTATCCGTCTAATTGCGGAGGAGACTCAAGCACTCCACCATTCACCGCAAATGCCAAAACACCCGGTAGAGTTCCACAAGGGATTAATAGAGGTTCAATCATTGTTGCATGGTTTCGACCACTAATAACACCCGCAACGAAGAAAATGATGACCATCATAATCTGTAACGACCCGGGTTTAAAGCTTAGAGGCCCACCATAACCCTTCCTATTCCTGGCGGCTTGTCTCTCCCCACGGCATCGCTACGAAGGAAACCATGATATAAATCTCAAGACTTGGCATATCGAATTCTACTAAACATATCTAGATTTAAGAAATTGTTGATCAAACTTTAGGAAGGATTTACAATTCTAAATAAACTCTAACACGTCCTACCTAATAGTTAAGGAATGGTTAAAGAGCAAGATTTAACTATATCATCAAAACATATACCACATTACAAGATTAGATTAGAAAAATCAAGAACATGGAAATACAGGTGGATTTAAACAAAGGATTAAGACAACATAATAATCAATAAGTTATTAATGATAGCGACAACAAGAAGTTAGAAATTTCAGCAGATAGGGAGAAATAAGGGAAGAGGGGAGTAAAACCATCACTTGCCTTAGTTTTGCTAGAGAAGACCTCCAAATCACACCACGACGTAGATCGGGACTAAGCAAGACGAGGGAAGTAGAATTCTGAACAAAGATGGCCGAAATAGAGGTTAGGGCCAAAAACCCTAATAAGGAAAACTCAATAAATGGGGAAGATTTTACCACGATGACGTAGCTCTCGTTGAGATCTTTCTGGATCTATCTTCGGTTGAAAATTTCGAGCACCGAAGCACCGTCGGGGACCATAGGAAGATTCATGAACGAACGTTCTCTCTCTCGCTCACATCTCTCTAGTTCGGGAAGGAGGAAGTACGGTGTACAACCCCATGTTCGCCGAGTGGGTACCGCCAATCCAAGCGAGCAGACCAAGGCACCTATCCCTAAACAAAAACACATGCGGGTAGGCAGCATGTGGCCAGCTCGCTCTCGCCCAAGTCAGGCGAGCAAACCGCGCGAGCTGGCCCCTTCCCCCCTCTAGCTCGCCCGCCAATCTTTGAGCAGAGTTTGGGCTCTCCATTCGCCGAGCAGAGTTTGGGCTCGCCATTCGTCGAGCAGAGTTTGGGCTCGCCATTCGTCGAGCAGAGTTTGGGCTCGCCATTTGTCGAGCAGAGTTTGGGCTCAGCATTAGTATTGTAGAGTTTGGGCTTGTCATTCGTGGAGTAGAGTTTGGGCTCGCCATTTGTCGAACTAATATTCTAAGTTGAGCTTGACGAGTCCAGATCGGCGAGCCTCCCTCCGGGGCTCCAATAGTTGCAGTTTGAAGCCTGGCCGCCAGCCCGCTCTACTACAGGCGACCTCGCCACGGATTCTCCTCGTCACGGGCATTGGAGGGTCGCGGCGGCTCGGCTCGCATTCTCCCAAGAAGAGAAGACGAGCTGCGGAAGACAGGTTGCACCTGCCCTACTTGAGAAGTGAGTAGTGGCGAGCTGACCTCCATATAACTGGGACAGGCCCAGTGGGGCCTAGAGGTAAAATTACCTGGATGCCCCTCCCATAGGTGCGAATAGCAGTTGTAACAGCGGAGTTACGCTGTTGGCAGACCAAGTTGGGCTGCACATTGATGTGTTGGACGACAAGTGTACCGGTTGCACAAGTAATATAAAATGGGATGTCCCCAAGTATCGATCTCTTCAAGGAACACAGTAAGGGGGGAGTTAATATCGAGGACTTGAGATTGAAGTCCTTAGCTCGGAGTTAACTAAGGGGGATTTTGATGGTTGCGGAAATAGAAAATAAAACACTAACAACTACTCCTATGCAATGTCGCTATGCGATGCTTCACCAGGTGGGATGGAAGACTACATGGGCGGCTATGCATTGAATCGCTGGGCGGATGGACGAGTAGGCAAGCGAAAGAACCAAACGAACCGAGGAATATGAGGGTCGTAAGCACCTCTTCGCTACGCACGCCACTAACAATCTCTAGTGCGGCAAGAACAGATGGATGGAGGATGGAAAATAAGGGCGTAACTCAAGCAACTTAAGCATAAATAATACTAGTTCACATAGACATGAAACTAATAATGTTTAAAACTAAGAGCACATCATCAACACAAAAGTTCTAACAGCACATAAACAAAAATAATGGAAGAACAAGTCAAGAGATCGACCAAATCGGAAGGCTCATTGAGGGGTCACGAAAGTAATCTCTGGGTTGTCAATCCGCGTCCAAGCTCGGTCCTCAACTACGTCCGGAGTAGAGAAGGGATGCCACTACCTCACAATGGACCCATTTTCTTAGTGTCACGATTCGGAAGAAAGTTGCAATCTTCCCTTCACTTGCTGGTGATGGCATCGAAGCTTGAAATAGATCTTAGAAGATAAAGGAGAAGGCCGAGAGCAAGCACCGACAAGGTATAGGCTTCGCGATCATAGCCGGAGCTTCTCCCCTTGGTGGAAGATGAATGGCGGAGGTGGAACGACGGAGTTTCGCCTAAAAAACGAGAAGGAAAATGGCTGGAATCGAGTCTGTCCGAAAACGTGGAAAAACTGCGCTTAAATAGAAAAAGATCAGAAATTTGGTCATGCATGGTCCCACGCACGACCGTGCGCTCACCGTGTGTTATTAACTTTCAGATCTGGATCGCGGAAGAAGATGCGTTGACCCGTGCGTTTTACTCGCGCATGGGCAATTACGCCCGTGCGTGAAGGAAATCGCATGGGTAAACACAGAGCACAGGAAAACAAGAAAAGCTTATGGAACCGTGCATTTTAGTCGCGCACGGGCGCTTCCGCCAGTGTGTGAACAAATCGCACGATTAACCACAGAATGCAATGACAAGAAGCTACAGGAAAACCGTGTGTTTCCTTCGCGCATGGTTTCAAAGAAACCATGCGTTAATCGTGCATTAAGATCGTCGAGCTCGGTTCATCGAGCTCAGCTCGACATTTCTTCTGCACAAATAAAACGCACGATCCTAAAGGACCGTGTGCTTAGAAAATGCACGACAGCGTGTTTTCCTCCAACCTGCATTCCAGACTTGTGGAAAACGCACCACCTACACAACAATGAAACCAACTGGATCACCTGCTCCTAACAACAATACACAGCAAAAATAAATAAAAAGAACAATGGGGAGCACCATGTGCTTACCCCCAACAACAGAATGCGCAATTGCATACCCCAAGGGCCAAAATAGTGCACTTAGCGTGAAAAACTATAGAAATGAAATATCAACGATAACATACTAAAATTGAAGTGCAAGTGCATGAAAACTAGCCCAGATGAGTCCGAAAAACACTATAAATATCGGACTCATCACACCACCAGACTTAAACGTTTGCTCATCCCGAGCAAATCATCTCTCCGTGGACTCAAAAACAGCGAGCTGGCTTAGAAAATTCAAAATAAAGTAAAACAAGAAATCAAATACTCATGGGCACAGAAAATATAATAGATAAACTTTTTAACTATGCTACGAAGACTATAGCTTTCGACAGGCGTAAATAAATATTGTAGCTACTCAAAAAAAGAATGCCGGAGAATCATCCAGTCACGCGTAGGAAGAAAGTAGGCAGGCCACTAAGGTGAGCATTGCCAAAGACCGGGGCTCAGGATAACCTCCAAAGGAATCCACCAATGTCGGGAACCATACGCTCTCCCGTTCACACTATCTCCACAGCGCTAGTTCGACTCAAGCGTGAATCTGTAGGACTTTAGGAAAATAATGGGGCCTGGGTATAAGCGTACGTAAGGATATAAAAGGATACACATGATGGCTACGTCCAAATGAGCTCATACAAAGGACTATCCTCTTGCCAACAAAACAAGCAGGTGCACCACACAACCAGACTTGTACTTGGCATACGGGTGCGAGCACCTCTTACCATGACAAAATTTCAAATGGAATTTTCTTTTATACTTTTTCCTCTTTCATATCCAACTGTTTTCTTTTTCTTTTTTTTCTTTTCTTTTTCAAAATTTTATTTTTATATCACCTTCAGCCATATAATATCATGAAAACTCCAGCTCCCAAACAAAAAACTGCACCACGTCAACAACACCAATTGCAAGAAGTAATATGCTAATAGCTCGAGATAGGGGCATGCAACTTGGATAGGCTTTTAGGCTTTGGTGATTGCAAAGCGGGGCTGAATCAACAGGAGAAGTATGCTCAAAATAGGCTAACAAGGATAAGATGTTAGGAACAGGTACAAAGCTCAACCTGGCCAAAATGATGGCCTACATCACACTCACGCTAGACTAATCATGCACCGATGCTTCGAGAGTAGCTTGGGGCAAGTTCTTAGCCCCCGAGAAAGGTAATCCTTCCTGCCGACTCGAGCAATACGAGGTTAGTGGCGGCTACACACATTCCTACTCTACCGTTTGATTTCTCTAGCTTCAGCAATTTTGAGTAGTACAAACACTATTGACAAATGCAGAAAAGTATAAATCTACGAGCACACAGAAAAAATTAATCTATACTATTTCTTCACAAACCTTGGGTACTCGATTAGGAGCACTGCAGGTGTTTCACACTACTCTACCCTAAAATCCTAAACCAGCACCACTATCTTAAAGTTAACACAAAAGAAATAAATCAAACTTGGGCCGAGCGCGTGATTAAGTGCGCGCTCGTACGGTGTAGATGCCCAATGAGGACATGATAATAAAAAAACAGAATGTGAAAATACTCTTGAGATATGCAATTGAAAGTAATGCTTGTGCACAGGTAATGTGTGACTTTCCCCCACCAGACTTAAACCAAACAAACTATGACAAGATTTATAATAAAAGCAATGAAGTAAAGTCGGGGAAGAGATTACCCAATGCTCAGCAAGTAAGCATACCAGAAGACGCGTGAAAAATGTGAAGCAGACCCTCCATACGAAGAATCAAAACCCCGTCAATACGAATTTGTCAAGAATACCTACAGGGGTGAGCTCCGCAAAAACAAAAGAAAAATATACAAAAAGAAATGTTAAAACTAAAATAGACATGAAAATTAAAGCACAGAAAATGAAAGATAAGTACTGGGGTTTTTGTCATCCCAGCACAACTTATTAAATTCTATATAGTTCTAGCAAATGGGCTTATGCACAGGTAACTGTTCCATTATTAATTGTTGTAACGGGTACCGATACGGCGATAAAATAGTTACCTCTCTACCTAAATAATAATACATGTACAACCCAGGTAGAGGAAATAGGAAGTAAGAAGAGGAGGAGCGTTGGTCCTCACTCATCTCACCAAAAAAATATAATTACCTAACAAGGCATCGTCTACAGGGAGACAGTAGGAGGAGAAAGCAATGAATGGAGCTTCCACAACTGAGGAGGAATCAACCTCCTCACGAAAGAGGACGCTCTCATCCATGACTCGAGCTGAAAGCTCCAAGTCCTCCTGAAGCACCTGTGAAGACTCAACCTGCCCAGGCTCAGATAAAGAAGGGGGATCAAGAAATAAAGGAGATGAAGAACTAAAATAATTAGAAATAGGGGGAGTGGTCATGGTCTCACTCCAAGCAGGATCCAAACATAGATCACCGTCGGTGTCATATGAATCATAGCAAGGGCAATTCAAGAGCTCGAGGTCCTCGGTGGTGGTTTGGACCTGCTCATCCAACAAGGAAGTGAAAACTTTCTCATCAGGAAGGATCTACTCATCATCCCACCTCGGTGCATCCACATACTCCAAGATGTAATACTTTCCATTAATGAAAATAATATCCTCGTCACACATGGGCACATCCTCAGGCTCAGAATCACAATCCGTCCTAACATCATCAACCGACTCACTAAAAATAGGGATAGATAATTCTTGCGAAGAAAGCGGAGGAACAACATCATCAGAGAAAATATGTGTTGGTTCCTTCGGTGGTGAATCAACAAGAGGTGAAGAGTGCATGGGGAGAGACGGCGCCATAATGTCGTCACACCGATTAGCAGAAAGTCTGATGGGCATATCAGCAGCAGTCCCCATAGACAAGGTGGTGTTGCGAATATATCATCAGAATCAGAAGGGGCGGCCATTTGAGAGGGTGATAGAGTGAATCGGATACCCGGTTCTTCATACTCCTCCAACTGGCTCTGAAATTCTGCATAATCTTTCAACAAGTGGTCGGTGCTACGATAACACAAACACCGTTTTCCATTACTCCTTGGTCCAGATGGGACCGGAGAGTAATAAGAAGGAGGTGTAGGCGTAGAAGAGAAGTGACCATAAGACCTGGGTTGGGTGTATGAAGTACCATAGGAAGACGGTGCTCCATACACAGAACCACGAGAATTATGCTCCCAATCTTCAGTGAGGCACTCAAAACTACCATGCATATAATCCCTGCACCATCGGCAAGGGATATTCGTATAAGAATACATGATGCAACAAGAAAGAATTCACCAACAGAAATATTCTAAGCAAAAATTAACTATACACTAGCAGACAAAAGAAAAGGATAGCCTGTTGCAGAAAAACTAAAACTAGAAAAGGAGCAAAGAAAAATAAGCAATAAATTCTAAAAACTAAAGCAAAAAAGAAACATGTAATGAACAAATGGAAAAAGGATTCTATCTCTTATCTCCCTCTCCAAAAACTCACACGACTGTGTTCCCCGGCAATGGCGCAAAAACTTGATGCGTTGGACGACAAGTGTACCGGTCGCATAAGTAATAT
Organism: Platanthera guangdongensis; assembly: GCA_039583875.1. NCBI lineage: Eukaryota > Viridiplantae > Streptophyta > Magnoliopsida > Asparagales > Orchidaceae > Platanthera > Platanthera guangdongensis. Next base: position 30,798,811 of record CM077156.1, read on the forward strand.
AAAATGGGATGTCCCTAAGTATCGATCTCTTCAATGAACACTGTAAGGGGGGAGTTAATATCGAGGAGGACTTGAGATTGAAGTCCTTAGGTCAGAGTTAACTAAGGGGGATTTTGATGGTTACAGAAAAAGAAAATAAAACACTAACAACAACTTCTATGCAACGCCGCTATGCGATGCTTCACCAGGCAGGATGGAAGACTACACGGGCCGCTATACAATGAATCGCTGGGCGGATGGACGAGTAGGCATGCGAAAGAACCAAACGAAGGGAGGAATATGAGGGTCGTAAGCACCTCTTCACTATGCACGCCACTAACAATCGCTAGCGCGGGAAGAACAGATGGACGGAGGATGGAAAATAAGGGCGCAACTCAAGCAACTTAAGCATAAACAATACAAGTTCACATAGACATGAAACTAATAATGTTTACAACTAAGAGCACATCATCAACCCAAAAGTTCTAACAACACATAAACAATAATAAAGGAAGAACAAGTCAAGAGATCGATCAAATCTGAAGGCTCATCGAGGGGTCGCGGAAGGAATCGCCGGGTTGTCAATCCGCGTCCAAGCTCGGTCCTCAACTACGTCAGGGGTAGAGAAGGGCTGTCACTACCTCCCAATGGACCCGTCTTCTTCGTGTCACGATTCGGAAGAAAGTTACAAGCTTCCCTTCGCTTGTTAGCTATGGCGTCGAAGCTTGAAATAGAGCTTAGAAGATAAAGGAGAAGGCCGAGAGCAAGCACCGACAAGGTATAGGCTTCGCGAGCATGGCCAGAGCTTCTCCCCTTGGTTGAAGATGAAGGGCGGAGGTGGAACGGTGGAGTTTCACGCAAAAATGCGGAGGAAAATGGCTGGAATCGAGTCAGTCCGAAAACTTGGAAAATCTGCGCTTAAATAGAAAAAGATCAGAAATTTGGTCACACACGGTCCCGCGCACGACCGTGCGCTAACCATGCATTATTAACTTTCAGATATGGATCGCGGAAGAAAATGTGGACCCGTGCATTTTACTCGCGCATGGGCGATTCCGCCCGTGCGTGAAGGAAATCGCACGGGTAAACACAGAGCGCAGGAAAACAAAAAACGCTTGTGGAACCGTGTGTTTTACTCGTGCAGAGGTGTTTCTGCCAGTGCGTGAACAAATTGCACGATTAACCACAGAATGAAATAACAAGAATCTACAGGAAAACCGTGTGTTTCCTTCGTGCACGGTTCAGAAGAAACCGTGCGTTAACCGTGCGTTAAGATCGTCGAGCTCAGTTCGTCGAGCTTAGCTTGACGTTTCTTCTGCACAAATAAAACGCACGATCACAAAGGACCGTGTGCTTAGAAAATGCATGACCGTGTGTTTTCCTCCAACCTAAATTCCAGACTTGGGGAAAACACACCACCTGCACAACAATGAAACCAACTGGAGCACCTGCTCCCAGCAACAATACACAGCAAAAATAAACAAAAATAACCATGGGGAGCACCATGTGCTTACCCCCAACAACAGAATGAGCAATTGCACTCCCCAACGGCCAAAATAGTGTACTTAGCGTGAAAAACTATATAAATGAAATATCAACGATAACATACTAAAATTGAAGTACCAGTGCGTGAAAACTAGCCCAGATGAGTCTGAAAAATACTATAAATATCGGACTCATCACACATAGCTGTTCAAAACAGCGGAGCTTGGCTATTTGCAAGACATTTTCAGAAATCTATAAATAGGACCCAAGGGTCACCTAAGAAAGCACGCTTTCATACTCACTTGCTCCTTAGTCTTTTAGCGCTTTATAAGGTAGCCTTAGATTGGCCTTTGGCTAAGGAGGTAAAGCGCTTCAAGAGCTTCTGGGTGTGTGGTGGGTCCTCCTCGTCGAGCCCTTGGGTCCTGTCCACGTTGTTCCCTTTTTTATTTTGACTACAGGAGAGATGTAGGTGCGCGATCACCCCTTCCCTACGGGTGAACTCCACAAGTGACCGAGTTTTCGGTTTCAACATTTTGGTGCGGTGAGTGTGAAGAGTGGTCAGCACAGAAAATTTCCAGCAAGCTCGATAACAGGAGGATAAGACTAGATAGGTCCGACTCGCCGCCCCCACCACCCCTGGCCACGGTGGGGATGTTTGAAGATTTCATGAACGAGGTACTCAGCCTTGTCAAATTCGCACTCGGCGCACGGGCATAGTGCTCGACTCCAGCCATTCTAATTGTTGCCACCCCATTAATGGGCAAGGACGCTCCTGGCAGGCGAGCTGGGAAGGAGGTTGCCGAAGAAGGAAGGGGAGGTGAGCTCCCAGGGTGCGTGCTTTTCAACGGCTCGGAAAGCGGAGGCCGGTTCGACAACATGGGCACGCGGGATGCTCCGGTACGCTCGGCGGGGGGAGGCAGCCCCTTTAGTGAGCTGGTCTCTTTCGCCCCAGTTCCAGACGGATTCAGGGAACCCAAAATGTCTTACTACATCGGGAAGGGGGACCCAGTCCAACACGTCCAATGGTTCGAGGGCGTGGTTTCGATCCGGCAGATGCCGGATGGCTTCAAGTGTCGACTCTTCGTTATCACCCTCAAGGAGAAGGAAAGGGAGTGGTCTCCCTAGCTGCCGGCCAGCACCATCTACTACTTTGAAGAGGAGGAAGAAGGAGTCAGAGTCCCTATTCCACATCAAGTAGGGGGTGAATGAGACCTTCGGGAGTTACATTGATCGGTTCTAGAAGGAGGTCACCCAGGTATAGGAGATGTCGGGTCATAGCCTGATGATGGCCTTCACCCTGGGGCTGCAACAGGGCTTCTTCAGGATGGAGCTGTAGAGAGTGCCGCCCCTCTCCAACGAGGAGCTGATGGAGAGGGCAGCGAGGGAAGTCGACATGGAAGCATCGAATCCAGAGTTTGCCCGGAAGCTGGCTAGGTGGGCCAAAGAGGAAGAGAAGGAGCCAATAGGTGGCAGGGTGCAGGAGGAGAGGAGAGACGAGCCACGGCAAAGGGAGCAGAGGCAGCTCTAGGGGCAGTAGCAGCCCAAGTGGGGACGACAGGAGCCGGACCGTCGGTTGGGTTGGAGGCCCAAGTGGCAAGACTAAGGGCCACAGAGAGGGCACTAGGGAAGGGACCACCACCAAGGGGCCCAGGATTAATTCCACCCCCGAGTTGGAGGCAGGCACAAAGACCTCCCCTCCCCAATCAAGATGAGGCTATGTCCATAGCCATGGGCGGGAGGAGGAGAGAGGCACGGAGGAGAAGAAGGAAAGTTAGGGTGGAGTTTCCCTACTACGACTTCAACCAAGAGGAAGGTCACGCCACAGCCACGTGCCCGGAGTTCCTCGAGATGAGAGGGAACAGGGAGAAACAACTACAACAAGGGTACTAGGAGGTGCAGATTGAGGAGGTCCTGCCTCGGGTAGAGGAGGATCGGTGTGAAGATCGGGCAGATGTCGGGACCCGGGGAGGGATCATAGTGATCCATGGGGGGGGGGGGGAGTAGAGGCATATCGCAGGGTGAGCCTCCATACCATGTATTACCAGGGCGTTGGCTCCACATCCCGAACCCCACCCCCTGAAGAGAGGATTACCTTGTCAAGGAGTGATATGCCGGATCATGAGGATACCTTTTGCGATGCGCTGGTCATCCAGACGGCAATCGAAAATTTCACTGTGTCCCGGATCCTCATTGATAATGGAAGCTCCGTCAACGTCATATTCAAGAAGGCGTTCGACGCAATGAAGGAGGAGGCGAAGAGGGTGCTGGCCTCGGATGGGCCCCTGTTTTGATTTTCAGGGGAGAGGAAGGGGGTAGAGGAGGATTTGGGATCCATATCTCCTTGGGGGGGGGGGGGGGGGGCAATCCCGGAATTGCAGGTTCATCATCGTGGATGCCCCCAGCAGCTACAACGCCATCTTTGGGAAGCCCCTCATCAGCGCTTTCCACTATGTCCCCTCGTCCTTACACCAATGCTTGAAGTTCAATGTCGAGGCGATCCAGGTCCGGGTCCGGTGGGGATCCCAAAGTGGGGCAGGAGTGCTACGTCACTGCCGTGAACTCCATCTCTTGGTAGGAGGGAGCTGAGGAGATGGAGCGAAGGATTGAGGAGGCGGAGCAGGAGGATGGCATGGAGGAGATGGAGGAGGAAAGTTGCACCATTGTAGAGGTGGCAGGAGGAGACCGGGAGGAGTAGGTCGAGGCAATGGCCGTGGAGGAAGAGGAGGAGGCGGAGGTCCTCGTCCTAGAGGAGAGAGATGCTGGAGAATGGGGGAAGAAGCCCAGGCTGGAGGCTGCGGAAGAGGTGGTGGAGCTGGAGGTCCTCACCCGTGGAGGCAGGGTGGAGAAAGTTCGCGTCAGCGGGGGGCTGACACCAGAGGCTCAAGGCATGGTGCTAGCATGCATCTAGAAGAACGTGGACATCTTCGAATGGAGCACCACAGAGATGCCGGGGTTAACGCAGATGTGGCTTGCCACCGCCTCAACCTGGACCCGGAAGCACGCCCAGTTCAGCAGAAGAAGAGGTCCACCACGGACAAGCTGGTCGAGCCCATCAGGGAGGAGGTGTCCAAACTTCTCAAGTCTGTCTTTGTATCCAAAATACAATACCTCGGTTGGGTCTCCAATGTAGTCATGGTTAACAAAAGGAGACGGTTGGTGGCGTATGTGTGTCGAGTTTTCCTTGCTTAATAAATCCTGCCCTAAGGACTGTTATCCCTTGCCTCTGATCGACGCGCTGGTTGACTTAGCCGTCGGTTTTTCTGTAATGAGTTTTTAGATGCATTTTCAGGCTATCACCATATCAGGATCACCCCTCAGATGTCAAGGACGTCTCGTTCATCACGGGGGATGGGTGCTACTACTAAAAAATGATGCCCTTTGGGCTAAATAACGCAGGGGCGGCCTACCAAAAGATGATGGACAACGTCTTTCAGGAACAAATGGGGAGGAACCTGGAGGTGTACGTGGACGACCTCAAGATCAAGAGTCAGGATATGGTCTCTCACCTTCGGGACATGGAAGAGACCTTCGCCACCCTGCGTAAGTATAAAATGCAGCAGAATCCCCTAAAGTGTGTCTTCAGGGCCAGCAGGGTAAAGTTCTTTGGGGATCTCCTCACCCCCGCAGGGGTCAAGTGAAATCTCGATAAGGTCAAGGCTATCATGGAGTTGGGGTCTCCGCGGAATGCTAAAGAGGTACAACGGTTGACAGGGAAGCTGGCGGGGTTGAACTGGTTCCTCTCCGAGGCTGGGGAGAAGTGTTCCCCCTTTTTCAAAACACTGAGGGGGGGGGGGGCAAAAATTTGAGTGGAACAAGGAGTGTGAGGAGGCATTCCAAGCTCTCAAGGTGTAGTTGATGCAGGCTCCATTGCACTAAGGGCCGAAATAGGGAGAGGACCTATTTTGTATCTCGGGGTCAGAGCGGAGGCCTTGAGCTCTGTCCTGGTTCATGAGGAGGGCAAGAGGCAGCTCCCCATATACTACGTGAACCGGGTCCTGAGGAAGGCCAAGCTCCGATATCCAATTTTGGAAAAGCCAGCCTTCGCTCTAGTCATCTCAACCCGGAGGCTTCGACCCTACTTCCAGGCACACTCCATCCGAGTGGTGACTGACCATCCCCTCTGCAACATCTTTGAGGGGGTGGAGCATTCAGGCAGGTTGGACAAGTGGTCGGTGGAGTTGAGCGAATTCGACATCTCCTTCGTCCCCCGCCTCTTGATCAAGGCCCAAGTGATGGCCGACTTCTTGGCCGATTATGTAATCGAGGTGGCTGAGGAAGAGCTCACTCATCCAACTACATGGAAGTTAAAGATAGACGGCGCTTCAGGGAGGCATTCCCTGGGGGTGGGGGTGATCTTGGAAAGACCCTAGGGGACTAGAATCGAAAACACGGTGGTGGTGCACTTTCCCATCACGAACAACCAGGATGAGTACGAGGCCATGATAGTTGGGTTGTGCCTGGCCAGGGAGCTGGGGGTGTTGTACGTGGAGGTCCTCACTGACTCCATGGTGGTGGCTTCCCAGATCAACGGGGAGTTTGAGGCGAGAGAGCCCACCCTTCGGTTTTACGTAGCCAAAGCAAAGGGAGTCATCGGCCCAGCACTCCTCGTGGATGGACCCGATTGCAACTTTCCTCTCCACAGGATAGTATTCGGAGGGGGTGGACAAGAAGAAGCTCAGGTAAAAATCAGCGTACTACCTCCTCCGGGACGGACAATTGTATAGGAAGACTCACTCGGGGATGCTGGCCCGTTGTGTGGCCGAGAGGGAGGTGCAAAGAGTCTTGGAAGAAGTCCACTTCGAGGAGTGTGGGAGTCATTCCGGGAGTCGGACCCTGGAAGGGAGGATCATTAGGCAAGGGTACTTTTGGCCAACCCTGGTCCGTGATGCTGCGGAATTCACGAGAAGGTGTCACAAGTGCCAACTGTTTGCCCCCTCCAGCTACAGCTGGCTTAGTGCCTCAATAGCATCACAGCCCCCTGGCCCTTTACAATTTGAGGAATGAACTTGGTCGGGCCGTTCCCCCATGCCAATGGGCAGAGGAGGTTCCTGTTGGTGATGATTGACAACGTTTCTAAGTGGTTGGAAGTAAAGGCGCTGGCCAAGGTGACTTCCCAGGTCATCAGAAACTTTGTTTGGGGGGAGATCATCTGCCGCCATGGGCTGCCCCAGGCCATTATCACGGACAACGGGCCTCAGTTCGCCAGTGTGGAGTTCACTAGCCTTTGCGAGTAGCTCGGGATTGACCTCAGGTTTGCCTTGGTCCACCACCCCAGGAGCAACGGGCAGGTGGAGGCCGCCAATAAGATCATCATAAATCTCCTAAAGAAGGAGGTAGAGAACCTGAAAGGAAGCTGGGTGGAGCAACTTCCCTCGGTTCTCTAGGCCCTGAGGACCACCCCCAACATGGCAACAGGGGAGACCCCCTTCAAGCTCTCCCACGGATGTGAAGCAGTGCTCCCCATAGAATTTGAAGTCCAAACTTCCCGGGTAGTTGCAGCGGAGGAAGGCAGGGAAGAATGGCCAGCCAAGAACGAGGAGAAGCTGCGGCTCTCCCTTGACATGGTGGAGGAGCTGGGTGACCTTTTCGCCATCTAACAAGAAGAGGTGAAGTGGAGAATGGTCAAGTACTTTGACAAGCACGTTAGAATCAAGTAGTTTGTGGAGCGGGACTTAGTCCTTAAAAAGGTGGATGCAGTGGGAAGGTCGGTAATTGTGGGGAAGCTCAACCCCAGCTGAGAGGGTCCGTTCATTGTAAAAGAAACATTGAGATCAGGAGTGTATCGACTCCAAAATGTGGAGGGCTACACCCTAAGTCTCACCTCGAGCGGTGACGACTTGAAGCGCTTTTATCCTTAAGACATGTAAGTAGGTTTTGTTCTTAATAAAATCTCTTGATGTTCTAATTATGCCTCAGTAACTCGTACGATAGGGTGAAGTATTCATTTGATAGACCCCGAGCAGATCCCGCTGCCATGCTCTCACCTAGCTAGCAGGGCTGGATGTCACTTGATGGTTTCAACTCAGACCCCGAGCAGATCCCACTACCAGGCTCTCACTTAGCTGGCATGGCTGGATGTCACTCGATGGTGTCAACTTAGACCCCAAGCGGATCCCGCTGCCAGGCTCTCAACTAGCTAGCAGGGTTGGACGTCACTCGATGGTGTCAAATCAAACCCCGAGCCGTTCCCGCTTCCAGTCTCTCACTTAGCTGGCAGGGCTGGATGTCACTTGATGGTGTCAACTAAAACCAGAGCAGATCCCGCTATAAGGCTCTCACCTAGCTGGCAGGGCTGGATGACACTCGATGGTGTCAACTACAACACTGAGCAGATCCCGCTACTAGGCCTCACCTAGCTGGCAAGGATGGATATCACTCGATGGTGTCAACTCAGACCCCGAGCAAATCCCGCTGTCAGGCTCTCACCTAGTTGGCAGGGCTGGATGTAACTCGATGGTGTCAACTCAGACCAAAAGCAGATCTCGCTGCCAGGCTCTCACCTAGCTTGCAGGGCTAGATGTCACTCGATGGTGTCAACTCAGACCCCGAGCTCCAGCTTCCAGGCTCTCACCTAGCAGGCAGGGCTAGATGTCACTCGATGGTATCAACTCAGACCCCGAGCTGATCCCGCTGCCATGCTCTCACCTAGCTGGCAGGGCTGGATGTCACTCGATGGTGTCAACTCAGACCCCGAGTAGATCCTGCTGCCAGGCTATCACTAAGCTGGAAGGGCTGGATGTCACTCGATGGTGTCAACTAAGACCCAGAGCAGATCTCGCTGTGAGGCTCTCACCTAGCTGGCAGGGCTGGATAACACTCGATGGTGTCAACTCCGACCCAGAGCAGATCACGCTGTCAGGCTCTCACCTATCTGCCAGGGTTGGATGTCACTCGATGGGGTCAACTCAGACACCGAGAAGATCCCACTTCATGGCTCTCACCTAGCTGGCAGGGCTGGATGTCACTCGATGGTGTCAACTCAGACCCGGAGCAGATCCCGCTGTCATGCTCTCACCTAGCTGGCAGGGCTGGATATCACTCGATGGTGTCAACTCAGACACCGAGCCGATCCCTCTTCCAGGCTCTCACTTAGCTGGCAGGGCTGGATGCCACTGATGGTGTCAAATCAGACCCCGAGCAGATCCCACTGCCAGGCCCTCACCTAGCTAGCAGGGCTGGATGTCACTCGATGGTGTCAACTCAGACCCCAAGCAGATCTCGCTGCCAGGCTCTCACCTATTGGCGGGGCTGGATGTCACTCGTTGGGGTAGACCCTGGATTCTCACCAACGGACAGGGTAGGTCTTGATGAACAAAGCGATGTTAGAAGTCAGGGAACCAGATATCCAAGTGATTGGGGAAGAAGTCGCAAAGTTAAAAAGAGGGGTCTAACATAATCGCCCAGCACCCAGGATAACGGCCAAAGGGACAAGAAACAAGGTGGCGTTGCAAGAGGGTCGGCTCACGAGAAACCCGGCGGCTCGGGTATGAGTCGAGCCGGCTCGCCTCTCCTAGTGAGCAAGCAACACGACGAACCCGGGCTGTGGAGGCAGGTCGCCGCTTGCGGGTCAGCCAACTAAGTCCCCTATGATTCCTAAACTAAGTCAGTGGTCGTGCGACCGCGCCAATATAACACCGAACAATCGGCTGCGAGCGGTAGTACCAAGGCCGGCCGCGAATACAAAAAGGAAGAGAACCTGCATCGTGCAAACAATTGCAAGCAACATTAACAAACATATACGTAACGCAAGCAAAGAATCTTTCATGGAAAAGTAAGATTATAAAGTCAGGGCACAACCCACGCTTACATTTCAACAAATAAAAAATATATACATGATCGACGAGGCACGGGAGTGGGGATGAAGCGAGCTCCCGGGCGACAAGTCCTAGAGACGCTGTTAGGACTTGTCCCCCGGATCCGACACCGGAAGGAATAGCGCCGGCACCACATCGCTCGATAAGAGAACCGCGCCCTTGCTCTGATGAGGTCGGCACGCCCAGCATCTTGATTGTGTACATCGTGCTGCAGGCGGCGTTCTTCTGCATCCAGCTCATAGTTGGTATAGTGTTCGAGTGGGCAGCTGCTACTGGCTGGCAGCGGAGCGGTCGTGGCGGCCTCTAGCTCGCGCACCCGCGCCTCCAGCGCCTGGTATTTTTGGTCGAGGGTGGAGATCTCGGCACCTAGACGGTTGGCCATCGCCGCGTCATGCAAAGAGGAAGATGGCTAAGGAGTAATCTTGAGAAAGGGGCAGCTCTTGGAAGTAAATGCGGGCTGAGAGACATACCTCCCCTCATAGGTACTGGGTGAGGGTAGCCTCGGCCGCGTCGGCCCTCTTCCTCTGAAGGTCCGCCTTCTCCTGAGCGAGCTTGCGGGCCTCATTCTCGTTTGCCACCTTCTTGAGCGAGGTAGCATTCTGCTGCAATTAAGTTCAGCGTCGCTCGACCATATGGGCCAGCTCCAGGCCGCGGAGCTGAGCCCGCGTGCTTTCATGCACCAGTACCCGCATCACATCCTCGTCATAGACCGCGACATCCTCCCGCGAGTAGAGGCCAACAATAAGTTGTAGGCCTCCCAGCTGATTGTGTCCTGCTCAAGCCAGCTCCGCAGTAGGGTGGAGATCACCACTCGATTCGACTCTTTGTCCCATAGTAGGAGCGAGACGCCAAGCTCGTCCAGGTATTTCTTGTAGAAGCCAAAGTTGCAGTGCCCCCTCGGCACCGGCTTCACGGCAGTCCATGCCACTTCCTGCAACCCAGAAGTGCCAGCCGCCTCGCCGGGGGCGTCTCTGGTCAAAACTGTCGCGGGAGCGGGATCCTCGGCCGGTCGGATCACCGAGGCCTTCCCTTTCCTTTGGCCCGCGGTGGACACCTCAGTCGTAGTTTTCACCTTCTTGAGCGAGGGCGGTGGAGGCTATTCGCGGCTCGGCCGCTCCTTGACGGTAGCTGTCGGGATATCGCGCTGCGCGACATCTGCGGCTTGAATGCGGGCGAGCACGCTGGGAGCGACCTGGGCACTCTCATATGCAGGGTGCAGGGGAATGTCTCGCTCTCCTGTGAGAAAAGAATGTTAAAAGCGAGGAGTAGCGAAGTAAAAAAGTAGAAGCACGAGTAGCTTACCTCCCCCAGGCGGGACGGCAACGAGGTTGTCCTGGTTCCGTCGCAGTAATGTGACCACGAAGTTCTTCCCGGCAAAGAACCTGCATAGATCCGCTTCATGGTCCCCCGGGGTAGGGGGCAGTAGCTCACCTCACTGAGTTGCACCGACGAGAAGGGGACGTTGCCGAAGTCCCCCTTGACGAACATAAACTTCTTGAGCCAGTTGTGTCTCTTGTTGACGGTCTCCCATACCTTTACATGGGCACTGGAGAAATAGGCATTCGCATCCTTGTTCGCGTGGAACAAGTACAGCTTGTGGAACACCGTGAGGCTGAACTCGACCCGCTCCTCCCGCAGGAAGCAGGCAAACCCGACCATGACCTCCACGGAGTTCGGGGTCATTTGGCCTAAGACGACCCTGAAGTACTTCGGAATTTGGCAAATCTCCAGCCATAGAGGGAGCCGGAGGTCCACCTCGAAGTGTGCCAGGGGAATGGCGAGCTCCCCCCGTAGAGGTCATATATCTTATCCCCCTACCCAGGTCGCCTTTCCATGAAGCCAGGCGGGACGTGATCGCTAAGGGCATCGAGGTACTTGCTCTCAGAAATGACGGCGCGGGGAAAGTCGTGCACGTAGAAGGTCCAAGCACACTTGCCCCTCCAGTCCGCGTCGCCGCTGCCGCCTCCCATTTCGCATAAAGTTCGTTGAGCGAGTGAGGAAGCCTTCGTAGGATGCACGCGAGTCAGGGTTCGCAAGGAGCAGGAAAGGAGAAGGAGCTTAAGTATGATGGATGGGCAAGGGCCGACAGGGCCTATTTATAGAAAGAAAAATAGCGGGAAAATCTACCGCCGGCGGGAAAAGTGCGGATAGCAAAAATGAGGCCTAACGGGTCAACTTCCCGGCTCGCAACCAAGCCGCCAGGACCGTCCAGCAGCGGGATCATGCCCACCCGCGTCCTCATAGGAGGCGGGCGAGCTGCTGCTCGCACCCGCCCGAAACCATGGGCGAGTCGGGGAGTCTCGCAACCAGCGAGTTCCCGGCCCGCTCCCGCCAAGATCAAGTTGGTGGGCTGGGCAAGCTTATCCGACGGCCTCGCGCCCGCCTTATAAGGCAGCGGGAGAGCAAGACGGTTTCATCCATACCCACCGTGAGGAAAGCCAAACAGTAGCACAATGGAAATAACATGCATCAGGAATCAAGCCCGTGGACGGGCTAGGGAATTCGCGGATTATTACAGACATTGAAAACGTTTCATAGTGGGAAATCCTCCTAAGCTAGTCGGTTTGGAGTTCGGTAGCGGTCCTGAACCGACGACTAACCTTGTGGAGGGTGCAGGCGGCTTAGTACTGAATCCATTTCCACCTGCCCCGCCTTGGCATCCTGGTTCATGTTGTCACGCGATGATAGTTGTAATCGCGCACCACCACCAGCTCCTGCTCGGCCAGACCGACTTGCTCCATGACGTGCCTGATCCGCTCCTCGGCCCGCGTGACATGAACGCCAGGTGAAGTAACCTCCTCCCCTTCAGCTGGGCGCCGAGCTCCCTACCGAGCCGCAAGCTGCACCTCAATATCGGCCTTATCCCGGTCAACCCTCTTGACGATCTCCTGTAGCAGCAGAGTATGTTTCTAAAACTGCCGCAACACATGTCTCTTCATCACCGCCGCATACGCCGGGTCGCCCAGATACTCTGAAACCCCCTCCACGTCAGGGGGATGCGAGTATCCCTCACTCATTTCGGGTTCAGAGGAGACCGTGTTATCACCTATGAAGGAGAAATCTCAGAGGAGACCAGCGAGAACAGAACAAGCACCGAGTGCGAGCTTACCAAGTGTTGGCACCTCACCTGCACCGGTGGACGGTCGAGAAGAATCCAGCCGACCCTGGAAGGGTTTGTAACAACCCCATCCGTTCATATGGTATATACTCGAAGGTCCGGCCGGGGCCCCACAGCATATATCACAAAACAGGCGGTGAACGTACGGGATGATACCAGAGTAGCGCAGCGCACCGTAACACATTGCATTCTAGCGGAAGCCTATACTAACACTTGAACTCCACACTTGAATGTCCAACATATAAAACAACTCCACATTGTATATATATATAATAGGAATGTCTTACAACAACACAAAATTTGGCCTTATGGCCTTACATGGCTTTCAAACAGTGACCTAAACATTGGCGCGCAGGCCAGCCACATTAAAAGAAACCACAACATTCATCCAAATATCCTTCAAGGGCTAGCAGCAGCAGCAGCAGTAGGGACATCACCCTTTATGCGTCCCGCTTGGCTTTCCAGCACCTGTACAGGGACAATCCACCCAATGGTGGCAAACAGAAGCAATGGTCAGCGTTCAGCTGACCAAATTATAACGACCCTACCCCTTTCCCGGGGCAGCGGTATTCTTCCCTGCAGGCATATCATTCATAAGTATGTATATAATTCATACAAATGTGCCCTCACGCACACACATGCCATCACAATCGTCAGCCACCCGGCCCGACGATCCGTGCACTCAGGGCACATTCTTGGTGTACCGGCGAACCATTTTCCCGCCACCGTATCAGGGCCACAACCCAACGACAACTCTCTTGAGCATTTACTCCATGGCGTGCAGCCGAAGTTCTAGTATTAAAACATCGGGATGGCCTGTATCCCCCCATTGTGTCATGGCACGTAGGCCAAAGACTCTCGCTATGTGCTCCAACAGACCGCACCTTCTGGTCCACATCGGACGGACATAACGCAGGTCGGATCCTCCACCCCTCGTTGCTCAAATCGCCTTGCCTTCACCGATTACGACATACTCGCGGCTTAATCAAAGACGCGGGTCGGTCTCACCAATCCTATTCTTGGCATTCAAGCCTGGGTATTTCTGTTACACTCATTCATCTCACAAAATCAGCGGGTCTTTCCTGGGCACACCAGTACTTCCTGTTACTCATTCACAGGTACGACACCGAAATATCACAAATGTCAGGGGTCTTTCCTGGGCACACCATTACTTCCTGTTACTCTCTTCACAGGTACCACCTACGACATCAAGCATCACAAAGGGCCTTTTCCTGGTCACACCAGTACTTCCTTTTACTCATTCACAGGTACGACCCAATAGCACAAGCATAACACGGATATTTTCCTAGACTACCACTCCAGTACTTCCTGCTACTACCCTTCAGAGGCATAAACCATTGACTCCTTAAACTACACGTTTATCATGGAGTCTTCTCCGATTCGTATTCAACATCACCAATCCAGACCAACCTGTCCAGATGGGCTTTACACATCATGCCTATTCTGTACTCCATTTCCAGATCTATATGCCAACAAAAGGGGATTCCATGAATCACCCAAAAGACTCCCAAAATCAGCTACCTTTTGGTGGGGGAATCACATGCATATGCCAAAAAGGAAGCCTTCACATGGCTAGGAAGAAAGGTCGTTACCCTTGAAGACCGCTTTGGTGCCATGAAGCTCCTAGCTGGCTAGAAAGATCATTTCCTCTACAAAAATGGCCTCGGATTACCGCTTGACACTCACAAGCTCCACCACCGAACATCCCATCTTCTTCTTCTCCGCCTTCCTTTCCCTTTCTCTCTCTAAACTTTTACAAAGATGAAGGCAATAACAAAATGAGAATATGTTCTCAGTTTTCGGCCTTAAGGAAGCAGGAAAGAATCTCAGCCCTTGGATCCAAGCTGAGAAAAATGGACGGCTACGAAAAATCGGGAACACCGATTTTCGAGTCTGACACGCCCTGTGACACGCCCATGTCACAGGTCGTGTCCTCAAAGCAGTGCTCAACCCTCCTTATCCCCAAAATAGGTCAACGCCACGGGACACGCCCAAAGTCACGCCCGTGACCCAGGTTTGCGCTCGATGATCTAGGTTCGACGATCAGGCAGCGATCGTCGAGCTCTCCAGCGATCGTCGAGCTCACTAGAGATTGTCAAACATCGCGTTCGACGATTTTCGTTCGACGATTCCGCGGTCGACGATTTCCGTTCGATATTTTCCAGCGCTCGTCGAGTTGGCCAGCACTCGACGATTGGCCCAGCATTCGACGATTCCGCGTTTGACGATTCTCGTTCGACGATTTCTCCAGCCCACGAAGCCTTTGCTAAATCGTCGAGCTCAATTCATGGAATACAGCATTTCGTCGACCTGACGCCAAACCCGAGCGGGACACGCCCTCTGTCACGCTCGTGTTCCAGGGCGTGACCACCCAAACACTTTCCGTCGAACGACTTTCGTCGATCTCGGCACGACTCCGCACCCGAGCAGGACACGCCCTGGGACACGCCCGTATCCCAGGCCGTGTCACCCATAATTTTGCTTGCTGAAAAATTGTGTTGTTACAACCCTCCCCTCCAACAAGAAATTTCGTCCTCGAAATTGGTATAGAGGTTGGCAACCAGGAAGCAAAAGGTTATAACATTAAAATTCTCGTGTTACAACAACACATTTTCACTCCCCACTCATTACAGAAATAGCTCGATCCTTGATCTGAATGGGTCTAACTCTCGTTGTTCGCCCATACTCCACCAGCACACGATCATCCGTGATCACATGAGTTGGATCTTTAACGGCCTTCCGAAGCACCGAGATGTGAAACACATCATGTAATCCACCCAAGTCTGCCGAAAGAGCTAGCCGATATGCCGCTTCTCCGACTCGCTCAACCACTTCAAATGGACCCAAATATCTTGGACTCAACTTTTTCAAATGTCGAATCCTGGAGACACCTTTGAAGGACCTGATCTTCAAGTAGACCCAATCACCAACCGTGAATTCCACGTTCCGTTGCTTGACGTTGTAGTACTTCACTTGACGATCTTGAGCAATAAGTTGCCTCTCTCGAATCGTCCGTATGATTGAGTTTGCTTCATTGACTTCATTTCTATTATAAACTCGAGCTTCACCCGCTTCTACCCAAGCCAAGGGAGTACGACACTTCCTTCCATATAGAGCTTCATACGGTGCCATCCCAATGCTCGCCTGGTAGCTGTTATTATACGCAAACTCCACCATATAGAGATGATCTTCCCATCTCTTTCTAAAGTCAAGGGCGCACATCCGGAGCATGTCCTCCATCGTTGTGTTGGTACCTTGAGTTTGGCCATCCGTTTGGGGATGAAAGGTTGTAATGAAAGTCAATTTCGTGCCCAACAGTCGGTGAACTAGCCTCCAGTCATTTGACGTGAATCGCCCATCTCGATCACTTACGATGCTCCGAGGAACAGTGTGAAGCCGTACAATCTGGTCAACATATAATTTTGCCAAACTTTCGACTGAATCATCCCACCTGTTCGGGAGAAAATGTGCCACTTTAGTTAGTCGGTCAACAATCACCCAAATGGAAACATTTTCTCGCTGAGATCTCGGCAACCCATGCACAAAATACATGGAAATATCATCAAACTTGCACTCTGAGATTGGCAGCGACTTCAAATAACCACACGGCTTTTGGCATTCCGCCTTCACTATCGCACATGTTTGGCATTTGGCCAGATAAGGCAACATCTCTCTTTAGCCCTGGCCACCAGAATAACTTTTTCATATCATTGAACATCTTCGTGCTCCCTAGGTGAATGGAATACTTTGTATAATGCGCTTCATACATCAGTTCTTCCCTTAATTTAACCACATTCGGGACGCACAAATGGCCCTCTTTTCGCAAAAGACCATCATTCCAGGAGAATTTGCCCTCTGGCCCCTCGTTAACATAGCGTAAGAGATCTTCATCTAACCCCGTTGCTCGTCGAATCCAGTCTGCAAGGTCGCATTGCACCTCTGTCCAGTTCAGACATGCATTGGCGGTAGAATTCTTGTCAACACAATAAATCTCTAACGCTTCTAGCTCCTGGATGAGACGTTCATCATGCCTTTGTAACCAACTCGCTCTAGCCGGAGCTCTCCGACTCAAGGCATTCGCGACTATGTTTCCCTTCCCAGGAGTATAGTGGATCTCGAAAGTGTAGTCCCCAAGGAACTCCAACCACCTTCATTGTCGCATGTTCAAGTCCTGCTCCAACAGGTATTTTAAGCTCTTGTGATCTGTATAGATCTCCACCTTCACTCCATAAACATAGTGTCGCCACAACTTTAGTGCAAAAATCACCGCCGCCAACTCTAAGTCATGGACGGGATAATTTCGCTAGTGCACCTTCAGCTGTCGTGTGCCATAAGCAATTACCTTTCCATTCTGCAGAAGAACGCAGCCTAAGCCACTACCTGATGCATCACTATAAATAACAAATCCATCGGTCCCACTTGGCGAAGACAACACCGGCGCCGTGGTCAACCGAACCTTCAGCTATTCAAAAGCTTGTGCGGACTCTGGCATCCAAATGAACTTCTGCTCTTTTCTCGGCAGCATGGTTAGCGGCAAAGCGATGCGCGAGAAATTCTCAACAAATCTTCGATAGTAGCCCGCAAGTCCAAGGAAGCTCCTGACCTCAGCCACGAAAGACAACACTGGACACTCTTGTATGGCCCTTATCTTCGTTGGATCCACTGCAATGCCCGCTCCACTCACCACATGGCCCAGAAAAGCCACCGACGATAGCCAAAACTCGCACTTCGAGAACTTGGTATAGAGCTGATTCTGCCTCAATGTATTCAACACCAACCGCAAGTGAGTCTCATGTTCAGCTTTCGACTTCGAGTACACCAGGATGTCATCAATGAACACGATCAAAAACAGATCCAGGTACTCTCGGAACCTGCGGTGCATCAAATCCATAAACACCGAGGGCGCATTGCACAGTCCAAATGGCATGACTGTGAACTCATAGTGCCCGTAACGCGATCCAAATGCGGTTTTGGGAATGTCACCTTCCCAAATTTTCAACTGGTAATAACCAGACTTCAAGTCCAACTTCGAATAGACACTCGAGCCCACCAGCTCATCGAATAACTCATCAATCTGGGGTATCGGATATTTATTCTTCTCAGTCAGCTTATTCTGTTCACGGTAGTCAATACATAACCGTAACCCAGCGTCTTTCTTCTTCACAAAAAGCACAGGCGCGCTCGAAGGTGACATGCTTGGGCGTATATAACCTTGCTCTAGCAATTCTTGTAGTTGGACCTTCAACTCAGCCATCTCCTTTGGCGCGATGCGATATGGCGAGCGGGCCACAGGTTTCATACCTGGCACCAACTCGATCGTGAAGTCAATCTCCCGCTGGGGTGGTAGCCCAGGGAGATCCTTGGGAAACACATCTGTAAATTCCGACACAATCGAAACCTCGCACACACTGGCCTTAGGCTCAACAGCCTGAATCAGTGCGAAGTAACACTCCGCAACCTTCCGAACAGCCTTAACTACTTGGAGTGCAGACAGCAACGTCCTGCCCACTCCTCGTATACCCGCGAACTTTGTCTCTTGTTCGTTATTCTGGCCCAACGTGATCTCTTTAGACTAGCAATCAATTAAGTCGTGCTGCTCCGCAAGCCAATCCATACCAAATATCACGTCGAATTCTGATATCGGCAATACAGATGCAGTCAAACTGAAATCCCGACATCCTATTTGGACCGTCACATCGCAAGCTTGATCCGCAAGCATCCAACAGCCATTCGGCAACACCACTCTGACGCTATCTATCTTTGCACGACTAGGTATCCCAAGCCGCGCTATGAACGCGCTAGACAGAAAAGAATGCAACACACATGTATCAAATAGTGCTCGTGCCAGCGTGTCCCGAATCATCACAAACCCTGTGACAATCATATCACACACGCAAACCGCAAACACATATACACTAAGCAAAATATACAAGCAATAGCATACGCAAAACTAAACTCATACCTGTGACAATGTCACTCTGCTTGATGGCCTCCTGCAGGCCAAGATTGTAGACTCGAGGCTGCGTCTGCGAGGCAGAGGAGTCCACTACTGCCTTGCCCTTCTCCTCATATGTCTCTCCCGCCTTCTTTTCATTCTTTGGGGGCACCCGACACTCTCGAGCTATATGCCCCACCCGTCCACAATTAAAGCATGTACGATTATCCGGCCTTGAGGTAGCCCCCAACGTTGCTCCCGATGCAACTGATGGCGGAGCTTGTCCACTTGTCTTGGACTTCTTGCCACATTTCTTCTTATAAAATGGTTTCCCAGGTCGGGGCACTTTCCACTCCGGTTGCGTCACAGCCAAAGCCCTCTTCTCCTGCACCCTCTTCATATCTTTTTCCAGCGCATTCGTAGTATCTACCAACGCCTGGAAGACTTGGTTCACAGAACTAGAAAGCAGGAACCTCAACTCGTCCTGCAGTCCTTCATAGAACCTATTCGTGTTTCTCTGCTCATCAACAAAAACAGAACCTGCATACTACCCCAAGAGTGTAAACTCATACAGGTAAGCTTCCACACTGCCATCACCTTGTGTCAGCCTTTTGAATTCATTCTCCATGGCAATCCGTTGCGCCGCAAGAAGGTTCTTCGATAGGAAGAGTCGGGAGAATTCTCCCATCGATACTTGTGTTAAGGGATGACCCGCCAAGTGATGCAACTCCATCTCATCCCACCACAATCTAGCTTCTCCTTCAAGCAGGAAGGTAGCTAAGGTGACTTTCTGATGCTCCTCCGATCCAATCGCCGTCATGATTCACTTGACGCATGATAGCCAATCCTCAGCCTGCATAGGAGTTCCCGCTCCCGAAAACGTAGGCGGATGGAAACTCAAAAACCACGTCAACTGCTTCTCAGCTGCTCGAGGAGCCACATCCACTATAGGTTCAGGCCTTGCCACCACCTTTTCTAGCCTCACAGCCGGTTGTTCCTGCCCAAGTGGCTGTCCTTGGATCATGGCAAACAAAGCCTAAGCAACTAAACGCACATGTTCCACAGACGGTGGAGGTGTAGGCACCGCGGCTGGTGCCGTACTTTCATCAGAATGCTGGGGCTCTGACTGCCCAGCTCCACTCCATGTAACCTAAAGGTGGACAAGACACACACATTAGCGGCCTTACATAAGCAAACAACACAAAATAGGAACACGCAGGTTCCTCAAACACATAAATTTGCATTCCTATCATGGACATTCAGGAGTTCAATCCTATAACTTGGTTTGCACAGACACGTGCACGCCACCCCACAAAAGAAGTCGACCAGGACTTTGAGAGGAAAAGACCGAGACAACTGATACCAAAAATGTAACAACCTCATCTGTTCATATGGTATATACTAGAAGGTCCGGCCGGGGCCCCACAACATATATCATAAAATAGGAGGTGAAGGTACGGGATGATACTAGAGTAGCGCAGCGCACCTTAACACATTGCATTCTAGCGGAAGCCTATACTAACACTTGAACTCCACACTTGAATGTCCAATATATTAAACAACTCAACATTTTATATATATAATAGGAATGTCTCACAACAACACAAAAGTTGGCCTTATGGCCTTATATGGCTTTCAAACAGTGGCCTAAACACTGGCGCGCAGGCCGGCCAAATTAAAAGAAACCACAACATTCATCCAAATAGCCTCCGAGGGCTAGTGATGGGCTAAAACCCGAACATGCAAGTGTACCTGTCGAATTGTAGTATCAAGGTCGTATTAAAACATGGGGTTGTCAAATACTGCTACTCACGCTTGAACTATTATCCTACCGAAAGAAAATGGGTTTTTAGAATTTTTTTTGGAGAAAAACTAAAGATAATTCTTAGACGAAAAACTTATAATAAAAAGATAGCATTCGATCGAAGATTCACCATAAAACGAAATGAGAGGGATGAAAAGGCATAGTTTTAAATTTGCAAATCATACTCGACCGTGACGGCTCCGAAATTAGGAAATAATCTCGCTAGAGCATTAAATCCCCTGACTTATAGACGTTTTGACTGAAATCTCTTTCAAGTCAAAAAGGCCTAAAGCCGCATTATCGAGGTGACCGCAACTATTGGATTTGACTCCAATCCGGAAGATTTACGTCATCCTATCTCTAGGGTTGCATTCAACTCCTTCCTTCTTTGAGTGATCTTTCACATTTACGAGCCTCTCGGCTACTCAGATATGCGATCCCAAGCCTACTACCGTATACCGGAAATACAGAGTCGACAAAATAAAAATCAAAGAAGGATCGAGTAAAATTAAGCAAAAATAAAACTATGAAATAAAAGAAACCCTCATCTCATTTTATGGATTCTCACGATCGAACGCTAAAGAAAATTAGCTACGCATAATTGAAGGGAAGACAAAACAAGATAAGACAGGAAAATTTTCATTACTTGCAAAAAAAAGAAGAATACACAAAATTTAAAAAGACAAGACTATATTATGAAGAAAAATTGCAATAATGAAAAAAAACTAATACAATAATGAAACTAAAGACAACTCACAAGCACTCTCCACTCTCCAACTCAACATTCACATTCAACTTAAAACTTCACTTCCCAAAAATTTCTCTCCTTTGGCTTGAGGGATGGGGTGGCTTTTATAGGAGATGGAGAAGCTTCTAGAATGAAAATGAAGAAGGGGGCGCAAGGGGGTGGCCGGCCATGTAAAGGGAGAGAAGTTCATGCATGGCATTAAATGAAGTGAGAGGGAATGGCTACATGCATGCATGTACATTTGGAAAATAAAAAAGAACAAAATAAATAAAAGAGGGGGGATGGATGGGTTTAAATGAGAATGAGAGAAAGGGAAAGAGGGGTGAATGAGAATTAAATAAGAGTGAAGGGGTGAGTGGGGAGATGCATGAGGAGTAAATGGAAGAGAAAATAATAAAGGGGTGAGAGTGGGCATGAAAGAGGGTATGCATGAGGAGTGGTCGGCCATGCATGGGCCTCAAATGGACCAAAGTATGGAGAGAGTGGGCTGCACTTTAAAGGGGGCGGGCTGCTCTTTGTGGGCTGCATCTTGAAGTGGGGAGGAGGCCGGGCTGCATCTTGAAGTGGGGAGGAGGCTGAGCATGCACTTTGTGGGCTTCTCCAATGCGGTGGGCTGCTTTGGTGGAAGAGGGTTGCATCTATATGGGCTCGGGTAGCTTGAAGAGGGGGTGAATACATCATGTGGGCATCAAGGAAAAGGGTCGGGCTGCTCCAAACTTCAAGGGCTGCATGATGTTGGACTCCAACCTACAAAAATAAAATAGAATAGAATGTTAAGTTTATGTTTCAACAAACATATAAACTAAGACAACCAACATAATAGAAAATTCTATAATTAAACCAAAAAGGATGCATAAAATAAGGAATTAAAACATAAAATTCAAAGAAAAAAATTAAAACATAACAAACTTAAAATACATGAAAATATAATTAATCCTAGGGATATCTATGCTAATTTACCCCAAAAATCGATGACTAAAACTAGTCATCAAATTCCCCCATGCTAGAGTATTTGCTTGCCCTCAAGCCAATAAAACTTAAAGAACTAGGGAAAGAAAACAAAGAAGATTTAGGTTGCATAATTAAGAAAAACAAAACATGAAAAATTAAACTATCCTAATTCCTATGTTAACAACTAGTGGGGTGAGAAGTGCACAATAGAAAACTTGAAAGTGGAGACCTAAAAATATCATTAGAACATAAAGAAAATTTACACATTTCTAAATCTTAAAACAAGGCATCCATAACTTTAAGAAAATAAGAAAAGCAAAAGTAAACGTTCTAATTAAACGGCGCATTAAACGAACTAACAGGTTGCTAGAATAACAATTACCCCTAAGTCACCTCAAGATAACCTCCAAAGAAATCCATCAATGATGGTGGCCATAGGCTTGTCCGTTCACACTTTCTCCACTACGTGAATTTACGTTCTAAAGATTAATAGGACTTCTAGTTGGCGTTAAAATTTGGCTTAGGTAAATGATTAGGAAATGAAAACAAGGATTAACATGAGGGCTTAAACACTAAACCAAGGTTGAGCTTAAAAAAATAAACATAAACACATGAAGAGGAATGATAAGTACTTCAATTCAAGCTAAAACAAACATAAGGCCATGTATTTTTTCTTTTCTTTTCATAATATTGGCCAAAAATAGACTACTCACTTTTTTTTATTTCATTTTGATGATACTTTTGATAATAACTCTTTTTTGTAACTTTTAAGGAAAGCTCCAAATATATGCTATAAATTTTCCTTTTCATTTCAAAGATATAATCCTTCACAAAATTAATATTTAAGCTCAAGGTTTAGTGTGAAAATAGAAAAGGGATTTTGGCTCTGGTGAAATAATGAAATGAAAGGTGGAGCTAAAAACAAAGAAATATGGAAAAGGTCCAAAATTATTTTGCAATGGTAAATTTTGTTTGGTGTGCAAGAAAAGCTCAAACGAGTCAAAGGGTGGCCTAAATCATTTCTAAAGTACGTAAAAACGACGCACATGTTTCGAAAGTAGCTAGGGACAAGTTCTAGACACCAAGAAAGTATTACCTTTCAAATAAAAAAGAGGTAATGTTACCTAGCAACCATTCATACACAACTAACCGAATAAAAAGAAGACTACAAATTGCTAACCTATAACGTAAAAAATAGATGCCTATATTTAAGAACAAGAAATTAGTAAAACTAAGCTATGTTAAACTGATAAATTTAGGAAACTGTTTCAAAGAAATCTAAATAGAACTAAGGAACCGCACGCGCCTACACATCACTAGAAAAAACATAAAAATAAAGATATAAAATAATTTTAGATTTTGTTTTTCAAATTGATTTTAGCAATGTTTTTTTTTTTATTTTTGTTTTATAGATTTTTTTCTTTATTTTTTGTTTTTGATTTTGATAAGGCTAAAGTAATACTAAAGAAGCTTAAAAAAACTATACTAATTTTTTAAATTTGGATTTTAAGAAAGCAAAAGAGTTTTTTGGTTTTAAGAAAGAAAAAGGAAAAAAGAAACAAACTAAACCCTCCCCCATGCTTAGATTTTTCATTGTCCTCAATGAAATAAACAAAAAGAAAAACGAGAAGGAGACTGAGTGGGAGAGAAAAATGCAGAAAGTAAATGAAATAAATAAAAAAACAGGACTTCCCCGGGTTTGTGGGATGAAGGCGGATCTCGCTCCCCCATGCTTGCTTTTTAGTGCACTTGATCGTCAGCAGGTTTGACTTGATCCATCTTTATATCAGCAATGTTGGAGCGGCGGTCAAGAACTTGCTTGGTTGGCCTCCGGAAGGAAGAGCAAAATAAAAGCAGAAAAAAAAGAGTTTGTGGGCAGGTGCCCAAGATTGTTCTTTATTACAACAATTTAAAGTACGAATAAAATTAAATGTTTCATAATAATAATTATTAATAATAAGTCCAAAAAAAAAAATTTGTTCCACAACAAGATAAACATTTAAGAGTCCAAGACAAGATCCTCCGTTGTAGGAGACACAACATCATTTGAAAAATAAAGTTTAAGTCTATGTACATTCACTTTAAAATCACCCTAATCGGGGTGCGAAAGCAACACAGTTCCATAAGGATAAACTTCCTTGACCGTAAACGGTCCAGACCATCTAGATTTAAGTTTGCCAGGAAAAAGACGTAGGCGAGAATTGAAAAGAATCACGTGATCGCCAGGTTTAAATGTTTTAGGATGGCGCAAGTTCTTACCGTGATAAAGTTTCATGCGTTCTTTATAAATTTTATTATTTTCATAAGCGTATGGTCGCCACTCGTCAAGCTCATTTAGTTGGGTCTTTCTATGCTCACCGACCGAGTGCGGATCGAAATTAAAAAACTTTAACGCCCAATACGCACGGTGCTCAACTTCTATCGGGAGATGACACGATTTTCCGTAGACTAGTCGGAAAGGAGTACAACCAATAGTGGTCTTGTACGCTGTCCGATAGGCCCAAAGAGCATCGTGTAACTTTAAAGACCAATCTTTACGGGAAGTAGAAACGGTTTTTTCTAAAATTCTTTTAAGCTCTCGATTGACTACCTCGACCTGACCGTTAGTTTGGCGGTGATAAGCAGTTGATAGTTTATGCGTAACGCCATATTTAATTAAGACTTTAGCGAGTTGAGCGTTGCAAAAATGACTTCCTCTATCACTAACGATCGCTCGAGGAAAACCAAAACGAGAAAATAATTTTTTTAGAAAGGCAACTACGACGCGAGCATCATTTCTTGGTAAAGCTTGGGCCTCCACCCACCTGGAAACATAATCTACTGCGACTACAATATATTTATTTCCTAGACTTGAGGGAAACGGACCTACAAAGTCAATGCCCCATAAATCAAAAACTTCGCATTCCAGAAAAAAATTTTGTTCCATTTAATTTTTATTAGATAAGTTTCCAGTTCGTTGGCACCGATCACACCCGCTAACAAAGAGTTGCGCATCTTTAAATATGCTTAGCCAGTAAAAGCCAGCACTAAGCACTTTGTGGGCGGCGCGGTTTGCTTGAAAATGCCTGCCAGTCAGACCTTCATGAACATGCTTTAAAATTTGTTGACCTTCTTCCCGGGAAACACATCTTCTAACCACTTGATTCGCACAAATGCGAAATAGAAAGTGGTCCTCCCAAAAATAATACTTCAACTCCGAAAAGAATTTCTTCTTTTGGTGGGCAGAGTATTCTTTTGGAAAGGCTCGGGCCACAAGATAATTGGCCAGATCGGCAAACCAGGGGGTAGAAGAAGAAATGTTTAGAAGTCGTTCATCCGGAAAAGAGTCATTAATAAAATTTTCATTTAAAATATCAAGTTTGGGATTTTCAAGACGAGAAAGATGATCAGCTGCTAGGTTTTCCGCTCCTTTCTTATCCCGAATCTCCAAGTTGAATTCTTAAAGTAAGAGGATCCAGCGAATAAGACGCGGCTTGGCATCCGGTTTAGAAAGGAGGTACTTCAAAGCGGAATGATCCGTAAAAACAATAACTTTAGCAAGAGTAACATACGGTCAGAATTTATCAAAAGCAAAAAATAACAGCTAAAAGTTCTTTCTCCGCCGTGGTGTAATTTTCTTGAGCAGAAGTTAGAGTTTTACTAGCATAGAAAATCGGATGAAAGTTCTTAGCAATTCGTTGTCCTAGTACCACACCTACCGCATGACTACTTGCATCACACATTATTTCAAATGGTAAATCCCAAACTGGGGCGATCATAATAGCAACATTTATAAGTTTGGATTTAATTAATTCAAACGCAGCGAGACAAGATTCATCAAAAATGAAAGGAGTTTCTTTTTCAAGAAGGTGGGTGAGAGGCTTAGTAATTTTTGAAAAGTCTTTAATGAATCGTCGATAAAAACCCGCGTGCCCTAAAAAACTTCTAATCGCTTTAATATTTGTAGGCGGCGGTAACTTTTCAATTACTTCAATTTTTGCCTTGTCCACTTCAATTCCCTTAGCGGAAATCTTATGGCCAAGGACTAAGCCTTGCCGCACCATGATGTGGCACTTCTCCCAATTTAAAACTAAGTTGGTTTCTTCGCAGCGTTGTAAAACTTTTTCCAAATTTTCTAAACATAAGTCAAAGGAGTCGCCAGAAACAGAAAAATCGTCCATAAATACTTCCAAAATATTTTCTACGTATTTATCAAAAATAGCAAGCATACACCCCTGAAATGTAGCGGGTGCGTTGCATAACCTGAGAGGCATTCTACGATAAGCAAAAGTTCCGAAGGGGCAAGTGAATGTTGTCTTCTCCTGGTCCTCGGGTGCGATAGGGATTTGAAAATACCCCAAGAGACCGTCGAGGAAGCAATAAAAACTGTGCCCGGATAAACGTTCTAAAATTTGATCGATAAAGGAGAGGGGGAAGTGATCTTTTCGAGTGGCATTGTTTAGCTTACGGTAATCGATGCACATCCTCCATCCCGTTATCGTCCTAGTTGGAATTAATTCGTTATTTTCGTTCGTTACCACCGTGATCCCACCCTTCTTAGGAACAACCTGGACCGGACTTACCCACTGACTATCGGAAATCGGATAAATTATCCCTGCATCTAATAACTTAAGCACCTCTTCCTTCACAACCTCTTTCATATTCGGATTGAGATGACATTGTGGTTGGACTACACCCTTAGGATTATTTTCAAAAAATATTTTATGAGTACAAAAAGAAGGGCTTATGCCAGAAATGTCGGAAATTTGCCACAATATAGCTCGGCGATGCTTTTCTAGTACTTCGATCAACTGATCGTTTTCGAATTGAGAAAGATAGGCGGAGATTATAACGGGCAATTTAGAATTTTTTTTCAAGAAAGGCATATTTTAGATGATCAGGGAGAGGTTTTAAATCAAGATGGGGCGGTTCATCATAAGAGTTTTTCAAATTCTTTTCTTTTTCAAAAATAAGATTTTTCATACTTTTTTCTACCAAAGACAGAATCATTTTCAAAATTTGCTTGTAATGACATAACCGTGTTTTCAAAATCATATGAAGAAATTTCAGAAAAAGAAGAGGAAAATTCATTTGAAGACATGTTAGAAAGAGAAAGTGAAGAATCTTCATTTAAAACATCAAGAAAGAAACATGAATCATCATTTTTTAAAGAGTTTTTCATTGATTGATTGATAGAAAATGTGACCTCATCATCTCCCACACGCAAAAACAACTTTCTGTTACTAACGTCGATGATCGCTCGAGAGGTGGCTAGGAAGGGTCGACCAAGGATAAGAGGGACCTCGACGTCCTCTTCAATATCGAGAAAGACAAAATCCACCGGGAAGATGAATTTGTCGACCTTTACTAGCACGTCCTCAACAATACCTAACGAATATTTGATCAACCTATTGGCTAACTGGATACTCATTCTTGTAGGGCTAAGAGTGCCCAATCCTAGCTTTTTGAATAAAGAAAAGGGCATCAAATTGATGCTCGCACCTAGATCCGCTAACGCATGTTTAACAAACAAATCACCAAAAACGCAAGGAATGGAAAAACTACCCGGATCGTTTATCTTTTTAGGACCATTAGAGTTTTTAACGACCGCCGAGCATTCTTCGTTTAAGGTTACATTCGATAAATTTTCGAATTTCGTCTTGTTTGTTAATAAATCCTTAAGATATTTTGCATACTTAGGCATTTGACTAATCGCTTCATGAAATGGCAAATTAATATGAATTTGTTTGAACATTTCAAGGAAATGTTGGTACTGATCGTCTAGTTTTTCTCTCCTAAGTCGAGCCGGATAAGGAGGTGCCGGAAATTCCTTTATAACAACCAGAGCATCATTTTGAACATCATCATTTTCTTTTCCAAAATCAGAAAAACAGAAATATCTTTTTCTTTATCTAAAGTAGATTTTTCATTTCCAAAAGTTGTTTTATCATTTTTTGTGGCGATAATGTTTTCCACAACAGGAGGGACAATCACATTTGGCTCTTCCCTGGTGGTGGGCTCGTTAATAACCTGTTGGGTACATTGGTCAAATGTACCTGATTTGAAGAAGCCTCACCTAACTCAATGATATGCATCATAGTGTATTTGATGTTTGTTTGAGTTACTTGTGCAGGTTAGGAATACACTGGACTGAAGCTAAAAATTCTAAGTTCATGTGTCGACACCCAGAGGGAAAGTGTCGACACTTGAGAAAGCTTGTGTCGACACCCAGACAAGCAGTGTCGACACTTGGAGTCATTGTGTCGACACCTGGGAAGAAGAGTCGACACCAGTCAGAAAGTGTCGACACTTGGAGCTGTGTCGACACTCAGTGAAGAAGAATGCAGAAAAGCTGTGTCGACACTTAGCAGAAGTCTCGACACCTAGAAGAGCTGAGTCAACACCAGAAAGTGTCGACACTTGGAGTTGTGTCGACACTCAGCAAAATTCTGCAGAGACTAAGTACAAGTGTCGACACTCAACACAATGTGTCGACACTCAATCAGCAGAGTCAACACATGAAGAATGTGTCGACACTCAGCACAATGTGTCGACACACACTCAAAGGAGTCAACACTTGAAGTTTGTGTCGACACTCAGCACAATGTGTCGACACACAACCAGAAGAGTCAACACTTGAAGGAAGTGTCGACACCCAGCACAATGTGTCGACACTTAGTTGAAGACTCTACACTTGAAGAAAGTGTCGACACAAGGAGCTGTGTCGACACTTAGCAAAGAACAGAAAAGTTACAAAATATTCTAAGTACAAGTGTCGACACTAAAGGAATGTGTCGACACTCAGCTGAAGAAACAAGATTGAAGACTTGTGTCGACACCAAGAAGCAGTGTCGACACTTGACAGTTTCTACACATGAAGATGTGTCGACACAAAGGAGATGTGTCGACACTTAGAAGAATACAGTTAAAGAAGAAGTACAAGTACTTGTGTCGACACTCAATTTCAGTGTCGACACATGCAGAAGAAACTGTGTCGAGACATACAAGGAATTGTGTCGACACCTTGTAGACTTGTGTCGACACTTACACAACATGTGTCGACACTTGGCCTATAAGTGTCGACACTTAAGAACAGAAAGTCTCGACACTATCTGACAGTTAGAGGAATTTCAAGAAGTGACTGGTTGACAAGACAGCTGCCGATCCAGCCGGTTTACATCAACTGTTAGTGATATCAGAAGTCTGTTATGAACCGGACCAGCCGGTTACCATGAAGAAAGCCTATAAATAGGCACCCATAGTTTACAGACTAAGATTTGATCAAGTGATTAAGGATTGTTGAGATAATATAGAAGTGGTTGAAAAAGTTTTTACAGAGAGAGTTCAGAACTTTGTAAAAGTGGTATATTGAGTATCAACACAAGAAGATCTTGCTGTGCATCAGCAGATCTAAGAAGTTGGAGAGAGAGAGCTCCAACCAAGTATTCAGTCTTTGGAACTAAGGCTGAGAAGAAGAATTCAGAGTCTTCTGGATTTCAAGAAGCAGAGGTCAAGGAACAACTGCAGAAGATTCAGACTAATTCAGTTCTAATCAAGAAGCTTTGAAGGAAGCTAAGTCAGTGTAGATCTAACTGAGTTCTTCCAAGAACTCTTCAAGAATCTCTCAACTCCTCTCCTATTTTCTGAGTTATAGAGTTAACTATTGTACTTTCTATTTTAACCTGTATGATCCATTGGATCTGAGAGAATTGTAAGCCTATTTTATAAAGGCTGAGGGTAGGGCTTGGTTGCCTGAGTGTAGGAGTTGAAGAACTCTGAGTGTAGGCCTTAATTGGCTGAGTGTAGGCCTGGGTGGCTGAGTGTAGGCCTTTTGGCTGAGTGTAAGGCTTTGGGCCTGAGGTAGGAACCTAGTTTGGTTCTGAGTTAGTGGAGAAGTTTGGCCGAATCTAGTACACTGCTAGATAGGCGAAGGGGGAAAGTGGATGTACCCAAAGATTGGGGAACCACTATAAATTAGTGTGTCTTCTGTGTTGTGCTGTGCTGTGAAATTACTGTGTTTATGCTGTAATTGCTGTTAGCTGTAGAATTCTGTGAAATAGCTGTTGTGCTGCCAAACAAAACTCAAAGAGGATTAGGTCACATATTCACCCCCCCCCCCCTCTAGGTGTTTGGGTACCATATCTTTCAAGTGGTATCAGAGGGAGGTTCCTCAAAAAGGACTAACTGTCTGAGGAGATCCAGTTTGGCAGATTCAGTATAAGTCAGGAAAAAGTTTCAAGAAAATCAAGAAACATGGGGTCTTCAGAGAATCACAAGGAATTGGGTTCAATGAAACTGCCCATTTGCAGAAAGGAGATTTTTGGAATCTGGAAAGAAAGGGTAAGGCTGTTCATGGAGGCCTCTGACCCTAGGATCTACATCACAGTCAAAGAAGGGCCTTATGTGCCCATGAAGATTTCAGTCTTGGATGCTACACAGAGAACTCCAAAGGATTTTTCTGAGATGACCAAGGATGAGATTGTCCTAGCTACAATGGACAAAAGGGCACAGAACATCATAGTTAGTGCAATTGATGATGCCACCTTCCAGAATCTTATTCACTGTAAAACAGCAAAAGAAATGTGGGATACCCTCATTGTCTACATGGAAGGTTCTGAAGAAGTAAGACAAGATAGGAAGTCCTTGCTTAATCAAGAATATGAGAGCTTTAGGCAAGGAAGAGGAGATAGCATCACTGAATGCTACAAGAAGTTTTACAGAATTGTTAATGAACTCATGTCCTATGGAAGAGAGTTCACAAACTATGAATTGAATGATAAGTTCTTAAGGTCCCTAACCAAAGATTGGGACACTAAGATCTGTGCCATCAGAGAAATGGCAAAGTTGGGAGAAATTCCCCCTCCCACACTGTTTGGCAAGTTGTTATCTTATGAGATGCAATTGTCAGTAAGAAAAGAGGAGGAAAAGTCAACAAGGACTGAACACAGGGAAAGGACTGTTGCCTTTAAGTCAGAAGTACCTAGAAAGAACAGGACTAAGTCATCAACTCCTCCTCCAGAGGTAGTTGAATCAGAATCTGATGAGTCTGTTAGCACTAAATCTACAAGCAGTGAAAGTGATGAAGATTTTGCTGCATTCACCAGACATTTTCAGAAATTTCTTAAGAAGAAACAGTGGAGGTCCAGACCTTCATTTTCCAAAGGAAAAGAAGTCCAGTATCAGGAGAAGAAGCCTTCAAAGAAGGACAAGAAAAGGACAAAGACTAGCAAGGCAACTGGGTCTAAGATTGTGTGTTACTGCTGCAATAGACAGGGTCATGTTATTGCAGATTGTCCTGAAAGAAGGAAAGAAACCAGTGACAAAAAGAAGACTCACTCCAAAGGAAAGAAGGAGAAGTCCTTTGTTGCAAAGAATGAGAAGACTCTTTCAGATATTTCTTCTTCAGACACTGAGACAGATGCTGAAGCCTATATAGGGCTATTTGCTGAAGAAGAAGAAGAGTTTATGCAGATCATGGAATCAATCTATGAACAAGAAGAGGTTCAGTGCCAAGGACTAATGGCATTGACTGAAAGTACCAAAATGCTGGAGCAGCCAGGATCTAGTTAGGTACAAAGTCCAACTCCAAGTTCAGATTCCAGTTCTAGTTCAGAGTCAGAATCATCTTCATCAAGTGATGAAAGTGTTTCTGAATCTGAGGGAGATATTCATCAGCTCTTAGATGAATACCAAGTACTGTTGCAAGCCTATAAGAAAAGCAAGATCCTAGCCAAAAGTCAGGCAAAGGAGATTGCTGATCTCAAGGCAGCTGCAACAGATTTTGAGAAGGAGTATGATCAAAAACTGAATGAAGTAGCCAGGCTGAAACACATTACTGTGATTCAGATGGGTACTATTACATTTAAAAATGATCAAATTAAGTTGCTGGAGATCAATCTCCAGAAGGAAAAAGAGCTAGTTGCTAGGTTTTCAAAACCTAAATCAGTGCTACCCTTGATTGATGAATTTGTTCATCATAAAGGAAAGGCTGGATTGGGTTTTGTTAAGCCTGTGAGGACTGTTCAGGATCAGTCCAAGTCCAAGGGCAAAGCCCCAACATTCAACAAGGCTGCTGTGGTCAAAACAGCAAAGGTTGTACCTAAGCAAAGGTACAACAAGTTTGAATGCTGGTGTTGTGGCAAGGTTGGCCACTTTGCCTTGGATTGTTGGCACAATGCCAGTGCCAAGTTGAGTAGCAAGTTACCTGTTGGAAAGCCAGCAGGTAGCTATGTCAAATTGCAAACTAACAATCACCAAGGACCCAAGTTTACTTTGGGTTCTAAGGTTCATTAATTTGTTTTGCAGGTGAATCCAAGTGACCATACCCCTACATGGTACTTGGATAGTGGTTGTTCCAGACACATGACTGGAACTAGGGGACTACTGAAGGACTACATCCCAATCAAAAATGGTCCAAAGGTGACCTTTGGTGGTTCTGAAAAAGGAATCATCAAAGGGTTTGGTAACATTTCTTCTAACCTTGTTACCATTACTCAAGTGGCTTATGTTAAAGGTTTGAAACACAACCTCATTAGTATAAGTCAATTAAGTGATGTAGGGTATGACATCTCATTTGTTAAAAATGGTTGTCATATCAAGAGGTCAAGTGATCAAGAGATCATTTTGACTGGATATAGAAAGAGAAATGTCTACTGCTTAGACATTATGGTTGAGAACAATTGTTCTCCAGTCTGTCTTGTAGCTGATGAGACAGTCTCTCAATGTGTCAAATGGCACAAGAGGCTTGCTCATCTTAATTACAAGACTATTGGCAAACTCTTTAGTAAAGAGTTAGTGAGGAATGGTCCTCAAGTTAAGTGTGTCAAAGATGGCATTTGCTCAGCTTGTCAAAAGGGCAAGCAGACTAAATCCACCTTTAGAATCTTAGACAACAAAGATGCTGTGAGGTGTTTATATCTCTTGCATATGGATCTATTTGGTCCAATGCCAGTTCATAGCTTAGGTAGGAAGGTCTACACCTTTGTAGTTGTTGATGACTACTCAAGGTTTTCCTGGGTGTTCTTCTTAAAGCAGAAATCTGAAACACCTAGTGTCTTCTATAGTTTTGTTAAGCAAATTCAGAATGAATTAAACTGTACAGTGGTCAAAATTAGAAGTGACCATGGTACTGAGTTTCAGTCTGAAAGCATGACAAAGCTGTGTGAAGACTATGGGATATTTCAAGAATTCTCTTCACCTAGAACACCTCAGCAAAATGGCATTGCTGAAAGGAAAAATAGGACCTTGATAGAGGCTGGTAGAACCCTATTAAGTGATTCATCACTGCCAGAATATTTCTGGGCTGAAGCAGTTAACACTGCATGCCATGTGATAAATAGGGCTACCATCACTAAAAGGTTAAACAAGACCCCCTATGAAGTAGTGAAAGGCAGGAAACCAAATCTGTCCTATTTTAGGATCTTTGGTTGTAAATGCTTCATACTTAACAATGGGAAGTCTTACTTAACTAAGTTTGCTGCCAAGTCCCAAGAGGGAGTGTTTGTTGGGTACAGCAATAATAGTAAGGCTTATAGAGTCTACAACTTGACCACACAAGTTGTAGAGGAGCCTGTGCATGTAGTTTTTGATGAAACACAACTAATTAACAATGAGTTGTCTAGTAGTGTGTGCACCCCTACAGGTCTTACTAAGAAGATGGACAAGCTAACCATAGAAGATGTACCTGCTGCAAGACAGCAAGTAGAAGAAGATGGTTCATGTCCAGGGGGAGAACTACATGTGCAAGGAGCTGTAGAAGTACAAGGAACTCAGCTTGATGAAGATGCTGAAGATGTTCAACCAGAAGTAAGGATGCCTCCAGCCAACAGGCATCTAAGAGATCATCCAGTAGAGCTGATCATTGGAGATCCAAGACAAGGTGTTCAGACTAGGAGCAGAAATCAGAATGCTATAGTATATTCAAGTTTTCTGTCTCAAATAGAACCAAAGAAATTTGAAGAAGCTATACAAGATCCACAGTGGACTGAAGCAATGCAGGAGGAGCTTAATCAGTTCAAAAGGTGCAAGGTTTGGGATCTGGTTCCTAAGCCTAAAGATCACAATGTGATAGGAACAAAGTGGATCTACAGGAACAAGTTAGATGAACAAGGTGTCATCATTAAGAATAAGGCAAGACTGGTTGCAAAAGGATATAGGCAAGAAGAAGGTATTGATTTTGATCAAACCTTTGCTCCAGTAGCCAGACTGGAAGCCATAAGGATGTTCTTGGCCTATGCAACCTACCAAGGATTCAAAGTATACCAAATGGATGTGAAGTCAGCATTCCTTAATGGTAATTTAAAAGAAGAAGTATATGTGGAGCAGCCTTCAGGTTTTGTTGATCCTACTCTTCCACATTATGTCTATAGACTTAGGAAAGCATTGTATGGGTTAAAGCAAGCTCCTAGAGCTTGGTATGAAACCCTATCTAGTTTCCTCATTGAGAACAAGTTCACAAGGGGGAAAATAGATAAGACTCTATTCCTTAGGGAATCTAGAGGCAAAGTAATACTTGTCCAAATATATGTAGATGACATTATATTTGGGTCTACTGAAAGTAGCCTTTGCAAAAAGTTTGCAAAGCTTATGCAAAGTCAATTTGAGATGAGTAGTATGGGAGAGCTGAAGTTTTTCTTGGGTCTCCAAGTTAAACAGACTGAAAGTGGCTTGTCCATATGTCAGTCAAAGTTCACCCTGGAACTCATAAGGAAATATGGTATGGATTCATCCAGTACCATGAAGACTCCTATGGGGTCAAGTATGTCTCTAAGCAAGGATGATGCAGGGAAACCTGTAGATGAAACCTTGTATAGAGGGATAGTTGGCTCTCTTCTATACTTGACTGCAAGTAGGCCTGACATTATGTATGCTACATGTGTTTGTGCCAGGTATCAAGCCTACCCCAAAGAGTCTCACTTGACTGCAGTCAAGAGAATCTTGAGATATCTAAAGGGCACACCTTATCTAGGCCTCTAGTACCCTAGGAATGGAGATTTTGATCTAACAGGCTATTCAGATGCAGACTTTGCAGGATGCAAAGAAGATAGAAAGAGCACAACTGGATCCTGTCAGTTCCTAGGTGGAAGACTCATTTCATGGAGTAGTAAGAAGCAAACCAGTGTGGCCATCTCCACAGCTGAGTCAGAATATGTAGCTGCAGGAAGTTGCTGTGCTCAACTTCTGTGGATTCAACATCAGCTAGAAGACTATGGATGTCAGGTAAGTAGAACTCCACTTTATTGTGATTCTACTAGTGCTATTTCAATAGCTAACAACCCTGTATCACATAGTAGAACTAAACATATTGAGATTAAATATCACTTTCTTAGGGAGCATGTAGAAAGAAATGATATTGCACTTGAATATGTTAGAACTGATAATCAGATAGCTGATATGTTCACTAAGCCCTTAGATGAAGCTAAGTTTAATAGGTTCAAAATTGAACTAGGTATGATAAACTTAGACTAAGTATACAGAACAAAAATTGGCTAAGTAAAAAGGTGTCGACACATAGACAAGTCTATGTCGACACAGAATAGTAAGTGTCGACACTTCAGGAAAATGGTGTCAACACATCTAGGAAGTTAGTGTCGACACTTCAGAATGTTAGTGTCGACACATGTCGAGTAGGTGTCGACACATCCAATAAAGTGTCGACACTTAAGTTTTACTCAGAATTTTTCTAAGTAAAGTCTCGACTACATGTCGAGTATAGTGGTGTCGACACTTAACCAAGTGTCGACACATAAAATCTGTTGACTAAACTTGTGTCGACACATGTGTGTCGAGACATTATAAGTCAGTGTCGACACTTATTGACAGTGTCGACACATCTTTAGAAATTCATCCCGCCTGTTCGTCTTCAAACAAGAAAGGTATAAATAGGGTTCTGTTTGTGTTTGTCGACACGCTTTCAGAGTTTCGAGACTAAACTCCTGTGTCGACATTTCTCTTCTCTAAAGACTAATTCTCAACACCCTAATGGCTCCCAAGCTGGAAGAGAACGTTAACGAAGGCTATGAGCTCGTGCGAGGCGCATTCGACGACGGTGATCAGGAAATCAAATCAGTGATAACCCTAGTCAGCGATTCAGGACTGGAATACTTGGTTTCAGAGCCAACCAAGATATGGAAGAAAGAAGTGATTGAATTTCTTACTGGAGCAACTGTGGACGACTCTGGATACAGAATCAAATCCAGAGTGCATGGAACCAAGGTCAAGGTTTCACCCAAGTCCTTGAGAAAGGTACTTCAGCTACCTAAGATTCAAGAAGAAGAGGAAGTGACCACATCTAAGACCAGAGAAGCACTCACTTGGTGTGGTCTTGATTCTAAGATGAGAATAGGTTCTGTCTTCAACAGAAAAGGCATGAACACTCAAGGCAAATTCCTGTCTGAAGTTGTAGGCAAGGTTATTCTAAGCAAACCAGGAGGGCATGACAGGGTGTCAGCCTCTATGTTCAGTATCATGACCAGAATCATCTTCAACCTTAAGACAGACTGGTCTATGATTGTCTTTGAGAAAGTAAAAGAAAGTCTGAAGAAGCCCAATCTGGGCAGGATACTAAGTCTCTACCTGGCTGGATCAATTCCAGAGGTAATGAGCTCTGCTGCAGGAATAAAAATCAATCACATGAGGAGAATGGACTCAAGGATATTCTCTAGATGGGAAAGGGTGCTGGTGTCAAAGGAATTGACCACCCCTGAGAAACAAGCTTCTAAGAAAGACTCTCCTCCCTGGAAGAAGAGGAAGACTGCTGTTGTGCCTCAAGAGTCCTCCAGCAGCTCAGGCAGTGAAGAACATGTGGTCTTCACTCCTGATAGTCCAATGGATAAGGCTGCAGAAAAGTCACCTGCTCCTCAGGAGCCAGCTGACATCCAGGGGGAGCTTCCAGGTGTAGCAGAACCATCTACACTGGAGAGTGAGCAAGCCACCCTCCTCATTCAAGAGGTACTTGTTGACCTTAATACTTTGAATTTTTCTATAATAAATTCTGATTTGTCTGATGACCATCAGCAAAATCAGCCAGCAACTCAAGAACCAGATGTTGTTCTCCAAGACACATCTGTTGTAGCTGATGAAACCAGTACATCTCCTGCACAGTCTCCAGCAGAATACACCATGGAAGATCTCTTTCTGAATTTAGATCAGGATGACTTTGATATGGAAAAGAATGCTGCTGATGCAGAAAAGGATGCTGCTGCTGAGGGGGAGAATTTGGATATTCAAGAAGAGCCTATAAGGCTAGATACTGAGAAGGCACAAGATGTGCACACTGAAAAACCATCCAGCCCTAAGGATACGGTGGATATAGCCAGTACATCAGAATCTGAAGATGATGAAGCTGAGCAAGCTAAGAAAAAGCAGTTCTTTGTTTTCAAAAGAAGGAGCCAGAGCTACAAGAAGGCTCTCCAAACTGTTGCTCAACACTCACTGGTTCAACAAGCTCCATCAATTGATTACAGTGCTCTACTGCTTGCCATGCAAATCAAGATGGATGAACAAAGGAAGGCATTCGAAACTTATGTTGATGAAGGGCACAAGGCACTACAATCTGATCTGGGACAGGAAATCAAGTCAATAAGGTTTGAAATGAACCTTAATAAAAAGGAGATGACTGATTGTTTTACAAAGGGTGCTCATGCAGTGGTCTATCTGGCTAAACATCAAGAAACAATCAAAGAGAAAGTAGAAGATATAGCACTAAAGCAAGGCTATGTGCTGGAGAATCAACTCAGGATGAATGATAATTTGACTGCATCTCACAATGCCATAGTCACTGAAATCAAGAATAAGTCTACTGAACCATCAACCTCCTCTGCTACTGCCAAAGCTGATTTTGATAAACTCTTTCAAGCTGAACTAACTGCTGTCAAGACTGCCATCAAGGATTCCCAGAAGGTCATTTCTGAACAGCTTACCAAGCTTAGACCTTTCTTTAAAGAGGGCATAAGGTATTTGGACAGCCAAATCAGGTTCCAGAAAGATGATGTGAGAGATCATGTGGCACAAGAAGTCATAAAGGGGGGAGAGGGTGTTAGTCAAAGCCAGTTCTGACCATGCAAAATGGATATCCAATTCCATCAGGGCTACACTGGGCTATCCTCCCCTGTGTGATGATGACAATGTAGCTGAATCTGGTATTCAAGGAACATATCTTGGAGGTGAGCAACAGGCAGTGGCTGATGTAATCTATCCACCTCCAGATTTTGAAATGGTTCATGCTGATGTAAGCACAATGTATAGTCCAACTGCTGGCAAGCCCAATGTTATTCTGGAAAAGGTTGTTCAACCTATCTCAGCTGCTATGCAAGAGGCTTTGGACAAAGAAGAAGAGACTAGGCTATCAAAGAAGAAGTTCAGGGAACTTGCTGAACAAAAACCAGATTTTGAACAGTGGAGCCCTACTTCTAGGAACATCATTCTCACAGCCTGGAAAGCAGCCAAGGACAATGCCCATGAGAGGAACAAGTGGTTCTCAGAGGCTGAATGGAGGAAATATGAGAGTAGGCAGGAAGCCATTGTCCAACATAGAAGGAAGGCTAAGTTAGGAAAGCTACCTCCTACAGCTGTGGAGCCTAGCAAGTACTTTCCTAAGCCCTATCATTATTTTGAAAGGCAAAAGATCAAGGCTGAAGAACAGAAGAAGAAGGACTCCAAAGGGAAGAAGACTGCTGAAGCTGAGCCTGCTGCTGCTGCTGCTGTGAAAGCTAAAGTACAAGCTGGAAAAGGCATAGTCATTAAGGAACCAGAGCAGAATTAGATTAAGATTAAACTGAAGAATGTTGTAATCTGTTACATCAAACATTTTGTGTAAATCATTGAAAATGTATTAAATGTATGAACAATTTTTGTTAAACAAATTTCATGATTGTTCTGATGAATGTGTCTAATTCTTATTTGTTCTGTAATGCTGAATGAGTATACATGTGTGCTTTATTATATGTTAAAGTTTAACTCTGTTGTCATATATCTGTTTTACTTCATTTTATAATTTTTAATTATGAGTGATGTATATCATTGACTAAGAGTTATGACTTCTCCAAATAGGGGGAGATTGTTGGGTACATTGGTCAAATGTACCTGATTTGAAGAAGCCTCACCTAACTCAATGATATGCATCATAGTGTATTTGATGTTTGTTTGAGTTACTTGTGCAGGTTAGGAATACACTGGACTGAAGCTAAAAATTCTAAGTTCATGTGTCGACACCCAGAGGGAAAGTGTCGACACTTGAGAAAGCTTGTGTCGACACCCAGACAAGCAGTGTCGACACTTGGAGTCATTGTGTCGACACCTGGGAAGAAGAGTCGACACCAGTCAGAAAGTGTCGACACTTGGAGCTGTGTCGACACTCAGTGAAGAAGAATGCAGAAAAGCTGTGTCGACACTTAGCAGAAGTCTCGACACCTAGAAGAGCTGAGTCAACACCAGAAAGTGTCGACACTTGGAGTTGTGTCGACACTCAGCAAAATTCTGCAGAGACTAAGTACAAGTGTCGACACTCAACACAATGTGTCGACACTCAATCAGCAGAGTCAACACATGAAGAATGTGTCGACACTCAGCACAATGTGTCGACACACACTCAAAGGAGTCAACACTTGAAGTTTGTGTCGACACTCAGCACAATGTGTCGACACACAACCAGAAGAGTCAACACTTGAAGGAAGTGTCGACACCCAGCACAATGTGTCGACACTTAGTTGAAGACTCTACACTTGAAGAAAGTGTCGACACAAGGAGCTGTGTCGACACTTAGCAAAGAACAGAAAAGTTACAAAATATTCTAAGTACAAGTGTCGACACTAAAGGAATGTGTCGACACTCAGTTGAAGAAACAAGATTGAAGACTTGTGTCGACACCAAGAAGCAGTGTCGACACTTGACAGTTTCTACACATGAAGATGTGTCGACACAAAGGAGATGTGTCGACACTTAGAAGAATACAGTTAAAGAAGAAGTACAAGTACTTGTGTCGACACTCAATTTCAGTGTCGACACATGAAGAAGAAACTGTGTCGAGACATACAAGGAATTGTGTCGACACCTTGTAGACTTGTGTCGACACTTACACAACATGTGTCGACACTTGGCCTATAAGTGTCGACACTTAAGAACAGAAAGTCTCGACACTATCGGACAGTTAGAGGAATTTCAAGAAGTGACTGGTTGACAAGACAGCTGCCGATCCAGCCGGTTTACATCAACTGTTAGTGATATCAGAAGTCTGTTATGAACCGGAACAGCCGGTTACCATGAAGAAAGCCTATAAATAGCCACCCATAGTTTACAGACTAAGATTTGATCAAGTGATTAAGGATTGTTGAGATAATATAGAAGTGGTTGAAAAAGTTTTTACAGAGAGAGTTCAGATCTTTGTAAAAGTGGTATATTGAGTATCAACACAAGAAGATCTTGCTGTGCATCAGCAGATCTAAGAAGTTGGAGAGAGAGAGCTCCAACCAAGTATTCAGTCTTTGGAACTAAGGCTGAGAAGAAGAATTCAGAGTCTTCTGGATTTCAAGAAGCAGAGGTCAAGGAACAACTGCAAAAGATTCAGACTAATTCAGTTCTAATCAAGAAGTTTTGAAGGAAGCTAAGTCAGTGTGGATCTAACTGAGTTCTTCCAAGAACTCTTCAAGAATCTCTCAACTCCTCTCCTATTTTCTGAGTTGTAGAGTTAACTATTGTACTTTCTATTTTAACCTGTATGATCCATTGGATCTGAGAGAATTGTATGCCTATTTTATAAAGGCTGAGGGTAGGGCTTGGTTGCCTGAGTGTAGGAGTTGAAGAACTCTGAGTGTAGGCCTTAATTGGCTGAGTGTAGGCCTGGGTGGCTGAGTGTAGGCCTTTTGGCTGAGTGTAAGGCTTTGGGCCTGAGGTAGGAACCTAGTTTGGTTCTGAGTTAGTGGAGAAGTTTGGCCGAATCTAGTACACTGCTAGATAGGCGAAGGGGGAAAGTGGATGTACCCAAAGATTGGGGAACCACTATAAATTAGTGTGTCTTCTGTGCTGTGCTGTGCTGTGAAATTACTGTGTTTATGCTGTAATTGCTGTTAGCTGTAGAATTCTGTGAAATAGCTGTTGTGCTGCCAAACAAAACTCAAAGAGGATTAGGTCACCTATTCACCCCCCCCCCCCCTCTAGGTGTTTGGGTACCATATCTTTCATAACCTTACCTCTCCGAAGGGAAATCGCATTTGCGTGCTCCCTTGGGTTAGGTTCAGTGTTCGAGGGAAGAGTTCCAGGTGGTCTCTCGGAAAAAGCCTTGGCAAGTTGCCCGACCTGGTTTTCTAAACTTTTCATCGACCCTGTTAACTTTCTAATAGTACATCGTTCGAGCTTATATATTTAGATAAAATTTCTACCGAAGAGAGGGTTTTTTGAAGATTTTGGTTTTGTTGTGGTGGTGGTGGTGGTGAAAAATCGTGTGGTGGGCGTGCAGCATTAGCAGGGTTACTCCAAGAAAAATTAGGATGGTTACGCCATCCAGGATTATAAAAGTACGAAGAAGAATTAAAAACATGAGGTGTAGAAAAATTAGGAAAAGCAGAAAAATTATTGGCAGAATTATTTTGAGCAGGCCTGGGTATGTTCCCCAGATAATCCACCTGCTCGACAGCAGCAGCATTCCCATTTTCATATACCTTAGCGGCGGAGGAAGCAGTCATCTCTGAAAGCTTCTTGTTCAGCATTTCCACTTGCAATGTCAGTTGCGAAACCGAGTCCACCTCATAGATACCTGCAGGTTTAGATGGGCGAGTCCTAGACGAATTCCACTGATAAGTGTTCATCGTCATGTCCTCGATATGCTCAAGAGCGGCTTCCGGAGTTTTGCGGTCCAAAGAACCAGCGGAATCGGCATCTATCATTTGCTTAGTTTCTTGATTTATCCCGTTGTAAAATGTCTGGACCTATAACCATACATGCAGAGCATGATGAGGGCATCGTCTCAAAAGTTCTTTGAACCTCTCCCAAGTGTCATAGAGGGTCTCAGAAGCAATTTGAGAATAGGAAGTTATATCATTTCTTAGCTTAGCAGTTTTGGCGGGGGGGGGGGGGGGGGGCAATAACGAGAGAGAAACTTTTCAGTTAAAATGTTCCATGTAGTGATTGATCTTCTTGGAAGAGAACTCAACCACTCTTTGGCTTTAGTTCTTAAGGAGAAGGGAAAGAGTCTTAGCCTTATAGGATCGTCTGAGACACCATTTATTTTGAAGGTGTCAAAGATTTCAAGAAAATTGGCAATATGCAAATTCGGATCTTCATCTTGTAATCCGTCGAACTGTACATATTGCTGCACCATTTGTATGATGGTAGGCTTAAGCTCGAAGTTATTGTTCGCAATTGCAGGTCGAACAATACTTATTTTTGTACCCTCTAGGTTGGGCCGAGCATAATCAGACATCGTCCTTTGCTGGGCAAACGCTGGGTTAGGGTCTCCCATTTCGGAGTTGAAGTTACAATCACCGTCGGAATCCTCAACCGCTGTTTGAGAAGTGGAACCTCTGAATCGCAAGTTTCTCCGAAAGAAGCGTTCGATTTCTGGGTCCAAGTCTACAAGTAGCGACGGATTCGTGCGGGTCATGCACTAAGAAAATTAGAAGGAGAATGGTGGAAAGAAAAAGAGAAGAAGGGAAAAAAACTTGAAGAAGAAAATAGAGAAAGGTAAAAAATATTTTTTTTTTATTTTTGCAGAAGTAATAGTGTAAGCGCTTTCTTAATATTGACGAAAAAGCATCCACGGTAATGGCGCCAAAAACTTGATGTGCTAAAACCCGAACAGGCAAGTGTACCTGTCGAATTGGAGTATCAATGTCGTATTAAAAGACGGGGTTGTCAAATACTGCTACTCACGCTTGAACTATTATCCTACCAAAAGAAAATGGGTTTTGAGAATTTGTTTTTTGGAGAAAAACTAAAGATAATTCTTAGACAAAAAACTTATAATAAAAAGATAGCATTCGATCGAAGATTCACCATAAAACGAAATGAGAGGGATGAAAAGGCATAGTTTTAAATTTGCAAATCATACTCGACCGTGACGGCTCCGAAATTAGGAAATAATCTTGCTAGAGCATTAAATCCCCTGACTTATAAACGTTTTGACGGAAATCTCTTTCAAGTCAAAAAGGCCTAAAGCCGCATTATCGAGGTGACCCGCACTATTGGATTTGAGTACAATCCGGAAGATTTACGTCATCCTATCTCTAGGGTTGCGTTCAACTCCTTCCTTCTTTGAGTGATCTTTGACATTCACGAGCCTCTCGACTACTCAAATAT
Source organism: Platanthera guangdongensis (assembly GCA_039583875.1). Lineage (NCBI taxonomy): Eukaryota > Viridiplantae > Streptophyta > Magnoliopsida > Asparagales > Orchidaceae > Platanthera > Platanthera guangdongensis. Next base: position 30,841,933 of record CM077156.1, read on the forward strand.
GAGATCCCAAGCCTACTTTCTTATACCGGAAATACGGAGTCGACAAAATAAAAATTAAAGAAGGATCGAGTAAAATTAAGCAAAAATAAAACTATGAAATAAAAGAAACCCTCATCTCATTTTATGGATCCTCACGATCGAACGCTAAAGAAAATTAGCTATGCATAATTGAAAGGGAAGACAAAACAAGATAAGAGAGGAAAATTTTCATTACTTGCAAAAAAAAGAAGAGTACACAAAATTTAAAAAGACAAGACTATATTATGAAGAAAAATTGCAATAATGAAAAAAAACTAATACAATAATGAAACTAATGACAACTCACAAGCACTCTCCACTCTTCAACTCAACACTCACATTCAACTTAAAACTTCACTTCCCAAAAATTTCTCTCCTTTGGCTTGAGGGATGAGGTGGCTTTTATAGGAGATGGAGAAGCTTCTAGAATGAAAATGAAGAAGGGGGGGGGCAAGGGGGGTGGCCGGCCATGTAAAGGGAGAGAAGTTCATGCATGGCATTAAATGAAGTGAGAGGGAATGGCTACATGCATGCATGTACATTTGGAAAATAAAAAAGAACAAAATAAATAAAAGAGGGGGGATGGATGGGTTTAAATGAGAATGAGAGAAAGGGAAATAGGGGTGAATGAGAATTAAATAAGAGGGAAGGGGTGAGTGGGGAGATGCATGAGGAGTAAATGGAAGAGAAAATAATAAAGAGGAGAGAGTGGGCATGAAAGAGGGGATGCATGAGGAGTGGCCGGCCATGCATGGGCCTCAAATGGACCAAATTCTGGAGAGAGTGGGCTGCACTTTGAAGGGGGCGGGCTGCTCTTTGTGGGCTGCATCTTGAAGTGGGGAGGAGGTCGGGCTGCATCTTGAAGTGGGGAGGAGGCCGGGCATGCACTTTGTGGGCTGCTCCAATGAGGTGGGCTGATTTGGTGGAAGAGGATTGCATCTATATGGGCTCGGGTAGCTTGAAGAGGGGCTGAATGCATCATGTGGGCTTCAAGGAAAAGGGTCGGGTTGCTCCAAACTTCAAGGGCTGCATGATGTTGGACTCCAACCTACAAAAATAAAATAGAATAGAATGTTAAGTTTATGTTTCAACAAACATATAAACAAAGACAACCAAGATAATAGAAAATTTTATAATTTAACCAAAAAGGATGCATAAAATAAGGAATTAAAACATAACATTCAAAGAAAATAAAAATTAAAACATAACAAACTTAAAATACATGAAAATATAATTAATTCTAGGGATATCTATGCTAATTTACCCCAAAAATCGATGACTAAAACTAGTCATCAGCTAGCAGCAGCAACAGGGACATCAACCTTTATGCATCCTGCTTGGCTCTCCAGCACCTGTACAGGGAAAATCCACCCAACGGCGGCAAATAGAAGCAACGGTCAGCGTTCAGCTGACCAAAGTATAACGACCCTACCCCTTTCCCGGGACAGCGGTGTTCTTCCCTGCAGGCATAGCATTCACAAGCATGTATATAATTCATACAAATGTTCTCTCACGCACACACATGTCATCACAATTGTTAGCCACCCGGCTCGACGATCCGTGCACTCAGGGCACATTCTTGGTGTACCGGCAAACCAGTTTCCCACCACCGTATCAGGGCCAATACCCAATGGCAACTCTCTTGAGCATTTACTCAATGGCATGCAGCCGGAGTTCTAGTCTTAAAACACCGTGATGGCCCGTAGCCCCCGATTGTGTCATGGTACGTAGTCCTAAGACTCTCGCTATGCGCTCCAATAGACCGCACCTTCTGGTCCACGTCGGACGGACATAACGCAGGTCGGATCCTCCACCCCCCGTTGCTCAAATCGTCTTCCCTTCACCGAGTACGGCGTACTCATGGCTTAATCAAAGGCGCGCGTCGGTCTCACCAATCCTGTTCTTGGCATTCAAGCCTGGGTATTTCTATTACACTCATTCATCTCACAACATCAGCGGGTCTTTCCTATGCACACCAGTACTTCATGTTACTCATTCACAGGTACGACACCGCAATATCACAAATGTCAGGGGTCTTTCCTGGGCACACCATTACTTCCTGTTACTCTCTTCACATATACCACCTACGACATCAAGCATCACAAAGGGCCTTTCCTGGTCACACCAGTACTTCTTGTTACTCATTCACAGGTACGACCCAATAGCACAAGCATAACACGGATATTTTCCTGGACTACCACTCCAGCACTTCCTGTTATTACCCTTCACAGGCATAACCCGTTGACTCCTTAAACTACACGTTTATCACGGAGTCTTCTCCGATTCATATGCAACATCACCAATCCAAACCAACCTGTCCAGATGGTCTTCACACAGCATGCCTATTCCGTACTCCATTTTCGGATTTATATGCCAACAAAGGGGGATTCCATGAATCACCCAAACGACTCCCAAAATCAGCCACCTTTTGGTGGGGGAATCACATGCATATGCCAAAAAGGAAGCCTTCACATGGCTAGGAAGAAAGGTCGTTACTCTTGAAGACCGTTTTGGTGCCATGAAGTTCCTAGCTGGCTAGAAAGAGCGTTTCCTCCGCAAAAATGGCCTCGGATTACCGCTTGACACTCACAAGCTCCACCACCGAACAACCCCTCTTCTTCTTCTCCGTCTTACTTTCCCTTTCTCTCTCTAAACTTTTATAAAGATGAAGGCAATAACAAAATGAGAATACGTTCTCTGTTTTCGGCCTTAAGGAAGCAGGAAAGAAGCTCAGCCCTTGAATCCAAGCTGAGAAAAATGGACGGCTATGAAAAATTGGGAACACCGATTTTCGCGTCCGACATGCCCTGTGACATGCCCGTGTCACAGGTCGTGTCCTCAAAGCGGTGCTCAACACGCCTTATCCCCAAAACAGGTCACCACCACGGGACACGCCCAAAGTCACGCATGTGACCCAGGTCTGCGCTCGACGATCTGCGTTCGACGATCAGGCAGCGATCGTCGAGCTCGCCAGCGATCGTCGAGCTCACCAGCGATCGTCAAATAGCGCGTTCGATGATTTTCGTTCAACGATTCCGTGGTCGACGATTTCTGTTCGACGATTTGCCAGCTCTATCGAGTTGGCCAGCGCTCGACGATTGGCTCAGCGTTCGACGATCTCCGTTCGATGATTCCGCGTTCGACGATTCCTGTTCGACGATTTCTCCAGCCCACAAAGCCTTTGTTAAATTGTCGAGCAAAATTCATGGAACACAGCATTTCGTTAACCTGACGCCGAACCCGAGCGGGACACGCCCTCTGTCACGCCCGTGTTCCAGGGCATGACCACCCAAACACTTTTCGTCAAACGACTTTCGTCGATCTCGGCACGACTCCGCACCCGAGCAGGACACGCCCTGGGACACGCCCGTGTCCCAGGCTGTGTCACCCAAAATTTTGCCTGCTGAAAAATTGGGTTATTACAGGGTTCCCCATCAAGAGCTGCAAGGGATTTCCATAGCCCAGGAGGAATCGGCAATCGAGAAGTTTCCGGTGGGTGATATACCAGGCCAGAAGGGCTGGCGACCCGCTCGGTCAATAGCGGTAGGGAACGATCCCCCACCCCCACTGCCTACCTCTTTGTGCGGCAGCACCTGCGAGAGATAAAGTCAGAAATGAAGAGACAAGTCAGGAGGAAGGTGCACCCTCAGGGATGACCTTGGAGCCAGCTGCGGAGCTGGAGCCCGGGAAGTCCTTTGTCGGGGACCGCCTGATGATCTTTCCTTTTATCGTCCTGAAAAGAGGGCCGGGGGGCCCACGCGCCAACCAATGGGAGGCCTCGAGGGCCTTTTCTCTGGTCCTCTGGTTCACAGCTACTAGTCGGGCTTGCACCTCCTCGCTGACAGGCATGGCACGACTACAGTTCACTCAGAAAGGCAAAAGAAGTTAGGGATTCACCTAAGGGCTCGGTGGTGTATTTATAGCCAGGGAGTGTGGCCAACCAGAAGATTCCATGACAGCTCAGCATAGTACTCACCAAACACACGAGTTGTATGATTCTTTCCGAGCTTGGTGAAGCTCAAAAAGAGAGGGGATTGTGTACATCCCTGTATTCGCCGAGTGCGTAGCGCCAAGCCAGGCGAGCGGACCAAGGCTTCCGGCCCGCAATAGAATAACATGAGGGTAGGCAGTATGTGGCCAGCTTGCTCTCACCCAAGTCAGGCGAGCGAGCCGTGCGAGCTAGCCCCTTTACTCCTCTAGCTTGTCTGGCATTCATCGAGCAAAGTTTGGGCTCGCCATTCGTCGAGCAGAGTTTGGGCTCGGCATACGTCGAGCAGAGTTTGGGCTCGCAATTCGTCGAGCAGAGTTTGGGCTTGTCATTCGTCGAGCAGAGTTTGGGCTCGGTATTTGTCGAGCAGAGTTTGGGCACGCCATTCATCGAGCAGAGTTTGGGCTCACCATTTGTCGAACTAATATTAGAAGTTCAGCTTGACGTGTCCAGATCGGCGTGCCTCCCTCCGGGGCTCCCATAGTTGCAGTTTGAAGCCTGATCGCCAACCCGCTCTCCTACAGGCGACCTGGCCGCCGGCCGGCCTCGGCACGGGCATTGGCAGGTCGCGGCGGCCCGGCTCGTGTTTGCTCAAGAGGAGAAGGCGAGCTGTGAAAGCCAGGTCGCACCCGCCCTACGCGAGAAGAGAGTAGTAGCGAGCTGACCTCAATATCCATGGGATAGGCCCAGTGGGGCCCAGAGGTAAAATTACCTGCATTCCCCTCCCATGGGTACGAATAGCTTGTTTGAACAGCGGAGTTACGTTGTTGGCAGACCAAGTTGGGATGCACATAGCTGTTCAAAATAGCGGAGGTTTGCTATTTGCAGGCCATTTTCAGAAATCTTTAAATAGGCCCCAAGGGGCACCTCAGAAAGCATGCTTTCATACTCACTTGCTCCGTAGTCTTTTAGAGCTTTTTGAGGTAGCCTTAGCTCAGTTTATGGCTAAGGAGGGGAAGCGCTCCAAGATCTTTTGGGTGTGTGGTAGGTCCTCCTCGATCAGCCCTTGGGTCTTGTCCACTTTGTTCCCTTTGTTATTTTGCTTGCAAGAGAGAAGTAGGTGCGCGATCACCCCTTCCCGAAGGGTAAACTCCACAAGAGACCGAGTTTTCGGTTTCAACATACGGCTTAGGTGGAGAAGAAGTTTTTTTTCTTATATATATATATATATATATATATATATATATATATATATATATATATATATATATATATATATATATATATATATATATGTATATTATTGAAATAAATAAAATATTGGATCATTACACTTAAGGAGATGAACTAGGATCGGCATAACTGGAAATCTCAACATGATGTATGGATTTCTCGAGTAGAATGAAGATTTCTCGGGAACAAAAGGAAGGTATCTTGAGAACTAAAGAATATTCTCGGGTATGGAAGAAATGCTTCTTGAGAACAAGTAGAGGTGCCACTCGGGAACAATGACTCATGTACTCGAGTACAAGGTAGAGTGTTGGATCCCTAGTATGATTTGGGCTAGGTTTACTAACTAGGATAAGTGACCCAACATGTATTGTCAGGGTCATGTCTGTGTCCTAGAGTTTAGGCTAAGACCTTAGAAACACCACACATGGACCAGCCAACAAAAGATAGCAGAAGTCCAAACTTAGAAGAAAATAAAGTTCAGGAAAGTGAGTTCGACATTCGTCTAACTCAGCTTGACTAAAGCCATGCTCTGCTCGACGAAGTCCGGGTAAATTCTCTGAGTTGAGCTCGACGATATTTGAGCTCAGGTCGATAAATTCTGGAAGTTCATCTTCAACACTTTAAGTCCAGAATCCTTTCTCTGAACTAAAGTCGACAAAGTTATGTTATCAGCTCGACGATCTTGGAGCACAGATTTGGGAAGTTTTTCACAGAAAGCAGTTAGCTGAACTCAGGTCGACGAAGTTGGTTCTCAGGTCGACGAACAAGATTTCCCTGGTTGACAAACATGATTTCTCTGGTCGACGAACTCTGTACTGAGGTCGATGAAATCTGTTATCTACTCGACGATTTTTGTGATGTCCCAGACTTGGAAGTTTCCGTCATTTTGTCCTTATTCTCTTGCAGTAATTCCTGAATAATCAATGCTTATATTCTCTGAATATAGCCGTTAGTAGCAGCATTGATTATGGTCTTCATCAGGAGTATTACTTGCCATTTTTAATAGCACAGTTGGGGAAATCCATTAATGCAATATTCTCTCCAGCCGCATTTCCTTTCTCCAGGCAGTTAGCATTCAATGCTAAAGGAATTCAAATTCAAAGGAGAATTAGTCAGAGACATATAAAAGAGAATTTCTCTTTCAGTCGACAACAACAAGCAAGGAAAATAGCAAGAGTAGCACAAGCAAGAAGAACACAGAAAAAGACAGACACCAGAAAACATTCAAGAAAAAGCTCTGACTGTCTTCATCAATTGTTCATCCTCCAGCAAGATAAAAAGAGACAATCAACTTCTATCTGTCTACAGCTTTTGGAGATCTTTTCAAGAATACCTACACACCCTGCAATGCTCTGAATCTTCATGAACTAATCTTCATCACAGGGGGAGCTTTGACACCATTAAGAATCCATAAGCCTTCTTTGTTGCTTTGAGAAAAGAGAAGACAACATCTAGTTTATTTGTTCCACCCCACTGTACACAGGGTTCTACCTCCCTTCAAAAGTTAAACATTTGGTTGCAAGTCTCCTGTTCAAAAGACTTGATTTGGTTTTTAGGCACCTGATCAAAAGCCTGAAGGGTTTCCTGATCTACCTGAAGCAGATCTTGTGGTCACAGGCACCTGAGCAAAAACTTGATTGGTGGTAGGGCACCTGATAAAAAACCTGAGTGGATTCCACCCCCCCCCCCCCCCACTATAAAATTCTTGTGTCGTCTGTGATGCTATTTTATTTCTTTCTCTGTGCTGATTGCTGATTAGCTTAGTTTTATATCTGCACCTTCCTGATTACACTTATAAGTATCACTATTTTTAACACTGAAATAAAATCGAAAGGTGTTTAAAATACTCTATTCACCCCCCCCCCCCCCCCTCTAGAGTTAAACAGTCTAACTAGTGGTGGTATCTTTCATACCATCCTTCAATTGGTATCAGAGCGAGATTCCCTTTGGTTTCACATATTCACATCTGAACCCAGATCCTTGTTAGATTGTTTTTCTCTTCTCTAGTTTTTTGCAGCAATGACACAAAATAAAGATTATGCTAGCACCAGACCTCCAATATGCAACTTAAATAAATTTGCAATCTTGAAGGCAAGAATCAAGCTATAAATGAATTCTTTTGATGAGGACATTTTCAATTCTATTTTGACAGGTCTTCCTCAACCAACAACATCTACACCTATAACAACATCTAGCACACATGCAGTTCCACCACCTGAGTGGACTGATGCTCAGAAGAAATCCAAAATAGCTGATGCAAAAGCTATGAATATATTGGCTAAAACCATGTCAGATGACATTTTTCAAAAGGTGGCGGAATGCACTTCTGCCGAAGAAATCTAGGATTCTCTAAACCAGATGGTGGCAGGCTCAACAGATGAAAGAAAGGACAGAAGATCCATCCTAATATCTCAATATGAGAACTTCAAGAAGGAGGAATCTGAATCAGTAGCAGAGATGTATAACATGTTAAATGTTATCATCAATGAACTAAAAACTCTGGATAAAAATATTTCCTTGATTGAGATCAATGACAAGATCCTGATGTGCTTCCCCAGCACTTAGGATTCTTGAATCTGGCCAATCACGAAAGCCAGAAGTATGAATGAGTTATCGACTGAGTCATTCCTGGGAAAGCTCAAATCCTATGAGCAATTATCAAGACCAGAGAGGCTGCTGAACTGAAGGCCTCAACTTCTTCAAGGAAGGAGCACAATATTACTTCCAAAGAAATAGAAGAGATAGAAACTCTTCCTGCCAATGAAGAGTTGATGATCTTCATGGCCAAAAGGTTCTACAAACTGGCCAAGAAAGATTTCAGGAGAAGACCATCAAAGAGTGATGATAAGCCTAAGTATGACAGAACTCCTACCAAGTAGATTGTCTGCTTTGGATGCAGCAAGCCTGGGCACAATCTTCCTGAATGCCCAGAAGCTCAGAAAAGAGACAGGAGAAAAGAGAAAGAGAACAAGAAGAATTCTAGCATGCATTCAAATAAACACTCCTCCAGTAAATATAAAGGAAAGGAAAAAGGTTTCATTGCTAAAACATGGAGTGATACTGATAAAGAGACCTCATCTATCAGCTCTAGTGAAGATGAAGAAGAAGCCAAGGCAAGAGAAGTTTGCCTCATGGCAATCAATGCCTCATGCAGCAGGCCCAATGCTGAAGATCAAGCAGAAATTCATTCCGAAGAATCAGAAGAGGAACCTGATACAGAAGAGGATCAGGTAATCTCTTCCTATGATTTTAATTCCATTGATTTTAAAAATGAATTCAAAGCTTGATGTAATGACTTAGTCAAATCTGAAAAAGAAATCAAAATGCTAAGAGACAGGCAAGTTGAATTTGATAAGTTATTTGCTGAAAACACTAAGCTTAAGGATGATTTAGTTTTAGCTAATGAACAAACCATCTCTCTAAAAACAGAGTTATGTGAGGCTAAGAAACTTGAGGAATCTCTCAATGGGAGAAGCTTTAAGCTGATGGACATCACAAGTACAGTCAATGCCAAAGTAATTGGCAAACTGGGCTTGAGTGCTTCATCAAGCTTATCTCCCAAACTCAAGAAAAATATATTATCAACCCCCATAAAATATGTTTCAGCTAAAGAAAAATAAGTAATAAACAATAAGCAACCCATAGAAGACATGCTTAACTCTAAAAATAAAAAAAACAGAAATAAGAAAAATCTAAGTAAAAAGAAAGTTCAATAGATTTCGTCGAACTCAGATCGACGAAATGTGGCAAGTTCGTCGAACTCTGATCGATGATCTATGAACGCAAATATTAGGCATAATAATTCGTCTTACTGCGATCGACGAATCTTATATGGTTCGTCGAGCAGAGATTGTTGAACTTGGGGTGTAGAAAATGAATATATTCATTCTTTGAGCAGAGATCGACGATCTCATCCCATTTTGTCGAACTCTGATTGATGAACTTACAACATTTCGTCGAACCCAGTCAGACATAACAAAAATCATAATCTTAATAGAAATTTTAATCAACCTAGAAAGCCCTTTAATCCTTATGCTAATTGGGAAATTCCACCTAGGAGATACCATCCCTTTGGATATAAATCTCAACCTAAATTCTCTGTCATATCAAGTTTTTCATATCTGAAAAACTAAGGGACCAATGTAATCTGGGTCAAGAATAACTAATTTTTTACTTTGCAGGTAAAGAGCTGTCCAGCTTTAAATCAACAATGGTATCTGGATAGTGGATGCTCCAAGCATATGACAGACAGCAAGGACAATCTAAATAACTATAAGTCCAAGCTGTGACCAAAGGTAATCTTTGGTGACTCAAATTGTGGTCAGTATGAAGGCTTTGGAGAAGTTAAGATTGGAGAAGTTACTTTCAAAAAGGTGACATATGTAAGTGTACTAAAGCATAACCTCATCTCCATAAGTCAACTATGTGATGAAAGTTATCATGTATATTTTAACTCCGGCTCTTGTATTATTTCTACTAAAGAAAACCAAACTGTTTTAATTAGAAATAGACAAGGCAACATATATGTAGTTGATTTTCATTCTGCAACATCAGATATATGCTTACTTAATTTTGTTAGCAATCAAAATGATTTATGCCATAAAAGATTAGGACATGTTAATATGAAAAACATTGCTAGGTTATCTAAAGACAACCTTGTTAGAGGATTGCCCTCTGGTCCCTACAAGAAGGAAGGCCTCTGCAGGGCTTGTCAATTAGGAAAGCAAACTAAATCTAGATTTAAATAAGTCAATAAGAGTGATTCACCTAGGATCTTGTACTTGCTACACATGGAACTTCTTGGCCCAATTGTTGTACAAAGCCTAGGAGGGAAATCTTATACTCTAGTCATTGTAGATGACTTCTCAAGATACACTTGGGTGTTCTTTCTGAGATCAAAATCAGATACATTCAAGGTTCTTATAGATTTTATCAAGAACATACAGATTGAGTACTCTACTCAAGTTGCATTGATCAGAAGTGATCATGGTACTGAGTTTGAGTCTCTTCTTATGCATGAGTTCCGTGAGAAGGAAGGTATCAGACATTGCTTCTTAGCTCCTAGAACTCCTCAACAAAATGGGGTAGCTGAAAGGAAGAATAGAACCTTATTTGAAGCTGCAGGTAAATTACTTGTAGATACTTACATGCCCATATCCTTTTGGACAGAGGCTGTAAGCACAACAAACTATGTACTGAACAGAGGTTTAATACAAAAACTCAAAAATAAGACTCCCTATGAATTGTTTAAAGGGAAGAAACCTAAAATCACCTATTTTAAAATATTTGGTTGTATACGCTATATTCACAACAATGACAAGAAATACATTAGAAAGTTTGAAGATAAGGCTGCAAAGGGAATTTTTTTAGGATATTCCCAATTCAGCAAAGCTTATAGGGTGTTTAATAAATCTACCTTAAAATTTGAGGAATCTGTACATGTGACTTTTGATGATGCTAACATGTCTTATAAGGAGAAAGAAATTTCTACCAACAACACTTTGCAGGTACCTCACTTGTGTGAGAAATTGGATGATCAAAGCCTCACCCAAGAGGTTCCAATACATCCCTCTCCACAAGTTGAAGAAGAAAGTGAAGAAGAAAGCATAGAGGTGGCTGAACCCTTTCCAACAGATAACGAAATTCCACAAGAGGAATTTATTCTCCAAGCTGTTGCCCAACCAGCTCCTCCCACTGATTTTGTCACACTTAGAGATCACCATAGATCTCAAGTGATTAGAGACATTTCAACTGGTTTGCAAACAAGGCATCAACTAAACCCTGACTTGATGTTTGCTTGTTTCCTCTCTCAACTTGAGCCACAATACATTAAAGATGCAGAACAGGATCCCTACTGGATCATTGCAATGCAAGAGGAGCTCAATTAATTTGAGAGATGTAGAGTTTGGGAATTGGTTCCTAGACCCAAAGACTACCCAGTCATTAGAACCAAATGAGTATTCAGAAACAAATTGGATGCAGAAGGCAATAATATGAGGAATAAGGCAAGGCTAGTAGCTCAAGGGTATAGGCAAGAGGAAGGCATTTATTATGATCAAACATTTGCTCATGTTGCTAGACTTGAGGCTGTAAGAATATTCCTTGCATATGCTGCATTCAAGAAGTTCAAAGTCTATCTGATGGATGTTAAATGTGCTTTTCTGAATTGAGAACTCAAAGAAGAAGTATATGTGGAGTAACCACCAAGTTTTATCTCTCCAACATATCCCTCTCATGTATTTATATTGCATAAAGCTCTCTATGGTTTAAAGCAAGCTCCAAGAGCTTAGTATGAGACCTTAGCTAGCTTCTTATTAGAGCATAACTTTTCTAGAGGCATTGTAGATAGAACTCTTTTTATCAAGCATCATAAAGATAAAATCTTATTAGTATAAATTTATGTATATGATATTATCTTTGGATCAACTGATCCCAAACTATGTAAAAGGTTCTCTAACCTTATGCATTCAAAGTTTGAGATGAGTAGCATGGGTGAACTTTCATATTTCCTTGGTCTCCAATTGAAACAATAATCTGATGGTATCTTCATCTCCCAATCTAAATATGCTAAGAAGTTTATTAAAAGATTTGTGATGTGTGATGCCTCAGTAATGAAGACACCCATGGATGCAAATACTGTGATAGATTCTTATGAGCATGGAAAACCTGTTGATTAGAAGTTTTATAGGGCCATTATTGGGTCCCTATTATATCTCATAGCAAGTAGGTCAAACATCATGTTTGCTACATGCATTTGTGTTAGGTTCCAAGTGAACCCTAAAAAATCTCACTATATTTTGTCAAAAAGAATTTTGAGAAATATAAAAGGTTGTCCAAATCTAGGACTTCTATATCCATCAGAGTCAGAATTTGACCTAAATGGATTTTCAGATACTGACTATACTGGATGTAGAGTGGACAGAAAAAGCACAACAGGAACATGTCAATTCCTTAGTGATAGGCTAGTGTCCAGGTTCTGTAAAAAGCAAACCTCTGTGTTCACATCCACTGTAGAAGCAGAATATATAGCTGCTGACAGTTATTGATACAACTTAAATATATAGCAAACCTCTGTATGACAAGTTTTGTGGATACAAAACTAACTACTGGATTATGGATACAACTTAAATATTTCAACCATATATTATGATAGTACCAGTGCTATATCCATAGCACAAAATCCAGTGCGTCATAGTAGGACCAAACATATAGAAATAAGACACCATTTTATTAGTGACTATGTAGACAAAAAGAGAATTTATCTTGTCTTTATTTCCACTAATTTACAAAGGGCAGACATCTTCACCAAGCCATTGGATGAGAAGAAACATCTGTTCTTTTTAAATCAGTTAGGAATGATCAATGGAGATGAGTTGATTTAAATTTTGTCTGAGGTCGACGATTTGTTGACAGTTTGTCGAACGGAGATCGACGATCTGTGAACTCCTCGTGAAGAGTTCGTCGAACGGTGTTCGACGATCACTTCTTAGGGAAATAGTATTCGTCGAACGGAGATTGGCGATCCCTGCTTCAGTGAATTTTTCGTCGAATTGAGATCGATGATTTATTTGTCTTCTTCAGACCGAGATTAAGGAACTCATTTTCTATTAAAATACTTCGTCGAACTCAGATCAAAGATCTTTTCCTTTTTCATCGAACGGAGTCTGGCGGTTCATATTCTGAAAATCTTATGACTAGGTTTTCTTCGACCTCCGTCCCGCGCTTTCAGTTTCCTTTGCACTTGATCTTTGTTTCTCTCTTACAGGTGCATTCATGGCGATTCCAGTGAGCGCTCTCTCCACCATGAAATTCGATATGGGTTTTGACATAGATTTCGACTCCTTCCAATTTTCTGATGCAATATTTGTGGAGATCCTGAAGTTGTTTGAAGAAAACATCTGAAATAGTTCATGACACAGAGAATCAAGATAGTGATGACTGAAATTAAAGAATGGGTTTTTACTTCCTCCACAACAGAAGATAACACGACGGGAACTATTTCTGGTAACCAGGTTTCCCACTCTCCAAATATACTAACCAAACTCTTCAGTCTATTGAATAGTGCTGATGAAATAGAAATGGACTCTGAGGAGTATGATAATATATTAATCAAGATGGGTCATTCTGTAGATAACCATAATAAACTGCTGAAAAAGAACTTGTCTGCTGAATACAAGTTCTTAGCCGATGTCGTCGGGAAGGTGATGTTAGGTAAGCATACAACACATGACTATATCACCAGGCACTAGTTGTTGGTGATGGCTGCCTTGGTTGATAAGAAAGGAATTAACTGGGGAAAGTTATTGTTTGATCTGATCAAGAAGAAGAACAACAAGAAAGAAGTCTACTTTGGTCGGGTTCTAGGGATATTTTTGTAGGAAAAGGCCTCTGAGCATCTGGTTTTCACACCAATGTTCATAAATGCCTCCAAGAGCCTAACCTCTGCCCTATTTGGCATATGGAGAGGAGGATTACCAAGCCCTCCAAGGCTTCCTCCTCCATGCCTTCTGAGGGAACAATGGCTGATACAACCACTCCCCACCCAAGTTCTGAAGAAGCTTCTCCTCCACCTCCTTCAACCACATCCATTCCAACAATAAATCCTCCATCTCCACAACCATCTTCACCTCCTCGTCTGCAACCTCCAACCATCTCAATCCCTTCACCAAATCATATGTCAACACCTCCTCAATCTCCACTCCATATCACACCTCCTCAATCTCCTCTTCCATCCCACCTCCAAGACATCAACACTGACACATTCTTGTCATCCCCCACATTCAATCTCATCACCTCCTTACCATCCACACCCACTTCCCCTATCCATAACATTCCCACTCCAACACCGTCCCCTTCCCCATCATCTCCTCAGGATGGCATCCTCCCTGATGTCACTCCTTCTGCTTCCCTCTCTGTATCCACCCAAACTCCACCTTAGTTTATGGATACAGTCTCTTCTTCCCTGTCCACCATCCTGAAGCACATCACTACATTGATCAGGACTCTTGTAGAAGAGGCTATTACACCTCTTGCTAATTCTATTTCCTCTCTTGCTGCCCTCTTTGCTACCACCTCTGTCCCTGCTTATTCAACTAGGGGCCTGATTCCAGCTCTCACTGAAATCAGGCACGGGGAGATGCTCAATAAATAAGCCCCTCCAGCTTCAGCAGCAGCATCAGATCCAGATATAGATACATATATAGTTCTTGATACAGATACAGTTATAGAGGATACAAAAATAATAACTGTTGGTGATTGCTTTGTCAATCCAACAGTAGATTTATTCAGTTTATTAAATTCTTTTGATACTTTTTATTTAAGATTTCTTCCTTTTGTCTTCCTAAAGCCATCCTTGGTTATTGTACCTTATACAACACCTATTAGTCCCTCAGTTTCTAAGCAACTCAAGGACAGTTTTGTAGTTACAAAGACTCATACAATATCTGCTCCCAAAGATATACTTTCCCCAGAGGCTGTCTCTTCTCCTATCTATAAGATGGATGACATTCCTCTTCCAAATTTGGATGAGTTAATAATGGCAGATATTGAAGCAGAGAACTTATCTGTTGCTGTACATAGTCCTCAAGTAGTTGCTCCAGCTCCAGCTCCAACTCCAGAACCTCAGGCTGTCAAGCCTATTGACAAAGATCTTCTGAAAGCCTTAGATGCTTTATATGATAATCCTCAAGGATTCTCTGATGATGATGATGATTCAGACTCTGATGATAGCTCTTTTGCCAAAAAGAAAGCATCAAATAAAAGGAAATCCCCTCCAGTTACTGCCCCCAAGCCTAATCCAACTCATGACACTCCTTACTATATTTTGCAGAAAATTACTCCTTATCTTGGAATGCCAGCCTGGATGTGGCTGCCCAAGAATCAGCAAAAGGATAGAAAGAAAAGCAGAAGATATTCTCCTCCACCTCAGAGACATTGGAAAGGACCTCCTCCTCCTCCACCTGCTGCTGGTGCCTCAGGCAACATCTCTCAGAGGTCGACCTCATATACTCAAACATACCATAAACAATAAGGTAGATCCTCCTCTCATCAAGGTAGCAGCCAGTAGGGGTATCCTTCTAGTAGGCTTCAACATAAACAACTATAGCAATATCGTCAGCAATAGTAACAGCAAGTTCCTGAACCAGCAAAAGCTGACAGTCCTAAAATGTAACGCCCCCGGTTTTTCTTTGTTCTGTTTGATCTTGGATTGGTGTTACGATGACGCATTTTCCGGCCCTTCGCCGTTGTAGAGCGTGGTCCTAGCTCTTTAGGTTCCTTGTGTAGCCTGGTTGTAGCCTGTTGGCGAGTTTCCCCAGCTAGCCGGAGTGTGTTTTGGTGATTCGGTTGGGCCTCTTAGGGAAATGCTTTTGTTTTGGCTTCGGTAGGTGTTAGCCCGAGAGTGCGATCGTCGGATTTTGTTTTCGACCTCACCATTGTTTTCGTAGCTTGGGTGTTTAGCTATGGTGAGAGTTTTGGTCGAAGTCCGGGATCGATCATTTTCGCGTCGTTTCGACGATTGTTTTTGTTAGCTGTAATGTTTGATGTGTTGTGCGTGGCCTGATGTGGCCGAGCTTGTAGGCTGGTGCCTTGTCTTTTTGCTAAGGAGTTAGCAGGTTTCTTTTTGTGTAAGTTTGGGTGACACGGCCTGGGTCACGGGAGTGACCCAGGGCATGTCGTGCTCGGGAAGAGCTCTCTTTTCTGTGGTCGACGATTTCTGGTCGACGGGTGTTTTTGGTAGGAACAGGGCCTGTAACACGGACGTATCACAGGGGGTGTCCCCCTTCGGTTCGTCGAGCTGCGCTCGATGGTCGTCAGGCAGTGTTTTAGTGAGAGCACGGTCGTGTCACGGGCATGTCGTATCGGACACGGGCGTGACACGGGGCTTGTCTCTCTGTTCGACGATCAACGCTCCACGATCGTCGAGCGGTGTTTGAGTTGGTACACGGCCTATGACACGGGCGTGTCATAGGGCGTGTCACCTGTTTCGTCGAGCGGAGATCGACGTTCGTCGAGTGGGTAGGTGTGTGAGTACACGCCCCGTGACACGGGCGTATCGGGCCGTGTCATGGGCGTGTCTGGGGCGTGTCCCGTGTTTTGTCGAGTGGAGATCGACGTTCGTCGAGTAAGTACACGCCCCGTGACACGGGCGTGTCGGGCCGTGTCACGGGCATGTCTTGGGCGTGTTCCGTACTCTTTCTCCTGAGAGCTTCTTTTGTTGCCATGAACCGTTTTTCCTCCTCATTTTCATCGTTCCTTGGTCTGGAGAGCTTCCAGCGGAAGAGTTTTGAGAGGAGGCGGTGGTTTCTTTTGGCCGGTGTTTGCGTGAGGAAGGTCATTTTTCTCGTGCGATAGCGGATTTGGCTTGCTCTCGTCTAGATCTTCCCTTCCATGTAAGTTTTCCTTGATTTAGGGTTGATTCTAGGAGTTGAGAATATCTGATTTCTTTTCTTTTCCTCAGTTTCAGCTTTGGTCTTCTAGGTGGCCGATCTTGCCGCCGGAGCCAAGCTGTGGTGTAGCTGTTATTTTTCCGGGAGGTAGAGGCAAGTGGCTCCCAGGCCCTGGCCAAATTATTTCGAACCCTTACTCTATTTTTATTTCCTGTGCAATACTCCTATTTTCTTTATTTTTCCTCCTTAGAAATTAGAGCAATAGGATGCCTTTTCCCTTCATTTCAGTCATGGGCTGCTTCATTGCTTTTTACAATTAAATCAATGTTCTCTTTTTTGTCTGAGGTTTGGTGTCCAGTGGGTAGCTAGAGTTAGGGTGAGGCTGCGGTTAGTTACAGTTTAGGTTTAGTTGCGGTAGCCCCGAGTAGTTAGGATGTAACGGAGGGTTGGGATTAAATTTCCAACTCTTTGTTTTCGCGCGTTGAGATAGTTTAGGCTGCGGTTTTAACTAAAATTTACGTTTACCCTAAGTGGAAAGTGCTGACAGCGTCGAGTGAGCCGAGTTCACTCAACGCCGTCACCCAGCGTAGGACTTGCGGCTAAGTATTTTGGGCGTCAAGTGAGTGGAGCTTACTCAACGCTGCGTCGAGTGGGCTCGACTTTTCTGTCTTGGGTTCGTGTGTTTCCTTAGGATTGTTAGTGTGACTTTTCCCTTTCTCTAGGGGTTGGTATTGGGTGTTCGGCTAGTTTTGCTTGCCGACTCTTGGGTTGTGGCAGGTGGTGGAGTTTTGGTGGCCTCCGGAGGGGTGGATTTTGATGTGGAGAGCTGTGGCCACCGCCTTTTGCCCTGGTTTGGGTTGGTGTGTGTGGGACCCTAAAGCTGATACTGTTTGACCACTTAGCCCTTTTTGGATCTGATTTTGGTTATGTATTCAGATCCATGTTTTGACCACTGCCACTTACCCACGTGTTAGGACTGTTAGTCCCTTTCCTGTTTATGTTTCCTTTTTTTCCTTTGGCATATATGTATATGTCTTGTTGCTGTTGCAGACTCTTTTGTAGGGCATATTGCTTTTATTGCTCGCACTTGGTGTGCTTTGATGTGCTTTAGATAGTGTTCTTTTCTTACTGTCATGCCATTTCTTTTGCTTATAGCAGTTTGTTGCCGGGTTGGTAAACCCTTCTTATTTGCTCATAAATCTAATGCTCTATTTACACTTTTGATTATTTCCTTGCTGAGGTGTTCTTTTCTTGAATGCCTCAGGTTCAGGTTCAGGTTGTAGCCGGTTCAGCGGCTAGTTCTTTTGGAGGGGCTTGTTGGTGGCCTCTTGGGTAGCTGAGATAGCTGATCCCCGATTTTGTGAGGTAGTTCTTTACCTTTCTGTATAGACATACATACTCACCAGTGGGTTCGTGTCAGGTTGTTGACACCCACTGGTGGCTTCTTGTGGTGCTGGGTATGAACTTAAACTGCTATATTTTGCCTATTTGTGGTTGTTTACTTGCTTCTGGGAAGGATTTATGCTAGGTTGCATGTTAGATATTTTAAACCCTAAAAACATTATTATATGTACCTCATGCATAACATATTTATAAAACAAAGACACTATATTTCCTTAGCGTAAAAAGACTATCTTTCATATATATTATATTCACTTTAGAGTCGTGCATACCATGAGTCGTCCCTCGGGGACACTTATGCTCGTTTAGGGTGTCAACTTAATTGAACCAAAGTATTTTCTGCTGCGTATAAATATACTTTAATTATGGACTAGCTGATCCACCGTGCCGAGGGATACGGCCATTCAACATAACTGATTTTCTTTCATATTTAATCAACGATTTTCCTTAAAATCTAAGGTCTGGAGTTTTGCCTGAGCGTATGCAGTTATCCCCTGCACGACGTGGCATCACGGCACGTGTTTTCTCTTGCTCTGATACGATTTTATCGTTGAGAAAATACGGGTTGTGACAGTTGGTATCAGACGGAGGTTGCTTGACAAATGGTCGGGCAACCTTTCCCTTGTTTGCATTAGTGGTTAGCGTCATACCATACACACACCGATATGTCATCAGCACGTCTTTGCTAAAGCAAGAACAGTACACTCATGAGCATAAAGAAGTATACGGGGCATATTATGTAGTATGGGATGCATAATATGTGTTTGTATATGGATCCACCATAGGAGGCAGCATGTGAGGGTTATGTAGTATGGGATGCATAACCTCACCACATGAATGCGGCTAGCACGTTTTCTTTTTTTGTTGCATGGGAATGTTATGTAGTATGTGATGCATAACATTTTCATGTGTATGCCGCCCATAGCATGCATTAAGGCATTTTTAGAATGCATAGCACATCATGCATAGCATAACATTTCATAAGCACAACGTGCCAAGCTAAAGATTTGCAAGATGACATATGTACACACATGGTTTTGAGTCAAAAAGAATACAAATACATGCATTCATGGTTTAGGCACATGAGTTAGTATGATGGTGGTGAACCATCTTAGGTTAAGCATAACATCATCATGGTAAAAACAACTCCCAGAGCAAGTTTTGAAGTTGAAGTTCATATTTAAGTGTGTTTGTCTGTACCTGGTAGTTTTGTTCTAGCTGTTCGGCTAGGTTTTGTCTAAAGCTTGTGCGATTATAGGATGGCGAGACGTCCTACAACGAGATCGACCCCCCAATCCGAGGGTGAGACGTCAGGAGCGCAGAGTGAGGCGTTGGTAGAAAACCTGCGGCAGAGTAATGAAGCTTTATCGAGGCAGGTAGTGGCTATGCAGGCTCAGATTCAGTCCCTTGTAGCAGTGGTGGCGGGACAGACTCCGAGAGTTCCGGACCCCGCTGAGGGGGTAGCTGTTCCTGCCCCTCCTGCTCCTCCTGTGCCTTTGGTTATGGTTCCCCCGGAGATGGCGTTCATATCCCAGTTTCAGCGGCTTAGGCCCCCTACTTATGATGGGCAAGCAGATTTCATGATTTTGGATGACTGCTGATCACCATTGAGGAGATGTTCTCTTACTCAGGGATTACGGACGATCAGAGAGTGATGCTCGCTGCCTACCAGCTCAAGGGCTTAGCAAAGAATTGGTGGCTGAGGGAGAAAGAGAGCATGGTGGCAGGATGCTCTTGGGAGTCATTTAAGGTGATGTTGCTGAGTAAGTTCCTGCCTTCAGTCGAGAGGGACCGGCTGATGAATGGCTTTCTCCATTTGAAGCAGAGGAAACTCACGATTAGTGAGTATGAGATTGAGTTTAGTAAGTTGAGTCGGTTTGCTCCTGGTCTGGTGAGTGTTGAAGCAGACCGAGTTAAGCGATTTCTGGGTGGACTAAGAAGCGACATTCAGCAGTTAGCGAATGCCTACGGAGCAGTCAGTTATGCCAGCGTGGTCGAAGCTGCCTTGAGAGTTGAGGCCATTGAGAATGCTAAGAATAGAGGCCAGCAGTTGAGGAAGAATAAGCGGAAGTCCGGTGGAGGGAAGAGCCCTCAGGAACCTGATGCTGTCTCGAGAAAGAAGAACAAAGAGGTTTGTAGTTTCTGTGGCCGGCCAGACCACCCCTTTGAGAAGTGTTTCAAAAGGTTGGGAGCGCAGAAGAAGGAACAGGTGCACACGATTCAGGGTGCTCCCAGAGGAGACTTGGTATGTGCCTTGTGTGGAAGGAAGGGGCATGAGGCTGCCTGTTGCTGGTTAAAAGATAAGGTCTGTTTTCAGTGTGGTCAGAAGGGTCATCTCAAGACAAAGTGCCCACAGTTCCAGCTTGTTCTGCAGCCAGTTCCCCTCCAGGCTTTGCCACCGCCTCAACAAATGGATAGAGGAAAGGGGAAGCTGAATGTGCTTTCGGCAAACGAAGCGCAAACTTTGACCCAGGTTATCTCAGGTTCGACTCCTCCCCAGTCGTTTCTTTATGTTCCCTTTTTGGTTTTAGTTTTCATTTTAGCGTTTGTGGCCATAGATGCGTGCGCTATTTGTAGGATGACTTAAGGTAAAGAACCTCTGGGCGCGCGTTCTCTTCAGTTCAGGCGCAACCCACTCATTTGTTGCTAGAGCCTTCATGGAGCGGTTTAGTTTGGGCCTAGATCGTGTTGGTGGTGCCTTTTACGTTAAGTTCCCCTCCGGTGACTCTGTGGTTACGGACCTGGGTGTCCTTGATTGTCCGATTTTGTTGGGGGATTTTATAGCCAAGGCAGATCTGAAGGTGATTGACCTGGAGGACTTCGATGTTATCTTGAGCATGGACTGGTTGTCAAGGTACGATGCTGTTATCCAGTGCAAGGGTAAGCGCTTGGACTTCGTCAAAGACAACGGTCAGCCAGGGAGCGTTTATGGGTATTCTCTCCAGGAGTCTCCAGTCATTTCTACGGTGCGTGCTCGGAAGTTGCTTGATTCTGGTTGTTTTGCCTGTGTGGTCTCTCTAGCAGGGACAGTTGTTAGAGTGACGCGTTTGGAAGAGACTCCTGTGGTGTGTGACTTCTTTGATGTGTTTCCTGATGATCTTCCCGGTCTTCCACCCGATCGAGATGTCGAGTTTGTTATAGATTTGGAGCCAGGCATGCATCCTATTGCAAAGGTGCCGTACCAGATGGCCCCGCGAGAGCTGGAAGAGTTGCGAATTCAGCTGGATGTGATGTTGGCAAAAGGTTTCATAAGGCCGAGTTCTTCGCCTTGGGGTGCACCAGTGCTGTTCGTTAAAAAGAAAGATGGGTCGATGAGGCTATGCATCGACTATAGAGAGCTGAACAAGGTTACTATTAAGAACAGGTACCCTTTGCCTCGGATTGACAATCTGTTTGACCAACTGCATGGTAGTGCCGTGTTTTCCAAGATAGATCTTCATTCGGGCTATCACCAGTTGAGGATTCGGGAGTCAGATGTTCCGCGGACGGCGTTCCGCTCTCGTCATGGGAATTTCGAGTTTTTGGTTATGTCATTTGGTTTGACTAATGCGTCCTCAGCTTTTATGGATCTGATGAACATAGTTTTCAAGGACTTTTTAGATAAGTTTGTGATTGTCTTTATAGACGATGTTTTTGTGTATTCTAAAGATGCGGAGGAGCATGATCGGCATTTGCGACTGGTCTTGGCGACTCTGAGAGACCATAAGTTATACGCCAAGCTGAGCAAATGCGAATTTTGGTTGCCTCAAGTTTCTTTCTCGGCCACGTGGTTAATAAGGAGGGAATATCGGTGGACCCAGAAACGATCGCTGCTGTTATGGAGTGGGAGAGGCCTGTTACTCCCAAAGAGATCAGAAGCTTCTTGGGTTTGGCTGGATATTATAGAAGATTTGTAGAGGGATTCTCTACCTTGTCTGCGCCGCTGACCAGGTTAACGCAGAAGAATGCAGCCTTTATATGGGATGGAAAGTGTGAGGAGGCTTTTGAGGAACTAAAAAGAAGGTTATGTTCAGCTCCAATTTTGTCTTTGCCTACTGAAGATAGTGAGTATGATATATATGTGGATGCGTCGCATGTCGGACTGGGCTGCGTATTGATGCAGGGCGGGAAGGTGATTGCGTACGGGTCGAGGCAGCTAAAGACTCGCGAGAGGAATTACCCTACGCATGACCTGGAGTTTGCAGCTGTGATCTATGCGTTGAAATTATGGAGGCATTTGCTATATGACGCGCAATGCAAGATTTTCACGGATCATAAGAGTTTAAAGTATGTATTCATCCAGAAAGAATTGAATAGTCGCGATGGTTGGAGTATGTGGCCGACTATGATGTTGAAATCCAGTACCATCCGGGAAAAGCGAATGTGGTGGCCGATGCCCTGAGTCGGAAATCAGGTAAGATTTTCAATCTCTCTGCTGAGCGTCTAGTGGAAGAGTTTCTTTTGATGGACATTTCTGTGGGAAGCTGCGTTTCGCAGAGTAGCTTGGCAGTGGCAGAACCTTCGTGGATTGCGCTTACGAGACTGCATCAGAAGGATGATCCCGATCTTCTGCATTTGTATCTTCGAGCTGAAAAAGGTGAATTACCAGATTTCTCTATAGATGATGCGGGTACCTTGAAGTATCGTGGCAGGTTTTGCATTCCCGCAGTTGGAGATATTCGGGATATGGTGTGCAGAGAAGCCCACAGATCTAGTGTTGCTTACCATCCCGGGTCTACCAAGATGTATCATGATTTAAAGCAGATTGCCTGGTGGTGTGGGATGAAGAGGGACATAGCCAGATTTGTTTCTGAGTGTTACACTTGCAGGCATGTGAAAGCCGACCATGGGAGGCCTGGTGGCAAGCTGACTCCCTTAGAGATTCCGATGTGGAAGTGGGAGAGTATCTCGATGGATTTCATTACAGGCTTACCAAGATCTCCTAAGGGGCATGATTCAGTTTGGGTGATCGTAGACAGATTGACGAAGTGTGCTCACTTCGTACCATTTAAGATCGATTATCCGATGAGGAAGATAGCCGAGCTGTATTTGGATGAGGTTATCAGATTGTGTGGTGTACCCGTGAGTATCATATCGTATCGAGACTCCAGGTTCACATCTCATTTTTGGAAGAGCCTTCAAGAGGGGTTGGGTACAGATTTGAGATATTCCACGGCTTATCATCCGCAGACCAATGGTCAGACGGAGCGAGTAAATCAGATTGTGGAAGATATGATCTGATGCTATATTCTGGACCACGGAGGAGCGTGGTATGAGCGCTTGCGGCTTATGGAATTTTCGTATAACAACAGTTATCAAGAAAGCTTGCAAATGGCTCCTTTTGAAGCTTTGTATGGGAGGCACTGCAGGACTCCCTTGTTTTGGGCTGAGGTTGGCGAGAGACCTTTGTTGGGTCCAGAAGCACTCGAGGAGATGGAAACAGCTGTGAAGCTTATACAGGAAAAGCTTCGGATAGCCCACGAGAGATATGAGAAGAACGCCAATCGGCGTAGATCGGACTTGGAATTTGTGGTGGGGGACTCAGTGTTCTTAAAGGTCTCCCCGTTGATCGGAGTCAAGCGGTTTGTTAAGAACAGGAAGTTGGACCCGAGGTACGTGGGGCCGTTTCCGATTGTTGAGCGGATTGGGATATCAGCTTATAGGCTGGCGTTGCCCGCAAATTTCCCTGGCGTGCATGATGTCTTCCACGTCAGTCAGCTACGGAAATGTGTGATGGATGGCAGGCAGGTTTTGGATTCTGTGCCTCAGTTGGAGCCGAATCTTTCTTATGTGGAGGTGCCTGTCCGCATTCTGAATTCTCAGGTTCGTGCGTTGCGGAAGAAGTCTATTCCTATGGTTAAAGTTTTATGGAGGAATCAGGATGTAGAAAGCGCGACTTGGGAATTGGAGTCGGCTATGAGGGAGGCTCACCCTCATCTGTTTCCCTGATCTTGTGCATGGTATGTTTGTTTCATTTATATATATAGCCCTTTCCTGGCTCTTTCTCTCTCCTTCTTCATAGGAGTGTTGTGAGTAAAGTTTCGAGGCGAAACTTTCTTTTAGGGGGAGTGGCTGTAATGCCCCCGGTTTTTCTTTGTTTTTCTTGATCTTGGATTGGCGTTACGATGACGCATTTTCCGGCCCTTTGCCGTTGTAGAGCGTGGTCCTAGCTCTTTAGGTTCCTTGTGTATCCTGGTTGTAGCCTGTTGGCGAGTTTCCCCAGCTAGCCGGAGTCTGTTTTGGTGACTCGGTTGGGCCTCTTAGGGAAGTGCTTGTGTTTTGGCTTCGGGAGGTGTTAGCCCGAGCGTGCGATCGTCGGATGTTGTTTTCGACCTCACCGCTATTTTCGTAGCTTGGGTGTTTAGCTACGGTGCGAGTTTTTGTCGAAGTCCGGGATCGATCGTTTTCGCGTCGTTTCGACGATTGTTTTTGTTAGCTGTAATGTTTGTAATGTTTGATGTGTTGTGCGTGGCCTGATGCGGCCGAGCTTGTAGGCTGGTGCCTTGTATTTTTGCTAAGGAGTTAGCAGGTTTCTTTTTGTGTAAGTTTGGGTGACACGGCCTAGGTCACGAGCATGACCCAGGGCGTGTCGTGCTCGGGTAGAGCTCTCTTTTCTGTGGTCGACGATTTCTGGTCGACGGGTGTTTTTGGTAGGAACACAGCCTGTGACACGGGCGTGTCACAGGGCGTGTCCGCCTTTGGTTCATCGAGCTGCGCTCGATGGTCGTCGGGCGGTGTTTTAGTGAGAGCACGGTCGTATCACGGGCGTGTCGTATCGGACACGGGCGTGACACGGGGCGTGTCTCTCTGTTCGACGATCGGCGCTCCACGATCGTCGAGCGGTGTTTGAGTTGGTACACGGCCTGTGACACGGGCGTGTCACAGGGCATGTCACCTATTTCGTCGAGCGAAGATTGACGTTCGTCGAGTGGGTAGGTGTGTGAGTACACGCCCCGTGATATGGGCGTGTCGGCCCGTGTCACGGGCGTGTCTGGGGCGTGTCCCGTGTTTCGTCGAGTGGAGATCGACGTTCGTCGAGTAAGTACACGCCCCGTGACACGGGCGTGTCGGGCCGTGTCACGGGCGTGTCTTGGGCGTGTTCCGTACTTTTTCTCCTGAGAGCATCTTTTGTTGCCGTGAACCGTTTTTCCTCCTCATTTTCATCGTTCCCGGGTCTGGAGAGCTTCCAGCAGAAGGGTTTTGAGAGCAGGCGGTGGTTTCTTTTGGCCGGTGTTTGCGGGAGGAAGCTCGTTTTTCTCGTGCGATAGCGGGTTTGGCTTGCTCTCGTCTAGATCTTCCCTTCCATGTAAGTTTTTCTTGATTTAGGGTTGATTCTAGGAGTTGAGAATATCTGATTTCTTTTCTTTTCCTCAGTTTCAGCTTTGGTCTTCTAGGTGGCCGATCTTGCCGCCGGAGCCAAGCTGTGGTGTAGTTGTTGTTTTTCCGGGAGGTAGAGCCAAGTGGCTCCCTAGCCCTTGCCAAATTATTTCTAACCCTTACTCTGTTTTTATTTCCTGTGCAATACTCCTGTTTTCTTTATTTTTCCTCCTTAGAATTTAGAGCAATAAGATGCCTTTTTCCTTCATTTCAGTCATGGGCTGCTTCATTGTTTTTTACAATTAAATCAATGTTCTATCTTTTGTCTGAGGTTTGGTGTCCAGTGGGTAGCTAGAGTTAGGGTGAGGCTGCGGTTAGTTACAGTTTAGGTTTAGTTGCGGTAGCCCCGAGTAGTTAGGATGGAACGGAGGGTTGGGATTAAATTTCCAACTCTCTGTTTTCGCGTGTTGAGAGAGTTTAGGCTGCGGTTTTAACTAAAACTTACGTTTACCCTAAGTGGAAAGCGCTGACAGCGTCGAGTGAGCCGAGTTTACTCAACGCCATCACCCAGCGTAGGACTTGCGGCTAAGTATTTTGGGCGTCAAGTGAGTGGAGCTTACTCAACGCTGCGTCGAGTGGGCTCGACTTTTCTGTCTTGGGTTCGTGTGTTTCCTTAGGATTGTTAGTGTGACTTTTCCCTTTCTTTAGGGGGTGGTATTGGGTGTTCAGCTAGTTTTGCTTGCCGACTCTTGGGTTTTGGCAGGTGGTGGAGTTTTGGTGGCCTCTAGAGGGGTGGATTTTGATGTGGAGAGCTGTGGCCACCGCCTTTTGACCCGGTTTGGGTTGGTGTGTGTGGGACCCTAAAGCTGCCACTGTTTGACACCTTAGCCCTTTTTGGATCTGATTTTGGTTATGTATTCAGATCCATGTTTTGACCACTGCCACTTACCCACGTGTTAGGACTGTTAATCCCTTTCCTGTTTATGTTTCCTTTTTTTCCTTTGGCATATATGTATATATCTTGTTGCTGTTGCGGACTCTTTTGAGGGCATATTGCTTTTATTGCTCGCACTTGCTGTGCTTTACTGTGCTTTAGACAGTGTTCTTTTCTTACTGTCATGCCCTTTCTTTTGCTTATAGCAGTTTGTTGCCGGTTTGGTAAACCCTTCTTATTTGCTCATAAATCTAATGCTCTATTTACTCTTTTGATTATTTCCTTGCTGAGGTGTTCTTTTCTTGAATGTCTCAGGTCCAGGTTTTAGCCGGTTCAGCGGCTAGTTCTTTTGGAGGGGCTTGTTGGTGGCCTCTTGGGTAGCTGAGGTAGCTGATCCCCGATTTTGTGAGGTAGTTCTTTACCTTTCTGTATAGACATACATACTCACCAGTGGGTTCGTGTCAGGTTGTTGACGCCCACTGGTGGCTTCTAGTGGTGCTGGGTATGAACTTAAACTGCTATATTTTGCCTATTTGTGGTTGTTTACTTGCTTTTGGGAAGGATTTATGCTAGGTTGCATGTTAGATATTTTAAACCCTAAAAACATTATTATATGTGCCTCATGCATAACATATTTATAAAACAAACACACTATATTTCCTTAGCGTAAAAAGACTATCTTTCATATATATTATATTCACTTTAGAGTCGTGCATACCATGAGTCGTCCCTCTGGGACACTTATGCTCGTTTAGGGTGTCAACTTAATTGAACCAAAGTATTTTCTGCTGCGTATAAATATACTTTTAATTGTGGACTAGCTGATCCACCGTGCCGAGGGATACGACCATTCAACATAACTGATTTTCTTTCATATTTAATCAACGATTTTCCTTAAAATCTAAGGTCTGGAGTTTTGCCTGAGCGTGTGCAGTTATCCCCTGCACAACGTGGCATCACGGCATGTGTTTTCTCTTGCTCTGATACGATTTTATCGTTGAGAAAATGCGGATTGTGACGTAAAAGCCAGAGTCTCCTCCTATTCCCTTTGTGGATCTAGAGACAGAGACTACTGTTAGAATGGCCAGGTTCTTGGAATTGGTTGGATTATCACTAATAAACAAAGCTAAAGCTGAAGGAAAGGATCCATAACAATACTCTATTATGTCCAAATACAGGAAATAAGAATTAAAAGGTACGAAAACGCTAACAAATATTTTAACGTAGATGCCTATATGAATCTACATCCAGAGGCTATTGTGCCTAGAGCCACATGTCTCAATATCATTGGAGCTGCTGATATGACTATGACCAAGAGTCAAGCTGCTAATCCCAATAGAGAGATCAAATTTACTCAGCCTGCTGACAAAGAAAAGGAGGATAAGCAAAAGGAGAAAATGATGAAAAAGAAATGAGAATATGCTGCTTAGTTTCTGTTTGTCTAAAACTCTTTATTTATGTACTGACACAAAGCTCTATGTAAATATCTGGTGCATGTTTTAATCTTTCTGCCTGATATATTTTTTCTGCTTTGTGAATGTTCTCTATTTCATTTATATTAGTGAACTCACCCAAATAGGGGGAGATTTTTCGATCCCTAGTATTATTTGGGCTAGGTTCACTAACTAGGATAAGTGACCCAACATGTATAGCCAGAGTCATGTCTATGTCCTAGAGTTCAGGCTAAGTCCTTAGAAACACCACACATGGTCCAACCAACAGAAGATAGGAGAAGACTCCAGACTTAGAAGAAAATCAAGTTCAGGAAAGTGAATTCGTTTTCGTCGAAATCAGCTCGACGAAAGTCGTGCTCCACTCGACGAACTCAGAGTAAATTCTCTGAGTTGAGATCGACGATATTCGAGCTCAGGTCGATGAATTCTAGAAGTTCATCTTCAACACTTTAAGTCCAGAATCCTTTCTCTGAACTCAAGTCGACGAAGTTATGTTATTAGCTCGATGATCTTGGAGCACAGATTTGGGAAGTTTTTTACAGAAAGCAGTTAGTAGAACTCAGGTCGACAAACTCGGTTCTCAGGTCGACGAACAAGATTTCCAAGGTCGACGAACACGATTTCTCTGGTCAACGAACTTTGGACTGAGGTCGACGAAATCTGTTCTCTACTCGACGAATTCTGTGCAGTCCCAGACTTGGAAGTTACCCTCATTTTGTCCTTATTCTCTTGCAGTAATTCATGGATATTCAATGCTTATATTCTCTGAATATAACAGTTAGTAGCAGCATTGATTGTGGTCTTCACGAGGAATATTACTTGCAATTTTTAATAGGACAGTTGGGGAAATCCATTAATGTCATATTCTCTCCAGCCACATTGCCTTTCTCCAGGCAGCCGGCATTCAATGCTAAAGGAATACAAATTCAAATGAGAATTATTCAGAGACATAAAAGAGAATTTCTCTTTCAGTCGACAACAACAAGTAAGGAAAATAGCAAGAGTAGCATAAGCAAGCAGAACACATAGAACAAGACAGGCACCAGAAAACATTCAAGAAAAAGCTCTGACTTTCTTCATCAAGTGTTCTTCCTCCAGCAAACTAAAAAGAGACAATCAACTTCTATCTGTCTACAACTTTCTGGAGATATTTTCAAGAAGACGTGCACACCCTACAAAGCTCTCAATCTTCCTGAACTAATCTTCATCTCAGGGGGAGCTTTGACACCATCAAGAATCCACAAGCCTTCTCTATTGCTTTGAGAAAAGAGAAGACAACATCTAGTTTATTTGTTCCACCCCACTGTACACAGGGTTGTACCTCCCTTCAAAAGTTAAACATTTCGTTGCAACTCTCCTGATCAAAAGACTTGATTTGGTTTTTAGGCACCTGATTAAAAGCATGAAGGGTTTCCTGATCTACCTGAAGCAGATCTTGTGGTGACAGCCACCTGAGCAAAAACCTGATTGGTGGCAAGGCACCTGATCAAAAACCTGAGTGGATTCCTACCAGGGTGGTAGAAGAGTGGATGTACCCAAGTTTTAGTGGAACTACTATAAAATTCTTGTGTCGTCTATGATGCTATTTTATTTCTTTTTGTGTGCTCATTGCTGATTACCTTACTTTTATATCTGCACCTTTCTGATTATACTTATAAGTATCACTATTTTTGACTCTGAAATAAAAATCAAAAGGATTTTAAAATACTCTATTCACCCTCCCCCCCCCCCCACTAGAGTTAAACAGTGTAACCAGTGGTGGTATCTTTCATACCATCCTTCATAGATTCTTCATGAGAACAAGATTGCCTTCTCGAGAACAAGTAGAAGTACAACTCGGGAACAACGACTCATGTTCTCGAGTACAAGGTAGAGTCTTCTTGAGAATAAGATGGCCTTCTCGAGAACAAGGGCAGATCTTGAGTACAAAAAGGGACTTCTAGAAAAGAGACTATGGACTTCTCAAGAAGGGCTTATGGACAACTCTAGAACGACGAATCGATTTCTCGAGAGCAAAAGAGGATTTCTCGAGAACTAAATAAAACTTATCGAGTACAAAATAGACTTCTCGAGAACTAAATAAACTTATCAAGAACTAAGAATGCATTTCCTAAGAACAAGATGTTGCATCTCGAGAACAAAATGAGCATTTCTCGAGAACTTCAAGAACTCTCGGGATCTGGAGGAGGGATTTTCTCGAGATGAAGTAGGACTTCCATGGAACAAAGATATCATTTCTCAAGAAGGAATATAAAATTCTCGGGAACAGCTCCCGGATACTCGAGAGAAGAGACTGGTCATCACGAGTACAAAGCAAGTTTTCCTAGAACTAAGCAGGAAAATATGCGAAATTCAGATTTGATTATTATTCCTGTATAATTCGCTGACCCTACGAATTTAGCAGTGAAGACAACACTAGCATCTGACGCATCATTCTTGAGACACAAACATTAATGTTTACTATAAGCATACATGCCACAAATTTAATTGTTCCAACAAGAAATCATTCAATCTCATTAAAAACTCCAAATATCTTGTCAAACAGACCCAACGGACGCGAAAACACACTAACGGTGCAGCGCCGTCAACAAAAAGTAAAAAAGGTAACACTTGGACGTCATAATTATGACGACACCAAATTAAATAATAACATCGAAAAATCGAGGGCGCTACACTCGATTCCTACCGCCTATGAAATTGTCGACCATATGGATAAATGCATTAATCTGGTCAGAGATTCACACAACTTTCCCGCAATCACCGTAATTCCAGCTCAATCTTCCAGCACTTCAAAATTCAAAAGGGCTAGTATCCCCAAAACCCAAAAATTTGCAACCCAAACACTTCCCAAAATGTTGCACCTCTCATGAAGAACATAGAGATTCTGACGATGGCCACGCCCGATGCCACAATAAAGCAAACTGCCCGATAAGATCCAGACCCATTCCACAAAGAAACATTACGGGAAGAGGCTTGCCGAAGAGAACTTTTATGTAGGAAACCCGCGAAGTCAGAGCAGTCAAACAAAGATATTGACTGCGATGAGGAGATAATGCGGAGATCGATGACAACCATTTTGAAGAAGAGTTTGGGTACCTGAAGACGAACCCAAAATGAAAAGCCGCCCAGGTGACCGATCCTTCAAAGTCCACTGCGCACACTCCAGCAGACTCCGCTCAATGATAATAGAAAAAGAAGAAGATAGGTGATGAGGAATACGACGCAGACACTAGGATAGGCTCGAACCCAAGTAATCACTAAAAGTAACTTCCTGCAATTCACATGTTTACCATAGCTAATAGTCTTTCGTCGTTGCCAGAGAATGCCCTGGCTATAGCCGGTCTCTAGAGGGAACTCATGGACACTTGTACTCGCATTGCCATCCTGAAGGAAGGAATAGTGTCGCTAAAACGAGATGCAACAACGCATCCCTTATGACTTTTATAACTAAGCACGACATGGCCCCAAGAAGCTGCTAAGAAATATGCTTTAAAAGTAAGAGAGGACATCCGTGCCAAACACACACTGATTGTAATATCCCTCCTCCCGGTAATTGGGCATGACCGAGAAGAGATTTTATGCCCAAGACCGCCGTCTTACGATGATACAAACCATGGAGTTTGTCTCCACCGCACGATGCAGATCCTGCCGGCTAGAACGATCATTTTGCAAGTATGCCAAATAAAAGTATTTGCTAAACGTAGTCCACAGTCACAGCTCAACACATATAATATATAAGCAGAGCAATAATCAATAATGAATAATAAAATGAAACTAAAGAGAGTAAGGGCCTATGCCCAGTACATAACCATAATACAAAACTCTCTCTCTCTCAATTGCATATAGAAGATAAAAAATATACTCATCAACTTGATGTCGAGTAGTTGTAGCAGTACGCAACAACTGCTCCTCCGATCCTGGTAGCTTAATCTCTAGCTCCAACTGGTCAAACCGGTGTGTCGTCTCCACGCATCCCGAAAATGATACTGTCCACCGACCGTTAGTTATAAGACTATGTCATTATAATCCTCGCCTCACCACCGCGAATCCAAGGCACCGTGCGGGAGGGAGAAAGCAGAGGACCAAAAGTATCATAATGTTCAAACAGGTGATAGTAAAATTTACATAATTCTAGCAGTTCTATAGCAGTATGAGCAGCAACAAAAGCATTAGTAATGAGTAGTAACAAAGTACAGTACAAAAGAACTAATGAAGAGATGTATAAATCTAGGAATGTAAAAGTAATTACTCTACCATCACTGAAGCGGAACTTAACTTATATGATTGCTCAAACAAACTTATAAGTTAAGGTTTTCAGGTAACTCATCACATAAAAGAGCTCATACTATTTATATGATGCGGGTCTAAAAACATAAACTAAACTATACTATCTACATATGTCATGTTATGTAGTGCAATGCAATGATTATAATGCAACTCACCCACCCGACTCGGTGTACACCAACCTTTAAAACATTTCCCACATTTTGGAGGTATCTAGCCACTCAAGTATCAACCGTCATGGCTCACAGTGGTAGTGGAACGGGTATCCCCACTACTAGGCAGGTAAGCACACTACCGGGCCTAGAACTTCCGTACGCCTTAACGCTAAGAACACAACATTAGAGCCCTTGCGTACTCTTGCTGGCAACTACCGAACTTTATGGTTAGTTGTGCGTTTAGGGGATAGCCTTCCAGACCTCGGTAAAAACATCCTAATGGTCTCCCCTAAAACTAGCACACCTCACCAGAGTCAATGTACTTTCGTTGGTGTGCAGACTGGACCAATACCAAATGACCCACCACACAAACACAACTAGGTATGAAAATACCTATCTGAGCGTCCAGCTCAAAGGACCAACCTGTCCTCAAATCTTATGCATCATCAATCCTTCAGCTCGCAGGTGAATTAGTCGATAATATCACCACACCAAGCCTCCCGTTCCAGGACTAACAAGCTCTCATCTCAATCCATCGTCACATAAGACAAGATTTTCTGACATCGTGGATTTATTACCCCCTTATGTTAATATTGACTAGAGCTTTATTGCTTACGATTTAGGGTTAATCTTCGACTTCCAAAGGTCTACCTTGTGAATGGCTCGCAGCAGTACTAGGAACTGTGATGCGATTAAACCGATCGTTCTCTTTCTTAAGATATTTTGTTTTTTAGTGACTACCCTTTATAAAACCCTCTTAGATAGTTACTCTTAGAAAGTCTATAATGATTTTTGCTTAATATAGGGGAATGACAATCTTTCATTGATCCCGAACTTAACTAAGACCCTTAGCTCTAGTTTGCCATTATTAAGCTCCTTTTTACATGGTATCAGAACTAACAGGTCCTTTGATACAGTTTCCTCACGGACTCTTTTTCTAATCGTGTGTAGTCTCTTTTCCCTCCCCCTCCCTTTCCTTGTCGCACCTTTTGTGACTTCTTCTTTGACCGCTTGTTCTAGTGCGGGTTGTTGCGCACGCTATCTTGTTCGCAGGGTTTGTTCTGTTAAACCGTGTGGTTTTATGTTATTTTCTATGGATAATCCATCTCTTTCTTCTTCTTCTACTTTGTGTGCTCCTCTCTCTCTTTCTTCTTCTTCTAGTTGTACTTCCGGTAATTTGGGTACTGTTTCCAAGCTTAAATGTCCAAAGTACCCTGATTGGAGTGTGTCATTTATTTTTCTATTGCTCTCTCAGCGTAAGCATCATCAGTTGACATATGACTCCCGTATTTCTGGCTCTGCTTCTTTTGATGATTAGGATGCTTTTGATGTCTTGGTGCGTGCTTGGTTGGACAATAGTTTGTCTGATAAGTGTCTTCCTATTATTCGACATGATCAGACGATCAAGGCTAACTGAAATCATCCTGTTGCTTTGTGCTCCAAGGGAGAACAAACTTCACACATTTATACTTTATATGCAGATCTTTTTGCTCGACCCATTATGAATCCTTATGCCGCTTATCAGGAGTTTCAAACTCTTGGTGTTGAACTTCTTCAGCATCGACCTTTTTTTGTTGATCTCATTGAGCAACGCAAACACTTTCATGATCTTCTTGTTGTTTTCTACTTGCTTCGCCTACCTGACTCTTATGATAATAGTCGACAAAAAAATCTTGGAGAGATGGATACTCGGACTCTGGATGCTACTCTTGCTTGCATTTTCACTCTTACTACTCTTCTTCTGCATCCTTTGCTTCCCTATCCATCTCCTAATGTTGTTGCTGATCCAACTCATCATGATACCTCTTGTGGCTGGGGTGGTCGTGTTGGTGGTTGTGGTTACTCTAAGTATCTTTGTTCTCATTGTGGCAAAGTTGGTGACTTGGTTGATCGTTGATGGGCCAAACATCCTCACCTTCGTCCTGCTTCGCCTGATTTCACCAAGAAGTCTACTTCTTCTCTTACTACTTCTAGTGCAGCCCAGTTGGCTACTACGGGTAGGTGGCTCATTGATTCTGGTGCTACTAATCATATGACGGAAAATTCTCGTCTTTTCTCTTGTCTTGCAAATATTAACCGGTTACCTCCGTTTCTTATTGCTCTGGCATGATGCATGTTCTCGTCTTTTCTCTTGTCTTGCAAAGATTAACCGGTTCGCTGTCTCCGGTTTGTTGGTCTGGCATGATGCATGTTACTCATTCTCTTAAGCTTCAGGACACTCTTTATGTCCTGAATTTTTCGTACAACCTTCTTTTTGTCACTGCTCTTTGCAAACAGTTGAATTGTGAAACTATTTTTACTACATCTACTTGTGCTTTTCAGATTCCTCACTCCAAGTAGACGATTACTTATTAGACTGAAAGCAGTGGCTTGTTTTATATTGATACTTCTTCTGCTTTTTTTCCTCCTCTTCTTTAGTTCAGTGGTGCATCTTCGGCTTGGGAAATATTCTCCCCGGATTTTTTATCAGCTTCTGCCTAATTTACCTCGAGAAGATTCTTCTATTAATTGTGAGGCTTGTCAATTTGACAAACATCACTGATCTACTTTTCCCGTTTAGCATGGACGTAGTTCTTCTCGTCCTTTTGAACTTGTTCATTCAGATGTTTGTGGTCCGGCTCTTCTTCAGAATGTTGGTATGGGTAGCTTGTATTTTATTACCTTTATTGATGATTTCTCTTAGTGTACGTGGTTGAATTTGTTACACGGATGCTCTGGAATTTTTTCTATTTTTACTATGTTTTATAATGAAATTCGTACACAGTTTGATACCCATGTCAAAAAATTTTGCATGGATAATGTTAAGGAGTATCTTAGTAATCAATTCACATCATTTTGTCTTCATTATGACATTGTCCATCAAACTACTTGTCCTTATACATCTCAACAGAATGACGTTGTTGAACGTAAGAATCCCCATCTTCTAGACGTGGCCCATACTCTTCTCACTCATTTGTATTTTCTCAGCTCTTATTGGGGTCATAATGTCCATCTCTCTTGTTCTCTCATTGATCGAGTTCTGTCTTCGGGTCTCAATGACAAGACCTCATTTTCTATCCTTTATCCTAATGCGACTTTGTTTCCTTTACCTTCTCGTATCTTTGGATGCACATCGTTTATCCACTCTCCTTCTTCTAGTAGTGAAAAACTCTCTCTTCGTTATATTAGGTGTTTTTTCTGAATTATTGTCCGACACATAAATGATATATGTGTTATGATCCTTTTCTCAGTAGACAACATGTTTCTGTAGATGTCACTTTTTTAAGGATGCTCCGTTTTTTTCTCCTCCGTCTGTTCTCCCTTCTCCTAATGATTCTACATCTTTTACTCTTGTGTCGACACCTCTTCCAAAGCATGCACTTCCTTTTTCTCTATTTATTTCAGATTCTCCTATTGTCTCTGATTCTTCTACTGAGCCGCTACCAACAGCTCTTTGTCCAATAGTCTCTCCTTCGGATGGAACTAATACAGTAGATAATACGAACATTGATCTTCCAATTACTCTTAGGAAAGGTGTTCGTTCATGCACAGAACATTCTCTTCAGGATGTGGTCTCTTTTGCGGAGTTGTCTCCTCTGTCTAAAAGATTTGCTCCTGCACTATCGACGAATGTTCTTCCCGCCTCCTATCACGATGCTCTGGTTATTCCTCATTGGAAAGCTGTAATGGATGAAGAGATGAAAATTCTCACTGAACGAGGTACTTGGGCCCTAGTTCCTACCCCTCAAGGAACTGATGTGGTTAGCTATCGTTGGGTCTTTATCATCAAATTTCTCCCCGATGACACTATTGATCGATACAAAGCTCAGCTTGTTGCCAAAGAGTTTACTCAAACCTATGGTGTGGATTTCTTTGACACATTCTCTCATGTTGCTCAGATTACTACAATCTATGTTCTTTTCTCTATTACAATAAACATGGGTTAGGATATGTCTCAGTTGGATGTAAATCATGCTTTTTATGGTGATTTGCATAAGAAAGTCTTTATGGAGGAACCTCCTCGGTATGTTGCTCAAGGAGAGTCTCAGGTGTATAAATTGAGGAAGATTATATATGGTCTTAAGCAAGCCCGAGGGTCTGGCTTGAAAAATTCAAGGAAGTTATTTTTTGTTGAAACTGGAACTCGGTCTCCTGTGGAGTTCGCCCTTGGGGAAGGGGTGGTCTCGCGCCTACTTCACTCCTGCAAGCAAAACAACAAAGAAGACAAGGTAAGACCGACCCAAGGGCTCAGCGGGGGAGGTCCCACCACACACCCGGAAGATCTTAGAGCGCTTCCCCTCCTTAGCCGAAAGTCGAGCTAAGGTACCCTCAGAAAGCACTTGAAGACTAGGGCAGGAGAGCGCAGCAAAAATCCTGCCTTCTGGGATACCCCTTGGGTCCTATTTATAGTTTTCTGGATCTGGACTGCTAATAACCAAAAGAACGGACCTGAAATTACCAGAAAACCCTTGGTTGGGTCTGCCAACAGCCAAACTCCGCTGTTTTGAAGAGCTATAAGCAGACCAGTCGGGGCAAAACAGTAAAAAGTACCTCATTCATCCGGGCGAGCTAGGGAGCTTGATCACCTCGGCAGGTCCTGCTTGCTTGCTATTGCCGAGCTCCACTGCGAGGACGCGAGCTGTGACTAGCTCGGCGAATGCCGAGCTCCGGCTCGACGAAGGTTGATCTCTGCCCGTCGATTGCCGCTCTTTGGTCGACGAATGCCGAGCACAGGCTCGGCCTCTCCGCTGCCGAGCTTGCCTTCTGCTTTTATCCCGACCCGCCTGGGCCTTAGCGGCCTTGCTCGCCGGACACGGGGTTCGCCCTTGGGGAAGGGGTGGTCTCGCGCATACTTCACTCCTGCAAGCAAAACAACAAAGAAGACAAGGTAAGACCGACCCAAGGGCTCGGCGAGGGAGGTCCCACCACACACCCGGAAGATCTTAGAGCGCTTCCCCTCCTTAGCTGAAAGCCGAGCTAAGGTACCCTTAGAAAGCACTTGAAGACTCGGCAGGAGAGCGCAGAAAAAAGCCGGCTTTTTTCTGCGCTCTCCTGCCCTACTCTTCAAGTGCTTTCTGAGGGTACCTTAGCTCGGCTTTCGGCTAAGGAGGGGAAGCGCTCTAAGATCTTCCGGGTCTGTGGTGGGACCTCCACCGCCGAGCCCTTGGGTCAGTCTTACCTTGTCTTCTTTGTTGTTTTGCTTGCAGGAGTGAAGTAGGCCCGAGACCAACCCTTCCCCAAGGGCGAACTCCATAGGAGACCGAGTTCCGGTTTCAACATTTTTGGTATTGGATTTGTTCGGAGCACTGTAGATCACTCTTAGTGTAACACCCCCATCTGTTGCATGGCATATAACAGAAGGTCCAGCTGGAACCCGACGCCATATACCACAGACAGTCGGAAGGGTTACTAAATGAATAATCAAACCAACCAATTAAGACTACTCGTCCTAATCATAGAGCATTCTAGCGGAAGTTTTTAAAGTTGAAATAACCCAAACTTAAATCCATCAAATATGAATGTCCACAGCTACAACTACAGGAATGAAGCCCCAAATACGCTCCAGCCCGCTATTTGGCGCTCGGCTCCGCAGCACCTGCAAGTACATACCACCGCATGGTGGTAAACAAGGCAACGGTCAGCTAAAAGCCGACCAAATTATAACAACCCCACCCCTTACTCGGGACGGCGGTGCTCTTCCCCTGCATAGCATTAGTCCCATAAAATAATATAATGCAATTATATTTCGCCACAGGTGTAGGCTCGCACGGCCAAACACCCCGTGCACTCAGGGCACATTCATGGTGAACCCTGACAAATCAGTGCATTCACCACCAACCCCAGGATGGCAACAACATATGAGCATTTAGCCTATCTGACCACCATCTAAGGCTCCGACTATGCCTACGGCCAGTGCCCATCTTCGGATTTCTCGCACCGTACCACATAGCCTAGGTCCAATTCCACTTGCCCGTTGCTTACGCCGCATATACAATTTAAGTCCTACGCGCGGGCCAAGCTTCTCTCGGATCCTAAATTTTTCCAAAACAATCTCATAACCCAGTTATGATCAAGGCCGGTTCCCAGAACGCCAAGTTAGCAGAACACGTTTCCGCTCAATTTTCCAGGTGCACCTTGAAGCTAACCTCTAACGATCCCTGTTACAATCTACCGCGTAGAAACCCGAAAAACCTCAAAGCACGGAGTCTTCTCCGGCAAAACCACAACAAATGCAACATCACCGATCCAGACGGTACACGTCCGGGTAGGCTTCACACACAATGCCTATGCCCGTACTTACAATTTTGGACTTTATATGCAACACAAGGGGGACTAATCATATCAACCCCATGGAACACCACGCACTCGCCGCACACTCGCGGGAGCGGGGTTCTCTATGCAAAAGAAAGAGCTTCAAACGCTCAAGTTGAGAATCGTTACCCTTGTAGTCCGTTTTGGCGCCATGAAAAAAAAAACTACGCAGACAGAACTCTTCGCAACAACCTTCCCTCCACGGATCCGCTCTCAGACTTTGAAACGGTGCTCCGATGCTCCGCCGGCGGCCGGAAACCTCCTTCTTCCTCCTCTTCTCTCTCACTTTGGAAGGAGAAAGATTTGGAGAGAAAATGAGGAATTAACCCCCTATTCCCGGCCTTAACAGAGCAGGATCTCATCTGGGCCGTCGGATTCTAATAAAAGAAAATGAACGGCTCGGATCTGCACAAAATTCTCCAGACCTGGGCCGAACACGGCTTGGCACACGGCCGTGTCCCAGGCCGTGTGCCTCGATCCAGGCACGATCGTCGAACTGAGAGACGCACACGGGACATGACACGCCCGTGTCGCACCTGACATGCCCGTGTCGGGTTCCTCGACACGCCCGTGTTCGGGGGCGTGTCACGCATAACCGCCACGACAATGGACACGACCCAACTGCACACGGGTAGGGACACGGGTAGGCACACGCCCATGTCGGATGACACGCCCGTGTCATCCGGCCGTGTTCCTGGCCGTGTCCTTCTCGGGTTGGAAACGGCCAAAAATCACCAGCCAGGCACGGTCTTGGACACGCCAGTGTCCTATGCCGTGTACCCCTATACAGGCATCAAAAATCCTTTTTCCGCGACCGACTCGCACACCATTTTTGGGGCTTTACAAATCTCCCCCACTTAAGGAATTTTGTCCCGAAATTAAACAAAGGTACACAAAATCTAACTGATACCTGAGTGGAACAACTCGGGGTATTCCTCCAACATAGCTTGCTCTTGCTCCCAAGAAAGCTCCTCATATCCGCATTTATCCCAACGGACTTTTACCATTCGGACATCCTTGTTGCGGAGTCGTTTGACTGCAATATCTTCAATTCGTACTGGCTTGACCCTTGTTGTTAACTCATAATCAACCGGTACCTGATTTTCCGCAACGATTTGCGAAGGCCCTTGCACTGCCTTACGCAACACTGATACGTGGAACATGTCATGCAGCCCACTCAACTTCGTCGACAGCTTCAACCTATACGCCGCCTTGCCAACACGCTCCAGGATTTCAAATGGTCCAAGGTATCTTGGACTCAGCTTCTTCAAGCGTCGAACCCGCAATACACCCTTGAACGGCTTGATTTTTAGATATACCATGTCGCCAACGTTGAACTCCACTTTTCTATGTTTGGCGTTGTAATACTTTGACTGTCTATCCTGAGCAATCTTTAGCCTTTCCTGAATTGTCCGTATCATTGAAGTGGCATCTTACAACGCTTGACGTTTATACAACTTCAATTCGCCTGCCTCCAACCAAGACAACGGCGCACGACACCTCCTCCCGTATAAGGCTTCGAAAGGCGCCATTCCAATACTTGCCTGAAAGCTATTGTTGTATGCAAACTCCACCATGTACAAGTGATCCTCCCAATTCTTCCCGAAATCTAGGACGCACATGCGAATCATGTCCTCCATAGTCCTGTTGACTCTCTCGGTTTGTCCATCTGTCTGCGGGTGAAAGGCTGTGCTGAACTTTAGCTTAGTACCCAACAGACCATGCACCAACCTCCAGTCATTCGACGTGAAGCGTCCATCACGATCACTAACAATACTGCGAGGCACACCATGCAATCGTACAATGTTATCCACGTAGAGTTTGGCTAACTTTTCCACCGGATCTTCCTTTCTGACTGGGATAAAGTGCGACACCTTTGTCAACCTATCTACGACCACCCAAATGGCGTCGTTTCCCTTCTGCGACTTCGGCAAACCGTGCACAAAATCCATAGATATGTCGTCAAACTTCCATTCTGGGATAGGAAGGAGTTTCAAGAAACCTCCGGGCTTCTGGCATTCCGCCTTCACCAATGCACAAGTACGACACTTGGCCACATAAAGTGTCACATCCTTCTTCAAACCCGGCCACCAGAATAATTTCTTCATGTCTCTATACATCTTCGTGCTTCCCGGGTGGATTGAGTACTTGGTATGATGAGCCTCATACATAAACTCCTCCCGAATATTATCCACACTAGGAACGCATAGACGACCGTCCTTCCTTGTCAACCCATCTTCAACCACAAATTGGGAATTTGACCCATCCAAACCTTCATCTAAGATCTGCTTCATGCTGCTATCCTGAACCAAAGCCCGCCGAACTCTATCCGCTAGGTCACACTGCACCTCTGTCCAAAACAGTTTCGCCTCGGCACTAGACTGCTTATCGACACAAGATATCTCCAATGCCTCCAACTCTTGGACCAATCTCTCATCATGTACTGATAACCAATTGGCTTGTGCGGGAATCTTACGACTCAACGCATCCGCCACTGCATTTCCCTTCCCAGGTACATAGTGTATCTTGAAGGTGTAGTCCCCTAAGAACTTCATCCACCTCCGCTGCCTCATGTTCAGATCCTTTTGGTC
Source organism: Platanthera guangdongensis (assembly GCA_039583875.1). Classification (NCBI taxonomy): domain Eukaryota; kingdom Viridiplantae; phylum Streptophyta; class Magnoliopsida; order Asparagales; family Orchidaceae; genus Platanthera; species Platanthera guangdongensis. The sequence goes on from CM077156.1 coordinate 30,882,905, forward strand.
CAACATGTACTTCAAACTCTTATGATCGGTGTAAATATCGACCTTCACACCGTACAGGTAGTGCCTCCAAAGCTTTAGAGCAAATATCACGGCCGCTAACTCTAAGTCGTGGACCGGATAATTCCTCTCGTGAACCTTCAGTTGTCGTGAACCATAAGCTATCACTCTCCCATGCTGTAGCAAAACACAGCCCAAACCACTGCCCGAAGCATCACTATAGATCTCGAACCCTTCGGTTCCACTTGGCGAACATAAAATAGGAGCCGTGGTTAACCGCCTCTTCAACTCTACAAAAGCTTGTTCGCACTCCGGAGACCACACAAACTTCTGATCCTTTCTTGTCAATGTCGTGAGTGGTAGTGCTATCCGCGAGAAGTTCTCTACGAAGCGGCTGTAATAGCCAACAAGCCCCAGAAAACTCCGGACTTCTGCCACCGTAGTCAAAGTAGGCCACTCCCGTATCGCCACTATCTTCGCCGGATCCACAGTTATTCCTTCTCCACTGACAACATGACCAAGGAACGCTATCGAGGATAACCAGAATTCACACTTGGAGAACTTTACATACAACTGACTTTTCCTTAATGTCTCAGACACCATGTGTAAATTCTTGTAGTGATTCTCCTCGCACCGCGAATACACCAGGATATCATCGATAAATACTATCATGAAATGATCCAGGTATTCTCTGAACGTCCTATTCATCAGATCCATAAACACGGATGGCGCATTCGTCAACCCAAACGGCATGACTGTGAACTCGTAATGCCCAAACTGCGTACTGAATGCTGTCTTTGGGATGTCGCTCTCCCTTATCCTCAACTGATAGTAACCGGACTTCAAATCTAACTTCGAATATACAGTTGATCCAACCAACTGATCAAATAGATCATCAATCCTCGGGATTGGATATTTGTTCTTCTCCGTAAGTTTGCTCAATTCCCTGTAATTGATACAAAGCCGCAAGCTCCCATCTTTCTTCTTGACAAAGAGAACTGGTGCGCTCCAAGGCGACGAACTTGGACGCACATAACCTTGCTCTAGCAACTCTTGCAGTTGCACCTTCAACTCTACCATTTCTCTTGGAGCTATCTGATAGGGGAGCGTGACACCGGTTTGGCACCCGGTACCAGCTCTATAGTAAAGTCTATCTCCCGCTGAGGAGGGGCTCCTGGGAGATCATCGGGAAACACATCAGGATACTCGGACACAACTGGGATGTTGTCCAAACTAGGCTTAGACGTCGAAGTCTGCACTAGAGTGACATACAGTTCTGCCCCAGACCGAACTGCCTTGTACACCTGAAGGGCCGACATCAGAACTTTCCCTGACCCCTTCATGCCCGCAAAAGTAGTCTCCCGATCAGTGTCCATACCCAACTTGACTTCTTTACGGTTGCAATCAATGTATGCACTCTGCTCCGAGAGCCAATCCATACCGAAAATTACGTCGAACTCCATCAATGGTAGAACCAACGCCCGCAAGTCAAACTCCCGGTCTCCAATCCGAATCTTCACAACGCAGATCCTATCCGCATGCATGGAGCACCCATTAGGCAACAACACATCCAACTTGTTTTCTGCCATCCAGAACGAAACTCCGATCCGCGATATGAATTTTTCAGACAAGAAGGAATGTGATGCTCCCGTATCAAAAAGGGCTCTCGCCGGAAACCCAAAGATTAACACAAAGCCTAGTACTAACAAACGTAAGCTAACAAATACGAAGGTAACAATTATAAAAGTTAAACCACTGTAATTTAACTCATACCTGTCACCACGTCTGCTTGCTTTATGGCCTCCTGCAGACCAAGGTTGTAGACTCTAGGCTGGGCTGGAGCATGATGGGATGCGGTTGACTCCACCGCCTTCCCTTTCTCCTCATAAGTCGCTCCAGGTATCCTCTCGGACTTTGAACGTCCGCTCCAACACTCCCGAGCAAAATGCCCCATCTTCCCGCAGTTGTAGCAAGCTCCGGGGACTCGACTTGTAGTTGCCCCCGACGCATCAGCCGAAGGGGCTGAGTTCGAAGTCCTCCGCTTCTTGTTCCACCTGCGGAAACTTGACTTGTTATGTGGCACCTTGAACTCGGTCTTCCTTTCTCCTGGGTCCTTCTTCTCTTGAACTTTCTTCGCAACCTTTTCCAACGATCGGGCCGAATTGACCAAGGCTAGGAAGCCCTGCGCCTTAGGCCCAGCAAGGAGTAACTGTAAATCGCCGCAAAGACCCTCATAGAATCGGTTGGTCTTCCTCTCTTCTTCTGAAAACATAGCACCAGCATAACGACCCAACCGTGTGAACTCATGCAGATATTCGTCCACGCTTCTGGATCCCTGAGTCAACCCAAGAAACTGATTCTCCATCTCCAACTTCTGAGCAGAGGGTACAAATCTGGCTAGGAACAATCTTGAAAATTCTTCCATCGGCACATCCGCAAGTTGCCTTCCCACTAGAAGATGAAACTCCATCTCGTCCCACCACAGCCTCGCTTCACCTTCCAAAAGAAAAGTCGCTATGGTGGTCTTCTGCCACTCCTCAGTTATTGTGGTCGTCAAGACCCTCTTAATGGAAGAGAGCCAGTCCTCAGCTTGAGTTGGCGTTCCAACCCCATTAAACCTCGGAGGATTAAAGCTCATCACATGCTTTAGCTGCCTCTCCGTAGTTCTTCTCGGCTCTACTAACTCCACTGTTGCACGTTCCACCACTCTCGGCTCTGCCACCCTAACCGGTTCTTGCTCATTCACAGGAGGTGTGCGATGCATTTGCCCTGTAGGTTGGGCATTTATCATTGCGAACACTGCCTCAGCCACCATCCTGATGGTTTCCGATGAAGGAGGTGTAGCAGGTACATCCCTTGGTGCACTACTTTCTGCTGATTGCGGACGCTCTGACTGACCAGCACCGCTCCCAGCTGCCTATAGTAGCAAAGACACACAATTAGACGACAAACAAATTGCTAAAAGCAATCATTGGAACACTCAGGTTCCAACAAACAGGTGTATTTTCATTCCTAAGTGGACATTCATGGGTTCTTTTGATGTTATAACGATGACGCACACATGTGCTCACCACCCCTTAAAAGAATTCGCCCACGAATTCATTTAAGCCTGACCGTAACCAGAAGTCTGATACCAAATTGTAACACCCCCATCTGTCGCATGGCATATAATAGAAGGTCCAGCTGGAACCCGACGTCATATACCACAGACAGTCGGAAGGGTTACTAAATGAATAATCAAACCAACCAATTAAGACTACTCGTCCTAATCACAGAGCATTCTAGCAGAAGTTTTTAAAGTTGAAAGAACCCAAACTTAAATCCATCAAATATGAATGTCCACAGCTACAACTACAGGAATGAAGCCACAAATACACTGAAATGGGTACATGGCCTTATGTCCTTACAAATGTTCATAAAATATAATATGTCTTACATACATCGGCTCGCAGGCCGGCCACACATGACAAATGTAAATATAACTATTCTACGGCCTTCTAGGGCCAGCACAGCAACATGGGCTCCAGCCCGCTATTTGGCGATCAGCTCCGCAGCACCTGTAAGTACATACCACCGCACGGTGGCAAACAAGGCAACGGTCAGCTAAAAGCCGACCAAATTATAACGACCCCGCCCCTTACTCGGGACGGCGGTGCTCTTCCACTGCATAGCATTAGTCCCATAAAATAATATAGCGCAATTATATTTTGCCACAGGTGTAGGCTCGCACGGCCAAACACCCCGTGCACTCAGGGCACATTCATGGTGAACCCTGACAAATCACTGCATTCACCACCACCCCCAGGATGGCAACAACATGTGAGCATTTAGCCTATCTGACCACTGTCTAAGGCTCCGACTATGCCTACGGCTAGTGCCCGTCTTCGGATTTCTCGCACCGTACCACATAGCCTAGGTCCAATTCCACTTGCCCGTTGCTCACGCCGCATATACAATTTAAGTCCTACGCGCGGGCCAAGCTTCTCTCGGATCCCAAATTTTTCCAAAAAAATCTCATAACCCAGTTATGATCAAAGCCGGTTCCCAGACCGCCAAGTTAGCAGAATACGTTTCCGCTCAATTTTCCGGGTGCACCTTGAAGCTAACCTCCAAGGATCCCTGCAGCAATCTACCGCGTAGAAACCCGAAAAACCTCAAAGCACGGAGTCTTCTCCGGCAAAACCACAACAAATACAACATCACCGATCCAGACAGTACACGTCCGGGTAGGCTTCACACACAATGCCTATGCCCGTACTTACGATTCCGGACTCTATATGCAACACAAAGGGGACTAATCATATCAACCCCATGGAATACCACACACTCGCCGCACACTCGCGGGAGCGGGGTTCCCTATGCAAAAGAAAGAGCTTCAAACGCTCAAGTTGAGAATCGTTACCCTTGTAGTCCGTTTTGGCGCCATGAAAAAAAACTACGCGGACATAACTCTTCGCAATGACCTTCCCTCCACGGATCCACTCTCAGACTTCGAAACGGTGCTCCGATGCTCCGCCGACGGCCGGAAACCTCCTTCTTCTTCCTCTTCTCTCTCACTTTGGAAGGAGAAAGCTTTGGAGAGAAAATGAGGAATTAACCCCTATTCCCGGCCTTAACAGAGCACGATCTCATCTGGGCCATCGGATTCTAATAAAAGAAAACGAACGGCTCGGATCTGCACAAAATTCTCCAGACCTTGGCCGAATACGGCTTGGCATACGGCCGTGTCCCAGGCCGTGTGCCTCGATCCAGGCACGATCGTTGAACTGAGAAACGCACACGGGACATGACACGCCCATGTTGCACCTGACATGCCCGTGTCGGGTTCCTCGACACGCCCGTGTTCAGGGGCGTGTCACGCATAACCGCCACGGCAACGGACATGGCCCAACTGCACACGGGTAGGGATGGGTAGGCACACGCCCGTGTCGGATGACACGCCCGTGTCATCCGGCCGTGTTCCTGGTCGTGTCCTTCTCGGGTTGGAAACGGCCAAAAATCACCAGCCAGACACGGCCTTGGACACGCCCGTGTCCTAGGTTGTGTACCCCTATACAGGCATCAAAAATCCTTTTTCCGCGACCGACTTGCACACCATTTTTGGGGCGTTAGACTTAGTTCATTCGCAAAACCTTAACTGGCCTTGTTGTTCTTATAGTCTATGTGGATGATATTCTATTTACAGGGGATGCTAGAAAATGTATTGATATGACAAAGAAGAAACGGCTTCAGCATTTTGTTACTAAAAATATGGGGTCTCCTAAATAATTTTTGGAGATTGAGATATCTCGGAAACCTGGCTCTGGTACCATATAAAAAAGAATTAAAGAAAGTCAAATTTTATTACTCCAAAAAGATAAATAATACATAGGTATGCCCCATAATATATAGAAAACAAGGGAGACGAGAGAATACAACAAACGATATAGGACTAAATACAAGCAGTACGAACAGAGCGGTTTGACTCTATCAAACCTCCAGACTATACAACAAATACAATCTCTGGAGAAGGCTCTGTACACCTGCTGCTACTAACCTCCTGACTACCTATGTAGCACGGGAACGAAAACGGGATACGGGATACGATACGAAACTGATACGGGAAATGTAATTTGATTAGGATACAAAAAACATTTTTAATTATTTTTAATTATTTTAATATAAGTAATAATTAATATAAGAATAAGATAACTAATAAACTATTTGTACATATCTTTAATTAATATAAGAATAAGACAATTAACAAATTATTTGTACTCATAATAAGATTGGATCATGTGAGAAATTTCTAGCTATGCACATTTTTTTGTACCACAATTGATTAACTGTTGAGTGGAAAATCCTAGGTACACGCATTTGTTACTACTATAGGGCTATATAGAACTTAACATGGTGCTAACATGGTGCTAACATTAAGAACTCAAGTTTTGTGGAAGGAAAGTCATCAAGGGCAATGGGAAAATCTCATCTCCATTACTTGTTTGATTTGGAGTTGTTGGGGGATTTAAAATGTAAATACCATAAGTAAAATTAGATTACCAAAGTAAAAAATCATAAGAAAAATAAGAAAATACCAGAAGTAGTAGTACCTCTGGGATCAGCGGAATCGGGAACGGAACGACGGCGGGATCGGGAGCTTAAAATCTCACGGAATCGGCGGGATCGGCAGAAAACCTAATGCATAAAATGAAATACGCGAGCTCAATATCTCACGGAATCGCTTATCCTCCTTGCGGGATACGCGATTCCGAAAATAAAATATATTTTTTTTAAAATGTGATTCCTAGAGTTTCAGAAACGCATTTCTGGGCATTTTTCCTATCAGGTACACGTTCGAGTCTATACGTAGACCATTTCTAAATATCTGTGCTTCGTAGCTGACCGCTGTCGTGGCTAACCATCAGACTGCTGCTGCGGCTAACCATCAGACTGCTGATGCGGCTAACCTCTAGACTTCTACGATGGCTAATCTCCAGACCACTGCTACGGCTAATCACCAGACAGCTGTTGCGACTAAACACCAGACCGCTACTGCAGCTAACCTCCAGGACACCGTTGTTGCTGAGGATAGCCACCAAACCGCAGTGCGAATAGCCACCAGGCCGCTACTGGGGATAGCCACCAGATCGTAATACGGGTAGCCAATATGCCACTACTGCGGGCTCTTACCAAACTACTAAGATAGCTACCAGACAGGACGCTAGTCCAAACTGCCAGACCCCTGAACAAACAGACCACAGCTACAAGAAAGGCTAAACACACAACTTCACAGTCTTCAACAGGTCCATGTACACTAACTCACACCACATATGGGTAAATCCCTTAGGAATCCAACCAACATCACATCAAGGTCCTAAAAATACCCCAACCTGGCTAGAACCAATTTGTATCGCATCTAACAATCGCCCCCTTGACTTTACTATATGCAGCTCAATTGATCGATATGAGTCTAAGTGTTATAACCACCAAATATTTTATCCAAATGACATACGATTAATTACAGGGGTCTGAATACTCAGTTATGATGAAGTTCCAAAGTTTCACAATTTTCTAAATTAAATTGGTCATAATGGAATTTTCCTAAAATATAACTCACTGGTGGATTTGAACATGAAGTATCACTTCCAAGGGTCCCAACAGTACCAGTTAATTTCCACAAGTTCATAATGATAAATAAAAGGTCTGGACAAAATTTCATATCATTACAATAATATTTAATATTTTATTTCTAATTACGAAAATTCGATCCACTAGGTCATGTTACACATGAAGTACTATAAATATTTATCAAATAATTCCAGAAAAATTAATGGATGTTACAGATTAAAATTAATTATTTTTTCCAGAAATGAATAATTGTATAACTCAATTTGAGCACAATTATCTCAATATTATGTATGGGGCAAAAAGGGTAATTTTAAATACAACTCTAAAATTCTTACTTCCAAAAATTCAAATTATTTCATCAATTATGTATCATACTAAATCATTGCTATGGGCAAGGTTTCATAATTTTTGCAACTACTTTAGTCACTAAAATTTCATTAATACTCATGCGTAACAAAATAATAATTAATTCATTGGTCAAGCAAACCAACTCCAAATGTTCTAAAATTTCATGAGGAGGTGTAGTTTCACTAAGAAAGTTCATGTATAAAATTTCACTGGATTTGACCAAGCTAAATTCACAAGATACACCTTTCGGCTAAATGCACATCACATATTACAAGTCATAGCTTCATACATTGGAATACACCCACATATAGAGATTCAAATGACTTGAAATTTTTACCAGTGATTTATATTTCCCTATTGAGACTCCAACCAAAATTTGGGGTTCATATAAATTTTTTCACCAAAATATTTTACTTGTAGAAAAAAGCATATTTTACCGAAAACTATAGGAAAATTTTGTCCACACATTCCCATATTTGGACTGTAGGTGCATAGTTTATCTTATTACATGCCCCAAATTTCAGCCACACAACTTTAGCAAGTTAAAAGTTAATCACGAAATATGGGTTGTTCACTCCTAAGGGCCAGTCTCACTAAAACTGCCTAATAGGGTGTTATATTGCTCCAAATGAGCTGATTTAAGTCTCTAATTAAAGCTAAGATAGAGGGCTACAGTTTTAATATTGGGGACTTTTCATGGTTCTGTTCGTAAGGGTCTCATTTTTCTGCATCAAAAAGTACATATTAAACTATATTATATATAATAATTAATATATTAAACTATTTGGACGGTTGTGATTTCATCCCCTACCTCCAGCCAAGGGACAGGATCCACCCATCTTGCAGCCTAATCCAAGGACACTTGTCATTGATCTGATGACCTCCCTGGCTGGCTACCGCCACCACACCTCCGTTGAGGTGGTGGCTATCGCCGAGCGGTAGCTCGGCCGCCGGATTGGCGGTTTTCGGTGAACCCAAGAGGAAGAAAAATGAAGAGAAAAGTCCATGGATTTGAAAATGGGAACTGGCTCTTTTGATCCCGATTCTATTTCCCATCAATCTAAGATACTAGTATAAGGAGAGGGGAGGAGGAACGAGCCTGATTACGTGCTTGGAGATGACTACTCTGGTGGGTGGCCATGGTGGAGGTTTTTCTGGTGATCCTCCTCCTGAATCCGATTCTCCACCGATTTCAGTGATCCAAGAGACAATTTTCAGTGCTTGAGGGCTTCTAATGGTGATGAAAGTGTTGGATTGGGCTAATGAGTGGTGTTTAAATATTTTACATGGAAGGGGTGGTAAGCTATGGCCCTCCTTAATGGTGGCTGACTGAAATTGATGGGATTCTCCTCCTAAGCATTAGGGAACATGAATGGTGGGCTTAGGGAAGAGGAAGGGTGTGTCTCATGGCCTCCCTCCATTAATTTCTTTCTCTTTCCTTCAAAAATTGGAAATTCCCTCATTAATCACCCATTAAATGTAATTAAATACCAATAAAAATAATTAAATTAATATACTCAGTGGGCTATAGGATGGGCCTTAGTCCAAGTCTTAGCATATAGGAAATGGGTGGAGCATTTATTCCTCTCATTTAGGCTCCACTTTGACCACGGCTGACTTGGGGTGTTAACTTGGTAAACCAATGGGTTGACTGGCCCCATGGGTTAGTCTTGAGTCCTATAGCACCTCCTTGTGCTGGTTGTGCCAAGGTGGGACCCCAATTGGGCCAATTTGTCCAAAAGGTGTAGTTTGACCAAAATTAGCTTAGATTTTTCTTTGGTCAAACTGAAGAAATTAACACCATCGTGATGGGGCTTTTGGGTCCACTTGGTCCCTACTGATGTTATAAGGCTAGAGGTGTGTTCAATTTGACCATAAGAAGTCTAATCGAGCCAATTTGGGTTGAGTTGACATATGTTGACCTAGGGTTGCCTTTAGTCAATTTGGCCAACTTGGTTGACCTAGCCATGAGTCCATCGGTCATTTGCCTCCCCTTTAGGGTTTGGTAGGTGTTAGCGAGCTTAACTTTGATGTGGTGAGCTCATTTGGGTGTAAATGTGTCTAGGTTGACTTGTGCAAATTGGGGGTGCACATAACTGTAAATGTTTGTTTTAGTATTGAGAGTGACCTAGGGGGTGTGAATAATCCAATTTAAGTCTTGGCTCTTTTTAGATTCAGAATTTTACTTTTTTATGTTAATTTCCCAAGTTATATGAAATAAGATAAACTAAACAATAACTTAAAACAATCACAACACATAAATCAAAGCAATCACAGCACAGTACACACAGTTTTATAGTGGATCCCAAACATATGGGTGCATCCACTTTCCCCCTTCGCCTATCTAAAAATGAACTAGATTCGGCCAAACTCCTTCTTCTTCCTTTTCTCAGATCCTCAGATCTTACAGCTCATAGCCCAGCTGACTCGTACACCTCAGACTATATAAGTCTTACCACTCAGATCACCAAGATCCTACACCTCTAGTTCTTCCCAAAAACTCTACCTCAGAATGTATCCACACACCTACTTCTCAGGCAAATCCTGCCCTACACCTCAGAATATACAGTTCTTAGACCTCAGAGAAATACCCACTTCTCCTACCTCACATAATTCTTGTTCTACCTCGGCCTTTATAACACTGGCTTACAACTCAGAGAATATGACTCCCTTACACTTAGATCTACAAGTAGATCTTACAAGATTAATAAAGGTAAAGGAAATAAATTCGGAATTAGTCACCCAGCAAGAGAGAAATGGGTGACTACTTCTTGATCTGATCTTGATGCGACATCTTCCCCTGATCCTTGTGGTAATGGATTTGATCCAACCCTTCTTAGCTTTTCAAAGCTTCTTGAAGTTGAAATTAGGGTAGATTTAGGCTGGAGAATGTTGAAGACGATTCTTGATTACGCTTCTCTCCACCTTCTGAATACTATCAGATTACTTCTTAAATCTGGCTTTTCCAAATTTGTACTTCCCTTTTCTATATCCTTTATGAAGTGTTGATCCCTTTATATAGGCTTTGTGAAAGGTAACCTGCTGATCCAGTTAATAACTGACATCTAACAGTACTGACAGTTTTGATAGTTGTCAGAACCTCCCACTTGATTTCTGCACTTGGAAAACAATTCTTCTTGAAGTGTTCAAACTTGACTGATGGATGTGTCGACACCAGTCTTGCGTGTTGATGCAACTCTTGTAGTGATGTCGACACACTTCTGAATGTGTCGACATAACCTTCACATTATTTCGACCTGTGTGTTCTTATATTTCAAGTTATTATTATGTCAAGAAACTAGGACCCAAGGTAACCTCGGTCAAAAACACCTAATTTGTTTTTATGAAGGAAAAGAACTATCCTAGCACAAAGAAACAGTGGTATCTTGATAGTGGCTGCTAAAAATATATGACAGGAAGAAAAGAAAACTTAAGTGACTTCAAAGCTAGGCTTGGTCCTAACGTGATTTTTGGATACTCCAATTGTGGACAGATAGAAGGCTATGACAATGTTAAGATTAGAGCAGTTACCTTCCAAAAGGTAGCTTATGTGAAAGGTATCACGCATAAGCTTATATTTATAAGTCAATTATGTGATGAAGGTTATCAGGTATCTTTTAGCAAAGCATTGTGTTCTATTACATATAATCTAACAAAATTGTATTAACTGGGACTAGATAGGGTAATATATAGTAAGTTAATTTTAACTCTGCAAAAACAAAAAAAATTTTGTTTAATCAAATTAGTAAAATAAATGAACTGTGATATAGGAGATTAGGACATGTAAACCTTAGAACTAGTGCTAAACTATCTAACGATAACCTTGTTAGAGGACTACCTTCTGGTTCTTACAAGAATGAAGGACTCTGCAGGGCTTGTCAATTACGCAAACAAACTAAAATTAACTTTAAATCCATCTCTAAAAGTGATTCACCCAGGATTTTGTACTCGCTACATATGGATGTCTTTGGACCTATTGCAGTATAAAGTTTGGCAGGAAAGTCTTATACTTTAGTAATTATTGATGATTTCTCTAGGTTCACTTGGGTTTTCTTTCTAACAAACAAGTCAGATAACTTTAAAGTTTTTACAAACTTTCCTAGGAATATCAGGATTGAGTAATTTACCCAGATTGCATTGATCAGATGTGATCATGGCATTGAGTTTGAATCTCTTCTGATGAAATAATTTTGTGAGAAGGAAGGTATCAGGCATTATTTTTCTGCTCCTAGAACTTCTCAACAAAATGGGGTATTGGAAAGGAAAAATTGAAATCTGATTGAATCTGCTGGAACATTACTTGCAGATGCTCACTTATCCCTATCCTTTTCGGTAGAGGCAGTAAGCACAATAAACTATGTTCTTAACAGGAGTCTGATTCATAAACTAAAGGTTAAGACTCCCTATAAATTACTTAAGAATAAGAAACCTAAAGTAAGTTATTTCAAAGTTTTTCGATGTAAATGTTATATTCACAATAATGACAAGAAACATTTAAGGAAATTTGAAACCAAAGCTGTAGAAGGAATTTTTCTTAGATATTCTCAAGTCAGCAAGGCTTATAAGGTCTTTAATAAATATACCCTTAAAATGGAAGAATCTGTACATGTTTCTTTTGATAAGAATAATATGTTTTACAAGAAGAGAGACATCTCTACCATAGATTCTTTTCATGTACCAAATCTGTGTGAGAAAATGTATGATTTAATCCTAACACAAGAGGATACATTACATCTTTCTCAACAGATTACTGATGTCAGTGATGAAGATGATACCGAAATTTATGCTAAAAAAGTGGAACCTAATGTAATTACACAAGAGTAAGTAGCCTCAATAGTTGAACAACCAACTCTACCTGTTGATCGTGTTACACTAAGAGATTGCCCTAGATCTCAAGTGATTAGATACATATCGACTGGTGTTCAAACAAGGCATCAATTGAATCAAGATCAGATGCATGCTTGTTTTATTTATCAGATTGAACCTTAATCCATCAGAGATGCAGAATAAGAACCCCACTGGATCATTTCTATACAAGAGGAACTCAATCAGTTTGAGAGATGTAGAGTTTGAGACTTAGTTCCTAGACCCCAAACACAATCTAGTCATTGGAACCAAGTGGGTCTTTAGAAATACGTTGATTCTCAAGGAATCATTATTAGAAATAAAGCAAGATTGGTAGCTCAAGGATACTCACAGGAGGAAGGCATAGACTCTGACCGCACATTTGCTCCTATTTCAAGATTGGAGGCTATCAGAATCTTTCTTGCATATGCAGCATTCAAGTGATTCAAGGTATATCAGATGGATGTGAAGAGTGTTGGATCACTTTTTGATTTAGGCTAGGCTCACTAATTAGGATGAGTCTGACCCATATTGTATAGCCAGGGTAAAGTGTATGAGTCCTAGTGTTTAGGCTAGACATTAGGTTCTACTTTCATGGACCAGCCAGCAGAGGACTTCAGGAGACTCAAGACTTAGAACAATTCAAGTTTAAAATTATCGGTTCAAAATTCTTCGAACTCAACTCGACGATCATCGATCTCAGATCGACGAACTCAGAGTTAATTGTTTGAGTTGAGCTCGATGATATTCGAGTTCATGTCGACAAAATATGGAGTTCAGCTTCAACATATTCTTTCCAGTCCAGTTTCGCTGAACTCAGCTCGACGAAGACAGATTCTTGGCTCGACGAACTTAGAACGTAGAATTGGCTAGATATTTGCAGAATGCAGATCGCTGAGCTTAGGTCAACAAACAGGATTTCTCAGCTCGATGAAATTGGAACTCCGGTCGACGAAATCTGTTCAGAGCTCGACGATTTCTATCCAGTGCCAGTCTTTGAGTTTTTCCTCCTTTCTGTCCTTATTTCCTATATTATTTAGCAGTAATTCTCTGAGTAATTAATGCTCATATTCTCCTGAATATAGTTGTTATTGGCAGTATTAATTATGGATTTCATCAGGGTTAATTACTTGCTTAAGTTATTGGGACAGTTGGGGAAACTCATTAAAGATTATATTCTCCGGCCTTTTTCATTCTCCAGAAAGATCAGCAATCACTGCTTGGAATTCAAAATCTCAAAGGAGAATTCGACAGCAGAATATAAAAGAGATTTTTCTCTTTTCGGACATAGAACAACAAGGAACTAATAGAGAAGAATTACAGAAAATATACAGAAGAATATCTGCTTCTCTGTGTAGAAAATGTCATGTTTTCCACTTGTACTTACTGAAGACTGAAGAAGAACAACAAACAAATATCAAGAGGCTTCTTCAACTTCTACTCGAGGAATATTAAAGGACAACAACTCTGAATCAGTTAGAAGATTCCCGGATCACTTCAAGTCAAGGCTGAAGACCTATACCCAGAGCAAGGATCTAAGTGATTTCAGAAGGAGCTTTGATAACAGCAATCCACTAATCTTCTCTGTTGTATAGAGAAAAGAGAATACAACATCACCTCTCTCACCTCCTGTAAAAGGGTTTATTAACTCCCTTCAAAAGTTTATTCTTGGTTTTTGGGCACCTGATCAAAAGCTTAAAAGGTTGTGAGATCTCCCTAGAAATAAATCTTGTGGTGGCAGTCACCAGATCAAAAACGTGATAGTGGATTCCTACCAGGGTGGTAGAAGAGTGGATGCACCCAGGTTGTGGAACCACTATAAAATTCTTGTGTCATCTTGTTGCTTATTTTCCTTTTGTTCTTGCAGTGCTGTGATAGAGTAGATTAGCTTAAACTGTTTTCCATTTTCTATTAATATATTGGTATCATCTACTTTACTCTGATAAAAATCTTAAATAGCCAAAAAGTTTTAAGTTACTATATTCACACCCCCCCCCCTAGAGTAATCAGATCTATCCCATATCTTTCAATTGGTATCAGAGGGGTGTTCATTTGGTTATATAAGCTAACACTTGAACCAAAAGATCCTTGTTAGATCTGATTTTCTTTTTCCTTAGTTACTTTTTGTTTATTTCAATGCATGACACAAAACAAAGATTATGCATGCACCAGACCTCCAGTCTGCAACCTAAATAAGTTTGCTATCTGGAAGGAAAGAATCAGGCTTTATATGAATTTTATTGATGAAGATATATATAATTCTATTTTGATAGAACCACCAGCTCTAGTGGTTACCTCTACTTCAACTTCCAATATACTTGTTGTTCCACCACCTGAGTGGACAGATTCTCAAAAGAAGGCAAAGATAGCAGATGCAAATGCCATGAACATCTTAGCACAGACTATGTCAGATGACATATTCCAAAAAGTGGCTGAGTGCACATCTGCCAAAGCTAACTAGTACTCTCTCAACCAGATGGTTACTAGTTCTGTAGATGAGAGAAAGGACAGGAGATCAACTCTCATCTCACAATATGAAAATTTCAAAAAAGAAGAAATCTGAGTCTATTAGTGACATGTATAATAGACTAAGCTCTATCATAAATGAGCTAAAGACTCCGGATAAGGACATCACCCTCACTAAAGTAAACGAAAAAAATCCTCATGTGCTTCCCAAGCTCATGGGATTCCAGAATATGGCCAATCAAGGAGGCCAGAAGTTTGAATGAGATTTCTACCAAATCTCTTCTTGGAAAGCTCAAATCTTATGAGCAACTGATAAAGACAAGAGAAGATGTAGTGCATAAGACTCCTCCAGTAGCAAGAAAGGAGCAAAACATAGCTTTCAATGCTTCAGAAGAAAGAGAAGCTCCAATAGCACGTGAAGAACGTCTGAGTCTCTTAGCCAAGAGATTTTACGAGATGGCAAAGAAGGACTTTAGAAGAAAGTCATCTAGGCAAGATGACAAACCAAGGTATGACAAGACTCCAACTAAAGAAGATATTTGCTTTGGTTGCAGTAAGGCAGTACACTTTATCTCAGAGTATCCCGAGAACCAAAAGAAGGAGAGAAGAAGAGAAAAAGAAACCAGGAAGCAGCACTACAGCAAGCCTTCCTCTAGCAAGCATAAAAGGAAGGAGAAAGGTTTCATTGCTGAGATCTGGAGTGACATAGATGAAGATCATAATATTCCACCTCTAATGAAGATGAAGAGGAAGCAAAGGCAAGGGAAGTTTTCCTTATAGTTATCAATGCCACCTGCAACAAATCTGATGCTGAGGAATAAGCAGAAGAATCAGAAGAAGAATATGAATCAGAGGCAGGTCAGGTACTATCGTCTTTTGATTATAATTCAGATAATTTTAAAACTGAATTTAAATCTTTATGTATTGACTTAATTAATTCTGAAAAAAATTAAAACTCTTAGGAAAAAAATTGACTGATCAAGAAAACTTTATTTCTGAAAATATTAAATTGAAAGATGAATTAACCCTGGCAAAAGAACAAACCATATCATTAAAAACTGAATTTGCTGAGGCAAGGCAACTTGAAGAATCCCTAAATGGGAGGAGTATCAAGTTGATGGACATCACAAGCACAGTAAATGATAGACAAAATGGCAAGCTGGGCTTCGGTGCTTCATCAATCCAACCTCCACTGATTCAGAAGAATATCTTAACAACTCCTATAAAGTTTGTTTCAGAAAAAGGTAAAGAAAAAATAAATAATAACGATAATGTTAAACAAACAGAGTTAAAACAAAAGAATAAGAAAAAGAATAAGAATAAGAAAAATCCTAACCATAATAATGTTCAACAAATTTCATCGAACGCAGATCGACGAAATGTGTTCAGTTCGTCGAACTCAAGTCGACGAACTTTGAACGCAAACTTTCATTAGAATTATTCGTTGAACTACGATCGATGAAACCAGTATGGTTCGTCGACCCGAGATCGATGATTTTGGGGCACAGAGAATAAATACTTCTATTCTCTAAGTGGAGTTTGACGAACGCATCCCCATTCATCGAACTCAGATCGATGAACTTACCAGAATTCGTCGAACCCAGTTCACTTTAACAGAAACTTTAATTCCTATAAAACTTATAACCAACCAAGATCTTCCATTAACCAATTTAATCAATGGATAATTCCACCAATAAGATATCATCCCTTAGGTTATAAATGTCAACCAGAATACTCTTATATTTCCAGTTTTAATTATGTAAAGAAAGAAGGACCCAAGGTAACCTGGGTCAAGAATATCTAATCTGTTTTATTGTAGGTGAAAGACTATCCCACCGCAGAGCAACAGTGGTATCTGGATAGTGGCTATTCAAAACATATGACTAGAAACAAGGACAACCTAATCAACTACAAGTCAAAGTTATGACCCAAAGTAATATTTGGTGATTCCAATTGTGGCCAGACTGAATGATATGGGAAGGTCAAAGTTGGTGCAGTCACCTTCAGGAAGGTAGCTTATTTAAGTGGACTGAAACACAACCTTATATCCATAAGTCAGTTATGTGATGAAAGGTTTCAGGTATCATTTAATAAAACTTCATGTATTATTACTTCAGCAGATAACCTAGTAGTGTTAACTGGTACTATAGTAGGGAAACATTTATGTAGTGAATTTTAAATATGCTAAAACTAAAATATGCTTATTTAACCAAACTAGCAATAATAATGATCTTTGGCATAGGAGATTTGGACATGTAAACTTGAAAAACATTGTTAAACTCTAAAGGGACAACCATGTTAGAGGAATGTCTTCTTGCCCCTACAAGAAGGAAAGTCTTTGCAGGGCTTGTCAGTTAGGCAAGCAAACTAAAACAGCTTTAAATCTGTAAATAAAAGTGACTCACCTAGAATATTGTATTTGCTACATATGGACCTTTTTGGCCCTATTGTTGTACAAAGCCTAAGAGGGAAATCTTATACTTTAGTGACTTTAGATGAATTCTCAAGATTCACTTGGGTATTCTTTCTGAGATCTAAGTCAGATAACTTCAAGATTCTTACAGATTTTCTCAAGAACATACAGATTGAGTACTCTACTCGAGTTGCATTGATCAGAAGTGATCATGGTACTGAGTTTGAGTCTCTTCTTATGCAAGAGTTCTGTGAGAATGAAGGTATCAGGCACTGCTTCTCAGCTCCTAGAACTACTCAACAAAATTGTGTTGTTGAATGGAAAAATAGAACCCTAATTGAATCTGCAGGCACATTACTTACAGATGCCACTTTCCCCTATCTTTTTGGGCAGAGGTTGTGAGCACAGTAAACTATGTACTGAACAGAAGTCTGATACACAAGCTCAATAATAAGTCTCCTTATGAGTCACTTAAAGGGAAGAAACCTAAAGTAAATTACTTTAAAAAATTTAGTTTCATTTGTTACATTCACAATAATAACAAGAAATACATTAGAAAGTTTGAAGGCAAGGCTGAAATAGGAATTTTTCTTAGATATTCCCAAGTAAGCAAGGCTTATATGGTTTATAATAAATCAACTATGAAAATGGAAGAATCTATTCACATTTATTTTGATGAAACTAACACGTTTTAGAAGGAGAAGATTCCTTCTACCAGTGCAAAATTTGTAGGGACCACTTCTGTGTGAGAAGTTGGATAAATTGACCCTCACTAATGAGGATGTTATCCATCTTTCTCCACAAATTGCTAAAGATAGTGAAGATGAAAACACTGAACTAAGTGAAGAGCAAACAACAGTTATAATTCCACAAGAGGAATTAATTCTCCAAGTTGTTGTTCAACCAACTCCTCCTATTGAATTAGTCACACTTAGTGATCACCCTATATCTCAAGTGAATGGAGACATTTCAGTTGGTGTGCAGACAAGGCATTAACTCCACCAAGGCATGATGCATGCCTGCTTCATATCTCAAATTGAGCCCCAATCCATTAAAGATGTTGAGCAAGATCCACACTGGAATATTGCAATGCAAGAGGAGCTCAACCAATTTGAGAGATGTAGAGTTTGGGATTTAGTTACAAGACCAAAAGACTACCCAGTCGTTGGAACTAAATGGGTATTTAGAAACAAACTAGATGCGCATTGTCTTATCATAAGGAATAAGGGCAGACTAGTTGCTCAAGGATACAGACAAGAGGAAGGCATAGACTATGACCAAACATTTGCCCCAGTTGCAAGGATTGAGGCAATAAAGATATTTCTAGCCTATGCAGCCTACAAGAAGTTCACTGTATACCAGATGGATGTCAAAAGTGCATTCCTAAATGGTGAACTCAAAGAAGAGATTTATGTAGAACAACCACCAGGTTTTATTTCTCCTACTCATCCCTCTTATGTTTTCAAATTGCATAAGGCTCTCTATGGTGTAAAGCAAGATCCAAGAGCTTGGTATGAAACCTTAGCTAAATTTCTCTTAGAGCATAAATTTTCTAGAGGCATAGTAGATAGGACTTTATTTATAAAGCATCATCATGATAAAATATTGTTAGTACAAATATATGAATATGACATTATATTTGGTTCTAAATATTCCAAACTATGCAAAAGGTTCTCCAACCTTATGCATTCTAAGTTTGAAATGAGTAGCATGGGTGAGCTCTCCTACTTCCTTGGTCTCCAAGTGAAGCAGTCCCCTGATGGCTTCTTCTTTCCCAATATAAATATGCTAAGGAGCTAATTAAAAGGTTTAGGATGGCTGAAGCTTTAACAAAGAAAACACCTAGGGCTACTAATGTTGTAATTGATTCTAATGAACATGGGAAACCTGTAGATCAGAAATTATATAGGCTCATTGTTAGGTCCCTGTTATATCTTACAATAAGTAGACCAGACATTATGTTTGCTATATGCTTTTGTGCTAGGTTCTAGGTGAACGCTAAAGAATCTCACCTTATTTTCTTAAAAAGGATTTTAAGATATATAAAGAGTTGCCCTAATTTAGGACTTTGGTATCCAACTGAGTCAGAATTTGAGTTAACTGGATACTCTGATGATAACTTTGCTAGATGTAGAGTAGACAGAAAGAGCACATCAGGGACATGTCAGTTCCTTGGTGATAGGCTAGTGTCATAGTTTTGCAAGAAGCAAACATCTGTGTGCACCTCAATAGCAGAAGCTGAGTATATTGCAGTTGGCAGTTATTGCTCACAGATGTTGTGGATTCAGAATCAACTCCTAGATTATGGTGTCAACTTAAATAATTCAACTCTAATGTGTGATAATATAAGTGCAATTTCTATTGCACAGAATCCATTGCATCATAGTAGAACTAAGCATATAGATATAATACATCATTTCATTAGAGAGTGTGTAGACAAAAAGAAAATTAAACTCACCTTTGTCTCTACTGATTTACAAAAGACAGATATCTTCACCAAACCCTTGGATGAGAAGAAACATCTGTTCTTTATGAATCAGCTAGGTATGATCAATGGAGATGCATTAATTTAATTTTCTGTCTATGGTCGAAGAATTTGCCATAGTTTCTCGAACAGAGATCGACGAACTGAGAAAAGTTCTTGAGAAATTCGTCGAATGGAGATCGACGAACTCTCTGTATGTGAAGTTCTATTCGTCGAATGGAGATCGATGATACTGCTTTAGAAAACTTTCGGCGACCTGAGAATGACGAAAACTTTTCACTTCTTCTAACTGAGATCGACAAACTCTTTATCAATAAAATATTTCGTCGAATGTAGATTAAAGAATTTTATTTTATTTCGTCGGACGGTGTCTGCCGCTTCATATTCTAAAAACCATATATCTAGGTTTTCTTCGAGCTCCCTCCAACACTTTCTGTTCCCCTTGCACTTGATCTCTCTATTTTCTTTTGCAAGCGAACAATGGCAATTCTGACGATCTCTTTGGCAGCGATGAAGTTTGATATGGGTTTCGACATCAACTTTGAATCATTTCAACATTCCAACCAAATCTACTTGGACATACTGAAACTGTTTGAGGACCAACAACTGAAAAACTTCATGACAAACAGAATCAAGATAACAGCTATAGAGATAAGAGAATGGGTATTTACCTCCTCAACTCGAGATGCAGACATAATGACCGAGACTATATCTGGTAATCAGATTTCTCTTTCCTTTACCATATTAATTGAAATTTTCGTCTTGATGAATGGTAATGAAGATATTCAAATGGATAGTAATGAATATGATAACATGCTGATTAAAATGTGTCATGTTGGAGAGAACCCAAACAAATTAATAAAGAAGAATTTGTCTTCTAAATACAAATTCCTTGCTGATGTTGTTGGAAACGTTCTGTTGGGAAAACACACAGCCCATGACTACATTACCAGGCACCAGTTCTTCGTGATGTGTGTTGTGGTAAATACGAAAGCAGTAAACTGGGGAAAACTACTGTTTGATTTGATAAAGAAGAAGAATAATAAGAAAGAAGTTTGTTTTGGAAGAGTTCTGGGCATTTTCTTACAGGACAAAGCAGCTGAATCTCTGGTCTCCTAGACCATATTCATCAATGCTTCCAAAAGGATTACTTGTACATTGTTTGGAAGGTGGGAGAGGACTATCTCAAATCCATCTAAGGCTTCAACCTCTTCTAGAGGTTCTGAGGGTACAAGAGCTGCAACAGCTAATCCCCCACCCCCAGATGTTGTCCCCTCCACCATCATTCCATCCTCCCAGATTCGTACACCTCCATCTCAACAACCGTCCTCTTCTCCAACTCATACTCCCATACCAATTCAATCCCCTGCACATCAACCAACCCCAACACCAATTCCATCTCCTCAGCATCTGCCAACACTAGTTCCATCTCCAGAACACATCACACCACTTCCATCTCCACTTCCACCTTATCTAGATGACATTCCCCTCCATAACCTCTCATCCACACCATATTTTGATCTATTCTCATCTCCCATCAATTCTCCATCACCTCCTGATGAGCCAATGCCATACATCACTACTTCCCCTTCATCATCCATCCTTTATCTTTCTATATCAATTCAGACACCCTCTTAGTTTATGGAAATGGATTCCCCTTCCCTTCTATCTATTCTGGAAGTCCTCACTCCCATCATCTCAAATCGTATAGCAGAGGCCATTAAACCTCTTGCTGACTCTATTGCCTCTCTATCTGCCATACTTTCTGCTGCCTCCACTTTCCCTTCTTCTAGGGGCCTAGCTTCTGGACCCTCTAAAATCAGGCATGGGGGATACCCAATGAAGAAGCTCCTACAGCAACAGCAAAAGCAGCAATAGTTTTGTAGACAGATACAGATGTTGATGTACATATGACTACAGGAGTTGAGACATATGCTGATTTTGATTTTGAAATGATCTGTACAGATGCAGATATAGAAACTGCAAAGATTATAACTGTTGGTGATTGTATTATCAATCCCACAGTTGATTTATTTCATTTGTTAAATTCTTTTAATACAGTTCATCTGAATCATCTTCCAGAAGTTTGCTCACAGCAATCCAAAACCATCATAGCTTATACTTCCCCCAATAAACCCTGAAGTTGTTAAGCAACTGAAGGCAAGTTTTGCAGCTCCAGTAATTACAGAAGAACATGTGACTGATAATGTTCTTGAACTTGTCTCTTCCCTAGAGCAAAAGGCTATCTCTCCTCCTACCTATAGAATGGATGATAGTCATTTACCAGATCTGGATAAAATTATTCTTGCAGATATCGCAGAAGAAAATAAGACAGTTTCTAAAAATATTGTTGCTCCACCAGAAGTTATAGAACCTTTAGTGCCTCCTCAGGCTAGGAAACAAATCTCCAAAGATATTCTGAAAGAAATTGATTATCTTTATGCCAACCCTTCAAGATCATCTGATGATGATGTTGACTCTGATGATTTTGATGATTCAAAGGCTGAGAAGAAAGTTGCTAAGAAAAGAAAAGTTGTTCCTAAGGCTGCCTCCATGCTAAATCCCACCCATGACACTGCCTATTATATTGTACAGAAGATTACACCTTACCCAAGGATGCCTTCATGGATGTGGTTATCTAAAAATGAGCAAAAAGCTAGGAAAAAGAGCAGAAGGTACTATCCTCCTCCTCCTTCTCAAAGAAACTTGAGAGGCCCTCCTCCTCCTCCTCCACCAGCTGCTGGTGCTTCTGAGAATATTTCTCAAAGATCTACATCTTACACTCAGACTTACCAAAGACAACAATATAGATCTTCAAGATTTCAAGGAAGTAGTCAGCACAAACATTCAAGAAGCAGCAGACAGCAACAACAACATCAGAAGAAAGAAATACAACAGAGAGCATCTGAAGTTGATAAATCTGAAAAGGATAATAGTCCAAAAAGGCCAGAATCTCCTCCAATCCCCTTTGTGGATCCTGAACAAGAAACAACCGCTAAAATGGCCAGATTTCAAGAGTTAGTTGGACTCTCTCTCATTAACAAAGCTAAAAAGGAAGGTAAAGATCCCTTACAGTATACTACATTGTCTTCTTACAGGAGAGAAGAATTTAAAAGGTATGACAAAGCTAACAAGTTTTTCAATGTAGATGATTGCATGAATCTGCATCCAGAGGCTGTAGTACCAAGAGCAACTTCTCCTAATATCATTGGAGCAGCAGACATGACTACCTCAAAACGAGAAGCTGCCAATCCCAATAGAAAAATGAAATTCAGACAGCCCTCTGAAAGTTCTGATAAATCTGATAAAGAAAAGTAAAAGAAGAAAAATGATTATTTTGTTTAGTATCTATTTTCCGAACTTTATTTGCTTAATCTGTCACAAAGCTTCTGTTATGTACATATCTGCTGGATATTTTAAATTTTATTCCAGATATATTTTATTTTGCTTTGTGATTATTTTCTTTTGTTTATATTAGTGACCTCAACCAAATAGGGGAAGATTGTTGGATCTCTAGTTGGATTTGGGCTAGGTTCACTAATTAGGATGTGTCCGACCTATATTTTATGGCCAGGGTTAAGTGTATGAGTCTTATTATTTAGGCTAGTCATTAGGTTCTACCTTCATGGACGAGCCAGTAGAGGACTTCAGGAGACTCAAGACTAAGAAGAATTCAAGTTCAAAATTATCAGTTTGAAATTCTTCGAACTCAGCTCGACGATCGTCGATCGCAGATCGACAAACTCAGAGTTAATTCTCTGAGTTGAGCTCGACGATATTTGAGCTCAAGTCGACGAATTCTGGAGTTCAGCTTCAACATATTCTTTCCAGTTCAGTTTCGCTGAACTCAGCTCGGCGAAGACAGATTCTTGGCCCGATGAACTTAGAACGCGGAATTGGCTAGATATTTGCAGAATGCAGTTCGCCGAGCTCAAGTCGACGAACAGGATTTCTCAGCTTGATGAACTTGGAACTCCGGTCGACAAAATCTGTTCAGAGCTCGACGATTTCTGTTCAGTGCCAGATTTAGAGTTTTTTCCTCATTTCTATACTTATTTCCTATATTATTTAGCTGTAATTATCTGAGTAATTAAGGCTCATATTACCCTAAATATAGATGTTATTGGAAGCATTAATTATGTTTTTTTATCAGGGTTAATTACTTGCTTAATTTATTGGGACAGTTGGGGAAACTCATTAAAGATTATATTCTCCAGCCATTTTCATTCTCCAGACAGATCAGAAATCAATGCTTGGAATTCAAAATATCAAAAGAGAATTCAACAGCAGAATATAAAAGAGATTTTTCTCTTTTTAGACATAGAACAACAAGGAACTAATAGAGAAGAATTACAGAAAATATATAGAAGCATATCTGCTTCTTCTCTGTGCAGAAAACGTCATGTTTTCCCCTTGTACTTACTGAAGACTGAAGAAGAACAACAAATAAATATCAAGATACTTCTTCAACTTCTACTCCAGGAATATTCAAGGACAACAACTCTGAATCAGTCAGAAGATTCCTGGATCACTTCAAGTCAAGGTTGAAGACCTACACCCTGAGCAAGGCTACAAGTGATTTCAGAAGGAGCTTTGATAACAACAATCCACCAGTCTTCTCTGTTGTATAGAGAAAAGAGAAGACAACATCACCTCTGTCACCTCCTGTAAAAGGATTTATTAACTTCCTTCAAAAATTTATTCTTGGTTTTTGGTCACCTGATGAAAAGCCTAAAGGGTTGTGAGATCTCCCTGTAAATAGATCTTGTGGTGGCAGTCACCTGATCAAAAACTTAAAGGTGGATTCCTACCAGGGTGGTAGAAGAGTGAATGTACCTAGGTTGGGGAACCACTATAAAATTCTTATATCGTCTGGTTGCCTATTTTCCTTTTGTTTTTGCTGTGTTGTGATAGAGTAGATTAGCATAGACTATTTTCCATTTTCTATTACTATATTGGTATCATCTACTTTACTCTGATAAAAATCTTAAATAGCCAAAACATTTTAAGTTACTCTATTCACCCCCCCCCCCCCTCTAGAGTAATCAAATCTATCCCCTATCTTTCAAAGAGCGATTTTATAAATTGAGATCTCAAAGAGGAAGTTTTTGTGGAACAACAACCGGGTTTTATCTCTCCAAGTCACTCTTCTCATATTTTTAGACTTAACAAAGCTCTTTGTGGTCTTAAATAAGTTCCAAGAGCTTGGTATGAGACCCTTGCTAGTTTTCTTCTTGAAAATATTTTTAGTTGGGGCAAAGTAGATAAAACATTATTTGTTAGAAATCATAAATCTAAAATTTTGCTAGTTCAAATATATGTAGATGACATAATATTTGGCTCTACTGATTCCAAACTATACAAAAGATTTTCTGACCTAATGCATTCCAAGTTTGAAATGAGTAGCATGCTTGAGCTATCCTACTTCCTTAGTTTACAAGTGAAGAAAAATTCTTATGGCATTTTCATATCCCAATCCAAGTTTGCTAAAGAGCTTATTAAAAGATTTGGAATATCAGATGCCTCGGCCATGAAAACACCTATGCCTACAAATTCTGTTGTTGATACTGATGAACATGGCAAGCCTGTTGATCAGAAAACATATAGGACTATTGTTGGGTCCTTATTATACTTAACAGCTAGTAGACTAGACATACTATTTGTTAGTTGTATTTGTGCTAGGTTTCAGGTAAATCCTAAAGAATCTCATCTAATTTTTCTAAAAAGGATTTTAAGATATTTAAAATCCTTATAAAATTCTAAGTTGGGGAACCACTATAAAATTCTTATATCGTCTGATTGCCTATTTTCCTTTTGTTTTTGCTGTGTTGTGATAGAGTACATTAGCTTAGACTATTTTCCATTTTCTATTACTATATTGGTATCATCTACTTTACTCTGATAAAAATCTTAAATAGCCAAAACATTTTAAGTTACTCTATTCACCCCCCCCCTCTAGAGTAATCAAATTTATCCCCTATCTTTCAAAGAGTGCTTTTATAAATTGAGATCTCAAAGTGGAAGTTTTTGTGGAACAACAACCGGGTTTTATCTCTCCAAGTCACTCTTCTCATGTTTTTAGACTTAACAAAGCTCTTTGTGGTCTTGAATAAGTTCCAAGAGCTTGGTATGAGACCCTTGCTAGTTTTCTTCTTGAAAATATTTTTAGTTGGGGCAAAGTAGATAAAACATCTTTTGTTAGAAATCATAAATCTAAAATTTTGCTAGTTCAAATATATGTAGATGACATAATATTTGGCTCTACTGATTCCAAACTATGCAAAAGATTTTCTGACCTAATGCATTCCAAGTTTGAAATGAGTAGCATGCGTGAGCTATCCTACTTCCTTGGTTTACAAGTGAAGAAAAATCCTTATGGCATTTTCATATCCCAATCCAAGTATGCTAAAGAGCTGATTAAAAGATTTGGAATATCAGATGCCTCAGTCATGAAAACACCTATGCCTACAAATTCTGTTGTTGATACTGATGAACATGGCAAGCCTGTTGATCAGAAAACATATAGGACTATTGTTGGGTCCTTATTATACTTAACAGCTAGTAGACTATACATACTATTTGTTAGTTGTATTTGTGCTAGGTTTCAGGTAAATCCTAAAGAATCTCATCTAATTTTTCTAAAAAGGATTTTAAGATATTTAAAAGGTTGCCCAAATCTAGGACTTTGATATCCAACAGAGTAAGAATTTGAATTAACTGGATTCTCAGATGCTGACTATGCTGGATGCAGAATTGACAGAAAAAGCACATCAGGAACTTGTCAATTTCTTGGTGATAGGCTTATGTCATGATTTTGCAAGAGGCAAACTTTTGTGTCTACTTCAACTGCTAAAGCTGAATATATTGCAGCTGACAGTTGTTGTTCACAAATTTTGTGGATTCCAAATCAGCTACTAGATTTTGGAAACCACTTAAGTAATTCAACTATATTTTGTGATAATACCAGTGCAATATCAATTATATAAAATCGAGTCCATCATAGTAGGACTAAGTATATAGAAATAAGACAACATTTTCTGAGAGATTATGTAGACAAAAATAAAACTAATCTTGTTTCTGTTTCTACTGATTTACAAAGGGCAGATATTTTCACAAAACCCTTACATGAAAAGAAACATCTTTTCTTCTGAAATCAGTTAGGCATGATAAATGGAGACTCATTAATTTGATTTTTGTTCTGAGCTCAACGAATTAGACACCTTTCGTCGAATGGAGATCGACGAACCGTGAACTCTTCGTGAAATTTTCGTCGAATGGAGATCGACGAACTTTCTTTGAGAAATTTTCGTCGAACTGAGATCGGCGAATTAGTTTCAATTAGTTTTCGTCGAATGGAGCTCGACGAAATATATTTCTTTCGCAAAAATTTCGTCGAATGGAGATATACGAAATGTATTTCTTTTGAGAATTTTTTCATCGAGCTGGGTTCGATATTTTGTTTTGCGTTATAAGGAGTTTGCCTTTTCGAGTTCTGAAAACCTTATATTTATGTTTTCATCAAACTCAATCACACGCTTTCTCCATTTCTATTTCCTTTGTACTTGATCTTTTTGTTTTTGCAGTAACATGGCGATTTCTCAGGCAACTCTTTCTACAATGAAATTTGACGGCAGATTTGATATAGACATGGATTACTGCTGTCATTCTGATCAAGTCTTCAAGGCCATTCTGAAATTACTTGAGGATCAGAATCTATGAGAGTTCATGACCACCATAATAAAACTCCCTTTTGCAAAAATCAAGGAATGGGTTCACATAGCAAGTATTCCTGATCAGTCAACTATCACTGGATCTATCACTGGAAATCATGTTTCTCTTACCCCAATAATTATATCTGAAATTTTTTGTTTAATAAATGGTGAAGATGACATAGAAATATCTAGTACTAAATTTTATGATATGCTAGATAGAATGGGACACAATTAGGGAAACCTTAATCACCCATAGAAAAAAAAAATTTTGTTGAATATAAATTCTTAGCTTATGTTGTTGGTAAAGTTTTGTTGGGAAAACATTCGACACATGATTATGTCACCAGGCACCAAATTATGTTGATGTGTGCTTTGCTAAATAAGAAATCTGTGAATTGGGGAATAATATTATTTGATTCCATTAAGAAAAAGATTAATAAGAAAGATGTCAGCTATGGCAGAATTCTGAGTATCTTCCTCCAAACCAAATGTCCAGAAGTTCTGGTATCTCAAACTGTGCATATCAATGCATCTGAGAGGCTTACATCTGCTTTGCTTGGAAGATGCGAGAGGGTGATCCCTAAGCCATCCAGGGCTACCTCCTCCACGATCACTTTTGAAAACACAAGGGTTATTACAGCCTCTCTCCCAACCCCAACAGAAGTTTTTGCTCTACATATTTCTTCTCCACTACCATCTCCAACTCATTCTCCTAAGCAGTTAACTCCACCTTCTCATTTGCTTTCATTACCTAAACAAGTTCATTCTTCAACTCCACATGTTGATTCACCTCTTTCTCAGTCACCACTACACCACATTAAGGATATTCCATCCACTTCTTTCCATCAAAAATCTTCGAATCTACAACAATTATCTCCAGATCAATTAGTTTCTATTCCTCAGTCATCTATTCAGTCACCACATACATCTCCATTACTCTCTTCTCCTCCTCACTAATCTCTATTACAGTCATCTCCACCTCAATCACATGTATCTCCACCACAATCACCAATCTGGGAAATAACTCCTGATGACATTCCTCTTATCATCCCTCCATCATCTATACCTCAAGCTATCTATCTCAGCTCCAACTGTGAAAACTTTTTCATCCCCTCTTCTTCTACTTCCATTCCATCTACTTCTGCATCTACTCATGCTCCTTCTGAGTCTATGTATGTGGCTTTTTCTTCCATTGCTTCAAATATTTATGAATTCATTACTCTAACTCTCAAAAAGCTGATATATGAAGCTATAGCTCCTTTTGCTACTTCTATCTCTGCTCTATCTTCTTAGTTATCCTCTTCCTCCTTTGTCCCTTCTTTTGGGGGCCTAGATTCAGGTTTCCCTAGATCTAGGCAGTTGGAGATGTTTGATGAATAAGCTCGAGCAGTTTTAGTTGCAGCAGCAGCAATAGTCTCTCCAGATAGTCCAGTAGCAGTACCAGCAGTAGTTGATGTTATTCAAGATACAAAAATGTTTTTTCAGTTGAGGATTTGTTGATAGCAGAACCATAAATAATAAATGTTGGTGATATCTTTATTAATCCAACAGTTAACTTGATTTCATTATTATCAGATTTTGATACTCTGCATAGTCATTTTCCAGTTTTTGACAATAATCTTTCTAAAGCTATAGTATGTTATACTTCCCAAGTAGATTCTTCAGTTTTTGAATAGCTAAGGAACATCCTTAAAGATGTTTCTACTAATAATAATCCAGCCTTTGAGACTGTAGTAGTTGATAATATAATAGATATTACAGACCAAGTTTCTTCCCCTCCCACTTTTACATGAGATGAAACTCTAATGCCTAATTTTGAAGATATTCTCTTTCAAGACATGGAACAAGATGATGACAGTGTACATATACATATTGATACAAAATATATTGTAACTATACAATCGGAGGCTCAGAATGTTTATTACACTGAGTTAATTAAATAGATTGATGATTTATATGATTTGCCAGAAGAAAAATCTATTGATGAAAAGTCTGATGAGTTAGAAGACTCAAGTTCTATGAAAAGAAAATTAAAGAAGAAGGTTCCTGCAAAGGTTGCTCCTAAACATTCCTCTACAACTGATATTCCTTACTATATTCTTCATGGAATACCCCTCACTCCTGACCTCCCCCACTGGATGAGGTTCTCTAAGAATGAGCAAAAGAACGGGAAGAAGATGAGGAGATACTCTTCACCTCTAAGATCTAGGAGGAGACCTCCTCCTCCTCCAGTAGTAGGAGCGGCAGGTAATATTTTTTTATCAAAAGCATACTTCTTCTCATTATTCAAGAGCTTTTCAAGAAAGAAATGATAGACCTTCAAGGTTAGGATCTCAAAGCAGTCAGCAATATAAGTCAAGTCAAAGCAGCCAGTAGTCAAGTTCTCAGTAATCAGATCAAGAAACGCCTCCTTAACCAGTGTATGATCCAGAATTGGATCCAAATTTCAGAATGGCTAGATTTAATGAGCTTGTTGCTCTATCATAAATTAAGAAACCCAGAGCAGAAGGAAAGTACACCTATCAATTCTCCACAATGTCCTCTTACAGACAGAAGGAGCTTGAAAGATATCAAGTGAAGAACTTGTTCAATGTGGATAAGTACATGAGCTTACATCCGATGAAGTTGTGTCAAGGAATACTTCTCTGAAGATCATTGGAGCTCAGGATTTAAAGATGAGTTAAAAGGAAGCTGTTGATCCTAACAGGAAGTTAATCTTCAATAAACCATCTACAGATTCTCCCTCTCATACTCCTAAGAAAGACACTTGATTTCTGATTTTATGTCTTTAAACTACGTTTATGTTTTTGAAATCTCAAAGCACCTTATTTTATATCAACTAAAAATTTTTTTTCCAGATCATATTTTGCTTTGAGTTTTTCTATTGTAGGTAGTATCCCCACCCAAATAGGGGGAGATTGTTGGAACCCTATTACTGATTTGGGCTAGGATCACTATGATTTATTTAGAATGTTTAGTTTGACCCACTTTGTATAGTAATGGGTCATAGGCTATTTCCAAGGTTATTGACTCAGAAGAATTCCAACAGAAATGCAGTTAGACGGATGCAGAAAATCTGTTCGATGAAAGCAAAGCTGCGTTCGATGAACGTCATGCTCAGCTCGACGAATCAGAGTCCTACCGCTAAGCTCAACTCGATGAAAGCTATGCTCCGGTCGACGAACTCTGACCTCAACTCTACAGCTTAGCTCGACGATAGCTAAGCTCAGCTCGACGAATAAAATTTCAGTTTGACGAACTCCAAGCACAGGACGACAAAATATTTGATGAGTTCGAATAATTCTTGCTGCCGTCCAGGAAGTTTTATATTCAGAAGCAGAATAATTTTAAATGGATTAATTTCAGTTAGTTATACTCTGGTATTTAATGCTAAATATTCTTAATGAATATAGCAGTTCTGCTAGGATTAAATATGAAATTTTCACAGAGTTATTATTCTAATTAATTATCAAGACAGTTAAGGAATGATTTTATTCTAAATATTTGAATACAACTGTTACAAATTCTCCGAGATTCTTCATACTAATCAAAGAATGTTTTTAAAATTTAAATGTTTGAATTCTTCTCAGAAAATTTATATTTAGAAAATTGCTGTCTATTCAGATAAGTGACATATTCACACAGACAAACATAGAGATTTTTGATTACTAGCTTCTGACACTCCAAGAGAAAACAAATTCTACATTAGTCTGAAATTGCTACTGGAGAGAAACAAAATTCTTGAAGGCCTACACCTTTATGAAAAGCTTCTCCCTCGATCACAAATTCTACTCAACACAGGGGGAGCTTTTTCCTCCAACATCAATCCACTAGTTTTATCAAGGAATCTTGAAAGAGAAGACATCATCAACTTTTGATTTATTTCATAAACTGTGCACAGGGTTATAACTCCCTTCAAAAGTTAATCCCTTGGTTCTTAAGTCACCTTATCAAAATACTTAGATTAGTTTGTGTACCTGATCAAAAGCTCAAAGGATTGCGAGATCTCTCTTGGAAAATAGATCTTCTGGTGGTAGGTCACCTGATCAAAAACCTATAGTGATTTCCTACCAGGTTGGTAGAAGAGTGGATGTACCCAGATTTATTGGGGAACCACTATATTTCCCTGTGTCGTCTGTTGTTGTTTTACTTTCTTCATTGTGTGTTGTGATTCTTCTTATATATATATATATATATATATATATATATATATATATATATATATATATCACGTACTTTAAATCCTCTATAAAAATAAATTAAAGTTTATAATATACACTATTCATCCCCCCCTCTAGTGTAAAGTAGATCTATCTCTTACTTTCACTTATGTGCAAAACAGTGAACATAATAAGCTTGTGAATTTTCATTAATGAATAAAGTTTTTAGACATTTCCATTCAACTCGCATGTTACATGCATCATCATAACCTTGACCCCGCAAATCATGAATACTCAAATTATGACGATAGAGTGCTGAAGAAATTTCATTCTTAAGAGTTAGTGCACTAGTATCTGCAACATGAACAAGATCTAA
Source organism: Platanthera guangdongensis (assembly GCA_039583875.1). Classification (NCBI taxonomy): domain Eukaryota; kingdom Viridiplantae; phylum Streptophyta; class Magnoliopsida; order Asparagales; family Orchidaceae; genus Platanthera; species Platanthera guangdongensis. Next base: position 30,914,814 of record CM077156.1, read on the forward strand.
GACCTTTCATGCACGAACCCACAAACATCCACAAATTGAATCACGATAGGCATTTGCTCACTTTTTTATTCATCTCTGTACACATCAACTATAATGCAATATTTAGAATTCCCAATTTTCCTACGAATAATATCTTATACCATTCTTGATACAACAGAAAGAAGATCCTTTTGAATAATAGGTGATATGTACATAGCATTTCCTGGGGCATTTTCTAAAACAACCTCATCAACATCTTTATTATAAGTTCTAAGTAATTATATAACTTGCACAAAATTACCATGATTAATTGATTCTTCACTTTCATAATGACCTCGAAATGCCATACCTTGAAATGCACAATATCGCAAAGCATTATTTGAATTTCTGACGGGCAACCAGTTAATTATGATTTGCTCTGAAGATTGTCTTTCAATTATTGTTTCTATATGTTGACATTGAGACATTAAATCTGCAGAACATTTGACTGCAATGTTGTGTGGAGAAGAATAATCCTTCCCAACATGAGTCAAATAAGCACAGTTCTTTCCATTAACTTACTTCAAGTTTCGAAATCCTTTGGTTGTGAATGAACTTGTTCCAAACCGGACATGGATTTGTTTATTGAAGAGATAACATGACAAACAACATGCAACATCTTTTGCAGAAGAATACTCCAACCATGGGAATCTCTCGAACCAGGAATTTTGAAATCTTCAATTTTGTTCACATGAGGATGGATAGACTTGAAGCTTGTGTCGATAAGGCCCAACTTTAACATATGCTCGTCGCATTTCACCTGTGTGATTTATAGGATATTCACAAATTTGAGGATGTAATACAGGATCACGTTTGAAAGCAGTGAAGAATGCTCAACTATGGAAGAATCAACAATTACTAAAGAGGATTGAACTTTAAATGGTTCTGATGATGAATGCGTGTCAACTTCAGTTGAGAACTTCTTGTTGAAAAATGAGTAATAATTTTTAACTTCTTAATGAAAACCTAATTACATGAATTTATTTCAAGTGTTCAACTTTGAATGAAAAAAACTCTAGACTAGTAGACTGAAAGTATAACCATCTTAAGAACTATCAAGATTCAAGCATCTTAAGCTTAGGTTTAAAAAATGTCTATCAAGATTCAAGCATCGAGAGAAATGACCATAACTGAAAGTATAACCAACTTAAGCTTATAGACATTATCTATTTGTCATTTTGTCTATTTTTACTAGCAACTTACGATCAAAAAAGGGCATTTACTATGCAGGTTAAGCAATAAAATGGTGTGTCAGAAATTTCGGATAGGTATCAAAAAATTGAGAATGAAGGAAAAAAATTCAAGTAAAAACTATGAACTATCAAATATAGAAGATGAAAGAGAAGATCAGAACTCTGAGTCTCAGATTTAAGAAGAACCTGCAATGTCCGAACTCCGAAGCGCAATGGAATCCTTCTACTCGCTTGCCCTGCTTGTGAGTGGTAAGAAAATTAGAAATCTATTCTCAGCATGGAGCACGCTGATTTTGAGTTTTGGTGAGGTCACGAGGCAAGCAGGAGAGGGACGCTACAGATTCCACCGTTCAGAACTAGGTAAGAGAGAGGTGGAAGGGTGATTGGGTGAGCAGAGTGATCAATGCCGCCGCGCCGGTGATTTGTCGTATTTCGATACTGGAGGTCAGTGACTCAAGAAGAAGATGGAAAAGCTAGGTCAAGCGCGTGAGCCATGTGGTCGTATAGGCGCATTAGTGTTTTTACAGTGGATTTTCAACCAGTTTTAATCGGGATTTTAGGATGCTCGGGGGAATGAAAAATCTTAATAATATTTTTATAGTATGTATATGTATACTTGATTTTTTTAAGATTCTTGGGGGGGGGGGGTAACTTTCCATTTTCTTCTAAACCCCTTAACTTAGATTAGGGTAAGACATGTGGTGAGTGAGAAGGAGTAGGTTAGGTATTCACCTCAGGACCCATGGAGTAGGGTGGACTCACATGTGGCCTAATATAGGATTCAAGTAAACTTAGGTAAAACTAGCCCAAATTGAAACCATAAGTACAACTTGACCTTACCTTAATGTCCCTAACCATAAATGAAATCTAAGTGACACAAAGCCCAATCATAGGGTCACCCATTGACCAAATTTGACTCAACTCTATCCCTAATTTGCTCCAAACCGCAAACATATGTCCAATTAGCACAAGTAGGGCATCTCCATGGCCCAACCAAGGTTTGCTGGTGCCATAGGGCTCATGACCATCAAGTGAGGTCAGACCACTCATCAAATTAACCAGGTCAACCGTAAACTCAAACTCAGTCAACATTAGGCCTAAATTGGGAATTAAGGAGCCAAGCCCATTTCCAATGGGCTAAGGCCATGGTTTGAAAGAATCTACAGTCAACCTAAATCATCTAGCGGGGGGAGGGGGTAAATAGGTGATGTCTGTGTCTTTTTGTGGAATAAAAAATACTTAAAAATTAAGCACACAAAACACCGAGATCTATAGTGGTTCCCCGAGTTGGGTACGTTCACTTTCCCGCCTCGTCTATCAACCACTAAGGGCTTTATTCAACAACTTCACCTTTCTTTGATTTTAACAAATCTTACACCTTAGTGCCGCAACTCCCACAACCCAGAGACGACGCTCCTACCACATGGAGAGCAAACTCTCCTACAACTCGATTCAAAACCGGATCTACAACTCAATAAACAAATAGATCTACAATTCGGAGATAAATATCCTACAATTGTAAAAGAATTTTTCACAATAATATTACACACAATCTTAGACAAGATCTGAATTCTTCTATCTGTCATTCTTCGATTAGGTTGAACTTGAAAAACTTGGAGAACATGAACAAATGGAATTCCTTAGAAGATCTTGAGTCTCGAATCTTCATTCGACTAGATGTGGAGGAGTAGAGATCCTTAGAGAATAGCAGTCCAGTCAAATAGCTTGAAGAAGATTGAATCGTGCACTGAGGTCGACGACCGATCGGGATTCGCGAATGGGTACAGGAGGCCGACGGTTTCTTTTTTGGAAAGTTACTCGATTTGAAATCTTGGACAATTAGCACTATTTGCACGATTAGGGTTGATGAAAAATCCAACCTAGATATATATAGAGAATCTCCTTGTCAATGGTTGGAAAGGAATTTCCAAAAACGAAAGCTCGAAATTACTGTGCATGGCCTTTTCATCCCAAGTCAAAATTCAAAAAATGTCGGAAAAATGACCTAAGTCAAATTCGTCGAGTATCGTCGAGTGTAGCTAGTATACTCGACGAATAGTTATTGATATACGACGAAAATGACTTAGAGAAATCCAGCTCAAGCCGTCTAGCCACTCAACGCCAAGACTGAAGTCATATTCGACAAATACAACGAGTATCGACTAGAATACTCGACAAATTCGATGAGTATCGGTCGATTGACTCAATGCACTCGACGTTGTCGACACACAAGACGCACTCGATGCCATCGATGTACTCGACGCACTCGATGCCTGACCAAGCGGTATTTGATGAAAAGGACATAGAAAATCCAGAGAAGTAAAGTCGAATTGACTCGACAACTTCGGCGTATATCGTCTAGTATATTTGACAAATTCGGCGAGTCTCATTAGAAACATTCAACGAGTATACACGATGATTCTCGATGATTTTAACTTGGCAGATTTTCCAACTCTCAGAGAATTTACCCTAAGTACATATGATAAAATCTACGAGTGCTGGGAAGTATACACGACGAATTCGACTAGTATCAACGAGTATACTCCAGGAATTTGACGAATATTCCTTCCATACTCGACAATTTTTACTAAGGTAAATTCCTATCCTTCTGAATCCAAGTCTTTGTCCTTCCTTAATCCTTCTCATGCACTTAGGATAGAAGTACACCTCAGTAGAGAGATTACATGTGAGTCAACATACTGGCCCGCACAATGAGAGAATACATTGTATAGTCATGTGTTTACTGACCCACTGTAACCTGACATAGGTGTGTACTTAGCAATGTAGACCTGCAAGCACATAACTGAAAATGCAACATCAAATACAATCTCAATTCATCTTAGCTTAACTGTACCCTTCTTCAAATCAAAGTTATTGTGGATACAATACCCAAAAATCTCTCCATAGTTGACGAAGTCAGAATCCTATAAGCTAAGGTGAATTGCACAACAACAACAATAAAACATTAAAACTGTAAAGATATAAAAAAAGATACAAAGTGCATTCTCAGTCAAGACATATAAATTATATATATCAATTAGAGTTCATTATTTTGGGGGCACCCACAACACTCAAGACATAATGTAACACCCCCTATCCGTCGCATAGCATATAGCAGTAGGTCCGGTCGGGGCCCGACGCCATATACCACAGACAGACCGGGTGGTTACGTATGGAAACCATCCAACCAATCTCAACGTCCTACACAGAGCATTCTAGCGGAAGCAGTTTATAAGTTGCAAAACAAGAACCCAGCACAAGCATGAATGTCCACTAACAGGATAATAGGAATGTTATTACAAAATACTCAAAAGTCGGCCTTAAGGCCTTACAAAATGTTTCACTTGTCTTTTACATGATTTCCAAACCTCGGCTCGTAGGCCGGCCATACATGAATAAAACATAAAACATTTCCACTTGGGCCTTCGAGGGCCAGCTTCGCAAAAAGGGCTTTAGCCCGCTATTGACCGCTTGGTCCAGCTGCACCTGCAAGCAAACAAACCACCGCACGGTGGCAAACAAAGCAACGGTCAGCAATGCTGACCAAATTATAACGATCCCGCCCCCAACTCGGGGCGGCGATGCTCCTTCCCTGCATTTCATTAGCACAAGCGAGCAATGCATATTATCATAGCCATTTCAACACAGACGTTGGCTCGTACGGCCACACGTCCCGTGCACTCAGGGCACATTCTCGGTGAACCGGTCGATGTTACGTCAATTGAAGCCATTAACATTCCGGACTCACCACCGCCACTAGGACGGCCATTCCTATGAGCAATGCGTCTTCATGGTATTGGTCACGTCAATTTAAGCCATTGACCACCGAAGACTCACATCTATGCCAACGGCGAGTGCCATGTAACTTTAGGTCTCTCTAACCCGAACGACATAAAGCGGGTACGGCTCCATCTAACCCGTGCTCACATCGCAACGACAATTTAAGCCATATGCGCGGGTCAAACTTTCACCGAGTCCCATTCTATCACAAGTCACATAACCCCGTTATGTTCTAGTTGGCTCTCAGGCCACCAAGTTGGCAAGACCTCGTGTCCGCCCAGTTTTCCGGGTGCACCTTTGGGTTAGTCCCCAAGGCTCCCTGCTGCAATCTACCGCGTAGAAAACCCGAAAACACCAAATAGCACGGAGTCTTCTCCGGCCTTATGCAATGCAACATCACCGATCCGGACTAACATGTCCGGGTAGGCTTCAATCAAAATGCCTATGTCCGTTCTCGCATACGGACGCTAAACAACGGGGACTTTACATATCTACCCGAAGGAACGCCTCCAACTCTTCGCAAACTCGCGAGAGAGGGCTTCCCATGCTAAGAAAGAGAGCTATCATGCTCACAAGTGAGGATCGTTACCCTTGCGTTCCTCTTTGGCGACATCGAAATGTAATCGGATAGAAATCACCGCGCTTGCGTTGCCTCCGTGGATCCGGAGTCGGCTTGCGATTCGGAGCTCCGAAGCTCCTCCAATGGCGGATCTAGCTCCTCTTCCTCTAGCCTTGGCTCTTCTTTCTCCAAGGGTTTGGAGAGAGATCAAGTGATGAAAAGTGTGGATTTTTCTAAGTCAAACCCGTGTATATCCTCCCAGGAACCATCCCCAGCCGTCGGATCTCAACCTAAGAAAACGAGCGGCTTTGATTCGGGGCTGAAATGCCCAATCTGGGCCGCACACGGCCTGGCACACGCCCGTGTCCAGGGCCGTGTGCCGCATTCGCCGTCAAAATCGAATCTTCTGAACACGCACACGGGTATCGAACACGCCCGTGTTCGAGCTGACACGCCCGTGTTCGAGCTGACACGGCCGTGTAGCCGGCCGTGTACCCCATGATTTTCCCCCGTTTCCAACCCGAGCACTGCACGGGTTCTGGGACACGCCCGTGTCCTTGCCCGTGTCACATTGACACGCCTGGGCCCCCAGGCCGTGTACACGGGACATTTCGTCGAGGGGAGAACGACGACTCGCTGACACGGCCTTGGACACGCCCGTGTCCGAGGCCGTGTGCCTTGTCTCGACGACCGTCGAGTGAATCTCGACGATTTCACCTTGACGCTCGGCGACACGGGTCGACACGCCCGACGACACGCCCGTGTCGCGGGCCGTGTGCCCATTCTCGACGAATCGTCGAGAATAACTCGACGATTTCACGGCTAAGTGTCGATACGGGTCGACACGCCCTGCGACACGCCCGTGTCGCAGGCCGTGTGCCCATTCTCGACGAATCGTCGAGAATAACTCGACGACTTCGCGGCTAAGTGTCGACACACGCTTGACACGCCCTGGGACACGCCCGTGTCCCAGGCCGTGTGCCTTCAGCCAGAAACCAAAACTGGCCCAAAACGTCCCCCTTTGCTCCTTTGAGTTTCGGGGCGTTACAACTCTCCCCCTCTTAAAAGAATTTCGCCCACGAAATTACATAAAGGAAAGATATACAAAAACAACATTTGTACCTGAGCGGAACAACTCCGGATACTCGTCAAGCATAGTCTGCTCTCGCTCCCAGGAGAGCTCCTCACGACCGCAATTGTCCCACCGGACTTTGACCATCCTGATCTCTTTATTGCGTAGCCGCTTGACCTCCGAGTCTTCAATCCGCACGGGCTTGACCTTTGTCGTTAGCCCACTATCCACCGGCACTTGATCGACCGCGATCACTTGCGTAGGCTCTTGCACCGCCTTCCTAAGTACCGAAATGTGGAATACATCGTGTAAACCACTTAGCTCCACTGAAAGCTTCAACCTATAGGCCGCTTCTCCCACTCGCTCCAGAACCTCGAACGGTCCAAGGTACCTCGGGCTTAGCTTTTTCAATCGCCGCACCCGCGAGACACCCTTGAACGGCTTGATCTTCAAGTATACATAATCGCCCACAGCGAACTCCACGTTCCTGTGCTTGGCATTATAGTACTTTGCTTGCCGGTCCTGAGCCATGAGCAACCTCTCCCGAATGGTTCTTACCAAGGAAGTAGCATCATCCACTTCCGATCGCTTATACAACTTCGACTCGCCCGTTTCTAACCAAGACAACGGCGTGCGACATCTTCTACCATATAGGGCCTCGAAAGGCGCCATCTGAATACTTGCTTGGTAGCTGTTGTTGTATGCGAACTCCACCAAATAAAGGTGGTCCTCCCATTGCTTTCCGAAGTCCAAGACACACATGCGAAGCATGTCTTCCATCGTTCTATTGACCCTCTCGGTCTGCCCATCCGTTTGTGGATGGAAGGCTGTGCTAAACTTCAGCTTTGTTCCCAACATTTGCTGCACCAGCCTCCAATCATTGGACGTGAACCGCCCATCACGGTCACTCACGATGCTGCGGGGCACACCATGAAGCCGTACTATATTATCCACATAAAGCTTCGCCAGCTTCTCCACCGGATCGTCCTTCCTATGCGGAATAAAATGCGACACCTTCGTTAATCGATCCACGACCACCCAAATGGCGTCGTTCCCCTTTTGCGACCTTGGCAAACCATGCACAAAGTCCATAGAGATGTCGTCAAATTTCCACTCCGGAATAGGCAAGGACTTAAGAAATCCTCCCGGCTTTTGGCACTCCGCCTTTACCAAGGCGCAGGTTTGGCACTTCGCTACGTATAGCGCCACCTCCTTTTTCAAACCCGGCCACCAAAATAGCTTCTTCACATCGCGGTACATCTTCGTGCTCCCCGGGTGAATCGAGTACTTGGTATGGTGGGCCTCGTACAACAACTCCACCCGTAAATTGCCCACACTTGGGACGCACAAACGACCGTCTTTCCACAGCAATCCGTCCTCCACGACGAATTGGGAATTTGACCCATCCAGAGCCTCTATCATGAACTGCTTCATATGAGCATCCATATCCAAAGCCTGCCGAATCCGATCAGCCAGGTCATATTGGACTTCAGTCCAATTCAGCACTGCTTCAGCACTAGATTGTCTATCCACACAAACAATCTCCAACGCCTCCAGCTCCTGCACCAACCGCTCATCATGCACTGATAGCCAATTGGCTTGAGCTGGGGCTCGACGACTCAACGCGTCCGCAACCGCATTCCCTTTGCCAGGCACGTAGTGGATCTTGAAAGTATAGTCCCCCAGGAACTCCATCCACCTACGCTGCCGCATATTCAGATCCTTCTGATCTATTAGATACTTTAGGCTCTTGTGATCGGTGTAGATGTCAATCTTCACACCGTACAAATAGTGTCTCCACAGCTTCAAGGCAAAAATCACGGCCGCCAACTCCAAGTCGTGGACCGGATAATTCCTCTCGTGCACTTTTAGCTGTCTCGAGCCATAAGCTATCACGCTTCCGTGCTGCAGTAGCACACAACCCAAACCGCTGCCTGAAGCATCGCTATATATCTCATAGCCTTCGGTTCCAACCGGCGAACTCAGCACAGGCGCCGTGGTCAACCGACACTTCAATTCCTCAAAAGCTCGCGCGCACTCCGGCGTCCAAACGAGCTTATGCTCCTTCCTCGTCAAAGTAGTGAGAGGTAGCGCTATCCGCGAGAAGTTCTCTACGAAGCGCCTATAATAACCGGCAAGCCCCAAAAAGCTCCGGACTTCTGCTACCGTAGCAAGCTCAGGCCACTCCCGTATCGCAACAATCTTCACCGGATCCACCGCAATACCCTCTCCACTCACTATATGCCCGAGGAACGCTACTGAGGATAGCCAAAACTCGCACTTCGAGAACTTGGCATACAACTGGTTTCTCCTTAGCGTCTCCAGCACCAAATGAAGATGCTTGAAGTGATCTTCCTCACTTTGCGAGTACACCAAAATATCGTCGATGAAGACGATCACGAAATGGTCCAAGTACTCCCTGAACGTCCTGTTCATCAAATCCATGAACACCGACGGCGCATTAGTCAGCCCAAACGGCATGACCGTAAACTCATAATGCCCGTATCTCGTACTAAACGCTGTCTTCGGGATATCACTCTCCCTTATCCGCAGCTGATAGTACCCAGACTTGAGATCTAACTTCGAGTACACCGTCGACCCGACTAACTGATCAAAGAGATCATCAATCCTAGGGATCGGGTACTTATTCTTCTCAGTCAGCTTGTTTAGCTCCCGATAATCAATACACAACCTCAAGCTTCCGTCCTTCTTCTTAACAAAGAGGACCGGTGCGCTCCAAGGCGAAGAACTCGGGCGCACATACCCTTGCTCCAACAACTCTTGCAATTGAACTTTCAGCTCCGCCATTTCCTTAGGCGCTAGCCGATACGGAGATCGTGACACAGGCTTTGCACCTGGCACTAGCTCGATCGTAAAATCTATCTCCCGTTGAGGCGGGGCTCCAGGAAGATCTGCGGGGAACACATCAGGGTATTCCGATACCACTGAAATACAATCCAACGCGGGCTTCGGCTTTGCAACCTCCACTAGTGTAAAGAACAGTTCTGCTCCGGCACGAACCGCCTTCACCACCTGAAGAGCAGACATCAGCGTCTTGCTCGACCCCTTTAAGCCCGTAAAAGTCGTCTCACGACTTGCTCCCAGCTTTACTTCCTTGCTACCGCAATCTATATGGGCCTGCTGCTCCGAGAGCCAGTCCATGCCAAATATGACGTCGAACTCCACTAACGGAAGTAAAGACGCCCGCAGGTCGAACTCCTGCTCTCCAATACGAGTCTTAACCTCGCAGATCCTAACCGCTCGCATCGAACACCCATTGGGCAACAACACATCCAACTTGTCCTTCGCCATCGAAGAAGGGACTCCGATGCGTGATATAAATCCTTCGGACAAGAAGGAGTGTGAAGCTCCCGTATCAAAGAGTGCTCGTGCCGGATTTTCACAAATCAACACAAATCCTAAACAAGTAGTGGTAAGGTAACATGTGCATAACAAGCATATAAAGGAATTGACTTGCTATAAATTAAACCGTACCTGTCACCACATCAGCTTGTTTAATGGCCTCCTGTTGGCCAAGATTGTAAACTCTTGGTTGGGCCGGAGCATAATGGGATGCGGTCGACTCCACCGCCTTTCCCTTTTCTTCATAAGTGGCTCCCGGCCTCCTCTCGGACTTAGGACGTCCGCTCCAACAATCACGGGCGAAATGCCCCGTCTTGCCACAAGTAAAGCACGCGCCCGGGGTCCGACTCGTAGTCGCCCCAGAAGCACCAGAAGGAGCTGGACCCGAAGTCCTATGCTTCTTGAAAGCTCTCCGATAGCCAGACTTCGAAGTAGTCGGCACTTTAAACTCAGATTTCTTTTCAACCAAGCCTTTCTTCGCTTGTACACTCTTCATGTCCTTCTCCAAGGACCGGGCAGTATTGACCAAGGTCAAGAAACCCTGCGTCATCGGCCCCGACAGTAATAGTCTCAGCTCATCCCTCAGACCTTCGTAGAAGCGATTAGTCTTGCGCTCCTCATCCATGATGGTAGAGCTCGCATAACGACTCAACCGCGTAAACTCGTGGAGATATTCATCCACGCTTCGCTCACCCTGCACCAACCTCAGGAACTCATTCTCCATTGAAATCCTCTGAGTAGAAGGGAGGTATCTTGCTAAGAACAATTCCGAGAACTCTTCCATCGGAACGTCTATCAATTGTCTTCCTCTCAGATGATGCAGCTCCAAGCCTTCCCACCACATCCTTGCTTCACCGTCCAACAGGAACGTAGCAATGGTGGTCATCTGCCACTCCTCCGTCTCCGTCGCTGTCATGACTCTCTTCACCCTAGAGAGCCAGTCTTCAGCCTGAGATGGGGTTCCCAACCCCGAGAATAACGGAGGGTTAAAGCTCATTACATGCTTCAACTGCCTCTCAGTCGCCCTCCTTGGCACTATTGGTTCTACAACCACTTGCTCCATCCTCCTCGGCTCCGCCTCTTGAAGAGGTACTTGCTCCATCACAGGAGCTGGCTGCTGCGCTTGCCTCCCAGGCTGCGCATTTATCACGGCTAACACCGCTTCAGCCACCAATCTTATATTTTCAGCCGACAGAGGTGTTGCAGGAGCAACATCCGGTGCACTACTTGCCTCAGAACCTCGGCGTTCTGACGGCCCAACACCACTTCTGGTCACCTATAGTGGTACAAAACACCGTTAAGCGACCAAATAACATTGCAAACAGCAATTATAGGAACACGCAGGTTCCTCAAACACGAGTATTTTCATTCCTAAGTGGACATTCATGGGTTCTTTTTACTGTTATAACGATGACGCACACAATGTGCTCACCACCCCTTAAAAAGAATTCGCCCACGAATTCAATTCAAGCCCGACCAAAACCAGTAGTCTGATACCAAATTGTAACACCCCCTATCCGTCGCATAGCATATAGCAGTAGGTCCGGCCGGGGCCCGACGCCATATACCACAGACAGACCGGGTGGTTACGTATGGAAACCATCCAACCAATCTCAACGTCCTACACAGAGCATTCTAGCGGAAGCAGTTTATAAGTTGCAAAACAAGAACCCAGCACAAGCATGAATGTCCACTAACAGGATAATAGGAATGTTATTACAAAATACTCAAAAGTCGGCCTTAAGGTCTTACAAAATGTTTCACTTGTCTTTTACATGATTTCCAAACCTCGGCTCGCAGGCCGGCCATACATGAATAAAACATAAAACATTTCCACTTGGGCCTTCGAGGGCCAGCTTCGCAAAAAGGGCTTTAGCCCGCTATTGACCGCTTGGTCCAGCTGCACCTGCAAGCAAACAAACCACCGCACGGTGGCAAACAAAGCAACGGTCAGCAATGCTGACCAAATTATAACGATCCCGCCCCCAACTCGGGGCGGCGATGCTCCTTCCCTGCATTTCATTAGCACAAGCGAGCAATGCATATTATCATAGCCATTTCAACACAGACGTTGGCTCGTACGGCCACACGTCCCGTGCACTCAGGGCACATTCTCGGTGAACCGGTCGATGTTACGTCAATTGAAGCCATTAACATTCCGGACTCACCACCGCCACTAGGACGGCCATTCCTATGAGCAATGCGTCTTCATGGTATTGGTCACGTCAATTTAAGCCATTGACCACCGAAGACTCACATCTATGCCAACGGCGAGTGCCATGTAACTTTAGGTCTCTCTAACCCGAACGACATAAAGCGGGTACGGCTCCATCTAACCCGTGCTCACATCGCAACGACAATTTAAGCCATATGCGCGGGTCAAAATTTCACCGAGTCCCATTCTATCACAAGTCACATAACCCCGTTATGTTCAAGTTGGCTCTCAGGCCACCAAGTTGGCAAGACCTCGTGTCCGCCCAGTTTTCCGGGTGCACCTTTGGGTTAGTCCCCAAGGCTCCCTGCTGCAATCTACCGCGTAGAAAACCCGAAAACACCAAATAGCACGGAGTCTTCTCCGGCCTTATGCAATGCAACATCACCGATCCGGACTAACATGTCCGGGTAGGCTTCAACCAAAATGCCTATGTCCGTTCTCGCATACGGACGCTAAACAACGGGGACTTTACATATCTACCCGAAGGAACGCCTCCAACTCTTCGCAAACTCGCGAGAGAGGGCTTCCCATGCTAAGAAAGAGAGCTATCATGCTCACAAGTGAGGATCGTTACCCTTGCGTTCCTCTTTGGCGCCATCGAAATGTAATCGGATAGAAATCACCGCGCTTGCGTTGCCTCCGTGGATCCGGAGTCGGCTTGCGATTCGGAGCTCCGAAGCTCCTCCAATGGCGGATCTAGCTCCTCTTCCTCTAGCCTTGGCTCTTCTTTCTCCAAGGGTTTGGAGAGAGATCAAGTGATGAAAAGTGTGGATTTTTCTAAGTCAAACCCGTGTATATCCTCCCAGGAACCATCCCCAGCCGTCGGATCTCAACCTAAGAAAACGAGCGGCTTTGATTCGGGGCTGAAATGCCCAATCTGGGCCGCACACGGCCTGGCACACGCCCGTGTCCAGGGCCGTGTGCCGCATTCGCCGTCAAAATCGAATCTTCTGAACACGCACACGGGTATCGAACACGCCCGTGTTCGAGCTGACACGCCCGTGTTCGAGCTGACACGGCCGTGTAGCCGGCCGTGTACCCCATGATTTTCCCCCGTTTCCAACCCGAGCACTGCACGGGTTCTGGGACACGCCCGTGTCCTTGCCCGTGTCACATTGACACGCCTGGCCCCCAGGCCGTGTACACGGGACATTTCGTCGAGGGGAGAACGACGACTCGCTGACACGGCCTTGGACACGCCCGTGTCCGAGGCCGTGTGCCTTGTCTCGACGACCGTCGAGTGAATCTCGACGATTTCACCTTGACGCTCGGCGACACGGGTCGACACGCCCGACGACACGCCCGTGTCGCGGGCCGTGTGCCCATTCTCGACGAATCGTCGAGAATAACTCGACGATTTCACGGCTAAGTGTCGACACGGGTCGACACGCCCTGCGACACGCCCGTGTCGCAGGCCGTGTGCCCATTCTCGACGAATCGTCGAGAATAACTCGACGACTTCGCGGCTAAGTGTCGACACACGCTTGACACGCCCTGGGACACGCCCGTGTCCCAGGCCGTGTGCCTTCAGCCAGAAACCAAAACTGGCCCAAAACGTCCCCCTTTGCTCCTTTGAGTTTCGGGGCGTTACACATAAAATATGATAATCAGGTCTGCTTGCCCTGCTAATTTAAGTCTTGGCTATTTTATATTTAGAATTTTACTTTTTTATGTTAATTGCCCCAGTTAGATGATATAAGATAAACTAAACAATAACTTAAAACGATCACAACACATCAATCACAGCATAATACACACTGTTTTATAGTGGATCCCCAACTTATGGGTGAATCCACTTTCCCCTTCGCCTATCTAGCAATGAACTAGATTCGGCCAAACTCCTTCTTCTTCCTTTGCTCAGATCCTCAGATCTTACAGCTCAGAGCCTAGCTGGCTTGTACAACTCAGACTATACATGTCTTACCACTCAGATCTCCAAGATCCTACACCTCAAGTTCTTCCCAAGAACTCTACCTCAGACTGAATCCGCATACCTACTTCTCAGGCAAATCCTGCCCTACACCTTAGATCATACAGTTCCTACACCTCAGAGAAATACCCACTCCTCCTACCTTAGACAATTCCTGCCCTACCTCGGCCTTTATAACACTAGCTTACAACTCAAAGAAAATGACTCCCTTACACTCAGATCTACAAGTAGATCTTACAAGATTAATAAAGGTAAAGGAAATTAGTTAAAAATTCGTCACCCAATAAGAGAGAAATGGGTGACTGCTTCTTGATCTTATCTTGACGCGACAGCTTCGTGTAATGCCCCGAAAATCGTTATCGAGCTGGTCGCGTCCAAAAGAAATTTTGGTGCATGTATAGGGGTACACGGCCTAGGACACAGGCGTGTCCAAGGCCATGTCTTGCTTGGTGTTTTGGCCGGCTGTATCCAAAGAAGGACACGACAGGAAACACGACAGAATGACACGGGCGTGTCATCGGACACGGGCGTGTGCCTACCCGTATCAGTACTCGTGTTCCCAAGAGTCGTGACGGTTGGCGTGACGGTTATATGTGACACGCCCCCGATCACGGGCATGTCGAGGACCCGACACGGGCATGTCAGGTTGAGACACGGGCGTGGCTTAGCCCGTGTTGTTTTTCTGCATTTGACGACCGTGCCTGGATTGAGGCACACGACCTGGGACATGGTTGTTTGCAAGTCCGTGTTTGGCCTAGGTTTGAGGATTTTTGTATAGATCTGAGCCGTTCATTTTCTTTAATTAAGATCCGACGGCCCAGATGAGTTCCTGCTCTGTTAAGGTCGGAAATAGAGGATCAATTCCTCATTTCACTCTTAAGCACTCTCTTTCAAGGAGTTAGAGAGAGAGGAGGAAGAAGGAGGAGGATTCTGGCCGTCGGCGGAGCATCGGAGCACCGTTTAGAGAACCGAGAGGGGATATGTGGAGGAAATCCTGTTGTGAAGACTTCTATCCGTGTAATTTTCCATGGCGCAAAAGTGTACTATAAGGGTAATGATTCTCTTCTTGAGCATGTGAAGCTCTCTTCCTTTTTCCGTAGGGAAACCCGCTCCCGCGAGTGTGCGGCGAGTGTACGGTGTTCCTTGGGGTTGACGGGAATAGTCCCCCTTGTGTTGTATATAGAGTCCGGAATTGAAGTACGGACATAGGCATTGTATGTGAAGCCTACCCGGATATGTTGGTCTGGATCGATGATGTTGCATTTATTATGGTTTGCCGGAGAAGACTCCGTGCTTTGGGTTTTGGAGTTTCTACGCGGTAGATTGCGGTAGGGATCCTTGGGGATTAACTCCAAGGCGCACCCGGAAAACTGAGCGGAATCATTGTTCTGCTAACTTGGTGGTCAGGTAACTGGCCTTGAACATAACTGGGTTATGTGATTGTTTGGAAATGTCAAGATACGAGAGAAGCTTAGCTCGTGCGTACGTCTTAAGGTGTACTATGCGTTGTGAGCAACGGGTAAGTGGAATCGGACCTGGGCTATGTGGTTTGGTGCAAGAGACCTGAAAAGGGTACTAGTCGTTGTCATAGTCGGTATCCTTAGACAGTGGTCAGAAAGGCTAAAATGCTCACGTTGTTGCCATCCTGGGGGTGGTGGTGAAGATACTGAAGTGTCAGGATTCACCGATAATGTGCCCTGAGTGCACGGGGTGTTTGGTCGTGCGAGCCTACACCTATGGCGAAGCATGTTTGTAATATATTGTTTAGCTGGGCTAATGAATTGCAGGGAAGGAGCACAGCCGTCCCGAGTTAGGGGCGGGGATCGTTATAATTTGGTCAGCTTTGGCTGACCATTGCTTTGGTTTGCCACCATAGGGTGGAATGTTGCTTGCAGGTGTTGCGGAGCCGAGTACTAAATAGCGGGTTGGAGACCATGTTGTTGTGCTGGCCCTAAAAGGCCAAAGTGAATAGTTGTTCTTTATATTATCATGTGTGGCCGGCCTGCGAGCCAATGTATGGAAAACATTACTTTATTAAGTGAACCTCTGTAAGGCCATAAGGTCGTATACCTTTCAGTGTATTTGTTTTCATTCCAGTTGTAGTGGTGTTGGACATTCATGTTTATTGGATACAATTATGGGTTCTTTCAACTGTTTAAAAGCTTCCTCTAGAATGCTCTGTGTTAGGACAAGTAGTCTTAATTGGATAGTTTGGTTATTCATACGTAACCCTTCCGACTGTCCGTGGTATATGGCGTCGGGTTCCAGTTGGACCTTCTGTTATATGTCATACGACGGCTGAGGGTGTTACAATTTGGTATCAGACTTCTGGTTACGGTCAAGCTTAAATGAATTCGTGGGCGAATTCTTTTAAGGGGTGGTGAGCACATGTGTGCGTCATCGTTATAACATCAAAAAGAATCCATGAATGTCCACTTAGGAATGAAAAATACACTTGTTTTGTGGAACCTGAGTGTTCTAATGACTGCTTTTAGCAATTTGTGTGTCGTCTAATCTAGGTTCTTTGCTATTATAGGCAGCTAGGAGCAGTGTTGGTCAATCGGAGCATCGGCAATCGGCGGAAAGTAGTGCACCGAGGGATGTGTCTACAACACCTCCTTCAGCAGAAACCATCAGGTTGGTGGCTGAAGTAGTTTTTGCCATGATAAATGTCCAACCTGCAGGGCAAATGCATCACGCACCTCCTGTGAATGAGCAAGAATTGGTTATGGCGGTAGAGCCGAGAGTGGTGGAGTGCTTGGCAGTGGATCAGGTAGAGCCGAGGAGGGCTACGGAGAGACAGCTCAAGCATGTAATGGGCTTTAATCCTCCGAGGTTCGATGGGGTTGGAACGCCAGCTCAAGCTGAGGATTGGCTTTCTACGATAAAGAGGGTCTTGACGACTACGTTAACGGAGGAGTGGCAGAAGACCACCATAGTGACCTTCCTTTTGGCTGGTTAGGCGAGGCTGTGGTGGGATAAGTTGGAGTTTCATCTATTAGTGGGAAGGCAGCTTACTGATGTGCCTATGGAGGAATTCTCAATATTGTTCTTGGCCAGATATTTACCCTCTGCTCAGAATCTTGAGATGGAAAATCAGTATCTTGGGTTGACGTAGGGAGCCAAAAGCGTGGACGAGTATCTCCACGAGTTTACACGGTTGGGTCGGTATGCTGGTGCTTTTTTTACGGAAGAAGAGAGGAAGACCAACCGATTTTATGAAGGTCTACGCGAGGACCTACAGTTACTCCTTGCTGGGCCGAAGGCACAGGGCTTCCTAGCTTTGGTCAATTCGGCCCGGTCATTGGAAAAGGTTGTGAAGAATGTCCACGAGAAGAAGGACCTCGGGGAAAAGATAGCAGAGTTCAAAGTGTCAAATGCAAAGTCAGGATTCTGCAGATGGAGAAAGAAGTAGAAGACTTCGAACTCAGCCCCTTCGTCTGGTGCATCGGGGGAAACCACAAGTCGAGTTCCAGGAGCTTGCTACAACTGTGGGAAGATGGGGCACTTTGCTCGTGAATGTTGGAGCGGACGTGCAAAGTCCGAGAGGAAGCCTGGAGCGACCTATGAAGAGAGAGGGAAGGCGGTGGAGTCAACCACATCCCATCATGCTCCAGCCGAGCCTAGAGTTTATAATCTTTGTCTGCAAGAGTCCATGAAACAAGCTGACGTGGTGATAGGTATGAGTTAAATTATAGCAGTTTAACTTTATGCAGTTGTTACCTTTTTATATGTTAGCTTATATTTATTGGTGCTAGGCTTCGTGTTGGTTTTCGATCGTCCGGCGAGAGCCCTGTTTGATACGGTAGTATCGCATTCCTTCGTGTCCGAAAGGTTCATATTGTGCATCGGGGTCCCTTCCTCGATGGCAAAAGACAAGTTGGATGTGTTGTTGCCCAATGGATGCTCAATGCGTGCGGATAAGTTATGTGTGGTAAAGATTCGGATTGGGGACCAGGAGTTTGATTTGCGAGCGTTGGTTCTATCGTTAGTGGAGTTCGATGTAATCTTTGGTATGGACTAGCTCTCGGAGCAGCGAGCTTACATTGATTGGAACCGAAAGGAGGTTAAGTTGGGACTGCATACTGAACGGGAGACTATGTTTGCGGGCATGAAGGGGTCGGGTAAAGTTTTGATGTCGGCCCTTCAAGTGATTAAGGCAGTTCGTTCTGGTGTAGAGCTGTTTGTCAACTTAGTGCAGGCTTCAACACCTAGGGCATGTCTGGACAGTATCCCAGTTGTGTCTGAGTATCCTGATGTGTTCCCAAATGATCTCCCAGGAGCCCCTCCTCAGCGGGATATTGATTTTACAATTGAACTGGTACCGTGTGCTAAACCGGTGTCACGCTCTCCGTATCGGATAGCGCCGTGAGAGATGGTGGAGTTGAAGGTGCAACTACAGGAGTTGTTGGAGCAAGAGTATGTGCGTCCAAGTTCATCGCCTTGGAGCGCACCGGTTCTTTTCGTTAAAAAGAAGGATGGGAGCTTGCGACTCTATATTGACTATCGGGAGTTGAACAAGCTTATGGAGAAGAATAAGTATCCGATCCCCAGGATTGACGATCTATTTGATCAGTTGGTTAGGTCTACAGTATATTCGAAGGTAGATCTGAAGTCTGGTTACTACCAATTGAGGATAAGGGAAAGCGACATCCCAAAGATAGTGTTCAACACGTGGTTTGGGCATTACGAGTTCACGATCATGCCATTTTTGCTGACCAATGCGACATCCGTGTTTATGGATCTGATGAATAGGACGTTCAGAGAATACCTGGATCATTTCGTGATAGTATTTATCGATGATATCTAGGTATACTCGCATTGTGAGGAGGACCATTACAAGCATCTACATATGGTGTTGGAGATATTGAGGAGGAATCAGTTGTATGCTAAGTTCTCCAAGTGTGAGTTCTGGTTATCCTCAGTAGCGTTCCTTGGTCATGTTGTTAGTGGAGAATGGATAGCGGTGGATCCGGCAAAGATAGTAGCGATACGGGAGTGGCCTGTATTGTCTACAGTGGCAGAAGTTCGGAGATTTCTGGGGCTTGCCGGCTACTACAGGCGCTTCGTAGAGGGCTTCTCGTAGATAGCGTTACCACTCACGATGTTGACAAGGAAAGATCGAAAGTTCGTGTGGTCGCTGGAGTGTGAGCAGGCTTTTGAAGAATTGAAGAGGCGGTTGACCACGGCGCCTATTTTATGTTCGTCGAGTGCAACCGAAGGGTTTGAGATTTATAGTGACTCTTTGGGCAGTGGTTTGGGTTGTGTTCTACTATAGCATGGGTGTGTGATAGCCTATGGATCACGACAATTGAAGGTTCAAGAGAGGAATTATCCGGTCCATGACTTAGAGTTAGCGGCCGTGATATTTGCTCTAAAGCTGTGGAGGCACTATCTATACGGGGTAAAGTTCGATATATACACCGACCATAAGAGCCTGAAGTACCTACTAGATCAAAAGGACCTGAACATGAGACAGTGGAGGTTGATGGAGTTCTTGGGGACTATACCTTCAAGATACAATATGTACATGGGAAAGGAAACGCAGTGGTGGATGCGTTGAGCCGCAGGGCTCCTGCGCAGGCCAGTTGGTTGTCGGTACATGATGAGAGATTGGTCCGTGATTTGGAGGCATTAGAGATTTCCTGCGTCGATAAGCAGTCTAGTGCCGGGGCGATATTGTGTTGGACAGAGGTGCAGTATGACCTGGCTGATAGAGTTTGACGGGCTTTGATTCAGGATAGCAGCATGAATCAGATCTTGAATGAATCTTTGGATGGGTCAAATTCCCAGTTTACGGTTGAGGATGGACTGCTAAGGAAGGACGGTCGTCTATTCATCCCTAGTGCGGATAATCTTTGGGAGGAGTTAATGTATGAGGCACATCATACCATGTACTCAATCTACCGGGGTATCACGAAGATGTATAGAGACATGAAGAAGTTATTCTGGTGGCCAGGATTAAAGAAGGATGTAGCACTTTATGTATCCAAGTGCCAAAATTGTGCCTTGGTGAAAGCGGAGTGCCAGAAGCCCGGAGGCTTCCTAAAGTCCTTGCCTATCCCGGAATGGAAATTCGACGACATTTATATGGATTTTGTGCATGTTTTACCAAAGTCGCAAAGGGAAAATGACGTCATCTGGGTGGTCGTAGTTAGGTTGACAAAAGTGTCGCATTTCATCCTGAATAGGAAGGAAGATCCAGTGGAAAAGTTAGTCAAACACTATGTGGATAATATCGTACGGTTGCATGGTGTGCTGCGCAGTATTGTTAGTGACCGAGATAGACGCTTCACGCCAAAGGACTGGAGGCTGGTGCATAGTTTGTTGGGAACTAAGCTGAGTTTCAGCACAGCCTTCCACCCACAGACGGACGGTCAGACCGAGAGGGACAACAGGACGATGGAGGACATGCTTCGCATGTGCATCCTAGATTTCGGAAAGCATTGGGAAGATCACTTGTACATGGTGGAGTTTGCATATAACAACAGCTTTCAAGCGAGTATTGGAATGGCACCTTTTGAGGCCATGTATGGGAGGAAGTGTCGTACGTCATTGTCTTGGTTGGAGACAAGCGAGTTGAAGTTGTACAAACGTCAAGCGGTGGAAGATGCCACTTCAATGGAACGTAAAATACAGGAGAGGATGAAGATCGCTCAGGACAGGCAAGCAAAGTACTATAATGCCAAGCATAGGAACGTGGAGTTTGGTATTAGTGACTGGGTGTATTTAAAAATCAAGCCGTTCAAGGGTGTTTCGCGTGTTCGACACTTGAAGAAGCTGAGTATAAGATACCTGGGACCATTTGAAATCCTGGAGAGTGTTGACGAAGCAGCGTATAGATTGAAGCTGTCGGTGGAGTTGAGTGGGCTACACGATGTGTTCCACGTATCGGTGTTGGGGAAGGCAGTGAAAGAGCCTTCGTAGATAGTTGCGGTTGATCAAGTGCCAGTGGATTACGAGTTGACGACAAAGGTCAAGCCTATACGTGTAGAAGACGTTGAAGTCAAATGACTCCGCAACAAGGAAATCCGAATGGTTAAGGTTCATTGGGATAACTGCGGGCGTGAGGAGCTTTCATGGGAGTGAGAGCAAACTATGTTGGAGGAATACTCCGAGTTATTCCACTCAGGTAACATATAATTTTGTGTACCTTTACTTAATTTCAGGACGAAATTCCTTAAGGGGGGGATTTGTAACGCCCCGAAAATCGTTATCGAGCTGGTCGCGTCCAAAAGAAATTTTGGTGCCTGTATAGGGGTACACAGCCTAGGACACGGGCGTGTCCAATGCCGTGTCTTTCTTGGTGTTTTGGTCGGTTGTATCCAGAGAAGGACACGGCAGGAAACACGGCAGAACGTAACGTTCCGGCCCACCGGATTATCTACCGGCCCACCGGGCGCGTTACAGGGCTGCAGCTCAATACACCCCAATGCCTCTCCCTCATGTTTCTTAGCAAGGCGCGTTGTTGGCGCTAGATATCGAACCCGCAACCCTTGACAACAAGCCATCCAACGTTGTTGCCGCCAACTGAGCTGTTGTCACCAACTGAGCTGTAGCTCAGTTGCTGACAGCAATGTTGGATGGTTTGTTGTTAAGGGTTGCGGGTTCGATACCTAGTGCCAACAATGCGCCTTGCTGAGAAACAGACGGGAGAGGCGTTGGGGTGTATTGGGTTGCAGCCCTGTAACGCGCCCGGTGCGCCGGTAGATAATCCGGTGTGCCGGAACGTTACATAAAAAGTGCACTTTTTATGCAACGTTCCGGCCCACCGGATTATCTACCGTCCCACCGGGCGCGTTACAGGGCTGCAGCCCAATACACCCCAACGCCTCTCCCGCTTATTTCTCAGCAAGGCGCGTTGTTGGCGCTAGGTATCGAACCCGCAACCCTTGACAACAAACCATCCAACGTTGCTGTCACCAACTGAGTTGCAGCTCAGTTGGTGACAGCAACGTTGGATGGTTTGTTGTCAAGGGTTGCGGGTTCGATACCTAGCGCCAACAACGCGCCTTGCTGAGAAATAGGCGGGAGAGGCGTTGGGGTGTATTGGCCTGCAGCCCTGTAACGTGCCCGGTGGGCCGGTAGATAATCTGGTGGGTCGGAATGTTACACAGAATGACACGGGCGTGTCATCGGACACGGGCGTGTGCCTACCCGTGTCAGTACCTGTGTTCCCAAGAGTCGTGACGGTTGGCGTGACGATTATATATGACACGCCCCCGATCACGGGCGTGTCGAGGACCCGACACGGGCGTGTCAGGTTGAGACACTGGCGTGGCTTAGCCCGTGTGGATTTTCTGCGTTCGACAATTGTGCCTGGATCGAGGCACACGGCCTGGGACACGGCCGTGTGCAAGGCCGTGTTCGGCCCGGGTTTGAGAATTTCTGTACAGATCTGAGCCGTTCGTTTTTTTAATTAAGAGCTGACGGCCCAGATGAGTTCCTGCTCTGTTAAGGTCGGAAATAGAGGATCAATTCCTCATTTCTCTCTTAAGCAATCTCTTTCAATAATTTAGAGAGAGGAGGAAGGAGGAGGATTCCGGCCGCCGGCGGAGCATCGGAGCACCGTTTAGAGAACCGAGAGCGGATCCGTGGAGGAAATCCCGTTGTGAAGACTTCTATCCATGTAATTTTCCATCGCGCAAAAGCGTACTACAAGGGTAATGATTCTCTTTCTTGAGCATGTGAAGCACTCTTCCTTTTTGCATAGGGAAACCCGCTCCCGCGAGTATGCGGCGAGTGTGCGGTGTTACTTGGGGTTGATGGGAATAGTCCCCCTTGTGTTGCATATAGAGTCCGGAATCGAAGTACGGACATAGGCATTGTGTGTGAAGCCTACCCGGACATGTTGGTCTGGATCAGTGATGTTGCATTTGTTATGGTTTGCCGGAGAAGACTCCGTGCTTTGGGTTTTTGGGTTTCTACGCGGTAGATTGCAGCAGGGATCCTTGGGTATTAACTTCAAGGCGCACCCGAAAAATTGAGCGGAATCATTGTTCTGCTAACTTGGCGGTCAGGGAACCGGCCTTGAACATAACTGGGTTATGTTATTGTTTGGAAATGTCAGGATCCAAGAAAAGCTTAGCTCGTGTGTATGGCTTAAGGTGTACTACGCGTTGTGAGCAATGGGCAAGTGGAATCGGACCTGGGCTATGTGGTTCAGTGCGAGAGACCCGAAAAGGGGACTGGCCGTTGACATAGTCGGGAGCCTTAGACAGTGGTCAGAAAGGCTAAAATGGTCACGTTGTTGCCATCCTGGGGGTGGTGGTGAAGACGCTGAAGTGTCAGGATTCACCGATAATGTGCCCTGACTGCACAGGGTGTTTGGCCGTACGAGCCTACACCTGTGGCGAAGCATGTTTGTACTATATTGTTTAGCTGGGCTAATGAATTGTAGCGAAGGAGCACCGCCATCCCGAGTTAGGGGTGGGATTGTTATAATTTGGTCAGCTTTGGCTGACCGTTGCTTTGTTTTGCCACCGTGTGGTGGAATGTTGCTTGCAGGTGTTGTGGAGCCGAGTACCAAATAGCGGGTTGGAGCCCATGTTGTTGTGCTGGCCCTAGAAGGCCAAAGCGAATAGTTGTTCTTTATATTGTCATGTGTGGCCGGCCTGTGAGCCGATGTATGGAAAACATTACTTTATTAAGTGAACCTCTGTAAGGCCATAAGGGCATGTACCTTTCAGTGTATTTGTTTTCATTCCAGTTGTAGTGGTGTTGGACATTCATGTTTATTGGATACAATTATGGGTTCTTTCAACTATTTAAAAGCTTCCGCTAGAATGCTCTGTGTTAGGACGAGTACTCTTAATTGGATAGTTTGGTTATTCATATGTAACCCTTCCGATTGTCCGTGGTATATGGCGTCGGGTTCCAGCTGGACCTTCTGTTATATGTCATACGACGGATGGGGGTGTTACACTTCGCTTGATCCTTATTGTAATGGATTTGATCCAACCCTTCTTAGATTTTCAAATCTTCATGAAGTTGAAATTAGGGTAGATCTAGGGTGTAGAATGTTGAAGATGATTCTTGATTACGCTTCTCTCTTCTGAATACTATCGAATTACTTCTTAGATCTGGCTTTTCCAAATTTGTACTTCCCTTTTCTATATCCTTTCTGAAGTGTTGATCCATTTATATAGGCTTTGTGAAAGGTAACTAGATGATCCGGTTAATAACTGACATCTGACAGTTCTGACAATTTTGACAATTGTCATAACCTCTGGCATGATTTCTACACTTGGAAAACAATTCTGCTTGAAGTGTTAAAACTTGACTGATGGATGTGTCGACACTAGTCTTGTGTGTCGACGCAACTCTTGTAGTGATGTCGACACACTTCTGAATGTGTCGATACAACCTTCACATCGTCTCGACCCGTGTGTTCTTATATTTCAAATTATTATGTCAAGAAACTAGGACCCATGGTAACCTCGGTCAAAAACACCTAATTTGTTTTTAAGCAAGAAAAGAACTATCCTAGCACAGAGGAACAATGGTATCTGGATAGTGGCTGCTCAAAACATATGACAGGAAGAAAATAAAACTTAAGTGACTTCAAAGCTAAGTTTGGACCTAACGTCATTTTTGGATACTCCAAATGTGGACAGATAGAAGGCTATGACAATGTAAAGATTAAAGCAGTTACCTTCAAGAAGGTAGCTTATGTGAAAGGTCTCACGCATAACCCTATATCCAAAAGTCAATTATATGATGAAGGTTATCAGGTATCTTTTAACAAATCATTTTGTTCTATTACATCTAATTCTAACAAAATTGTATTAACTGGTACTAGACAGGGTAATATATACTAAGTTAATTTTAACTCTGCTAAAACAGAAATTTTCTGTTTAATCAAATTAGTAAAATAAATGAACTGTGACATAGGACATTAGGACATGTAAACCTTAGGACTATTGCTAAACTATATAAGGACAGCCTTGTTAGCGGACTACCTTCTGGTTCTTACAAGAAGTAAGGACTTTACATGGCTTGTCAATTACGCAAACAAACTAAAAATACATTTAAATCCATCTATAAAAGTGATTCACCCAGGATTTTGTACTTGCTACATATGGATCTCTTTTGACCTATTGCAGTACAAATTTGGTATGAAAGTCTTATACTTTAGTAATTATTGATGATTTCTCTAGATTCACTTGAGTGTTCTTTCTGAGAAAGAAGTCAGAGAACTTTAAAGTTCTTACGAACTTTCATAGGAACATCAAGATTGAGTACTCTACTCAGATTGCATTGATCAGATGTGATCATGGCACTGAGTTTGAATCTCTTCTGATGAAAGAATTCTATTGGAAGGAAGATATCATGCATTATCTTTCTGCTCCTAGAATAACTCAAAAATTGGGGTAGCAGAAAGGAAAAATTGAAATCTGATTGAATCTGCTGGAACATTACTTACAGATGCTCACTTACACCTATCCTTTTCGGCAGAGGTAGTAAGCACAACAAACTATGTTCCTAACAGGAGTCTGATTCATAAACTAAAGGTTAAGACTCCATATGAATTACTTAAGAAAAAGAAATCTAAAGTAAGTTATTTCAAAGTTTTACAATGTAAATTTTATATTCACAATAATGACAAGAAACGTTTAAGGAAATTTGAAGTCAAAGCTGTAGAAGAATTTTCCTTAGATATTCTCAATTCAGCAAGGCTTATAAGATCTTTAATAAATATACCCTTAAAATGGAAGAATCTGTACATGTTTCTTTTGATGAGACTAATATGTTTTACACGGAGAGTGACATCTCTACCATAGAATCTTTTCAGGTACCAAATCTGTGTAAGAAAATGGATGATTTAATCCTAACACAAGAGGATACATTACATCCTTCTCAAGAGATTGTTGATGTCAGTGATGAAGATGATACATAAATTTATGCTGAAAAAGTTGAACCAAATGTAATTCTACAAGAGGAAGTAGCTCCAATAGTTGAACAACCAACTCTACCTGTTGATCTTGTTAGACTAAGAGATCACCCTAGATCTCAAGTGATTATAGACATATCAACAGGTGTTCAAATAAGGCATCAATTGAATTAAGATCAGATGCATGCTTGTTTTATTTCTCAGATTGAACCTGAATCCATCAAAGATGCTGAACAAGAACCCCATTGGATCATTGTTATACAAGAGGAACTCAATCAGTTTGAGAGATGTAGAGTTTGGGACTTAGTTCCTAGACCCAAACACTATCCAGTCATTGGAATCAAGTGGGTCTTTAAGAATAAGTTGGTTGATCAAGGAATCATTGTTAGAAATAAAGCAAGATTGGTAGCTCAAGGATACTCACAGGAGGAAGACATAGACTATGATCAAACAATTGATCCTGTTGCAAGATTGGAGGCTATTAGAATCTTTATTGCATATGCAGCATTCAAGAGATTCAAAGTATATCATATGGATGTGAAGAGTGTTTCTCTAAATGGAGATCTCAAAGAGTCTATTTTTGTGGAACAACAACCAGGTTTTATCTCTCCAACTCACTCTTCTCATGTTTTTAGACTTAACAAACCTCTTTATTGTCTTAAATAAGCTTCAAGAGCTTGGTATGAGACCCTTGTTAGTTTTCTTCTTGAAAATAAATTTAGTTGGGGCATAGTAGATAAAACATTATTTGTTAAAAATCATAAATCTAAAATTTTTCTAGTTCAGATATATGTAGATGATATAATATTTGTCTTTACTAATTCCAAACTATGCAAAAGGTCTTCTGACCTAATACACTCCAAGTTTGAAAAGAGTAGCATGGGTGAGTTATCCTACTTCCTTGGTTTACAAGTGAAGCAAACTCCTGATGGCATTTTCATATCCCAATCCAAGTATGCTAAAGTGCTTATTAAAAGATTTGGGATGTCAGATGTCTCATCCATGAAAAAACCTATGCCTATAAATGTTCTTGTTGATACTGATGAACATGGCATGCCTGTTGATCAAAAAATATATAGGACTATTATTGGGTCCTTATTATACTTAATAGCTAGTAGACCAGACATAATGTATGTTACCTCTATTTATGATAGGTTTCAGGTAAATCCTAAAAACTCTCATCAAATTTTGGTAAAAAGGATTTTAAGATATATAAAAGGTTGCCCAAATCTAGGACTTTGCTATTCAATCGAGTCAGAATTTGAAATAACTAGATTCTCAGATGTTGACTATGCTGGATGCATAATAGACAGAAAAAACACATCAGGAACTTGTCAATTTCTTGGTGATAGGCTTGTGTCATGGTTTTGCAAGAAGCAAACTTTTGTGACTGCTTAAACTGCTAAAGATGAATACATTGCAGCTGGCAATTGTTGCTCACAAATTTTGTGGATTCAAAATCAGCTACTAGATTTTGTATACAACTTAAATAATTCAACTATATTTTGTGATAACACCAGTGCAATATCAATTGCACAAAATCCTGTTCATCATAGTAGGATTAAGTATATAGAATAAGTCATCATTTTCTGAGAGATTATGTAGACAAAAATAAAAATAATCTTGTTTTTGTTTCTACTAATTTACAAAGGGCAGATATTTACACAAAACTCTTAGATGAAAAGAAACATCTTTTCTTCTTAAATCAGTTAGGCATGATACTCATTAATTTGATTTTTGTTCTGAGCTTGACGAATTAGACACCTTTCATCAAACGGAGATCGATGAACCGTGAACTCTTTGTGAAATTTTCGTCGAACGGAGATCGACGAATTTTATTTGAGAAACATTCGTCGAACTGAGATCGACGAATTAGTTTCAAGTAGTTTTCATCGAATGGTGCTGGACGAAATATATTTCTTTCGCAAAACTTTTGTCGAACGGAGATAGATGAAATGTATTTCTTTTGAGAATTTTTTCATCGAGTCGGGTTCGATATTTTGTTTTATGTTAGCCGAAGTTCGCCTTTTCAACTTCTGAAAACCTTATATTTATGTTTTCATCGAACTCAATCATGCGCTTTCTCCATTTCCATTTCCTTTGCACTTGATTTTTTTTGTTTTTGCAGGAACATGATGATTTCTCAGGCAAGTCTTTCTACGATGAAATTTGATGCTAGATTTGATATAGACATGGATTCCTTCTGTCATTCTGATCAAGTCTCCAAGGACATTCTAAAAATATTTGAGGATCAGAATCTGCGACAGTTCATGGCCACTAGAATAAAACTCCCTTTTGTAGAAATCAAGGAATAGGTTCACACAGCAAGTATTCCTAATCAGTCAACTATCACTAGATCTATCACTAGAAATCAGGTTTCTCTTACCACAATAGTTATATCTAAAATTTTTGGTTTCATAAATGGTGAAGATGACATAGAAATACCAAGTACTAAATTTTATAAGATGCTACATAGAATGGGACACAATCAAGGAAACCCTAATCACCTACTAAAAAAGAATTTTTCTGTTGAATATAAATTCTTAGCCAATGTTGTTGGTAAAGTTTTGTTGGGAAAACAATCTGCACATGATAATGTCACCAGACACCAAATTATGTTGATGTGTGTTTTACTTAATAGGAAATCTGTGAATTGGGGAATAATCTTATTTGATTCCATTAAGAAAAAGTTTAATAAGAAAGATGTCAGCTATGGCAGAATTTTGGGTATCTTCCTCCAAACCAAATGTCCAGAAGTTCTGGTATCTCAGACTATGCATATCAATGCAACCAAGAGGCGTACATCTGCTTTATTTGGAAGATGGGAGAGGGTGATCCCTATGCCATCCAAGGCTACCACCTCCAGGATCACTTCTGAAAACACAAGGGTTGTTACATCCTCTCTCCTAACCCCAGCTGAAGTTTCTGCTCCACATATTTCTTCTCCCCTACCATCTCCAACTCATTCTACTAGGCAGTCAACTCCACCTTCTCATCTGCCTTCATTACCTGAACAAGTTCGTTCTCCAACTCCACATGTTGATTCACCTCTTTCTCAGTCACCACTACACCACATTGAGGATATTCCATCCACTTCTTTCTATCCAGAATATTCTAATCTACAACAATTATCTCCAGATCAATTAGCTTCTATTCCTTAGTCACTTATCTCTATTACATATATCTCCACCACAATCACCAATCCAGTAAATAACTCCTGATGGCATTCCTCTTGTCATCCCTCCATCATCCATACCTCAAGCTTTTTATCTCAGCTCCAACTGTGAAAACACTTTCATCCCCTCTTCTTCTACTTCCATTCCATCTACTTTTGCATCTACTCAGGCTCCTCTTGAGTCTATGTATGTGGATTTTTCTTCAATTGCTTCAAATATTCTTAAATTCATTACTCCAACTCTCAAAAAACTGATAGATGAAGTTATAGCTCCTTTTGCTGCTTCTATCTGTGCTCTATCTTCTTAGCTATCCTCTTCCTCCTTTGTCCCTTCTTCTGGGGGCCTATATTCAGGTCTCCCTGTATCTAGGAAGGGGGAGATGTTTGATGAAGAAGCTCTAGCAGTTTTAGTTGCAGCAGCAGCAGTCTCTCCAGACAGTCCACCAGCAGTACCAGCAGTAGTTGATGTTATTCAAGATACAAAAATGTTTTTTCAGTTGAGGATTTGTTGACAACAGAACCATAAATAGTAACTGTTGGTGATATCTTTATTAATCGAACAGTTAACTTGAATTCATTATTATCAGTTTTTGATACCCTGCATAGTCATTTTCTAGTTTTTTACAATGATCTTTCTAAAGTTATAGTATGCTACACTTCCGTAGTAGATTCTTCAGTTTTAGAACAGCTAAGGAACGTCCTTAAAGATGTTTCTACCAGTAATAATCCAGTCTTTGAGACTGTAGTAGCTGATAATATAATATATATTATAGACCAAGTTTCTTCCCCTCCCACTTTTAAATGAGATGAAACTCCAATACCCAATTTTGATGATATTCTCTTTCAAGACATGGAACAAGATGATGACAGTGTACATATAGAAGTTGATACAACATATATTATAATTATACAACCAGAGGCTCAGAATGTTGATTACAATGAGTTAATTAAACAGATTGATGATTTATATGATTTGACGGAAGAAAACTCTGATGATGAAAAGTCTGATGAGTCAAAAGACTCAAGTTCTATGATGAGAAAATTGAAGAAGAAGGTTCATGCAAAGGTTTATCCTAAACCTTCCTCTACAACTGATATTCCTTACTATATTCTTCATGGAATACCCCTCACTCATGACCTCCCCCACTGGATGAGGTTCTCTAAGAATGAGCAAAAGAACAGGAAGAAGATGAGGAGATAGTCTTCACCTCTAAGATATAGGAGAGGACCTCCTCCAGCAGTAGGAGCGGCATGTAATATTTTTTCTCAAAAGCCTACTTCTTCTCATTATTCAAGAGCTTTTCAAGACAGAAGGATAGACCTTCAAGGACAAGATCTCAAAGCAGTCAGTAATAGAAGTCAAGTCAAAGCAGCCAGTAGTCAAGTTCTTAGAAATCAGATCAAGAAAGGCCTCCTTCACCAGTGTATGATCCAGAATTGGATCCAAATTTCAGAATGTCTAGATTTAATGAGCTTGTTGCTCTATTACAAATTAGGAAAGCCAGAGCAGAAGGAAAGGACACCTATCAATTCTCCGCCATGTCCTCTTACAGACAGAAGGAGCTTGAAAGATATCAGGTGAAGAACTTGTTCAATATAGACAAGTACATGAGCTTACATCTAGATGAAGTTGTGCCAAGGATTAGCTCTCTGAAGATCATTAGAGCTCAAGATTTAAAGATGAGTTAAAAGGAAGTTGCTGATCCTAACAGGAAGTTAATATTCACTAAACCATCTGCATATTCTCCCTCTGATTCTCCTAAGAAAGACACTTGATTTCTGATTTTATGTCTTTAAACTGTGTTTATGTTTTTGAACTCTCAAAGCACCTTATTTTATATCTATTGAAATTTTTTCTGCCAGATCGTATTTGTTTTGAGTGTTTCTATTGTAGATAGTATCCTCACCAAAATAGGGGGAGATTGTTGGAACCCTATTACTGATTTGGGCAAAGATAATTATCATTTATTTAGAATGTTTAGTTTGACCCACTGTGTATAGTCTTAGATCATAGGTTATTTCCAGGGTTATTGCCTCAGAAGAATTATAGTAGAAATGCAGTTAGATGGATGCAGAAAATCTATTCGACAAAAGCAGAGTTGCGTTCGATGAACGTCGTGCTCAGCTCGACTAATCAGAGTTTTACCGCTGAGCTCAGCTCGACGAAAGTTGTTCTCTAGTAAATGAACTCTGGCCTCAACTCTACAGCTTAGCTCGACAATAGCCAAGCTCAGCTCGACGAATAAAATTTTCAGTTCAACGAACTCTAAGCTCAGGATGACGAAATATTTGATGAGTTCGACTAATTCTTTGATGTGGTCGAGGAAGGTTTATATTCAGAAGCAGAATAATTTTAAATGTCTTAATTTCAGTCTGTTATACTCTGCTATTTAATGCTAAATATTCTTAATGAATATAGCCGTTTCTGTCAGCATTAAATATGGAATTTTCACAGAGTTATTATTCTAATTAATTACCAAAACAGTTAAGGAATGATTTTATTCTAAATATTTGAATACAGTCGTTACAAATTCTCAAAGATTCTTCAGACTATTCAAGGAATGTTTTTAAAATTTAAAATGTTTGAATTCGTCTTAGAAAATTTATATTTAGAAAATTGCTGCCTCTTTAGATAAGTGACATATTCACACAGACAGACACAGAGATTTTTGATTACTTGCTTTTGACTCTCCAAGAGAAAACAAATTCTACATCAATCTGAAATTGCTACTGGAGAGAAACAAAATTCTTGAAGGTCTACACCTTGAAGAAAAGCTTCTCCCTCGATCACAAATTCTACTCAACACATGGGGAGCTTGTTGCTTCAACATCAATCCACTAGTTTTCTCAAAGAATCTTGAAAGAGAAGACATCATCAAATTTTAGTTTATTTCATAAACAGTGTACATGGTTATAAGTGCCTTCAAAAGTTAATCCCTTGGTTCTTACGTCATCTTAGCAAAAGACTTAGATTGGTTTTTGGGCACCTGATCAAAAGCTCAAAGGGTTGTGAGATCTCCCTTGGAAAATAGATCTTCCGGTGGCAGGTCACCGGATCAAAAACCTGTAGTGGATTCCTACTAGGTTGGTAGAAGAGTGGATGTACACAGATTTATTGGGGAACCATTATATTTCCTTGTGTCGTCTGTTATTATATTACTTTCTGTATTGTGTGTTGTGATTCTTCTTATATATATATATATATATATATATATATATATATATATATATATATATATATATATATATATATATATATATATATATATATCACGTACTTTAAATCCTCTATAAAAATAAATTAAAGTTTTTAATATACACTATTCACCCCCCCCCCCTCTAATGTAAGTAGATCTATCCCTTACTTTCACTTATGTGCAAAACAGTGAACATAATAAGTTTGTGAATTTTCATTAATGAATAAAGTTTTTAGACATTTCCATTCAACTCGCATGTTACTTGCATCATCATATCTTTGACCCCGCAAATCCTGAATACTGAAATTATGACGATAGACTACTGAAGAAATTTCATTCTTAAGAGTTAGTGGACTAGTATCTGCAACATGAACAAGATCTAAGACCTTTCCTGCACAAACCCACAAACATCCACAAATTGAATCACGATAGGCATTTTCTCACTTTTCGGTTCATCGTTGGACATATCAACTATTATACAATATTTAGAATCACTAATTTCCCTACGAATAATATCTTGTACCATTCTTGACAGAACAGAAAGAAGATCCTTCTGAATAATAGGTGATATGTACATAGCATTTCCTGAGCATTTTCTAAATCAACCTCATCAACATCTTTATTATAAGTTCTATGTAATTATATAACTTGGACAAAATTACCACGATTAATTGATTCTTCACTTTCACAATGACCACGAAATGCAATACCTTGAAATGCACAATATCGCAAAGCATCATTTAAAGTTTCGACCCGCAACCGTTTAATTACGATTTGCTCAGAAGATTCTTTCCATTATTATTTCTATATGTTGACATTGAGACATTAAATCTGTAGAACATTGGACAGCAATGTTGTGTAGAGAAGAATAATCCTTCCCAACATGAGTCAAATAAGCACGGTTCTTTCCATTATCTTACTTCCAGTTTCGAAATCCTTCGGTTGTGAATGAACTTGTTCCAAACCGGACATGGATTTGTTTATTGTAGATATAACATGACAAACAATATGCAACATCTTTTGCTGAAGAATACTCCAACCATGGGAATCTCTCGAACCAGGAACTTTGAAATCTTCAATTATGTTCACATGAGGATGGATAGTCCTGAAGCTTGTGTCGATAAGGCCCAACTTTAACATATGCTCGTCGCATTTCATCTGTATGATTTATAGGATATTCACAAATTTGAGGACGTAATCCAGGATCACGTTTGAAAGCAGTGAAAAATGCTCAACTATGGAAGAATCAACAATAACTAAAGAGGATTGAACTTTAAATGCTTCTGATGATGAATGTGTGTCAACTTCAATTGAGAACTTCTTGTTGAAAAACGAGTTATAATTTTTAACTTCTTCATGAAAACCTAATTATATGAATTTAATTCAAGTGTTCAACTTTAAATGAAAAAAAAAACTAAACTAGTAGACTGAAAGTATAACCATCTTAAGAACTATCAAGATTCAAGCATCTTAAGCTTAGGTTTAAAAATTGTCTATCAAGATTCAAGCACCGAGAGAAATGACCATAACTGAAAGTATAACCAACTTAAGCTTATAGACATTATCTATTTGTCATTTTGTCTATTTTTACTTGCAATTTACATTCAAAAAGTGGGCATTTACTAAGCGGGTTAAGCAAAAAATGGTGTGTCAGAAATTTGAGATAGGTATCAAAAAATTGAGAATGAAGGAAAAAAATTTCAAGTAAAAACTATGAACTATCAAATATATGAGATGAATGAGAAGATCAGAACTCTGAGTCTCAGTTAAAGAATAACCTGCAAAGTCCGAAATCCAAAGTGCAATGGAATCCTTCTGCTCGCTTGCACTGCTTGTGAGTGGTAAGAAAATTTGAAATCAATTCTGAGCATGCAATAGGCTGATTTTGAGTTCTAGCGAGATCACGAGGCAAGCAGGAGTGGGACGCTACAGATTCCACCTTCCAGAACTAGGTAAGAGTGAGGTGGAAGGGCGACTGGGCGAGCAGAGGGATCAATGCCGTCGCGTCGGTGATTTGAGGTATTTTGAGACTGAAGGTCAGCGACTCAAGAAGAAGATGGAAAAGCTAGGGCAAGCGCGTGAGCCATGATGTTGTATAGGCGCATTAGGGTTTTTACAGTGGATTCTCACCCAATTGTGATCGAGATTTTAGGTTGCTCTGGGGAATGAAATATCCTAATAATTTTTTTATAGTATGTATATGTATACTTGTTTTTTTTAAAATACTTGGGGGGGAGGTGTAACTTCCCATTTTCTTCTAAACCCCTTAACTTAAATTAGGGCAAGACATGTGGTGAGTGAGAAGGATTTGGTTAGGTATTCACCTCAGGGCCCATGGAGTAGGGTGGACTCACATGGGGCCTAATATATGGTTCAAGTCAACTTAGGTAAAAACAGCCCAAATTTAAAACATAAGTACAACCTGACCATACCATTATGTCCCTAACTCTAAATGAAATCTAAGTGACCCAAAAGCCCCATCATAAGGTCACTCATTGACCCAATTTGACTAAAGTCAACTGTATCCCAAATTTGGTCAAAACCGCAATCATAGGTCAAATTAGCCCAAGTAGTGCGTCTCCATGGCCCAACCAAGGTTTTGTGGTGGCATAGGGCTCATGACCATCAAGTTAGGTCAGACCACTCATCAAATTAACTAATTCAACCGTAAAGTCAAACTTGGTCAACATTAGGCCTAAATGGGGAATTAATGAGGCAAGCTCATTTCCAATGGGCTAAGGTCATGGTTTGAAAGTATCTAGAGTCAACCTAAATCATCTAGCAGGTGGGGGTAAATAGGTGATGTCTGTCTTTTTGCAAAATAAAAAATACTTAAAAATAAGCACAGAAAACACCGAGATCTATAGTGGTTCCCCGAGTTTGGTACGTTCACTTTCCCGCCTCGCCTATCAACCACGAAGGGCTTTATTCAACAACTTCACCTTTCTTTGATTTTAACAAATCTTACACCTCGGTGCCGCAACTCCACAACCAGGAGACGACGATCCTTCCACTTGCTCTGCTCTCCAACAACACAATCCACAACCGGATGTACAACTCAATAAACAAACTGATCTACAATTCGGAGAAAAATCTCCTACAAATGTAAAAGAACATTTCACAATAATATTAAACACAATCTTAGACAAGATATGAATTCTTCTATCTGTCATTCTTCAATTAGGTTGAACTTGAAAAACTTGGAGAACACGAACAAATGGAATTCGTTAGAAGATCTTGAGTCTTGAATCTTAAATCGACTAGATCTAGAGTAGAGATCCTAGAATAGCAGTCCAGCCAAATAGCTTGAAGAAGATTGAATTGTGCACTGAGGTCGACTACCGATCGGGATTCGCGAATGCGTACAGGAGGCTGACGGTTTCTTTTTCGGAAAGTTACTCAATTTGAAATCTTGGACAATTAGCATTATTTGCATGATTAGGGTGGATGAAAAATCCACCCTAGATATATATAGAGAATCTCCTTGTCAATGGTTGGAAAGGAATTTCCAAAAATGAAAGCTCGAAATTACTGTGCATGGCCTTTTCATCCCAAGCCAGAATTCAAAAATTGTCTGAAAAATGACCTAAGTCAAATTCGTCTAGTATCGTCAAGTATAGCTAGTATACTCGACGAATAGTTATTGATACATGACGAAAATGACTTAGAGAAATCCAGCTCAAGCCAACTAGCCACTCAACGCTAAGACTGAAGTCATATTCGACAAATTCGACAAGTATCGACTATAATACTCGATGAATTCGACGAGTATCGATCGATTGAATCAATGCACTCAAAAGTGTCGACACACTAGACTCACTCGATGGCATCGATGTACTCGACGCACTTGAACACAAAAATTAGCTCATCTACCAGCTACAACTCTGAACCTGAGGCATTTCAAAGATAGAACACTTCAGCAAGAAAGTAAAAGTGATGGCAGAAAAGAAAGCCAAAAGTAAACATAGGTCAAAGGGGTACCAACCCAAGACCAAAAATACTGAAGTAAGGTACAAAAGTAAGGTACAAAAACTCTGAAAGGAACACTTATGTGAATCGTCACGTACAACAAAAGTACCCCATATGCATAAGACTATAAGGGGAAAAATCACGATTAAATCATCAGGAAGAACAACAAAACTTTATTATCCACCTGTGGTCAACTGTACCCAAAAAACACAGGCAGGGTGGTCACTCATACGGACACACTCCCCACAGATATATTATCTGTCTAATTACTGGGGAGACTCAAATACTCCACCATTCACCGCAAATGTCCAAACACTCGGTAGAGTTCCACAATGGATTAATAGAGGGATCAATCATTGTGGCGGTGGTTTCTCCCACTAATAAAACCCATAATGAAGAAAACCATGACCGTCACAATCAGTAATGACTCGAGTTTAGAGCTTAGAGGCCCACCACAACCCTTCCTAGGTCTGGCGGCTTGTCTTGCCCTGCAGCATCGCTACGAAGGAAACCAAGATATAAATCTCAAGACTTGGCACATCGGATTCTACTAAACATATCTAGATTTAAGAAACAGTTGATCAACCTTCAGGAAGGATTTACAATCCTAGATAAACACTAATACGTCCTACATAATATTTAAGGGACGGTTAAAAGAGCAAGATTCAACCACATCATCAAAACATATACCACTTTACAATATTAGATTAGTAAAATCAAGAACATGTAAATACAGGTGGATTTAAACAAAGAATTAAGACAGAACAATAATCAACAAGTTATTAATGATAGTGACAACAAGACGTTAGAAATTTTAGCATATCGGGAGAAAGAATGGAAGAGGGGAGTAAAACCATCACTTGCCTTGGATTTGCCGGAGAAGACCTCCAAAATCACACCACGACGTAGATCAGGACTAAGGAAGACGGGGGAAGTCGAAATCTGAGCAAAGATGGCCGAAATAGAGGTTATGTCCAAAAACCATAACGAGAAAAAGTCAAGAAATGGGGAAGATTTTACCACGATGACGTAGCTCTTGTTGACAGCTTTTTGGATCTATCTTTGGTTGAAAATTTCGAGCACTGAAGCACAGTCGGCGGCCTCCGGAAGATTCAAGAACGGTCGTTCTCTCTCTCGCTCATGCCTCTCTGGTTCGGGAAGGAGGAAGTACGGCTTAAGGAGGAGAAGTTCTTTTTTCTTATATATATATATATATATATATATATATATATATATATATATATATGTGTGTGTGTGTGTGTGTGTGTATAATATTGAAATAAATAAAATATTGGATCATTACACTTAAGGAGATGAACCTGGATCGGTTGAACCGAAAATCTCGACATGAAGTATGGATTTCTCGAGTAGGATGAAGATTTCTCGGGAACAGAAGGAAGGTATCTCGAGAACTAAAGAATATTCTCGGGTATGGAAGAAAGGCTTCTTGAGAACAAGTAGAAGTACTACTCGGGAACAATGACTCATGTTCTCGAGTACAAGGTAGAGTCTTCTCGAGAGCAAGATGGCCTTCTCGAGAACAACTAGAAGTATTACTCAGGAACAATGACTCATGTTCTCGAGTACAAGGTAGAGTCTTCTCGAGAACAAGGTGGCCTTCTCGAGAACAAGTAGAAGTACTACTCGGGAATAATGACTCATGTTCTCGAGTACAAGGTAGAGTCTTCTCGAGAACAAGATGGCCTTCTGGAGAACAAGGGAAGATCTCGAGTACAAAAAGGGACTTCTCGAGAAAAGACTATGGACTTCTCGAGAAGGGCTTCTGGATAACTCGAGAACAACGAATCGATTTCTCGAGAACAAAAGAGGATTTCTCGAGAACTAAATAAAACATGTCGAGTACTAAATAGACTTCTCGAGAACTAAATAAACTTCTCGAGAACTAAGACTGCATTTCCTGAGAACAAGAGGGTGCATCTTGAGAATAAAATGAGCATTTCTCGAGAGCTTCAAGACCTCTCGGGAACTAGATGAGGGATTTTCTCGAGATGAAGCATGACTTCCCGGGAACAAAGACATCATTTCTCATGAAGGAAAATAAAATTCTCGGGAACAGCTCCCGGCTTCTCAGGAGAAGAGAATGTTCATCACGAGTACAAACCAAGTATTCCCAGAAATAAGCAGGGAAATTTCAGAAATTCAGATTTGACTATTATTCCAGGATAAATCGCTGACCCTACGAATTTAGCAAGGAAAACAACACTAGTATTTGATGCACCATTCTTGAGATAAATACATCAATGTTTACTATAAGCATACTTGCCATAAATTTAATTCCTCCAACAAGAAATCATTCAATCTCATTAAAAACTCCAAAAATCTGGTCAAACAGACCCAACGAACGCGAAAACGCACTAACGGTGTAGCGGCGTCAACAAGATGTAAAAAAGGTAACGCCCAGATATCATAATTATGACGACACCAAATCAAATAATAACATTGGAAAATCGGGGGCGTTACATTCACTCCCCCTAAAAAGAAGTTTCGTCTCAAAACTTGTCACAACTTTAAAACCAAACCAAAATGAAAAACCAAATACAACAAAAAAACATGAAGACATACCAGAACTAAGGAAAGAGGTGCGGATGAGATTCCCTTATCGCCGACTTCAATTCCCAAATCGCGCTCTCGATGTCTTGATTTCGCCAGAGAACTTTAACCATGGGGATGGTCTTTCTCCGCAACACTCGATCTTGAGATTCCAAAATACGGACAAGAACTTCCACGTATATTAGGTTGGGCTAAATCTGGGGCATCGAGTCAAGGACTTGACGATCACTACGAACACACTTCCGCAACTGGCTCACATGGAACACATCATGGACACCAGGGAAGGTAGCAGGTAAATCTAGTCTATAAGTTGACACTCTGATGCACTCAAGAATCTGAAAAGGTCCCATATACCGGGGATATAACTTGTGCTTCCTTCCAAATATTTTAACACCTGACTTCAGAGAGACTTTCAGAAAAACCGAGTACCAAACGGAGAACTCCAGATCGACCCTTCGTCGATTAGTATATTTCTCATAACGTTCTTGTGCTATACGGAGCTTCTCACGAATATGAGTCACCACACAATTCATCTCTTCAAAGGCTTCCGGACCTAGCAGCGGTCTCTCACCAAACTCAGCCCAAAACAAAGGTGTCCTACAATGCCTACCGTACAAGGCCTCAAACGGGGACATCTGTAGACTCTCTTAATTACTATTATTGTATGTGAATTTCATGAGTCTGAGATGATCATCCCAAGCACCACCGTGATCCAATATGTAACACCTGATCATATCTTCCACGATCTGAATTACTCTTTCTGTCAGCCTATTTGTCTCCAGATGATAGGCGGTGGAATACTTAAAATCGGTACCCAACCCCTCCTGTAAACTCTTCAAAAAGCGAGACATAAATCTGGAGTCTCGATCCAATACAATGCTAACAGGCACTCCATACAATCTGATGATCTCATCAAGGTATATCTCAGCTATCTTCTTCATAGAATACCCAATCTTAAAGGGCACAAAGCGAGCACACTTAGTCAATCTATCCATTATCACCCAAATAGAGTCGTGCTCGGAAGATCTTGGTAAATTAGTGATGAAGTCCATCGAAATACTCTCCCACTTCTAGCTTGGAATATCAAGCGGTGTTAATTTACCACCAGGCATTCTATTGTCAGCCTTAACACGCTGACACGTATAACATTTCGACACAGACTTTGTTATGTCATTCCTCATTCCCGACCACCAAACAATTTACTTTAGATATTTATACATTTTGGTGGAACTAGGATTATATGCAACACTGGAACCATGAGCTTCATTACAAATTTTATCCTGAATGTCACCAAAAGCGGGAATACAAAATCTACCCAAATATCTCAGTGTCTAGCTCGTCCAAAGAGAAATCAGGTAGCTCTCTCCTCTCAGTTCTATTTCGAAGATGCGACAATTCAGGGTCATCCATCTGGTGTACTATGGTAAGAGAAATCCAATAGGGCTCTTCTTCTTCCAAACTAGCAGGCACCGTACTACTCCCAACTCCAATGTCCATCAACAAGAATTCTTCCACCAGGGACTGTACAGACAGATTGAAGATTTTGGCGGTCTTCCTACTCAAAGCATCGGCTACTACGTTAGCCTTTCCCTGATGATAAAGAATCTTCACTTCATAATCGGCCACATATTCTAACCACCTATACTGGCACAAATTTAGCTCCCTTTGAGAGAAGACGTCTTCAAACTCTAATGTTCTGTGTAGATCTTGCACAGCGCGCCATACAATAAATGTCTCCAAAGCTTCAGTGCATAAATTACTGCAACAAACTCTAAATCGTGTGTAGGATAGTTTCTTTCATGAATCTTTAATTGCCTAGATCAGTATGCCATCACCTTTTCTTCTTGCATCAAAACAAAACCCAGTCCAATGTGTGATGCATCCACATATATAGCATACTCAACTCCTTTAGTATGCAATGTTAAAACTGGAGCAGTACACAATCTCTTCTTCAACTCTTGGAAAGCTTCTTCAAACTTATCGCTCTCAATGAACGCATTGTTCTTCTGGGTAAATCTAGTTAGAAGAGCGGACAACACCGAAAACCCTTCCACAAACCTCCTAAAATAGCCAGTCAGGCCTAAGAAGCTCCTAATATCCTTAGGTGTTGAACGTCTCTTCCATTCTGCAGCAGAAATCTTGGTCGAGTCTGCAGAAATACTACCCTCGCTCACAACATGATCCAAAAAGGACACCTGAGGTAGCCAGAACTAACACATGCTCAACTTTGCAAATAATGTGTGCTCCCTCGGGGTAGACAAAACTAATTGCAAATGTTGAGTATGCTCCACAACACTGCGGGAATACACGAGAACGTCATCTATGAACAAAATAACCAAACAGTCCAAGAAATCTTTGAAAACTCTATTCATCAAATCCCTGAAAGCAGTGGGTGAATTTGTCAAACCAAAGGTGTAACACCCCCTATCCGTCACATAGCATATAGTAGTAGGCCCGGCCGGGGCCCGGCTCCATATACCACAGACAGACCGAAGGGTTACGCAATGAAACCATCCTCCCAATAACCAACGTACTACACAAGGCACATTCTAGTGGAAGCAATTTAAAAGTTGCAAATTAAGAACCCAGCCACAACATGAATGTCCACTACAAAAACCCAAATGGAACGAATGTACAAATACACAAGTACTTGGCCTTATGGCCTTACAGGAGTTTATTCAAATAAATAGTGTCATCCAAACCTCGTCATGCAGGCCAGTCACACATGAGAATAAGGGTAAACATTCATAAAATAGGCTTTCGAGGGGCGGCATAGCAACAATGGCTTTGCCCGCTATTTGCCACTAGGCTCCGCAGTACCTGCAAGTAACAATCCACCAAAGCGGTGGCAAACAAAAGCAGCGGTCAGCTAAGCTGACCAAATTATAATGACCCCGCTCCTAAACTCGGGGTGGCGATGCTCCTTCTCTGCACTTTATTAGCATAGCAGAATAAGATAGTGAAAGTACAATCTAAGCAGACTTCACCACAGGCATAGGCATATACGGCCACACACCCCGTGCTCACAGGTCACTTATTCGGTGAACTCGGTCCACCACTGCAACTTGGACGGCAAACTCGTGAGCATTTGAGTCATTCCGGCAGAAGTAACGTCAATTGAAGACATCGACAGCTTAAGACCCGCCCTCTATGCTATCGGTAGGCCCCTAAAACCGAACCACATAGAGCGAGTATGGTTCCACTCAACCCATTGCTCACCTCGACATAGCAATTTAATTCATCATCGCGGGTCAAGCTTCCCCGAATCCCGAGTATCGAACACACAATATTACATAACCCAGTCATGTACAAGTTGGCTCCCAGGCCACCAAGATGGTAGAACCACGTTTCTGCCCAGTTTTCCGGGTGCAACTTGAGGTTAGTCCCCAAGGCTCCCTGTTGCAATCTACCGCGTAGAAAACCCGAAAAACAACCATCGGTGTGGAGTCTTCTCCGGCCATTCATGCAATGCAACATAACCGATCCAGACCAACTTGTCCGGGAAGGCTTCACACACCATGCATATATCTGTTTCTCGATTCCGACTATATATGCAAAAGTACGGGGACTATTCATATCTACCCGAAGGAACACCTCACACTCAATGCATACTCGCGAGAGCGAGCTTCCTATGCAAAAGGGAAAGATGACTTCACATGTACACGATGAGAATTGTTACCCTTGTGTTCCTCTTTGGTGCCATAAAGATCTAGACAGATGAAAACCACCGCAACGGTCTCGCCTCCATAGATCTGAACTCGGCTTGCGATTTGGGGCTCCGAAGATCCACCTGCGGCCGGATCTCTCCTTCACCTTCTTCCTTGATTTCCCCTCTCTATAAAGCTTTAGAAAGAGAAAGCTCAAAAGAAAATGAGGATTTCAACCCTATTCCCGGCCTTAACCTAATATGGACCATCCTGAGCCCTTGGATCCCAAAATAAGGAAACAGACGGCCACGATTCGCACTTAAAATCAGTTTCCTGTGCCGAACACGGCTTGTGACACGCACGTGTCCAATTCCTTGTGCCTTAATCGACGCTGAAACCGTCGCACCTAGAACAGGAAACAGGCTCTCAACATGCACGTGTCGAACCTGACACGCCCGTGTCATTCAGTACACGCCCGTGTTGCGGAGCGTGTTCGTCCGTTGACACAAGACCAAATACAACCCAAATAGAACACGGGTACTCGACACGCCCGTATCGAATTTGACCCGCCTGTGTCATTCAGTACACGCCCGTGTTACGTGGTGTGTTCCTCCATCGACACAGGACCAAATACAACCTGAAGAGAACACGGGTACTCGACACACCCGTGTTGAATTTGACACTCCCGTGAAAGGTAGAACATGCCTGGGCTCCAGGCCGTGTTCCTCCCCAGATACGGCACGACTCACAACCCGAGCTGGACACAGCCTGGGACATGCCCGTGTCACAGTCCATGTTCGTTGTCTCGACGATCGTCGACAGTAATTTTGTCGAGCACACGGCGATCGTCGAACCCAAGCACGACACGGCCATGGGACACGCCCGTGTCCCAGGCCGTGTGACCCCTACCAAGCTCCAAACTTGGCTCTAAAGCTGCCCGTCCCTCTTTTGAGTTTCGGGGTGTTACAACTCTCTCCCTCTTAAAAGAATTTCATCCTGAAATTACAGAAAGGGAAATAAACACAAAACTTAAACGGTACCTGATTAGACTAACTCTAGGTACTCCTCAAACATGAACTGCTCTCGCTCCCACGAGTGCTCCCCCAACTGCAATTGTCCCAACAGACATTGACCATTCTGATCTCTTTATTATGCAGTCGCTTGACTTCAGGGTCCTCAATGCGAACGGGCTTGACCTTCGTCGTCAACCCCTTATCAACCGGTATTTGATCGAGTGTTATCACTTGCGAAGCCTCTTGCACCGCCTTCCGCAACACTGTCGTGTAGACCACTCAGTTCTACTGATAGCTTCAATCGATACGATGCTTCGCCAATCCGCTACAGAACCTCAAACGGTCCAAGGTACCTAGGGCTTAGCTTTCTTCAAGCACCGTACCCGCGAGACAGCCTTGAACGGCTTAATCTTCAAGTACACCCAGTCCCCAACAGCGAACTCAAGATTCTGATGCTTGGCATTATAGTACTTAGCTTGCCGGTCCTAAGCGATTAGCAATCGTTCTCGAATAGTTCGTACTAACGAAGTTGCATCTTCCACTTCTTGCCGCTTGTACAGCTTTGACTCACCCGTTTCCAACCATGACAATGGCGTGTGACATCTCCTACCATAAAGGGCCTCGAAGGGCGCCATTTGAATGATCGCTTGGTACCTATTGTTATAAGCAAATTCCACCAAGTACATGTGATCTTCCCACTGCTTCCCGAAATCCAAGATGTACATGCGAAGCATATCTTCCAACGTCCTGTTGACCCTCTCGGTCTGACCATCTGTCTACGGATGAAAGGCTGTGTTGAGTCTCAACTTGGTCCCCAACATTTGTTGCACCAACCTCCAGTCATTGGACGTGAACCGTCCATCTCGATCACTCACGATGCTGTGTGGCACACCATGAAGTCAAATAATGTTATCCACATATAGTTTTGCCAATATCTCCACCGAATCATCCTTTCTATTCGGAATGAAGTGCGACACCTTCATCAGTCAATCTACGATCACCCAGATGGTGTCGTTTCCCTTTTGCGACCTTGGTAACACATGCACAAAGTCCATAGAAATATCGTCGAACTTCCACTCCGAG
Organism: Platanthera guangdongensis; assembly: GCA_039583875.1. NCBI lineage: Eukaryota > Viridiplantae > Streptophyta > Magnoliopsida > Asparagales > Orchidaceae > Platanthera > Platanthera guangdongensis. Next base: position 30,959,492 of record CM077156.1, read on the forward strand.
ATAGGCAAGGACTTCAAGAAACCTCCAGGCTTCTGGCACTCCGCCTTCACTAAGGCGCACGTTTGACACTTCGTTACATAAAGTTCCACGTCCTTATTAAGTCCTGGCCACCTGAACAACTTCTTCATATCACGGTACATCTTCGTGCTCCCTGGGTGAATCAAGTACTTGGTATGATGAGCCTCGTACATCAACTCCACCTGCAGATTACCCACATTTGGGACGCACAAATGACTGTCCTTCTATAACAATCTATCCACAACCTCAAATTGGGAATTTGACCCATCCAAAGCCTCTACCATGATTTGCTTCATGTTTCTATCAAAATCCAGAGCCTGCCGAATCTAATCAGCCAAGTCATACTGAACTTCTGTCCAGTTCAACTGCGCTTTGGCACTAGTCTGCTTGTTAAGACAAGAGACCTCCAATCCCTCCAACTCCTGAATCAAACGCTCATCATGAACCGATAACCAGTTGGCCCGCGCAGGGGCCCTGCGACTTAACGTATCTGCAACCGCATTGCCTTTCCCAGGAATATAGTGAATCTTGAATGTGTAGTCCCCCGGGAACTGCATCCATCTATGCTGCCGCATGTTTAGATCCTTTTGATCCAACAAGTATTTCAGTCTCTTGTGCTCGGTATAGATATCGACCTTCACACCATACAATTAATGCCTCCATAGCTTCAAGGCAAAAATCACGGCCGCTAACTCCAAGTCATGGACTGGATAATTCCTCTCATGCACCTTTAGCAGATGCGAGCCATAAGCTATCACACTTCCATGCTGCAATAGAACACAACTCAATCCACTGCCCAAAGCATTGCTATAGATCTCAAAGCCTTCGGTCCCACTCTGCGAAATTAGAACCGGCGCTATGGTCAATCGACTCTTCAACTCTTCGAAAGCTTATGTGCACTCCAGCATCCAAACAAACTTCTTCTCTTTCCTCATCAGAGTCGTGAGGGGTAACGTTATCCACGAGAAGTTCTCCATGAAGTTTCTGTAATAGTTGGCAAGCCCCAAAAAACTCTGGACTTCCGCTACCGTAGACAGCACAGGCCACTCCCGTATAGCAACTATCTTTGCCGAATCAACCGCAATTCCCTCTCCACTAACTATATGACCAAGAAACGCTACTGAGGACAACCAAAACTTGCATTTGGAGAACTTGGCGTACAGTTGATTCCTTCTCAGCATCTCCAACACCAAATGCAGATGCTTAAAGTGATTCTCCACACTCTGCGAATAAACTAATATATCTTCGATAAAGACGATCATGAAGTGGTCCAGATAATCTCTGAAAGTTCTGTTCATCAAATCCATGAACACGAATGGTGTATTAGTCGGCCCAAATGGCATGACGGTAAACTCATAATGCCCGTATCTCGTGCTGAAAGTTGTCTTGCGGATATCACTTTCTCGTGTCCTCTGCTGATAATACCCGGACTTAAGATCCAATTTCGAGTACACCGATGACCCGACTAACTAATCGAACAGATCATCAATCCTTGGGATCGGGTACTTATTCTTCTCCGTTAACTTATTCAGCTCTCGATAATCGATACAAAGTTGCAAGCTTTCATCCTTCTTCTTAACAAGAAGGACCGGTGCACTCCAAGGCGACGAACTTGGATGCACATAACCCTGTTCCAAAATTCTTGAAGTTGAACCTTCAGCTCCGCCATCTCCTTAGGCGCTAGCCGATACGGGGAGCGTGACACAGGTTTCGCACCTGGCACTAGCTCAATAGTGAAGTCAATCTCCCATTGAGGTGGGGCTCTAGGAAGATCGCCAGGGAAAACGTCAGGGTACTCGAATACCACTGAAATGCTGTTCAAAGTAGGCTTAGGCTTTGCAGCCTCCACTAGCATGAAGAACAACTCTGCACCAGCACGAACTGCCTTTACCACCTGAAGAGCAGACATCAAAGTCTTGTTTGAACCTTTCAAGACCGCAAATGTCATCTCATGACCAGTTCCCAATTTGACCTCCTTGCGATTGCAAACAATGTATGGAAGCTGCTCCGAGAGTCAGTCCACACCAATGATCACATCACACGCTACTATCGGCAATAGCGACGCTCGCAAGTTATCCACATGACTCCCATGCCTTACCTTTACGCAACAAAATCTATCCACGCGCATTGAGCACCCATTTGGCAACAACACATACAGTTTCTCCTTTGCCATCGTACTAGGTACTCCGAGGCACGATATAAATCCTTCAGACAAAAAGGAGTGCGAAGCTACCATATCAAAGAGTGCTCACGCCGGATTATCGCAAATCAAAACAAAGCCTAAATATGCAACAATAAGCTAACATGCGCAAGGTAACCAGTATTTAAAGCTAACTTGCTATAAATTTAAACCGTACCTGTCAACACATCAGCTTACTTTATGGCCTTCTGTTGGCCAAGATTATAGACTCTAGGTTAAGTTGGAGCATAATGGGATGCGGTTGACTCCACCGCCTTGCCCTTCTCCTCATAGGTTGCTCCCGGCTTTCTCTCGGACTTTGGACATCCGCTTCGACAATCTCGGGCATAGTGTCCCAGCTTTCCACAATTAAAGCATGCGCCTAGGGTTCAGACTATAGTCGCCCTAGAAGCACCAGAAGAAGGGGTTGGACCCGAAGTCCTAGCCTTCTTATTCCACTTATGGAACACAGATTTTGAGTAGTTCAGCATTTTGGACTCCGTCCCCTTTACACTAGATTCTCTCTTCACTTGCACATTCCCCAAATCCTTCTCCAACGACCGGGTTGTATTTACTAGGGTCAAGAAGCCCTGCGTCACAAGCCCCGAGAGCAGTAGCCTTAGGTCATCCCTCAGACCCTCATAGAAATGGTTTGTCTTACGCTCCTCATCAGTATATGTAGAGCTAGTGTACCGACCCAACCAAGTAAATTTGTGGAGATACTCGTCCACGCTACTCTCTCCTTATGTCAACTTATGGAATTCATTCTACATCGCGATCCTCTGAGTCGAGGGAAGGTACCTTGCCAAGAATAGTCTCGAAAATTCCTCCATCGAGACGTCCGTGAATTTCCTTCCCCTGAAGTGATGTAGCTCTAAACCTTCCCACCATAGCCTTGCATCTCCGTCCAACAGGAATATAGCTATAGTGGTCATCTTCCACTCCTCCGTTTCCGTAGCTATCAAGACTCTCTTCACTCGAGAGAGCCAATCTTTAGCTTGGGATGGAGTTCCAGTCCCCGAGAATAACGGAGGGTTGAAGCCCATAACATGCTTGAGCTGCTTTTCAGATGCCCTCCTAGGTACCAATGGCTCCCCCGCCACCTGCTCCACCCTTCTCGGTTCTGCTGCATGAAGCAGTACCTGCTCCACTACAGGGGCAGGCTGCTGTATATGCATTGTAGGATGAGCATTTAGCATAGCGAACACCGCTTCAACCACCAATTCTATGGTTTCTGTCGAGGGAGGTGTTGCAGGCGCTTCATTCGGTGCGCTACTTGCCTCGGAAACTGGACGTTTTGACGGCCTTGCACCACTCTTGGTCACTTATTGTCGTACAAAACACTGTTAAGTGACCGAACAATATTGCAAAAAGCAATTATAGGAACACGTAGGTTCCTCAAACATGTGTATTTTCATTCCCAATTGGACATTCATGGGTTCTTTTGATGTTATAACGATGACGCACACACATGTGCTCACCAACCCTTAAAAACATTCATCCATGAATTCATTTAAGTTGACCAAAACCAGTAGTCTGATACCAAATTGTAACACCCCCTATCTGTCACATAGCATATAGCAGTAGGTCCGGCCGGGGCCCGACACCATATACCACAAACAGACCGAAGGGTTACGCAATGAAACCATCATCCGAATAACCAACGTCCTACATAGAGCACATTCTAGCGGAAGTTATTTAAAAGTTGCAAATTAAGAATCCAGGCATAGCATGAATGTCCACTACAAAAACCCAAATGGAATGAACATACAAAGACACAAGTACTTGGCCTTATGGCCTTACAGAGTTTATTCAAATAAATAGTGTCTTCCAAACCTCGGCACGCATGTCGGTCACACATGAGAATAAGGGTAAACATTCATAAAATAGGCCTTCGAGGGCCGGCTCAGCAACAAGGACTTTGCTCGCTATTTGCCACGAGGCTCCGCAGCACCTGTAAGTAACAATCCGCCGAAGCAGTGGCAAACAAAAGCAACGGTCAGCTAAGCTGACCAAATTACCCCAACCCCTAAACTCGGGGAGGCGATGCTCCTTTCCTGCACTTTATTAGCATAGCAAAATAAGATAGTGCAAGTACAATCTAAGCACACTTCACCAAAGGCATAGGCACACATGGCCACACACCCCATGCTCACAGGGCACTTATTCAGTGAACTCGGTCCACCATCGCCACTTGGACGGCAAACTCGTGAGCATTTGAGTCTTTCTGGCAGAAGTCACGTCAATTGAAGACATCGATAGCATAAGACCCGCAATATATGCCATCAGTAGGCCCCTAAAACCGAACCACATAGAGCGGGTACGGTTCCACTCAACTCGTTGCTCACCTCGCTATCGTAATTTAAGTCATCGGCGCGGGTCAAGCTTCCCCGAATCCCAAGTATAGAACACACAATATTACATAACCCAGTCATGTACAAGTTGTCTCCCAGGCCACCAAGATGGCAAAACCACGTTTCTGCCCAGTTTTTCGGGTGCACCTTGAGTTTAGTCACCAAGGCTCCTAATGCAATCTACCGCGTAGAAAACCCAAAAAATAACCATCAGCGCGGAGTCTTCTCCAGCCATTCATGCAATGCAACATCACCGATCCAGACCAACTTGTCCGGGTAGGCTCCACACACCATGCCTATGTCCGTTTCTCGATTTGGGACTCTACATGCATGAAAGATAATAGTTGTCAACCTAAATCACCTAGAGGGGGTGAATAGGTGAGTTGTGGGTCTTTTGCGTAGTAAAACAAATCTTAGAACACAGCACAAATCTATCTACCAAACTATCATAGACGAGACAAGATTTATAGTGGTTCTCCGATCTTGGGTACATCCACTTTCCCTTACCGATCTAGCAATATACTAGACTCGGATACTCCACTATCTCGGATTGAAAATCAATCCTACCCTCGGAACAAAGTTCCTACAATCTCAATCCAATCAACTGGATCGACAACTCGGAAGGCAAAACTTCCTACAAACTCAGCCCAAAACAAAGGTGTCCTACAATGCCTACCGTACAAGGCCTCAAACGGGGACATCTGTAGACTCTCTTAATTACTATTATTGTATGTGAATTTCATGAGTCTGAGATGATCATCCCAAGCACCACCGTGATCCAATATGTAACACCTGATCATATCTTCCACGATCTGATTTACTCTTTCTGTCAGCCTATTTGTCTGCAGATGATAGGCGGTGGAATACTTAAAATCGGTACCCAACCCCTCCTGTAAACTCTTCAAAAAGAGAGACATAAATCTGGAGTCTCGATCCAATACAATGCTAACAGGCACTCCATGCAATCTGATGATCTCATCAAGGTATATCTCAGCTATCTTCTTCATAGAATACCCAATCTTAAAGGGCACAAAGCGAGCACACTTAGTCAATCTATCCATTATCACCCAAACAGAGTCGTGCTCGGAAGATCTTGGTAAATTAGTGATGAAGTCCATCGAAATACTCTCCCACTTCTAGCTTGGAATATCAAGCGGTGTTAATTTACCACCAGACATTCTATTGTCAGCCTTAACACGCTGACACGTATAACATTTCGACACAGACTTTGTTATGTCATTCCTCATTCCCGACCACCAAACAATTTACTTTAGATATTTATACATTTTGGTGGAACTAGGATTATATGCAACACTGGAACCATGAGCTTCATTACAAATTTTATCCTGAATGTCACCAAAAGCGGGAATACAAAATCTACCCAAATATCTCAGTGTCTAGCTCGTCCAAAGAGAAATCAGGTAGCTCTCTCCTCTCAGTTCTATTTCGAAGATGCGACAATTCAGGGTCATCCATCTGGTGTACTATGGTAAGAGAAATCCAATAGGGCTCTTCTTCTTCCAAACTAGCAGGCACCGTACTACTCCCAACTCCAATGTCCATCAACAAGAATTCTTCCACCAGGGACTGTACATACAGATTGAATATTTTGGCGGTCTTCCTACTCAAAGCATCGGCTACTACGTTAGCCTTTCCCTGATGATAAAGAATCTTCACTTCATAATCGGCCACATATTCTAACCACCTATACTGGCACAAATTTAGCTCCCTTTGAGAGAAGACGTCTTCAAACTCTAATGTTCTGTGTAGATCTTGCACAGCGCGCCATACAATAAATGTCTCCAAAGCTTCAGTGCATAAATTACTGCAACAAACTCTAAATCGTGTGTAGGATAGTTTCTTTCATGAATCTTTAATTGCCTAGATCAGTATGCCATCACCTTTTCTTCTTGCATCAAAACAAAACCCAGTCCAATGTGTGATGCATCCACATATATAGCGTACTCAACTCCTTTAGTATGCAATGTTAAAACTGGAGCAGTACACAATCTCTTCTTCAACTCTTGGAAAGCTTCTTCAAACTTATCGCTCTCAATGAACGCATTATTCTTCTGGGTAAATCTAGTTAGAAGAGCGGACAACACCGAAAACCCTTCCACAAACCTCCTAAAATAGCCAGTCAGGCCTAAGAAGCTCCTAATATCCTTAGGTGTTGAACGTCTCTTCCATTCTGCAGCAGAAATCTTGGTCGAGTCTGCAGAAATACTACCCTCGCTCACAACATGATCCAAAAAGGACACCTGAGGTAGCCAGAACTAACACATGCTCAACTTTGCAAATATTGTATGCTCCCTCGGGGTAGACAAAACTAATTGCAAATGTTGAGTATGCTCCACAACACTGCGGGAATACACGAGAACGTCATCTATGAACAAAATAACCAAACAGTCCAAGAAATCTTTGAAAACTCTATTCATCAAATCCCTGAAAGCAGTGGGTGAATTTGTCAAACCAAAGGTGTAACACCCCCTATCCGTCACATAGCATATAGTAGTAGGCCCGGCCGGGGCCCGGCTCCATATACCACAGACAGACCGAAGGGTTACGCAATGAAACCATCCTCCCAATAACCAACGTACTACACAAGGCACATTCTAGTGGAAGCAATTTAAAAGTTGCAAATTAAGAACCCAGCCACAACATGAATGTCCACTACAAAAACCCAAATGGAACGAATGTACAAATACACAAGTACTTGGCCTTATGGCCTTACAGGAGTTTATTCAAATAAATAGTGTCATCCAAACCTCGTCATGCAGGCCAGTCACACATGAGAATAAGGGTAAACATTCATAAAATAGGCTTTCGAGGGGCGGCATAGCAACAATGGCTTTGCCCGCTATTTGCCACTAGGCTCCGCAGTACCTGCAAGTAACAATCCACCAAAGCGGTGGCAAACAAAAGCAGCGGTCAGCTAAGCTGACCAAATTATAATGACCCCGCTCCTAAACTCGGGGTGGCGATGCTCCTTCTCTGCACTTTATTAGCATAGCAGAATAAGATAGTGAAAGTACAATCTAAGCAGACTTCACCACAGGCATAGGCATATACGGCCACACACCCCGTGCTCACAGGTCACTTATTCGGTGAACTCGGTCCACCACTGCAACTTGGACGGCAAACTCGTGAGCATTTGAGTCATTCCGGCAGAAGTAACGTCAATTGAAGACATCGACAGCTTAAGACCCGCCCTCTATGCTATCGGTAGGCCCCTAAAACCGAACCACATAGAGCGAGTATGGTTCCACTCAACCCATTGCTCACCTCGAACATAGCAATTTAATTCATCATCGCGGGTCAAGCTTCCCCGAATCCCGAGTATCGAACACACAATATTACATAACCCAGTCATGTACAAGTTGGCTCCCAGGCCACCAAGATGGTAGAACCACGTTTCTGCCCAGTTTTCCGGGTGCAACTTGAGGTTAGTCCCCAAGGCTCCCTGTTGCAATCTACCGCGTAGAAAACCCGAAAAACAACCATCGGTGTGGAGTCTTCTCCGGCCATTCATGCAATGCAACATAACCGATCCAGACCAACTTGTCCGGGAAGGCTTCACACACCATGCATATATCCGTTTCTCGATTCCGACTATATATGCAAAAGTACGGGGACTATTCATATCTACCCGAAGGAACACCTCACACTCAATGCATACTCGCGAGAGCGAGCTTCCTATGCAAAAGGGAAAGACGACTTCACATGTACACGATGAGAATTGTTACCCTTGTGTTCCTCTTTGGTGCCATAAAGATCTAGACAGATGAAAACCACCGCAACGGTCTCGCCTCCATAGATCTGAACTCGGCTTGCGATTTGGGGCTCCAAAGATCCACCTGCGGCCGGATCTCTCCTTCACCTTCTTCCTTGATTTCCCCTCTCTATAAAGCTTTAGAAAGAGAAAGCTCAAAAGAAAATGAGGATTTCAACCCTATTCCCGGCCTTAACCTAATATGGACCATCCTGAGCCCTTGGATCCCAAAATAAGGAAACAGACGGCCACGATTCACACTTAAAATCAGTTTCCTGTGCCGAACACGGCTTGTGACACGCACGTGTCCAATTCCTTGTGCCTTAATCGACGCTGAAACCGTCGCACCTAGAACAGGAAACGGGCTCTCAACATGCACGTGTCGAACCTGACACGCCCGTGTCATTCAGTACACGCCCGTGTTGCGGGGCGTGTTCGTCCATTGACACAAGACCAAATACAACCCAAATAGAACACGGGTACTCGACACGCCCGTATCGAATTTGACCCGCCTGTGTCATTCAGTACACGCCCGTGTTACGTGGTGTGTTCCTCCATCGACACAGGACCAAATACAACCTGAAGAGAACACGGGTACTCGACACACCCGTGTTGAATTTGACACTCCCGTGAAAGGTAGAACATGCCTGGGCTCCAGGCCGTGTTCCTCCCCAGATACGGCACGACTCACAACCCGAGCTGGACACAGCCTGGGACATGCCCGTGTCACAGTCCATGTTCATTGTCTCGACGATCGTCGACAGTAATTTTGTCGAGCACACGGCGATCGTCGAACCCAAGCACGACACGGCCATGGGACACGCCCGTGTCCCAGGCCGTGTGACCCCTACCAAGCTCCAAACTTGGCTCTAAAGCTGCCCGTCCCTCTTTTGAGTTTCGGGGTGTTACAACTCTCTCCCTCTTAAAAGAATTTCATCCCGAAATTACAGAAAGGGAAATAAACACAAAACTTAAACGGTACCTGATTAGACTAACTCTAGGTACTCCTCAAACATGAACTGCTCTCGCTCCCACGAGTGCTCCTCCCAACTGCAATTGTCCCAATAGACATTGACCATTCTGATCTCTTTATTATGCAGTCGCTTGACTTCAGGGTCCTCAATGCAAACGGGCTTGACCTTCGTCGTCAACCCCTTATCAACCGGTATTTGATCGAGTGTTATCACTTGCGAAGCCTCTTGCACCGCCTTCCGCAACACTGTTGTGTAGACCACTCAGTTCTACTGATAGCTTCAATCGATACGATGCTTCGCCAATCCGCTACAGAACCTCAAACGGTCCAAGGTACCTAGGGCTTAGCTTTCTTCAAGCACCGTACCCGCGAGACAGCCTTGAACGGCTTAATCTTCAAGTACACCCAGTCCCCAACAGCGAACTCAAGATTCTGATGCTTGGCATTATAGTACTTAGCTTGCCGGTCCTGAGCGATTAGCAATCGTTCTCGAATAGTTCGTACTAACGAAGTTGCATCTTCCACTTCTTGCCGCTTGTACAGCTTTGACTCACCCGTTTCCAACCATGACAACGGCATGTGACATCTCCTACCATAAAGGGCCTCGAAGGGCGCCATTTGAATGATCGCTTGGTACCTATTGTTATAAGCAAATTCCACCAAGTACATGTGATCTTCCCACTGCTTCCCGAAATCCAAGATGCACATGCGAAGCATATCTTCCATCGTCCTGTTGACCCTCTCGGTCTGACCATCTGTCTACGGATGAAAGGCTGTGTTGAATCTCAACTTGGTCCCCAACATTTGTTGCACCAACCTCCAGTCATTGGACGTGAACCGTCCATCTCGATCACTCACGATGCTGTGTGGCACACCATGAAGTCAAATAATGTTATCCACATACAGTTTTGCCAATATCTCCACCGAATCATCCTTTCTATTCGGAATGAAGTGCGACACCTTCATCAGTCAATCTACGATCACCCAGATGGTGTCGTTTCCCTTTTGCGACCTTGGTAACACATGCACAAAGTCCATAGAAATTTCGTCGAACTTCCACTCCGAGATAGGCAAGGACTTCAAGAAACCTCCAGGCTTCTGGCACTCCGCCTTCACTAAGGCGCACGTTTGACACTTCGTTACATAAAGTTCCACGTCCTTATTAAGTCCTGGCCACCTGAACAACTTCTTCATATCACGGTACATCTTCGTGCTCCCTGGGTGAATCAAGTACTTGGTATGATGAGCCTCGTACATCAACTCCACCTGCAGATTACCCACATTTGGGACGCACAAATGACTGTCCTTCTATAACAATCTATCCACAACCTCAAATTGGGAATTTGACCCATCCAAAGCCTCTACCATGATTTGCTTCATGTTTCTATCAAAATCCAGAGCCTGCCGAATCTAATCAGCCAAGTCATACTGAACTTCTGTCCAGTTCAACTGCGCTTTGACACTAGTCTGCTTGTTAAGACAAGAGACCTCCAATCCCTCCAACTCCTGAATCAAACGCTCATCATGAACCGATAACCAGTTGGCCCGCGCAGGGGCCCTGCGACTCAACATATCTGCAACCGCATTGCCATTCCCAGGAATATAGTGAATCTTGAATGTGTAGTCCCCCGGGAACTGCATCCATCTATGCTGCCGCATGTTTAGATCCTTTTGATCCAACAAGTATTTCAGTCTCTTGTGCTCGGTATAGATATCGACCTTCACACCATACAATTAATGCCTCCATAGCTTCAAGGCAAAAATCACGGCCGCTAACTCCAAGTCATGGACTGGATAATTCCTCTCATGCACCTTTAGCAGATGCGAGCCATAAGCTATCACACTTCCATGCTGCAGTAGAACACAACTCAATCCACTGCCCAAAGCATTGCTATAGATCTCAAAGCCTTCGGTCCCACTCTGCGAAATTAGAACCGGCGCTATGGTCAATCGACTCTTCAACTCTTCGAAAGCTTATGTGCACTCCAGCATCCAAACAAACTTCTTCTCTTTCCTCATCAGAGTCGTGAGGGGTAATGTTATCCACGAGAAGTTCTCCATGAAGTGTCTGTAATAGTTGGCAAGCCCCAAAAAACTCTGGACTTCCGCTACCGTAGACAGCACAGGCCACTCCCGTATAGCAACTATCTTTGCCGAATCAACCGCAATTCCCTCTCCACTAACTATATGACCAAGAAACGCTACTGAGGACAACCAAAACTTGCATTTGGAGAACTTGGCGTACAGTTGATTCCTTCTCAGCATCTCCAACACCAAATGCAGATGCTTAAAGTGATTCTCCACACTCTGCGAATAAACTAATATATCTTCGATAAAGACGATCATGAAGTGGTCCAGATAATCTCTGAAAGTTCTGTTCATCAAATTCATGAACACGAATGGTGTATTAGTCGGCCCAAATGGCATGACGGTAAACTCATAATGCCCGTATCTCGTGCTGAAAGTTGTCTTGCGGATATCACTTTCTCGTGTCCTCTGCTGATAATACCCGGACTTAAGATCCAATTTCGAGTACACCGATGACCCGACTAACTAATCGAACAGATCATCAATCCTTGGGATCGGGTACTTATTCTTCTCCGTTAACTTATTCAGCTCTCGATAATCGATACAAAGTTGCAAGCTTTCATCCTTCTTCTTAACAAGAAGGACCGGTGCACTCCAAGGCGACGAACTTGGATGCACATAACCCTGTTCCAAAATTCTTGAAGTTGAACCTTCAGCTCCGCCATCTCCTTAGGCGCTAGCCGATACGGGGAGCGTGAGACAGGTTTCGCACCTGGCACTAGCTCAATAGTGAAGTCAATCTCCCATTGAGGTGGGGCTCTAGGAAGATCGCCAGGGAAAACGTCAGGGTACTCGAATACCACTGAAATGCTGTTCAAAGTAGGCTTAGGCTTTGCAGCCTCCACTAGCATGAAGAACAACTCTGCACCAGCACGAACTGCCTTTACCACCTGAAGAGCAGACATCAAAGTCTTGTTTGAACCTTTCAAGACCGCAAATGTCATCTCATGACCAGTTGCCAATTTGACCTACTTGCGATTGCAAACAATGTATGGAAGCTGCTCCGAGAGTCAGTCCACACCAATGATCACATCACACGCTACTATCGGCAATAGCGACGCTCGCAAGTTATCCACATGACTCCCATGCCTTACCTTTACGCAACAAAATCTATCCACGCGCATTGAGCACCCATTTGGCAACAACACATACAGTTTCTCCTTTGCCATCGTACTAGGTACTCCGAGGCACGATATAAATCCTTCAGACAAAAAGGAGTGTGAAGCTACCATATCAAAGAGTGCTCACGCCGGATTATCGCAAATCAAAACAAAGCCTAAATATGCAACAATAAGCTAACATGCGCAAGGTAACCAGTATTTAAAGCTAACTTGCTATAAATTTAAACCGTACCTGTCAACACATCAGCTTACTTTATGGCCTTCTGTTGGCCAAGATTATAGACTCTAGGTTAAGTTGGAGCATAATGGGATGCGGTTGACTCCACCGCCTTGCCCTTCTCCTCATAGGTTGCTCCCGGCTTTCTCTCGGACTTTGGACATCCGCTTCGACAATCTCGGGCATAGTGTCCCAGCTTTCCACAATTAAAGCATGCGCCTAGGGTTCAGACTATAGTCGCCCTAGAAGCACCAGAAGAAGGGGTTGGACCCGAAGTCCTAGCCTTCTTATTCCACTTATGGAACACAGATTTTGAGTAGTTCAGCATTTTGGACTCCGTCCCCTTTACACTAGATTCTCTCTTCACTTGCACATTCCCCAGATCCTTCTCCAACGACCGGGTTGTATTTACTAGGGTCAAGAAGCCCTGCGTCACAAGCCCCGAGAGCAGTAGCCTTAGGTCATCCCTCAGACCCTCATAGAAATGGTTTGTCTTACGCTCCTCATCAGTATATGTAGAGCTAGTGTACCGACCCAACCAAGTAAATTTGTGGAGATACTCGTCCACGCTACTCTCTCCTTACGTCAACTTATGGAATTCATTCTACATCGCGATCCTCTGAGTCGAGGGAAGGTACCTTGCCAAGAATAGTCTTGAAAATTCCTCCATCGAGACGTCCGTGAATTTCCTTCCCCTGAAGTGATGTAGCTCTAAACCTTCCCACCATAGCCTTGCATCTCCGTCCAACAGGAATATAGCTATAGTGGTCATCTTCCACTCCTCCGTTTCCGTAGCTATCAAGACTCTCTTCACTCGAGAGAGCCAATCTTTAGCTTGGGATGGAGTTCCAGTCCCCGAGAATACCGGAGGGTTGAAGCCCATAACATGCTTGAGCTGCTTTTCAGATGCCCTCCTAGGTACCAATGGCTCCCCCGCCACCTGCTCCACCCTTCTCGATTCTGCTGCATGAAGCAGTACCTGCTCCACTACAGGGGCAGGCTGTTGTATATGCATTGTAGGATGAGCATTTAGCATAGCGAACACCGCTTCAACCACCAATTGTATGGTTTCTGTCGAGGGAGGTGTTGCAGGCGCTTCATTCGGTGCGCTACTTGCCTCGGAAACTGGACGTTTTGACGGCCTTGCACCACTCTTGGTCACTTATTGTCGTACAAAACACTGTTAAGTGACCGAACAATATTGCAAAAAGCAATTATAGGAACACGTAGGTTCCTCAAACATGTGTATTTTCATTCCCAATTGGACATTCATGGGTTCTTTTGATGTTATAACGATGACGCACACACATGTGCTCACCAACCCTTAAAAACATTCATCCATGAATTCATTTAAGTTGACCAAAACCAGTAGTCTGATACCAAATTGTAACACCCCCTATCTGTCACATAGCATATAGCAGTAGGTCCGGCCGGGGCCCGACACCATATACCACAAACAGACCGAAGGGTTACGCAATGAAACCATCATCCGAATAACCAACGTCCTACACAGAGCACATTCTAGCGGAAGTTATTTAAAAGTTGCAAATTAAGAATCCAGGCATAGCATGAATGTCCACTACAAAAACCCAAATGGAATGAACATACAAAGACACAAGTACTTGGCCTTATGGCCTTACAGAGTTTATTCAAATAAATAGTGTCTTCCAAACCTCGGCACGCATGTCGGTCACACATGAGAATAAGGGTAAACATTCATAAAATAGGCCTTCGAGGGTCGGCTCAGCAACAAGGACTTTGCTCGCTATTTGCCACGAGGCTCCGCAGCACCTGTAAGTAACAATCCACCGAAGCAGTGGCAAACAAAAGCAATGGTCAGCTAAGCTGACCAAATTACCCCAACCCCTAAACTCGGGGAGGCGATGCTCCTTTCCTGCACTTTATTAGCATAGCAAAATAAGATAGTGCAAGTACAATCTAAGCACACTTCACCAAAGGCATAGGCACACACGGCCACACACCCCATGCTCACAGGGCATTTATTCAGTGAACTCGGTTCACCATCGCCACTTGGACGGCAAACTCGTGAGCATTTGAGTCTTTCTGGCAGAAGTCACGTCAATTGAAGACATCGATAGCATAAGACCCGCAATATATGCCATCAGTAGGCCCCTAAAACCGAACCACATAGAGCGGGTATGGTTCCACTCAACTCGTTGCTCACCTCGCTATCGTAATTTAAGTCATCGGCGCGGGTCAAGCTTCCCCGAATCCCAAGTATAGAACACACAATATTACATAACCCAGTCATGTACAAGTTGTCTCCCAGGCCACCAAGATGGCAAAACCACGTTTCTGCCCAGTTTTTCGGGTGCACCTTGAGTTTAGTCACCAAGGCTCCTAATGCAATCTACCGCGTAGAAAACCCAAAAAATAACCATCAGCGTGGAGTCTTCTCCAGCCATTCATGCAATGCAACATCACCGATCCAGACCAACTTGTCCGGGTAGGCTCCACACACCATGCCTATGTCCGTTTCTCGATTTGGGACTCTACATGCATGAAAGATAATAGTTGTCAACCTAAATCACCTAGAGGGGGTGAATAGGTGAGTTGTGGGTCTTTTGCGTAGTAAAACAAATCTTAGAACACAGCACAAATCTATCTACCAAACTATCATAGACGAGACAAGATTTATAGTGGTTCTCCGATCTTAGGTACATCCACTTTCCCTTACCGATCTAGCAATATACTAGACTCGGCTACTCCACTATCTCGGATTGAAAATCAATCCTACCCTCGGAACAAAGTTCCTACAATCTCAATCCAATCAACTGGATCGACAACTCGGAAGGCAAAACTTCCTACAAACTCAGCCCAAAACAAAGGTGTCCTACAATGCCTACCGTACAAGGCCTCAAACGGGGACATCTGTAGACTCTCTTAATTACTATTATTGTATGTGAATTTCATGAGTCTGAGATGATCATCCCAAGCACCACCGTGATCCAATATGTAACACCTGATCATATCTTCCACGATCTGATTTACTCTTTCTGTCAGCCTATTTGTCTGCAGATGATAGGCGGTGGAATACTTAAAATCGGTACCCAACCCCTCCTGTAAACTCTTCAAAAAGCGAGACATAAATCTGGAGTCTCGATCCAATACAATGCTAACAGGCACTCCATGCAATCTGATGATCTCATCAAGGTATATCTCAGCTATCTTCTTCATAGAATACCCAATCTTAAAGGGCACAAAGCGAGCACACTTAGTCAATCTATCCATTATCACCCAAACAGAGTCGTGCTCGGAAGATCTTGGTAAATTAGTGATGAAGTCCATCGAAATACTCTCCCACTTCTAGTTTGGAATATCAAGCGGTGTTAATTTACCACCAGACATTCTATTGTCAGCCTTAACACGCTGACACGTATAACATTTCGACACAGACTTTGTTATGTCATTCCTCATTCCCGACCACCAAACAATTTACTTTAGATATTTATACATTTTGGTGGAACTACGATTATATGCAACACTGGAACCATGAGCTTCATTACAAATTTTATCCTGAATGTCACCAAAAGCGGGAATACAAAATCTACCCAAATATCTCAGTGTCTAGCTCGTCCAAAGAGAAATCAGGTAGCTCTCTCCTCTCAGTTCTATTTCGAAGATGCGACAATTCAGGGTCATCCATCTGCTGTACTATGGTAAGAGAAATCCAATAGGGCTCTTCTTCTTCCAAACTAGCAGGCACCGTACTACTCCCAACTCCAATGTCCATAACAAGAATTCTTCCACCAGGGACTGTACATACAGATTGAATATTTTGGCGGTCTTCCTACTCAAAGCATCGGCTACTACGTTAGCCTTTCCCTGATGATAAAGAATCTTCACTTCATAATCGGCCACATATTCTAACCACCTATACTGGCACAAATTTAGCTCCCTTTGAGAGAAGACGTCTTCAAACTCTAATGTTCTGTGTAGATCTTGCACAGCGCGCCATACAATAAATGTCTCCAAAGCTTCAGTGCATAAATTACTGCAACAAACTCTAAATCGTGTGTAGGATAGTTTCTTTCATGAATCTTTAATTGCCTAGATCAGTATGCCATCACCTTTTCTTCTTGCATCAAAACAAAACCCAGTCCAATGTGTGATGCATCCACATATATAGCGTACTCAACTCCTTTAGTATGCAATGTTAAAACTGGAGCAGTACACAATCTCTTCTTCAACTCTTGGAAAGCTTCTTCAAACTTATCGCTCTCAATGAACGCATTGTTCTTCTGGGTAAATCTAGTTAGAAGAGCGGACAACACCGAAAACCCTTCCACAAACCTCCTAAAATAGCCAGTCAGGCCTAAGAAGCTCCTAATATCCTTAGGTGTTGAACGTCTCTTCCATTCTGCAGCAGAAATCTTGGTCGAGTCTGCAGAAATACTACCCTCGCTCACAACATGATCCAAAAAGGACACCTGAGGTAGCCAGAACTAACACATGCTCAACTTTGCAAATAATGTATGCTCCCTCGGGGTAGACAAAACTAATTGCAAATGTTGAGTATGCTCCACAACACTGCGGGAATACACGAGAACGTCATCTATGAACAAAATAACAAAACAGTCCAAGAAATCTTTGAAAACTCTATTCATCAAATCCCTGAAAGCAGTGGGTGAATTTGTCAAACCAAAGGTGTAACACCCCCTATCCGTCACATAGCATATAGTAGTAGGCCCGGCCGGGGCCCGGCTCCATATACAACAGACAGACCGAAGGGTTACGCAATGAAACCATCCTCCCAATAACCAACGTACTACACAAGGCACATTCTAGTGGAAGCAATTTAAAAGTTGCAAATTAAGAACCCAGCCACAACATGAATGTCCACTACAAAAACCCAAATGGAACGAATGTACAAATACACAAGTACTTGGCCTTATGGCCTTACAGGAGTTTATTCAAATAAATAGTGTCATCCAAACCTCGTCATGCAGGCCAGTCACACATGAGAATAAGGGTAAACATTCATAAAATAGGCTTTCGAGGGGCGGCATAGCAACAATGGCTTTGCCCGCTATTTGCCACTAGGCTCCGCAGTACCTGCAAGTAACAATCCACCAAAGCGGTGGCCAACAAAAGCAACGGTCAGCTAAGCTGACCAAATTATAATGACCTCGCTCCTAAACTCGGGGTGGCGATGCTCCTTCTCTGCACTTTATTAGCATAGCAGAATAAGATAGTGAAAGTACAATCTAAGCAGACTTCACCACAGGCATAGGCATATACGGCCACACACCCCGTGCTCACAGGTCACTTATTCGGTGAACTCGGTCCACCACTGCAACTTGGACGGCAAACTCGTGAGCATTTGAGTCATTCCGGCAGAAGTAACGTCAATTGAAGACATCGACAGCTTAAGACCCGCCCTCTATGCTATCGGTAGGCCCCTAAAACCGAACCACATAGAGCGAGTATGGTTCCACTCAACCCATTGCTCACCTCAACATAGCAATTTAATTCATCATCGCGGGTCAAGCTTCCCCGAATCCCGAGTATCGAACACACAATATTACATAACCCAGTCATGTACAAGTTGGCTCCCAGGCCACCAAGATGGTAGAACCACGTTTCTGCCCAGTTTTCCGGGTGCAACTTGAGGTTAGTCCCCAAGGCTCCCTGTTGCAATCTACCGCGTAGAAAACCCGAAAAACAACCATCGGTGTGGAGTCTTCTCCGGCCATTCATGCAATGCAACATAACCGATCCAGACCAACTTGTCCGGGAAGGCTTCACACACCATGCATATATCCGTTTCTCGATTCCGACTATATATGCAAAAGTACGGGGACTATTCATATCTACCCGAAGGAACACCTCACACTCAATGCATACTCGCGAGAGCGAGCTTCCTATGCAAAAGGGAAAGATGACTTCACATGTACACGATGAGAATTGTTACCCTTGTGTTCCTCTTTGGTGCCATAAAGATCTAGACAGATGAAAACCACCGCAACGGTCTCGCCTCCATAGATCTGAACTCGGCTTGCGATTTGGGGCTCCGAAGATCCACCTGCGGCCGGATCTCTCCTTCACCTTCTTCCTTGATTTCCCCTCTCTATAAAGCTTTAGAAAGAGAAAGCTCAAAAGAAAATGAGGATTTCAACCCTATTCCCGGCCTTAACCTAATATGGACCATCCTGAGCCCTTGGATCCCAAAATAAGGAAACAGACGGCCACGATTCGCACTTAAAATCAGTTTCCTGTGCCGAACACGGCTTGTGACACGCACGTGTCCAATTCCTTGTGCCTTAATCGACGCTGAAACCGTCGCACCTAGAACAGGAAACAGGCTCTCAACATGCACGTGTCGAACCTGACACGCCCGTGTCATTCAGTACACGCCCGTGTTGCGGAGCGTGTTCGTCCGTTGACACAAGACCAAATACAACCCAAATAGAACACGGGTACTCGACACGCCCGTATCGAATTTGACCCGCCTGTGTCATTCAGTACACGCCCGTGTTACGTGGTGTGTTCCTCCATCGACACAGGACCAAATACAACCTGAAGAGAACACGGGTACTCGACACACCCGTGTTGAATTTGACACTCCCGTGAAAGGTAGAACATGCCTGGGCTCCAGGCCGTGTTCCTCCCCAGATACGGCACGACTCACAACCCGAGCTGGACACAGCCTGGGACATGCCCGTGTCACAGTCCATGTTCGTTGTCTCGACGATCGTCGACAGTAATTTTGTCGAGCACACGGCGATCGTCGAACCCAAGCACGACACGGCCATGGGACACGCCCGTGTCCCAGGCCGTGTGACCCCTACCAAGCTCCAAACTTGGCTCTAAAGCTGCCCGTCCCTCTTTTGAGTTTCGGGGTGTTACAACTCTCTCCCTCTTAAAAGAATTTCATCCTGAAATTACAGAAAGGGAAATAAACACAAAACTTAAACGGTACCTGATTAGACTAACTCTAGGTACTCCTCAAACATGAACTGCTCTCGCTCCCACGAGTGCTCCCCCCAACTGCAATTGTCCCAACAGACATTGACCATTCTGATCTCTTTATTATGCAGTCGCTTGACTTCAGGGTCCTCAATGCGAACGGGCTTGACCTTCGTCGTCAACCCCTTATCAACCGGTATTTGATCGAGCGTTATCACTTGCGAAGCCTCTTGCACCGCCTTCCGCAACACCGTCGTGTAGACCACTCAGTTCTACTGATAGCTTCAATCGATACGATGCTTCGCCAATCCACTACAGAACCTCAAACGGTCCAAGGTACCTAGGGCTTAGCTTTCTTCAAGCACCGTACCCGCGAGACAGCCTTGAACGGCTTAATCTTCAAGTACACCCAGTCCCCAACAGCGAACTCAAGATTCTGATGCTTGGCATTATAGTACTTAGCTTGCCGGTCCTGAGCGATTAGCAATCGTTCTCGAATAGTTCGTACTAACGAAGTTGCATCTTCCACTTCTTGCCGCTTGTACAGCTTTGACTCACCCGTTTCCAACCATGACAACGGCGTGTGACATCTCCTACCATAAAGGGCCTCGAAGGGCGCCATTTGAATGATCGCTTGGTACCTATTGTTATAAGCAAATTCCACCAAGTACATGTGATCTTCCCACTGCTTCCCGAAATCCAAGATGCACATGCGAAGCATATCTTCCATCGTCCTGTTGACCCTCTCAGTCTGACCATCTGTCTACGGATGAAAGGCTGTGTTGAATCTCAACTTGGTCCCCAACATTTGTTGCACCAACCTCCAGTCATTGGACGTGAACCGTCCATCTCGATCACTCACGATGCTGTGTGGCACACCATGAAGTCAAATAATATTATCCACATACAGTTTTGCCAATATCTCCACCGAATCATCCTTTCTATTCGGAATGAAGTGCGACACCTTCATCAGTCAATCTACGATCACCCAGATGGTGTCGTTTCCCTTCTGCGACCTTGGTAACACATGCACAAAGTCCATAGAAATATCGTCGAACTTCCACTCCGAGATAGGCAAGGACTTCAAGAAACCTCCAGGCTTCTGGCACTCCGCCTTCACTAAGGCGCACGTTTGACACTTCGTTACATAAAGTTCCACGTCCTTATTAAGTCCTGGCCACCTGAACAACTTCTTCATATCACGGTACATCTTCGTGCTCCCTGGGTGAATCAAGTACTTGGTATGATGAGCCTCGTACATCAATTCCACCTGCAGATTACCCACATTTGGGACGCACAAATGACTGTCCTTCTATAACAATCTATCCACAACCTCAAATTGGGAATTTGACCCATCCAAAGCCTCTACCATGATTTGCTTCATGTTTCTATCAAAATCCAGAGCCTGCCGAATCTAATCAGCCAAGTCATACTGAACTTCTGTCCAGTTCAACTGCGCTTTGGCACTAGTCTACTTGTTAAGACAAGAGACCTCCAATCCCTCCAACTCCCGAATCAAACGCTCATCATGAACCGATAACCAGTTGGCCCGCGCAGGGGCCCTGCGACTCAACGTATCTGCAACCGCATTGCCTTTCCCAGGAATATAGTGAATCTTGAATGTGTAGTCCCCCGGGAACTGCATCCATCTATGCTGCCGCATGTTTAGATCCTTTTGATCCAACAAGTATTTCAGTCTCTTGTGCTCGGTATAGATATCGACCTTCACACCATACAATTAATGCCTCCATAGCTTCAAGGCAAAAATCACGGCCGCTAACTCCAAGTCATGGACTGGATAATTCCTCTCATGCACCTTTAGCAGATGCGAGCCATAAGCTATCACACTTCCATGCTGCAGTAGAACACAACTCAATCCACTGCCCAAAGCATTGCTATAGATCTCAAAGCCTTCGGTCCCACTCTGCGAAATTAGAACTGGCGCTATGGTCAATCGACTCTTCAACTCTTCGAAAGCTTATGTGCACTCCAGCATCCAAACAAACTTCTTCTCTTTCCTCATCAGAGTCGTGAGGGGTAACGTTATCCACGAGAAGTTCTCCATGAAGTGTCTGTAATAGTTGGCAAGCCCCAAAAAACTCTGGACTTCCGCTACCGTAGACAGCACAGGCCACTCCCGTATAGCAACTATCTTTGCCGAATCAACCGCAATTCCCTCTCCACTAACTATATGACCAAGAAACGCTACTAAGGACAACCAAAACTTGCATTTGGAGAACTTGGCGTACAGTTGATTCCTTCTCAGCATCTCCAACACCAAATGCAGATGCTTAAAGTGATTCTCCACACTCTGCGAATAAACTAATATATCTTCGATAAAGACGATCATGAAGTGGTCCAGATAATCTCTGAAAGTTCTGTTCATCAAATCCATGAACACGAATGGTGCATTAGTCGGCCCAAATGGCATGACGGTAAACTCATAATGCTCGTATCTCGTGCTGAAAGTTGTCTTGCGGATATCACTTTCTCGTGTCCTCTGCTGATAATACCCGGACTTAAGATCCAATTTCGAGTACACCGATGACCCGACTAACTAATCGAACAGATCATCAATCCTTGGGATCGGGTACTTATTCTTCTCCGTTAACTTATTCAGCTCTCGATAATCGATACAAAGTTGCAAGCTTTCATCCTTCTTCTTAACAAGAAGGACCGGTGCACTCCAAGGCGACGAACTTGGATGCACATAACCCTGTTCCAAAATTCTTGAAGTTGAACCTTCAGCTCCGCCATCTCCTTAGGCGCTAGCCGATACGGGGAGCGTGACACAGGTTTCGTACCTGGCACTAGCTCAATAGTGAAGTCAATCTCCCATTGAGGTGGGGCTCCAGGAAGATCACCAGGGAAAACGTCAGGGTACTCGAATACCACTGAAATGCTGTTCAAAGTAGGCTTAGGCTTTGCATCCTCCACTAGCATGAAGAACAACTCTGCACCAGCACGAACTGCCTTTACCACCTGAAGAGCAGACATCAAAGTCTTGTTTGAACCTTTCAAGACCGCAAATGTCATCTCATGACCAGTTCCCAATTTGACCTCCTTGCGATTGCAAACAATGTATGGAAGCTGCTCCGAGAGTCAGTCCACACCAATGATCACATCACACGCTACTATCGGCAATAGCGACGCTCGCAAGTTATCCACATGACTCCCATGCCTTACCTTTACGCAACAAAATCTATCCACGCGCATTGAGCACCCATTTGGCAACAACACATACAGTTTCTCCTTTGCCATCGTACTAGGTACTCTGATGCACGATATAAATCCTTCAGACAAAAAGGAGTGCGAAGCTACCATATCAAAGAGTGCTCACGCCGGATTATCGCAAATCAAAACAAAGCCTAAATATGCAACAATAAGCTAACATGCGCAAGGTAACCAGTATTTAAAGCTAACTTGCTATAAATTTAAACCGTACCTGTCAACACATCAGCTTACTTTATGGTCTTCTGTTGGCCAAGATTATAGACTCTAGGTTAAGTTGGAGCATAATGGGATGCGGTTGACTCCACCGCCTTGCCCTTCTCCTCATAGGTTGCTCCCGGCTTTCTCTCGGACTTTGGACATCCGCTTCGACAATCTCGGGCATAGTGTCCCAGCTTTCCACAATTAAAGCATGCGCCTAGGGTTCAGACTATAATCGCCCTAGAAGCACCAGAAGAAGGGGTTAGACCCGAAGTCCTAGCCTTCTTATTCCACTTATGGAACACAGATTTTGAGTAGTTCAGCATTTTGGACTCCGTCCCCTTTGCACTAGATTCTCTCTTCACTTGCACATTCCCCAGATCCTTCTCCAACGACCGGGCTGTATTTACTAGGGTCAAGAAGCCCTGCGTCACAAGCCCCGAGAGCAGTAGCCTTAGGTCATCCCTCATACCCTCATAGAAATGGTTTGTCTTACGCTCCTCATCAGTATATGTAGAGCTAGTGTACTGACCCAACCAAGTAAATTTGTGGAGATACTCGTCCACGCTACTCTCTCCTTACGTCAACTTATGGAATTCATTCTACATCGCGATCCTCTGAGTCGAGGGAAGGTACCTTGCCAAGAATAGTCTCGAAAATTCCTCCATCGAGACGTCCGTGAATTTCCTTCCCCTGAATTGATGTAGCTCTAAACCTTCCCACCATAGCCTTGCATCTTCGTCCAACAGGAATATAGCTATAGTGGTCATCTTCCACTCCTCCGTTTCCGTAGCTATCAAGACTCTCTTCACTCGAGAGAGCCAATCTTTAGCTTGGGATGGAGTTCCAGTCCCCGAGAATACCGGAGGGTTGAAGCCCATAACATGCTTGAGCTGCTTTTCAGATGCCCTCCTAGGTACCAATGGCTCCCCCGCCACCTGCTCCACCGTTCTCGGTTCTGCTGCATGAAGCAGTACCTGCTCCACTACAGGGGCAGGCTGCTGTATATGCATTGTAGGATGAGCATTTAGCATAGCGAACACCGCTTCAACCACCAATTGTATGGTTTCTGTCGAGGGAGGTGTTGCAGGCGCTTCATTCGGTGCGCTACTTGCCTCGGAAACTGGACGTTTTGACGGCCTTGCACCACTCCTGGTCACTTATTGTCATACAAAACACTGTTAAGTGACCGAACAATATTGCAAAAAGCAATTATAGGAACACGCAGGTTCCTCAAACATGTGTATTTTCATTCCCAATTGGACATTCATGGGTTCTTTTGATGTTATAACGATGACGCACACACATGTGCTCACCAACCCTTAAAAACATTCATCCATGAATTCATTTAAGTTGACCAAAACCAGTAGTCTGATACCAAATTGTAACACCCCCTATCTGTCACATAGCATATAGCAGTAGGTCCGGCCGGGGCCCGACACCATATACCACAAACAGACCGAAGGGTTACGCAATGAAACCATCATCCGAATAACCAACGTTCTACACAGAGCACATTCTAGCGGAAGTTATTTAAAAGTTGCAAATTAAGAATCCAGGCATAGCATGAATGTCCACTACAAAAACCCAAATGGAATGAACATACAAAGACACAAGTACTTGGCCTTATGGCCTTACAGAGTTTATTCAAATAAATAGTGTCTTCCAAACCTCGGCACGCATGTCGGTCACACATGAGAATAAGGGTAAACATTCATAAAATAGGCCTTCGAGGGCTGGCTCAGCAACAAGGACTTTGCTCGCTATTTGCCACTAGGCTCCACAGCACCTGTAAGTAACAATCCACCGAAGCAGTGGCAAACAAAAGCAACGGTCAGCTAAGCTGACCAAATTACCCCAACCCCTAAACTCGGGGAGGCGATGCTCCTTTCCTGCACTTTATTAGCATAACAAAATAAGATAGTGCAAGTACAATCTAAGCACACTTCACCACAGGCATAGTCACACACGGCCACACACCCCCTGCTCACAGGGCACTTATTCAGTGAACTCGGTCCACCAT
Source organism: Platanthera guangdongensis (assembly GCA_039583875.1). Lineage (NCBI taxonomy): Eukaryota > Viridiplantae > Streptophyta > Magnoliopsida > Asparagales > Orchidaceae > Platanthera > Platanthera guangdongensis. The sequence continues at coordinate 30,984,599 of CM077156.1, forward strand.
CGCCACTTGGACGGCAAACTCGTGAGCATTTGAGTCTTTCTGGCAGAAGTCACGTCAATTGAAGACATCGATAGCATAAGACCCGCAATATATGCCATCAGTAGGCCCCTAAAACCGAACCACATAGAGCGGGTACGGTTCCACTCAACTCGTTGCTCACCTCGCTATCGTAATTTAAGTCATCGGCGCGGGTCAAGCTTCCCCGAATCCCAAGTATCGAACACACAATATTACATAACCCAGTCATGTACAAGTTGTCTCCCAGGCCACCAAGATGGCAAAACCACGTTTCTGCCCAGTTTTCCGGGTGCACCTTGAGTTTAGTCACCAAGGCTCCTAATGCAATCTACCGCGTAGAAAACCCAAAAAATAACCATCAGCGCGGAGTCTTCTCCATCCATTCATGCAATGCAACATCACCGATCCAGACCAACTTGTCCGGGTAGGCTCCACACACCATGCCTATGTCCGTTTCTCGATTTGGGACTCTACATGCATGAAAGATAATAGTTGTCAACCTAAATCACCTAGAGGGGGTGAATAGGTGAGTTGTGGGTCTTTTGCGTAGTAAAATAAATCTTAGAACACAGCACAAATCTATCTACCAAACTATCATAGACGAGACAAGATTTATAGTGGTTCTCCGATCTTGGGTACATCCACTTTCCCTTATCGATCTAGCAATATACTAGACTCGGCTACTCCACTATCTCGGATTGAAAATCAATCCTACCCTCGGAACAAAGTTCCTACAATCTCAATCCAAACAACTGGATCGACAACTCGGAAGGCAAAACTTCCTACAAACTCAGCCCAAAACAAAGGTGTCCTACAATGCCTACCGTACAAGGCCTCAAACGGGGACATCTGTAGACTCTCTTAATTACTATTATTGTATGTGAATTTCATGAGTCTGAGATGATCATCCCAAGCACCATCGTGATCCAATATGTAACACCTGATCATATCTTCCACGATCTGATTTACTCTTTCTGTAAGCCTATTTGTCTGCAGATGATAGGCGGTGGAATACTTAAAATCGGTACCCAACCCCTCCTGTAAACTCTTCAAAAAGCGAGACATAAATCTGGAGTCTCGATCCAATACAATGCTAACAGGCACTCCATGCAATCTGATGATCTCATCAAGGTATATCTCAGCTATCTTCTTCATAGAATACCCAATCTTAAAGGGCACAAAGCGAGCACACTTAGTCAATCTATCCATTATCACCCAAACAGAGTCGTGCTCGGAAGATCTTGGTAAATTAGTGATGAAGTCCATCGAAATACTCTCCCACTTCTAGCTTGGAATATCAAGCGGTGTTAATTTACCACCAGGCATTCTATTGTCAGCCTTAACACGCTGACACGTATAACATTTCGACACAGACTTTGTTATGTCATTCCTCATTCCCGACCACCAAACAATTTACTTTAGATATTTATACATTTTGGTGGAACTAGGATTATATGCAACACTGGAACCATGAGCTTCATTACAAATTTTATCCTGAATGTCACCAAAAGCGGGAATACAAAATCTACCCAAATATCTCAGTGTCTAGCTCGTCCAAAGAGAAATCAGGTAGCTCTCTCCTCTCAGTTCTATTTCGAAGATGCGACAATTCAGGGTCATCCATCTGGTGTACTATGGTAAGATAAATCCAATAGGGCTCTTCTTCTTCCAAACTAGCAGGCACCGTACTACTCCCAACTCCAATGTCCATCAACAAGAATTCTTCCACCAGGGACTGTACAGACAGATTGAAGATTTTGGCGGCCTTCCTACTCAAAGCATCGGCTACTACGTTAGCCTTTCCCTGATGATAAAGAATCTTCACTTCATAATCGGCCACATATTCTAACCACCTATACTGGCACAAATTTAGCTCCCTTTGAGAGAAGACGTCTTCAAACTCTAATGTTCTGTGTAGATCTTGCACAGCGCGCCATACAATAAATGTCTCCAAAGCTTCAGTGCATAAATTACTGCAACAAACTCTAAATCGTGTGTAGGATAGTGAAAGATATGGTACCTAAACACCTAGAGGGGGGGTGAATAGGTGACCTAATCCTTTTCTAACTTTGTTGGCAGCCAAACAGTTATATCACAGATTTCTAAGTAGTCTATTACAGCAATCAGCAATAATCAAACATACACAGCACATTCGCAGCACAGCATACAGTGATTTATAGTGGTTCCCCAATCTTTGGGTACATCCACTTTCCCCCTTCGCCTATCTAGCAGTGTACTAGATTCGGCCAAACTTCTCCACTGTCTCAGAACCCAAATAGGTTCCTACACCTCAGGCCCAAAGCCTTACACCTCAGCTTTCTCCAAAGCCTACACTCAGCCACAAAGGCCTACACTCAGCCACCCAGGCCTACACTCAGCCAATCAAGGCCTACACTCAGAGTTCTTCAACTCCTACACTCAGGCTATCAAGCCCTACCCTCAGCCTTTATAAATTTAGGCTTACAATGCACTCAGATCCAAAGATCCTACAAGTTAAAATAGTTTTACAACAAATAACTCAACAACTCAGAAAATAAGAGAGGAGTTGAGAGTTTCTTGCTGAGTTCTTGGAAGAACTCAGATAGATCCAAACTGACTTAGCTTCCTTCAAAGCTTCTTGAGTAGAACTGAATAAGTCTGAATCCTCTGCAGTTGTTCCTTGACCTCTGCTTCTTAAGATCCAGATGCTTCTGAATCCTTCTTCTCAGCCTAGTTCCACAGACTGAATTCTTGATTGGAGCTCTCTCTCTCCAACTTCTTAGATCTGCCGTTGGACAGCACGATCTTCTTGATTTGTATCACTTGGATAACTTGATCAGCAACCACTTGAACAAATCTCTTAGATTAATCTGAACTCAATCAGAACTTAATCTTCTTCTGTTAACTCTTAATAACAACATTAGTTTCTGTAAACAGTCTGTGCCTATTTATAGGCCTTCTTCATGGTAACCGGCTGGTCCGGTTCATAACTGACTTCTGACATCTCTGACAAGTGCTGTAGAATGGCTGGAACGGCAGCTGTCATGTCATCCAGTCAATTCTTGAAATTCTCTAACTGTCAGATAGTGTCGAGACTTTCTGTTCTTAAGTGTCGACACTTATAGACCAAGTGTCGACACATGTTGTGTAAGTGTCGACACAAGTCTACAAGGTGTCGACACAACTCCTTGTATGTCTCGACACAGATTCTTATTCAGGTGTCGACACTTGGAATTGAGTGTCGACACAAGTACTTGATCTTCTGTAACTTGTTAAATTCTTCTAAGTGTCGACACATCTCCTTTGTGTCGACACATCTTCATGTGTTGAAACTGTCAAGTGTCGACACTGCTTCTTGGTGTCGACACAAGTCTTCAATATAGATTCTTCAGCTGAGTGTCGACACATTCCCTTAGTGTCGACACTTGTACTTAGAATATTTTTGTAGATATTTCTGTTCTTTGCTAAGTGTCGACACAGCTCCTTGTGTCGACACTTTCTTTGAGTCTTCAACTGAGTGTCGACATATTGTGCTGGGTGTCGACACTTTCTTCAAGTGTTGACTCTTCTGGTTGTGTGTCGACACATTGTGCTGAGTGTCGACACATACTTAATATGTTGACTCTTCTGGTTAAGTGTCGACACATTGTGCCGAGTGTCGACACTTACATCAAATGCTGACTCTTCTGCATAGTGTCGACACATTGTGTTGAGTGTCGACACTTGTACTTAGACTCTGCAGACTTTTGCCGAGTGTCGACACGGCTCCAAGTGTCGACACTTTCTGATGTAGACTCAGCTTCTCTAGGTGTCGACACTTCTGCTAAGTGTCGACACTGCTTCTCTGCATTCTTCTTCACTGAGTGTCGACACAGCTCCTTGTGTCGACACTTTATGTCTGGTGTCGACTCTACATCCCAGGTGTCGACACAATGACTCCAAGTGTCGACACTGCTTGTCTGGGTGTCGACACAAGCTTTCTCAAGTGTCGACACTTTCCCTCTGGGTGTCGACACATGGACTTAGAAAGTTTTAGCTTCAGTCCAGTGAATACCTAACCTGCACAAGTAACTCAAACAAGCATCAAATACATCATGATGTATATCATTGAGTTGGGTGAGGCTTCTTCAAATCAGGTACATTTAACCAATGTACCCAACAATCTCCCCCTATTTGGAGAAGTCATAACCCTTAGTCAATGATATACACCACTCATAATTAAAAATTATAAAATGATGTAAAGCAGGTATATTTCAACAGGGTAAACTTAAACATGTAATAATGCACACATGTATACACATTAATCATTCCAGAATAAACAAAAAATAGACACATTTCAGAACAATTATACTATATTAATCATAAATTGTTCTAACATTTTTCTAATACATCTTTAATGATTTACAAAAATGTTTCTCATACAAAGGATTACAACAATCTTCAAATTAATTCCTAATCTATTTCTGATCAGGTTCTTGGATAACAATTCCTTTGCCAGATTTGACTTTAGCCTTGACAGCAGCAGCAACAGTAGGCTCAGCATCAGCTGGCTTCTTGCCTTTTGAGTCTTTCTTCTTTTGTTCTTCAGCCTTGATTTTCTGTCTCTCAAAATAATGATAGGGCTTAGGAAAGTACTTGCTAGGCTCCACAGCTGTAGGAGCTAGCTTTCCCATCTTAGCCTTCCTTCTGTGCTGAACAATGGCTTCTTGCCTGATCTCATGCTTCCTCCATTCTGCTTCAGAGAACCACTTGTTTCTATCAGTAGTGTTGTCTTTAGCAGCTTTCCAGGCAGTTAGAATGATATTTCTAGAGGTAGGGCTCCATTGTTCAAAGTCTGGCTTTAGTTCAGCTTATTCCCTAAACCTCTTCTTTGACAACCTTGCCTCTTCTTCTTTGTCCAAAGCCTCTTGCATAGCTGCAGTAATAGGTTGAACAACCTTTTCCAGAACAACATTATACTTGCCCTCAGTTGGGCTGTACATTGTCTGCACTTCTGCATGAATCATTTCAAAATCTGGAGGTGGATAAATGACTTGAGCTACTTCTTGTGGCTCACCTCCAAAATATGCAGGGTTTAGTCCAGATTCAGCAACTTCATTGTCATCACACAGGGGAGGATATCCAAGTGTAGCCCTGATTGAATTTGATATCCATTTTGCATGCTCAGAACTTGCCTTGACTAACACTCTCTCCCCCTTTATGACTTCTTGAGCAACATGATCTCTTACATCATCCTTCTGGAATCGGATTTGACCATCCAAGTACCTGATTCCATCTTTAAAGTAAGGTCTAAGCTTTGTAAGTTGTTCAGAGGATTGCTTTCTGGGAATCTTGTATAGCAGTTTTGACAGCAGTAATCTCAGCTTGAAAGATTTTATCAAAATCAGCCTTTGCAGCATCAGCAGATGTAGATGGTTCAGCAGACTTATTCTTTAATTCAGTGACTATAGCATTGTGGGAGGCAGTTAAATTATCATTCATTCTTAACTGATTTTCCAGCACATACCCTTGCTTTAATGCTATATCATCTACTTGAGTCTTGATCTTCTCCTGGTGAGTTGCCAAATACACTACTGCATTCCCACCCTTGTGGAAGCAGTCAGTCATTTCTTTCTTGTTGAGATTCATCTCAAACCTTATAGATTTTATATCTTGAGCAAGATCAAACTGAAATGATCTGTGCCCTGCATCAACATAAGCCTCTATGGCTTTCCTTTGTTCATCCATTTTGATCTGTAGTGCAATCAGTAAAGCACTATAGTCAGCAGTTGGAGCTTGCTGAACTATAGGCTGTGGGGCAATGGATTGTAGGGCTTTCTTGTAGCTCTGACTTCTTCTCTTGAATACAAAGAGTTTCTTCTTTTTAGCCCTAACACTCTCCTCATCTTCAGAGGCAGAGGTGCTTGCAATATCAACTCTATGCTTAGGTCTCTCTGGTTTTTCAGCTTGCACATCAAGTGCTTTCTCAGTTTCTGGCCTTTCAGATTCTTCCAGAATTGTCATGTGCTCCCCCTCAGCAGCAGCACCCTTCTCTTCAGCAGCAGCAACCTTATCCATGTTTAAGTCTTCTTGATCTAGATTAAGAAATAGATCTTCCATGGTGAATTCAACTGGTGACTGTGTAGGAGAAGTACTGGGTTCATCAACTACTTTATCAGGAATCACTTCTAGTATAACTGATGTGTCTTGAAGAACAACATCTGGTTCTTGGCTAGGCCGCTGAGTTTGCTGATGGACATCAGACAAATCAGAATCTATTACAGAAAAATCGAAAGTATTAAGGTCAACAAGTACCTCTTGGATGAGGATGGTGGCTTGCTCACTCTCCAGTGTAGAGGGTTGTTCTACAACTGAAGGCTCCCCCTGGCTTGGATCCCTATGGATGGGGCTAGCGTGAGGCAGCTCCCCCTGAATCTCAGCCACATCTTGAGCAGCAGGGGTCTTGACTACTGTCTCCTCTTCTTGCTCATCAGGTGTGAACACCACCTGTTCTTCACTTTCAGAACTGCTTGAGGACTCTTGGGCCACAACAGCAGTTTTTCTCTTCTTCCTGGGAGGTGTGATTTTCTCAGTAACTTGCTTCTCAGGGGTAGGCATATCCTTTGACAGCACCCTTTCCCACCTAGACAAGATCCTCATATCCATTTTTCTCATATGATTGATCTTGCTTCCTGCAGCAGTGCTCATTACCTCTGGTATTGTACCAGCCAGGTAGAGACTTATAATTCTGCCCAGATTGGGCTTCTTCAGACTTTCCTTGATCTTTTCATAGATGACCATTGACCAATCTGTTTTTAGGGAGAAGATGATTCTTGTCATGATATTGAACATTGAGGCTGACACCCTGTCATGCCCTCCAGGTTTACTGAGAATGACCTTGCCCACTATCTCTGACAGAAATTTTCCTTGACTGTTCATGCCTTTTCTGTTAAAGACAGAACCTATCTTCATCTTAGAATCAAGACCACACCAGACCAAAGCTTCCCTGGTCTTGGATGTAGAAACTTCTTCTTCTTCTTGAGTCTTAGGTAGCTGAAGTACCTTTCTCAGACTTTTGGGTGATACCTTGACCTTGGTTCCATGCACTCTGGATTTGATTCTGTATCCAGAGTCATCCACAGTTGCTCCAGTAAGGAATTCAAGCACTTCCTTCTTCCATATCTTGGTTGATTCTGAAACCAAGTATTCTAGTCCTGAATCGCTGACTAGGGTAACCACTGACTTGATATCTTGATCGCCATCGTCGAATGCGCCGCGCACAAGTTCGTAGCCTTCGTTGACGTTTTCCTCGAGCTTGGGAGCCATTAGGGTTTGAGAATTTGTCTGTAGAAAAGAGAAATGTCGACACAGCAGTTTTGGTCTCGAAACTCTGAAAGCGTGTCGACAATCAAAGACAGAACCCTATTTATACCTGTCTAATTTTGAAGATGAACAGGCGGGAACAGCTAGCTAAACATGTGTCGACACTGGCACTAAGTGTCGACACAGACTTATAATGTCTCGACACATATGTGTCGACACAAGTTTAGTCAACAGATATTATGTGTCGACACATGTTTATGTGTCGACACCACTCTACTCGACGAATAGTCGAGACTTTACTTAGAAAATTCTGAGTAAAACTTAAGTGTCGACACCACATTGGATGTGTCGACACCTACTCGACATGTGTCGACACTAACATTCTGAAGTGTCGACACCAACATCCTAGATGTGTCGACACCTTTTTCCTGAAGTGTCGACACTTTTATTCTGTGTCGACATAGACTTGTCTATGTGTCGACACCTTTTTACTTAGCCAATTTTCTATTCTGTAAACTTAGTCTAAGTTTATCATACCTAGTTCAATTTTGAATCTATTGAACTTAGCTTCTTCTAAGGGCTTAGTAAACATGTCAGCTATCTGATTATCAGTTTTAACATATTCAAGTGCAATATCATTTCTTTCTACATGCTCCCTAAGAAAGTGATATTTAATCTCAATATGTTTTGTTCTACTATGAGATACAGGGTTGTTAGCTATTGAAATAGCACTTGTAGAATCACAGTAAAGTGGAGTTCTACTTACCTGAAATCCATAGTCCTCTAGCTGATGTTGAATCCACAGAAGTTGAGCACAGCAACTTCCTGCAGCTACATATTCTGACTCAGCTGTGGAGATAGCCACACTAGTCTGCTTTTGCTGCTCCATGAAATTATTCTTCCACCTAGGAATTGACAGGTTCCAGTTGTGCTCTTTCTATCCTCTTTGCATCCTGCAAAGTCTGCATCTGTATAACCTGTTAGATCAAAATCTCCATTCCTAGGGTACCAGAGGCCTAGATAGGGAGTGCCCTTTAGATATCTCAAAATTCTCTTGACTGCAGTCAAGTGAGACTCTTTAGGGCAGGCTTGATACCTGGCACAAACACATGTAGCATACATAATGTCAGGCCTACTTGCAGTCAAGTATAGTAAGGAGCCAACTATCCCTCTATACAAGGTTTCATCTACAGGTTTCCCTGCATCATCCTTGCTAAGAGACATACTTGACCCCATAGGAGTCTTCATGGTACTGGATGAATCCATACCATATTTCCTTATGAGTTCTAGGGTGAACTTGGACTGACATATGGACAAGCCACTTTCAGTCTGTTTAACTTGGAGACCCAAGAAAAACTTTAGCTCTCCCATACTACTCATCTCAAATTGACTTTGCATAAGCTTTGCAAACTTTTTGCAAAGGCTACTTTCAGTAGACCCAAATATAATGTCATCTACATATATTTGGACAAGTATGACTTTGCCTCTAGATTCCCTAAGGAATAGAGTCTTATCTATTTTCCCCCTTGTAAACTTGTTCTCAATGAGGAAACTAGATAGGGTTTCATACCAAGCTCTAGGAGCTTGTTTTAACCCATACAATGCTTTCCTAAGTCTATAGACATAATGAGGTTGAGTTGGATCAACAAAACCTGAAGGCTGCTCCACATAGACTTCTTCCTTAAGATTACCATTTAAGAATGCTGACTTGACATCCATCTGGTAAACCTTGAATCCTTGATAGGTTGCATAGGCCAAGAACATCCTTATGGCCTCCAGTCTGGCTACTGGGGCAAAGGTTTGATCAAAATCAATACCTTCTTCTTGCCTATATCCTTTTGCAACCAGTCTTGCTTTATTCTTTATGATGACCCCTTGTTCATCTAACTTATTCCTGTAGATCCACTTAGTTCCTATAACATTGTGGTCTTTAGGTTTAGGAACCAGTTCCCAAACCTTGCACCTTTTGAACTGATTAAGTTCTTCTTGCATAGCTTCAGTCCACTGTGGATCTTGTATAGCTTCTTCAAATTTCTTAGGTTCTATTTGAGACAGAAAACTAGAATATACTGCAGCATTCTGATTTCTGCTCCTTGTCTGAACTCCTTGTCTTGGATCTCCAATAATCAGCTCTACTGGATGATCTCTTAGATGCCTGTTGGCTGGTGGCATCCTAACTTCAGGTTGAACTTCTTCAGCATCTGCATCATGCTGTACTTCTTGTATTTCTTCAGCTATTGGTACATGTAGTTCTCCCCCTGGACAACTGCTATTGCCTTCTACTTGCTGTCTTGCAGCAGGCATCTCTTCTATAGTAAGCTTGTCCAATCTCTTTGTCAAACCTGTGGGGCTGCATACATTGCTAGACAACTCATTGTTAATAAGTTTAGTCTCATCAAAAACTACATGCACAGTCTCCTCTACAACTTGTGTAGTCAAGTTGTATACTCTATAAGCCTTACTATTGTTGTTGTACCCAACAAAAATTCCCTCTTGGGACTTGGCAGCAAACTTTGTTAAGTAAGACTTCCCATTGTTAAGTATGAAGCATTTACAACCAAAGATCCTAAAATAGGATAGGTTTGGTTTCCTGCCTTTCACAACTTCATAGGGGGTCTTGTTTAGCCTTTTAGTGATGGTAGCCCTATTTATAACATGGCATGCAGTGTTAACTGCTTCAGCCCAGAAATACTCTGGCAGTGATGTATCACTTAGTAGGGTCCTACCAGCCTCTATCAAGGTCCTATTTTTCCTCTCAGCAATGTCATTTTGCTGAGGTGTTCTAGGTGAAGAGAATTCTTGAAATATCCCAAAGTCTTCACACAGTTTTGTCATGCTTTCAGACTGAAACTCAGTACCATGGTCACTTCTAATTTTGACCACTGTACAGTTCAATTCATTCTGAATTTGCTTAACAAAGCTATAGAAGACACTAGGTGTTTCAGATTTCTGCCTTAAGAAGAACACCCAGGAAAACCTTGAGTAGTCATCAACAACTACAAAGGTATAGACCTTCCTACTTAAGCTGTGAACTGGCATTAGACCAAATAGATCCATATGCAAGAGGTATAAACACCTCACAGCATCTTTGTTCTCTATGCTTCTAAAGGTGGATTTGGTCTGCTTGCCCTTTTGACAAGCTGAGCAAATGTCATCTTTAACACACTTAACTTTAGGACCATTCCTCACTAACTCTTTGCTAAAGAGTTTGCTAATAGTCTTGTAGTTAAGATGGGCAAGCCTCTTGTGCCATTTGACACAATGAGAGATTGTCTCATCAGCTACAAGACAAACTGGAGAACCATTGTTCTCAATCATAATGTCTAGACAGTAGACATTCCTCTTTCTATATCCTGTCAAAATGATCTCTTGATCACTTGACCTCTTGATATGACAACCATTTTTAACAAATGAGATGCCATACCCTACATCACTTAACTGACTTATACTTATAAGGTTGTGTTTCAACCCTTTAACATAAGCCACTTGAGTAATGGTAACTAGGTTTGAAGAAATGTTACCAAACCCTTTGATGATTCCTTTTTCAGAACCACCAAAGGTCACTTTAGGACCATTTTTGATTGGAATGTAGTCCTTCAGTAGTCCCCTTGTTCCAGTCATATGTCTGGAACATCCACTATCCAAGTACCATGTTGGGGTATGGCCACTTGGATTCACCTGCAAAACAAATTAATGAACCTTAGAACCCAATGGTTTCTTGGGTCCTTGGTGACTGTTAGTTTGCATCTTAACAAGACTACCTACTGGCTTTCCACCAGGTAGCTTGCTACTCCCTTTGGCACTTGCATTGTGCCAACAATCCAAGGCAAAGTGGCCAACCTTGCCACAACACCAACATTCAAACTTATTGTACCTTTGCTTAGGTACAGACTTTGCTGTCTTAACTGCAGCTGACTTATTGAATGTTGGGGCCTTGCCCTTGGACTTGGACTGATCCTGAACAGTCCTAGCAGGTTTAACAAAACCCAGTCCAGCCTTGCCTTTGTGATGAATAAAATCATCAATCAAAGGTAGAACTGATTTAGGCTTTGAAAACTTTGCAACCAATTCTCTCTCTTTCTGAAGATTTGTCTCCAGTCTCTTAATTTGATCATTCTTAAATGTAATAGTACCCATCTGAATCACTGTAATGTGTTTCAGCCTGGCTACTTCATTAAGTTTTTGATCATACTGCTTCTCAAAGTCTGTTGCAGCAGCTTTTAGATCAGCAATTTCCTTTGCCTGACTTTTGGCAAGGGATTTGCTTTTCTTATAAGCCTGTAACATCACCTTATATTCATCTATGAGCTGATGAATATCATCCTCAGACTCAGAACCACTTCCATCATTTGATGAAGATGATTCTGATTCTGAACTAGAACAAGAAACTGAACTTAGAGTTGGACTTTGTACCTGACTAGGTCCTGGCTGCTCCAGGATTTTGGTACTCTCAGTCAATGCCATCAGTCCTTGGCACTGGCAGTCTTCTTGTTCATGAATTGACTCCAAGATCTGCATAAATTCTTCTTCTTCTTCTTCAGCAAATAGCCCTATGTAGGCTTCAGCATCAGTATTAGTGTCTGAAGAAGAAATATCTGAAAGAGTCTTCTCATTCTTGGCAACAAAAGACTTCTCTTTCTTCCCTTTGAAGTGAGTCTTTTTCCTATCACTAGATTCTTTTCTTTTCTCAGGACAATCAGCAATGACATGACCCTGTCTATTGCAGCAGTAGCACACAATCTTTGATCCAGTTGCCTTGCTTGTCTTTGTCTTCTTCCTGTCCTTCTTAGAAGGCTTTTTCTCCTGATACAAGACTTCTTTTCCCTTGTAAGTAGATGGTCTGGACCTCCACTGTTTCTTCTTCAGGAATTTCTGAAAGTGTCTAGTGAAGGCAGCAAAGTCTTCATCACTTTCACTGCTTGTGGACTTTGTACTGACAGACTCTTCTGACTCAGATTCAAGAGGTGGAGTTGATGACTTAGTCCTGCATTTTCTGGGAACTTCTGTCTTGAAAGCAACAGTCCTTTCCTTGTGCTCAGTTCTAGTAGATTTCTCCTCCTCTTTCCTCACTGTCAGCTGCATCTCATATGATAATAACTTGTCAAACAGTGTAGGAGGAGGAATTTCTCCCAACTTTGCCATTTCTCTTATGGCACAGATCTTGGTGTCCCAATCTTTGGTTAGGGACCTTAGGAATTTGTCATTTAGTTCATAGTTGCTGAACTCTCTTCCATAAGACATGAGTTTATTAACTATTCTATAGAACTTCTTGTAGCATTCAATGATGCTATCTCCCTTGCCTTGCCTAAAGCTCTCATACTCTTGATTAAGCAAGGACTTCCTATCTTGCCTAACTTCTTCAGAACCTTCCATATAGACAATGAGGGTATCCCACATTTCTTTTGCTGTTTTACAGTGAATTAAGTTCTGAAAAGTTGCATCATCAATGGCACTCACTATTATGTTTTGTGCCCTCTTGTCCATAGTGGCTAGGACAATTTCATCCTTGGTCATCTCAGAGAAATCCTTTGGAGTCCTCTGATTTGCATCCAATACTGAGATCTTCATTGGTACATAAGGCCCTTCCTTTACTGTGATGTATATTCTAGGGTCTGAGGCCTACATGAATAGCCTTACCCTCTCTTTCCAGATCCCAAAAATTTCCTTTCTGCAAATAGGTAATTTCATGGAACCCAATTCTTTATGATTTTCAAAGGAACCCATGGTTCTTGATTTTCTTGAAGCTGTTTTCTGACCTAGACTGTTTCTGCCAAACAGGATCTCCTTAGACTGTTAGTCCTTGTTTTGAGGAACCTGGCTCTGATACCACTTGAAAGATATGGTACCTAAACACCTAGAGGGGGGGGTGAATAGGTGACCTAATCCTTTTCTAACTTTGTTGGCAGCCAAACAGTTATATCACAGATTTCTAAGTAGTCTATTACAGCAATCAGCAATAATCAAACATACACAGCACATTCACAGCACAGCACACAGTGATTTATAGTGGTTCCCCAATCTTTGGGTACATCCACTTTCCCCCTTCGCCTATCTAGCAGTGTACTAGATTCGGCCAAACTTCTCCACTGTCTCAGAACCCAAATAGGTTCCTACACCTCAGGCCCAAAGCCTTACACCTCAGCTTTCTCCAAAGCCTACACTCAGCCACAAAGGCCTACACTCAGCCACCCAGGCCTACACTCAGCCAATCAAGGCCTACACTCAGAGTTCTTCAACTCCTACACTCAGGCTATCAAGCCCTACCCTCAGCCTTTATAAATTTAGGCTTACAATGCACTCAGATCCAAAGATCCTACAAGTTAAAATAGTTTTACAACAAATAACTCAACAACTCAGAAAATAAGAGAGGAGTTGAGAGTTTCTTGCTGAGTTCTTGGAAGAACTCAGATAGATCCAAACTGACTTAGCTTCCTTCAAAGCTTCTTGAGTAGAACTGAATAAGTCTGAATCCTCTGCAGTTGTTCCTTGACCTCTGCTTCTTAAGATCCAGATGCTTCTGAATCCTTCTTCTCAGCCTAGTTCCAAAGACTGAATTCTTGATTGGAGCTCTCTCTCTCCAACTTCTTAGATCTGCCGTTGGACAGCACGATCTTCTTGATTTGTATCACTTGGATAACTTGATCAGCAACCACTTGAACAAATCTCTTAGATTAATCTGAACTCAATCAGAACTTAATCTTCTTCTGTTAACTCTTAACAACAACATTAGTTTCTGTAAACAGTCTGTGCCTATTTATAGGCCTTCTTCATGGTAACCGGCTGGTCCGGTTCATAACTGACTTCTGACATCTCTGACAAGTGCTGTAGACCGGCTGGAACGGCAGCTGTCATGTCATCCAGTCAATTCTTGAAATTCTCTAACTGTCAGATAGTGTCGAGACTTTCTGTTCTTAAGTGTCGACACTTATAGACCAAGTGTCGACACATGTTGTGTAAGTGTCGACACAAGTCTACAAGGTGTCGACACAACTCCTTGTATGTCTCGACACAGATTCTTATTCAGGTGTCGACACTTGGAATTGAGTGTCGACACAAGTACTTGATCTTCTGTAACTTGTTAAATTCTTCTAAGTGTCGACACATCTCCTTTGTGTCGACACATCTTCATGTGTTGAAACTGTCAAGTGTCGACACTGCTTCTTGGTGTCGACACAAGTCTTCAATATAGATTCTTCAGCTGAGTGTCGACACATTCCCTTAGTGTCGACACTTGTACTTAGAATATTTTTGTAGATATTTCTGTTCTTTGCTAAGTGTCGACACAGCTCCTTGTGTCGACACTTTCTTTGAGTCTTCAACTGAGTGTCGACACATTGTGCTGGGTGTCGACACTTTCTTCAAGTGTTGACTCTTCTGGTTGTGTGTCGACACATTGTGCTGAGTGTCGACACATACTTAATATGTTGACTCTTCTGGTTAAGTGTCGACACATTGTGCCGAGTGTCGACACTTACACCAAATGCTGACTCTTCTGCATAGTGTCGACACATTGTGTTGAGTGTCGACACTTGTACTTAGACTCTGCAGACTTTTGCCGAGTGTCGACACAGCTCCAAGTGTCGACACTTTCTGATGTAGACTCAGCTCCTCTAGGTGTCGACACTTCTGCTAAGTGTAGACACTGCTTCTCTGCATTCTTCTTCACTGAGTGTCGACACAGCTCCTTGTGTCGACACTTTATGTCTGGTGTCGACTCTACATCCCAGGTGTCGACACAATGACTCCAAGTGTCGACACTGCTTGTCTGGGTGTCGACACAAGCTTTCTCAGTGTCGACACTTTCCCTCTGGGTGTCGACACATAGACTTAGAAAGTTTTAGCTTCAGTCCGGTGAATACCTAACCTGCACAAGTAACTCAAACAAACATCAAATACATCATGATGTATATCATTGAGTTGGGTGAGGCTTCTTCAAATCAGGTACATTTAACCAATGTACCCAACAGATAGTTTCTTTCATGAATCTTTAATTGACTAGATCAGTATGCCATCACCTTTTCTTCTTGCATCAAAACAAAACCCAGTCCAATGTGTGATGCATCCACATATATAGCGTACTCAACTCCTTTAGTATGCAATGTTAAAACTGGAGCAGTACACAATCTCTTCTTCAACTCTTGGAAAGCTTCTTCAAACTTATCGCTCTCAATGAACGCATTGTTCTTCTGGGTAAATCTAGTTAGAAGAGCGGACAACACCGAAAACCCTTCCACAAACCTCCTAAAATAGCCAGTCAGGCCTAAGAAGCTCCTAATCTCCTTAGGTGTTGAACGTCTCTTCCATTCTGCAGCAGAAATCTTGGTCGAGTCTGCAGAAATACTACCCTCGCTCACAACATGATCCAAAAAGGACACTGAGGTAGCCAGAACTAACACATGCTCAACTTTGCAAATAACGTATGCTCCCTCGGGGTAGACAAAACTAATTGCAAATGTTGAGTATGCTCCACAACACTGCGGGAATACACGAGAACGTCAACTATGAACAAAATAACCAAACAGTCCAAGAAATCTTTGAAAACTCTATTCATCAAATCCCTGAAAGCAGTGGGTGAATTTGTCAAACCAAAGGTATAACACCCCCTATCCGTCACATAGCATATAGTAATAGGCCCGGCCGGGGCCCGGCTCCATATACCACAGACAGACCGAAGGGTTACGCAATGAAACCATCCTCCCAATAACCAACGTACTACACAAGGCACATTCTAGTGGAAGCAATTTAAAAGTTGCAAATTAAGAACCCAGCCACAACATGAATGTCCACTACAAAAACCCAAATGGAACGAATGTACAAATACACAAGTACTTGGCCTTATGGCCTTACAGGAGTTTATTCAAATAAATAGTGTCATCCAAACCTCGTCATGCAGGCCAGTCACACATGAGAATAAGGGTAAACATTCATAAAATAGGCTTTCGAGGGGCGGCATAGCAACAATGGCTTTGCCCGCTATTTGCCACTAGGCTCCGCAGTACCTGCAAGTAACAATCCACCAAAGCGGTGGCAAACAAAAGCAACGGTCAGCTAAGCTGACCAAATTATAATGACCCCGCTCCTAAACTCGGGGTGGCGATGCTCCTTCTCTGCACTTTATTAGCATAGCAGAATAAGATAGTGAAAGTACAATCTAAGCAGACTTCACCACAGGCATAGGCATATACGGCCACACACCCCGTGCTCACAGGTCACTTATTCGGTGAACTCGGTCCACCACTGCAACTTGGACGGCAAACTCGTGAGCATTTGAGTCATTCCGGCAGAAGTAACGTCAATTGAAGACATCGACAGCTTAAGACCCGCCCTCTATGCTATCGGTAGGCCCCTAAAACCGAACCACATAGAGCGAGTATGGTTCCACTCAACCCATTGCTCACCTCGACATAGCAATTTAATTCATCATCGCGGGTCAAGCTTCCCCGAATCCCGAGTATCGAACACACAATATTACATAACCCAGTCATGTACAAGTTGGCTCCCAGGCCACCAAGATGGTAGAACCACGTTTCTGCCCAGTTTTCCGGGTGCAACTTGAGGTTAGTCCCCAAGGCTCCCTGTTGCAATCTACCGCGTAGAAAACCCGAAAAATAACCATCGGTGTGGAGTCTTCTCCGGCCATTCATGCAATGCAACATAACCGATCCAGACCAACTTGTCCGGGAAGGCTTCACACACCATGCATATATCCGTTTCTCGATTCCGACTATATATGCAAAAGTACGGGGACTATTCATATCTACCCGAAGGAACACCTCACACTCAATGCATACTCGCGAGAGCGAGCTTCCTATGCAAAAGGGAAAGACGACTTCACATGTACACGATGAGAATTGTTACCCTTGTGTTCCTCTTTGGTGCCATAAAGATCTAGACAGATGAAAACCACCGCAACGGTCTCGCCTCCATAGATCTGAACTCGGCTTGCGATTTGGGGCTCCGAAGATCCACCTGCGGCCGGATCTCTCCTTCACCTTCTTCCTTGATTTCCCCTCTCTATAAAGCTTTAGAAAGAGAAAGCTCAAAAGAAAATGAGGATTTCAACCCTATTCCCGGCCTTAACCTAATATGGACCATCCTGAGCCCTTGGATCCCAAAATAAGGAAACAGACGGCCACGATTCGCACTTAAAATCAGTTTCCTGTGCCGAACACGGCTTGTGACACGCACGTGTCCAATTCCTTGTGCCTTAATCGACGCTGAAACCGTCGCACCTAGAACAGGACACGGGCTCTCAACATGCACGTGTCGAACCTGACACGCCCGTGTCATTCAGTACATGCCCGTGTTGCGGGGCGTGTTCGTCCATTGACACAAGACCAAATACAACCCAAATAGAACACGGGTACTCGACACGCCCGTATCGAATTTGACCCGCCTGTGTCATTCAGTACACGCCCGTGTTACGTGGTGTGTTCCTCCATCGACACAGGACCAAATACAACCTGAATAGAATACGGGTACTCGACACACCCGTGTTGAATTTGACACTCCCGTGAAAGGTAGAACACGCCTGCGCTCCAGGCCGTGTTCCTCCCCCGATACGGCACGACTCACAACCCAAGCTGGACACAGCCTGGGACATGCCCGTGTCACAGTCCATGTTCGTTGTCTCGATGATCGTCGACAGTAATTTCGTCGAGCACACGGCGATCGTCGAACCCAAGCACGACACGGCCATGGGACACGCCCGTGTCCCAGGCCGTGTGACCCCTACCAAGCTCCAAACTTGGCTCTAAAGCTGCCCGTCCCTCTTTTGAGTTTCGGGGTGTTACAACTCTCTCCCTCTTAAAAGAATTTCATCCCGAAATTACAGAAAGGGAAATAAACACAAAACTTAAACGGTACCTGATTAGACTAACTCTAGGTACTCCTCAAACATGAACTGCTCTCGCTCCCACGAGTGCTCCTCCCAACTGCAATTATCCCAACAGACATTGACCATTCTGATCTCTTTGTTATGCAGTCGATTGACTTCAGGGTCCTCAATGCGAACGGGCTTGACCTTTGTCGTCAACCCCTTATCAACCGGTATTTGATCGAGCGTTATCACTTGCGAAGCCTCTTGCACCGCCTTCCGCAACACCGTCGTGTAGACCACTCAGTTCTACTGATAGCTTCAATCGATACGATGCTTCGCCAATCCGCTACAGAACCTCAAACGGTCCAAGGTACCTAGGGCTTAGCTTTCTTCAAGCACCGTACCCGCGAGACAGCCTTGAACGGCTTAATCTTCAAGTACACCCAGTCCCCAACAGCGAACTCAAGATTCTGATGCTTGGCATTATAGTACTTAGCTTGCCGGTCCTGAGCGATTAGCAATCGTTCTCGAATAGTTCGTACTAACGAAGTTGCATCTTCCACTTCTTGCCGCTTGTACAGCTTTGACTCACCCGTTTCCAACCATGACAACGGCGTGTGACATCTCCTACCATAAAGGGCCTCGAAGGGCGCCATTTGAATGATCGCTTGGTACCTATTGTTATAAGCAAATTCCACCAAGTACATGTGATCTTCCCACTGCTTCCCGAAATCCAAGATGCACATGCGAAGCATATCTTCCATCGTCCTGTTGACCCTCTCGGTCTGACCATCTGTCTACGGATGAAAGGCTGTGTTGAATCTCAACTTGGTCCCCAACATTTGTTGCACCAACCTCCAGTCATTGGACGTGAACCGTCCATCTCGATCACTCACGATGCTGTGTGGCACACCATGAAGTCAAATAATGTTATCCACATACAGTTTTGCCAATATCTCCACCGAATCATCCTTTCTATTCGGAATGAAGTGCGACACCTTCATCAGTCAATCTACGATCACCCAGATGGTGTCGTTTCCCTTCTGCGAACTTGGTAACACATGCACAAAGTCCATAGAAATATCGTCGAACTTCCACTCCGAGATAGGCAAGGACTTCAAGAAACCTCCAGGCTTCTGGCACTCCGCCTTCACTAAGGCGCACGTTTGACACTTCGTTACATAAAGTTCCACGTCCTTATTAAGTCCTGGCCACCTGAACAACTTCTTCATATCACGGTACATCTTCGTGCTCCCTGGGTGAATCAAGTACTTGGTATGATGAGCCTCGTACATCAATTCCACCTGCAGATTACCCACATTTGGGACGCACAAATGACTGTCCTTCTATAACAATCTATCCACAACCTCAAATTGGGAATTTGACCCATCCAAAGCCTCTACCATGATTTGCTTCATGTTTCTATCAAAATCCAGAGCCTGCCGAATCTAATCAGCCAAGTCATACTGAACTTCTGTCCAGTTCAACTGCGCTTTGGCACTAGTCTGCTTGTTAAGACAAGAGACCTCCAATCCCTCCAACTCCCGAATCAAACGCTCATCATGAACCAATAACCAGTTGGCCCGCGCAGGGGCCCTGCGACTCAACGTATCTGCAACCGCATTGCCTTTCCCAGGAATATAGTGAATCTTGAATGTGTAGTCCCCCGGGAACTGCATCCATCTATGCTGCCGCATGTTTAGATCCTTTTGATCTAACAAGTATTTCAGTCTCTTGTGCTCGGTATAGATATCAACCTTCACACCATACAATTAATGCCTCCATAGCTTCAAGGCAAAAATCACGGCCGCTAACTCCAAGTCATGGACTGGATAATTCCTCTCATGCACCTTTAGCAGATGCGAGCCATAAGCTATCACACTTCCATGCTGCAGTAGAACACAACTCAATCCACTGCCCAAAGCATTGCTATAGATCTCAAAGCCTTCGGTCCCACTCTGCGAAATTAGAACCGACGCTATGGTCAATCGACTCTTCAACTCTTCGAAAGCTTATGTGTACTCCAGCATCCAAACAAACTTCTTCTCTTTCCTCATCAGAGTCGTGAGGGGTAACGTTATCCACGAGAAGTTCTCCATGAAGTGTCTGTAATAGTTGGCAAGCCCCAAAAAACTCTGGACTTCCGCTACCGTAGACAGCACAGGCCACTCCCGTATAGCAACTATCTTTGCCGAATCAACCGCAATTCCCTCTCCACTAACTATATGACCAAGAAACGCTACTGAGGACAACCAAAACTTGCATTTGGAGAACTTGGCGTACAGTTGATTCCTTCTCAGCATCTCCAACACCAAATGCAGATGCTTAAAGTGATTCTCCACACTCTGCGAATAAACTAATATATCTTCGATAAAGACGATCATGAAGTGGTCCAGATAATCTCTGAAAGTTCTGTTCATCAAATCCATGAACACGAATGGTGCATTAGTCGGCCCAAATGGCATGACGGTAAACTCATAATGCTCGTATCTCGTGCTGAAAGTTGTCTTGCGGATATCACTTTCTCGTGTCCTCTGCTGATAATACCCGGACTTAAGATCCAATTTCGAGTACACCGATGACCCGACTAACTAATCGAACAGATCATCAATCCTTGGGATCGGGTACTTATTCTTCTCCGTTAACTTATTCAGCTCTCGATAATCGATACAAAGTTGCAAGCTTTCATCCTTCTTCTTAACAAGAAGGACCGGTGCACTCCAAGGCGACGAACTTGGATGCACATAACCCTGTTCCAAAATTCTTGAAGTTGAACCTTCAGCTCCGCCATCTCCTTAGGCGCTAGCCGATACGGGGAGCGTGACACAGGTTTCGCACCTGGCACTAGCTCAATAGTGAAGTCAATCTCCCATTGAGGTGGGGCTCTAGGAAGATCGCCAGGGAAAACGTCAGGGTACTCGAATACCACTGAAATGCTGTTCAAAGTAGGCTTAGGCTTTGCAGCCTCCACTAGCATGAAGAACAACTCTGCACCAGCACGAACTGCCTTTACCACCTGAAGAGCAGACATCAAAGTCTTGTTTGAACCTTTCAAGACCGCAAATGTCATCTCATGACCAGTTCCCAATTTGACCTCCTTGCGATTGCAAACAATGTATGGAAGCTGCTCCGAGAGTCAGTCCACACCAATGATCACATCACACGCTACTATCGTCAATAGCGACGCTCGCAAGTTATCCACATGACTCCCATGCCTTACCTTTACGCAACAAAATCTATCCACGCGCATTGAGCACCCATTTGGCAACAACACATACAGTTTCTCCTTTGCCATCGTACTAGGTACTCTGATGCATGATATAAATCCTTCAGACAAAAAGGAGTGCGAAGCTACCATATCAAAGAGTGCTCACGCCGGATTATCGCAAATCAAAACAAAGCCTAAATATGCAACAATAAGCTAACATGCGCAAGGTAACCAGTATTTAAAGCTAACTTGCTATAAATTTAAACCGTACCTGTCAACACATCAGCTTACTTTATGGCCTTCTGTTGGCCAAGATTATAGACTCTAGGTTAAGTTGGAGCATAATGTGATGCGGTTGACTCCACCGCCTTGCCCTTCTCCTCATAGGTTGCTCCCGGCTTTCTCTCGGACTTTGGACATCCGCTTCGACAATCTCGGGCATAGTGTCCCAGCTTTCCACAATTAAAGCATGCGCCTAGGGTTCAGACTATAGTCGCCCTAGAAGCACCAGAAGAAGGGGTTGGACCTGAAGTCCTAGCCTTCTTATTCCACTTATGGAACACAGATTTTGAGTAGTTCAGCATTTTGGACTCCGTCCCCTTTGCACTAGATTCTCTCTTCATTTGCACATTCCCCAGATCCTTCTCCAACGACCGGGCTGTATTTACTAGGGTCAAGAAGCCCTGCGTCACAAGCCCCGAGAGCAGTAGCCTTAGGTCATCCCTCAGACCCTCATAGAAATGGTTTGTCTTACGCTCCTCATCAGTATATGTAGAGCTAGTGTACCGACCCAACCAAGTAAATTTGTGGAGATACTCGTCCACGCTACTCTCTCCTTACGTCAACTTATGGAATTCATTCTACATCGCGATCCTCTGAGTCGAGGGAAGGTACCTTGCCAAGAATAGTCTCGAAAATTCCTCCATCGAGACGTCCGTGAATTTCCTTCCCCTGAAGTGATGTAGCTCTAAACCTTCCCACCATAGCCTTGCATCTCCGTCCAACAGGAATATAGCTATAGTGGTCATCTTCCACTCCTCCGTTTCCGTAGCTATCAAGACTCTCTTCACTCGAGAGAGCCAATCTTTAGCTTGGGATGGAGTTCCAGTCCCCGAGAATACCGGAGGGTTGAAGCCCATAACATGCTTGAGCTGCTTTTCAGATGCCCTCCTAGGTACCAATGGCTCCCCCGCCACCTGCTCCACCCTTCTCGGTTCTGCTGCATGAAGCAGTACCTGCTCCACTACAGGGGCAGGCTGCTGTATATGCATTGTAGGATGAGCATTTAGCATAGCGAACACCGCTTCAACCACCAATTGTATGGTTTCTGTCGAGGGAGGTGTTGCAGGCGCTTCATTCGGTGCGCTACTTGCCTCGGAAACTGGACGTTTTGACGGCCTTGCACCACTCCTGGTCACTTATTGTCGTACAAAACACTGTTAAGTGACCGAACAATATTGCAAAAAGCAATTATAGGAACACGCAGGTTCCTCAAACATGTGTATTTTCATTCCCAATTGGACATTCATGGGTTCTTTTGATGTTATAACGATGACGCACACACATGTGCTCACCAACCCTTAAAAACATTCATCCATGAATTCATTTAAGTTGACCAAAACCAGTAGTCTGATACCAAATTGTAACACCCCCTATCTGTCACATAGCATATAGCAGTAGGTCCGGCCGGGGCCCGACACCATATACCACAAACAGACCGAAGGGTTACGCAATGAAACCATCATCTGAATAACCAACGTCCTACACAGAGCACATTCTAGCGGAAGTTATTTAAAAGTTGCAAATTAAGAATCCAGGCATAGCATGAATGTCCACTATAAAAACCCATATGGAATGAACATACAAAGACAGAAGTACTTGGCCTTATGGCCTTACAGAGTTTATTCAAATAAATAGTGTCTTCCAAACCTCGGCACGCATGTCGGTCACACATGAGAATAAGGGTAAACATTCATAAAATAGGCCTTCGAGGGCCGGCTCAGCAACAAGGACTTTGCTCGCTATTTGCCACTAGGCTCCGCAGCACCTGTAAGTAACAATCCACCGAAGCAGTGGCAAACAAAAGCAACGGTCAGCTAAGCTGACCAAATTACCCCAACCCCTAAACTCGGGGAGGCGATGCTCCTTTCCTGCACTTTATTAGCATAGCAAAATAAGATAGTGCAAGTACAATCTAAGCACACTTCACCACAGGCATAGGCACACACGGCCACACACCCCATGCTCACAGGGCACTTATTCAGTGAACTCGGTCCACCATCGCCACTTGGACGGCAAACTCGTGAGCATTTGAGTCTTTCTGGCAGAAGTCACGTCAATTGAAGACATCGATAGCATAAGACCCGCAATATATGCCATCAGTAGGCCCCTAAAACCGAACCACATAGAGCGGGTACGGTTCCACTCAACTCGTTGCTCACCTCGCTATCGTAATTTAAGTCATCGGCGCGGGTCAAGCTTCCCCGAATCCCAAGTATCGAACACACAATATTACATAACCCAGTCATGTACAAGTTGTCTCCCAGGCCACCAAGATGGCAAAACCACGTTTCTGCCCAGTTTTCCGGGTGCACCTTGAGTTTAGTCACCAAGTCTCCTAATGCAATCTACCGCGTAGAAAACCCAAAAAATAACCATCAGCACGGAGTCTTCTCCAGCCATTCATGCAATGCAACATCACCGATCCAGACCAACTTGTCCGGGTAGGCTCCACACACCATGCCTATGTCCGTTTCTCGATTTGGGACTCTACATGCATGAAAGATAATAGTTGTCAACCTAAATCACCTAGAGGGGGTGAATAGGTGAGTTGTGGGTCTTTTGTGTAGTAAAACAAATCTTAGAACACAACAAAAATCTATCTACCAAACTATCATAGACGAGACAAGATTTATAGTGGTTCTCCGATCTTGGGTACATCCACTTTCCCTTACCGATCTAGCAATATACTAGACTCGGCTACTCCACTATCTCGGATTGAAAATCAATCCTACCCTCGGAACAAAGTTCCTACAATCTCAATCCAATCAACTGGATCGACAACTCGGAAGGCAAAACTTCCTACAAACTCGGAGTTGAAAACTCCTACACTCGGAGCAAACTTCTCCTACAAGAATGAAAATTGTTTAAGAAAGTACAAACAATGATTTTTCTGTCAGATCTGCAAACAACAACCAGGATCTTCTTCTTGTGAGCTTTACGGCACTTTCAGACAAGTGAAGAAAATCTCGGCCAGATCTGAATCTTCTGTCTTACACGATCGGAAAGAGGATGAGCGATTGAGAAATGATCTCGATCTGTAAAACTTCTTCAGTCTATTTCCTCTGAAAATTGAAGCCCTTGCCGGAGAAGAACAGCGGCGGCGGTGGCTTTCGTTCCGTGAAGAGAGAGAGAGGAAACAACGATTCTTTTTGGAAGGAGGCGGCTGCAAAACTTAGAATAAATTTTTTCTTGAAAAACTTATTTTCTTGTTAGGGTTTGTCGATTAGACAAGACCTTTTATAGGAGTACTAATAATGGTCATAATTGGTTTTAATGACATACACGTGGACCAATCATGTCACGGAATTTGAAAATCTGTCAAATCTGGACTTAGAAGAAATTTCAGAGAAAATGAGGTCATATACACGAGTAGGTATAAAACTACTCGAGTAGGTCAAGGACTACTCGAGTAAGCAAAGTAATATTACTCGGGTATATAATTCATGACCACTCGAGTAGGTTGAAGACAACTACTCGAGTGCATATAATCAACTACTCGAGTGCTTAGAAGATCTACTCGAGTACACAGAAAAGTTTCTCAGGAAGGAGTTGAACTACTCGAGTACAAGTTGTACTACTCGAGTAGGCAGAATTGAACTACTCGAGTGGTTAGAAGAACTACTCGAGACAAACACTTAGAAATATTCTGCACACGGGAAAAACAGATACTCGAGTAGTCAGATTGAACTACTCGAGAGGAAAGAAATCTTCTCGAGCATATGAAGGACTTATTCGAGTATTTCTTAACTACTCGACACAGAGAAGAGAGTTACTCGACACAGTGTCGAGACCTACTCGAGTATATAAAGTACCTACTCGAGTAAATAACTTAGAAAAAAATTCTGAGAAAGAGGAATCTAGAACAGGAAGAGTAAACTACTCGAGTATGAACTACTCGAGACAGAATGAGCTACTCGAGTATCTAACTTGGACTACTCGAGTGTTTTACTTAGAAGAACTTGGAAACTGAATTCTGGGCAACTCGAGTAGTTAAGTAAGCTACTCGAGTATGTCAGTGAACTACTCGAGTGTTTTACTTAACTTCACAAGAGGAAGAATTTTCTTACTCGAGTATGCATAAGTTTTACTCGAGTATATCTCAAGCAATCTACTCGAGTAGTTAATGACCTACTTGAGAGAAATACTTAAAAAAATTTCTGTCAGCAATTTTTTTTCTACTAGAGGGGAATCAGCATCAAGTCTTCTCACAATCCTATAGCTTGAATATGAAGTGTGTTGGAACACCCTATTACTAATTTGGGTCAGGATCACTATGTCTCTAGGAATTTTTGTTTTGACCTTCTGTATAGATTATAGGTCAATTAGAATTGAGTCTAAGGGTTAGAAGGCTAGGATTGGAAGCTGCCCTGAAGACCCAAGTTTTTCTGGAGACTAAGTCCAAATCGTCGAGCTCAGCACGACGTTTCGTCGAACTCCGGTCGACGATCGTCTAGCTCAACTATTGACAGATCGTCGAGCTCCATTCGACGATCGCTGAGCTCAAACTTCTTAATATCGTCGAGCTCTGGTCGACGATCGCTGAGCTCAACTTCTCAATATCGTCGAACTCCATTCGACGATCGCTGAGCTCAGGTCGACGATTTTGACTCTGCACTGGATCCTTATCTCTGAGCTCAGTTCGACGATCTTTGAGCTCAGATCGACGATTTCTTTGCTGCTTGCTTTTTCCAATTCGCTGAGCTCAGCTCGACGATAGCAGAGCTCAGTTCGACGATTTCAGTTATCTTTCAGAATTCAAATTCAAATCAGATAGAAGTTATTCTGCATTTAATTCAGAAGATCTGCCAGCCATTTTCATTTACTTCTGGAGCAAGTTTCAAGGGATTTTTCAAGGAACAAATCGGTGGACTTTCCTTCAGAACATATTATGCAATTAAGGCTGTAATCAATGCAGACCAACGGCTATCTTTGACAGAGTAATATCCTATTCAGACACAGAGAATAAAAGAGAATGTTTTTGAATAAAGACAGAGAATAGACAAGAACAAAAGAAGTAGATTGACAAGAATAGGACACCTCTCAATACACAGAGACTCTGAAAAATATTCTGTCAACAAGAATTCAGAAGAACACTCATCAAGAAGAGATCAAGCTTTCAAACATTCTTCAGATCTCTTCAGCTTTCAAAGTGTTCCAGGCCAACATCATTTCAAGACTCCAGACAATCAACATTTCAGCTTGCTGAAACCATCTTTTGCTGGAGATCTATCTTTGAAGGCCTATCACCCTCAGCAAAGCTCATCTTCCTGAAGATTTCAAGGACTCAGGGGGAGCTTTGGCAACATCACTGAATCCACATAGTCTTCTCAGTTGCTTGAGAAAGAGAAGACTGTCATCACTCTCTCACCCCCATTCTGTAAAGGGTTTTTCAAACTCCCTTCAAAAGTTTGAATCTGGTTTTTGAGCACCTTGTCAAAAGCTCATTGGTGGTAAGACACCTGATCAAAAAAATCTGATTTGGTTTTTGAGCACCTTATCAAAAGCTCATTGGTGCCCAGGACACCTAATCAACTCATCCTGCAGTGGATTCCTACCTAGGGTGGTAGAAGAGTGGATGTACCCAAGTTAGGGAACCACTATATTTCCTTGTGTCATCTGGTTCTGCATGTTTTCTTTTTGTTTCTGGCCTAGATTTTCTTGTGCTTAATTTCTGCATAGCTTAGTTTTATTTCTGCTTCTCTGCTTACACTCATTACAACAATTGTTGTAAAGCTTTGCAAAAGTTTTCTTTGTGTTTTAAAAAGCACCATATACTCTATTCACCCCCCCTCTAGAGTATATCAGATCTAGTTTCCCCTTTCAATTGGTATGAGAGAGAGGTTGGTTAAACATACCATATCTGTTTGGTTGTACAGGCTAACACCTGAACCCCAAAGATCCCAAACTAGATCCTTCTTTTTATATTTTATTATTAAATTTAGTTTGCACAAGTCATGGCCCAAAACAAAGATTATGCAAGCACCAGACCTCTAGTGTGCAATCTGTCAAAGTTTGCACTTTGGAAAGCAAGGATTAAACTCTACATGAATTTTATTGACGAGGACATTTTTAATTCTGTTTTGACAGTGTGTCCCAGACCCCCAGAAAGTACAAGCACAAATGCTGTTCCACCTCCATCAGGAACAGATGCTGACATCAAAAGGTGGAAGGTAGCTGATGCCAAGGCAATGAACATTCTAGCTCAGACAATGTCAGATGACATTTTTCAAAAGGTAGCTGAATGCAATTCAGCCAAGGAGATTTGGGACAGGCTTTCAGAAATTGTCTCTGGCTCAGCTGATGAGAGAAAGGACAGAAGATCTCATCTCATCTCCCAATATGAGAACTTCAAGAAGGGAGAAACTGAGACAGTGGGAGACATGTACAACAGACTGAGTCTAATTGTCAGTGAACTGAGGACATTAGACAAAGAGATCTCACTAACAGAACTTAATGACAAGATCCTAATGTGCTTCCCCAGCACTTGGGATTCAAGAATCTGGCCAATTAAAGATGCCAGAAGTCTGAATGAGATCACAACTGAAGCTTTGTTGGGTAAGCTCAAATCTTATGAGCTACTCATCAAGAACAGAGAGGAAGAACAGAAGGCTGCTTCACCAGCCACAAGAAAAGAGAAGAATATAGCATTTAAGGCAGCTGAGGATCTGCCTGAAGAAAAGGTACAGGCAATGATGAACTTCTCAGCCTGTTGGCCAAAAGATTCTACAAGATGGCCAGAAAGGACTTCAGAAGAAGATCATACAAGGAGCAAGACAAGCCAAGGTATGACAAGTCCATTGGCAATAACAAAGACATCATTTGCTTTGGTTGCAGGAAACCAGGGCACATAGTTCCTGACTGTCCAGAGAATAAGAACAAGGACAGAAGGGACAGAAAAGAAAGAAGAAAGGAGAAGGACTCCAAAAGGAATGGAAATAGCAAACCTTCCTCCAGCAAAAATAAGCACACAAGGAAAGGATTTGTTGCTGAATCCTGGAGTGAGACTGAAGAGGAGTCAGAAGCCTCTTCAAGCTCAAGTGATGATGAGGATGATGCAGAGGAAAAGGAGTTCTGCATGATGGCAATCAATGCCTCACAACACAACTCAGAGGAAGAGGAGTCAGAGTCAGACTCAGAGACACAACCTGAAGAAGATCAGGTAATCAGCTCTTTTGATTTCACTTCAGAAGATTTCAAACTTGAATTTAAAGCACTATGTTTAGACCTGCTAAAGTCTGAGAAAGAGATCATCTCTCTCAGAAATCAATTATCTGAACAAAATGCTTTAAAATCAGAAAACCTCAAACTCTCTCAGGAGTTGGAGAACTATAGGGAACAGATAGCTTCACTGAAGAGTGAGCTCTCTGAGGCCAAGAAGCTTGAAGAATCTCTCAATGGGAGAAGCATCAAGCTGATGGACATCACAAGCACAGTGAACTCAAGATTCAACAGTACACTGGGCTTGGGTGCCTCATCTAGCCAACCTATTGTTCTAACAACTCCTATCAAGTTCATTTCTGACAAGGGAAAGGGAGTTGTAGAGGTTGCCAGGAAAAATTCTGATCTGCCTCAGAAAAATAAAGTCCAGCACAAATCGTCGAACGGAGATCGACGATCGCCGAATGAAGATCGACGATCGCCGAACGCAGCTCGACGATCTCAGGACAAATCGTCGAACGCTGATCGACGATCTCAGCCAAGATCGTCGAACGTTGCTCGACGATCCCATATACCTGACCTCAGCCATAGTCGACCGTCGAACGGAGCTCGACGATCGGACCCACGATCGTCGAACGCAGCTCCAAGATCGTCGAACAGAGGTCAGAGCTCTGGAAATTTTTTCAAGGGCAAGTCAAAATTGAATCCTAAGGGTTCTTCATCCCAAACATTTAACCCTTATACTGAATGGATTATACCTCCAAGGAGATATCATCCTGAAGGATATAAGAGTCAGCCAGGGATGTCTTTCATTTCTGAATTTAAAGGTTATCAACCTAGGCCCAAGGTAAACTGGGTCAAAAACAAGTGAATTATTTTATGTGCAGGTAAGACCTATCCAACATCTAACCAGCAATGGTATTTGGATAGTGGGTGCTCTAAGCACATGACAGGGAACAAGGACAACCTCAATTCCTTTAGAGCCAAGCTTGGACCCAAAGTTATCTTTGGTGATTCCAACTTTGGACAGACTAAAGGATATGGAGAAGTCCAGATTGGTTCTGTAACCTTCAAGAAAGTAGCATATGTGGAAGGACTGAAGCACAACCTAATCAGCATCAGTCAGCTATGTGATGAAGGCTACCAGGTGACCTTCAGCAAAACCCTATGCAAAATCAAGTCAGAGACAACACAACTGTGTTGACAGGTAAAAGGAAAGGTAACATCTACCTAGTAGATTTTCTTTCAACTTCTATAGATATCTGTTTATTCAATTCAGTTTGTAGACCAAATGTTTTATGGCATAAGAGATTAGGACACCTAAACCTTAGAACTATTGCTAGGCTCTCCAAGGACAACCTTGTTAGAGGACTACCTTCTGGCCCCTACAAGAAGGAAGGACTCTGCAAGGCTTGTCAATTAGGCAAGCAAACTAAGAACAGTTTTAAGTCACTTAATAAGAGTGATTCACCTAGGATACTGTATCTGTTACACATGGATCTATTTGGACCCATCACAGTACAAAGCATAGGAGGGAAATCCTACACTTTAGTGATTGTAGATGACTTCTCTAGATTCACTTGGGTGTTCTTTCTAAGGAAGAAGTCTGATAACTTTAAGTGTCTGACAGAGTTTCTCAAATGTATAAAGATTGAGTTCAATACTCACATTGCCCTGATCAGAAGTGATCATGAGACAGAGTTTGATTCTCTTCTTATGCAAGAGTTCTGTTAGAGTGAAGGGATCAGGCATACTTTCTCAGCTCCTAGAACTCCTCAACAAAATGGGGTAGTTGAAAGGAAAAATAGAACCCTTATTGAATCTGCCACTACATTGTTGTCAGATGCTCATCTACCTCTATCCTTCTGGGCAGAGGCAGTGAACACCTCCAACTATGTGCTGAACAGAAGTCTGATACATAAACTGAAGGGAAAGACTCCCTATGAATTACTCAAAGGGAAGAAACCTAAAGTTGACTATTTCAAAATTTTTGGTTGCATTTGCTATATTCACAATAATGATAAGAAACATTTAGCAAAATTTCAAGCCAAAGCTGATGAAGGAGTGTTTCTGGGATACTCCATGATCAGCAAGGCCTATAGGGTATATAAAAATCATCATTGAAAATTGAGGAATCTGTTCATGTTTCTTTTGATGAAACTAACATGTCTTTCAAGGAGAAGATTTCTTCTACCATAGAACCTTTGCAGGAACACTCTCTAGTTGAAGATATGAACAAGCTACAGGTTGCTCAAGAAGATGAAAGCAGTGAAGATGAAAGCAATGCTCAACATATTGAAGCACAACCTGAAGAGCCAGTTGTTGTACCACAAGAGGAAACAACAACACAGGTTGGTGAACAATCAACACCCCCTGTTGATTTAGTAACATCAAGAGACCATCCAATTACCCAAATAATTGGAGAAATCTCAGCTGGTGTGCAAACCAGAAATCAGGTCAACCAAAACCTGTTGCACACCTGCTTCCTTTCTCAAATTGAACCTCAGTCCATTCAAGATGCAGAGCAAGATCCACACTGGATCATTGCCATGCAAGAGGAGTTGCATCAATTTGAGAGGAACAAAGTATGGGAACTAGTGCCAAAGCCTAAGGATCATTCCATTGTTGGAACAAAATGGGTATTCAGAAACAAACTGGATGATGAAGGAGTAATAATAAGGAACAAGGCAAGGCTAGTTGCCCAAGGATATTCTCAAGAAGAAGGAATTGACTACGACCAAACCTTTGCACCTGTTGCAAGATTGGAAGCCATCAGAATTTTTCTAGCTTATGCAGCTCACAAAGGCTTCAAGGTTTATCAAATGGATGTCAAGAGTGCCTTCTTGAATGGAGACATCAAAGAGGAAGTCTATGTCAGACAACCTCCAGGTTTTATCTCTCCAACTCATCCTGATTTTGTTTTTAGATTAAATAAAGCATTATATGGTCTCAAGCAAGCTCCTAGAGCATGGTATGAGACCCTAGCATGCTTTCTCTTGGAAAATGGTTTTATAAGGGGTAGAGTAGACCAAAATATTTTTATTAGAACCCATAAGTCTCATACCCTACTAGTACAAATTTATGTAGACGATATCATCTTTGGGTCTACTGACTCAAAATTGTGCAGAAGGTTTTCTAACCTAATGCATTCTAAATTTGAGATGAGTAGCATGGGTGAGCTATCCTTCTTCCTAGGATTGCAAGTCAAACAACATGCTGAAGGCATCTTTATTTCTCAAACCAAATATGCTAATGAGCTGGTTAAGAAATTTGGCATGTCTGAGGCATCTTGTATGAAAACACCCATGCCTACCAATGCTGTATTGGATGCTGATGAACATGGGAAACCTGTTGATCAGACAACATATAGGCAATGATTGGCTCTTTACTGTATCTTACAGCCAGTAGACCAGATATAATGTTTGCTACATGTATATGTGCTAGATTCCAAGTTAGCCCTAGAGAGTCACATCTCACATTAGTAAAGAGGATTCTTAGGTATGTTAAAAGTTGTCCAAATCTAGGTCTCTGGTATCCAAAAGATTCAGCATTTGAGTTAACTGGATTCTCTGATGCTGATTATGCTGGATGCAGAATTGACAGGAAAAGCACCAGTGGAACTTGTCAGTTCCTTGGTGATAGACTTGTCTCTTGGTTTTGCAAGAAACAAACATCTGTGTCAACTTCAACTGCTGAAGCTGAATATATGGCTGCAGGCAGTTGTTGTTCACAAATACTGTGGATTCAAAACCAACTCCTAGACTATGGTTACAACTTAGAAAAGTCAAAAATCTTTTGTGACAATACAAGTGCTATCTCCATAGCTCAAAATCCAGTCCTCCATAGTAGGACAAAACATATAGAGATTAGGCATCATTTCTTAAGGGATAATGTTGAAAAGAACAAAATTGAACTGCAATATATCCCAACTAATTTACAAAGGGGAGATATTTTCACCAAGCCTTTGGATGAAAAGAAACATACTTTCTTCCTAAATCAGTTAGGAATGTTAGATGGAGGAAGTCTTAAATAATATCCAAGATTTTGAAAGCTAAAAATTGACCAAGACTAGGCAAAATTTCTGATTTTCCTTAGTGACTAAATTTCTCTGATCTCTGAACTGCGCTCGACGATTTTCCCAAAAATCGTCGAACGGAGTTCGCCGATTTCCTGAATTGTCGAACTGAGTTCAGCGCTCCTTTGATAGTATAGACTATCACTTCTGGTCAACGATCGTCGAACGGCGCTCGACGATTTTGTTCACTGAACGATCGTCGAACGGAGCTCGACGCCTTTCCAGATCATCGAACGGAGATCGACGATTTTGGAGTCTCTTCAGATTCCTTTAGAAGCCTCGATCGTCGAACTGAGTTCAACGATCTTTCCATTTCTGCGTCGAACCCTAATATAAAACTCATTTTTCGCCGTCGTTCTCTCTTGCGCTTTCAATTTCTCTGCAAAATCTTCTTCCCTCCAAACAGTTCTACACTTGGTCGTTTTGTTTGTTGATTTTTGCAGGTACAATGGCCGTCTCAGTTGCTGTACTCGCCGCCATGAAATTTGATGCAGGTTTTGACATTGATCTAGACTCCTTCAACACAACTGATCAAGTCTTTCAGGACATCCTCAATTTATTCAAAGATCAGCAACTATCTGCCCTCATGACAACCAGAATCAAACTTGCCTCTGATGAAATCAAAGAATGGGTATATACTGCCCACAACCTTGACAACAACACCATTGTTGGCTCTATTGGTGGCACCCAGGTACCTCTGACCCCAACAGTCCTCACAGAGGTTTTTGGTTTAAGGAATGGTGAAGACTCTGCTGAACTTTCTGGAGAAGAGTTTACTGATATACTTGCCAGGATGGGTCATCCTGAGGGGAACCCTAGCAAGCTGTTTAAGAGGAACCTGTCAGTGGAATACAGGTTTCTGGCAGATGTTGTAGGCAAGGTTCTGTTGGCCAAACATTCTGCCCATGACAGCATCTCCAGATATCAGCTCTGCCTCATGGGAGCTCTGGTGGATAGGAAAAGCCTGAACTTGGGAGAAGTCTTTTTTGATCTGCTGAAGAAAAAGATAAACAAAACATTTGTGAATTTTGGAAGAATTCTGGGAGTCTTCCTCCAGGCTAAGTGCCCTGCTCTGCTAGTCTCCTCTGGAGTGCACATCAATGCCTCCAAGAGACTCACCTGTGCCCTATTTGGGAAATGGGACAGGCAAATCATCAAGCCCAGCAGACCCTCTCCATCTGCTCCTTCAGGCACCAGGACTCTAAGAGTCACTCCACCCCAGGTCTCTGCCCCTGCAGAAGACCTGCCTGCTGCTAGTGCTACTTCTCCTCCTCCTCCAAGCTCAACCCTACCTCCAGCTCCATCCACCACTCCAGCCTCATCCCCCATTACAATTTCCAGCCCATCTCCAATCTCTATTCCATCTCCAGCAACCATCTCATCTCCACCAGCAGACCACTTCCATGCCCTATTCTCTTATCCCCCACCAGATGTCACCTCATCCCCATCCCTTCCATCCTTCACACTTCTGGATGAATCCTACATGGATGATTCCCCCTCCTCTCCTCCAGATTTACCATCCTCTTCCACCTCTTTCCAATACCTTCTCCACCACATTATTGCCCAACCCACATTCACTCCATCCATCTCCATCCCATTATCCTCCATCTCCACCATCCCCTCTCCTGAGCCATTCATTCCACCCTTCAGCCCTCCTCCTCCAGCATCCTTAGCCATCCCAATTCCCTCTACCTCTGCTCCTGCCATTGAGCATGTAGATCTGCCAGCCTTGGCTGACCAGTTGTATGAGCTCCTTGCACCCAGGCTCTCTCTTCTCATGGAGGCCTCTTTAGCTCCTCTACAACAGTCAGTGGCAGCTCTCTCTGCCAGGCTTTCCTCCTTCCTTACTCCTCAAGCAGCACCCCCAGTAGGTTGCCTTGATCCAGAGGTCTCTGCATCCAGGCAGGGGGAGATGCCCTATGAAGCCAGCCTTCATGCTGCTGTTGCTGCTGCTTCTGCTGCTACTGATGCTGTTTCTGTGTCTGCTTCTGCTACTGCTGCTGCTCCTGCAACTGTTGCCTCTGCTACTCCAGTCCTAGCAATAGACCTAAGGTCTTTGCTATCTACATTTGATACTGTATACTACTGCTGCCTCCCAGAGCCCTCTGCTGTCCAGTCCTCAGAAGATCTGTCCAAGGCTCTGGTGCCCTTCTCATGCTGTGACCCCAGTATAATTTCTGCTTTCATTCATTCAGTAACTGCTGCTTCTGATGATGTTACTGCTGCTGCTGCTGCTGAAGACAAGGTTGTATCTGTCTCTGAAATTATTCTTGCTGCTGAAGAAGACATTGTTCCAACTGCTGCTGATGAGCCCATTCCCCAGGATTTTCTGATGACAGAGGCTGTTGATTTTGAGCCTACTGAAGTTGTTGTTTCTGAAGCTGCTGCTGCCCTCATTCCTGAAGTAATCACTGTTTCTGCTAGTGCTCATGTACCTGTTGTTTTATCTGCTGCTGCTATCTCTCCTGAAATTACTAGTGCTGTTTCTGAAGTTGTTTCTGTTGCTCCATATACTGTTGCACCTATTGCTATATCTGCTGCCCCTTCTGCTTCTGCCCCATCAGCTGCTGTTCAGCTAAAAGAAGATCTGATGAAAAAGATTGATGCTTTATATGATGCACAGAGTTCTGAATCTGAGGATTATAACACTGCTTCTGATGATTCATCTGCCACCATTGCAAAGAAAAGGAAAGCAAGAAGTAAGGCCTTGAAGAGAGTTCCTCCTGCCAAAGTCAGAGATGACAATGATGTTCCTTACTATATTCTGCACAATTGCCCAATCTCTGAGCATTGGATGCAATTCTCTAAGAACCAGTTAAAGGCTATGAAAAAGAAGAGGAAGTATGAAAAAGGTCCCACTCAGTTCAAGCACCCTCATCCTCCTCCACCACCTCCACCTGATGCAGGTGCAGGTGGCAGCTCTGCAAGTTCAGGCCCTGCTAGAAGCCAGGCTCCCTACCAACCTCATGCTAGAACTTATCAAAGGGAAAGCCAGTCTAGGGGCTCTTACTCTAGAAGGGGAGGATATAGGGGAAACCAAAGAGATACTCAGGTTTACTCCAAAGGGCATTCCAGGCAGCACCCTTACTCTAGGGGAGGACATGTCTCTTCTGATACATCTTCTGGTCCTTTCCCCTATAAGCTCAAAGATACTGTGACTGCCAGGACTCCTCAAGATAATACTTCCAACAGGTATGAGCCACCTATTCCATTTGAGGACCCTGAGAAGAATCCTATGGCTTGGACTACTAGAATGAAAGAGCTGGCTGCTTTAGATCAAATCAAGAAAGCCAAAGAGAAAGGCCTAGACACTTCCAACATCTCCACAATGTCAGAACAAAGACAGAAAGAACTGGAAAGATATGCTTCCAGCAAATTTTTTGATGCAGATAGGTACATGGAGTTGCATCCTGCTGCAGTGGTTCCAAGGACTTCTAAGCAAACATATCTGGGAGCAGCTGATGATACAAGATCCAACAAGGAAGCATTAAATCCTAACAGGGAAATTAAAATGGTAAAAGGCAAAGAAAAGGAATAACTCTGTAAGGTGATAACTCTTGGTTTTTCTGACTGCCTTCTGGATATCATGTTTATATATATCCCTGTGATGGTTTTGTGATGTCTAGCTACTGCTGTCTTTATGTTTTTGTGACTGTATGATATTGTTTGTTTTTGCTATGTCTGTAAATAGTTTTCCTAACCCAAATAGGGGGAGATTGTTGGAACACCCTATTACTAATTTGGGTCAGGATCACTATGTCTCTAGGAATTTTTGTTTTGACCTTCTGTATATATTATAGGTCAATTAGAATTGAGTCTAAGGGTTAGAAGGCTAGGATTGGAAGCTGCCCTGAAGACCCAAGTTTTTCTGGAGACTAAGTCCAAATCGTCGAGCTCAGCACGACGTTTCGTCGAACTCCGGTCGACGATCGTCTAGCTCAACTATTGACAGATCGTCGAGCTCCATTCGACGATCGCTGAGCTCAAACTTCTTAATATCGTCGAGCTCTGGTCGACGATCGCTGAGCTCAACTTCTCAATATCGTCGAACTCCATTCGACGATCGCTGAGCTCAGGTCGACGATTTTGACTCTGCACTGGATCCTTATCTCTAAGCTCAGTTCGACGATCTTTGAGCTCAGATCGACGATTTCTTTGCTGCTTGCTTTTTCCAATTCGCTGAGCTCAGCTCGACGATAGCAGAGCTCAGTTCGACGATTTCAGTTATCTTTCAGAATTCAAATTCAAATCAGATAGAAGTTATTCTGCATTTAATTCAGAAGATCTGCCAGCCATTTTTCATTTACTTCTGGAGCAAGTTTCAAGGGATTTTTCAAGGAACAAATCGGTGGACTTTCCTTTAGAACATATTATGCAATTAAGGCTGTAATCAATGCAGACCAATGGCTATCTTTGACAGAGTAATATCCTATTCAGACACAGAGAATAAAAGAGAATGTTTTTGAATAAAGACAGAGAATAGACAAGAACAAAAGAAGTAGATTGACAAGAATAGGACACCTCTCAATACACAGAGACTCTGAAAAATATTCTGTCAACAAGAATTCAGAAGAACACTCATCAAGAAGAGATCAAGCTTTCAAACATTCTTCAGATCTCTTCAGCTTTCAAAGTGTTCCAGGCCAACATCATTTCAAGACTCCAGACAATCAACATTTCAGCTTGCTGAAATCATCTTTTGCTGGAGATCTATCTTTGAAGGCCTATCACCCTCAGCAAAGCTCATCTTCCTGAAGATTTCAAGGACTCAGGGGAGCTTTGGCAACATCACTGAATCCACATAGTCTTCTCAGTTGCTTGAGAAAGAGAAGACTGCCATCACTCTCTCACCCCCATTCTGTAAAGGGTTTTTCAAACTCCCTTCAAAAGTTTGAATCTGGTTTTTGAGCACCTTGTCAAAAGCTCATTGGTGGTAAGACACCTGATCAAAAAAATCTGATTTGGTTTTTGAGCACCTTATCAAAAGCTCATTGGTGCCCAGGACACCTGATCAACTCATCCTGCAGTGGATTCCTACCTAGGGTGGTAGAAGAGTGGATGTACCCAAGTTAGGGAACCACTATATTTCCTTGTGTCATCTGGTTCTGCATGTTTTCTTTTTGTTTCTGGCCTAGATTTTCTTGTGCTTAATTTCTGCATAGCTTAGTTTTATTTCTGCTTCTCTGCTTACACTCATTACAACAATTGTTGTAAAGCTTTGCAAAAGTTTTCTTTGTGTTTTAAAAAGCACCATATACTCTATTCACCCCCCCTCTAGAGTATATCAGATCTAGTTTCCCCTTTCAAAGTGTATCCCAATAGAGAGGCTACACATGAGTCAACACTTTGGAACACACAATGAGGGATTACACTGTATGGTCCTGTGTTTGGTGACCCATTGTAGACTGACATTAGTCTACACTTCCCATTGGAGTCCTGCAAACACATAACTCAAACGAAGCATCAAATACAAACTAATTCATCTTAGTTCCAGGGTGAATTCATCAAATCTGGGTTAATGTGGACATAGTTTCCAACAATCTCCCCCTATTTGTTGAAGTCAGAACGCTTTACACTAAGATGAATTATAAACATAAAAAAGTGCTAAGTAGAAAAATGTGCAAGCAGGCAATAGACTATGAGAAAGGATAATAAGAGCAAAAACTTAGAATTATATAAATAAGAATGTACAAAATATCAACTCTACAGTCAATCATTTCACAATCTCAAACATCCTTGAAAATCAGCCTTGATTCTGTTGTCTGTCCAATTTCTCTTGTTGTCTTCTCTGATAGCAGTAGGGTTTAGGATAATATTTGGGAGGTCTAGGAGGGGCAGCGGGGTTTTTCCTCCCATACTCTCTGTCATAGATTCTCCTTTTGGTCATGGATTTTTCATAAAGTTCCCATTCATATGAGCTGTAATGAATATTCCTGCTCTCATGGAATTCCATAACTAATCTGATAGTTTCCAGAATCAGGGATTTGGAGGTTGGAGACCAAACTTCAGCATGTTCAGCAGCTTTAGAAGGAGCAGACTTGCTAGCAGAGGGGCCTTCACCATATTTCCTTTTATTCTTGGAGGTTTGAATTTCTGGAGGAGCTTTGAAGAATATATCTGCAGGATCTTCTTCCCAGCCTTGAGCATAGGTGTCTGGAGGAGCAACTGTGTCTCCAGGCCTGAGAGTGAATGTAGGTTGCAGAGGAGCAGCTGGGGCAGAGGCATCTGTAGCTAGAGGA
The DNA here is from genome assembly GCA_039583875.1 of Platanthera guangdongensis. Taxonomy (NCBI): domain Eukaryota; kingdom Viridiplantae; phylum Streptophyta; class Magnoliopsida; order Asparagales; family Orchidaceae; genus Platanthera; species Platanthera guangdongensis. Next base: position 31,023,679 of record CM077156.1, read on the forward strand.
TTTAAATGACGTGGAATGATGTTGGGGTCAGCAACAATGTCTTGCAGAATCTGGTTGTGCATCCAGACAGCAGTGTCATAAGTGTGGAACTTGACACTCTGAATCTGGGCTAACACATACGCCTTAATTTTCTCCACATGAGTTTCCCATAGTTCATGTTGGAGAGCAACAAATTTGTCTAGATATGCTTTTACTAATCCCTCCCCCTTTCTGACTTCGATAGATAGCTTTGTTATAACATCTTCTTTAAAAAGACTAACTTCTTCACAGATTTTCACTTTGTTGGCTTCATTTCTCTTGTCCAATTCTATTTGATTATTTGCAAGGGTGACACCTTAGTCCATAACTTCTCATACACTAGTGATAATGTGGTCTAGGGCTTTGCCACCAAGTTGAAACAGGTATCTAAGCTTGTCAGTATTATGCTGGATTTCAGCAAAGCCTCTGCTCATCTCAGTCTCGAGAGCAGTTACCTTATCAGTAACAGTCTTTAAACAAGTATCAAAATAAGTTCTCTGGTCTTGAAGAAGCAGTGCAATCTGTTGCAGCAAATCTGGGGAGGAAGAGTTTGTAGAAGCAGCAGCAGAAGGAGCAGCAGATGTAGGAAGAGCAGAAGGAAGAGGAGGAGCTACCCATGGAGCTATCTCTTCAAGGGTCACAGAGCTGTGAGGTCATGTTGTGTGAATGATAGCATCCCCTTCTTCCATAATATGAGGGATAGAGAAATCTAAGTTTCTGAGAGGAGCCTCTGCTGGCACAGGAGAGGGCTCATCAGAAATGAGAATGGTGTTTGTCTGTGGTTGAGAGGAATCAAGATTTGGAGCTGGAGTCCAGGCAGGAGAATTATCTGGAGATTGTCCAGAAGTTGAATCCTTGTGAAATTCAGAGGATGGAGCTGGAGGAGGAGGAACAGACAGCACTTCTTTAGTGAGTTCTGCAATCATTGCATCTATAGCATCAGCTGTTGAGAGAAGAGATTCTTGAGGTATCTGATCTGAAGGAGTTGCTGGAGTTTGAGGTGTATGAGGTAGGCAAGAAATTGCTGGCTGAGGAGATGAGGTAGTGTTTGTTGGAGAGGGTTTCCTGACTGAAATTGAAGGAGCAGGCTCCCCCTCACTTGGTGCACCAGAGGAGCTGGCCACATGATGAGGAGAGGGAGATGGAGTCCTGTCCTCGAAGGCTGGAACTTCTGAAATCTTGGCAGCTTGGGCAGGATTTTTCAGCTTGAGCTCCCATCTCTGAATAGAATAAATGGATACCTTCTTCATGTGGTGAAGAGGGGTCCCTTTGGAGAAGTCGAATACTTGAGGATTTGCTTCATGGAGGAGCAGAGAGATAATTCCAGCAAAGTTGGGGGATTTTAGGCTGTCCTTGATTTTGTCCAGAATCAGCATGCCAAACTGATATTTCTTGCGGCAGACAATGGCTTGCATTATGTCGAAGAAATACAGTGGAATGTCTCCTATGGAGTTGGCTTGCACAGCAAAATCTTGCCAATAACATCAACCAGAAACTTCCCTTATGCGCTCATATCTGACCTTTTGATATACTGAGCATCAGCTGAAATGCCACAGAATAAGGCTGTTTTGTTAGAGTCTTCATCATCTAAGTCATCTTCTTCGTCTACTATCGGCAATCAGAGAAGTTGAGAGACAATGGTCTTGGAGAGTTTAATTTTCAAACCTTTCACTTTTGATTTCAGGACTAGTCCATGTCACTTGAACTTCAGATTTAAGAAGAATTCGGCTACCTCCGCGAAGAGAATCCGGCAGGGTTCTTGCAGGATGAAGGATAACCCTGAGGTGTCTAGAAGAATCAGCAAGTTGTGAAAGTCGTCTGAAAGCTCGGCAATCCCGACGGTAACAAGCTCCGAACCTACACCAATCTTCGAGACGGCGGCTATGATCCAGAAAATGGGAAAAACTCTGTCGGGAGGAAGAGGAACAGTCGCGGCTCTGCAATTTCTCGAATGAAGACGAAGCGGCAGACGGGTACTCGAGTGATTGGAATTGAATTCATGTAGAATGATTTTTGGAATTTCGAACTTATAAAACCATAGGTTTAAGTCTAATTATCCTAAAATAAGGAAATAACTAAAACCATAGAAGAGGCGGCACAGGAAAATTTGAAAGCCAAGAGGCATATACACGAGAGATAAAAGAAGTACTCGAGTATATAGGGAGTTACTCGAGTAGCTCTATAGGAGTTACTCGAGTAAGTCTATAGAAGTTACTCGAGTAGGATAATCTGCAATGACTCGAGTTGATGAAGTGTACTACACGAGTACATTAATTGCCTTACTCGAGTATGTTAAATGGACTACTCGAGTAGGTCCTTTGAGTACTCGAGTAGGTCAGGTCTTACTTGAGTCAGAGAAAGAAGAAAACTTTGAAATGCCAGATTTTGACTAACCTTTTATTTTCCTTTGCTTCCTTGAAATCCAAACTTCTCTAATCTTCCTTGTTGAGCATCCCGAGTTCCGTTTTGAAGAACGAGAACTTGGTCTCGTCTAGCGGCTTCGTGAAAATATCTGCGACTTGCCTGTCTGTGGAGACATATTGGAAATCTATGTCCCCATGCTCTATATGCTCCCGGATGAAATGATACCTTAGCTCGATATGCTCTGTCCGGCTGTGCGAGACAGGATTGTTGTCTATTGCAATTGCGCCGGAGGAGTCGTAAAACAATGGGACATTCTTGAACTTCATGTTGTAATCTTCGAACTGATTCTTTATCCAAGTAACTGTGCGCAGCAACTGCCTGCAGAGATGTACTCTGACTCAGCTGTTGAGATTGTGACATAGTTCTGCTTCTTGCTACTCCAGGAGATTAACCTTCTTCCAAAGAATTGGCAAGTTCCTGAAGTGCTTTTCCCGTCGTCTTTGCTACCTGCAAAATCTGCATCTGAAAAACCAATTAGTTCGTTGTCATTACTTCTTGGGTACCATAAGCCAAGATTTGGTGTACCTTTAAGGTATCTCAAAATCAGCTTTGCAGCAGCGTAGTGAGATTCCTTGGAGTTCACCTGAAATTTAGCACAGACGCATGTTAAAAATATTATGTCAGGTCTACTGGCAGTAAGGTAGAGCAAGGATCCAATTATGCTTCTGTACTTGGTTTTATCAAAAGGTTTCCCTTTTTCATCCTTGTCCAGAGACATAGTTAAGCTCATTGGAGTCCTCATAGAGGTTGCGTTCTCCATTTCGAATTTCTTAATTAGCTCTTTGGTGAGCTTGGTTTGCGAGATGAAAATTACATCTTCAGATTATTTCACCTGAAGCCCTAAGAAATACTTCAGCTCGCCCATACTGCTCATTTCGAACTTCCCTTGCATAAGTTTTGAGAACTTTTTGCAGAGGTTGTCGTCTGTAGAGCCAAAAATAATGTCGTCGACATAGATTTGCACTAGCAAAATCTTGCCTTTAATTTCCCTAAGAAATAATGTCTTGTCTATCTTTCCCCTTGTGAACTTGTTCTCAAGTAGAAAGCTAGATAGCGTCTCCTACCAAGCTCGAGGAGCTTGTTTCAGACCATATAGAGCCTTGTGCAGTAAATAGACGTAATTAGGAAAGTTAGGATCAACGAAACCTGAAGGTTGTTCCACATACACTTCCTCCTTTATGTTACCATTTAGGAAGGCAGACTTCACGTCCATCTGATAGACGGTGAAACCTTTGAATGCAGCATATGCTAGGAACAACCTTATTGCCTCCATCCTTGCCACTGGAGCATATGTCTGGTCGAAGTCGATTCCTTCTTCTTGACGATAGCCTTTAGCAACAAGTCTAGCCTTGTTCTTTATGATCGTCCCGTCTTCGTCCATCATGTTCCTGTAGACCCATTTTATTTCAATGACGTTCTTTTCTTTGGGTCTTGGAACAAGCTTCCACACATTGCAGCGCTTGAACTGATTTAGCTCTTCTTTCATTACCATTATCCACGATGCGTCTGAGTTTGCCTCCTCAAACTTATTCGGTTCAACCTATGAGAGAAAACTCAAATATAAATTCTCATTAGTTGTACCTCTTCGAGTTCTGACACCGTCCCGGGGATCTCCTATGATCTAGTCCATGGGATGATCCTTCAAATGTCTGAGCTCTAAAGTTCTTGCATCTGGATTATCTTCAATCACTGGATTGATTTCTTCATCTTGGATGACTTATTCATCTTGATCATCAGTCTTTCCAATAGGAGTTGGAGTGGTGATCTTAATGAACTTTTCGCCTTTGTCTTCGGACGGTTCATCCAAGCTAGTTTCTTTCAGCTTTGCACCTGCATCTTCAATGAGCACACTAGACGGATTGCTTTACAGCAAGCTCGTCTCATCAAATACAACATGTATCGATTCTTCTACCACCAGGGTTTTTCAATTAAATATTCTATATGTCTTACTATGGCTACTATAACCTACAAAAATACCTTCAAAACTCTTTTCGCTGAACTTAGTGGTATGATACTTACCATTGTTAAGTACGAAGCATTTATAGCCAAAGATTCTAAAGTGTGAGACTGTTGGTTTCCTGCCTTTCAGAAGTTCGTAAGGTGTCTTATCGTGGTCTTTATTTATGAGTGCTCGATTTTGCACGTGGCATGCAGTGTTGACTACTTCAGCCCAAAAATACTCCGGGAGTGAAGCATCACTCAACATTATCCTGCAGGCCTCTATGATTGTTCTGTTCCTTCTCTCAGCCACCAAATATTTCAGTTAAAACGGCGGGGGTTAAGGAGACAGTGTTACAAGCGATTGATCCTGTGATAGTATTGTCTTCAGAAATGGTTGAAGTATAGACCCATTCTCTGATTTCTGTTCCTGCCAACTTTATCCTGGTGGTCATCAGGTTCTTTAGATTCTGTTCTCCCAGAAGTTCTAAAATATATAGAAAGATTGGGTCTGAGTGCTGGAATGATTCAAAGTCGACATCAAAGCCAATGTCAAACTTCATAGCGGCTAGAGCTCCTGCTGGAATCGCCATTGAAATTCACCTGCAAGAAAGATAGAGAAAACGACGATCAAGTGCAAGGGTGTAACGCCCCGAATTTTGTGTGCGAGTCGGTCGCGGAAAAAGAGTTTTTGGTGCCTGTAGGGGTACACGGCCTAGGACACGGGCGTGTCCAAGGCCGTGTCTGGCTGGTGATTTTTGGCCGTTTCCAACCCGAGAAGGACACGGCCAGGAACACGGCCGGATGACACGGGCGTGTCATCCGACACGGGCGTGTGCCAACCCGTGTCCCTACCCGTGTCCTGATGGGTCGTGTCCGTTGCCGTGGCGGTTATGCGTGACACGCCCACGAACACGGGCGTGTCGAGGATCCCGACACGGGCGTGTCAGGTCAGACACGGGCGTGTCTTGGCCCGTGTGCATTTCTCAGTTCGACGATCGTGCCTGGATCGAGGCACACGGCCTTGGACACGGCCGTGTGCCAAGCCGTGTGCGGCCCAGGTCTGGGGAATTTTGTGCAGATCCGAGCCGTTCATTTTCTTTAATTAAAATCCAATGGCCCAGATTAAATCCTGCTCTGTTAAGGCCGGGAATAGGGAGTTATTCCCTCATTTTCTCTCCAAAGTTCTCCCCTTCCAAAGTGAGAGAGGAGAGGAAGAAGAAGGAGGTTTCCGGCCGCCGGCGGAGCATCGGAGCACCGTTTCGAAATCGGAGAGCGGATCCGTGGAGGGAAGGTCATTGCGAAGAGTTCTAACCGCGTAGTTTTTCCATGGCGCCAAAACGGACTACAAGGGTAACGATTCTCAACTCGAGCGCTTGAATCTCTTTCTTTCTGCATAGGGAATCCCGCTCCCGTGAGTATGCGGTGAGTGCGTGGTGTTCCTTGGGGTTGACGGGAATAGTCCCCCTTGTGTTGCATGTAGAGCCCGGAATCGTAAGTACGGGCATAGGCATTGTGTGTGAAGTCTACCCGGACGTGTTTTGTCTGGATCGGTGATGTTGCATTTGATGTGGTTTTGCCGGAGAAGACTCCGTGCTTTGGATTTTTCGGGTTTCCATGCGGTAGATTGCAGCAGGGATCCTTGAAGGTTAGCTTCAAGGCGCACCCGGAAAATTGAGCGGAAACGTGTTCTGCTAACTTGGCGGTCTGGGAACCGGCCTTGATCATAACTGGCTTATGAGACTGTTTTGGAAAATTTGGGATCCGAGAGAAGCTTGGCCCGCGCAAAGTTCCTTAAATTGGACATGCGGCGTGAGCAACGGGCAAGTGGAATTGGACCTGGGCTATGTGGTTCGGTGCGAGAGACCCGAAGACGGGGACTGGCCGTTGGCATAGTCGGAGCCTTAGACGGTGGTCAGAAAGGCTAAATGCTCACATGTTGTTGCCATCCTAGGGATGGTGGTGAATGCACTGATTTGTCAGGGTTCACCATGAATGTGCCCTGAGTGCACGGGGTGTTTGGCCGTGCGAGCCTACACCTGTGGCGAATTATTATTGCGATATATATATGTTGTTGGGCTAATGTTTTGCAGGGAAAGAGCACCGCCGTCCCGAGTAAGGGGCGGGGTCGTTATAATTTGGTCGGCTTTTAGCTGACCGTTGCTTTATTTGCCACCGTGCGGTGGTATGTGCTTGCAGGTGCTGCGGAGCCGAGTGCCAAATAGCGGGCTGGAGCCCATGTTGCTGTGCTGGCCCTAGAAGGCCGTAGAATAGCTGTTTTTATATATTTCATGTGTGGCCGGCCTGCGAGCCGATGTACGTAAAACATTATTTATGAAGTGAACATTTGTAAGGCCATAAGGCCATGTACCCGTTTCTGTGTATTTGGGGTTCGTTCTTGTAGTTGTAAATGTGGACATTCATATTGATGGATTTAATTTTGGTTCTTTCAACTTTAAAATCTTCCGCTAGAATGCTCTGTGTTTAGGACGTGTAGTATTAATTGGTTGGTTTGATTTATTCATTTAGTAACCCTTCCGACTGTCTGTGGTATATGGCGTCGGGTTCCAGCTGGACCTTCTGTTATATGCCATGCGACGGATGGGGGTGTTACAATTTGGTATCAGACTTCTGGTTACGGTCAAGCTTAAATGAATTCGTGGGCGAATTCTTTTAAGGGGTGGTGAGCACATGTGTGCGTCATCGTTATAACATTAAAAAGAACCCATGAATGTCCACTTAGGAATGAAAAATACTCGTGGTTGAGGAACCTGCGCGTTCCTATAATTGCTTTTTGCAATTTTGTTTGGTCACTTATTGGTGTTTTGTATGACTATAGGTGACCGGGAGTGGCGTAGAGCCGACAGAACATCTGGTTTCTGAGGATTATAGTGCACCCAGTGGCGCGCTTGATACCCCTCTTTCGTTAGAAACCATAAGAAGGATCGTTGAAGTGGTGCTCGCTATGACTAGTGCACAGCAAGGAAGCAATGTGCAACCTCTTGTCCCCGAGATGACTTCAATGTCGGGTGGTGTGTTGAATCAAATGACATTTAGGAGGCCATCAGGTCAGCCGTTGAATATGTGCTTAGTGCAGGGTACGCACTCAGTTGATGAGTATTTGCAGGCATTCCTTTTGATAAGCCGCTACCCATGCTTTGAGTTGGAGAACGAGAGGTCTATAGTCGATAGATTCTATAGTGGTCTACGTGACGAACTGCGAATTCCACTTCTAGGACCAAAACTAATGGATTCCGAGCCTTGGTAGAGTCGGCCAGATCTTTGGAAGTGGAAATGGGAAAAATTCACCGGATACCAGTGAGTAGGGTATCGAACTCTGCAATTCCTATGAGGGGTGCATCTTGCAAAATGCTGAAGAAGAAGGTTAGATCATCGACTAGCAAGGTTGCTTACAACTGTCATACTTGTGGAAAGAAAGGACACTTTGCCCGAGAATGTTGGGATGGTGCTCAGAAGATTAAGGAAGCTATGTCAGGAGCATGTGAGGACTCTGGTACTAAGAAACCACAGTTCAAAGGGACAAGTTCAAAGTCCGATGTCCGCAGTTGGAATAAGAAGCTGAAGACTTCGAACTCAGCCCCTTCTTCTGGTGCGTCGGGAGCAACTACAAGTCGAGTCCCAAGAGCTTGCTATATCTGCGAAAAAGTGGGACATTTTGCACGTGAGTGTTGGAGTGGACGTGCAAAGTCCGAAGGAAGTCTGAAGAGTACAAGCTTGGTCAGCAAGAGGACAGAAAGCAAGCAGACGTGGTGACAGGTAAGGTTTAAAATTCTAGCATTTAGCTTTAGACACTTGTAGTCTTTGTGCATGTTAACCTAGAACCGCTTGTGCTAAGCGTTGTTCTGAATTTCGTTTATCCGGCGCGAGCACCGTTCGTTAAAGGGGGCTTTGTGTCTCCGTTTGCCCAAAGGAATTGTATTACGTGTCGGAATATATCTTCCGATGGCAAAAGTCTTAATGGATGTGTTGTTGACTAGTAGTGCTCGATGCGCGCAGATAGAATCTGTTGCGTTTAGGTATAGATTTTGAGTCAAAAGTTTGATTTGCAGGCGTTGTTTCTACCGCTAGGAGAGTTCAACGTGATCTTTAGTATGGTCAGGCTCTCGGAGCAGCAGACATACGTTGATCGAAGTTGCTAGTGGGTCAGTTGAGAGCTAGTCATGAGGTGACTTTCGCGGGCATGAAGGGGTCGGGTAAGATTTTGATGTCAGCCCTTCAGGTGTTCCCGGCAGTTCGGTCTGGGGCAGAACTGTATGTCACTCTAGTGTAGACTTCGACGCCTAAACCTAGTTTGGGCAACATCCCAGTTGTGTCCGAATATCCTGATGTGTTTCCAGATGATCTCCCAGGAGCCCCTCCTCAGTGGGAGATAGACTTTACTATAGAGCTGGTACCGGGTGCCAAACCGGTGTCATGCTCCCCCTATCGGATAGCCCCAAGAGAAATGGCAGAGTTGAAGGTGCAACTGCAGGAGTTGCTAGAGCAAGGGTATGTGCGTCCAAGTTCGTCGCCTTGGAGCGCACCAGTTCTCTTTGTTAAGAAGAAAGATGGGAGCTTGCGGCTTTGTATCGATTATCGGGAATTGAACAAACTTACGGAGAAGAACAAATATCCAATCCCGAGGATTGACGATCTATTTGATCAGTTGGTTGGGTCAAATGTATATTCGAAGTTAGATTTGAAGTCTGGTTACTATCAGTTGAGGATAAGGGAGAGCGACATTCCAAAGACAGCATTCAGTACGCGGTTTGGGCATTACGAGTTCACGGTTATGCCGTTTGGGTTGACGAATGCTCCATCCGTGTTTATGGATCTGATGAATAGGACGTTCAGAGAATACTTGGATCAGTTCGTGATAGTATTTATTGATGATATCCTGGTATATTCGCGGTGCGAGGAGGATCACTACAAGCATTTACACATGGTGTTGGAAACATTGAGGAAAAGTCAGTTATATGCAAAGTTATCCAAGTGTGAATTCTGGTTATCCTCGATAGCGTTCCTTGGTCATGTTGTTAGTGGAGAAGGAATAGCTGTGGATCCGGCGAAGATAGTGGCGATACGGGAGTGACCTACTTTGACTACGGTGGCAGAGGTCCGGAGTTTTCTGGGACTTGCTGGCTACTACAGGCGCTTCGTAGAGAACTTCTCGCGGATAGCACTACCACTCACGACGTTGACAAGAAAGGATCAGAAGTTTGTGTGGTCTCCGGAGTGCGAACAGGCTTTTGGAGAATTGAAGAGGCGGTTGACCACGACGCCTATTTTATGTTCGCCAAGTGGTACCGAAGGGTTCGAGATTGATAGTGATGCTTCAGGCAGTGGTTTGGGCTGTGTTCTGCTACAGCATGGGAGAGTGATAGCTTAAGGTTCACGAGAGGAATTATCCGGTCCACGACTTAGAGTTAGCGGCCGTGATTTTTGCTCTAAAGCTTTGGAGGCACTATCTGTACGGTGCGAAGGTAGATATTTACACCGATCATAAGAGTTTGAAGTACCTATTGGATCAAAAGGATCTGAACATGAGGCAGAGGAGGTGGATGGAGTTCTTAGGGGACTACACCTTCAAGATACACTATGTGCCTGGGAAGGGAAATGTAGTGGCGGATGCGTTGAGTCGTAAGATTCCCGCACGAGCCAACTGGTTATCAGTGCATGATGAGAGATTGGTCCAAGAGTTGGAGGCATTGGAGATATCTTGTGTTGACAAGCAGTCTAGTGCCGAGGCGAAACTGTTTTGGACAGAGGTGCAGTGTGACCTAGCGGATAGAGTTCGGCGGGCTTTGGTTCAGGATAGCAGCATGAAGCAAATCCTAGATGGATCTTTGGATGGGTCAAATTCCCAGTTTGTGGTTGAAGATGGGTTGCTAAGGAAGGACGGTCGTCTATGCGTTCCTAGTGCGGATAATATTCGGGAGGAGTTGATGTATGAGGCTCATCATACCAAATACTCAATCCACCCGGGAAGCACGAAGATGTATAGAGACATGAAGAAATTATTCTGGTGGCCGGGTTTGAAGAAGGATGTGGCGCTTTATGTGGCCAAGTGTCGTACTTGTGCATTGGTGAAGGCGGAATGTCAGAAGCCCGGAGGTTTCTTGAAATCACTTCCTATCCCAGAATGGAAGTTTGACGATATATCTATGGATTTTGTGCACGGTTTGCCGAAGTCGCAGAAAGGAAATGATGCCATTTGGGTGGTCGTAGATAGATTGACAAAGGTGTCGCACTTTATCCCAATGAGAAAGGAAGATCCAGTAGAAAGGTTAGCCAAACTCTACGTGGATAATATTGTATGACTGCATGGTGTGCCTCGCAGTATTGTTAGTGATCGTGATGGACGCTTCACGTCAAATGACTGGAGGTTGGTGCATGGTCTGTTGGGTACTAAGCTAAAGTTCAGCATAGCCTTTCACCCACAGACAGATTGCCAAACCGAGAGAGTCAACAGAACTATGGAGGACATGCTTCGCATGTGCGTCCTAGATTTCGGGAAGCATTGGGAGGATCACCTGTACATGGTGGAGTTTGCGTACAACAATAGCTTTCAGGCAAGCATTGGAATGGCGCCTTTCGAAGCTTGTACGGGAGGAAGTGTCGTACATCGTTGTCTCGGTTGGAGGCAGGCGAATCAAAGTTGTATAAACGTCAAGCGGTGGAAGATGCCACTTCAATGATACGGACAATCCAGGAAAGGCTGAAGATAGCTCAGGATAGATAGTCAAAGTACTACAATGCCAAACATAGAAATGTGGAGTTCAACGTTGGCGACATGGTATATTTAAAAATCAAGCCGTTCAAGGGTGTATCGCGGGTTCGACGCTTGAAGAAGCTGAGTCCGAGATACCTTGGACCATTTGAAATCCTGGAGCGTGTTGGCGAGGCGGCGTATAGGTTGAAGCTGTCGACGGAGTTGAGTGGGCTGCATGACCTAGTCCACGTATCGGTGTTGCGTAAGGCAGTGCAAGAGCCTTCACAGATCGTTGCAGACAATCAGGTACCGGTTGATTATGAGTTAACAACAAGGGTCAGACCAGTACGAATTGAAGACGTTGCGGTCAAACGACTCCGCAACAAGGAGGTCAGAATGGTTAAAGTCCGTTGGGATAATTGCGGACGTGAGGAGCTTTCTTGGGAGCGAGAGCAAGCTATGTTGGAGGAATACCCCGAGTTATTCCACTCAGGTATCATTTAGCTTTCGTGTACCTTTGCTTAATTTCGGGACGAAATTCCTTAAGTGGGGGAGATTTGTAACGCCCCGAATTTTGTGTGCGAGTCGGTCGCGGAAAAAGAGTTTTTGGTGCCTGTAGGGGTACACGGCCTAGGACACGGGCGTGTCCAAGGCCGTGTCTGGCTGGTGATTTTTGGCCGTTTCCAACCCGAGAAGGACACGGCCAGGAACACGGCCGGATGACACGGGCGTGTCATCCGACACGGGCGTGTGCCAACCCGTGTCCCTACCCGTGTCCTGATGGGTCGTGTCCGTTGCCATGGCGGTTATGCGTGACACGCCCACGAACACGGGCGTGTCGAGGATCCCGACACGGGCGTGTCAGGTCAGACACGGGCGTGTCTTGGCCCGTGTGCATTTCTCAGTTCGACGATCGTGCCTGGATCGAGGCACACGGCCTTGGACACGGCCGTGTGCCAAGCCGTGTGCGGCCCAGGTCTAGGGAATTTTGTGCAGATCCGAGCCGTTCATTTTCTTTAATTAAAATCCAATGGCCCAGATTAAATCCTGCTCTGTTAAGGCCGGGAATAGGGAGTTATTCCCTCATTTTCTCTCCAAAGTTCTCCCCTTCCAAAGTGAGAGAGGAGAGGAAGAAGAAGGAGGTTTTCGGCCGCCGGCGGAGCATCGGAGCACCGTTTCGAAATCGAAGAGCGGATCCGTGGAGGGAAGGTCATTGCGAAGAGTTCTAACCGCGTAGTTTTTCCATGGCGCCAAAACGGACTACAAGGGTAACGATTCTCAACTCGAGCGCTTGAATCTCTTTCTTTCTGCATAGGGAATCCCGCTCCCGCGAGTATGCGGTGAGTGCGTGGTGTTCCTTGGGGTTGACGGGAATAGTCCCCCTTGTGTTGCATGTAGAGCCCGGAATCGTAAGTACGGGCATAGGCATTGTGTGTGAAGCCTACCCGGACGTGTTTTGTCTGGATCGGTGATGTTGCATTTGATGTGGTTTTGCCGGAGAAGACTCCGTGCTTTGGATTTTTCGGGTTTCCATGCGGTAGATTGCAGCAGGGATCCTTGAAGGTTAGCTTCAAGGCGCACCCGGAAAATTGAGCGGAAACGTGTTCTGCTAACTTGGCGGTCTGGGAACCGGCCTTGATCATAACTGGGTTATGAGACTGTTTTGGAAAATTTGGGATCCGAGAGAAGCTTGGCCCGCGCAAAGTTCCTTAAATTGGACATGCGGCGTGAGCAACGGGCAAGTGGAATTGGACCTGGGCTATGTGGTTCGGTGCGAGAGACCCGAAGACGGGGACTGGCCGCTGGCATAGTCGGAGCCTTAGACGGTGGTCAGAAAGGCTAAATGCTCACATGTTGTTGCCATCCTAGGGATGGTGGTGAATGCACTAATTTGTCAGGGTTCACCATGAATGTGCCCTGAGTGCACGGGGTGTTTGGCCGTGCGAGCCTACACCTGTGGCGAATTATTATTGCGATATATATATGTTGTTGGGATAATGTTTTGCAGGGAAAGAGCATCGCCGTCCCGAGTAAGGGGCGGGGTCGTTATAATTTGGTCGGCTTTTAGCTGACCGTTGCTTTATTTGCCACCGTGCGGTGGTATGTGCTTGCAGGTGCTGCGGAGCCGAGTGCCAAATAGCGGGCTGGAGCCCATGTTGCTGTGCTGGCCCTAGAAGGCCGTAGAATAGCTGTTTTTATATATTTCATGTGTGGCCGGCCTGCGAGCCGATGTACGTAAAACATTATTTATGAAGTGAACATTTGTAAGGCCATAAGGCCATGTACCCGTTTCTGTGTATTTGGGGTTCGTTCTTGTAGTTGTAAATGTGGACATTCATATTGATGGATTTAATTTTGGGTTCTTTCAACTTTAAAATCTTCCGCTAGAATGCTCTGTGTTTAGGACGCGTAGTATTAATTGGTTGGTTTGATTTATTCATTTAGTAACCCTTCCGACTGTCTGTGGTATATGGCGTCGGGTTCCAGCTGGACCTTCTGTTATATGCCATGCGACGGATGGGGGTGTTACAAAGGGAATAGAAAGCGCAGGATGGAGGTCGAAGAAAGTCTAGATATAAGGTTTTCAGAATATGAATCGACAATCTCCGTTCCATGAAAGTAAAATTTGTTCTTCGAACTGAGGTCGACGAAATGATTTAATAATAAGTAATTCGTCGATCGCATTCAGAAGACTTGAAGACAATTCGTCGAACTCCGGTCGACGAATATCTTCTGAAGCAAAGTTCGTCGATCTGTGGTCGACGAAAATTGCTTCACTCACAGAAGATTTGGAGAACTCCGTTCGACGAATATCTCTCAAACCTTCCCTGGTTCGTCGAACTCCATTCGACGAAATTTGGAAAATTCGTCGAATGCAGACATAACTTAAGCTAAGTCTTCTCCATTGATCATTCCCAACTGATTTAGAAAGAAAGCATGATTTTTCTCATCTAGAGGTTTGGTGAATATGTCAGCTTTCTGTAACTCAGTGTAGATATAGACAAGCTGTAACACCCCCATCTATCACATGGCGTATAACAGAAGGTCCAGCTGGAACCCGATGTCATATACCACAGACAGTCGGAAGGGCTACATAAGAATATTCAAACTATCCAATTAAGACTACTCGTCCTACACAGAGCATTCTAGCGGAAGCTTTTAAAAGTTGAAAGAACCCAAAACTTAAATCCATTAATCATGAATGTCCACAACCACACTACTGGAATGAAACCCAAATACACTGAAAAGGGTACTTGGTCCTATGGTCTTACAATAGTTCACTTAATAAATAGTGTTTTCCATACATCGGCTCGCAGGCCCGCCACACATGACAAAAGTAAAAACAACTATTCTTTACGGCCTTCTAGGGCCAGCACAGCAACATGGGCTCCAGCCCGCTATTTGGTACTCGGCTCCGCAGCACCTGCAAGCACAATACACCGCACGGTGGCAAACAAAGTAACGGTCAGCCAAAAGCCGACCAAATTATAACGACCCCGCCGCTTACTCGGGACGGCGGTTCTCTTTCCCTGCATAACATTAGCCCAGCTAAACGATAAAATGCAATTATAAATTTCGCCACAGGTGTAGGCTCGCACGGCCAAACACCCCGTGCACTCAGGGCACATTAACGGTGAATCCTGACATTTCAGCATCTTCACCACCATCCCAAAGATGGCAACCATGTGAGCATTTAGCCTTTCTGGCCACCGTCTAAGGCTCCCAACTATGCCAATGGCTAGTCCCCTTTTCGGGTCTCTCGCACCGAACCACATAGCCTAGGTCTGATTCCACTTGCCCGTTGCTCATGCCGCCTAGTCAATTTAAGTCCTGCGGACGGGCCAAGCTTCTCTCGGATCCCAAAATTTCCAAATAATCACATAACCCAGTTATGTTCAAGGACAGTTCCCAGACCGCCAAGTTAGCAGAACAACAATTCCGCTCAGTTTTCCGGGAGCGCCTTGGAGCTAACCTCCAAGGATCCCTGCTGCAATCTACCGCGTAGAAACCCGAAAACCCAAAGCACGGAGTCTTCTCCGGCAAATCATAACAAATGCAACATCACCGATCCATACCAACATGTCCGGGTAGGCTTCACACACAATGCCTATGTCCGTACTTGCGATTCTGGACTCTATATGCAACACAAGGGGGACTATTCACATCAACCCCAAGGAACACCACGCACTCACCGCACACTCGCGGGAGTGGGATTCCCTGTGCAGAAAGAAAGAGCTTCACATGCGCAAGTAGAAAATCGTTACCCTTGTAGTCCGCTTTGGCGCCATGGAAAAACTACACGGACAGAATTCTTCGTAACGAACTTTCCTCCACGGATCCGCTCTCAGATCTCAAAACGGTGCTCCGATGCTCCGTCGGCGGCCGGAAAACCTTTCCTTCTTCCTCCTCTTTCCAACTCCTTGAGAGAGAGAATGGTTGGAGAGAAACGAAGGATTAACTCCCCTATTCCCGGCCTTAACAGAGAAGGAAACCATCTTGTCTGTTGGATCTTATTTAAAGAAAACGAACGGCTCAGATCCGCTCAATAATCTCCAGACCTGGGCCAAACACGGCTTGGCACACGGCCGTGTCCCAGGCCGTGTGCCTCGATCCAGGCACGATCGTCAAACGCAGAGACTCACACGGGCTCAGACACGCCCGTGTCTCACCTGACACGCCCGTGTCGGGTCTCTCGACTCGCCTGTGACCGGGGGCGTGTCACGCATAACCGCCACGCCAACCGACACGATCCAACTGAACACGGGTACTGACATGGGTAGTCACACGCCCGTGTCATTCAGCCATGTTCCTGGCTGTGTCCTTCTCGGGATGAAATCGGCCAAAACACCAGCCAGACACGGCCTTGGACATGCCAGTGTCCTAGGCCGTGTATCCCTATACAGGCACCAAACATCCCTTTTTACGCGACCGACTCAAATACAATTTTAGGAGCGTTACAAATCTCCCCCACTTAAGGAATTTTGTCCCGAAATTAAGTAAAGGTACACGAATCTAAACAAAAATACCTGAGTGGAATAACTCGGGATACTCCTCTAACATAGCTTTCTCTCGCTCCCAAGAAAGCTCCTCCCGTCCGCAGTTATCCCAACGGACTTTAACCATTCGGACCTCCTTGTTGCGGAGTCGTTTGACTGCAACATCTTCAATACGTACTGGCTTGACTCTTGTTGTCAACTCATAATCAACCAGTACTTGATTGTCTGCAATGATCTGCGAAGGCTCTTGCACTGCCTTATGCAACCACGAAATGTGGAACACATCATGTAGCCCACTCAACTCCACTGACAGCTTCAATCTGTACGCCGCCTCGCCAACACCCTCCAGGATTTCAAATGGTCCTAGGTATCTCGGACTTAGCTTCTTCAAGCATCGAACCCGCGAGACACCCTTGAACGGCTTGATTTTTTAGATACACCGTGTCGCCAACACTGAACTCCACGTTCCTATGTTTGGCGTTGTAATACTTTACCTGCCTGTCCTGAGCGACCTTCAACCTTTCCTGAATTGTACGCACCATTGAAGTCGCGTCTTCCACCGCTTGACGTTTATACAACTTCGACTCGCCCGTCTCCAACCAAGACAATGGCATGCGACACTTCCTCCCGTACAAAGCCTCGAAAGGTGCCATTCCAATACGTACCTGAAAGCTATTCTTGTACGCAAACTCCACCATGTACAGGTGATCTTCCGACTGCTTTCAAAAATCTAGGATGCACATGCGAAGCATGTCTTCCATCGTCCGGTTGACCTTCCCGGTTTGGCCATCCGTTTGTAGGTGAAAGGTTGTATTGAACTTTAGCTTAGTACCCAACAGACTATGCACCAACCTCCAGTAATCCGACGTGAAGCGTCCATCTCGATCACTAACAATACTATGGGGCACACCATACAATCGTACAATATTCTCCACATAGGGTTTGGCTAACTTTTCCACCGGATCTTCCTTCCTGACCGGAATAAAGTGCGACACCTTTGTCAACCTATCTACGAACACCCAAATGGCATCGTTTCCCTTCTGTGACTTCAGCAAACCATGCACAAAATCCATAGATATTTCATCGAATTTCCATTCTAGTATAGGTAGGGGCTTCAAGAAACATCCGGGCTTCTGGCATTCCGCCTTCACCAATGCACAAGTACGGGACTTGGCCCCATAAAGTGCTACATCCTTCTTCAATCCTGGCCACCAGAATAATTTATTCATGTCTCTATACATCTTCGTGCTTCCCTGGTGGATTGAGTACTTGGTATGATGAGCCTCATACATCAACTACTCCCGAAGATTATCCGCACTAGGAACGCATAGGCGACCGTCCTTCCTTAGCAAACCATCCTTAACAGCAAACTGGGAATTTGACCCATCCAAAGATTCATCCAAGATCTGCTTCATGCTGTTATCCTGAACCAAAGCCCGCCGAACTCTATCATCTAGGTCACACTACACCTCTGTCCAAAACAGTTTCACCTCAGAACTTGACTGCTTGTCGACACAAGATATCTCCAAAGCCTCCAACTCATGAACCAATCTCTCATCATGTACCAATAACCAGTTGGCCTGCACCGGAGTCCTGCGACTCAATGCATCCGCCACTACATTTCCCTTCCTAGGCACATAATGAATCTTGAAGGTGTAGTCCCCTAAGAACTCCATCCACCTCCGCTGCCTCATGTTCAGATCCTTTTGGTCCAACAGGTAATTCAAGCTCTTATGATCGGTGTGAATATCAACCTTCACACCATACAGGTAATGCCTCCAAAGCTTTAGAGAAAATATCACGGCCGCTAACTCTAAGTCGTGAACCGAATAATTCCTCTCATGAACCTTCAGTTGTCGTGAACCATAGGCTATCACTCTCCCATGTTGTAGCAGAACACAGCCCAAACCACTACCCGAAGCATCACTATAGATCTCGAACCCTTCGGTTCCAACTGGCAAACATAAAATAGGCGCCCTGGTCAACCACCTCTTCAACTCTTCAAAAGCATGTTCGCACTCCGGAGACCACACAAACTTCTGATCCTTCCTAGTCAACGTCGTGAGTGGTAGTGCTATCCGCGAGAAGTTCTCTATTAAGAACCTGTAGTAGCCAGCAAGCCCCAGAAAACTCCGGACCTCTGCCACTGTAGTCAAAGCAGGCCACTCTCGTATTGCCACTATCTTCGCCGAATCCACAGCTATCCCTTCTCCACTGACAATATGACCAAGGAACGTTATCGAGGATAACCAGAATTCACACTTGGAGAACTTAGCATACAACTGATTCCTTCTTTAACATCTCCAACACCATGTGTAGATGATTGTAGTGATCCTCCTCGCACTGCGAGTATACCAGGATATCATCGATAAATACTATCACGAAACGATCCAGGTACTCTCTGAATGTCCTGTTCATCAGATCCATAAACACGGATGGCGCATTGGTCAAACCAAACGGCATGACCGTGAACTCGTAATGCCCAAACCGCGTACTGAATGCTGTCTTTGGGATGTCGCTCTCCCTTATCCTCAACTGGTAGTATCCGGATTTCAGATCTAACTTCAAATATACCGTTGACCCAACCAACTGATCAAACAGATCGTCAATCCTCGGAATCAGATACTTATTCTTTTCCGTAAGCTTGTTCAATTCCCGGTAGTCGATACAAAGCCGCAAGATCCCATCTTTCTTCTTAACAAAGAGAACTGGTGCGCTCCAAGGCGACGAACTTGGACGCACATAACCTTGCTCCAGTAACTCTTGCAGTTGCACTTTCAACTCTGCCATCACTTTTGCCGCTATATGATACGGAGAGCGTGACACCGGTTTGGTACTACACCGAACCACCTTAACCATATGAGGGGCAGACATCAAAGTCTTACTCGACCCCTTTCACGCCCGCAAATGTCGTCTCATGACTAGCTCTCAACTGACCCACTAGCAACTTCGATCAACGTATGCCTGCTGCTCCGAGAGCCTGACCATACTAAAGATCACGTTGAACTCTCCTAGCGGTAGTAACAACGCATGCAAATCAAACTTTTGACTCACAATCCAGACTTAAATGCAACAGATTCTATCCGCACGCATCGAGTACCATAAAACAACAACACCTCTGAAACGTCTTTTGCCATCGAAAGAGGTATTCCGACGTGCAAACAATTCTTTTGGGCAAACGGAGACGCGAAGCCCCCCCCCCCCCCTTAAACGAACAGTTCTCCTGCCGGATAAACAAAATTCAGAACAAAGCTTAGCACAAGTGGTTCTAGGCTAACATGCACAAAGGCAACAAGTGTCTAAAGCTAAATACAAAAATTTTAAACCTTACCTGTCACCACGACCACGTGCTTCTGGCCTCTTGCTAACCAAGCCTATACACATTAGGCTTCCTCTCAGACATTAAGCGTCTGCTCCAACATCTACGGGCAAAATGCTCCACTTTTCCGCAGATATAGCAAGCTCCTAGGACTCGACTTGTAGTTGCCCCCAACGCACCAGACGAAGGGGCTAAGTTCGAAGTCTTCAGCTTCTTGCTCCATCTGCGGGCATCCGACTTTGAACTTGGCCCTTTGAACTGTGGTTTCTTAGTACTAGAGTCCTCACCTGCTCCTGACATAGCTTCATTAATCTTTTGAGCACCATCCCAACATTCTCGGGCAAAGTGCCCTTTCTTGCCACAAGCTCGACAGTTGTACATAACTTAGCTAGTCCCAGACCTAGCCCCCTCTTCCGACATTCTGCGGGATGCAGTCCTCCTAGGATTTGCAGAGTTCGATACCGTACTCACTGGCATTGGGTGAATCCTCCCCAAATCTACTTCCAAAGATCTAGCCGACTTCACCAAGGCTCGGAATCCCAATAGTTTTGCTCCTAGCAGTAGGATTCGCAGCTCACCACGCAGCCCATTATAGAATTTATCAACTATAGACTGTTCGTTCTCCAATTCAAAGCATGGGTAGAGGCTTATGAAAAGGAATGCCTGCAAATACTCGTCGACTGAGTGCGTACCCTGCAGTAAGGACATGTTCAACTGCTGGCCTACTGGCCTTCTTAAAGTCCTTGAACCAACACACCACACGACAATGAAGTCAGCTCAGGGACAAAAGGTTTCATGTTGCTTCCCTACTGTGCACTGGTTACAGCGAGCACCACTTCAACGATTCTTCTTATGGTTTCACATGAAGGAGGGGTCTCAAGCACAACGTTGGGTGCACTATAATCCTTGGAAACCAGATGTTCTGTCAGTTCTGTGCCATTCCCGGTCACCTATAGTCGTACAAAACACCAATAAGTGACCAAACAAAATAGCAAAAAGCAATTATAGGAACGCGTAGGTTCCTCAAACACAAGTATTTTTCATTCCTAAGTGGACATTCATGGGTTCTTTTTAATGTTATAACGATGACGCACACATGTGTTCACCACCCCTTAAAAGAATTCTCCCACGAATTCATTTAAACCTGACCGTAACCAGAAGTCTGATAACAAATTGTAACACCCCCATCCGTCACATGGCATATAACAGAAGGTCCAGCTGGAACCCGACGCCATATACCACAGACAGTCGGAAGGGTTACATAAGAATATTCAAACTATCCAATTAAGACTACTCGTCCTACACAGAGCATTCTAGCGGAAGCTTTTAAAAGTTGAAAGAACCCGAAACTTAAATCCATTAATCATGAATGTCCACAACCACACTACTGGAATGAAACCCAAATACACTGAAAAGGGTACTTGGCCTTATGGCCTTACAATAGTTCGCTTAATAAATATTATTTTTCATACATCGGCTCGCAGGCCGGCCACACTTGACAAAAGTAAAAAAACAACTATTCTTTACGGCCTTCTAGGGCCAGTACAACAACATGGGCTCCAGCCCGCTATATGGTACTCGGCTCCGCAGCACCTTCAAGCACAATCCACCGCACGGTGGCAAACAAAGCAACGGTCAGCCAAAAGCCGACCAAATTATAACGACCCCGCCTCTTACTCGGGACGGCGGTGCTCTTTCCCTACATAACATTAGCCCAGCTAAACGATAAAATGCAATTATAAATTTTGCCACAGGTGTAGGCTCGCACGGCCAAACACCTCGTGCACTCAAGGCACATTAACGGTGAATCCTGACATTTCAGCGTCTTCACCACCATCCCAAAGATGGAAACCATGTGAGCATTTAGCCTTTCTGACCACCGTCTAAGGCTCCCAACTATGCCAACGACCAGTTCCCTTTTCGAGTCTCTCGCACCGAACCACATAGCCTAGGTCCGATTCCACTTGCCCGTTGCTCACGCCGCCTAATCAATTTAAGTCCTACGTGCGGGCCAAGCTTCTCTCGGATCCCAAAATTTCCAAACAATCACATAACCCAGTTCTATTCAAGGTCGGTTCCCGGACCACCAAGTTAGCAGAACAACAATTCCGCTCAGTTTTCCGGGTGCGCCTTGGAGCTAACCTCCAAGGATCCCTGCTGCAATCTACCGCGTAGAAACCCGAAAACCCAAAGCACGGAGTCTTCTCTGGCAAATCATAACAAATGCAACATCACCGATCTAGACCAACATGTCCGGGTCGGCTTCACACACAATGCCTATGTCCGTACTTGCGATTACGGACTCTATATGCAACACAAGGGGGACTATTCACATCAACCCCAAGGAACACCACACACTCACCGCACACTCGCGGGAGCGGGATTTCCTATGCAGAAAGAAAGAGCTTCACATGCTCAAGTAGAGAATCGTTACCCTTGTAGTCCGCTTTGGAGCCATGGAAAAACTACACGGACAGAACTCTTCGTAACGAACTTTCCTCCACGGATCCGCTCTCAGATCTCAAAACGATGCTCCGATGGTCTGTCGGCGGCCGGAAAACCCTTCCTTCTTCCTCCTCTTTCCAACTCCTTGAGAGAGAGAATGGTTGGAGAGAAATGAAGGATTAACTCCCCTATTCCTGGCCTTAACAGAGCAGGAAACCATCTGGGATGTTAGATCTTATTTAAAGAAAACGAATGGCTCAGATCCGCTCAAAAATCTCCAGACCTGGGCCGAACATGGCTTGGCACACGGCCGTGTCCAAGGCCGTGTGCCTCGATCTAGGCACGATCGTCGAATGCAGAGACTCACATGGGCTCAGACACGCCCGTGTCATACCTGACACGCCCGTGTCGGGTCTCATGACATGCCCGTGACGGAGGGCGTGTCACACATAACCGCCACGCCAACTAACACGACCCAACTGAATACGGATACTGACACGGGTAGGTACACGCCCGTGTCACATGATACGCCCGTGTCATTCAGCCGTGTTCCTGGCCGTGTCCTTCTCGGGATGAAATCGTCCAAAACACCAGCCAGACACGGCCTTGGACACGCCCGTGTCCTAAGCCGTGTACCCCTATACAGGCACCAAAAATCCCTTTTTACGCGACCGACTCAAATACAATTTTCGTAGCATTACACAAGCTTAATCTTATTTTTGTCTACACACTCCCTAATGAAATGATGTCTTATGTCAATATGCTTAGTCCTACTATGGTGAACTGGATTTTGTGCTATTGCTATAACACTAGTATTATCACAGAATAGGGTTGAATTATTTTAGTTGAACCCATAATCTAGAAGTTGATTTTGTATCCACAGCAACTGTGAACAACAGCTGCATGTTGCAATATATTCTGCTTCAGCAGTGGATGTTGACACTAATGTTTGCTTCTTACAAAACCAAGATACTAGTCTCATACCTAGGAACTGACAAGTTCCTGAAGTACTTTTTCTATCTACCCTGCATCCAGCAAAATCTGCATCAGAGTATCCAGTTAACTCAAATTCTGATTTAGCAGGATACCATAGGCCTAGATCAGGACAACTCTTTATATATATTAAAATCTTTTTTAAGAAAATTAGATGAGATTCTTTAGGGTTCACTTAGAACCTAGCACAAAGGCATGTAGCAAACATAATATTTTGCCTACTTGCTGTGAGGTATAATAGGGACCCAACAATACCCCTATAAAGTTTCTGATCTACAGGTTTTCCTAGTATATCAGAGTCCACAACAGCATTGGTGGTCATGGGAGTTTTCTTTGCTGAGGCATCAGCCATCCCAAACTTCTTTAGAAGTTCTTTAGCATATTTTGCTTGTGAGATGAAGATGTCATCAGGAAGTTGTTTCACTTGGAGACCAAGGAAATATGAAAGCTCTCCCATGCTGCTCATTTAAAATTTTGAATGCATGAGGTCAGAAAACCTCTTGCATAATTTTGAATCTGTAGAACCAAATATAATATCATCTACATATATTTGTACTAACAAAATTTGGTCCTTATGATGTCTAGTGAAAAGGGTTTTATCTACAGTTCCTCTTGTAAATTTATGCTCTAATAAGAAGCTTGCTAAGGTCTCATAACAAGCTCTTGGAGCTTGCTTTAGACCATAAAGAGTCTTATTTAATCTAAAAACATAATAGGGATAAGTTGGAGAGACAAAACCTGGAGGTTGTTCTACATAGACCTCTTCCTGTAGCACTCCATTTAGGAAGGCACGTTTCACATCCATTTGAAAGACTTTGAATCTTTTGAATGCTGCATAGGCAAGGAAAATCCTTATAGCTTCCAACCTTACAACTGTTGCAAAGGTCTGATCATAGTCAATTCCTTCCTCTTACATATATCTTTGAGCAACAAGTCTAGCCTTGTTCCTCACAATAACTCCTTGGGCATCAAGCTTATTTCTGAAAACCCATTTGGTTCCAATAACTGGATAGTTTTGGGGTCTTGGAACCAAATACCAAACTTTATATCTCTCAAATTGGTTTAGTTCCTCTTGCATTGCAAGGATCTAGTGGGGATCTTGCTCAGCTTCATGAATGGTTAGAGGTTCAACCTGAGAGAGAAAACAGGCATGCATCAAGTCTTGGTTGAGTTGATGGCTTGTCTGTACACCTGTTGATATGTCTCCAATCACTTGAGATCTGGGGTGATCCCTAAGTGTGACAAAGTCAGTGGGTGGAGTTGGTTGTGCGACAGCATTTTGAATAAATTCCTCTTGTGGAATTATATTTGCTGTTGGTTGAGTCTCATGTTCTTCAGCTTCATCTTCTTCACTATCTTCAATGACCTGTGGAGAGGGATGAGTGGGAACCTCTCGGGTGAGGTTTAGTCCATCCAATGTCTCACACAAGTGGGGTACCTGCAAGTTGCTAATGGTAGAAACTTCTTTCTCCTTGCAATACATATTAGTCTCATCAAATGACACAAGAATAGACTCTTCAACTTTTAAGGTTGATTTATTAAATACCATATAAGCCTTGCTTACTTGGGAGTATCCTAGAAAGACTCTCACTTCAGCCTTAGCTTCAAACTTTCTAATGTATTTCTTATTGTTATTGTGTATATAGCATGTACAACCAAATACTTCAAAATAGTTAATTTTAGGTTTCTTCCCTTTGAGTAATTCAAAGAGAGTCCTATTCTTTAGTTTGTGAATTAAACTCTTATTCGGGATATAGTTTGCTGTGCTTACAGCCTCTGCCCAAAAGGTTAGTGGCATGTATGCATCAGCAAGTAATGTACATGCAGCTTCAATGAGTGTTCTATTTTTCCTTTCAGCTATCACATTTTGTTGGGGAGTTCTAGGAGCTGAGAAGCAATGCCTGATACCTTCCTTCTCACAGAACTCATGCATAAGAAGATACTCAAACTCTGTGTCATGATCACTTCTGATGAATGCAACATGAGTAGAGAACTCAATCTGTATGTTCTTGAGAAAATCTGTAAGAACCTTGAATGTATCTGACTTTGTTCTCAGAAAGAATACCCAACTGAACCTAGAGAAGTCATCCACTATAACTAAAGTGTAAGATTTCCCTCCTAGGCTCTGTACAGCTATGGGTCCAAAAAGATCCAAGTGAAGCAAGTACAAGATCCTAGGTGAATCACTCTTATTAATTGACTTGAAGCTAGGTTTAGTTTGCTTGCTTAATTGACAAGCCCTGCAGAGACCTTCCTTCTTGTAGGGAGCAGAAGGTAGACCTCTAACAAGGTTGTGCTTAGATAACCTAGCTATATTTTTCATATTTACATGTCCTAGTCTTTTATGTCATAAATCATTTTGATTACTAGTTAAATTCAGTAAGCAGATATCAGTAGTGGCAGAAGAAAAATTTACTAGATAAATGTTGCCTCGTCTACTTCCAGTTAAAACAGTTTGGTTGTTTTTATCAATAATAGAGCAAGTAGAAAGATTAAAGTATACCTGATAACCATCATCACATAATTGACTTATGGAGATGAGGTTATGCATTAGTCCACTTATATATGTCACTTTTCTGAATGTGACAGCTCCTATTTTTACTTCTCCAACTCCTTCTGACTGACCACATTTTGAGTCACCAAAGTTAACCTTTGGCCCCAATTTGGACTTGTAGTTGAGTAGGATGTCCTTGCTACCAGTCATATGCTTGGAGCAGCCACTGTCCATGTTCCAAGTTTCATTTACCCCTGGACACTTTTTCACCTGCAATATAAACAGTTAGTGATTTTTGACACAGGTTACCTTGGGAACTTTGTATGGCTGATAGGAGAAACTGGAGATAACAGAAAATTCTTGCTGGGATTTATATCCTAGGGGGTGGTATCTCCTAGGTAGAATGGTCTAGTCAGCTGGGGGATTGAATGATTTCCTAGAAGTATTTAGGTTTCTGTTATAGTTAAAGTTTTGGTTAAGTCTTCCTGGGTTTGACGAATTTATGTAAGTTCGTCGACCAGAGTTCGACGAATTGGGTTGAAATCGTCGATCTCTGCCTAGAGAATAAACATGTTCATTCTCTGCACCCCACTTTCGTCGATCTCTGCTCAATAAACCATACAAAGTTCGTCGATCGCAGTTAGACGAATAATTATGACTATAGTTGGCGTTTAGAGTTCGTCGATCTGGTTTCGACGAACTGGCCCCTTTTCGTCGATCTGAGTTCGACGAAAATTGCTGAACTTTGTTTTTATTTTGTGTTTTCTGTTTTTCTATTTTGTCCTTAGTTTTAATTTGTTCTAGAATTTTTTTACCTTATTTACTTGATCAATATTCTTCTTTCCTTTCTCAGAAATAAAATTAATGGGTTGTGATAGATGGTTTTTCTGAAGAACAGGTGGTTCACTAGATGATGCACCTAATCCTAACCTACTTCCATTAAACCTAGCATTAGATGTGTTAGTGATTTCTGCTAGTTGTTTACTTCTTCCATTTAGTGATTCTTGTAACTGTTTTGCCTTATTTAATTTATCTTTCAGAAGGGTGATTTGTTCACTAAACATATCTATTTCATTTTTTAATTTAGTATTTTCTAATACTAAGCTATCATAGTTAACTTGCTTATCTCTGAGAAGTTTGATTTCCTTCTCAGAGTTGATTAGGTCTAAACACATGATCTTAAAGTCTAATTTAAAAGATTCTGAATTATAATCAAACAATGATAATACTTGATCAGCTTCTAATTCAGAAGCTTCCTCATTGTCTGACTCTCCTTCTTCTAAATTGCTTCTTGAGGCATCAATTGCCATGAGGCAAACTTCTTTTGCTCTCTCTTCTTCTTCATCTTCATTGGAGCTTGAAGATGTTGTCTCTTCTTCAGTCTCACTCCAAGTCTCAGTTACAAACCCCTTTTCCTTCCTCTTGTGCTTGCTGGAAGAGGGTTTGCTGGTGAATTGCTTTCTGGAGTCCTTTTCCCTTTCTCTTCTCTTCTCTTTCTTCTGATTCTCTGGGCACTCAGAGAGGAAATGCCCAGGCTTTCTGCATCCATAACACACCACTTCCTTTGTTGGTGTCTTATCATACTTTGGCCTATCATCCTTTCTTGCTGACTTCCTCCTGAAGTCCTTTCTAGCCATCTTGAAGAATCTCTTTGCAAAGAGACTCATGAGCTCTTCATTTGAGGCTGTGGATTCTGATTCTTCTGAGGCTTTGAATGCTATGTTCTGATCTCTTCTGGCTGCAGGAGGTGTCCTTTGTTCAGCAGCCTCCCTTGTCTTAATTAACTGCTCATAAGATTTCAGTTTGCCTAATAGAGATTCTGTTGACATCTCATTCATGCATCTGGCCTCCTTGATGGGCCAAATCCTTATGTCCCATGAGCTTGGGAAGCACATCAAAATTTTGTCATTCACTTCAGTGAGAGTGATGACCTTGTCCAGAGTCTTTAGCTCATTAATAATTGAGTTTAATCTGTTATACATCTTTGACACTGTTTCAGCGTCCTGCTTCTTAAAATTCTCATACTGGGATATGAGATTGGATCTCCTGTCCTTCCTTTCATCACCTAATCCATCAACCATTTGGTTCAGGAAATCCCAAATGGCCTTTGCTGATGTGCACTCAGCAACCTTCTGGAAAATATCATCAGACATTGTCTGTGCCAATATGTTCATGGCTTTTGCATCAGCCATCTTGGCTTTCCTGTAAGCATCATTATAGTCTGGAGGAGGTACTGCACTCATATTTGTTGAAGTGCTTGTAGAAGCTGCAGGTGCTGTAGGTACTCCTGTCAAGATGGAAGAAAAGATATCTTCGTCAATAGAATTCATGTACGGTTTGATTCTTGCCTTCCAGATTCCAAACTTTTGTAAGTTGCAAACTGGAGGTCTGGTGCTTGCATAATCTTTGTTCTGTGTCATGGCTGTGTTTCTAAGTTAAATGTGAATAAAGTGATATGTAGATCTAACACAGGATCTTTGTTTAAAGGATTAACTTGTGCAACCAAAGAAACCTTGCTCTGATACCAATTGAAAGTTAGGGTTAGATCTACAATACTCTAGAGGGGGGTGAATAGAGTATATTTAAAAAATTTGTTAGGTCCCAAATACAGATGTTGTTACAGCTTTTGTTGTAAACTGAAAAAGTGCAGTGATTAAGAAACTGGATAATAAAAAGTAATAATCCTAATCACAGCTACACGGCAAGAAACAAAAAGAAAAGATAAGCAACCAGACGACACAAGAAATTTATAGTGGTTCCCCCTCAACTGGGTACATCCACTCTTCTACCACCCTTGGTAGGAATCCACTCAGGTTTTTGATCAGGCGCCTGACACCAATGGGTTTTGATCAGGTCCCCAAAAACTAACTCAAGTCTTTTGGTAAGGAAACTTGCAACCAGGTATCACTTTTGAAGGGAGATGACAACCCTTTGTACAGGAGGGGGTGAGAGAGTGATTTTGTCTTCTCTGTCAATAATCAGAGAGAAGACTTATGTGGAATGATATTAGCAAAAGCTCCCCCTGAGATGTAGAATGATTCAGGAAAGATCTGGAGCTTTGTTGTAGGGTGATAGGTCTTCAATCAGTATTCTTGACAAGCAGTGATGCAGGATCTCCTTGACTGATTTGATATTTGTTGTCCTTGGAGAAGTCCTGGAGAGAATGTTGAAGAAGAAAACTCTTGATATATTATGGTTGTTCTTCTTCTTCTGAATGAATATCACTGCTTATCACTGTGAGCTTTTGTATGATCTTCTTGTGTGAAGATTTTCTGGTGCAGAATGAATTCTTCCAGTCAGTCTATCTATCTGTGTTTTTCTATTTTTCTGACTGAGTATTCTTGTTCTCTTGTTCTTATTCACGTTCCGACTCACTAACTGATTCTCGATCTTCTTTTCTTCTGTATGTCTTCAAAAATTTGAATCATATGTAATTAATGCTGACGCCTTGAGAATAATCGGCATTTACTCATTTCCTTAACTGCCCCGTGGAAAATCTGCAAGTAATATTCCTGAAGAAGACTGCAATTAATGCATCCTCTAACAACTACATTCAGAGAATGTTTGAGATATTAATCTGTCAGGAATTATTGCATTTGAGTGAGGATTGAATGCCGGAAATGGCTAAGTCTGGAATCGTCGAACGAATAACAGAATTCGTCGAGCTGAGTTACTAGTTCGTCGAACTGAGATGTTGTATTCGTCGACCAGACAACTTTTGTTCATCGAGCGGAGTTCCAAGTTCGTCGAGCTGATAATAGAACTTGCATGATTCAGAACCTTTGCCTTTTCTGTCTGAAGTTCATCGAGCAAATAATTTGATTCGTCGACTGGAGTTCAGCAACAATTCTGGACTTAGTCAAATATTCTGTGTTGACTGATATTCTGTGTGTCGACATGAAATTATTGGTGTCGACACAGGTGGGTGTCGACTGATTAATCTTGGTGTCGACACAAGTCTTCTGGTGTCGACATAGATTTTCTGGTGTCGACATAAGTTTGTGTCGACATATGCCCTAAGTGTCGACATTAATCTTCTGGTTCTAGAATTCGTCGAGTAGAGTACTGAGTTCGTCAACCAGAGAAGTTGAGGTCCAATTCATCGAGCTCAGAATCTTGTTCGTCGATCGAAGTCTGAAGATGTACTTAGAATAATCTGGAGATATCCTGACTTTAGGTTGATGAAGTATCCCAGATTTTGCCAACCAGAGAATGAAGATCGTCGAGCTCAGCTCAGAGAAATATCTCAAGGTCGTCGAGCTGAGAATGCCTTTCGTTGACCTGAGTTCGAACGAACGTCGAACTAATTTTACTCGGTCTTGAAATCTTCTTAGTATTGAGTCTCTAATGGTCTTGTTGATAGCTGGCCCATCTGAAGTTGACTCTAAGGACTTGGCCTAGACTCTAGGACAAAAATTTGACCCTAGCTATACATGGTGGGTCACATCCTAAGCTAGTGAACCTAGCCCAAATCAACTAGGGATCCAACAACCTCGACACCAAAGTGTTGACTAATGACTCGGGTGATACAAATCCTATTCACATGTGCTGCCCTGTTGTCTGCACTCCCCCGAACCCAAGTCAGCTCTCCTTACTCAAAAACACGTATGAGGGGCCTAGTGCGATTCGGGACGTTACATCTCTAAGGTGTCTACCTGCTACTGGCAGGTTCCTACCTTCACCAAGTTTTATAGGAGGATTAGGATGATTCTCTTCCTCCCCATGGGAAGTTACTGTATCTTTTATAGGAATTTCTACATTATCTCTAGTGTGTAACTCTACATCAGGTGAATCACCTATATTCAACTTTTCAATCCTAGAGGCTACATCACCTACACTAGAGTTATTAGAAATCTCATTATATAGTACGGAAGTTTCATCAAAAACTATATTAATTGATTCCTCTACAACTTGATGTTTTAAGTTGTAGATCTTGTATGCTTTGCTATGTACACTATATCCTACAAAGTTTCCTTCATAGTATATCTCTGAAAACTTAGTTAAATAAGTTCTTCCATTGTCCAATATATAGCACTTACTACCAAAAATTTGGAAGTAGGACATATTTGGTTTCCTACCTTTCACTAGTTCATAGGGAGTCTTGCTGTGATTCTTGTTGATTAAGGCTCTATTCTGAACATAACATGTTGTGTTTACAGCCACCACCTAGAAATATTTTAGGAGAGATGTATCACTCAGTATTGTTCTGGTTGCCTCAATGAGAGTTTTATTTTTCCTCTCAGCAACTCCATTTTTCTGTGGTGTTCTTGCAGAGGAGAACTCCTGAAAAATCCCTAGTTCCTTAGAGAAATTTTTCATATTTTCAGATTGAAATTTTGTACCATGGTCACTTCTAAGCTTGACAACAGAACATCCCATCTCATTATGAACTTGTCTGATAAAATCAGCAAGGATGTCTAGTGTTTCAGACTTTCTCCTTAGGAAGAATACCCAAGCAAACCTAGAGTGATCATCCACAATCACATAGGTATAGGACTAACTACCCAAACTAAGAACTTGTATAAGACCAAATAGATCCATATGAAGTATAGACACCTCTCAGTGTCCTTGGACTTAATGCTCTTAAAGGAGACTTATGTCTGTTTGCATTTTTGACATACTGGACATAAGCCTTCTTTGGAGTATTTGAGCTGTGAACGTTTTCTAACTAAGTCCATAGAGAATAGCTTGCTCATAGATTTATAGTTTAAGTGAGCCAGCCTCTTGTCCCATTGCACACACAATGAGTCTTTCTCACTAGTAACTAGACATATAGGGATTTCTCATTTACACATAAGAAATTTAGGAAATAAATGTTTCCACTCCTCGTGCCTGACAAGATGATCTCCTGATTAGTTGGATTCCTTATCAGACAATTATCAATGTGGAAAAGAATTTCATAACCTATATCACAAAACTGACTTATGCTTATCAGATTGAGGGTCAATCAATCCACATAAGCCACTTTAGTGATGGCAACTAGTCCATTAGAAATGCTACCATATACCTTGGTGAGTCCTTTCTCTGACCCCTCAAAGATGACTTTTGGTTCATTCTTAACTGGAATGTAATCCCTTAGCAGATTCCTTGTTCCAGTTATGTGTCTGGAACAGTCACTATCCAAGTACTATATTGGCCTTCCTGTGGTACTTGGTTCCACCTACAAACATAGAATTAATTCACCTTAGACACCCAAATAGTTTTAGGGCATTGGTTCCTGTTAGGCCTTGTTGTGTGAAACACAGTTAGTTTTCTAAACATAACTGGTTGAGTCATATATAAAGGTGTTGTTGGATTATACGAACAATCTAAGGTAAAATACCCAACCTTCCCACAACACCAACACTCAAAACGATTATATATTTTCTTTGGTTACACATTTTGAGGTTGTTCTTTTATGCAACTTAGTCTTGACATCCAACTTCCAAGGTAGTGGTGCAAAATTTACACCCTTACCTTTCAGGTTTTTGTGTGATATACTGGGACCAGCTCCAAGAATTCCTTAGCTTCTTGGATTGATCACCATTTGTGGTGGTTTTTGGCCTTTATTGTCATTAGATGTCTGTCCCTCCAAGAAAGGCACTTTATTGACATTGCTGGTAGTGCACTCAGAACTCATGTGTCTAGGAACACATGATCCATTGCATCTGTTAGAAGTCAGATGCTTGGGAGGAAGCTTAACTGGACCCATTGGGGCTTTACCCTTAGGTTCAGACTTCTTAATAACCTTTTTATTTTTCATAACCTACATCAATTTTAAATGGTGCGGAAAATGTATCTATGATAGGTTGCACTGACATAGGTTTTGAGAACTAAGTCAGGTACTGACTTTCCTGGGTGAGTTTTACTTTCAGGTACTTGACAGTCTTGACCATTTCTATTATTACTTCAGTCTGGCTAACTATCTTGTTAGTTAGTTCTATAAGCTTCAGTTTTTGTAGGTCCAACATCATGTTGGCCCTTTCTAACTGAAAAGATACTCTCCTCAAAGATTCTAATTCTCTGGCCTGATCTTTAGTAAACTCTTTACTTGCAATCAAGTCCATTAATAATGTGCCATATCAGTTGATAAGTGTTTTGAAATAAACTTCAGTGTCTGAATTAGGTTCTCTATCATTTGAGGAGTAAGAACATGATTTATTTTTTGATGCAGAAAAAGAAACTGAGGCAAAACTAGTAGAGGTTGGTTTTACCTTAGCAGGACTTGAACTATCCTGTCCTTCTTCTCCTGATTGGGTCTCCTTAACAGCCATCCGACCCATGAGAGCCTCCTGCTCTTCTGATTCTAATGAATTACACTCACTATCAGATAGTGTAGACTATTTCTTTGCCAAAAGGCTTTTGTCAGCCTTCTTGTGTTGTACAGTCTTCAGGTTCTCTGACTTTTTCTCCTATCTTTTTGTTGGGCAATCAGCTATGACATGCCATTGCTTGTTGCAACAATAACACAAAATATTAGTCATAATATATTTGTTCTATGAAGATCCATACCTGCCCCCATATTTCTTCTTCCTGGGTTTCTCTGGATGATTGGTCATCTTGAGAGAAGAGTCTACATTTAGACCCTTCCAGCTACCCTGTCTTATTCTCCTCAACATCTACTTGAACTATCTAGAGAAGAGAGACAGTTCCTCCTCTATCAGGTCTCTTCCTAATGAGGATGATTCTGTACACTCAGAGACTATGTCTTGTCTCTCTAAGAGTGTTGAATTTTATCTCACCTAATTGGAAGTCTCATCTGTAAAACCTTGGGCTCGCGAGAGGTGACCCAGCAAGCAAGGAAGGAGTACTGGCGAGATGGGAGGAGGCCCACCTGCAAGAGGCGAGAGGTATGGACATCCCACGGAGATAGGCGAGACCTCTTTAGGCGAGACCTCTTTAGGCGAGACATCCTGGTAGGGCGAGATGGCCCACCAGGCAAGACCTCTTTAGGCCTGACGGATCTTTCCCCACTCGCCACATGTGAAAAGAGGTGTCTTTACCTTTTTACCCCCAAGGGGGTTTTACCTTTATGCCCCAGGTAATTTTACATTTTTACCCCTGGAGGTCTGCATATAGCTCTCCAGAACAGCAGAGTTTGGCTGTTGGCAGACCAAGCCCAGGGTGTTTTGGTCTTTTTAGGATGATTCAGAAGTGTTATTTATAGATCAGATTCAGAGGCCTATAAATAGATCGGTAAAGGTGCCTGAGAAGAGGTTGTTGAACCTTTCCACTATCTTCCTCACAGGCATCTAGCTCAGCACTGGCTAGGGAGGGGAAGACCTTCAGTTCTTCCGGGTAAGAGGTGGGACCTCCGAGCTGAGCCCCCTCGGTCTGATTTCAGGTCTCTGACTCTCGTCAGGAGGGTAGCGTAGGGGAGTAAGTGTGGGTTGCATCCTGTTTCGAACTTTAGGAGGGATCAGAAAGCTGGTTCCAACATTTTTGGTGCGGTGAGGGTGGAACGCAGCCCTCAAAGAAGAACCTTGAGCAACCACATGGCGGGAGGTCAGGGAGAAGGAGAAGGATAGGGGTCAGACAACCTGGGAGGATTTGTCGGAAGAGAAGAGTTCATGGCTTCAATCAAGGGGATCATGGATTTGCTGCAAGGGATCTCGCGACCGGGAGATTGTTCAACCCCACTGCCTCAAGTGCCGGCTCTCGCAACTCAGGAAGAACTCATCTCGGCGCGAGTAGGAGAAGATGCCCCGGGGAGAAGACCGGGAAAGGAGGTGATGGTGGAAGGGAGCGGGAGAGACATGGCGGGAAGGGAGTTGTTCCCAAGTCCGGCGAGTGCCATCTCGCCAGCAGAGGTCGTCGCGCGAGTAGGGGCGGCGAGGCCGGCGGCGAGAGGGTCCCCTTTTTGCGAGCTAATCCTGTCAGCTCCCGTCCCAGAGGGCTTCCGAGAACCCGAGAAGAACTACTATGTAGGGAAGGATGATCCCCTCCATCACTTGCAGTGGTTCGAGGACGCTGTTTCGATCAGGCCCATTACGGACGCGTTTAAGTGCCGCCTTTTTGGGATCACTCTAAAGGATAAAGCTAGAGACTGGTTCCATCAGCTCCCGACAGGCTCGATATACTGCTTCGAGGACCTAAGTAGGAGCTTCCAGCTCCGGTTCTCCACATCTAAGAAGAGGAAAAGGAACCCGGAGTCGATCTTTTTGATTAAGCAGAAGGCGGATGAGTCGCTGTCTCAGTATGTAGATAGGTTTCAAGAAGAGATTTTGGATATACAGGAGGTGCCAGGATTTGCCCTCCAGATGGCCTTTACTGTTGGACTACGGGAAGGGTTCTTCAAGATGAGCCTCACCCGGAAGGCGCCGCTGTATTTTGAAGGCTTGATGGAGAGGTCGGCGAAAGAAATAGCGAGGTGGAGTCGAGGGAGTCAGGTGGGAGACAACAGGAGGTAAGGAGAAGAGAGGAGCCGAGGGCGTCGGCGTATCAGGAGCTGGGGTGGAGGCAACAGGCAGGCCCGGCCCCAGGGCAAGGTAGAGGATTTCCCCAAGGGGGGAGGAATCAGCAGGGAGGACCGGGAAGGTTTCATCAGCAAGGGTGGGGATATGGTCATAGACCGCCCTTGCCCCCCCCCCCCCCACAACAGGCAATGGCCATCGGCCGAGGCAGAGGGAGAGGCCGGGAGAGAGGAAGGGGAGAAGGAGCAGGGAGAAGGAGGAACCCTCGGGAAGGAAGGCAAGGGGGGAGGTGGCGTTGCCATATTGTGACTTCCACGAGGAGGAAGGTCACGCAATGGCTACCTGCCCAGATTTCTTGGAAATAAGGAGAACTCGAGGGGCAGGAGAACAGCAAAGGCCGGTATGGATAAAGGAAGTAACAGTTATAGGAGAAGAGGATCGATGTGTGGATCAAACGGATGAAGGGGATCGCGGTGGAATTGG
The DNA here is from genome assembly GCA_039583875.1 of Platanthera guangdongensis. Lineage (NCBI taxonomy): Eukaryota > Viridiplantae > Streptophyta > Magnoliopsida > Asparagales > Orchidaceae > Platanthera > Platanthera guangdongensis. Next base: position 31,058,894 of record CM077156.1, read on the forward strand.
AGTGATCAATGGGGGGTGGGGATAGAGGCGGCCCGAAAGGCGAGCCTTCGCACTATGTACCGCCGAAGCATCGCTTCGATGTCACAATCCCCTCCCCCAGATGAAAAGATTACCTTTTCAAGGAAAGACATGCCGGACCATGAGGACCCCTTTTGTGACGCGCTGGTGATACGGACCGCCATCGAGAACTTCACGGTGTCACGGATCCTGGTAGACAATGGGAGTTCGGTGAACGTGATTTTCAAAAAAGCATTCAATGCAATGAGGGTAGAGGCCCGGAGGGTGCTGGCGGCGGATGGACCACTGTTTGGGTTCTCAGGGGAGAGGAAAGAAGTCGAGGGGGGAGTAGGACTTCAGGTGACCCTGGGAGGGCTGTCCCGGAATTGCCGCTTTGTCATAGTGGATGCCCCCAGTAGTTACAACGCTATCTTTGGACGCCCCTTGATCAGTGCTTTCAGATGCATTCCATCATCGTTTCACCAGTGCTTGAAGCTGAATTCAGGAGGTACCCAAATTAGGGTATGGGGAGACCCAAAAGCTGTTAGGGAATGCTACGTGACGGCAGTAAACACCATCTCCTGGCAGGGAGACGCGGAGGAGCTGGGAAAGAGGATGGAGCAATTACAACAAGAACAGGGAGGTGGAGAAGAGCGAGGAGGGGAAGGTACCGGAAGAGAGGGAGGAGTAGTGGTGGTAGGAGGCATTGTGGGGGAGCCAGAAATGGCGGGAGAGGAGTTCGGGGAGATGGGGATGGTAGAAGAAAAGGAGAAGGAAGGAGCTGAAGGAGAGGGAGAAATGGTGAGGGACTGGGACATGGTGGAGAAGCTGGAAGTGGCTGGAAAGGAAGGTGAAGAGACGGAGGCGGCAGAGGAAAAGGAGCCAAAAGAAGAGGAGGGGAGGAGAGAGAAAAGGCAGAGGGAAGAAGCGGGAGGGTCGCCCGGGGAGGGGGCCCGGCCAGAAAAGAGAAGGGTCTCACGACAGGAAGAGGAGGACGCAAGCAAGTGGGAGATGGAGCAGCTGGGGGAAGAGGTGATGATGGCCAACGTGGAAGACGAAGCCAAGGATCAGGACGCGCAGGCATAGCAGGAAGGGGAGGAAGAGCCATCGAGGCTGAAAGCGGCCGTAGAGGTTCTCGAGGTGGAGATCCATACCAAGGAAGGCAGAGAGGAAAAGATAAAAATCAGCGGCGAGCTCAGCCCCGAAGACCGTGAGAAGATCAGGACCTGTGTGCAGAAAAATATTGACGTCTTCACGTGGAGCGCCGCGGACATGCCAGGGGTCGATGCAGACATCGCCTATCACCGCCTCAATCTCGACCCCAACATTCGCCCCATACAACAGAAGAAGAGGGCCATCGCCTCCAAGATGGCCGGACCTATTAGAGAGGAAGTGGAAAAATTACTTAAGGCGGGGTTTGTGTCCACCTGCAAGTATCCGGGGTGGGTGATTAATGTTGTAATGGTCAAAAAAGGGGAGGGTAGGTGGAGAATGTGTGTGGATTTTTCTCTTTTAAATAAAGCATGCCCCAAGGATTGTTACTCGCTGCCCCGAATCGACACGCTGGTTGACTAAGCCGTCGGCTTCCCTTTTATGAGTTTCTTGGATGCATTTTCTGGATATCATCAAGTACGCATGCATCCCCCGGACGTTAAGGACGTCACCTTCGTCACGGAGGATGGATGCTTCTGTTTTAATATGATGCCTTTCGGTTTGAAAAATGCGGGAGCAACCTATCAAAGTGTTGGGTACATTGGTCAATGTACCTGATTTGAAGAAGCCTCACCTAACTCAATGATATACATCAGAATGTATTTGATGTTTGTTTGAGTTACTTGTGCAGGTTAGATATACACTGGACTGAAGCTGAAAATTTCTAAGTCCATGTGTCGACACCCAGAGGCAAAGTGTCGACACTTGAGAAAGCTTGTGTCGACACCCAGACATGCAGTGTCGACACTTGGAGTCATTGTGTCGACACCTGGGAAGAAGTGTCGACACCAGTCAGAAAGTGTCGACACTTGGAGCTGTGTCGACACTCAGTGTAGAAGGATGCAGAAAAGCTGTGTCGACACTTAGCAGAAGTGTCGACACCTAGTAGAGCTGAGTCAACATCAGAAAGTGTCGACACTTGGAGTTGTGTCGACACTCAGCATAATTCTGCAGAGACTAAGTACAAGTGTCGACACTCAACACAATGTGTCGACACTCATTCAGCAGAGTCAACATATGAAGAATGTGTCGACACTCAGCACAATGTGTCGACACACACTTAAAGGAGTCAACACTTGAAGATTGTGTCGACACTCAGCACAATGTGTCGACACATAACCAGAAGACTCAACACTTGAAGAAAGTGTCGACACAAGGAGCTGTGTCGACACTTAGCAAAGAACAGAAAAGTTGTAAAATATTCTAAGTACAAGTGTCGACACTAAAGGAATGTGTCGACACTCAGCTGAAGAAACAAGATTGAAGACTTGTGTCGACACCAAGAAGCAGTGTCGACACTTGACAGTTTCAACACATGAAGATGTGTCGACACAAAGGAGATGTGTCGACACTTAGAAGAATACAGATAAAGAATGAAGTATAATACTTGTGTCGACACTTAATTTCAGTGTCGACACATGCAGAAGTAACTGTGTCGAGACATACAAGGAACTGTGTCGACACCTTGTAGACTTGTGTCGACACTTACACAACATGTGTCGACACTTGGTCTATAAGTGTCGACACTTAAGAACAGAAAGTCTCGACACTATCTGACAGTTAGTGAGATTTCAAGAAGTGACTGGTTGACATGACAGCTGCCAATCCAGCCGGTCTACAACAACTGTCAGTGAAGTCAAAAGTCTGTTATAAACCGGATCAGCCGGTTACCATGAAAGAAGCCTATAAATAGGCACCCACAGTTTACAGAACAAAAAGTTAAGTGAAGTGGTTAAGTTGTTCACAATCATTACTTGTTGTGAGAATAATTGAAGTAGTTGATCAGACTATATCAAGAAGTGATACACAGAGGATCAACACAAGAAGATCAGGCAGTCCAACTGCAGATCTAAGTAGTTGGAGAGAGAGAGCTCCAACCAAGGATTCAGTCTTTGGAACTAAGGCTGTGAAGAAGAATTCAGAGTCATCTGGATTTCAAGAAGCAGAGATCAAGGATTAACTGCAGAAGATTCAGACTAATTCAGTTCTACTCAAGAAGCTTTGAAGAAAGCTAAGTCAGTTTGGATCAAGCTGAGTTCTTCCAAGAACTCTTCAAGGAACTCTCAACTCCTCTCATCCTTTCTGAGTTGTAGAGTTAGCATTTGTAATTTCTATTTAAACTTGTAAGATCCATTGGATCTGAGTGATTGTAAGCCTATTTTATAAAGGCTGAGGGTAGGGCTTGGTGCCTGAGTGTAGGAGTTGAAGAACTCTGAGTGTAGGCCTTTAATTGGCTGAGTGTAGGCCTGGGTGGCTGAGTGTAGGCCTTTTGGCTGAGTGTAAGGCTTTGGGCCTGAGGTAGGAACCTTGTTGGGTTCTGAGCTAGTGGAGAAGTTTGGCCGAATCTAGTACACTGCTAGATAGGCGAAGGGGGAAAGTGGATGTACCCAAAGATTGGGGAACCACTATAAAATCTTGTGTATTCTGTGCTGTGATTGTACTGTGGTTGAGAATTGCTGTGTGCTGTGATAACTTATTCAGAAATCTGTGTTATAAACTGTTGACTGCCAAACAAAAGTTAGAAAAGGATTAGGTCACCTATTCACCCCCCCCCCCCCCTCTAGGTGTTTAGGTACCATATCTTTCAAGTGGTATCAGAGCCAGGTTCCTCAAAATCAGGACTAACTGTCTGAGGAGATCCAGTTTGGCAGATTCAGTATAAGTCAGGAAACAGGAAAACAATTTCAAGAAAATCAAGAACATGGGTTCTTCAGAGAATCATAAGGAGTTGGGTTCAATGAAACTACCTATATGCAGAAAAGAGATCTTTGGGATCTGGAAAGAGAGGGTTAGGCTTTTTATGGAAGCCTCTGACCCTAGGATATACATCACAGTCAAAGAAGGGCCATATGTGCCCATGAAGATTTCAGTATTGGATGCAAATCAGAGGACTCCAAAGGATTTCTCTGAAATGACCAAGGATGAGATTGTCCTAGCAACCATGGACAAAAGAGCACAGAATATAATAGTTAGTGCAATTGATGATGCCACCTTCCAGAACCTTATTCACTGTAAAACTGCAAAAGAAATGTGGGACACCCTCATTGTCTATATGGAAGGTTCTGAAGAAGTAAGGCAAGATAGGAAGTCCTTGCTTAATCAAGAATATGAGAGCTTTAGGCAAGGAAGAGGAGATAGCATCACTGAATGCTACAAGAAATTTTATAGAATTGTAAATGAACTCATGTCATATGAAGAGAGTTCACAAACTATGAGTTGAATGATAAATTCTTAAGGTCCCTCACCAAAGACTGGGACACCAAGATCTGTGCCATCAGAGAAATGGCAAAGTTGGGAGAAATTCCTCCTCCCACACTTTTTGGCAAGTTGTTATCTTATGAGATGCAATTGTCAGTAAGAAAAGAAGAAGAAAAGTCAACAAGGACTGAATACAGAGAAAAGACTGTTGCCTTTAAGTCAGATGTACCCAGAAAGAGCAGGACCAAGTCATCAACTCCTCCTCCAGAGGTAGTTGAATCAGAATCTGAAGAGTCAGAAAGTACAAAATCTACAAGCAGTGAAAGTGATGAAGACTTTGCTGCATTCACCAGACATTTTCAGAAGTTCCTTAAGAAGAAACAGTGGAGGTCTAGACCTTCATCTTCCAAAGGGAAAGAGGTTCAGTATCAGGAAAAGAAGCCTTCAAAGAAGGACAAGAAAAGGACCAAGACTAGTAAGGCAACTAGATCCAAGATAATTTGTTACTGCTGCAATAGACAGGGCCATGTTATTGCAGACTGTCCTGAAAGAAGGAAAGAATCCAGTGACAAAAAGAAAACACACTTCAAAGGAAAGAAGGAGAAGTCCTTTGTTGCAAAGAATGAGAAGACTCTTTCAGATATGTCTTCTTCAGACACTGAGACAGATGCTGAAGCCTATATTGGGCTATTTGCTGAAGAAGAAGAAGAGTTTATGCAGATCATGGAATCTATCTATGAGCAAGAAGACTGTCAAAGCCAAGGACTGATGGCTTTGACTGAAAGTACCAAAAACCTGGAGCAGCCAGGACCCAGTCAGGTACAAGGTTTAACTCAAAGTTCTGATTTCAGTTCTAGTTCAGAGTCAGATTATTCTTCATCAAGTGATGAGAATATATCTGAGTCTGAGAGAGATATTCATCAACTCCTAGATGAATATCAAGTACTATTGCAAGCCTATAAGAAAAGCAAGACCCTAGCCAAAAATTTGGCCAAGGAAATTGCTGATCTCAAGGCAGCTGCAATAGATTATGAGAAGAATTATGATCAAAAACTGAATGAAGTGGCCTGGCTGAAACACATTACTGTGATTCAGATGGGTACCATTACATTTAAGAATGATCAAATTAAGAAACTGGAGATTAATCTTCAGAAGGAGAAAGAGCTAGCAGCTAGGTTTTCAAAACCTAAATCAGTGCTACCCTTGATTGATGATTTTGTTCATCATAAAGGAAAGACTGGACTGGGTTTTGTTAATCCAGCTAGGACTGTTCAGGATCAGTCCAAGTCCAAGGGCAAAGCCCCAACATTCAACAAGACTGCTGTAGTTAAGACAGCTAAGTCAGAACCTAAGCAAGGTACAACAAATTTGAATGTTGGTGCTGTGGCAAGGTTGGCCACTTTGCTTGGATTGTTGGCACAATGCCAGTGCCAAGTTGTGTAGCAAGTTACCTGTTGGAAAGACAGCAGGTAGCTATGTCAAATTGCAAACTAACAATCACCAAGGACCCAAGTTTACTTTGGGTTCTAAGGTTCATTAATTTGTTTTGCAGGAAAATCCAAGTGGCCATACCCCTACATGGTACTTGGATAGTGGATTTTCCAGACACATGACTGGAACTAGGGGACTACTGAAGGACTACATCCCAATCAAAAATGGTCCAAAGGTGACCTTTGGTGGTTCTGAAAAAGCAATCATCAAAGGGTTTGGTAACATTTCTTCTAACCTTGTTACCATTACTCAAGTGGCTTATGTTAAAGGTTTGAAACATAACCTCATTAGTATAAGTTAATTAAGTGATGTAGGGTATGACATCTCATTTGTTAAAAATGGTTGTCATATCAAGAGGTCAAGTGATCAAAAGATCATTTTGACAGGTTATAGGAAGAGAAATGTCTATTGTTTAGACATTATGGTTGAGAACAATAGTTCTCCAGTTTGTCTTGTAGCTGATGAGACAGTCTCTCAATGTGTCAAGTGGCACAAGAGGCTTGCTCATCTTAATTACAAGACTATTGGCAAACTCTTTAGTAAAGAGTTAGTGAGGAATGGTCCTCAAGTTAAGTGTGTCAAAGATGGTATTTGCTCAGCTTGTCAAAAGGGCAAGCAGACTAAATCCACCTTTAGAAGCATTGACAACAAGGATGCTGTGAGGTGTTTATACCTCTTGCATATGGATCTATTTGGTCCAATGCCAGTTCACAGCTTAGGTAGGAAGGTCTACACCTTTGTAGTTGTTGATGACTACTCAAGGTTTTCCTGGGTGTTCTTCTTAAAGCAGAAATCTGAAACACCTAGTGTCTTCCACAGTTTTGTTAGGCAAATTCAGAATGAATTGAACTGTACAGTGGTCAAAATTAGAAGTGACCATGGTTCTGAGTTTCAGTCTGAAAGCATGACAAAGCTGTGTGAAGACTATGGGATATTTCAAGAATTCTCTTCACCTAGAACACCTCAGCAAAATGGCATTGCTGAAAGGAAAAATAGGACCTTGATAGAAGCTGGTAGGACCCTATTAAATGATTCATCACTGCCAGAATATTTCTGGGCTGAAGCAGTAAACACTGCATGCCATGTGATTAATAGGGCTACCATCACTAAAAGGTTAAACAAGACCCCCTATGAAGTAGTGAAAGGCAGGAAACCAAACCTATCCTATTTCAGGATTTTTGGTTGTAAATGCTTCATACTTAACAATGGGAAGACTTACTTAACTAAGTTTGCTGCCAAATCCCAAGAGGGAGTGTTTGTTGGGTACAGCAGTAATAGTAAGTCTTATAGAGTCTACAACTTGACTACACAAGTTGTAGAGGAATCTGTGCATGTAGTTTTTGATGAGACACTTCTTATTAACAATGAGTTGTCTAGTAGTGTGTGCAGCCCCACAGGTCTTTCTAAGAAGATGGACAAGCTAACCATGGAAGATGTACCTGCTGCAAGACAGCAAGTAGAAGAAGATGGCTTATGTCCAGGGGGAGAACTACATGTACCAGGAGCTGAAGAAGTTCAAGGAACTCAGCATGATGAAGATGCTGAAGAAGTACAACCAGAAGTAAGGATGCCTCCAGCCAACAGGCATCTAAGAGATCATCCAGTGGAGCTGATCATTGGAGATCCAAGACAAGGTGTTCAGACAAGGAGCAGAAATCAGAATGCTGCAGTATATTCAAGTTTTCTGTCTCAAATAGAACCAAAGAAATTTGAAGAAGCAATACAAGATCCACAGTGGACTGAAGCTATGCAGGAAGAGCTAAACCAGTTCAAGAGGTGCAAGGTTTGGGACTTAGTTCCTAAGCCTAAAGATCACAATGTGATAGGAACAAAGTGGATCTACAGAAACAAGTTAGATGAACAAGGAGTCATCATTAAGAATAAGGCAAGACTGGTTGCAAAAGGATATAGGCAAGAAGAAGGTATTGATTTTGATCAAACCTTTGCTCCAGTAGCCAGACTGGAAGCCATAAGGATGTTCTTGGCCTATGCAACCTACCAAGGATTCAAAGTATACCAAATGGATGTGAAGTCAGCATTCCTTAATGGTAATTTAAAAGAAGAAGTATATGTGGAGCAGCCTTCAGGTTTTGTTGATCCTACTCTTCCACATTATGTCTATAGACTTAGGAAAGCATTGTATGGGTTAAAGCAAGCTCCTAGAGCTTGGTATGAAACCTATCTAGTTTCCTCATTGAGAACAAGTTCACAAGGGGGAAAATAGATAAGACTCTATTCCTTAGGAATCTAGAGGCAAAGTAATACTTGTCCAAATATATGTAGATGACATTATATTTGGGTCTACTGAAAGTAGCCTTTGCAAAAAGTTTGCAAAGCTTATGCAAAGTCAATTTGAGATGAGTAGTATGGGAGAGCTGAAGTTTTTTCTTGGGTCTCCAAGTTAAACAGACTGAAAGTGGCTTGTCCATATGTCAGTCAAAGTTCACCCTAGAACTCATAAGGAAATATGGTATGGATTCCTCCAGTACCATGAAGACTCCTATGGGGTCAAGTATGTCTCTAAGCAAGGATGATGCAGGGAAACCTGTGGATGAAACCTTGTATAGAGGGATAGTTGGCTCCCTACTTTACTTGACTGCAAGTAGGCCTGACATTATGTATGCTACATGTGTTTGTGCCAGGTATCAAGCCTGCCCCAAAGAGTCTCACTTGACTGCAGTCAAGAGAATCTTGAGATATATAAAGGGCACATCCTATCTAGGCTCTGGTACCCTAGGAATGGAGATTTTGATCTAACAGGCTATTCAGATGCAGACTTTGCAGGATGCAAAGAAGATAGAAAGAGCACAACTGGATCCTGTCAATTCCTAGGTGGAAGACTCATTTCATGGAGTAGTAAGAAGCAAACCAGTGTGGCCATCTCCACAGCTGAGTCAGAATATGTAGCTGCAGGAAGTTGCTGTGCTCAACTTCTGTGGATTCAACATCAGCTAGAAGACTATGGATGTCAGGTAAGTAGAACTCCACTTTATTGTGATTCTACAAGTGCTATTTCCATAGCTAATAACCCTGTATCACATAGTAGAACTAAACATATTGAGATAAAATATCACTTTCTTAGGGAGCATGTAGAAAGAAATGATATTGCACTTGAATATGTTAAAACAGATAATCAGATAGCTGATATGTTTACTAAGCCCTTAGAAGAAGCTAAGTTTAATAGGTTCAAAATTGAACTAGGTATGATAAATTTAGACTAAGTATACAGAATAAAAATTGACTAAGTAAAAAGGTGTCGACACATAGACAAGTCTATGTCGACACAGAATAGTAAGTGTCGACACTTCAGGAAAATGGTGTCGACACATCTAGGAAGTTAGTGTCGACACTTCAGAATGTTAGTGTCGACACATGTCGAGTAGGTGTCGACACATCCAATAAAGTGTTGACACTTAAGTTTTACTCAGAATTTTTCTAAGTAAAGTCTCGACACATGTCGAGTATAGTGGTGTCGACACTTAACCAAGTGTCGACACATAAAAATCTGTTGACTAAATTTATGTCGACACATGAGTGTCGAGACATTATAAGTCAGTGTCGACACTTATTGACAGTGTCGACACATCATTAGAAATTCATCCCGCCTGTTCGTCTTCAAACAAGAAAGGTATAAATAGGGTTCTGTCTTTGATTGTCGACACGCTTTCAAAGTTTCGAGACCTAAACTCTTGTGTCACATTTCTCTCATCTCAAGACTAAATCTTCAAACCTAATGGCTCCCAAGCTGGAAGAGAACGTTAACGAGGGATCTGAACTGGTGCGTGGTGCATTCGATGACTGCGAACAAGAAATCAAATCAGTGATAACCCTAATTGCCAATTCAGGCTTGGAATTCTTGGTTTCAGAACCAACGAAAATATGGAAGAAGGAAGTCATTGAATTCCTTTCTGGAGCGTCTATAGATGACTCAGGCTTCAGGATTAAGTCCAGGGTGCATGACACCAAAGTCAAAATTTCACCCAAGTCTTTAAGAAAGGTACTTCAGCTACCTAAAGTACAAGATGAAGAGGACGTAACTGCTTCTAAGACCAGGGAAGCTCTTACTTGGTGTGGACTGGATCCAAAGATGAAGGTGGGATCAGTCTTTAACAGGAAAGGTATGAATATTCAAGGCAAGTTCTTGTCTGAAGTAGTGGGCAAGGTAATACTGAGCAAGCCAGGAGGACATGACAGGGTGTCTGCCTCCATGTTTGAAGTCATGATCAGAATCATCTTCACTCTGAAGACAGATTGGTCAATGGTGGTTTATGAGAAAGTAAAAGAAATCCTGAAGAAGCCCAATCTGGGCAGGATACTAAGTCTCTACCTGGCTGGATCAATTCCAGAGGTAATGAGCACTGCTGCAGGATCTAAGATCAATCATATGAGGAGAATGGACTCCAGGATATTCTCTAGATGGGAAAGGGTGCTGGTGTCAAAGGAATTGACCACCCCTGAGAAATAAGCTTCTAAGAGAGACTCTCCTCCCAGGAAAAAGAGGAAGACTGCTGCTGTGCCTCAAGAGTCCTCCAGCAGCTCAGGCAGTGAAGAACATGTGGTCTTCACTCCTGAAAGTCCAGTTGATGTGCCTGCAGAGAAGACACCTGCTCCTCAGGAGGCAGCTAACATCCAGGGGGAGCTTCCAGGTGTAGTAGAACCATCTACACTGGATAGTGAACAAGCCACCCTCCTCATTCAAGAGGTACTTGTTGATCTTAATACTTTGAACTTTTCAATAGTAAATTCTGATTTGTCTGATGATCCTCAGCAAAATCAGCCAGCAAGTACAGTACCAGATGTTGTTCTTGTGACACATCTGTTGTACAAGAAGTTATCCTGATAAAGAAGTTGCTGAACCAAGTACATCTCCTGCACAGTCACCCCAGAATACACAATGGAAGACCTTTTCTAAATCTAGATCAAGAGGATTTTGACATGGAGAAGACTGCTGCAGATAAAGAGCAGGGTGCTGCTACTGAGGGGGAGAACATTGAAGTTGTGGAAGAGCCTAAAAGGCTAGATACTAAGAAGGCACAAGATGTGCATACTGACAAACAATCCAGCCCTCAGGATAGGGTGGATATAGCCAGTACATCAGACTCTGAAGATGATGAAGCTGAGCAAGCTCAAAAAAGAAGTTCTTTGTTTTCAAAAGAAGAAGCCAGAGCTATAAGAAGGCTCTCCAAACAGTTGCTCAACATTCCTTAGTTCAACAAGCTCCATCAACTGATTACAGTGCTCTATTGCTTGCCATGCAAATCAAGATGGATGAACAAAGGAAAGCTTTAGAAACTTATGTTGATGAAGGGCACAAAGATAGCACTACAATCAGATCTGGGCCAGGAAATCAAGTCATAAGGTTTGAAATGAACCTTAATAAAACAGAGATGACTGATTGTTTTACAAAGGGTGCTCATGCAGTAGTCTATTTGGCAAACCATCAAGAGAAAATAAAGACTCAAGTTGATGATATAGCACTAAAACAATGTTATGTGCTGGAGAATCAACTCAGGATGAATGATAATTTGACTGCATCTCACAATGCCATAGTCACTGAACTCACGAAAAAGTCTGATGAACCATCAACCTCCACTGCTGCTGCCAAAGCTGATTTTGATAAGATATTTCAAGCAGAGATTGCTGCTGTACAGACTGCAATAAAAGACTCACAGAAGGTCATTTCAGAACAGCTTACAAAGCTTAGACCTTTCTTTAAAGAGGGCATAAGGTATTTGGATAGCCAAATCCGATTCCAGAAAGATGATGTGAGAGATCATGTGGCCCAAGAAGTCATAAAGGGGGAGAGAGTGTTAGTCAAGGCCAGTTCTGAGCATGCAAAATGGATTTCCAATTCTATCAGGGCTACACTTGGATATCCTCCCTGTGTGATGACAATGAAGTGGCTGAATCTGGTATTCAAACTGCATATCTTGGAGGTGAGCAACAAGCAGTGGCTGATGTAATCTATCCACCTCCAGACTTTGAAATGATTCATGCAGATATAAGCACAATGTATAGTCCACCTGCTGGCAAGCCTAATATTATTCTGGAAAAGGTTGTTCAACCTATCACAGCTGCAATGCAAGAGGCTTTGGACAAGGAAGAAGAAACTAGGCTGTCAAAGAAGAAGTTTAGGGAAATTGCTGAGCAAAAGCCAGATTTTGAACAATGGAGCCCTACTTCTAGAAACATAATTCTCACAGCCTGGAAAGCTGCCAAGGACAATGCCCATGAGAGGAACAAGTGGTTCTCAGAGGCTGAATGGAGAAAACATGAGAGTAGGCAGGAAGCAATTGTCCAATTTAGAAGGAAGGCTAAGTTAGGAAAGCTACCTCCAACAGCTGTGGAGCCTAGCAAGTACTTTCCTAAGCCATATCATTATTTTGAAAGACAAAAGATCAAGGCTGAAGAACAGAAGAAGAAGGACTCTAAAGGGAAGAAGACTGCTGAAGCTGAGCCTGCTGCTGCTGCTGCTGTGAAAGCTCAAGTTAAAGCTGGAAAAGGCATTGTTATTAAAGAACCTGATCAGCACTAGATTAGGAATTAACTTGATGCTTGTTGTAATCTGTTAAGTGATAAACATTGTAATACTTCATTGAAAATGTATAAGGAACATTATTGGGACAGTATATGATAAATATAGTATGAATGTTCTGAAATATGTGTGTTTCTTAATTGTTCTGCAATGTTTAATAAGTATACATGTGTGCTTTATTACATGTTCAAGTTTACCCTGTTGTCATTTATATGTTTTACATCATTTTGTAATTGTTAATTATGAGTGGTGTATATCATTGACTAAGGGTTATGACTTCTCCAAATAGGGGGAGATTGTTGGGTACATTGGTCAAATGTACCTGATTTGAGAAGCCTCACCTAACTCAATGATATACATCAGAATGTATTTGATGTTTGTTTGAGTTACTTGTGCAGGTTAGATATACACTGGACTGAAGCTGAAAATTTCTAAGTCCATGTGTCGACACCCAGAGGCAAAGTGTCGACACTTGAGAAAGCTTGTGTCGACACCCAGACATGCAGTGTCGACACTTGGAGTCATTGTGTCGACACCTGGGAAGAAGTGTCGACACCAGTCAGAAAGTGTCGACACTTGGAGCTGTGTCGACACTCAGTGTAGAAGGATGCAGAAAAGCTGTGTCGACACTTAGCAGAAGTGTCGACACCTAGTAGAGCTGAGTCAACATCAGAAAGTGTCGACACTTGGAGTTGTGTCGACACTCAGCATAATTCTGCAGAGACTAAGTACAAGTGTCGACACTCAACACAATGTGTCGACACTCATTCAGCAGAGTCAACATATGAAGAATGTGTCGACACTCAGCACAATGTGTCGACACATACTTAAAGGAGTCAACACTTGAAGATTGTGTCGACACTCAGCACAATGTGTCGACACATAACCAGAAGACTCAACACTTGAAGAAAGTGTCGACACAAGGAGCTGTGTCGACACTTAGCAAAGAACAGAAAAGTTGTAAAATATTCTAAGTACAAGTGTCGACACTAAAGGAATGTGTCGACACTCAGCTGAAGAAACAAGATTGAAGACTTGTGTCGACACCAAGAAGCAGTGTCGACACTTGACAGTTTCAACACATGAAGATGTGTCGACACAAAGGAGATGTGTCGACACTTAGAAGAATACAGATAAAGAATGAAGTATAAATACTTGTGTCGACACTTAATTTCAGTGTCGACACATGCAGAAGTAACTGTGTCGAGACATACAAGGAACTGTGTCGACACCTTGTAGACTTGTGTCGACACTTACACAACATGTGTCGACACTTGGTCTATAAGTGTCGACACTTAAGAACAGAAAGTCTCGACACTATCTGACAGTTAGTGAGATTTCAAGAAGTGACTGGTTGACATGACAGCTGCCAATCCAGCCGGTCTACAGCAACTGTCAGTGAAGTCAAAAGTCTGTTATAAACCGGATCAGCCGGTTACCATGAAAGAAGCCTATAAATAGGCACCCACAGTTTACAGAACAAAAAGTTAAGTGAAGTGGTTAAGTTGTTCACAATCATTACTTGTTGTGAGAATAATTGAAGTAGTTGATCAGACTATTCAAGAAGTGATACACAGAGGATCAACACAAGAAGATAGGCAGGCAGTCCAAATGCAGATCTAAGTAGTTGGAGAGAGAGAGCTCCAACCAAGGATTCAGTCTTTGGAACTAAGGCTGTGAAGAAGAATTCAGAGTCATCTGGATTTCAAGAAGCAGAGATCAAGGATTAATTGCAGAAGATTCAGACTAATTCAGTTCTACTCAAGAAGCTTTGAAGAAAGCTAAGTCAGTTTGGATCAAGCTGAGTTCTTCCAAGAACTCTTCAAGGAACTCTCAACTCCTCTCATCCTTTCTGAGTTGTAGAGTTAGCATTTGTAATTTCTATTTTAAACTTGTAAGATCCATTGGATCTGAGTGATTGTAAGCCTATTTTATAAAGGCTGAGGGTAGGGCTTGGTGCCTGAGTGTAGGAGTTGAAGAACTCTGAGTGTAGGCCTTTAATTGGCTGAGTGTAGGCCTGGGTGGCTGAGTGTAGGCCTTTTGGCTGAGTGTAAGGCTTTGGGCCTGAGGTAGGAACCTTGTTGGGTTCTGAGCTAGTGGAGAAGTTTTGCCGAATCTAGTACACTGCTAGATAGGCGAAGGGGGAAAGTGGATGTACCCAAAGATTGGGGAACCACTATAAAATCTTGTGTATTCTGTGCTGTGATTGTACTGTGTTGAGAATTGTTGTGTGCTGTGATAACTTATTCAGAAATCTGTGTTATAAACTGTTGACTGCCAAACAAAGTTAGAAAAGGATTAGGTCACCTATTCACCCCCCCCCCCCCTCTAGGTGTTTAGGTACCATATCTTTCACAAAGAATGATGGATCGGATCTTCTAAGAACAGAGAGGGAGGAACCTCGAGGTGTACGTGGATGACTTGATGATCAAGAGCAAGAACCTCGAAGCTCATGTCCTAGATCTGGAGGAGACCTTTGAAATCCTAAGGGAATATAAAATGAGACTCAACCCCCTGAAATGCATTTTTGGTGCCAGCAGGGAAGGTTCCTGGGACATCTTCTTACTCCATCTGGGTGGAACCCAACCCCGAAAAAGTGAGAGCAATCCTAGAATTGGAATCCCCTAGGAATGCTAAGGAAGTTCAGCGTCTCACAGGCAAGTTGGCAGGGCTAAGCAGTTCCTCTCACGAGCCGAGAGAGGTGCTCGCCCTTCTTTCGAACGCTGATAGGAGGCAAGAGGTTTGAGTGGACCTCGGAATGTGAGAAGGCTTTCCAGGCTATAAAACAACAGCTTACCCAGACACCCTTACTCCAGGGACCAAGGTAAGAGGAGATCTTTTTTTTATATTTGGGGGTAGGGACTGGGGCAGTGAGCTCGGTTCTTGTGCGAGAAGAAGGGAGGAAACAATTTCTGATCTATTACGTGAGTAGGGTCCTGAAGAAAGCAGAGCTCGGGTACCCCATTCTTGAGAAGCTAGAATTTGCCCTCATCATCTCGGCCCGAAAGCTCATGCCGTATTTTCAGGCTCACTCCATACAGGTGGTAACAGATCACCCCCTCCGTCGCATCTTGGATGGGGTAGAACATTCCGGTAGGCTAGCAAAATGGTCAATAGAGCTCAGTGAATTCGACCTCGTCTTCGTTCCTCGGCTCGCCATAAAGGCACAGGCGGTGGCCGATTTCCTGGTGGACTATGTAGTTGAGGTCCAGGACATGGAAGTGTCCCCTCGGGCAACCTGGAAGATGTTAGTGGATAGAGCGTCGAAAAGAAATTCCTTTGGGGGATGGATGGTCTTGATCAGCCCGGAGGGGACCCAGATTGAGCAAGCCTTGAAGATTCATTTCACGATCACCAACAACCACGCGGAATATGAGGCGGTCATTGCGAGACTCAGGTTAGCCCGGGAGCTGGGCATACAAGACATTGAGGCCTCGACAGACTCCATGGTGGTGGCCGGCCAGATCAAAGGGGAGTTTGAGGCAAGGGAGCCCACTCTCCAGTTGTATCTAGGAAAGGTCAAGGACATCATAGGGCAGTTCCGAAGCTTCTCATTCAGCACGTCCCAAGGGAGGAGAGCACTCAGGCTGACCAACTTGCCAAGCATGGCCCTCGAGCCGGGGGAACAGTGGACGGAACTCTTCAGACCATCTATAGAGGAAGGGGAACTCATGTAAGTATGCCAGCAGAGGTCGTGGATGGACCCCTTCATCACCTTTTTGGCATCAGGACAGTTACCCGCGACAGAACTCGACAAGAAGCATACCAGATACAAATCGGCGTACTACCTGCTGAAGGATGGGGTTTTATATCACAAGACCCTGTCAGGTTTGCTGGCCAGATGTGTGTCAGAGGAGGAGGTTCCCAAGGTTCTGCAGGAGATTCTCTCGGAGAATTTGGAAGTCACTCGGGGAGCCAGACATTAGAAGGGAGGGTGCTGAGACAGGGGTACTTCTGGCCTACCCTTAGGAGAGATGCGGAGGAATTCGCGAAAAAGTGTCAAAAATGCCAGGAGTTCGCCCCCCTTCAGCTCCTTCCGGCCCAGAGGTTGCGTACCATCACAGCTCCCTAGCCATTCGCTATATGGGGGCTAGATCTGGTGGGCCCCTTTCCCCAAGCAAGTGGCCAAAGGAAATTCCTGCTAGTCATGGTGGACTACTTTTCGAAATGGCTGGAGGTGAAGGTGTTGGCTAATGTAACCTTGCAGGTGGTCAAGAATTTCATATGGGGGAGATCATCTGCCGGCATGGGTTGCCCCCCTAGCCATTGTGACAGATAACGGACCACAATTTGCAAGCAGAGAATTCGTGGATTTCTGCATTCGTTTGGGAATAGATCTCCACTTTGCCTCTGTTCATCATCCACAGAGTAATGGACAGGTCGAAGCGGCTAATAAGGTCATTGTCAATCTATTGAAGAAAAAAGTGGAGAATTTGAGAGGGAGCTGGGTGGAGCAGCTACCTTCAGTACTGTGGGCCTTGAGGACCACACCAAACACAGCCACGGGGGAAACCCCGTTTAAGCTCTCTCATGGCTCAGAGGCTGTCATACCTATCGAGTTTGAGGTCGCATCACCGAGAGTAGCAGTTGCAAGGGAAGGAGCTGAAGGATGGAGAGCAGAGAACAAAGAAGAACAAAGACTCTCATTGGATCTCGTGGAGGAGCTCCGGGATTTGGCGATGGTACGTGTTGAAGTTGGTGACCGGGCGGACTGGCGGTTTGTCTTGGCGGGTTGAAGACCGCGCGGTCTGGCGGTTTGTCTCAGCCGGCTTGGAGGCCGGGCGGTCTGGCGGTCTGCTCTGGCGGTCTCTCTTCCTCTCTGGTGGTAGCCGTGCGGTTAGCCCTGCTATCTAACCGCGCGGCCTGTGCGGTTTGTTTTGTATAGTCCGCTTAGTCCTGTAAATTTTAGTCCCACATCTCTTATTTGTATTCTCTCATCTCTCCTCCATTCTATATAAAGGAGGGCATACCATTGTAATAGATATCTTTTTTTGATAATAAAGTTTCAATTATTCAAAGCTTATCCGCTTGTTCTCTACTTTTCGCTTCTTTTCGCTACTTTCTAACATGGTATCAGAGGACACGGTCTTTTCCTCCTGATTCTGTGCGCTCTCTGCTTCTAGCAGCTTGTTTTCCGCTATCCGCGACCTCTTTCGCGACTTGCCTTCTCTTCTGTCCGCACGGCTTGCTTCTATCCGCGCGGCTTGTTTTCTGACCGCTGCCCTGTTCGCGCGGCTTGCTTCTTGTTCTCTTCTCCTGGTGCCTTTTCGCAGCGACCTGTTTCCTTGTCGCCGCGCTCCTTGCTCTTTCTTGCATCTCCTAGTCTTTGCGGCTTGTGTCTACCCGCTGCGGACTTCTTCTCCCTGTCCTCTTCTGCTTTCCCCTTATCCGCTTGCCCCTTTACTAGCGGTTGCTGCTGTGATCTGCCTGACCGTGCGGGTTGTTCCTTTCTCACCCGCATCTTGGTAGCGGTCACCTGCCCTTCTCCTCTCTTCTGTTCGCTCGGCCTTTTCAGTCCGCGCGACCTCTTCCCCGCTGTGCCTTTGACCTCTTGCTAGCCGCTGCTGTTCGCGCTCTTGTTATTCCCCTCTACCCGTTCCTGCTTGCTAGTCGCGCCGGCCTCATCTTTTGCCGAGCGACCTGTTCTCCTCTGTTCGCCCGACTTTATCAAGCCGTGCGACTTCTTTCCCTCTGCTTTGCTCTCCTTCTTGGTAGCGGCCTTCCTAGCCGCCCGACCTGTTGCTGTTCGCCCGGCTTGGTGCTCTTTTCTCTTCTTGCGGCTTGTTCTTATCGTCGCGGCTTGCTCCTCTCTTGCCTCCATGGCTTTTCCCTCCTCAGGCCTGTCCGCCTCCGTGGTCACTTCTTCTGGTAGTGCTCATGTTGTTACTCACGGCAGATGGCTCATCGACTCTGGTGCAACCAATCATATGATAGGAAATCCTCAATATTTCTCTCTTCTTGACACACATGCTCAGTTGCCCCCGTCATTGTTGCTGATGGCTCTCCCTCCCCGGTCCATGGGACGGGCATGGTTCAAGTCACTCCCTCTCTCTGCCTGGCTGATACCTTCTATGTGCCCAAGTTTCCGTGCAACTTATTATCGGTTACTTCTTTATGCAAGCAACTACGGTGTTCTGTCATATTCACCCCTAGCTCTTGTACTTTTCAGGATCCGTTTTCCCAACGGACGATTGCTACCGGGACTGAGAGTGGTGGCCTCTACTTCCTCGACAACGTCTCTGCTTTCTCCGCCTTCTCCTCCTCCTCTACAGATCTTCTCCAATGGCATCTTCGCCTTGGACATGCTCCTCCCCGAATTCTCCGCCAGCTCTTGCCGCACCTCCCTCCTCATCATCCTCCTCTAAACTGTGATGCATGTCAACTTGGCAAACATCACCGCTCATCCTTCCCCCCAACGCAAAGTCGGGGCTCTTCCCGTCCGTTCGACATCGTTCACTCTGACATCTGGGGACCCGCTCCTAACCTCACCATCGGTCGGGTAGTTCCTATTTTGTCACCTTCATTGATGATTTCTCTCGATGTACATGGGTATATCTTCTCAAAGATCGCTCCGAGCTGTTCTCTGTTTGGACCTCCTTTTATTCTATGGTTAAGACTCAGTTTGATACGTCTATTAAACTTCTTCGTTCTGACAATGCTAAGGAGTATCTTAGCCACGACTTCTCCTCCTTTTGTCTTCACCATGGTGTTATTCGTCAAACAAGTTGTGTCTACACCTCCCAACAAAATGGGTGGCGGAACGCAAAAACCGTCACCTCCTTGATGTCGCTCGTACTATGATGACTCAAATGCATGTTCCTCGCTCCTATTGGGGATATGCTGTCCTCCTCTCCTGCTATCTCATCAATCGCCTTCCCTCCACAGTTCTCCACGGTGCTACCCCCTTCTCTCCATTCTTTATCCAGACAAGGATCCCTTTCCTCTTCCTCTACACATCTTTGGTGCACCGCTTTTGTGCACTCTCCCGCTGCCACCCGTGACAAACTCTCACCACGTGCCACCAAATGTGTCTTTCTGGGCTACTCTCCCACTCAGAAAGGATATTGCTGCTTTGACCCTGTTACCCGCAAGCAATTTGTCTCTGCGGATGTCACCTTCTTTGCCAATGCCTCTTACTTCTCTCCCGCTTCCTCTTCTTCTCCTCCTGCCCCTCCTTCTCCTACCAACCCATCTATTCCCTCTACTCCCACTTCTGTTCCGCCTCTCTCCACCCCCTCCACCCTCTACTCCACCGTCTTCCCCATCCTCATCCTCTCCACCCTCTACTCCGCTTTCTCCCTCCACTCCGCTGCCATCTCTCTCTACTCCCGGGCCAGCTCTCTCCACCACGGATACTCCGGATACTGAGGCGCCTGCTGACCTGGATCTCCCGATTGCTCTTCGCAAAGGGGTTCGGGCCTGTACCCAACACCCGCTTGCTGCAGTTGTTTCCTATGATCGTCTTACCCCTGCTCGCCGAGCTTTTGCACTGGCTATCTCGGCCACTGCCACCCCCGTTCCTACCAGGAGGCCCTTACTATTCCTCATTGGAAAGTTGCCATGGATGAGGAGATTGCTACTCTCACTGAACGGGGTACCTGGACCCTTGTTCCTCCTCCCTTCGGCACAGATGTGGTTGGCTGTCGCTGGGTCTTCGTGGTGAAGTTTCTACCGGATGGCAGTGTGGATCGTTATAAGGCTCGCCTGGTTGCCAAGGGTTTTACCCAAACTTATGGGATTGATTACTTTGACACTTTCTCTCCCGTGGCTCGTCTCAGCACTATTCGGGTTCTTCTCTCTGTGGCTGTCAACAGGGATTGGCCCATCTTGCAGCTAGATGTTAAGAATGCCTTTCTCTATGGTGATCTGCAGGAGGATGTTTACATGGAGCAACCTCCTGGTATGTTGCTCAGGGGAGACACGGGTATGCCGGCTAAAGAAGGCTATCTATGGCCTCAAGCAGAGTCCTCGTGCCTGGTTTGACAAGTTCAGTGGCATTGTTGCGGCCATTGGTTTTACACGAAGCTCAGCAGATCACTCCTTATTTGTTCGGAAAACCGCCTCTGGTCTTGTTGTTCTTGCGGTTTATGTTGATGACATTCTTCTTACTGGCGATGACCAGGATGGGATATTGATGACCAAGAAACACCTTCGTCAACATCTGGTCACAAAGGATATGGGCTCCCCGAAATACTTTCTGGGAATTGAAATCTCTAGAAAGCCCAACTCCATGGTCCTTTCACAACGGAAGTATGCTCTTGATCTTTTAAAGGAGGCAGGACTGACTGGTGCTAAACCTGCTCGTTGTCCTATGGCTGTTGGAGAAGACAAAACTTGGACAGATGACTCACCTCTTCTCTCCGATCCTACGAGATACCCGCATCTGGTGGGCAAGCTCATATATCTCACGGTAACCAGACCGGACATCTCTTATGCTGTTGGCAAGGTGAGCCAGTTCATGCAAGCTCCGAGGGAGTGTCATCTACAATCTGCTCTGAGGATATTAGAGTATATTAAAGCTGCTCCAGGGAAAGGACTCCTATTTCAGAAAAATGGTCACCTTAGGGTTGAAGCGTACTCTGATTCAAGCTATGCGGATGACAAAGGGGACCGCAAATCGACTTCAGGTTTCTGCACATTTGTTGGAGGCAATCTTGTGAGTTGGAAGAGCAAGAAACAGTCTATCGTTTCCAGGTCCAGTGCAGAGGCGGAATATCGCAGCATGGCATCGACTACATGTGAGTTGAAGTGGTTGCGGGCTCTCATGCTTGACTTAGGAGAGGTTTACAACTATCCTCTTCCTATGTTCTGTGACAATAAGGCCGCGATACACATTTCCAAAAATCCGGTCTTTCATGAGAGAACAAAACACATAGAAGTCGACTGTCATTTTATTCGGGAAGAAATATTGAAGAAACAGATTTGCACTCCATTTGTTACTTCCGACAACGAGTTGGCAGATGTCTTCACCAAACCGGTGTCCGCTTCCTTTTTCCACATCTGCGACAAGCTGGGCATGATCGATATATATGCTCCAGCTTGAGGGGAGTGTTGAAGTTGGTGACCTGGCGGACTGGCGGTTTGTCTTGGCGGGTTGAAGACCGCGCGGTCTGGCGGTTTGTCTCAGCCGGCTTGGAGGCCGGGCGGTCTGGCGGTCTGCTCTGGCGGTCTCTCTTCCTCTCTGGTGGTAGCCGTGCGGTTAGCCCTGCTATCTAACCGCGCGGCCTGTGCGGTTTGTTTTGTATAGTCCGCTTAGTCCTGTAAATTTTAGTCCCACATCTCTTATTTGTATTCTCTCATCTCTCCTCCATTCTATATAAAGGAGGGCATACCATTGTAATAGATATCTTTTTTTGGATAATAAAGTTTCAATTATTCAAAAGCTTATCCGCTTCTCTACTTTTCGCTTCTTTTCGCTACTTTCTAACAGTACGGCAGGAGGAGGTCAAGCGCCAGATGGCAAGGCACTTCGACAAGCATATAAGGATCTGGCAGTTTGAGAAAGGAGATTTGTCCTGAAAAAGGTAGATGCAGCAGGTAGAGGGGCCTCCGTAGGGAAGCACAACCCCAATTGAGGGTCCTTTTGTAGTAAAAGAAGTCTTAAAGTCAGGAGGGTACCACCTCCAGGATGTGGACGGGTATCCCTCGAGCGAGCCCGAAGTGGTGATGATTTAAAGAGATTTTACCCATAGCACTCTGTCCAATGCACCTCTCCTTTTTTTATTGTACAATGCTTACCATTAGGATGTGCTCTTTTGATGTGATGAAAGAGTGAGAGACCTTTTTAGGGCACCAAGGGCGAGATGTTTTGGAGAGGAGACCCTGAGCAGACCCGCTGACCAGGCTCCCATCTAGCTGGCAGGGCTGTAGGCTCACTCGGTGGTTGGAGGTGTTTTGGAGAGGAGACCCCGAGCAGACCCGCTGACCAGGATCCCATCTAGCTGGCAGGGCTGTAGGCTCACTCGGTGGTTGGAGCTGTTTTGGAGAGGAGACCCCGAGCAGACCCGCTGACCAGGCTCCCATCTAGCTGGTAGGGTTGTAGGCTCACTCGGTGGTTGGAGGTATTTTGGAGAGGAGACCCCGAGCAGAGCCGCTGACCAGGCTCCCATCTAGCTGGCATGGTTGTAGGCTCACTCGGTGGTTGGAGGTGTTTTGGAGAGGAGACCCCGAGCAGACCCGCTGACTAGGCTCCCATCTAGCTGGCAGGTGTACAACCCCGTGTCCGGCGAGCGGGTCCCGCCAGAGAGGTTGAGCAGACCTGGTCCCGCGACCCGCACACGAACGGCAAAACAGACGTGCGGCAGAAGGGCTGGCCCGCTCCCGCCCATCTCAGGCGAGCGAGCCGGCAAGGCGAGCGAGCGGGTCGCGCGAAGAGTCCTTGGCCAAAGCAGATAAGTTTGGCGACCCGCGACTGGCGAGTCGATCGGGGTCGCGGTGACCGCCGGCCAACCCCCATACGCGACCTGGCTGCCGTCCGCCCGGCAGAAGACAGGCAGCTCGCCGGCTCGGCTCGCTCGCACTCGCCTAGGGAGGATGGACGAGCCATGAGAGCCAGGTCGCGCCCGCCTCCCGCGGGGGAAATTGGAGGCGAACTGACTCCCCAGGGGTGCGAATAGCTACTCAGAACAGCGGAGCCTCGCTGTTGGCAGACCAGGTTGGACTGCGCATAGCTACTCAGGACAGCGGAGTTTGGCTGTTGGCAGGCCCAACCAAGGGCTTTTTGGTATTTCCAGGTCAGTTCTTTTGGTTATTGGCAGTTCAGGTTCTGAAAATCTATAAATAAGACCCAAGGGGTACCTCAGAGGGCACGCTTTCAGTCCCTCCTAACTCTTATTTTCGAGTGCTCTCTGAGGGTACCTTAGCTCGGCTTCTGGCTAAGGAGGGGAAGCGCTCAGAGATCTTCCGGGTTTGTGGAGGGACCTCCATGCCGAGCCCTTGGGTCTGTTCTTTCTTGTCTCTTTCGTTGTTTTTCTTGCAGGAGCAAAGTAGGCGCGAGACCCCCCTTCCCCAAGGGTCGAACTCCACAAGAGGCTGGATTCCGGTTTCAACATTTTGGTGCGGTGAGCGTGGAGAGTGGTCAGTGCAGAAAAGCTTCGGCGAGCTCAATGACGGGAGGTCAAGGATCTGACAGACAGGACTCGCCGCCCCCCCCCCCCCCCCCCCCGCCTCTCGCAACGGTGGGGATGTTGGAGGATTTCAGGAACGAGGTGCTGAACCTCGTTAAGTTCGCACTCGGCGCGCGGGCCGAGTGCTCGACTACTCCGCCAGCTCAGATCGCAGTCGTCCCTTCTTTAGGCGAAGACGCTCCCGGTAGGCGAGCCGGGAAGGAAGTGGCTGAGGAAGGCCGGGGGAGCGAGCTCTTGGGGCGCGAGCTCTTCCCCGGTTCGGCAGGCCGAGGTCGATTCGGCGAATTGGGCTCGCGGGACTCGACGGCTCGCCCGGTGGTTGGAGGCAGTGCATTCAGCGAGCTGGTCTCCTCAGCACCAGTGCTAGAAGGGTTCAGGGAGCCCGAGATGTCCTACTACACCGGGAAAGGAGACCCGATTCAGCACGTCCAATGGTTCGAAGACGTGGTCTCCATCCGTCAGATATCGGACGGGTTCAAGTGCCGTCTCTTCGCCATCACCCTCCGAGAGAAGGCAAGGGAGTGGTTCCACCAGCTGCCGGCGAGTTCCATCTATTGCTTCGAAGACTTGCGCCGAGGGTTCTTGTTGAGGTTCACTACCTCAAAGAAGAGGAAGAAGGAGTCTGAGTCCCTGTTCCACATAAAGCAGGGGGTGAACGAGACGTTGGGGAGCTATGTGGATCGGTTTCAGGAGGAGGTTACCCAGGTCCAGGAGATGTCGGGCCACAGTCTGATGATGGCCTTCACCCTGGGCCTGCAGCAGGGTTTCTTCCGCATGGAGCTGAAGAGAGTTCCCCCCTCTCCTACGAGGAGCTGATGGAGAGGGCGGCGAGAGAGGTCGACGGGGAGGTGTCGAATCCAGAGTTCGCAAGAAAGCTAGCCAGATGGGCCACCGAGGAAGAGAAGGAGTCGAAGGGAGGAAGAGCGCAGGAAGAGAGAAGAGGGGAGCCCAGGCAGAGGGAGTAGAGGCAGCTCCAAGGACAGCAGCCGGGGTGGGGGCGTCAAGAGCCCGACCTTAGGCTGGGCTGGAGACCAGAGTGGCAGGGGCAGGGTCCACAGAGGGGGTACTTCAGAAGGGGTCACTATCAGGGAAGGCAGGACCAGTTCCACCCACCGGGCTGGAGGCAGGGTCAGAGACCCCGGCTCCCCGATCAGGAGGAGGCCATGTCCATAGCCTTGGGAGCAAGGAGGGGGATCATGAGGAGGAGGAGAAGGGAGTTCAGGGTGGAACTGCCCTATTGCGAATTCCATCAGGAAGAGGGGCACGCAACAGCCACGTGCCCGGAGTTCTTGGAGATGAGAGGGAATAGGGGGGGGGGGGCAGCAGCAGCATGAGGAAGCGCGGCAAGAAGTGAGAATCGAGGAGGTCCTTCCTCGGGCGGAGGAGGATCGCTGTGAAGACCGGGTGGATGTGGGGACCCGAAGAGGGATCAGAGTGATCCACGGGGGAGTGGGGATCGAGGCTTCCCGCAAGGCGAGCCTCCATACCATGTACCGGCAGAGCGTCGCCTCTACGTCCCAAACCCCGCCGCCAGAGGAGAGGATCACCTTCTCTAGAAGTGATATGCCAGACCACGAGGATCCGTTCTGTGATGCGCTGGTCATCAAGGCCGCCATCGAGAATTTCACTGTCTCTCGGATCCTCGTGGACAATGGAGCTCCGTGAACGTCGTCTTCAAAAAGGCGTTTGACGCGATGCAGGTGGAGGCTAAGAGGGTGTTGGCCTCGGACGGGCCCTTGTTCGGGTTCTCGGGAGAAAGGAAGGAAGTAGAGGGAGGAGTTGGCCTCCATGTCACCCTGGGGGGGCAGTCCCGAAACAGCAAGTTGGTCATTGTGGACGCCCCCAGCAGCTATAGCGCAATCTTCGGGAGGCCCCTGATCAGCGCCTTCTGCGTCCCCTCATCTTTCCATCAGTGCCTGAAGTTCAACGCTGAGGGGGTGCAGGTCAGGGTTAAGGGAGACCCAAAGGTGGCGCGGGAGTGCTACGTCACCGCGATGAACACCATCTCTTGGCAGGAAGGAGCCGAGGAGATGGGGCGGAGGATGGAGGAGGTCGAGCAGGAAGCCGGAGAGGTGGAGCTGGGAGTGAAGGACTGCGCAGAGAAGGCGGAAGGAGGAGATTTGGAGGAAGTGGCCGAAGTAAGGGCCGTAGGAGGGGAGATGGAGGTAGAGGTCCCCGTTCCGGAGGAAGGGGACGCCGAAGGATGGGGGGAGAGGTCCAGGCTGGAGGCCGCAGAAGAAGTGGTAGAGCTGGAGGTGTTCACCCGGGGAGGAAGGATGGAGAAGGTTCGCGTCAGCGGAGGGCTGACCCCGGAGGACCAGGGCAGGATGCTGGAGTGCATCCAGAAGAACGTGGACATCTTCGCCTGGAACGCCGCGGAGATGCCGGGGGTTGACGCGGATGTGGCCTGCCACCGCCTCAACTTGGACCCGGGGACACGCCCCGTTCAGCAGAAAAAGAGATCCACGGCGGACAAGCTGGCGGAACCCATCAGGGAGGAGGTGGCGAAGCTTCTCAAAGTCGGCTTCGTGTCCGAAATTCAGTACCCCGGCTGGGTCTCAAACGTTGTGATGGTCAAAAAAGGAGACGGCCGCTGGCGGTTGTGTATCAATTTTTCCCTTCTTAATAAAGCTTGTCCTAAGGACTGTTACCCTTTGCCTCGGATCGACGCGCTGGTTGATTCCGCCGTCGGCTTTTTTGTAATGAGTTTTTTAGATGCCTTTTCAGGTTACCATCAGATCAGGATACACCCCCCGGACATCAAGGATGTCTCATTCATCACAGGGGATGGTTGCTACTGCTACAAGATGATGCCATTCGGGTTGAAGAACGCCGGGGCCACCTACCAAAAGATGATGGATAGGGTCTTTAAGGAGTAGAAGGGAAGGAACTTGGAGGTGTACGTGGACGACCTCATGATCAAGAGCCGAGATGTGGACTCCCACCTCCGGGACCTGGAGGAGACGTTCGCCACCCTACGTCGATATAAGATGCGGCTGAATCCCCTTAAGTGTGTTTTGGGGCTAGCCGGGGAAGTTCTTGGGGCATCTCCTCACCCCCCGCGGGGGTCGAGCCGAATCCAGACAAGGTCAAGGCTATCCTGGAGCTGGGGTCCCCGCGGAATGCAAATGAGGTCCAACGGTTGACAGGGAAGCTAGCAGGACTGAGTCGCTTCCTTTCTCGGGCAGGGGAGAAGTGCTCCCCCTTCTTCAAAACGCCGAGGGGAGGCCAGAGGTTCGAATGAACCAAGGAATGCGAGGAGGCATTCCAGGCCCTCAAGGCGCGGCTGACACAGGCCCCGCTGCTCCAGGGGCCGAAGGAGGGTGAGGATTTATTCTTATATCTCAGGGTCGGGGGAGAGGCCTTGAGCTCCGTCTTAGTGCGTGAAGAAGGGAAGAGACAGCTCCCTATTTATTACGTCAGCCGGGTCCTGAGGAAGGCCGAGCTCCGGTATCCGATCTTGGAGAAGCTTGCATTCGCACTAATCGTCTCGGCTCGGAGGCTACGACCTTACTTCCAGGCACACTCGATCCGAGTAGTGACCGACCATCCTCTCCGCAACATCTTCGAGCGGGTGGAGCATTCAGGTCGGCTGGCCAAGTGGTCGGTGGAGCTAAGCGAGTTCGATGTCTCCTTCATTCCGTGGCTCTCGATCAAAGCTCAGGCGATGGCCGACCTCCTGGCCGACTACGTGGTAGAAGTAGCGGAGGAGGAGCTCACCTGCCTGACTCCTTAGAAGGTGAGGGTGGATGGAGCCTCAGGAAGGCATTCTCTAGGAGTAGGAGTGGTTCTGGAAAGCCCTCAAGGGACTCAGATTGAGCAGACAGTGGTGGTGCATTTCCCCATTACCAACAACCAGGCCGAGTACAAAGCAGTAATAGCAGGGCTGCGCCTGGCCAGGGAGTTGGGGGTGCTGGATGTGGAGGTCCTAACCGACTCCATGGTGGTGGCTTCCCAGATCAACGGGGAGTTCGAGGCAAGGGAGCCCGCTCTGAAGTTATACTTGGCCAAAGTGAAGGGGGTCATAGGGACCTTCCAGACCTTCTCCATCCGACACGTGCCAAGGGAAGAGAATGAACAGGCCGACCAACTAGCGAAGCAGCCTTCGTGGATTGATCCAGTAGCAGTTTTCCTCTCCACGGGAGAATACCCGGAGGGGGTAGACAGGAAGAAGCTGAGGCACAAGTCCGCCTACTACCTCCTTAAAGACGGACAGCTATACAGGAAGACCCTCTCCGGGATGCTGGCTCGCTACGTATCCGAGGGTGAGGTGCAGAGGATCTTAGAAGAAGTCCACTCCGGGGAGTGCGGGAGTCATTCCGGGAGTCGGACCTTGGAATGAAGGATAGTCAGACAAGGGTATTTCTGGCCTACCCTGGGCCGGGACGCCGCAGAGTTCGCAAGGAGATGCCATAAGTGCCAGCTATTTGCCCCCCTCCAGCAACAGCCGGCCCAACAACTCAAGAGTATCACGGCCCCTTGGCCCTTTGCAATCTGGGGAATGGATTTGGTTGGACCGTTCCCCCAGGCCAGCGGCCAGCGAAGGTTCCTCCTAGTGATGATTGACTACTTCTCAAAGTGGATGGAGGTGAAGGAGTTGGCTAAGGTGACCTCCCAAGTGATCAGGGACTTTGTCTGGGGGGAGATCATCTATCGCCATGGGATGCCCCATGCCATCGTCACCGATAACGGGCCCCAGTTCGCCAGCGCCGAGTTCACCAGCTTCTGCGAGCAGCTTGGAATCGACCTCAGGTTCACCTCGGTCCACCACCCCAGGAGCAACGGGCAGGTGGAGGCCGCGAACTAGATCATCGTCAATCTCCTCAAGAAGAAGGTGGAAAACTTGAGGGGGAGCTGGGTGGAGCAACTCCCCGCCGTTCTTTGGGCCCTTAGAACCACCCCTAACACGGCCACGGGGGAGACCCCCTTCAAGCTCTCCCACGGATGCGAGGCGGTGCTCCCCATAGAATTTGAAGTCCAAATGCCGCGAGTCGTGGCAACAAAAGAATGTCGTGAGGAATGGCAAGCAGAGAACGAGGAGGAGCTGAGACTCTCCCTTGACATGGTGGAAGAGTTGAGGGACCTCTCGGCCATCCGACAGGAGGAGGTCAAAAGGAGGATGGCAAAATACTTTGACAAGCATGTCAGGGTCAAGCAACTTGCAGAAGGGGACCTGGTGCTGAAGAAGGTGGATGCGGCAGGAAGGTCAGCATCCGTAGGGAAGCTCAACCCCAGCTGGGAGGGGCCGTTCATTGTGAAGGAAGCCTTGAAGTCAGGGGGATATCGGCTCCAAAATGTAGAGGGTGAGGCCCTGAGTCTCACCTAGAGTGGAGACGACCTGAAGAGGTTTTTTCCCTAAGCACCTGTAAGCAACACGATTTGTTATAATGAAGCCCTTTTTTCTCCCCCTCCCCCAAGGTTGTCATATCCAACTTGCACAGAGAATTGGAATGTGTTTGGACCCCGAGGAGATCCCGCTGCCAGGCTCTCACCAACCTGGCAGGGCCGGAAGTCACTTGGTGTCATCCCTAGCCTCGAGAAGATCCCGCTGCCAGGCTCCCACCTAGCTGGCAGGGCCGGAAGTCACTCGATGGAATGAGTTTGGACCCAGAGGAGATCCCGCTGCCAGGCTCTCACCTAGCTGGCAGGGCCGGAAGTCACTCAGTGTCATCCCTAGCCTCGAGAAGATCCCGCTGCCAGGCTCCCACCTAGCTGGCAGGGCCGGAAGTCACTCGATGGAATGAGTTTGGACCCCGAGGAGATCCCGCTGCCAGGCTCTCACCTAGCTGGCAGGGCCGGAAGTCACTCGGTGTCATCCCTATCCTCGAGAAGATCCCGCTGCCAGGCTCCCACCTAGCTGGCAGGGCCGGAAGTCACTCGATGGAATGAGTTTGGACCCCGAGGAGATCCCGCTGCCAGGCTCTCACCTAGCTGGCAGGGCCGGAAGTCACTCGGTGTCATCCCTAGCCTCGAGAAGATCCTGCTGCCAGGCTCCCACCTAGCTGGCAGGGCCGGAAGTCACTCGATGGAATGTGTTTTGACCCCGAGAAGATCCCGCTGCCAGGCTCCCACCTAGCTGGCAGGGCCGGAAGTCACTCGGTGTCATCCCTAGCCTCGAGAAGATCCCGCTGCCAGGCTCTCACCTAGCTGGCAGGGCCGGAAGTCACTCGATGGCAATGAGTCGCGACCCAGATCGAATCACGCTGCCGGGCTCCCACCTAGCCGGCCAGGCCCGGAACTACTCGAATGGCGTTAATAGCAGATTGGAATCACGAAGATAAGCCAAAAGGGTCTAACATGGCCACCCAGCCCGAGAAAGACGGCAGAACGGAGACGGAAACCTAGGCGAGAACCCGCAAGAAATTCGATAACTCAGGCAAAGGAGAACCAGCTCGCCTCGCTTGGCAGGCGAGCAGCCGCCTCTTCCGGGGGTGGGTCGTAGATGCAGGTCGCGCCGCACGACGATAGCAAATATACGAACAAGGCGGGCGAGAAAGCATTTTTATAAAAGCAGTCGGAATCACAAAAGTTAATCAAAAAGGGAGGGGTCTAACATAGCCCCCCACCCCAGGAGAGGCGCCGAGTAGGAGGCGGGAACCTGGGCGAGAGTCCCACGAGAAATCAGGCGACGCGACCAAGGCGTGAGCCGGCTCGCCCCGCTCGGCGGGCGAGCGGTCGCCTCATCAGGGCCGGGCCACAAGGGCAGGACGCGTCGCGCGGCAACAATAAAGTATAAATAAGGCGAGCGAGAGGACATTTATAAAAGCACCATAGCTGAAAAAAACACAAAGTATAGGCGCAGCCCGCGCGTACATCTCAAAGCGAGTAAACGTACATGATAATATACATCAAAAAAAAATATATATAATGTGTCAAAAGTCAGGGGAGACGCGAGATCCGGGCGAGGAGCCCTAAATGGGCTGGAAGGCTTTGTCCCCAGGGTCTGGTACGAGGAGGAATAGCGCCGGCACCACGTCTTCCGCCGAGAGTTCCGCCGCCTCGCTCGTAATAAGATCTGCGCGTCGCAGCATTTGCATCGTATACTTCGCGGCGCTGGCGGCGTTCTTCTGCATCAGGACTTCCAGTCATAGTCGGAGTGGTGCTCGAGCGGGCAGACCCTGCTGTCTGGAGGAGGGACAGCGGCGGCGGCCTCCAGCTCGCGCACCCTCGTCTCCAACGCCGCTTTTTTCCTGGCTAAGGGTGGCGATCTCGCACCCATTCGGCTCGCCGTCGCCGCATCCTGGGAAAAGAAATGAGAATAATCATGAGCTGTTCGCAAGAAGGGGCGATAGTTCGGTTGAGCACGTACCACCCCGCCCAGGTACTGCGCGAGGGTCCTCCTCTCCGCCGCATCGGCCCGCCTCCTCTGAAGGATCGCGTCCTCCTGAGCGAGCTTCTGGGCTGCCTCCCTCTCGTCCGCCAGTTTCTTCAGGGAGGCGCGTTCCGCTCCAGCTGAGTGCAACGCCTCCCCACCATGTGAGCCAGCTCCAGGCCGCGCAGCTGGGCCCCGCGCGCTCTCATGAACCAATACTCGTGTCTCCTCCCTGTCGTAGATGGCGGCATCTTCTCGCTAGTCCAGGCCAAAGGAGAAGTTGTACGCCTCCCCCGCCGATGTATCCTGCTCCATCCAGCTCGGCAGCAAGGTCGAGATCATCGCGCGGTTCGACTCCTTATCCCACGACAGGAGCGGGATGCCGAGCTCGTCCTGGTACCTCTCGCCGTAGCCGAAGTTACGATGCCCTCTCGGCACCGGCTCCACAGCAGCTTTGAGACCCGCCCGGCGGCGCGGAGGTGCCCGCCGCCCTGACCGGGGAGTCGCTGGTCGAAGCAACCAGCGGGGGCGAGGGCCCTCAGACGGTAGGACCGCAGGGGCCTTGCCCTTTCTTTGGCTCGCGTGGGTTGTTGATCCGCGGTCTTTGCCACCTTCGCGGAGGGGCGGGCTGTCCGCCACCCCCGCTTCTTGCCGGGACTGACGGGATGTCGTGCTGAGCGGCATCCGCAGCTTGAGCTCGGGCAAGAACCCCGAGGGGATCCTCGCGCTCTCGTAATGGGGATGAAAGAGATGTCACGTTCACCTGCAAAGAAGGAAGGGTGAGATGAAGGAAAAATTGGAAGGTAAGGCCTAACAGCGGCGAGTGGCAAACCTCCCCCTGGCGGGACGACGGCGAGGTCGTCAAGATGGCGGCGCAGGTACGCGACCTCAAAATTCTTCCCGGCGAAGAACGCGCACAAGTCGGCTTCATGACCGTCGAGGCTGGGTGGTCGGTAGCTCGCCTCGCTAAGCTGTACCGGCGAGAAGGGGACATTGCTGAAGTCCCCTTTGACGAACAAGAACTTCTTGAGCCAATTGTGGCTCTTATTGACTGTCTCCCGCACCTTGAGGTGGGCGCTGGAGAAGTAAGCGGTCCCATCCCGATTCGCCCGGAGGAGAACAGCTTCCGGAAAACGGCGAGGCTGAACTCCACTCGCTCCTCTCGCAGGAAGCAGGCGAACCCCACCATAACGGCTATAAGTTTCGGGTCATCTGACCCAGGACGACCCCGAAGTATTTTAGCACCTGGCGCACCTCGGGCCACAGGGGAGTCGCAGGCCTACTTTAAAGTGAGCTAGCGGGATGGCGAGCTCATCCCTGGATAAGTCGTTGATCTTTTCCCCATCCCCGGGCCATCTCGCAGAAAAGCTCGGCGGCACGTGGTCGCTAAGAGCATCCAAGTACTCGCGCTCAGAGATGACAGCGTGAGGAAAGTCATGCTATGAGAAGCCAGGCACACTTACTTCGTTCGTCACGTCGCCGCCGCCTCCGCCCATTCCCATCGAGTCGCCGCCGAACGCGCGAAATAGATCAAGGAGGCGAGCACGAATCGCACTTCGCGGGAAAAAGGAAGCGAGAGATGTTTGGAGTCGGTGAGGAAATAAAGCCGGCAAGACATATTTATAGGGAAAGAGAAAGGGCGGGAAACTTCCCGCCGAAAGAGGGGGTGCGGATAGCAAAAATCAGCCCGACGGTTCGGCTTCCCCGCACGCAACCGCACCCCAAAGACCGATGCGGCGCGGGTCCCGCCCGCCGCATCCGCGAAGGCCTAAGCGGGCGAGTCTCGACCCGCACCCGCACGGGTTTCGCGCGAGACGGGAAACTCCCGTCTGGCGAGCTCTCCTCGGCTCGCCCTCGCCTCGATCAGCGCGAGGGGAAGAACGGACCTTTCCCTTAACCCGCCCACAGAAACACAATAGAAACAGCCATGATATTTTCAATAAGCCTCAGCATCAACAAGTTAGGCCCATAGGCGGGCTAAGAGAGTCGCAAACGATACACAATACAAGATAACTCAAAAATAACACAATCCCGCGGCATCCCGAAAGCGGGTGGCGGAGAGCTGGTCAGTAACTCGACCCACTTCCACCAATGCCGCCGCTTCGTTACCCGATCGCGGCGGCACGCGAGGTCGTGGTAATCGCGAACCGCCACAGTTCCCGCTGAGCCAGGCCGATACCTGCTCTGTTTGCGCCCTAAGATGCCCCTCGGCTCGCGTTATATGCACGCCCGGTGAAGTGACATCGTCGTCTTCCGCTTCGCGCGGAGGACCCTCAAAGGCCGCGAGCCGGGCCTCAGTCTCGGCCTTGTCTTCATCGACGCTCTTCACGATCTCCTGCAGTAGCAGCGTGTGTTTCTGGAATAGCCGCGTCACCTGCCTCTTCATCCCCACCGCGTCGGTCGTGTCGCCCAGGTAATCGGAGACACTGTCCACGTCGGGCGGAGGCGAATACCCTTCGCTCATCTCGGTTTCAGGGGAGGCCCTGTTATAGCCTACAAACAGAGCGAGTCAGAAGGAGCGAGCAAGGAACAAAGCCAACGGTAAATACCAGCTCACCAGGGGTTGGCACGACGCCCGCACCGGCGGATAGGCGAGAAGAGCCCGGCCGACCCTGAAAGGTTTCTCCCTCGAGGGTCTCGAGGGATTTTCCCAGTCCGTGGGAAGCCGGCGGGCGGGGGGTTTCCGGAGGTGGGCGATCCAGACCTGGAGAACTAGCGACCCTCTCAGGCGACGAGGGAGTGGGACGATCCTCTCCCCGGTTCTCCACCTCTTCACAGGGAATTACCTGCAAAACAGAAAATCAGAGAGACAGCGATAATCCGCGGAAGGCCACGTACCCTAGGGATGACCTCAGCACCCGCCGCCGAGCTGGAGGCCGGACAGTCACCCGCCAGAGACCGCCTAACAATCTTTCCCCTCGCCGGCCAAAAAAGAGGGCCGGGGAACCCACGTGCTAGCCAAGGGGAGGCCTCAAGGGCCTCCTCCTGAGTCTTCAGGACAGCTGCCGCCAGGCGAGCTCGCACCTCTTCGCTGACGGCATCGAGAAACTAAAGTCTGCTCAAAGAAAATAAAGGGGTCTGGGGAGCCTCCTACAGGGGTCAGCGGTATGTATTTATAGCCGGACAGTGGGGGCCCACCAGAAGATTCCCTGCCAGCTCAGCACAGTGCTCGCCGAACACGCGGGTTGGATGTTTCTTTCCGAGCTTGAATCAAGCTCAAAAAGAGCGGGGATTGTGTACAACCCCGTGTCCGGCGAGCAGGTCCCGCCAGAGAGGTTGAGCAGACCTGGTCCCGCGACCCGCACACGAACGGCAAAACAGACATGCGGTAGAAGGGCTGGCCCGCTCCCGCCCATCTCAGGCGAGCGAGCCGGCAAGGCGAGCGAGCGGGTCGCGCGAAGAGTCCTTGGCCAAAGCAGATAAGTTTAGCGACCCGCGACTGGCGAGTCGATCGGGGTCGCGGTGACCGCCGGCCAACCCCACACGCGACCTGGCTGCCGGTCCGCCCGGCAGAAGACAGGCAGCTCGCCCGGCTCCGGCTCGCACTCGCCCAGGGAGGATGGACGAGCCACGAGAGCCAGGTCGCGCCCGCCTCCCGCGGGGAAATTGGAGGCGAACTGACTCCCCATGGGTGCGAATAGCTACTCAGAACAGCGGAGCCTCACTGTTGGCAGACCAGGTTGGACTGCGCATAGCTGCTCAGGACAGCGGAGTTTGGCTGTTGGCAGGCCCAACCAAGGGCTTTTTGGTATTTCCAGGTCAGTTCTTTTGTTATTGGCAGTTCAGGTTCTGAAAATCTATAAATAAGACCCAAGGTGTACCTCAGAGGACACGCTTTCAGTCCCTCCTAACTCTTATTTTCGAGTGCTCTCTGAGGGTACCTTAGCTCGGCTTCTGGCTAAGGAGGGGAAGCGCTCAGAGATCTTCGGGTTTGTGGAGGGACCTCCCTGCCGAGCCCTTGGGTCTGTTCTTTCTTGTCTCTTTCGTTGTTTTTCTTGCAGGATCAAAGTAGGTGCGAGACCACCCCTTCCCAAGGGTCGAACTCCACAAGAGGCCGGATTCCGGTTTCAACAGCAGGGGTGTAGGCTCACTCGGTGGTAGGAGGTGTTTTGGAGAGGAGACCCGAGCAGACCGTGACCAGGCTCCCATCTAGCTGGCAGGGCTGTAGGCTCACTCGGTGGTTGGAGGGGTTTTGGAGAGGAGACCCCACGCAGACCCGCTGACCAGGCTCCCATCTAGATGGCAGGGCTGTAGGCTCACTCAGTGGTCTGGAGGTGTTTTGGAGAGGGAGACTGAAGCAGATACCGCTGACCAAGCTCTCATCTAGCTGGTAGGGCTGTATGCTCACTCGGTGGTTGGAGGTGTTTGTGAGAGGAGACCCCGAGCAGACCCACTGACCAGGCTCCCATCTAGCTGGCAGGGCTGAAGGCTCACTCGGTGGTTGGAGGTGTTTTGGAGAGGATGACCCCGAGCAGACCCATGACCAGGCTCCCATCTAGCTGGCAGGGATGTAGGCTCACTCGGTGGTTGGAGGTGTTTGGAGAGGAGACACCGAGCAAACCCGCTGACTAGGCTCTCATCTAGCTGGCAGGGCTATAAGGCTCACTAGGTGGTTGGAGGTGTTTTAGAAGAGGAGACCAAGCAGACCCGCTGACCAGGCTCCCATCTAGCTGGCAGGGCTGAAGGCTCACTCGGTGGTTGGAGATGTTTTGAGAGGAGACCCCGAGCAGACCCGGTGACCAGGCTCCCACTAGCTGGCAGGGCTGAAGGCTCACTCGGTGGTTGGAGGTGTGTTGGAGAGGAGACCCCGAGCAGACCCGCCTGACCAGTCTCACCATATAGCTGGCAGGGTTGTAGGCTCACTCGGTGGTTGGAGGTGTTTTTTTGAGAGGAGTCACCCGAGCAGACACGCCTGACCAGGCTCCCATCTAGCTGGTAGAGCTGTAGGCTCACTCGGTGGTTGGAGGTGTTTTGGAAGAGGAGACCCGAGCAGTCCTGCTGACCAGGCTCCCATTAGCTGGCATGGCTGAAGGCTCACTCGGTGGTTGGAGATGTTTTGGAGAGGAG